>JAUPFT010000005.1:17514554-18914554 GCA_036936625.1 Parnassius smintheus behrii | reverse complement strand
TGTAACATAATTAACGCACTTTGAGAAAGTAGTTTGTTCAGAATCGTTTACTGAATCGATTCCTATCATTTTTAATATAGGTAATTTTTTATCCCAAAAATAATTAAAAGTAAATTACAGTCACACTAAATCTGTACAGTCAAAAGAAACTGAAATGGATCTTAACTTAAGGCAATAAGACTTTTAAGAGCGCAGTTTTATTTGTATTATTACTAATTCTGTCATTCAATATAAATAAAGAAAAATGAACTTTCTTTCAAGCACGTTAAAGTTTTTGCGTTCGTGGATTTGTACTGTGACCACATCATTCTTCCGGAATTAGTATAACTAATTTGATACATAATCAGTGCATAAAAATGTTTAACTAAAAATTCAGTGTATGTATTATGATTATAACGTAATATACTAATTGGGGTGTTTGAGGGTGTGCGTTAATTACGTTACATATTGTATATATGGGGTGGTGAGGTGTGGGTATTTTCTAAACAAAATTAACTATGGTGGAAGCTAATTTACATGTTTTTTTTTTTAATTTAACTTCGTTTCTATTATTACTTCTCTAGGGACTACATTTATTTCGTTTATTTTTTTTCCAGAAATCTCCTCACAACAACACTCGAGCCTTACTCCATAGCTTCTCCACAAATGATGCAGCACTCGGAGAGTATAAGTATACTGTGACTTTTGGCCAACATTCCATTAAGATCACGGGTAACAATTTGGATCTTGTTAAAGTAAGTTTTAATTATTAAATACTTGTTTAATTTTGTATGTTATACAAGTTTACCGGTTAAGTCGATGTAGATCCTTTAGGGGGTTGTAGTTTGCATCATTACCGACTGTTTCGACTATGAAATACCATACCCCAAACTTTGGAAATAGAAGCCAAGCCTTAAGATGCAAGCATGGTGTGCGACCTGACCCATGCGGCTCTTTGTATAGTGGAGAAATGGTACAGGGAATATGACATAACCGTTGATCCTAACAAAATGGTTCAAGTAGTGTTCACACAAAAACTAATTCTGAATAACTATCATCTCCCAAGTCTTTAGCACAAAACTCCAGCTATCCTCTGAGGTAAAATACTTAGGTCTGAACTTGGACAGTAAACTCAACTGGAAAACTAATTCGGCCCATGATCATATATGGCTCATATATGGCTAAGGTGGACCTAAATTAATGAAGCCACCACTATAAAAAAGCATCATCATTACCAGAGGTTGGCATGTATGCTGCCACAGTCTGCATAAGAACTACACCAACAGCAGCTTTAGAGGCTATACTGGAGCTAACCCCGCATCATCTACACATACAATAAGAAGCAACTTTAGCTGTCATTAGACTCAAGACCTTAAATCTTTTAAGTAAGAGTAGAGTCCGTAATATGGGTATAATTGATAGATTTTACTCAAAAATTCCTGTCTTACAAGCCAAGTACAATCTGATCCCAAAACAATTTGTATTCAATAAGAAGTATAAGATACATTTTAATGAAACCGACCATCTGGAGGGATTAAACCCATAAGATCTTAGAGTTTTCACGGATGCGGACGTCGGCATATCGGTTTATTTCATGCTGCACTATATTTTAATATTTTACATTTACTTTGTAAGTAACCTATAATTCTGTTTGAGTATAAGTTACCTTCTGATTGAGGACAGGAAGATGGACTCAATTGTAGATATTGACAGGTTTCATAGAAATTTGTTTTATTATATTGTGACTGATAACCTCTGACTAATAACCTAATCTGGTCTGGCGAAGAAACTCATTTTAATATAAGGTTTTACTGCCAATAGGTTGTTAATTTCTACAATAGACCGTGGCATATTATTGCTGACATGAATAACTCCGAAAATATAATTTATTTACTTGATCGTATTGAGTTTTGGTGCTCTCACTGCATTTTATGGATGAGTGCGACTATTGTACCTAATCTGTACGAAATTACTCTCTACTTAACTGGATTCATTTTTGTGAAAGGCTATTTTTGTTAAATTATGATTTTATGATTGGTTTTGCAGTTAGTGGAAATACAATTTAATTTTTCACACACGTTTTCTAAGCTTCTAAGCGTTTTATCATTTTTAGAATGAAACATTTTATAAAACACCAAAGTGACTATTTTACACCGCATGGCCTCTCTACCCTAAAATACGAATAAAACAATAGCGAAAAATGTCATTAAAGCAATGATCATTAATAAGTGTTTAATACACAAGGAATTAAAATATAAATATATTCATAGTTATATGGACGTCAAATATCATGCGGTATTGAACTTTACCGAGATTCTGATGTCCACATATAGAAATAAAACAAAATTCAAAAATATGGACGTCAAATATCATTCAGTATGAATGTTTTAGAATATTCAAACGTCCATATTATTATGTGTATACAGGTAGTAATTTAAAGTTAAAATTTTGGCGTACACAGTGCCCCAAAAACCGCTACAAACGGCAACATTTATCAAAAAAGAAATAAGAGGTTTTCTAAGCGTTTTATCGTTTCGAGAATGGAGCATTTTATGAAACACCAAAGTGACTATTTATACCGCATGGGCTCCCTACACTAAAATAGAATTAAAACAATAGCGAAAAATGTCAAAAAAAGTAATGATCGTTAATGTGTGTCTTATGCACAAGAAATTAAAATATAAATATATTCATGGTGATATGGACGTCAAATATCGTGCGGTATGAAACTTTACCGATAATCTGACGTCCACATGTAGAAATATAACAAAATTCAAAAATATGGACGTCAAATATCATTCAGTATGAATGTTTTAGGATATTCGGACGTCCATATTATTATATGTAGCTAAATCTAAGGACACGAAAACAAATTTAAAAGCAAAATTATCTACTAGCACTGAGTACAGTATAAACCGACAAAAAATTCCGAAATATGCCTTGAGCACTAAATAAATAATCAACATAAATAAATAGTAAAATGCAATAATCAACAAAAACTTTGGACATCGGATATCGAAGAAGTGGACGTCAAATAAAACTTAGTGTGAATATTTTAGGATATTCTTACGTCCGTATATGTGATCATAAAAAGTAAACTCGCAGTGAGAGCACCAAAACTCAATATGATCAAGTAAATAAATTATATTTTCGGAGTTATTCATGTCAGCAACAATACGCCACGGTCTATTGTAGAAATTATCTACCCATTGGCAGTTAATGCAGTAAAACCTTATATTAAAATGAGTTTCTTCCCTATGTCAGGTTATTAGTCACAATATAAGAAAATGAACTTGTATTAAACCTGTCAATATCTACAATTAGTACTTATTTACAATAGTAAAATAAATAATAATATAGTCAATCTATAATGTATAACGGCTGGGCCATCCTAGATATTTTTTCGTATTTAGTAAACGAATAACTAGTTGGTAAATTAATCATGATATCTATCTGTTTTTTTTCGCCGGAAGCAAAAATTATATTGCGTATTTTTCGTAACTGTACATTCTGTGGATTTATTTCATTATTTTGAACAATATACGAAACTTAAGTGACTAAAATTAAATCTAATCTAAACTAGAATCATAAAAACTGTATTCTTCGTGCTAAACGAATCTAATAACGATCTGTTATTTTTGTCTCCTGCGAAAAAAACAGACTATAGGAATTTATCGAATACCTACGTAAACAAAATATCACCGATAAATAAAATATTACAAAGCGGAATAACTAATAAGAGTGGCAACGTCGCACCATACAAAGGAATTGCGTTAAGCAGGAGAATGAATTAAAAACTATGTATATTATGGGGATTCTGGATAATTTGTAATATGGAAGGGAGTCCTGATTGGTTTCCCTCCGTCTGGCAATATACGAATATTTGTATATCGACATATGGTAAATTTTCAAAGAAATGAGTTAAACACTATCTTTGAAATTGTTTAATGGACCAATATACGCTGTCATAATGTATAAAAAATGCCTACAAGTGGTGGACGCTACAATAATGCGAAATGAAAGGACGTAGAATCAATATTGTGATGTGTATATATATATATATATATATCCCACAATAATAATATCCCACAATTATCACACACAACGCCATCTAGTCCCAAGCTAAGCAGAGCTTGTGTTATGGGTACTAGGCAACTGATAAACATACTTATATATTTCTAAATACATAAATATTATAGATAAATTACACCCAGACACAGAACAAATGATCGTGCTCATCACACAAACATTTGTCCTGGGTGGGAATCGAACCCACGACCTCCGGCATAGCAGTCAGGGTCACTAACCACTAGACCAACAGGCCAGTCGAATATATATATATATATATATATATATATATATATATATATATATATATATATATATATATATATATATACATCACAATATTAAAAAGGAATGAAAGAGTTTCGTGACATACAACTTCTTACTAGATTGGGCATACAACTTAATACTTCCTATATTATCTTTTTGTGTATTGATGAACAAGTTACCAATCTTGTAGAATACAAGTTAATAAAGTGGGTAATAAGTAAGGTATTTCTTATCGTTACCGATTAACGCTGATTAGCTGTCGGCATATGGACAGGGTCGGATTTAGAATTTATTCATTATATGTTGTTTTAGTTTGCTTTTAAAGATGTTAAAACTATTCAATATTTTTATTTCTTGTGATAGTTTATTATATATTTTAACTCCATCAAAAAGTATACTCTGCTTACCATAGTTTGTTCGTACCATAGGTATGTAAATATTATTAGTATTGCGAAGTACTTTCTTTCCTTTGCCTTTATTTGTTACCAATTTTAATTGTGTGTGTATTTTACTATCTAAAATTTTCTTTATTAGAATACAGGTATTATAGTAATATGTTTGATAAATATTCATAATTTTAGTTTCACTGTACAGTTTGTCTGTAGGTGTAAAGAAGTTATAATTAAATAATAGTTTTAATATTTTATTTTGGCTTATTTGTAGGTCCTTTAATGTTGTTTCGTAGGTGCACCCCCAAATTTCAACTAGATAATCTAGATGTGGTTTGATTAAAGTATTATAAATTGTACGGCGAACACGGTAAGGAAGGCATCGAATACAACCATAAAGTGAACCCAGTACAGAAGATAGTTTCGATCTAAATACCCTATATTGTTATACCTTTGTTGGATAGCTGAAGAAACGAAGATATTTTTATAAGTACATCTACAACATATCTGCAATAGATTTTTTTAAAATATTCCTCAATGAAAAAATACTTTGTACAAATTTATTTCCTTTTTCAACTATCTATCGTCCACTGCGACCCAGATTGTTTATTTACCTAAGATCTTGGTGTTTAAAATAATGAAGCAAATTACCCTACTACACAAAAATTACAAGAAAAATAAAACAAGATGCACAAATCACAAAAAAAATAGTACAATAGACAAAAAATTGGCAATATTTATTAAAAAAAAAATACTTAAATATACAATATCTTGAAAGCGGTTAAGTTTGGGGTAACACCATACCCATAGTCGAAACAGTCGGTAATGATGCAAATTACTACCCCTAAAGAATCTAGGTCGACTTAACCTGTAACCCTGTATAAAATATAATAATAAATCTAACATCAAATATGAATTATTAAGATTTATATTTAATTTTTTAAATATTTGATGTAAAATTTTACAAAATTTATATATGCAGTAAGTTTAAGTAGTAAATATTAACGTCAGCGTCAGACTTTATTTAAATCATTATCAATATAAAAGAATTATATGTGGTTAATAGTTTGCTGGTAATGAACCATTCCATTTTTGTCTTTAAGGTTGATAACACATCTGCAATTAGGTTCCTAGTTAATGATATGTGTCTGATTGGTGGTGGTCTGTGGACCACAGAATCTACTTTCTATGAAGCGTGCTACATGCATATCACCATTATATATAAAAATAAGAAAATCAGACAGTTCGGCATTTACCATAGAAATACCACTTACAAAGTTATAAATTACAATTATTAAATTATAATCACTTGTACAAATGTACAATAATATGCCTTGCCTACATGTAGAAAGTTTTTTGTAGACTTGTTTAAGTAATCAAACGAGTCCAATTTGTAATTAGAAAACTAGAAAGTATAACAGTTATTGTAAATAGCTTTAAATCTAATTAGTTTCTTGTATACAGGGTGGCCCAAAAGTCGTGGATCAAACGCAACTAGGGGTTAGATGGGGTCATCAGCTGCAAAAAGTTGTTCTACGGGAGGTCCTTAAAGTCAACCCCTGCAGAGTTATAATTTATTTTGTGTTTTTATGAGAAAATTGACTTTTTTTAACTAATTCTTATTAGAATGCCAAAAAATAAACATCCTCTATCTTTTTTTATAATTTTCACTAGATTGGTACTGATGAGTCCTTGCGTTAGACATGCTATTTATGGTTGTTTATTGGGTGTGTTGAAGATAATGTTAAGTTTTACGATTATTATTTTTCTCAAATCATAACTTTTTATTTACTTCGGACCCCACTGTGAAAAAAAAATACTCTACCGAAAAGTGACCCTGTATTACAAGTTTTGGCGCATTTAATAGGGATTCTGAAAAGGTATTACACATGGTTATGCGTGGCTTTGATATCTTTTTAGGACGATTATTCATGGCAAGGCCAAAGTTAACCCAACCATAAAACTCGGTTAGGCTTATTTAAAAATAAACTAGAATTAATACAATTAATGACAAAGACTCTCTGCCTCTCTTTTACACTAACTATTTAATCCTTTGTCAGTAAAAGGCCGGTTGGCCCGTCAGTTCAGGTAGCGATATCTTTTCTAGGAAACAAAAGGCTGGGCCGGCAGGGGCGGGGGCTGGGGGATGCGCGTGAGCATGTTTCTTTAGAATGTTTAGTGTTCTTTAGTAACTCGCTTCCTGCCTGTGGGTACGCACGTGTTCTTTTTCTCGGTTTTACGACGACTTGTGACCAGTTTCTTTCCTTTGACCTACGCTTTGTTTTTCGGACTTGTGATAGATTGCCTACCTGTGACCAGTGCTGTGTGAATCGGACGGATTGGCTACAAAAGTGGACAGATGGCTGCTGCGAGGAGAGAATACACCCAACGGGAGTATGCAGAAATGCATTACCTGTATGGCTTTTGCGACGGTAATGCCCGGGCTGCTGCCAGGGAATATCGTCAACGGTACCCTAACCGTGATCGTTTTCCGGATTACAGGGTCTTTATGCGCGTACATAATTCGTACATGGAGGGAGTCTTACCCGGTCAGCATGCTATGAGAGCAGGCAGACCAGTGATGCAATTTGAAAATGAAGATGAAGTGCTGAGAGAATTAAGATTGGATCCTAGTATAAGTCAACGCCAAATATCCAGTAATATCGGGATTCCAAGATCGACGGTGCAACGTGTCATTAACAGAAAAAAATATCACGCCTACCACGTGCAAAGGGTGCAAGCTTTGCTGCCCGGTGACTATGAACCTAGAGTGCGGTTTTGTAGAGAGATGCTAAGATATCACAGAGAAGATCCGCAGTTCTTTAACAAGGTTTTATGGACGGATGAGTCAACTTTTAGAAGAATGGGAGTATTCAATATCCACAATCTACATTTTTACTCCAGAGTAAACCCCCATATCATAAGAAATGATCGATTCCAGAATCTGTTTGGTATTAACATGTGGGCTGGTATAATTGGCCAGCAGTTGGTGCTGCATGAAATGCCAGCAAGGCTGAATGGTGCTCAGTATTTAAATTTTTTGCAAAATAATTTAAACCATATTCTTAACGAAGCTGAAGTTCCAGAAGAAAGAATAGCAGAAATGTGGCTGCAACATGATGGCGCCCCGCCTCACTACGCTCGAGCAGTCAGAGATCATTTGAACGAGCACTTCCCCAACCGGTGGATTGGTCGAGGCGAACATGTTGCGTGGCCACCCCGGTCGCCCGATTTAAATCCATTAGATTTTTTTCTTTGGGGCTATTTTAAAGAAATAGTTTACCAAGGAGAGAACAATAGCGAACAAGAACTACGACAAAAGCTCGAGTTTGCTAGAGTACAAGTAACTAACAACAGAAGTGCATTCCGTAGGTTACGTAGGAATTTTATTAGACGGTGCAGATTATGTATTACGGTCAGAGGCAGGAATTTTGAGCATTTATTGTAAAATGTTTTGCTTAATAAAACAATTATTTCACAATCGTTGCTTTGTTTTTTCGTCCTAGAAAGATATTAGAGCCACTCATGGCCATGTGTAATACCTTTTTAGAATCCCTATTAAATGCGCCAAAACTTGTAATACAGGGTCACTTTTCGGTAGAGTATTTTTTTTTCACAGTGGGGTCCGAAGTAAATAAAAAGTTATGATTTGAGAAAAATAATAATCGTAAAACTTAACATTATCTTCAACACACCCAATAAACAACCATAAATAGCATGTCTAACGCAAGGACTCATCAGTACCAATCTAGTGAAAATTATAAAAAAGATAGAGGATGTTTATTTTTTGGCATTCTAATAAGAATTAGTTAAAAAAAGTCAATTTTCTCATAAAAAACACAAAATAAATTATAACTCTGCAGGGGTTGACTTTAAGGACCTCCCGTAGAACAACTTTTTGCAGCTGATGACCCCATCTAACCCCTAGTTGCGTTTGATCCACGACTTTTGGGCCACCCTGTATACCCATGGATCAGGCAGAGGAGTGGCCAGATAATTTCAGTGATAACAGGCATAGTGATCTTAACTCATATATATCATATGGTCTCTTAATCTTAGTAATAAAATTAAGGATTTTTAATGTAATTTATTCATGATATGTCTGCAAAATTTCAAGTATATTAGACGATTTTTTTATAGGACAAGGGTGACAAATGAAAACACAGTCCACTTGACAGTAAGTGGTTGCTGTGACCTATCAACATCTACATCTAGCTTCGCTTATGAATCAAAATGCAGATGTATTGCAAGGATTAAGATGAAATGCCTCGTTTCCAGTAAAAAGGGTCTCTAGTTCTCTACACTCACCATATGAAACACAGCAACGTTATGCTATAATGATGATGGTGTCTGTAAGAGGAGAGATAATTGAAAATATATGTTTAGGTACGCTAGGTGGGTGTTTGCTCTTTTCGTGCCATTATTTTATAAAAACAAAACAATGAAAACAGACTGCGAAGCTGGTGCTGGACGAGTACTTCGAGAGCGCGGGCGCGCTGGAGGCGTTGGGCGCGGGCTCGGGCGACTTCTTCACGCTGTCGCAGCGGCCCGGCGCCGCGCTGCTGCTGCGCGACGACGCACTCAATGGGGACGACGACGTGTTCGCGCCCGCGCTCCGCGCTGACGACGCGCCAGGTGACGCACCCGCACCTCGCACCACCACACACACCTTCACTTTCATACACATGCGCGTACTTCACTCAACACGTACACAAAGTGTGTGAAAAAGAAAATTTAGCGAGAACTACAGTAGGCCGACGCACTTGTGTTGCGCAACGCATGTCAAGCATTTCACGCGGTTTCTGTTATTCATTATCATGAATAACATTTCTTTATGAGTGATAAAAATATGTGAATTTGTGTGAAAACGGTGATTTTGAAGCAGACCTATTTTAATAAAAGAAATGGTGAGGAACAGTTTAGATGATGATAAATTGGTTACTAGATAGTTTTTTAGTAAATACATAAAACTACATTGAAATCTCTAAAAATATAGTGCAACTATCGCAAATAAAATTTGAAAATCTTGTCACTGAAATTTTAATAAAAAGCCTAAAATAGGTCAGTACATTGAGGCAATGTGCGGAAATAACTCTTAATCTGTACTTGCAAGTCAACTACTTCTGATAAAATAATAAAAATAATAGACATTTTTACATTACATTAATTTTGCCTTAAAGCCCCAGAGCTCTCTTGCTGTTTCTGTTAGCCAAAATTGAATAAAATTTTGATTTTCACTTTTATTGATGACATCAAATCGCTTCAATATAGAAAAAAAATACCTAAAGTAAACATTGAATTCACAAAAATAACATAAGAAGAGAGAAAGTTGGTGAAAACGATAAAAATAATCTCGTAAAAGACATACAAGTAGATGAAACTCCCTTTTTAATGTATTTTTTCACATGTAAAAAGCACAGTTCAAAGAATTTCATGGCAATGTCTCTGTACTCTCGCAATTTAATATTTTATATGACAGGATACTGCTGAACGAATTCAATTAATTTGTTCTTCTTCGTAACCGTTATGATTTTCGTTTTCGCCACTAAATTCGCCAGACGTTCCCGATGACGTTCGACATCTAAGTTGTAAAACCATACATTGGATTGAGATTGGATTAAGACCTGGATTAAGACTTAACGCCATCCGATGAAGATCTGGGGTGGCTTGAATTTAATGTAATTAAAAACAACTTGTTGCCATTAAAATATATAATATGGGCGTTGACGCGTCCAGATCAGTGTGCAGACATCGGCCTAATGTAGTTTTAGTTTGGGACAGTATGTGGACACGCTTACATACCCATCATGTATTCTTAAGGATTTGCTTATATTTACGCGAACACTACACATTGAATAAAAGTAATTTTACAGATTTTATCGCATTTAATCCTTCTTATTTTTAATCCCGACGGTTATGTGTTGTGAACCCGGTTTGGGGCTTACAAGATAGGTACGACGTTTATCGGTGACCACGGGTGCTTGCAACATCCGAATTAAAAGCGATAAAATCCGTAAAAGTAGTTTTATTCAAAGAGTATTGTATGAAAATATTTTTATTATATTTTGTAAATTGTTGACTAAATGTTTTAAAAGTACGACTATCTGCCTACCATCAATCCATTGCGAGGCAGAGGCCTCTTATTTAGGGGGATGTTTAACCTTTTCACTGTCCCGTTCATTACATATAATACATTGCTATTGTCTTACCATTGTGACTGAAAATCGGACAGTGAATGTGTTAAAATACAAAATTCATTTAAATTAATCAATGAAAAAAGTAACTTTAATATTTGCATGTTAAATTTAATGGAAATAAGGTTTTATATGGCTGCAGAGCTGAGTAGCAAAATCTACTAACTATTTTTCAACTTGAAATAGAACATGCATCTGTAGATATAATTCTTTATTGGTATAATTTTAGTCAATAGCATGAACGTGTGAAGATTACAGGGTGTGCGGTTTACGGTTTTAAATTTTTTTTTTGGATAATCAGTAGAGACCACTGACCTCTATTACAAGTACGCTGGACTAGCTATAGACGTGACATGATGAAGCGATTTGATTTCCGCCATTTTGGCGCTGACAGCAAAAGTGCACGTCCACGGAACTAATAATAGGGATAAGATAGTGTACCAAATTATATCGATAAAAATTCTATACCCTACCATACCTAAATAAATAGAATGGACTCTATGGATAGATGGACTCGGACTCTACCCGTAACATCCATTATATTTATGTATCATATTATTATAATGCAATAATTATTAATCATCATTAAAACCCTTCACAAGTCTACTGCTGAACATAGGCCTCCCCCAAGCTATGCCACAAAGCACGGTCATGAGCCACCTGCATCCATCAACTTCCTGCATGTCTTACCAGGTTTTGACTCCATCTAGTGGGGGAACGTACTACACTTCATCTGCTGGTACGAGGCTGCCACTCGATAACCTTTTTTCCCCATCGGTATTCGGTTCTTCGAGCTATATGGCAGGTCAATTACCACTTCAGCTTACTAATCCATTGGGCGATGTCAGTCACTCTGGTTCTGCTGCAGATATACTCATTCCTAAGTTTAAACCCCTGAGCATAGCCCTCTTCATAGCTCACTGAGCGACTTCGAGCTTCGTCATACGGCCAGTAGTGAAAGACCTCGTCTCAGATCCATAGGTCAAAACTGGCAACACGCACTGGTTGTACAATCTAGTTTTGAGGTATTCCTGACGAGAAGATGTGTTGTAATCTCCCGGACGCTGACCAGCCGAGTTGAATCCGTCAATTGATCTGTTGGTCGAAGTTGAACTTACCCAGTCGGACCCCCAAGTAAAAATACTCGTCAACAACTTCAGCTAAGTGCTCCCAAAAACCACCAGCATAGGTGTGACATGGACATTACACATGACTTTTGTTTTGTCCATGTTCATCTTAAGACCTATCCGTTGGGAGACACTATTTAGGTCATTGAACAAAGTGCGTGGGTCCTCCAGCGATTCTGCCATAAGGACTATATTGTCGGTAAATCGAAGGTGAGTGACGTACACGTCATTGACGTTAATACCATATCCTTTCCAGTCCAGTAGCTTGAAAACGTCTTCCAATGCATCGGTAAAGTATTTCAGGGATATTACGTCACCCTGTAATATCCCTGAAATACTTTACCGTACCGTTGTTCTACCTCCGCCGCAAATTGGCAGTTCCATGGAAATGCTTTCATGCACATCCGCGGCCCCTCCGCCGCCAGCCGCCTAATGGCGGCCCCTCCTTAGTTGCTGACTTCTCCTCCCCGTTTTCATTCTCAGATAAGGCGCATCAGAAGTAAGCCACACTGCCCTTCGCGTCCTCTAACTCCACCTGCACTACGCACTCCCCGAGCCCGATATGTGAATGAAGCCAGAGAAGAACGAGCACTTGAAAGCATCAAGTGGTGCAGCCTCACCAAAGTCGCAAAAGATAGTCGAGTGGCGCATCGCCAATCGCCATACCAGCACTCTTCTTCCCTTACGACTCCACCTCGACTACAGCGGTACAGGGAGAGGAATCTCCTCCAGCCGCAGCCCACCAAAACACATACAACGTGACTCGACATCATCAGGTGACCTTTCGACACTTGGCTATGGCCCTTGAGTTTGGTGGAAAATGAGGAAAGAAGAAATAAAAAAAACATTCGAAATAATAATCTAATACTTTTATACTTACTGGTACTACCTACCAGAAAATATTGTCGGTATACTGCATTTTTTTTACTTTTACTTTCACTTTTGGTGCAGTTCTCATGTCTGATAAAACAGTCGTCTGTGAAATGTTTGGAATAAATATGATCATTTTGTTTCGGACGCCAATGCACAGTATTTATGCTTTTAAGCCATATTTTTAGTCTAGGTTCAATTGGAAACCTGTTTATTAATAAACATTTGATAATCAACTGTTGTTGGCGACTTTGTTTGTTAACAGATATGGGTAGGAAAGAACATCGATAAGTATTTTAGTCAAGGAACTCGACAACCCTATTGAATTTTATTGTTTATCAAAACTCAGTAATAAATAGCCGAAGATCTTGTTATATACGATATTAGGATTAGTAACAAATTTTTAAGTACTTATATTATCAAATGGTTTTAATTTGTTTAATATTTGCTGCAAATTCACTTACTTGTGAAATGTTAAACCACTTCCCTTTTGGTAACGAGTTTTACAGATTACACACACTCACATTATTAGTAAAAATAATTCTTATTATGTAACTAATATTATACACAATGAAAAACATAAAATACTTTCGTTTTTTAGTTTAAAAGTTCAAAATAAGGACTTATTAAATAAGACAATATAAATGAGACAACAGACTTTGACATATTATGTCAATTTTATTTTTAAAGACATCCTTTAGTGGCGCTTCAAATTGGCACAGTCATTTTCTATGGTATAGCCAGTCCAGCGTACTTGTATATATAGAGGTCAGTGGTAGAGACTGACTGATGCATGATGTAGACTTAAAATGAAAGATTTGAACATTTCAAGACGTTATACTTCGTTAACACTTCATTATAGATAAAAGAATTAAGAAAATCCTACATTTAAAATTAGCATATTATGTAACATTTTCTTCATTACTGTATTTATTTGTAACTATTTATTTGCTGTATGTATTGTATTTATTTATTTCAAATACATTGACATTTCCATTCATGGCTGTGGCTGGGTGTTTTCCAAATTTTTGTGAACATCTTTGTTTTCGATAATCATTTATTAATATTTATCACCCACCACATAACACTGGTCACCCAATTTCTTGTTATTTTCATATGTAGCTACCAAATTAAGAGTCCTAGTCCAGTTCTAGAATATGCTGGAAGAATGTACTATAAAACTAAGGCAAACAGAGATAAAATAAGATCTTCATCGTTTATTAAATAGGTTTTAATTTGTTTGAAAGCTAGTCAACTGAAAAATTAAACTAATCTGAATTACATATTATACACTATGAAAAAAGAAAATGTCTTGAGATCAAACTTTTAGCTACATTTACAGCTTTGATGTATGTATGTTACTGATAATTTTTATAAGTCCTACTAACAATTGGTATAATGGTGTGGTAACTGACAATTTATTTACAAATCCGGTTCAATATTCTTTTACATATTTTTAATATTTACCCTGTGACCGCGTCCATAGTTCTAGCAGAGAGTTTATAGGCCTTCTATGGAGAATCCTCGTCATTATACCCTATATTTTTAACAGTAAAATAACCAATACTGAATATATTATTTCGAAACGCTATCTAAGAGCTTATTGGTTTCCATCGACGAAGTCATACACGAAATTTTATTTTAATAATACAACTACAATATAGTAAAATTATGTGACGGGACTTTTTACCATCAATTTATACAGGTTTTATATTGCTTGGTAATTACAAATTTTATCTTTACCGCTATAAAGAGTTCGCAGATCAGCCTAAAGATAAATACGAACGCTGTTAAGTATACCAACCTGAAGCTTCAAGTTTTTTTATTTATTAAAAAAATTCTTGCATGTTTGTCCCTTAAGCAATGTTTTATTTTCATTCGGGATCTTCGTTGTTATATATTTTTTCTTTACTATTTGCTGATACGTCACATTGGGAAGTTTTTGGGAGATTTTCACGACAGCTCAACCCGACAGTCGACAACAGCAGACACAACGGACAGTCGATGAATACAGTCACCTAAGTTCATAAGGCATCTAAGCGATCAAAATAATTTGAGGTTTATATCAACATCAAAGCACTTGTTTATTCGTTTTCTGTAATAGTTCACTTGCGCAGACACTTAATACAAAAATCCCATTAATTTCATGTATGAAAATCCACTTTAAACCATTATTTAAACGATAAAACAGGCACAGCAATATGTCGACGGTCAAGTTCCCCCCAAAACTCCGAAGCCTAACAAAATTTTCTTATTATAAATTATTAAGCTAATTAGTTTACTTGGAACCTGAACTGTGTCCAAGAAAATATTAGGGGTCGGGTGAGATATTTTACTAACTGCACGGACTAATAGATCCTTAAAACGAATCAACACCTGTAATGAAATAGAAATTATTTTAAAAAAATGATTCTAAGAGTAAATAAATAAATAAATACCTCTACCTCTATACAATTAAAAAAACTAATCATTCAAAAATTTAATTATGACGAAGATTGAAATTATTTTTTTCGTCCATTAAGACAATTATTCAGAGCATGACACGTGAATATCCAATAGAAGACAACCATTAACTGACGGACCAAACACGTGGAAATATGTTCACCATTATCATCGCACGCTCTTACACTTCAAGAGATCTTACACTTAAATCGACTAGTGTGTGAGCCAGTCTTGTAGTTACAACTGCTGCTGTTTGTAAATACTATTACATGCTAAACGGACGCCTTACCTCTATTAACGTGGCTCTAGCGAACATTTCGCACTGAAAACGTGTCTTTAGACGGGCAGCATTGACAAATTATAGATATACAGATAAAGAAATCGTTAGCAGAACGCAAGCTGTCGTCCGTCAAAGATGTTTGTGTACATGTAACCTCATTAAGTCAGGAAATACACACTTCCTTTCAGTTCCTTCAGTTGGCGTACTGTTTGTCTTAGTTTCTGATTACATCTTTTAGCAAAGTAATGTAGGTTAGGTAGGTAGTTAGTTGTGGTATAGAGATTGGGTGTCAGTATGCCGTGGCCTTGGTATCGTAGTATCGTGTGGCTTGAATGGCGCCGTGCGTGTGTGTGTGTGCAGCGTCGTGCGGGGGCGGGGCTGGGGGCGCGGGGGAGGGTGAGGCCGCGCCGCGCCGCCCGCGCTTCTCGCGTGCCACCAGCACTGATAAGTACCAAGGTAAGACCAGCCACACGTCCACACCCTTGTCCAACATTACCCTATTTGTACACCCTACACACTGTACACGAAAATGATGTAATTCTACTCGATGTACAGTTTGTTTCGGCGAGAGTTGATAAATATTATCCAAATCGTCTCGTAATAGCCACAGTCGCTTAAGACCATTTTGGAAAAAATATCGTATTTTCGACGCGCAAGAATTCTAAAAAAAAAAGAAAAATATACACAAATTTGAAAATTGAGAATTGAAAAAATTTGACGCTCGAGTTCCCGTTTTTTAAGTGAAAACCTTATATTATTTATTTGCCGATAATATGAAAGGCATGTTATTGAATTAGATTCTTAATCGGCTACATTTAGATCATTTATTTTCTGATAATAACCAAAAACGTTTTTTTTATCGACCGAATATCGCACGCTTACTTCGTGCTTGACAAATATGCATGCAGCGGAAAAAAAATCCACGCCTTAAGTATCGAAATCTGTATATCGGGCGTCGCTAATCGCCGCAAGCAGAGCTTCGTGTTCCGTGACTCAAGCGCGAGAACGAGCGAGCGAGTCGACGCACTATGGGACCAAACGGTGCGCTCCATCTCAAAAATCTATAACTCTTTTTTTCTTAACATTTAGGATTGAAATTTTGTATATAGTCAGTTGGGGTAACTGACAGATCATCACTCTATTTTTTATATAACTTTTATTATGTTAAATATGAGACAAAAAGTATACTTAATCTGTGCTCTCAGGTTCGTTTTCATACTCTCAAATTATTTAACGTCTATAAAATTCATACAATATATCAAAAACTGGCAATTTTGTTGTGTGTCAAAGTTATAACCCCAATATGGATGACTTTAACACAGATGAGATTTGTCGCAGGAATCATAATTTTCAAACATTTTATAGTTTCAGGGTAACATTAGTTTAAGTTTTGTATAAATTTCAGATGCAGTGGAGACATACACAAGTCAATAAAACCATAAAATTGTAGTACTATCTTTATTTAAAGTTTTTGGTAATCACCATTAAAATTCCTCTTTAAAAGTTTACCACTGCAAAAAGACAACAGTTGCGCAACGGTACTTTAAGATAAGTATTTAAGTTAACTTTGTTTTACAGTTACTTTTTTCTGGAGAGTTCGTTTACGAAGTTTGTTAAGTACATGAATTGTATAAATTCAATATTATGCACTAAATGTTGATCGCGTAGAAAATTAAAGGGTATTTTGCGGTTTGACTTTCAAAGTTACCCTTGTTAATCAAAGTCATCCCGATCGACTGTACATACAATACTTATATTATTAGATAATTAAATCATCGCCACTTTAAAAATTTTATTTATGTATTAAAATTAAAAAAAAAATCGATTAAAATAGTTCTCACAAGAATGCTATAAAAAATACTGATTTTAATTATCACATCAAATACATCATCGTTTTTATCACAAGTGTGGCTGTAGTTAAAATTATCACACAAAAAAATCTCGTGTGAAAATACTTTTCCAAATATTAAATAACTATGATATTTTGTGCTTACCCGTCGAATAAAAAGTATTTCATTGTAAACAAACACTAATAAGTAATTTGTTGTATCCATAAATGTCAGAAATAAGTGCAAATAATGTGAGTCATTGATTTATTTTTTCCCTCAATTGCCTTTTTTTGCTTCTAGCTCGAAATGGCGTAGTAATGACGGAAGTATTTTTTATTTCCTTGTATTACAAAATAGTTAGAATCTAAAAATGACATTAACTCGACATCGGCAGTTACAAAGAAACGTCAATTTGAAAATCAAAAACAAGGATTTTCTTATGACAATTAAAAAATAAAAATTTAATTTAAAAAATGTTTCTTAGGCGTACATTACACGCTCATGCAGGCATCAATAAATTCCATCAATCATGATTAATAAAAAACGGATGGTGACTGATAGGCCTACATTACGCGCTCATGCAGGCGACAATAAATTCCATCAATCATGATTGATAAAAAACGGATGGTGACTGATAGGCGTACATTACGCGCTCATGCAGGCGACAATAAATTCCATCAATCATGATTGATAAAAAACGGATGGTGACTGATAGGCGTACATTACGCGCTCATGCAGGCGACAATAAATTCCATCAATCATGATTGATAAAAAACGGATGGTGACTGATAGGCGTACATTACGCGCTCATGCAGGCGACAATAAATTCCATCAATCATGATTGATAAAAAACGGATGGTGACTGATAGGCGTACATTACGCGCTCATGCAGGCGTCAGAAAGAACAATAACCAGGCATGTTTTGAAAAATGTTTGAACGAAAACAACACCATCTGTATTTTTTTAATGCCGTCAAATAACAGTTTTCCTCGATCTTTGAATAAATCATTGACTTCAAATATCTGTAAAAAACTTATTTCATGACATAGATGCCTGATTCATGTTACATTGGACTGTTTACACATTACTTTAATAAAATAAAATAAAAAGTAAATATAGTCTTTCAAACTGGCCATAATATACAACTAACTCCAAAATTTTGGGTTTTGTCATCAAAAATCATTAAAGCTTGATAAAAAAATAATAGTCGCAACTTCGTCTAAGACAAGTTGGGTTCAAATGGTTCTGAATAGTCTATACTAGCTCCACTTTACGGCTTTACATTCCAAACGTCCTGTATAATAGTTATTTCCTTGAAGAACTTAGAAAATAACTTAAGTTGAACTTCCATAATGAGTAATATAATTAATGTGAAATTATCGAAGTTCAAGTTTGGGCGTAATTTTATATACCTAAAACTGATTATTATTTGTACTTTTATATCAGATAGCTTTATCTTGGAATATAAAACAATCAAAACGGTTACAGTAACATAACTTTTCTCTGAATCATTTATGATATTATGGAACATGTCGTTTGGTCCCATGGTGCGACGTAGCGACTTTTTTATTAACTAGCAGCAAAAATAATTAGCGGTTCACAATTTATAATGAATTTAGAAACCCTGCTTACAATCATACAACATATCAACTTGATATACATATCAACTTTCGCCGAATAGGCTTTAGAACAGTCATCCATTTATATTATGTATAGACGAAAGGTAATCATTAATTAGTAATTTAAGTTAACGGTTAAAGTATCAAAATTCATAAACATCTTTTCCATGACGTGGTAGCATTTTTCACTACATATATATGCAGAAGTCAGTTATTAAAAAAATATTGGATGGATTAAGGTGTTATGCATGTGACTGTTTTTGAACGCCTTATAAGGCTTAGGCCCTTTACTCATTCGTTGGTATAACAGAACTTAAAAGTGCCGTTTTGAAATCTTACCGGGATCACCGCGATGTACATCTCTTGCTTAATGTGCGCTCGATAACTCTGTACTGCATCGTTGTGTCGAGCGTATGCTGGATGTCATACCGACATCATATGTGGTAGAGACATGCTGCAGGTATATTAGTTGCAGTAAGAATGAGTCGGCTCGACTCCGTTCGTATGTAACGGGTCGTGCGTAAAAAGAATCGGCAATCTTTTTACTAGAAACGGGGCATTTGATCTTAGTCCTCAAGGGTGACAACGCATGTGCATTTTGATTTTTAATCGAGAATAATACGTAGATGTCTATGGGATGACAACATCCACTTACCATCAGGTGACTGTGTGCTCGTTTCTCCCCTTATTCAATAAAAAAACCGACCAATCAAAAAGAATTTGTTGGCTCATTACTACATAAATTTAAATTGATAAAATTTTGTAATTACGAGTATATTGGGTGCGTTTGGCAGAAAAAAGCGCTAGCAAGCGCTTATAAGCGCTAAAATAGTTTTCGGCCAGGACACGATTGCTACTTTAGTAGCGCTGACACAATCCGCCATTTTGCTTATTTCATTTGTTTGTTTTGAAGTAGAGTTTATAAGTTGTTTTGTGCAATATTAGTTTTAAGTAATATAATGACATGAATAAACATAATATACATGCTATTAAAAGTTCATGATTGGTAAGTTTTTAATATGAATACTTTACAAACATATATTGAAATTAGGTTAGATTCCCCGGTTAAAACCAACATCGTGTCCTGGAGGAAAATAGCTACTTACGATTTGACAGCGCTTACCGCTTACGATAGCCATTTTGCTTACAAGCGTTTGCTAGCGCTTTTTTCTGCCAAACGCACCCATTGTCAAAATACATGCAGTGCAATAAGTCCCTTTTTTACGTTTAATAAATGCTGATTATTAGATTTTAAAGGATTTAACCGCTGCTCGGTGGAATGTGCAATCTTGCAAAGCATGTCCTCTATTCCTCGCTGTTGAAACGGTTTTAGCGAAATAATAGGTGCAATCGCTTAACCAGTTGCTTGCGTGCATGCTTAATAGCGTATAAAATATTTTTTAATTAACGTATTGTGTGTTATTATTAACTTAAGGGTAATTATATAATATGTCCGGATACTATACTCTAGTTGTCGAGGGACACATACGTGTTATAAGTTTGCTTCTGTAGAGTTTGCAATAAGTCACGTTTTAGGAACGAGCGCGTGCTTCAAGTCTCAATCTCTCATAAATATTAGATAATGCTTACACTTCGCGGATAAATATACCCCTCACAAAACATAATATAGTGTTAAGAAAATGTTCGTTACGCATTTATCGTCTTGATAATATTAGTGATGATATCGGCTCCTTACCATTTTATTCGAAACATTGTTTAACGAACACCTTATTGCGTTTATTAAGTTCAATTTGATAATAATATTTTTTTCATCTGCAGGGTACAACAAACTTGCAAAAGGAACTTAATATTACTAGCAGACTACATTTAGTTTATCGCTTTGTATATTTAAATTACCTTGGTTTTCTTTTCTGCTTAAATTCTACATCCTAAGGTGAATTCTTTAGGATGGATGGATAAACAAGATAACATTAGGTTCCTATGGAGATTTTTATGCTTAAAAAAATAATACCGAAATTTTATTTTAAAGATTAAACTCAATAAAATATTAAATCATTAAATAAATTATATTACTTACCAACTCTAATAAATTGTACATATAGTAAATAAATATTTTATTGCGATCGTTGTTTCAGAGCAGAAAAATGATAAAGTTTGTTAAATAATTATATGAATACACCGAGCCAATTAGACGAATTGGTGGATTTATGGCCTCCTACCCTCATCCCAGAAGTCAGTACGAATTTTTAACGCTGGACACTGTAGGATATTGTTGTGCAGATTAACTTTTTATCCAACAATGCAATTGTTTAAATTTACGTACTGCATGCATAAACTACTGACTACAAAACGAACAACGCAAGGATCTGGCGGCCGTATTCGTCTCGCCTCGCAATTTATCTCAAGAACCAACGAAAGCTAAGATCAGCGCTTATAATCCGGGCCGTTTGCACCAGATTGAACGGTTTGGGAACGTGAGACAGTCGTCTACTTGGCTCGTCAGGCAGTAGCGTCGTGTGTGTGTATAATGCGTGCGTGTGTCGGCAGGTGGTGGGGGCGCACGGCAAACGTACACGTACGAGACGTTGGTGCAGTACGCGGACTCGCCGCTCAGCAAGCTGCCGCCCGCCGGCCTGGCCGGCTTCCCGCCGGAGCTGGCGCGCAAGGTAACGCAGCGCCGCGAGCCCCGCGCCGCGCACGCCCCTCGCTCCCCGCACGCCCCCCACTCTCCGCACGCCCTGAACGCGCCTCTCTCCCAGCGCCTGCTGACGCCCTTCCGCGTCTGGCCCCCGCTGCACCACCCTAACTACCTCGCCGCGCTGCTGTGCCGCAACTTCTACTGACCTCAGAGGCTCGCACAAAACTTATTAAACTTGTGTTGCATAGGCGTCATCCGTGATGTCGGCCTTTAATTTTGCACAATGATCCTTGAAATAACTTCATTCTTACTGTAATGATGTTGCTCTGTACGTTTGTTACATTTTGCGCCACCTACAACGTAATTTTGTGTAGCGGCAGCGCGGTATACAGCTTATAACTGAATCTGTGCCGAATCCTTTCCTTTCCCAGCACTACAGCGAGGCGACGGCGAGCGGTCGGAGCGTCGCCGACCGTCTGTAGAGCTCCGCTGCGTGCTTCCCTTCTCCCACGCCCGCTTCATGTCGACAACCACGCGGGATTTTTTAATTTTGGGTTAAATTTATGTTTGCTTGATTTTAAAAAGAACTCACGTGGTCGTCTGATGATCGCCTGGAAATAAACAATTCGAATGTACTCTATATATTTTAGAATTTATTATTCTATTTTTTTTAATGTGATAAGTTTTCTGGTTCTGTAAATGCAACCTTGATTAACTTTCACGTCATTTATTTGTAAATTATTAGTTAGTAGAACACATTCGAATTGTTTCAAGACACCGCGCAATTGCATTAATATGTGTATAATGCTTGCCACTGCACGATGTATGTAGATGCATTTTTACTACCTTGCTTTTTTTTTAACTCGCAATGTCTCTTAATAAGGCTATCGAAGAAAATTAGTAAAATAATTACACCATGATTAGAAAATGTTCCTAGGGAATTAGTCTAATCATCAAGGGGTACCTGACTTTATTAGTATTAACCTTGACGTGAAGTCCTTACGATAAGACTGATTACAATAGATAAATATATACGTTATAGAAATGAATATGTATTATAAATGTGTTTTGGTAAATACTGTATTGGCTTCTAAATTTATGTAATAACTTAATGTTTTAAGACGATCTTCTCGATTCATAGTTGCTAGATGACAAATATTAGACTGATGATAAATAAACCCAGTAATTTAATTCGTATTAAAAATATTTAATTAAAGAACTTTCGTAAATATGTCAATTACATGTTGATGTATTTTTGTGTTTATGTATGTTTTGAATGTATTTATAATGTGTTTTTAGAAAGCTCGTATAAATTGACATTGTTTGTTCACGCTGCGTGGATAGAATGGGTACTCGAGAGGGGTTCGCTACAGGTAGACAGACACCGCACCAGCGAATTGAAATAATATTGATCTGTAACATGTCGAGGTGATATTTTATTGTTATGATTTACTTTAATTGTTAAATTCAAAAGTGTTATATATCATTGTGAAATTGATTTTCAAATAAATTTTCATATGTATCTGCTGTCTTTGCTTGTTCTGCTGCTTACCTACTAACGACTGCGATGCTAACATTTCTAATTTACTTCTTGTCTTGACGCTTTTACCCATGCTTATAACAAATTATGGTTGCTCTGAGGCTGCAGTATCACACATACACCGCAAATCGGTTATGGCATGTGCTGAATATATGAGAATGAATATATGGCAAAATTTATTGTTCTTTAATAACTATTTTGGCATATGAAATGGGATACAGGTATCATGTTTAGTATTTAAATGGGTGCATTCAAATCTGCTAATTTACTACTACCTATACGATGTAAATAAAATTAAGGGCTATTAAAATTTTACATTTGTGGGGGATTTTCAACAAGCTGTAACTCCGAGGAAAATGATCGTAAAACAAAAAAAGCAAATTGTAGCTACAAGTGTCTAGTTTTCAAATCTGACCAAGTATTGTTTTATCATGCTTGTTTCTTGAGTGATCCTAAGGAAATTATCAAAAAAAAATCCAATTTTTGCTCGTCTTAAAAAAGGTCTATAAATCTAAAGGGCTTCAATTTTTTAAGGAAAGTTCTTTTAGGAAGTTTTATGCCCTTTATTTGACTTGTCAAAAAGCTTGTACGATGATTTGCCGCGAAGATATCATCAATCAAAGCAAAAAAGTTCTTTTTAACTTTGATAATCTATAGCTGCAAATAATGATAGTATAGAAAATTGAAGGAATTTTTCCAAAAATCTATGTTTTTGGTCGAGAAAATAAAGATTAACGAGGAAAAAAATTATTATAAAAATGAATAAGAATTGAGAAATTGCTCATAATGGTTATTTTTTGCTTAAACGATTAATTTGAAGCTTCACGGCACTAAGAAAAAAAATCGCAGTGTTTTTAATTTCTCAAGCATTTTTCGGGACACTTTAAAGTTGTAAATTACCGACGATATCCTTCGTTCATACATTTTTTACAAAGTTAACGCTTCGAAAAAAAATTCGTCAAAGGCCATTCATGGTACCTCATGGAGAATGTCATGCAGTTACAAAACCCTCCTTCAATTTCCTATACGATTATATCCGAAGTTATTATTATCAAAGTAATAAGAATTTTTTTGCTTTGATCACAGAACACAAATTATTCTCTACGCTTTGTTTGACGATAACTCCGCGGCAAATCATCGTACACACTTTTTGATTACGTCAAATTAAAGTGCATTACATTTTCTAAGAGCTTTCTAGAGAAATAATGAAAAAAAATTTGAAGCCCATGTAGAGATCTTTTTAAGACGAGCAAAAATTTAAAATCATTTTTTTCGGTAGTTTCCTTAGGATTACTCCAGAACCAAACCGGATAAAAAAAATTCATGTCAAAATTTGAAAACTAGACATGGAGTTACAATTTGCTTTTTTTACCGACTTCAAAAGGGTGGAGGTATTCAATTCGACTGTATGTTTTTTGTGTGTTACCCATAACTTTCTCTGGGTGAAACTATTTTGATGATTCTTTTTTATCTGAAAGCTGTTTCGTCTTGTGTGGTCCCCCATATAAATTTAATCAAGATATGACTATTAGTTTTCGAGTTAGCTTTAATAATGCTAATTTAATTGTCTTCGAATACATTGATTCGGTCGTAATTACTTTGGTTGTACAAAATTTTTAATTTTACCACTTGTTTTATTGTACAATCATTTTCATCGGAGTTACAGCTTTTTGAAAATCACCCAAAAATTTTTTATATCCCTTAATTTTGTGACTAGTGTATTATATTTGTTGCGGCGTACATAGATTACATTTTTGTTTCTGCATGAGCGATTTTTAATTAAGAGTTTTATGTACTTCTGTCAATATTGTGAAATCATTTTCTATGTTCAACTTTTAACTTTAGATGTTGTTGTTACAACTTGACCCTTTGTCTCATCCAGTTAAGTTGCGCACAGAGGTGACAACACTACTTATTACCTTTTATATTACACCACTTTGAACAGAACGAGGAATATTCAGAAAGTAAGCCAATCGGGCGTAAAAAGTTAACATAAGAAAGCCATTGTAGGTTTTAGTTTCCAACAATACTACTTCACTTTTAAGTATATGGTCGTCATCCGCTTTTCAGCAATTTTAGTAATGTGCTAATGATTGTCCTGTAAAAGTCTACCATAACCTATTCGTTGCGGTCCGCAGCGAATAGGTTATGGAGGGTATCCATTAGGATTTCTCTAGTGTAAATTAAACCTAACCTACAACAACAATTACAAGTTAAAAAAGCCTAAAACTCCCCTGCTATGTGTGTTCAATTTCTAATTGTGAAAACTACAGCTATAGTTCTCACAATTAGAACCAGTTAGTAACGGCGGTCTTGAGATCCCTTTATTTATTTAATATTTACATTGTCCACTAAGCTATTTTTGCCAAATGGAGGTGCGTGCAAAAATTGATTACATAAAACTAATCAATCATCAGTAAGCTATTAGATCGCAATTGTTCCGTTGATTTGCTGCAAGATTTTATCTGTTCAGTTACTGAGTTCGCCACTCCATTTTGAATCTTTTACATTTTTGGGTCTACTCTCGTTCACTCTGGTATTACTTACCACCACGCCACACGTGTAGCCGTGGTAGCTCAGGGGTTAAATTTCACAGTACATACTTGAGGGTTTGAGCACCGCAGGCACCAATGAAATTGTTAATTGCAATTTTAAGTGGTAATATACCACGTGCTCGGCGGTGAAGGAAAATATGGAAAAAATATTTCGAAGACATGTGAAGTACGCCAACTCACATTGGGGCAGCGCGGCGAACATTCCCTTGCCCTAAAACCCTCTCAAAAATGAGAGGAGGCCTGTGCCCAGCAGTGGGACAAATATAGGCTGTAATTTTAACTTAACGCCACACATGCATTTCCATAAAGTCAAGTTTAGTAACAGCCGAGTACTGAATGTAATTGAATAAGCTTTGCAAAATGAGCGGAATCCAGAAGAGATTAATTTGGCTACCAACATAAACTAGTCAACCAAATCTAAGAAATCACTTTGACAGCTGTCAGACTTATTGCACCAGGCATGCCAACCAAAAAATGGGAACGTACAATATTGGATTCGTAAAAAAATCGATATCAATTATTTAGAGTGGGTAATCATTTACAGTTTAGTCTGAATAATACCAGAATAAATAAAAAACGGAAAATTAAAAATACAAGATTTGTTAGTTCCTTCGTATTTGTTGTTACTGCTTATTTCTAGAGGCACAGTTATAAAAATTTAAGATTGAAACTAGATTAAAAATAAATTGATTCGATAATTTTTAGTACAACTGTCGTGGTTTAGATTAATTATTATTTGATTTTCAATAGTGCAGTCAATATTAACGTATCTTTCAAAGTCATGCATAATCAATTTTTTTGTTTTTTTTCTACCAATTTTGCCCAATCATCCTTTACTAGGCTGCACTAAAAGTATCGGGAATAGAATATTTCCACTGTTCCTGTCATATTAAAATCTTTTTAATTGAAAACTCCTTGGTTTTAAAAATCGAATACCATTTATTTATTTAAAAAAAGATTCTCGGTCTTGTCACAAGGTTTTGTCAAACTTGTTTAGTCGTTGAGAAATTGGAATTGACTCGAGAAAATTCAAGAGCGATGATTATTATGACTTTCGAAGTGGTTTAACACAAAAACAGTGTGTTGACCGGATGATTTCTGCATTTGGTGATGAAGCCCCATCCAAAACCACAATTTATCTCTGGTTTGCTGAATTTCAACGTGGACGTGTCAAGCTCAGTGATGATCCCCGTCAAGGTCGTCCAAAAACTGCAGTCACCCAAGAAAACGTTGATGCTGTGCGTAAGCTGATTGAGGGAGATCGACATGTGCCATACCGCGAAATTCAGGCAACTTTAGCCATTGGCATGAGTTAAATACAAATAATCATGCTTGAACAATTAGGTGTTAAAAAGTTGTTTTCCCGATGGATACCGCATTCGCTATGTGAAGAGCAAAAAGCGGCTCGCGTTACTTGGTGCGTCAGAGCTCTCCAAAGATTCCACGCAGGATCCTCAAATGCTGTATACAACATCGTATCAGGTGACGAATCCTGGATATACGTGTACGAACCCGCAACAAAAAACCAGTCACGAGTTTAGGTGTTCAAAAATGAGTTAAAGCCAAAAATTGTTCGTTCACGGAGTGTTGCAAAAAAAAAATGGTGGCCACGTTTGTCTCCAAAACCGGCTATGTTACGACTATTACTCTTGAGGGACAAAGAACGGTTAATGCAGAATGGTATGCTAGCATTTGTTTGCCACAGGTCGTTTCTGAACTCCGTAAAGAGAACTGCAACCGCCGCATCATCCTCCATCACGACAATGCGAGTTCTCACACCGCACACAGAACAAAAGAGTTTTTAGAGCTAGAAAACATAGAATTATTAGACCATCCGCCGTACAGCCCCGACCTAAGCCCTAATGATTTCTATACTTTCCCTAAAATAAAGAATAAATTGCGTGGACAGAGATTTTCATCACCTGAAGAAGCTGTGGACGCCTACAAAACGGCCATTTTGGAGACCCCAACTTCCGAATGGAATGGTTGCTTCAATGATTGGTTCCTTCGTATAGAAAAATGTGTCAAATTTCGCGGAGAATACTTCGAAAAGCAATAAATACATTTTTAAATAGTAATGTGTCACTTCCTTGATTCCCGAAATTTTCAGTGCCGCCCTTGTATAACATGGGCACATGCTTCAACGAATATAGAAGAAATAGTATAAACAGTTAAAGCCAAGTCACAAAATAAGAAGACAAACACGAAATCACAATATTACGCGAAGTAAGCTCCCAAAATGGGGGAGATTGAAATTACGTAGTGGTTTTATGAGTTTTTTTCCTACATAAATTTACGTTGACAAAGTAAAAAAAAAAACTTGCTTTATCCATGACTCATGTAATTTTAGGAATTTTAAAAATAAAAATTTAATTAAACAATACATTGAAAAATCAATGATTCGATTATTTGAATATTTTTACCGATTATTCGAATATTTTTGCCAATTATTCGCATAACAATGAATTTTAATTATTCAAACACTATGGTAAGGTTCATAGCGACATATCATTGAAACGACGTCAAGTGAAATTATTGATGAGGTTATTTTTTAAATATTTTGCTTTGTTTGAAAGATTCGAATTTAAATAAGGGATAAAAAACTATACACGTAATGAAATATAGATAACTTCATAATTCTTCAGATTTACGTAAAAGGTTATTTTAAATCGTGTGAGTACGCTTGTGCAGTTATTGCGAAATTATTAATGTGAAACGTCGAAAGGTATTTCTTAGATTTGGTTGACTATAATAATAAAAATATCGAGAAATATTGAACAATCTAAACAAATTATTAAATACACTTAAAACATTTTCGAGAATTTTGATTAATAATAAGTTTTTAATACAAAAATATGATGTGTCATCACATTCACATTGCAGCCCGTTTTCACTTGTGATGGATGTCTAACATACAAAAAAGTAGCATAAGATTTTGTTTGGAACTAAAGGAGACCAATATAATGTCGGAATTTAATGGATGGTTTGACTGCGTCTCAGGGTCGACAGAAAACGTGTCGAACCTCGTACAGTTCCCAAAGGGGAAAAAATCATTTTTATAAAATTGTGAAATTAAAATTTTATTTTATCAGCTTCCTGCTGATTATGAAAATGGCTTCTTACTTTAACCAGATGCGACTTGGGTATTAGTACTTAAAATATAAATTAAAGTTAACAGAATAGTTCATTATTAACCCAGAAATACTTGAATATCTAATGTAAAGACTATAAAAAGGCATCTTGCTGGAAACGTTGCAGAGGAAAATAGGTTGCAAAAGCTGTCTAAGGAAACTTCTGTCAGCCATCTTTACTTTTGGTCCTAACAAATAAATAAATTATAAAAAGTGAATTATTGGGTACTTTTCGTCTTTCGTTGACTGACTTGACTGGACGTGATTGAAACACGGCAATATTTACTGTTTTTATTGTATCCGAGCAATTGAGTTTATAAATATGAAGCAACGTCGAGGTCAGGTTGAGCAACTGCTTTGCGCGATAGAAAAAGCAACTTGACGGCTGTACCAAATTGTCAACAGACTAGCCCGTTTGAAGGCGCTTTTACTCTCAACCGATTTAGTGCGCATGGCACGCCAGGCGTGCCACCGATTATTTTTCTGTGTGGCGTATGACATGCGAGTCGTATCATTTTATAAATCGTGACTCGCTCAAATTGCGCTTTTGGAAGATTTATCCAGAACAAAATCCTATACATATAATCGGGATCTCGGAAACGGCTCCAACGATTTTCATAAAATTTAGTGTCCAGGGAGTTTCGGGGATAGTAAATCGATCTAGCTAGGATTTATTTTTAGAAAATGTCTTTTTGTCCGTGTTTTAAGGCAATGAAAAACTGCTACAATATCGTTAGAATAAGAAGGTACTATTAAACGAATAATTCTTGTATATATACAACGTGTCCCAAAATTCAACGATAAGCCAACACCGGAGGATAGACCTGCCCCGGACTAATCGGGGAAAAAAAGAAAAAAAAATATATCCCAATTATATTTTAAGTTATATAAAAAAAATGAAATTCTTCAGAAATTGAGACCGTCTATGATATTTTTCACTACCATGACCACAATTTTTTTAATATTTTTTCCTTTTTTTTATAGGCAACCTGAATAATACTGCTATCTACTACAATTCTTAAAAACTCCAGAATAACTCTTGTTTTATCACGAAAATCAATGAAACTTATTTTATTCCCTAAATTTTTTGAAGACTTACTTTTAACCAAATTTAACTTATCGTGGTGTTAAAAAAAAGTATGAACACTAGTATGGCAAGCTTTTTTAAAAATTGACGCAACTAACCAACATTCCAAAATGGTATAATACTCTAGGAAAACAAGTTATAAAAAATATGGGCCTATTATTTCTAAACAGGGGCCAAATTCCTTAAATTGTAATTCTCAGTAATCACTTTTACTACATGCCCAAAATGGGTTCTTGTTACAATTTCTAGGAATTTGAATGGGGCATTAGATGTTAGAGAGACCTTAGATGTTAGAGAGAGATAGATAGATAGCAGACTGTGTCGAGAAAGATACCCAAATGCTCAAAAATATCCTGATTATCGAGTGTTTATTAATGTGCATCAAGCGTTTTCGGAGGGTCGTATGCCATCCAATAGGAGAAGCGCTGGAAGACCTAGATTGGATCGTGATGAAGAAGTTCTCAATGAGATAGAAAATGACTCGACTACTTCGGTACGTGCCATAGAAGAAGCTACAGGAATCCCGAAAAGTTCTGCACATCGAATATTAAAACGTCACAAGCTTCACCCATATCACTACTGGCGTGTCACATTTTGCCGTGTAATGCTGCAAAGGCACAGTGAAGATCTCCAATTCCTAGACAAAATTCTATGGTCGCATGAAACAACATGCAAGAAAGATAAGTATTTAAATCTTCACAACCTACATAGTTGGAGTAATGAAAATTCACACTTGATGAGACAAGTCCCAATATCAATTCAAGGTTAACCTATGGACCGGCATATTAAATGGAAAAGTAATTGGGCCCTTTGAGTTACAAGGAAACTTGGATGGCAATAGTTATTTAAACTTTTTACAAAATGACTTGCAAGAATTGTTAACGACGTGCCCTTAAGTGATCTTCAAAACATGTGGTTCCAAAATGATGGTTGCCCAGCACATTATGCCCGTCCTGTGCGAGAATATTTAAATCAAGAGTATCCAGGGCGTTGGATCGGGCGACTTGGTCCTATCTTATGGCCACCCCGTTCACCCAATTTGAACCCCCTGGACTTCTTCTATTTGGGGTTGTCTTAAAAACAGGGTCTACTCAAAACCCATTGCGACATTGGACGAGCTTCGTAGAAATATCACTCAGGCTGCTGATTACATTAATAGCAGAAGATATGCAAGACAAATAAAACGATCATTTTTAGGGTGATGTCGTGCATGTATTAATGCTGGTGGCAAACAGTTCGAACATTTGCTATAATGTTAATAACTTAATAAATTACACGTGAAACTGTTTGTACCATTTGTTTTGAAATATTAATCATTTTTCAAGAAATAATACTTTTATTACACCCGACCGTCATTCGGCCCCTGTTAAGAAATAATAGGCCCATATTTTTTTATAACTTGTTTTCCTGGAGTATTATACCATTTTGGAATGTTGGTTAGTTGCGTCAATTTTTAAAAAAACTTGCCATACGAGTGTTCATACTTTTTTTTACACCACGATAAGTTAAATTTGGTTAAAAGCAAAAGTCTTCAAAAAATTTAGGGAATAAAATAAGTTTCATTAATTTTCGTGATAAAACAAGAGTTATTCTGGAGTTTTTAAGAATTGTGGTAGATAGCAATACTATTCAGGTTGCCCGTAAAAAAAAAAGAAAAAAATATTAAAAAAAATTGCGGTCATGGTAGTGAAAAATATCATAACCGGTCTCAATTTCTGAAGAATTTCATTTTTTTTATATAACTTAAAATATAATTTGGATATATATTTTTTTCTTTTTTCCCCGATTAGTCCGGGGCAGGTCCATCCTCCGGTGTTGGCTTATCGTTGAATTTTGGGACACGTTGTATATATATATATATATATATATATATATATATATATATATATATATATATATATAATCGAGATCTCGGAAACGGCTCCAACAATTTTCATAAAATTTAGTGTCCAGGGAGTTTCGGGGATAGTAAATCGATCTAGCTAGAATTTATTTTCAGAAAATGTCTTTTTGTGCGTGTTTTTAGGCAATGAAAAACTGCTACAATATCGTAAGAATAAGAAGGTAAATTTTGACAGATTGTTAATGATTATAAATAGCTTAATTGGTATAATGGGCGGTCACAGAATCGTAAAACCACGGTTCGAGCCCAGACCGACCGATCTACTTTTTTTAATTTTTTTTTCAAGTTCCTTTCTTTTTTGAGAAAATCTATTTTTTCGAGCCCTTTTTTTAGTATTTTTTAAAAACACGAAAATTTAAATTAAAATAATTGCACTCAGGATTTTTTATTCAAATAACCAGTTCCGTTTTTTCTGTTATGTCGCTAAGATCAAAAAATATTATTTATATTTCATCAGTATGTAATTTGTATCTAAATATAATTTCCAAAACACACGAATTAAAAAAAATCAAGCGAAAAATACCGAGCAAAGCTCGGTCAACCAGGTACTATTCATTATATTGCAAGTAGTTCATGACTACAGCTTCGATTATGAGTATTTAAGAATTTTAATTATTTAGAGGTTGATAACCTTTTTCAATTTGTAGATGGTGGCACTCTTTTTATTGATTGGGTTTTATATCAAGTTGTAGAAAAATATTCTAATAAGTTACACATAATAGCAGTCATTGCTATCGCTCACAAACTCAAGTTGTAAACAGGTTTCTGGAAAACAAATCTCTTGTTAAAGATGCGTTTGTCTCAAACACTTCGAAGTTGTTCACGCATAAAAAAAAGTTTGCTAATAAAGTCTGCTATTGTTTTTTGTTTGTTATTCTTGCCATTACACAAGGTGTAAGTGTAAACACCGTTGTCACTAAAACCATAGGTAAAAAAAAAACGCTTTCTTTCATAAAATTTAAGAAGCTTCTGTCCGACACCGTCCGTAAATTTATGGATATCCTATGCGCCCGAGTGACGTAATCACTGTAAAGATCACCGCCCGCGCTAACTATCTACACAACATTCCAATAAAAACACAATAGGTACTTATAACCTGTGATGTAACTTTCCTTCATAGTTTCATCCTGGCTTAGGACAGGCAAATTATTAAATTGAGATTTTACAAAAAAATGTTATTTTTCATTGAATTTACGTTCTATAAGTGAAACCAAGCCACTGGTTTCAAAGACAACGGTGTTTACATTAACACACTGTATAAATAATTTTTGTATAAAACAAAAATAGTATAAAAGGTTTTGTAATCTCTGCATAAAAAATCACTCTCCATTTCAAAGAAAACACGTAGAAAAACACGTGGTTAATCACTAAACAAGTAATCTTACGTTTGCAACTGATGGTTGATGTCAACTATAATAAATTAAACAAGTAAAAAAAAACATAAAAAAGAATATTATTTTTACACATGGCCGATGGCACAATGGGTGTGTCATCAACTTCTTTGGCGCTTGACACAACAGGCGTGTCACACGAAATATTTGTTCGCCGCCACTGCTAAAAATTGTCGAAAATGGGTGTCAACGGATCGGTTAATCTACCTTATTTCTTTGTTCGCACATGATGATAAATTTCAAAAATTATAACTAAACTTTATGACAAGACGTACTCGGAAGAATGGTTAATATAACTTTGATTAAAAAAAAACACATAATTAGCAGAATTGATTGACGAGGTTCAGCGCAAGTAATAATGACTAGACTGGTATCTACAGAGTTGCCTGGAGTTCGACAGCGTCAGCTATTTGAAGAAGGTGCGCGGTGCGGCCGCCACTACTGTCGTCGCTCTGGACGCGCCAGATTCGCCTGAACCTGAATAGAAAATGCAACTTCACTCTTCCCATGCCTCGCCCGATAACTTGCACTATAACACGTTAGTCGTATTTCCTCAAGCGACGCGACGGTCGATTGTCATTGTTCTTTAGTTACTTATGTAATTTTTGTCATCGAATTATAATTATGTTAATACCAATAATGGTTAATTTGTTCAATGTTAAACCGGTAAGCTTGGCATTGACGATTTTTAGACCGGGAATTTGATGACTATGCTATTATAGTTTCAATAAAAGCGATAAATGCCGCTAAAAGCTCGTCGAATTACGCTTGCTCAAAGAAATTGAGAACGACAGAAAGTTACAGCTTTAATGAGATTTATCATTATTATTGATTATTTTCTTAATTTACTAGCAGTTTTCATAATCGAGGCACAAATAATCGTCCGTTGCTTTATTATTATTTGTCAACTTTCGCACTCTATCACACCCCCAGAATATTAAGCTTATTACATGCATACACTCGGGCGAGTTTTGCTAATTTATATATATTTAAATGTATGTATCACTTTTGCTATAAAACCGCTTAAAGTCTTTGATTATAGGCGCATGATATCAAATCCTAGTGGTTATATTTATAGTACGTGATGCTATGATAGCATGAGAACATGTTTAGTTTTGACAAATTTTATGTTATAGGTTTTTATCAAAGGAATAATTATTGTCAGCTGTTGGTTTTATCAACAAATTGTTGTTTTGGCAGCCATCCGTTGTTGAATTATTTTTGCTTTACGTAATACTAATTTAGCGGACTTAACTTACTAAAAGTATTAGCTCACCAAATTATTTAATTCTTTTATTCATTGTTTGTATGTATAGTATACCTTATTAAGTCAATAATAATTATTTTATGTTAAGCTGAATTCATGAATGGATCTTTGATGATTCAATTTGTGATAGAGATAAGACGCGTTTTTGCGTTGTTTAATATTTCATAAATTGTACTACCTGCTGTTGGAAAATGAATCTTTGGATAGTAATAATATTGCAGAGAAATTAATAACATTTTAGTGTACCATAGTAATCGTTAAAAAGAATTCAAGAACAACTAATAATAATATAATCAGAGTTCCAATACGATCGTATCAGTAATTAGTCATTGTCTTGAGATGTGTTATTCGAGATATCGATTGAGAATATTCGATATTCGGCATATTCGGCAGCTTTTCTAAAAACTTCTCATAATGTAAATATTGACTATGTCTACGTCATAAAAAGATTCCATTTGATATAAGAAGAATGCTTGCATTTCTCTGTGTGATTGTATACTCATTCATTTTTGTTTGTAGTCTAGTCCTTCCACATAGACGTCGATTCTCACTACTCTGTAAGCTTTTATATCTCAGAGGGAGCCTTGCAATCAATGTTTTAATATTCAATATTATATCGTATAGGCGGTAATCGAAGGTTTGAGTTTTTTTTTATTGTTATTAGAATTACGTTGTTACATATAATCTAGTTTTATTGAAAAATTGCTGTGCATTGAACCAAATAATATTAATAGAGTTGAAAAATACAATTTTATGATATTGGCAGGCTTCCTCTTACTTTTAACTAAGTTTTATTGAATGTTGGACTAAAAGGAAAAAAATATATTGTATGAAGACTGTTCCCATTTATATTTATAAACAGAATACCTTCAGGAGAGAATTTAAACTATCGAAAAGTGTTAAATAAATTTTACTGTTACAGCAAAGTCATGTCCTCGGGTTTAAAACATACATGGACTGTATATTAATATCTAAATACTTTATTGATATCTATAAATGGTGAAAAATAAATTTTGAATTGATTTAATGGGACCTGGGACTGCTGTTGTTAAAGTTTAAATATATGTAGCTATGTTGAAAAGAATATATTTTATTCTATAGATTTAAAAAAATATTATGTTCAAAAAAAACTACTTTTGTATATAAAATGAACAGCATTATTACATAAAATTATGCAATGATAATCTATAAAACAGTTAAAAAAATTCAAAAAACAGAATTGAAAGTGCTCTTCTGCAAAGTATTATCAACCGTTGTTTTGAAATAAATGTTTGTTTTTACGTGTCAAATCCAAGGCTATATTGTGACATTTTATGATATATCTACTAAATTTTTTAATAAACCAAATTTTTGTTTTATTTTATTCCAAACGCAAAACTTACCTGAATTAAAATATAAAGTTACAGCCTTTCAAACTTCTGACTCCTGTAGCCATGCACTATAAAATTATGTTTATTGGAGTGGACTACAGTGGAGATAGCGGAATTACTTTACTTTGGGGGCACTAAGATACATACAAATATCAAACATTATAACGCGGGTATTCAAGCTACATATATGCAAGATGCAACATATTTACAGTAAAGTACCTATATTGTGTAATTTCTTAAACGTAGTTTTGATCAATTTGCTTCTTAATTGATAACGTTTTTATAAGCGATAAGATAGCGATAAGTGGTGCTACGCCGATGGTATTGTTGAAGATAAATAAATATTGTCTACGGCCTTTTTAGTTTTTTTTTATATCTGGTGACTTGTTGTCATGGTTACAAAAATAACAAGAAAAATGTAAGACTATTTTTTCGTAATAATTATATTTTTGTTAGAAGATTAAATGTTTCAAGTCTAAGAAATTTTCTTATTTCAATGTGAGGAGTTACATACAACGGTCATACAGAAACTCCCCACATAATGGCGACCGTGACAGGACACATAATGGTGACCGTAAAGACTAGATTAGGTTTAGGAAATTATGACAAAGATTTTTCGAGTCCCATATTATTACCAGGGAAAAATGTCATTGTGAGGCGACTCGTTGAAGAGAAGCATATATACTTAAAGCACATTGGATCACATACTTTAATGTCAGAGCTGAGAAACAGATTCTGGATTACAAGTGTGAGATGGCTATGTAAGGATATAGTTAAGAAATGCATAATTTGTCGTAGGCAAAAGGGCATACATTATGATGCACCGGAGGCACCACTCCCTCTTGAACGAATTCAAGGCACGGCAGCGTTTCAAATGACAGGTATAGATCTGGCCGGGCCGTTGTATTTACGTAATCAAGAGAAATGTTGGGTGGTTTTATTTACTTGCGCGACATTTAGGGCTGTGCATTTTGAGATGGTAGACTCATTGTCCACAAATAGTTTTATTATGAGTCTTCGTAGATTTATTGCTCGAAGAGGTCGTATAGACGTCATTTTCACGGACAACGGAACAAATTTTCGAGGGACTGCCAATTTACTGAAGGATATTAATTGGCAGGAGGTTGAAAGTGTGACGGCATTCCATGCTATAAAGTGGCGTTTTATTCCACCTAGAACTCCTTGGTGGGGAGGTTGGTGGGAGAGGCTCATTAGAGTATTAAAGGAGATGTTGCGAAGAATATTGGGGCGTCAGCGATTGACTTGGGTAGAGTTGGACACAGTCTTGTGCGATTGTGAAGCTGTCATTAAAAGTCGGCCACTAACATATGTCTCGACTTGTACCGACGATTTGCGGCCACTTACACCTATGTTATTTCTACATGGCTTACCTTCTAATGATACTTCTGATTTAGATTATGTAGATAATACGAATTTAAATGTAAGATACAAATATTTATAAAAGTTGAGAGAAGATTTCAGACTGCGATTTCGTAAGGAGTATTTGGCTTCACTTACAGCTAGATGGAAGGAGAAGACTATAGAAATGAAGAAAGGAGATGTAGTTCTAGTAGAGACAGACGCGAAAAGGCTATTTTGGCCCTTGGGGTTAATCATGGAAGTAGTTACCGGGGCTGATGGTGTTACTCGTTTGGCTAGAGTCAAGACTCAAAAGGGTGAAACTTTAAGACCATGTCAGAGATTGTATCCGCTTGAGATTTCAAATGATTCTGACCTCTTGCAACGAGCTGAAGTAACGATAGAGGATGAGAAGTTATCAGTAAGTTCAGATAGTTCCGACTTACACTCCTCGGTTACAGGTGGCGCGAAGGTGACGAAAACAACGCGGTGCGGTCGAAATGTGAAATTGTCTGCTCGGTACTTATGAATTACATTTGGTTTTATGGTTTTCCTTAGTATGTTGAGTTGCGTTAATTGGTTACCATTTTCTTTCGGGTCTGGAGTGTGTTGAAGATAAATAAATATTGTCTACGGCCTTTTTAGGTTTTTTTTTATATCTGGTGACTTGTTGTCATGGTTACAAAAATAACAAGAAAAACGTAAGACTACTGTTTTTCCTAATAATTATATTTTTGTTAGAAGATTAAATGTTTCAAGTCTAAGAAATCTTCTTATTTCAATGTGAGGAGTTACATACAACGGTCATACAGCAACTCCCCACAGGTATGGAGCTGGGATGTGGTGGTCTTATTATTTAAGAAAAATGATAAAACTTATTGAAGAATCATCTCGCATGCACATAACGAATTCCAGCCTTTCCGGCGAGCCGTTTTTTTTAGAAATTACTCGCACCATAGACCACATGCCACCATTTCATTAAATGATCAACTACTTTATGATATGATTAATTCTAAAATCGGACCACAACACTTTATAGATCTAAAAACCGTTTCAGATTGTATTCTCCACTATCGACGTATTTCTATTTTATTACGCCCTACCATACTCAGTACGAATAGAATAGGATACATCAACGGGTATGATAGTAAAGTTTAACTACCTTTGAGCTTCTCGCATATTTTTTTTTGCACACGCTCTACTTTTTTTATAGAATAAGGTGACAAACGAGCACACATTCCACCTGATGGTAAGTGGATGCTGTAGCCCATAGACATCTACATTTATTCTTGATTAAGAATCAAAACGCAGGTTCGTTGTACCCCTGAGGACAAGATGGAATGTCTCGTTTCCAGTAAAAAAGGGTCTCCGGATCTCTACACTCACCATACGAAATACAGCAGTATTAAGCTGGTATTTTACACTGGTATTCTGTGAGAGCATAGTCCTTCCTCGGTCGAGCCGACCCATTCGTGCTACAAATATAATATAGTTGCAGCGTGGCCCTACCACATATAACGTACTAATACTTTTCCTTCGTACGGAGCCCATAATGACTATGTTCAAGATGAGCCATGATGATGATGATATTTAAGTTTATTTATTTACGAGATCCTAAACTTTAGGTGCCATAAGGCATGGTCCCTGGAAGCCTTATATAGGCTGGATAAAGTCGTTGATTCGAGCTGTGCTGAAGTCCTTTCGGCGGCGCTAGGTTGACAGTCGGAATATCCAGGTGCTGAAATGATTGTATAGTAAGGCGACGCTGTCTATCCAACTACAGGAAGTATTATAAGGAGTGACGTAATAAATAAAGCGCAGCGCCTTTATGTTCTTAATAATTTCTCCTAATACGTGCCGAAACTTTGTACGTTTTAACACTAAAAAGTTATCAAGATAAAAGCTATGGTCATATTAGCGGCTTCGATATTTGCGTTAACTTTACTACAATAATCCAAGATGGATGAAATCCTCTTTAAACATTAAACTATGGACAACGAATTTCTTTACTTCTACATGTGTGCTAACAATTACATAATGCATTCATTAAAATCTAAAAAGAGTAATTCCAGTACCATTTCGTCACTCCACTCTACTTTTACACAGCCACCTGCATGCGTCTGAACTGATCGAAAACAACGGCCGAAATCATTTCGCCGAAATGAACAACGCTATAATCTGACCAGGCAGTGCGATATGTTAACACGCTAAAACTGATGCACTGACTCCCGCGAGATTTTTTTTTTTATAGAAGAGGGGGAATCAAGCATACGGTTCACCTGATGATAAGTGACTACCGCCGCCCATTTTTTTTTTTATAGAAGAGGGGGCAAACGAGCATGCGGCTCACCTGATGTTAAGTGACTACCGCCGCCCATGATCAACCGCAACACCAGGAGAATTGCGGGTGCGTTGCTGGCCCTTTAGAAAGGAGTAAGCTCTTTTCTTGAAGGTCCCCAGGTCGTATCGGTCCGGAAAAATCGCCGGTGATAAACTATTCCACAGAGAGGTTGTACGTGGAAGAAAACTCCTTGTGAAACGTACAGTGGTGGACCGCCAAGCATCCAGATGGTGTGGATGGTATCGGGACGTTTGCCGTGTCGTGCGTTCACGAAATTTGGCGGCTGGGATTAATCCGAACAATTCCTCAGAGCACTCCCCGTGATAGATGCGATAAAATACGCAAAGAGATGCAACATCTCTTCGCAACGCCAGTGAATCGAGCCGATCGGAAAGCACTCGGTCGTCGACGATTCGAGCCGCTCTGCGCTGGATGCGGTCAAGTGGAAGGAGCTGGTACTGGGGAGCCCCAGCCCAGAGATGGGAACAGTATTCCATGTGCGGCCGAACCTGCGCCTTGTAAAGTTGCAGGCGGTGTGCCGGCATGAAATACTGTCCCGCTCTGCTGAGCACGCCAAGCTTTTTAGAGGCCAATTTGGCCTTCCCTTCCAAGTGACCACGAAACTGCACGTCACTCGATATGTCGACGCCGAGGATTCCGATACTGGCTGAGGCAACAAGGGGAGTGCCTTGAAACTGAGGGGATACGACAAAGGGGTTCTTTTTAGCGGTTAACGCGCAAACTTGTGTCTTCTGGGGGTTAAACTGGACTAGATTTAGTCGTCCCCAATCCGAGACTCTGTTCAGCAAAGACTCGACTTCAGACACAAGTTTGTCCCGGCACTCGGAGACGTTTTCCCGAGAAATATTGGCTCGGCCGGTGTAAAGAGCATCACCAGTGCTGTCATCTGCATACCAATGAATGTTACGGGTATGCAACATATTGTTACGCCGCGCTCAAATCAGCGCCATCTAGTATCAGGAGCGAGAGCGGGGGGAGCTTTGCAGAGAATGACATCACCGATCTCTCGGCCAACAGCGCCACCCGAGGAACTAAGTTTCTAGAAAATCTATACTCGAGCTCTCGGTACCTTACGCGTGTTTACTTGAACATTCCGGATGTTTTGCTGATTTGAATAAATAGATGGCGCAAGATGCGATCGAGACAGAGTTTAACTCGGCGACACAAGCGAAGCTTCGGAGTGAAATTAAGTGAATTAGTGTGTTTAATTATTAGTGTTTTTTTTTACTTTAATTTGTATAAAGTAAATTAAAGTGTTAATTTAGGTAATTTTATCGGCAATTTTTATTGTCACGAACCTCAAGCTCGTAACAATTGGTGTCAGAAGTGGGATAAAATCATGCCGATTTTACCTAAGGAGGAAACGGAGGGTGTCCGTACCCGAAGTCAACGCCAGCAGGAGACGGACCAACGAAGATTTGGTGGTGCAACGCCGCAGACGTCGGAGGGCGAGCGGCCGGCAACGGATGCCGGTCCGTCCGTAGCTCCTGCATCTGCAGCACCTGATTTAGGCACCCTGATGGTGATGCTGCAGGAGCAGGCTCGCCAGCAGGCGGAACAGGTCCGTCAGTTGAAAGAGCAGCTGCAGAACGGACGGGAGGAGCAGGCTCGCCAGCAGGCGGAACAGGTCCGTCAGTTGAAAGAGCAGCTGCAAAGCGGACAGGAGGAACAGGCCCGTCAGCAGGCGGAACAGGCTCGTCGGTCGGAAGAACAGATGCTCCTCATGAAGGACCTTCACGCTACCTTTGGGAAAGAGATAAGGCAGGTGAAGGATAGGGTTGCTCAACACGACACCCGCCTGTCGGAAGCTGAAACCCGAATCGAAGAACATGAAACCCGAATCAACCATGTAAACAATCGGGTTGACAACGTGATGGCTGACGTGAAGAAAACGCTAAACGACCTCAAACTTGGGGATGGAACTACAGCTCCCGTAGTAGCTGCAGCACCTTCGCTACGTGGATTCAAAGTGCCGCCGTTCGACGGGACCTCTTCCTGGTCGGCCTACAAAATCCAGTTCGAGGCCGTCATGGAGGCGAACGGCTGGAATAAAAGCCAAGCCATGACTGCACTCACCCTAGGCCTGCGCGACCAAGCCTTAACTGTGTTGGAAGCTCTCGGTAAGAAAGTGACCTATGAGCAGCTTCTTGAGGCCTTGGAGGCGAGATATGGTGACGCCCACCTGGAACACGTCTTTCGCGCGCAGCTTAAAGATCGCGTGCAACGCAGCAACGAAAACCTGCAGCAGTGGGCCCTTGAGGTGGAGAAGATGGTTCGTAAAGCATACCAGTCTGTACCTGCGCTCATTGGAGGGAACCTGGTGCAAACATTCATCGACGGCATCCGCGACCTGGAAGTCAGAGCTGCTGTGAGGCTCGGGCACCACGAGACGCTTAAGGACGCCTTGGCCCATGCACTGGAGGTAGAAGCCGTGCGGCAGGATCATCGTTCCCATCGCGTCAGGGAGGTTGCAGCAGCTACAGTTCGCGACCGCAACAAAGGATACAGCCCAAGGTGCTATGGCTGTGGGGAAAAGGGCCATCTTCGATCCAGCTGCCCTAAGCGAACCCTAGAAAGGGAAGGTGAACGATATCAGGAGGGTAGTGCAGCTAACGGCACTGCCTGGCGGCGACAGGATCATCGTTCACCTCACGCTAGGGAGGTTGCAGCAGTTACGGTTCGCGACCACAATAAAGGATACAGCCCTAGGTGCTATGGCTGTGGGGAAAGGGGCCATCTTCGGTCCAGCTGCCCTAAGCACACCCTAGGAAGGGAAGGTGAACGGTCTCAGAAAGGAAGTGCGGCTAACAGCACCGCCCAGCAGCAGCAGGAATACGACTTTGAGATCGAACATCGCAGCGAGAAATCTCATGGCAACGCAGATGCATTGTCAAGAAGACCTTGTCCTGAAGATGGTAACCATTGTAGTAGGCAAGGTAAGGAAGTGGTATCCGTGAGGATGCTCAGGACAGACCACCTCAGTAACGGGTGGAAGGACAGCCTACGACGTGCACAGCGGGAAGATCCAGACATCAAGCCGATTCTGGGATGGATGAAGGCCCGTGCTACCAAGCCTAAGTGGAGGGACGTCTCAGCGATGAGTTCAACCACGAAAAGCTATTGGGCCCAATGGGACAGCTTGCTGCTTCAGGATGGAGTCCTGTGCCGTAAATGGGACAATGGTCGAGGAGACAGCTGTCGTTTACAAATGGTTGTCCCTAAAGCTAAAGTGCCGAATGTTTTACAGCTGTGCCATAATGGTCGTTCAAGAGTCCATCTGGGAGTTAAACGAACTCTACTGAAGGTCCGAGAACAGTTCTACTGGGTCCATTATCGTGACGATGTGGAGGATTGGTGTCGTACATGTACAAGTTGTGCGGCTGCGAGGGGACCTCAGACACGGAGTAGGGGAGCATCGAAATTGTACAATGTTGGTGCACCACGGGATAGGACATCCCTTGACATTGCGGAGCCGTTACGGCAAGGCGCAGGAGGGACTCCTAAGATCGTCCATGCGGATCGCTTGGCGCGTTATTGTGGGGCCGATGATGCTCGGGACGAGCATGTCTTAGGAGGGGGCAGTGTTACGCCGCGCTCAAATCAGCGCCATCTAGTATCAGGAGCGAGAGCGGGGGGAGCTTTGCAGAGAATGACATCACCGATCTCTCGGCCAACAGCGCCACCCGAGGAACTAAGTTTCTAGAAAATCTATACTCGAGCTCTCGGTACCTTACGCGTGTTTACTTGAACATTCCGGATGTTTTGCTGATTTGAATAAATAGATGGCGCAAGATGCGATCGAGACAGAGTTTAACTCGGCGACACAAGCGAAGCTTCGGAGTGAAATTAAGTGAATTAGTGTGTTTAATTATTAGTGTTTTTTTTTACTTTAATTTGTATAAAGTAAATTAAAGTGTTAATTTAGGTAATTTTATCGGCAATTTTTATTGTCACGAACCCTAAGCTCGTAACAATATCATTGATATGCAGAAGAAACAGCGTTGGCGATAGCACGCAGCCCTGTGGAACACCAGCATTAATAGGCTTGCAATCGGAGCTTGCACCGTCTACAACGACCTTGATGCTCCGATCTGCAAGAAAGCTGGTGATCCAATCGCACAATTTCTCGGGAAGCCCATAGGAAGGGAGCTTCGAAAGAAGCGCTTTGTGCCAAACCCGATCGAAGGCCTTCGCAATGTCCAAACTAACGGCCAATGCCTCCCCCTTGAACTCTACTGCCTCCGCCCATCTGTGAGTGAGGTAGACCAGAAGATCACCAGCTGACCGACCACGGCGAAAACCGTATTGGCGGTCACTAATCAGCTGGTGATCCTCAAGGTACCTCATGAGCTGGCAGTTTACAATGGATTCCATTGTTTTGGAGAACAAGGAGGTGATGGCGATTGGCCGGTAGTTGGACGGGTCTGAGCGGTCGCCTTTTTTAGGGATCGGGTGGACGAAAGCCGTCTTCCATGATTTTGGGACTACGCCTAGGGAGTAGGAGTACCGGAAAAGACGCGTTAAAACCGGTGCCAACTCTGGAGCACACGTCCTCAGCACAATTGGGGGGATTCCGTCAGGCCCACTCGACTTGTGGATGTCCAGGGAGAGGAGTGCTTTGCGAACCGAGCGCTGTGTGAACTGCACTTCCGGCATGGAGCACTCACACCGCGGGATGGTCGGCGGCGTACTCCCCCCGTCATCGAGAGTCGAGTTAGACGCAAAGAAGGAGCCTAGAAGATCGGCTTTCTCCTTTGCAGTATGGGCCAGTGAGTCGTCCTCCCTGTGCAGAGATGGAAGAGATGGCTTACAGAAATTCCCCTGGACAGCCTTGGCGAGAGACCAGAATGCACGGGTTCCAGAAGGAAGGCGAACTAGTTTCTCGCCAATTCTGCCTATGTGCCCTGACTTTGCCTTGGCAATGACTCTTTTGAAGGACCTAGAGGCGGAATTATACTTCTTTTTTTAGAGCGCTGGTGTTTACATCCCGGGACGCTGATGCATCAACCCAGGCTTGATAGCACTCCTGCTTATAGCATGATGCTATTTTACAGGAGCGACCAAACCATGGCTGAGATTTGCCTCCAATGGGCACCACAGAGGAAGGAATAAAAAGTTCCATACCCTGAAGTACCACGTCAGTAACAGAATCCGCAACAACGTTGGGATCATCCGGCGAGAAGCAAACCCGCCCCCAAGGGTAGGATGCAAAGAAAGACCGCATCCCATCCCAATCGGCTGACCTATAGTGCCAAACACGGCGGCAGCCTGCAGAATGCAACCGCGATTTCAGCGTGAGTGGCACAACACTCCGGACCAGACAATGGTCCGAGGAGCCTAAAGGGGCGTCGACGGAAATCTGATATCCGTCCGGGTGAGAGGTCAGCAGAAGGTCCAACAGGGAAGGTGCATGATCCTCCACATCTGGAATCCGCGTAGGCGAAGTAACCAGTTGTGTCAGACCATATGCCAAGGCAAAATCATGAACAGATCTCCCCGCATGATCGGTTAAACGTGAACCAAGCCATTCGGCGTGATGGGCGTTAAAGTCGCCGAGGATCACGATCTCTGCGGAGGGGATCTGCTGTAGCAACGAATCTGCAGCCATTTGGACGTGGTCGAAGAGTCGGTCTGTTTCGGCATTACCGCTATGGGACCTATAGAGGCACCCGTAGACGCGCGGATGGTCGTCGCTGTCTACGCGTAGCCAAAGGATGGACAGGTCCGAACCTTCAAGTCTGCCGAGGCGTCGAGAACAGATGTCCTCTCTGACGTAAATGCAAACTCCAGCCCGAGGCACAAAGGAGTGTTCCAGTCTGTACCCCGGGTAGGAGAGATACGAGACATCAGCCGGAGAGGACACCTGCGTCTCGGTCAGAAAGAGCAGAGCCGGCCTCGTCGTCTCGAGATGGTAGTGGACGGCGTTTAGGTTATTTTTATATTTTATCGAATTTAATACCCGGAGCAGCCTGAGCACCTATGCTCAGGAGTGGAGTAACTTAGTCGTGGATGCTCAGCGAGGGATTGGGAGCCGATGATAGCCGGTCACATCTGCGTGTATCGTGTCGCTTTGTGGCGATAAACGCAGATGTGGCCCCAGCATAATGCACAGGAAATAATTGTCAAGGCAAAAATCATATCTACCTTACCTAAACCATTGTATTTTTCTAATAATAAGCCAGTGGTTTTGCATTGTCTTAGCTTAACTATAACCTGTTCGTTTTTATCTATCTTTTCTTCTTGAAGACACCGAAAAGTTCGTGGAATGGAGGGGTTAGAGAAGGGAGGGGGATTTTTTAACTTTCACTATTGGTGACTGAACACAACCATTGACAAGGAAGGTCTTGCTCTTCACCTCACGCCCGTCATAGCCTCAACCAATTACTGGAACCCTTTTCTATACCTCACTTCGTTGGGTTCAGGAAGCAACGCGGGAGGCGCGTCCCCTGATAAGATGTTTGACTTAGAACCTTAACCGCTCACTCAAAAGAAAGTGGTTGAGGACTAAGGCCACAAAGAATGATCACGGTCCAGACGTCAGTCATGTACTTAGCGGACTGTATATCTTCTTACTTCCCTACTTTTAAGTTAACGCCCCTTGGAAATGTGATACCGAACTTTCACAACTATCACTTTACTTTCCTAATTTCGTTTTCTTTCTTGATTTATAGCTGGAAACTGTAGCTGGTCCCGAACGAATTGAATGATGATGATGATAATCATTGTCATCTGCATGGGCTTTCTGCCCAGCAGGTATTGGGCCTCGGGGCATTCCCCACTATTCGGGTAATCCTCACAGCACACTCCAGTGTCTTGGGAGCCGTTTAGGAACGGCATTGTTGGCAATCTAGTTTGACGTTTTCCGCGTTCCTAGGATGGATCTGCCGAAGGGTCAGTGGTCTCAAAGCGCCACGAAGACTCGACGTAGACGGGTCTCAACCTGGAGCCATTTCCACTGACAGGTGTGCGCTCCTGATAGCAGCACTTCAGGCCTAAGGAGCTCCCTCCTAGTTGTATATTAAGGCCATCTCGGCATTCGTGCCGTATCTCCCGCCTCTGGGAAGGGATTTGCTGAAGGGTCAGCGACTTCAAGGTCCCACGGAGTCCTATCTCGACGAGGGTCCGATGTCACCGACAAGTGGTCGCTCTCTTGACAGCAGCACACCGGTCTCCGGAGCTTCCCAGCATATAGGTTAAGGCAGCGGCAAGGTTATATCATCCCAGGAGGAGTCAGGGGCGATCTCGAAAAGCTTCCCGGAGACTAATCTCGACGTGAAGCCAAGTTCGATTCAACACGACACGTGCACCCGCTGCTAAGTGACGCGACACGACTTACTCCCTCCCAGGCGGGAGCCGACGACCGGCGGACGTGAGCGGCAACGAAGTTGGTCCGGACGCGACTCAACGAATTGTACATTGTCTTCTGCGTGGGCTTCTTAGGCCCTGCAGGTCTCGGGCCTCGGGGTATGCCTCATCGCCCGAATTGTCCTCATGGCCCACTACTATGGGCCGGTCCAGGTAGCCTTATTTAGGCATGAGTGGATTGACGGTAATTGTTCCGTAGTCGGTTAAAAATTTCCCGTAGTCGTTTAATTTATAAAAATAAAAGTAGGTTATCCGTTCAAGTCTAAGTTGGCCTTTCTGCGGCATTGTGGACTTTACTCAACTCTCTAATCTATGTAGAGAGGAGTTCTCTTGGATCCTCGATTCGAGGACGAGGTCGCCCGTCCGGAGGGCGAGTATGTAGCGGCACAAAGTTGTTAAGGTGTGGGTGTGGCCCGTTGTCTGCACGGTTGAACAAGCCGCGCGCCAACCGGACCACAACTTCTTGGTCTCGACGTTCACGTTGGCCGCTATGACATCATTCCGGACGGTAGCGACCTGCTCCGACGTTGGTTCGTAGTGCTTGATTCTGCTAGGCCTGCAGTCGTCGCCACAGAGGATCACTCAGAAGTGCGTACTAGGCCGGCGCAGCGTAGGTGATAATTGGTCTCATGTAAATTTAGTAAATCCTAATCTTGGTCTTGATCAGCAGCTTGGGGATGCCAGGACTAGACGAAGCATCGCCCGCGCACATCTGGCTTTGCGGACGACGAAGTCGACGTGCGCAGTCATGCGCAGCGTCCTGTCAATCTGGCACCCAAGATAGGTCACGGCCCTCTCGTACGCAACCTTCTAGCCTCTAAGTGTCAGTGGTTGTGGCAAGTTTCTTAGGCGGTGAGTGAGCAGGCCGGTCGTCTTACCAACGTTAACGACCATCCTCCACTCATCCAGCCATGGTGGCAACAGGTCCAGCAGACGTTGTATCCTGGCAGTGGCGATGTGGGCTCTTCTGGACGAGGTGAAATAGGGGCTATCGTCCGCATATAACGCCAGCTCCACGTCGTCCTTCCACTCACGCGCTTGTCCTGCCAGTGTCGGGATGTCGTTGGTAGAAGCCGCGTACAGGACTGGAGACAAAAAGCTGCCCTGTGGAACGGTGGCTCTAATGGATCGTGTTGCGGACTCGGCGTCTTCTACGCAGACGTAGAACTTCCTGTCTGCCAGGAATGACGTCACTAGCCGCAACATAGCAGGAAGGACACTGGTCTGTTCTTCCGGTTTGTAGAGTACTCCAAAATGCCAGACCCTGTCGAACGCCTTCTTTATGTCGAGGAAGACGCCCAACGATATGCGGCCGCGGTTATACTCTGCCGCAAGCAGGTGCAGCACTCTGGTCAGCTGTGTAGCTGTAGAATGATCTCTACTGAATCCTTGCTGCTCCGCCCGAAGTTGAATGCACGGACGGAAGCGTTTCAGCAACAATCCTTCAAGCAGTTAAGCTGTGTGCGGTAGCAGCGTGATCGGCCTGCAGCTGGCAGCTCTGCACCTGTTCTTCCCGGGTTTCGGCAAGACCATGACTTTTCCTTTCTTCCAGTCCTCCGGGATGTGGGATGTTCGCAGTATCCCATTGTAGAGTCGACCAAGCTCTACTAGGACTCTATTGGGCACTGTCGGTGCAGCGTTGGTAATCCCGTTGTGCCCCGGCGCCTTCATCGGTTGCAGGCGGGTAACTGTCCTCCGCAGTTCAGCGGGGGAGATGTACCACTCTCCTGGGAAGTGGTGGCGCGGGCGACGACAGGAACTCTTGTATGCGACTCTCCTTCCGGGTATGAAGCTCCATGAACTCTGCACTTGCTGGGTTCGGCATAAATTACTCCTCCAAGTGCTCTACTAGGACTTCCGCTCTACCCTTGACATCGTAGCGACGTTCGCCCGTGTTGTTGGGCAAACGGGATGTCTAGTTTTAGTTAACTGTCGGTTCAGTTTGTAGAGCGACGCATCCTGCTCTTCCGCTTTTCATATGCGCCACTAGTTCTCTTCTCTTCTGCTAGTTCTTCCTTCATGGTTTGCAGTTGCTGACAATAGATATCTGCCGTAATGATTTCGCCAGATTTTAGAAAGCTGTAGTGAACGACACCGACGCTAGTCTACCAAACACTCACAAGTAACTTTTTCTGAGTCAATTTTCGTTTAGGGCAGGATTTGGCTGGGTCTCCAGGGTTCAGCCACTGCGACGAGCGTTCCTGATTATCGTACAGTATCCAGTTTTAATCACAAGTAATGATTCGATTTAAAATTCCTTCATTTTTGTGTCGGTTGAGCAAAGTAACACAAACAAAAGTAACGCATGTTTGCATGTTCGATTCTCTAAATCATGAGGTACCCATCGTTCAAGTTTTTTTTACTTTCCTGATGTGCTTCAAGTGGATTAATACAGTTTTATTTCTTACTCCGTAGGCTGTAGCTATCTCTGAAGTGCTTTGTGATGGATCCGCCTCAACAATAGCCTTTAATTCTTCATTTTCCACTTTGGTCTCCGGCCGTCCACGGGGTTGGTTCTGAAGGTCGAAATTTCGAGAACAAAAATGTTGAAACCAAACACGTACTGTGCATTAATCCTTCGAGATGTTTCTGCAGCACTGGTGCCACGGCAGTAAGAAATAAATAATGAGGAAAAAACAAATGAATGACTGTTTTCAAAACTCAAATGTACCAGCTAAATGAATTTATAAATTTGAATGTGGAATTCGTAACCAAAGAGGAGATATTTCAGATCAAAATGGTCAAGTACGACAAAACGCTAATTTCATATGTAAGGATCCAATATTAATTCTATGGCATTTTTTAAATCTTGTGGTTATTATAGCTGGAACCTGCTGTTCTTCTGTGGCAGCAAAAATTTCAAAGATCGATTAAAGCTCATAATGAATTATTTATTAGACACGAGGTGGTAAAGCAGAATCGAGGCAGTTAAGTCAATAGTGTTGTTATTTAATGATCTGGATGCATCGAAAATTTAAAACATCAAACGGAGTAATCAGACACACTCAGTGATTGTGATTCGGTATTAAACGAAATGCTCAATTTGGAATTTATTATATCATTACATGTTTGGTATGAAATATTATCACGTGTTAATATAATATGCCAATAATGGCAATCTGGAAAAGTCTGACTGGATAAAAGAATATCGAAAAACTGGTTTCGAAAAATGCTTGTTTGATGCTCAACAATTTATTGAAAAAAGCTTTTAAAATAAATATGTAGCGAAAAAGAAAAGAATGTTGGATTATGAAGGCAAGGATCAATCTATACAGTCTCCCAAAAGTCGGTATCTAACAGAGTTTTTCAACACAATGCTGATTCAATTAAAACAAATATAGATTTGAGTTTTATGGCTTTAAATTAACATTATGAAAATTTTGGATGTCTATATGATTTAAGCAAGTTAAAAAATATTCCAAACGATCAAATATTACAAAACTGTCAAGATTTACGCACAGTCCTGCGAGTGGATGAGAGCAGTGAGTTTCATCCTTACGAATTATATGAAGAATTACAATTTATGATACCTAATCGTAACAGATGTGAAACAGCTGCTCCAATACATAACAGAAAATAATTTCAAAGAAATTTACCCAAACATTTACATCGTCATTAGAATGTTATTAACAGTACCGATCAGTACAGCCTCCGCTGAACGAAGCTTCTTAAAATTAAAATTCATTAAAAAAATTCTCAGGAATACAATGTTACAGGGAAGACTTTCAGCATCGGCAGTTTTGTTTATCGAGGCAGATATAGCATCCAAGCTAGATTACGAGGCTGTAATTAAACATTTCAGCAGTGTAAAAAGCAGAAAATTTCTTCCTTTAATTTTTTTTGAAAATGTTTAATAAAAGTTTCATAATGTGAAGTGTTTTTATTTCTTTTTATATACTCCGTCTTTCTGCGCGAGCAGAGGGCCTTGCAAAATGTATCTTGCCTAGATAAAATTTAGGTCTTGCCCCGCCACTATCCCAGGCCTCTCCTCGGTGGGCCTGGACTGCAACCGACAGTTCATCAGTTAAGGTGTTAATTCTCGGGCACCAAGTACGCGCCCAGAGCTTCCTCAACGCTCTTTTGCGTTTTATCTGCACGCATATCTCACGCGGCATATCGTCTCTCTTTGCTGTTATCGGGACGATCGTAGAGGCCGCGTGGAGGGCCTTCTGGATAGTCTTAGTTATTCTTTTTGCAGCGGCCTCTACGTCGTCCGCTGTGCTTAGGGGTGTATGGACTGGAGGTCTCTCCTGCAGGTGTTGATGGTAGCCTTAAGGCCAAGGCTAATCAGAGTCGGGAGGTGCTGTGTACTCAGGCCCTCTGCACTGCAGCACCTCTACCACTATCGGTTAGTTGACGTTCCTAGAGAGCACGATGTCCAATACATCCGGACGTCTCCGTGTGTCTGTCGGAACGTGAGTAGGCTCTTCGGGACCTAAAACGTCATAATTGTGCCTCTCTGCATCAACGAATTGTATTTTTTTTTGCGCCCGAAGAAAATATGGGCAATCCACCGGAAAGCGGGGGAGGGAGGCGGTGAATGCTCATAGCATACCACGCAGCCGGCTGCGTGGTTATGTGGAGACTTTTACCCACTAAACACCGCCTTTATGTATTGGCTTACCGATCTGACGAGAGATCTCTAAGCGGTATACGAACGCGACCCTCCTTGGCAGAAAGGAGGGCGCAGAATTGTAAATTGGGTGACTTACCAAGCTACCCCGGAGCTATACCTACCGTAAGGAGAACCGCGCGCGAAAACCCCCCTTTGAATCGATAATTTTCACTATCACATTTCCATATATTATCCCATAATTTTATTTCCCATGACAGATGACACAGTACAAATTAAACACGTTATAAAAACAAACATTCACATTACATAAAGCATTAATAAAATAATAAACATAACTTTCTTTTATGTCCACTTGCGTGAGCCATAAATTAGGACTTAGCCCGAGGAAATCTTGTCCTTGAAACCAACGATGATTCTCATCGAAGGTGGAAAGAAAACTTCTAGTGGCGTCGTCTGCCACATTATGCGACGTTGGAAACCATCGCCATTCACACGGCCTGGGATAGATAGATATATGAAATATAATAATACTTATGCACCTTAATGTTAATTAGATTTAAGAGGTAATTGCAAATTGTTACTGAATTTATATGTTATCAATTGACAAATAGTAGTACCACTAGTACAAAAAAGATCAGCCTTATCGCAGTTCTTAGAAAATCTCTTAAATGACTTAAATGCTCATATAAAGAATGAGTTCAGCCTGTAATTTGTTCGGCATAAAGATACATTTATGTAATTATTACGCAGTGAACGCTAGGGTACTGAAAGAGGGTACTATAACCTTGCATTCACTGCGAAATCTTTTAATAAGTTAGGACAATTCAAACGATCTTGAGCAATTTTACTTAGTAACACCAGGTCAGCTGTATAACGCCTAGTATACGCCTAGCAATTCATAGCAAGCAATAATTATCAGTAGATCCTGGATTAGTTAATGTCCCGTAGTGAAGGGCATTGTTTCCTTCAATAAAACGGTCCAAGGTTCGATAAACTTAAAATGTTATTCTCGTTTCGATCGCAGTATTAATTATAATATAAATTCATTAGTAGTAGATGAAGTGACCAAGCGTCTGCTGACCGTTTCGGTTGACGACTCCACTGACCAATTTCAATAAGTTGTATTTAGCGGATTACACTTACTCCATCCCTGGAGACATTGATATGGTCATCTATTTTCCCTCACCTTTTGTTACATAACAAGGTTAAGAGTAACTTCTCGATAACGTACCTTACGCATTAGGAACCGTTTTAGGTTATATTGTTGTTGGTTCCGCTCCTACAGTTGATAATATTTCGGCAACTTTTCATTGTTGCACCGCTCTTGACCCTCCGGAATTATTAGCTCGCGAATTTTGGGAAAATGAGGTAAACGTTCTGCCTATACCTAGCCCGGATAATAGATTATGCGAGGAGTTGAAAGGCAAAATGTTAGTTTCTTTGTACTAGAGTAGAAACAGAACCTGTAGTAGTTTCCGTTAGTTCCCACCGCAGCCGAAGGGAACGCCGAAAAAGGATGGCCCCGGAGTCAGGTTTATATATACAGAGGTCGCGGCCATGGCACACGACGATGCCGAGCTGCTGCAGCAGAAGGTGTTCCACCTTGGGAGCGACGGGTTCGAACTGCTGAGGTAAATATTGCTTGGCGGAGCGAAATAAAATATTTGCGAGAAGGAAGTTAAGCTGCAAGCGGGCCAATCCGCTTTATCGAAAGAAATTGGGTAACTTCGCGAGTAACAAGCCACCAGCACTTTTATTCCAAATTCTCCGTCGCTTGGATTCACCGTTTATGATTATATAATTGTGGTTTGAATATTGGCTTATCTCCAGCAGTATTACAAATTAGTATTTAGCTTATTAATGTTTTATGTAAAATGTATAAGTGCTTTAGTTACGCAATGTACGCTGATGTTCTGTGAAATTTAAACCATTTTTTGTCGTGACAATATAAAGCCTTTGCAGTGTTGGAAGTGATTGTGCAATATTTATTCGTGTTTTGTAGTACAATTGTTTGTACGTAGTTTTGTATTGCGTAGCATAATTTATGTTCACCGATTTGTAAAGCTTTGCGGCTCTGTCCTTATATCACTGCAGCCGACTATAGCTATGCAGAATTATTAATATTTTGTGAACTTCAACGTTTGCACTTTGCCGATGAAATAGCAAAGTTGCAATCAGGCAAGGTTTGTAGTCGTACTTTTTCAAAGCCTAAAACCATTTTTACAGAATGGGATTATTAGAGTGGGTGGTCGCTTATCTAACTAGCATTTAAGTTTCAATCGACACCCTTTTGTTTTACCGCGTAAGGATCATATTTTAAATGTATTAGTTGATTATCACCACAAATTGAATTGTCACGCTGGCCTTGAATTGTTGACGTCTATTTTGCGTCGAAATTTCTGCTCGCAACTTTATTCGCAATCGGGTGAGCAGATGTACCTACGCTTGATTTCCAGTTCGTCCTAGGCCGTCATTCCCGGAAATGGCGGACCATAGGTCTTGTCGTGTAACACAGTCCGTAAAGCCTCTTATGCACACTGGTTTAGACTTCGCTGGCCCGTTTAAGGTTACGCTTAGCGCTTACTCGTGGACGTGGTATACGATCCACGAAGGCCTATGTTTGTATTTTCGTATGTTTGACTACTCACGCTGTGCACATAGAGCTCGTCGGTGATCTAAGCACGGCTAGCTTCATGGGTGCATTTAAAAGGTTTCTTCCTCGCCGCGGCCTTATAAGTAGAGTGTACTCAGATAACGGCACAAACTATGTAGGAGCAAAAGGTATTTTATCAGAGTTACACGAGTTTTTAACCTCTAAATATAATTCGGTGTTCGCTCACATCTTAGCTAAGAACCGCTAGAGTTGTCGCTATACGTCCCCGCCGCAAGTCATTTTGGGGGAAATTGTGAGACTAATATTAAAAGTCTAAAGAGTCATCTATATCGTGTAATCGGAGATCAGATTTTATTGTTTGAAGAATGAAACAATGTACTCGCACAAATCGATTGCGTTATAAACAGCCGTCCTTTATGTCGTATGCTGCCCAGTGATCCCTCGGAGCCACTAGCTTTAACTCCAGCACATTTTTAGAATCTTACGCCTTTGAAGTACCTACCTACCACCCGCTATAGATGTAGACGATGATAAACTCCATGTTCTTTCATGTCATAACTTATAAGGCTTGTGCAGTCATTTTGGAAGCGTTGGAGGACGGAATATCTGCACACATTGCAGTCGCGGCAGAAATGGTACACAGCTAACCCATCAACGGTCGGAACTGTAGTTATTCTCACTAAAGAGAACGCGCCGCCTCTTCATTGATCATGAGGGATCGTTGAAGAGGTTTTTCCTGCATCCGATGGAGTAACAAGAACAGCCTGCGTTAGGACCGCGACCGGGTCATGTATGCGTACTGTTGTCCGTCTCTGTCCTTTAACTAATCAATAGTTTCCGAATTGTCTTTCTAGGTTAGGTTAGTAGCTTAAGTTAGGTCTTAGTAGTAGCTTTAGTTAGTTTCGAAGGCAACCTTTCAAGCCGAGGGGGAATGATTGCGACAAAGACACACATTTGCATTGGTGTTAGTTAGTCTATTACCTAGTACAACCTCCCTTTACTTCCGTTCCCTTTTTGCACGGGCATTCCCAATGGGGGCTAGATTGGTGGCCTTATTTTGTTCCAGAAAACCCATATTCAGAACTAGACTTAATAAATTAGGGCGGTAATAATGATAGGAGAACCTGAAAAGATTGTGTATTTATTAAATTGAAAACAAAGCCCATTAAATGCGATAAATTATATTTACAAATTGATGCAATAAATACATAATTAGAGATTGGCTAATACACTGATGAGCAAGAGTATTGAACATATTGATCTTAACACCTATTTTATATTTACATATTGTTTTTGAATGTTTTCTATAGATTTATTTCCACAAATACCTCAGTACTTATTGTATGTATATGTTGAGTTTACAAGCAAGTGCATTAGAACAGCAGTTTTTAAACTTTTTGGCTGACGGCATCCTAAGGGCAGATAAATGTACTTAAATCTCACGACTCTGATTTAAATAAAACTGCTGAAAAGAGTTATTGCTAGTGCTGAGAAAGTATCAGTACAAGTAGAGTGATAATCATAGCTATCGAACTTTTTTGCAAAACAGTTGGGGTTTGCAAACGTATTAATTTGAAAACCAAATAAATTTATTTTCCTAGTAAATAGTAGGCTTCTTTCGATGCATTTGAACATCTGTCATTCGCGTAACCATTGCATTAGAACGTAGGATCCGATAACACCAGAAATCGAACACGTACCTAATCTATGATTACAATCTAAACATTAAAATAATTACGTACACTTTTTAAATTCTTAAGTTATCTAAGTTCTCCAGATGAGTCACCAGCCGTAATATCACACTTTTCTTGGCATATTTAAGAATGTAGTTCTATTTTGTTTTTATAACAATTTGAAAAACAAGTCAAATATCAATATTGTATTTTCACAATTCATAAAACAACATAGGTAATAAGAAGACTGCAGTTAAGTTATGGTTGAAATTAATTCATATATAGAATTAATATTTATTTTAGGAAGTAAGTCAATGATATTTTAAACGTTACAAATTTTAATTGTCAAGTTAATCAACCAGAAAGTTTACGTTACAAATTACATGACAGTAAATAATATAGGTTACTAATATGAATAAAGATTTCGTACATCGAGAAAATTATATCAAAATAATTAATGCTATTGTTTTATAAACGACTTACAGTTGTGTTAGAACCAATTTATTTACTGTTGTGCTGTTGTTTATTGACTGTATTATTTATTAAAATTTATTAATATTTGCTCGATTTCAATTGATTTTTTGTTGCATAACAGGCTATTTTCTAAATCAACAAGATGTATTGATTATTTAAAGATTTTCTCAAAATTAACGATCGTTAATGCCACCTGTTAACAAACTGTTATGCACACTCATATGCCAATCCACAAAAATCACTAATTCAGCTTTCGATAGAAAAAAAATCCACAGTGATGACAATGAAAATATTAAGTCGATCATACGCTGTCTATAAATTTACTCGATCGTATTTGACCGCCATTGTTGATCGCCTAAATCAATCAAATATGCAAATTGGACCGTGTTGTGCAGAAATGTTTGAACCCACAAAAACATATCTAAGTTATTTAGAAAAGAATGAAATGTTATTCTATTTATCTATATATAAAACTGAACGTTTATTCTGAGATTACTTGTTATTAAGAAATCTTTCATACTTGGAAATTAACTAAAAAAAAGAGCTTCTGGATCATTATTTTGGCCAGTGTGTGGGTTGAATCATTTCTCACAACACACACCATATAAACCACACAAGGACTTAGAAGATGAAATAAACCAGCGTTAGACATCGATATTATTAATTTAAACAATTATAACTAAGTTATAACATTTTACGAATAAATTGTGCAAGTACATAAAATTAATATAAAGATTAGTATTGTTCTCTACTACTGATTGCAGTCACGTTAAAAATGTTTTGCAATGTTTGTTTCTCTCACAATTTGAAACTAAGAGGTGTGTTTGTCGTTGTAATAAACATAGAATTAAAAACAGGTGCACATATTACAAACGTAATTGTATTATAGATTTTAGTCATTAGAATACTTGATTTAAATGTTTACATTTTTAGTTTTAAAAATACACGTTGCTTATATCACTTTCACCATTAACAAAAAAGCCCTTAAAAAATAAATTAATCATTAAAAACAAATAGCAGCTAAATTATTGACGTGTTTCGTATAGTGAGTGTAGAGAACCGAAAACCATTGTTACTGGGTATTTTGATTCTTTAACACGGACAGAATTAGATAGAAGTCTATGAAACACAACATCCACTTACCATGCAGTGGACTGTGTGCACTTGTCACCCGGATTCAATTAAAAAGAATACTGAACTGATCTATTATTGAGGTAGTGAATGGCACGTTCGTCAGAATGTGCTCCAAGCAAGGATATTATTACGTTGTGCGAGCTTGTTATTGGTATTCTATAAAATGTTGTGTCCTTTAAATGAACGCACTGGGGACAAATATAACTACACCTCACATTGCGAAATCTGTAAGTCTGTAGGTCATTATAGAAAGGCTTATATAGAAATGGCCTATATAAAATAGAAGGTCGCTGAGGTACAATCAAACAAATACCCAAAAAAGATTTCTTTTGTAGCAGGAGTTTTAGAGCAAACAGAGACTATCAGTGAAAGAAGAACGCTATCTCGAGCACAATTTCCACAACCACTACTTCATAAAAACCTTTATTGCGACACAAATTTCGGGTACATCTTGATTGCGATTTTGGCAAATAAATATATAAAATCATTATAGTCAAATAATGATTCTGATTGCACGCTAAATTAATCAGGTACTATAACAGTATACACATAACTGATCTATTTTTTACTATTTTAAACATTATATGTTTCATTTTATTTTTTATACGTACATACTTGTGAAATAATACATACACATTACATTATAACATTTATTCGGAGCTAGCGTTTACACTTTAGCTTATAGTATTGTAAATGTTATTTATATTATAATTTTCATCCGATGAAATTGCGATTTTCTAATAATATAATTACCTTTTACTAAGTGCTAGTACGGACTTCTTATTTGCCTAGAAGTCAGTCAGCATTACCCTCATTCCTATTTCTGTCGCCAAACAGGATTGCTTGCACTGTGTCCTGAGGGGTACACAGAGGGCAGTGTAGCTATACGGAGGCATTCCATCTTAGTCCTCAGAGATAACAAATGTATAAATAATAAAGATGGCTGCAGGTGTGCATGGACTGAAGAAGCCACTTACCATCAAGCAGGCTGTAAGTTCGTGTCATATCAATTTTATAAAAAAAAAATCACAGCAATTATTTGTGATGATGACTATGATTTAGTGTATCTAAACTGCTTTAAGCCACAACAAAGAAGTTTCAGCTTTATTACATTCCTCATAAAATTAAAAATGGAAGGGAATTAAAAATTATGACAATATTAAGCACTATAAAGTTATACGAGCTTTTACAGTACTGCCAAATGAAACAGTAATTTTAATTTTGTCATGCTTTCATAAGTCATATATAAATATATAATTTGATAATGTGCGTTATGATTGACTATCTTATTGAGATACTTATAAGATTTTTTATCTCCATTTGAAGTATGAAATAAATAACCCAGTTAAGATTAAATCATCCATTAGATACCTATATATTATTCACTTATTGATATTTTTTATTCATTTATAAATAAACACCCTTAAAACTTAATAATTAAATATTGAGTAAATTCTTAGCAGGCAGTTTATCGAAACAATAACCTTATATCTGGCGAGACGTTGAATCATTAATGACTTATGCAACTAAACAAGTCAAAGCTGGATTGGAACTGCTTAACACGCCTCGAGTTAGTTCCTCTCGGACAACTTATCCGTGATATTTGCAGCTCTAGACCTGGCGTGCTGCATGATGTCCTCGGCCAAGTCTTCGACATTGGTGTAGCGACACCTCTGGAAACTGAACAGGTCCGTGATGAAGCCGACGACTTCGTTCTGGAAGGCATTGCAAACGTCGCGGAGACGCTCTCGGGGACCCAAAAAGCCCCACACCAGCACCGGTAGCAAATGCTCGGAGATCGAATAGAAATGCGCCATGAAGCCGTCCGGGTACTGCAGGTACCGGCGCTTCGCCTTGATAACTGACCACACGGCCGTCGTCAGTGCCTGCAGTCATTGTAACAGCACATGTACAACGATATGAAAGTTTTAAATAACGAAATATTTTTTATGTGGAAACGACAAAGGAAAGTGCAAATATAGTCTATAATCTATATCAACAAACATATGATTATCGTTTTAAATCAAAAAAATAACATATGAAAATATTACCATAATTATTATATTTATAACCGGGGTTGCTCGCTTACTGTGGACTCTCTCAGAAATTATAGGCCTGCGGCCAGCAGTGGTTATATTTATAAGAGAACCAGTATGAGATATTACTTTATGTAATACTATCGATCTGCCCCGGCCTCGCACGGGTAATTTCTAGATCTCGACAACAGCGTCACCACCTGGTCCAATTGCGAATTTAAACTATCTAGGGACTCACTCTAACATACACAAAAAATCATCAAAATTAGTCCAGCCGTTCTCAAGTGATGATCTTTATACATGTAGCAATGAATTTTTATTTACATAGATTAGCTTTGTATTGACAATGCCTCGATAAAAATGAATTTGAATGTAATAGAATAAAAATAATAAATAAAGAATAACATAGAATGAATCTTTATATAACTAATGTTTTGACATCGGCTTTTATATTATAGTCAATAAAATACAAATAGCAATGCAAAGTAATAAAGAAGTGCTCACGCTCTCTTTGAAGCCATCGGAGAGCCAGCGGTTGCGCACGACGGCCAGCACGGAGGAGGGCGGCGCCGCCAGGTCCTCGAACGCGTCCAGCAGGATGAAGTCCAGCACCACGTCGTAGAACGACAGCGCCTGCCGACACCCGTGCACCCGTTACACAACGAGACCTACCACATCTCATCCTAGCACGCAGTACAATAACCAGTGGAAACGCATGCGGGGATAACCGCACTCACCCAACATACGCTATTTCAAGAACAAATGTTTTGGCAGTTGCCATTATATGTTTATGTGCTTAGAGTATGGCACGTCATTTGTATTTTACCGCAAAAAAACTGCCCCGTTTATTTAATTAAATACGTGAAAATTCATGACACAACAACTATTTTTTAAATTTGAACATCAACGGCGCCAAACGATTACGACTAAAATTTCGTTGAAATCACAAACGGTTAACCGTAAATTCACTGTTGAATGCGAGTAAAGGATTACAATTAACCAAAAAAACATTTTGCTTTGAAATAAACATGATACCTCCATTAAGTGCAATATTATATTCCCCGGTTTGCAGGGTACAAGAGCTAGAAAAATTGAAAGGCATTTCACCTAAGTGCTCCGGGTGACAATGAACTTGCAGTCTTCTCTGAAGTTGAGTGCGAATGTAGTAGCTACTGATTATCAGCTCGATTGATTATTTATTGTGGACACTGAATAGAGATTGCCAACCACATCTTGAGCTAAATACACAATATGATGTATGTTAATAATAAAACTAATAGTTTTTTTAATTCTTTTTTTAATTTAGGGACTTAGGTTATTTTTAATATGTCAGTCCATTGTACCTTATAACGAAATAACACACTACAATATCTTTCGAACAACAATTCGAGCAGCATTAGACAATGGTTCAGACAGAACGCTTAGATATTCCCCTAGGTTACAAATTTTAATATCAGTTTTGGCAACTAATAGTTTCCTTTCATGATGATTTTTGGAACATTCCGCGAGTAAGTGTTGTACATCTTTTATTGTTTCGCATTTATTGCAATTTGGAGATTGTTTCTTTTTCATCATAAAAGCAAACTTGTTACACGGAATGTGTCCAGAACGAAGTCGCATTGCTAATACAATATATTTTCTATTCAACAAACATTGATTGAACCAAGGCACTTTCGGAGGCTGACTCTGGATGGTTTTGTACCAAATCCCTTTTTCTTGCGATCTTATATTAAAATATTCTTTCCAAATTGTATAACATTTCTCTTTATATTTAATTAAAATTTCTGAATAATCAGGATAAATATTACATTCTCTTCCTTGGGTGATTGCCAATTTCGCCAGCTTATCAGCCTCCTCATTGCCCTGTAAACCGATGTGAGACGGTACCCACTGCAATACTAACTCACGGTTTTTATATTGAAGTTTCAATATTTCATTTAATATCGAATATGCTATCGATACACCTCTGAGACCAGAGACGCATCGAGCAATATGTTCAAGAGCACTCTTGCTATCAGTTAGAATGACTGTTTTTTGAAAATTTGTTGTACCAGCATGTAATAGGGCATCATTTATAGCAATTTATTCAGCTGACATTATCGTAAAATTATTAGAAATTTTAATTTTACTTTTATTACCCAGCAATGAGTCGAAATAAGCGGCACCTACACGATATTTATCTTTGGATCCATCACAGAAAATTTTGTGACATCCGAAATAAACTAAATATAAAATATATAATAAATAAGTTAAATATAAATTAATTCTCATAGAACTTGCAATCGATAGTTGCATGTTTATCCTCGTGACCGCCTGCGTACTACACATAGAACGTAAAAGAAAAAAATCTGCACGTTTTATATGAGTTTTTGATTAAAAAAGTAACACGTAGAGACATCTATTGGTTTGTTAGGAAAGGAAACTAAGTCATCTGACACGTTGACCGCTGAATTTTTTCGCAAAATGGCGTCGAGCAACAGAGGTGTCAATGTGCGCTCGGGCAAAGGTAAGTTTAATCCTCAATCCAAATCAAATCCTAAATCAATTTTATTAAAAATTTTGTTCTAATTGCTAGATAAACCAAGTTAAATACGAATTGCAGTTTTATTTTTTGAAATAGAGTAAAATCCTGCATGTCGCGGCACGTGTTTCTTCTATGTCCTCTGGGTAGAACATATTCAGGCTATTGAGATAAGGTCAGGCAATTTAACGTCCCATATGTAGAACATTGTCAGATATCAATGGTATAATATTTTTTTCTTTTTTCAGAATTAAATGATGAAAAAATATTGGACGCCCTGCAAAACTCTGACATGGACTATGATTCTGATGTATCTGATAATGACCCAAATTATCAGCCTCAGGTTGAAAATCGCAACAGAACAGAAAGTACGTCAGACAGCTTATCCGATGACGATCCTCCTTGGCCTGTTATGTCAGCAAGCTCTATGAGAGCTACATCGCGTGTTCGAAGGAGTCGAACTGGCAGGGGAGTCCGACGTGGATCAAGGATACGAGTAAGGACATCAAATTCACGCGATGGAATACAAAATCAATGGACAAACAAGTACTACTTTTGATCCAGAAATAAGGGAGCTTCAACAACCCACATATATACCAAAAAACTGCGAAGGGTGTCAGAATTTGACGTATGTCGAACAGTATATTGATGACCAGATTTGAGACATTATTGTTGTATCTACAAATAGAACAGAAGTTGGACGCACAGGTAAAACATTGGGTTTTACTAGGAAGGAGCTGAAGGTATATATGGGGATAGTAATGATAATGTCGGCTTTACAATATCCAAAAATTGATATGTATTGGATGCAAAGATGGAGAGTCCCGGTTGTAGCGAATGCTATGAGCCGATCACGGTTTTATGCTATAAGAACTAAAATAAAATGTGTTTATGATGAAGATATAAGCGAAGACGACAGAAAGAAAGATAAAATTTGGAAGATTCGTCCACTTTTTGAACGCATTTTACAAGGTTGCTTAGATCAAGATCGTCCTCAAGATATGTGTGTAGATGAAATGATGATACCATTTTCTTGACAATGTCATATGCGGCAATACTGCCCTAATAAACCGAACCCGCTAGGGTTAAAAGTGTTTGTACTAGCTACACCAAATGGAATTGTTTGCGACATGATTATGTACCAAGGAGATACTACTGTTCCAGACTTGATAGGTCAAGGATTTGGTCTAGGCGAAGCAATGGTTTTATACCTCACACGTTCTCTATTACCTGGACATCGATTATACTTTGACCGTTATTTTACCAGCGTAAAACTGTGAGAAGAACTCCTGAATCGAGGTATTCATGGAACTGGCACTATTAATAGGAACAGAATTCCAAAAGACTGCGTTTTTACGGATGAAATGGAATTTAAAAAGAAACCTCGTGGAACAAGCTAAGCACGCATTCGCAATGATGGAAAATTAGCTGCAACAGTGTGGTTAGAGAACAAACCTGTTTGGATGATGTCTTCAATATATTGTGACCAGAATAAGGATGAATGCAATAGGTGGTCTAAGCTACGTAAACTTTATGAACGTATTCCAAGGCCTGAAGTTATTCGGTTTTACAACGGAAATATGAGTGGAGTTGACCTAGCAGATCAAATGCTTTCGGTATGCCCATCTAGAAATAGAACAAAAAAGTGGACAATTCGTGTCATCTCACATTTATTTGATTTAGCTATTGTTAACGCGTGGTTACAATATAGAAAGCAAAAGATGATAGAAGGGACAAAGACGACAGATATTGAAGAGTTGAGAGAGTTCAAGCTTGATTTGGGCTTCACTTTCATTGAAGAAAATCAAGAAAGTAGTGACAGTGAAAGCGATCCTGATGAAGTGGAAGAACTCATGCCAAAACATAAAAAACGCAAGGTTGCGATTGCTCCTTTGCCTACAAGGAGAAGACGACAGCAAAAAGCTGCCCATCTTCCCGAATATGCGACCAAACAGTCGCGATGCAGAAATCCTGGCTGCGACAAAAAGACCACGGTTTTTTGCAAGAAGTGTAATATTTTTTTATGCTTCATACCAAACAGGAACTGTTTTACCATTCTTTTTTACTTATGTTTCAAAGAATTTGAATTGGTCTCTAAGAATTTTTAAGAATGATAACTATATAGATAAACATTGATCTCTATTGAATCTTAGTTTTTAGAATTTATTTTTATTTAGAATTTACTTCTGACTTCAATTCTAGGTTGAACAAAGTTGTCTGTTGATTTTGGTGCCAAATTTAGATTTGTAAGAGAATTTAGATAGTTTTGTGCTAACGTTAATCTCTATTGAATCTCATAGTAAGAGGTTTGTAAGAATTTATTTTTGATTACAATTTACTTTTGACTGAAAATGTTCACTCTAGCTTGAACATAGTTGATGTCTGTTGATTTTGATACAAATGATTCTAGAAATAGATGAGACTGCTATTATAGTAATTAAAATGTTTTATTTTCCCCTTGAAAATGAATATTCTTTTATGTTCCATGTGTATTTGTTCTATGCAATTTACTGCATTTGTCCTATGCAAAGAACGTAGTGAAAATCCAAATTTTCTCGATAAAAATTTCTTTCTCCAATTTTACATGTATTCTTGGACCCTAAGTAGCAAGTAAAAAAAAATTGTAAGAAATTCCATAAATCTAACTTTCTGTAGTCAGGAGGTTAAGCTGTATGGATTTGGAATTTTGAACAATTTCTTACCTATTGAATTAATAATAAATTATTAATACGATAATAAAATCCCTCCCACAATAACAATTTAACCTCATGCATATTTTTATTCGGCCAGTCAGACTATTTAGTAGAATACGTACGAGTCGAAATTATTTTAGTGAAAGGCCTTAGTGTGAAATAAAACAAGGAATTGTAGCTTCATCATTCATCATCATCATTACAGCCCTTCACAAGTCCACTGCTGGACATAGGCCTCCCCCAAGGAATACCACAAAGTACGGTTCTGAGCCACCTGCATCCATCAACTGCCTGCATGTCTTAACAGGTGGTCATTCCATCTATGGGGGGTTGCCCTACACTACGCCTGCCGGTACGAGACTGCCACTCGAGAATTTTTTCTCCCATCCATTGTCAGTTCTTCGAGCTATGTTTTCCGGCCCATTGCCACTTCAGCTTCTAATCCGTTAGGCTATGTCGGTCACTCTAGTTCCAATGCGGATATCCTCATTTCTAAGTTTATCACGCAAAGAAACCCCGGGCATAGCCCTCTCCATAGCTCACTGAGCGACCTTGAGTGTCCTCATACGGCCAGCAGTGAAGGACCATGGCTCAGATCCATATGTCATCACTGGCAATTCCCGAACGCTGTCCAGCCGATTTGACTCCGTCGATTGAGCTCTCGGTCGAAGTTGGACTTACCTATTCGGAATATTTGTCCCAACTCATCAACAACTTCGAGCTTAGTGCTCCCAACATCTACCAGCATAGGTGTGACATGGACATTAAACATGATCTTTGTTTTGTCCATGTTCACCTTAAGACCTATCCGTTGGAAGACACTACTGAGGTCATTGTGCACAGTGCTCAGGTCCTCCAGCGATTCTGCCATAAGGACAATATCGTCGGCAAATCGAAGGTAAGTGATGTACTCGCCATTGATATTAATACCGTATCCTTTCCAGTCCAGTAGCTTGAAAACGTCTTCCAATGCAGCGGTGAAAAGTTCCGGAGTTATAACGTCCCTGCCTTACACCTGTCTGCATTTGGATTGGTTTCGTACTTTGGTTCTGTACTCGGATAGCCATCGTAGCCCTACTGTACAAACACTTCAGCACTTCGATATACCGACAATTAACTTGGTACCGCTGAAGGGACTGTAGCACCGCCCAATTTCGACGGAATCAAAGGCTTTTTCATAGTCCACATACGCAAGGCAAAGTGTCAAATTGTACTCTTCGGTCTTCTGTACAATCTGCCGCAGGGTATGTATATGGTCTATGGTACTAAAGCCTTTTCGGAAACCGGTTTGTTCGGGAGGCTGGAAGTCGTCGAGTCATTCACATGCGAGAAGATTCGTAATGATACTCGAAAACAGCACATAGACGCGGCTCAGAAGTCAGAAGGGACATCGGTCGGTAGTTCTTCAAGAGTGTTGTCGCCTTTCTTGAAGAACAAGACCACCACACTTCTGCTCCACGCCTCCGGATTAGTGTAACTATGGAGGACGGAATTGAAGAGCTTCTGGAGACTTTAAGTACTAGTTTTCCATCCGCTTTCAGAAACTCCGCTGTAATTCCATCCTCGACGTCGACTTGCCGTTTTTAAGGTGATGGACAGACATTATAGTCTCGCTCAGACTGACGTCCGGGATATCATCGGAATAGTGTCAGATAAGATTTGATCTTGGATCGTTACTCACACTTGCGTGTGACTCCAACGATGATGTACACATCATCATATCGGCCCATATAATCTATCAATCTCACTCAAAACCTCAGGTGCCGCGGTAACTATACTGCCATTTTTTTATTGTAGCTTGAAGTTATTTATTATTAAAATAATGGTGCACAACCTAAATCAAGTTCATTATCATCATCATCATCATCACTAGGCTCACAACTGGTACTGTCCCTTACGTTGATTTGACCCTTGCTTTGTATTAATTCTTGTTCACAAACTTTGTCAAAGTGGACATCTCGCTCCCAATCTTCTACTATTTATTTTTTTGTGTGTTTCACGACAGTCTTCAGTCATTCGCAGTAACGTTATCACAGGCATTTTGCAATAAAGTCAGTATTTTTTTAGGCTTAAATGGTGGAGATGTAACATGTTTGGCTGCATGAGCTAAAAAAATTAAGTATTTATATATGTATTAAACGTAGGTACTAGGTATAATGACAAAAACAAACTTTTGACGTGAGCCCAAATAAGTTCGATGGCATTGTAATATGGTAATGGTATGATAATCTAAGCACCATATGGCCATGTTGCTCAGCGATTTCATTCAAAATGTAGGTTGGCTACCTGGGTTTCTTTTCGTTCCCTAATCGGACCAATTCGTGTTTCAACATATTTTCATTGGCTTCAATGCCTTTGCTCTGCAGCCAAGGCATACGCTCCAGTTTTCAGCTGGATGTTAGAGCTTTGTTCTATTGTAAGGAATGGTACGGTGCATAATCTATAATAATCATATGTGGTTCATGAAGACTTTTCAGTAATGTTAAAAACCACTCTTTGAACTTTTCGAATTTCATCTCCTCATGATATTCTGTTGTTTTTGTCGATTTAAAAGCCAACAAAGAATTGAGAACGAAACTCGTTGATGACTGATTGTGCCGTGTCATCAGTCCACGCTTTCGGTACAGTGTGGTTCGCGTTAAGCCACGTCTCGTCCAGGAATACGACTTTATCCCAATTTTAAATATGTTTGGCTTTTCTTAAAAAGTCTACCCGTGCCAAGGCAATTTCTGTGCGCTCCATTAGTATATTTTTTTATCGCATTTTTATAAGCAAAGCCAATTTTGTGTAGCCAATGACTGCGAACTGCCTTTAAATAAATCAAATTCTTTAAGGGACACTATTAATTTTCTTAGTGTTGGATATTCAGCACGTCTATAATACGCGTATACATGGTTGCGTATTGCGGCGGTATCAAAGTCATCAATCGTAGTGATACTCGAAACACTCCTTTTCTTATTCGGCGTCAAAAAAAAATTTCCGAGTCTTTCACTATCGCTTGAATTGATGATGGCTTGTCAAATCTTTCTTGCGTTATATGAGACACCGTCGCATGACCGATGATACCAAGAGCATCCGCAACTCTCTGGCCAACTTCGGTTTCAAGCAACAACGTTCCGCCATTTTGACACCAACGTTCAAAATAATCTCGCAAGCGAACCACAATTCGCGACATTCGCTATTCAAAACAGTCTTTTTCGTTCGTTTCGGCATTGTGTAAACAAAAATAACATAAACTCAACGAAAAACTGAACAAAATCAGTAGATGACAGAAAATAATAAAAACTGAACAAAAGCGTATACAAGGCACTAACGGCGCAGCGTCAAAACTCGTACTGGTTACAAAATGGCTGACTGACAAAAGGATGACAAGCTGTAGTGTTACTACAATCTTGGAGTCTAGATACTATTTTTGATTTCCATTTTTTTTTTCAGAATAACCGTTGACAATATTGGCTGACACGCAATCAGCACCGTTAATAGAACAAATTTTGCCAATAAAGGGCCAATTCCAATACATATTTACGTGATTTTTACAAATTTATTTTAAAACCGACTTTTGATAGTTTGATAGTCTGTGGTTATTCCCTATGTGATATAGTTTAGCGTATCACATCACTATCGTAAGTGGGAGGTACCCATCCATGAAGTACATCAATATCTGTGTATGACAAAAACAAATCGGAACCTTCATAGACGTGAGCTATCAAAATTATCAAGCTAAATTCGACAGAGAAAGAGTATATATAGTATTTACAGTTTATAGTTTAGATTAACGTGGCAGAGCCACGCGGTAACTATATTATAGCCGTAGCACGAATGGGTCGCCTCGACCGGGGTAGGACCATCCTCTCACAGAATACCAACGTAAAATAGCAGCTCAATGCTGCTGTGTTTCGTATGCTGAGTGTAGAGAACCGGAGACCCTTTTTAATGGAAATGAGGCATTCCCTTTTAGTCCTCACGGGTGACAACGCATCTGCATTTTGATTCTTAATCGAGGATAAATGTAGATGTCTATGGGCCACAGCATCTACTTACCATCACATCGACTGTGTGCTGTTCATCCTATTATATAAAAAGAAAATTGCCTTTACCATGCCCTACGGACGGTTTGTTACGTTTTCTTACATCACGACACTGTGTCACATTTGTAATCAATTAGAATTTTAACTAAGAAGATATATACCTTAACACCCTTGCTGGAAAGCTCTTTTTCTATTGTAGTCCAATTAGCTGCATCTGTAGCCCACGATACCATTTCCTCGTATGCGACAAGAAATTCCTTTGGTTCCTAAAATGCGTAATATAAGAGAAATAACGATAATATAAAACTATATAATATTTTTATTTTAGATTAGATTTTTAACAGAAACAAGTGGTAAAATTAATAATTTTGTACAACCAACTTCAATATAAATAAAATGAGAACAATCATCAATGAAGTCGAAGTCAATTAAATACGCATTATTAAGGATAACTTAACAACTACTAGTGAGATTTAGATACAATTTGTATGGGACCACACTAGAAGCATCAGCTTTCAGCTAAAAACAGTATCATCAAAATTGGTTCACCTAGAAAAAAGTTCAGAAGTACACATAAAAGACCTACTCCTTTTTTGAAGACGGTTAAAAAGGAGTGACGGCGTAAAATAATCAGCTACCACATACCATTCGGGTGTCGTAAGAGACAAGGTCAAACAAGAGTCATGCTACATGTTCTTAGTAATAACTCTGTTTAGACTTTTGACCGCTTCGTTTGCCTTGTAGTCTTAAGCGTGAGTGCTGATCATATAGTGGCCGGCTCGGGCAAAAAAAAAATACTTATTTGGTTTTTCTGTGAAGAAATTCTTAATAGTCGCCTCGAGTCTGGAAGCCGACAGTTAGAAATCACGTAAAGCTGTTAGTCCTGCGCCTGATTTCTGATTACCAACCCATCGAACTCTTAGAATGAGAAAGGACATTCGTGCACTACAATCCAGACCTCCGCTGATGCCTTGTCTACTAATATAACCATGCTGCAGTTATATTAGTAGTATAGTTATAGCACGAATGGGTCGGCTCGACCGGGGAAGGACCACGCTCTCACGGAATACCAGCGTAAAATAGTAGATTAATGCTGCTGTGCTTCATATGGTGAGTGTAGAGAACCGGAGACCCTTTTTACCGGAAACGAGGCATTACACCTAAGTCCTCACGGATGACAACACACCTGCATTTTGATTCGTAATCGAGGATAGATGTACTGTGTCTATGGGCCACAGCAACCACTTACCATCAGGTGGACTGTGTGCTCGTTCACAAACTATCCTATAAAAAAAAAACATGTGAACCTGTGCGCGTGTACCTTGTCCGCGAAAAGCAGCAGGTCGGTGAGCACCTGGCGGCCGGCGTCCACGAACCAGGCCCAGTTGGCCGCGTCGCGGAACACGCGCGCGAAGCCCACGCGCAGGCAGTGCAGCTTGCACACGAACTCCGAGTCCGACGCGCACTGCACCGCGCTCGTGCGCAGCGTCCTGCGGGAGCATACATTGTACTTACTCACGACTATGTACAATCCAAATGAATTTTCTCGTACTGACCATATTGATTCTCAGTCATAAATCATCTTATTTAAATAAGTAAATTACCTATAAGTACTTAATTTATGCTAAAATTGAAAATTAACCCAGTTTCAAGTTCAAGGATAAAACAACAGTCAAATTTATATGTGATTTAATCCTACTTTATATATAAATAGAAAGCTATTTATATATAATCTAGCGATTTAAATAAAATGTTGTTAGAATATAAAATAATGTTTAATTTACTAAGTTTTCCTATTTAGATTGAAAAAAAAAATTATCGAAAATTATTAAGCACTTACAAACCCAAAATAAAAAATGTAAAAGATCGATAGTCGTTAAGTATTCGAAATACACCTACCTGTACGGAATTCCAATTTCCAGTTGTTTAACAGCCATCTGATACAATTCCAAATTGTCTATTTCTGTGGATATCTCTGCGAAGTCATCTAACTCTCGTAAATCAGCAACCTGAAAGGTGTTTATAATTTTTTAATATACTTTCTTAAACATTTTATATTTTTATCGTTAATCAGAAAAATAAGTCTACTGCTAAGCATAGTAGTCATCGCCAAAAGTCATCTGTTTGCTTTCGAAACACCTTTAAAGTATTTAAAATACGCAAATGGACGTAATGCAGTTGCGTTGTGTTGTTAACAATTAATATTTAATAAGCGAACAGACAAACACATGTATTATCAGTGATTTTTACATAATTTCTATTATGAATCGTTATAAATAATATTTGTATAATCATCGTCGTGCTTTTATATTATTTTTTAATTATCAAATATAAAATAGATTATTAGTCATTGTACTGTCATATGTAATTATCATAGATAATTTTCTCAGTTTATTTTTAATTTAGAATTTGAGGTATTTACAAAGAGTATTATATAAGTATTTTCTTTTTCTAAACAACTGTAATTAATTCACTCATCCGTAATAACAGCGTTTTACTTATTTTCATACTATAAAAGTATTTGGATTGTACAATTCTTACACATTCAAACTGTTGCTAGGTTCAGTTTTGATAGGTAGTAGGGATATGATACCACCATTGTGTGATATTATTTAAACGATTGCAATAATTATTGACTGGCTATTCGAGTTGTGAGCCTGGAAAATAACAAGTAATCAAGCATATTATTATCCTTCCTGCGACTCCTAAAATACAAGTTTTTACTCTTTACTTGCGCCAGAACTCCTTTTCTGTCCAAAAGTCCGTTTCGGTTACCACCGTCCTACTATTGTCGCTGCTAAATAGTAGTGCCTGCACTGCTGTGCTCTGGTCCGAAAGCTGTAGACATCTAGTATAATAACAGGCTATAAAGCATTCCGTCTTAGTCTCCAAAGGTGATAATAACGCATCTGTAGCCTTTTTTGTTTTATCTTGGCTCACGGATGCAGTACCCACTTAACGGACTGAAGTTCGTTTGTCATCCCAGTTTATAAAAAAACAGATTGTTAAAAATTCTAAAACTCTGTACACATCGAATCTATGTTTTTTTTTTTACAAAATAATGGAAATGCAATTACGTGGAACTGATTGACAATTTTTCTTAAACAATTAGGGTGAATCAGTCTATAATAGTAAATCAGGTAAAAAGGAGTCTATTTAACACTCACTGTCCGATTTTCAGACACAACAGTAAGACAATATATTATAGTATAAGCGACAGTGAAAGAGTTAAGAGTGTCCACTGCAAACCATTGATAATATAAAACTATAAATAAAATACAATGAAATCATGTGGATCAATGTTTAGAAATGACATTCTCTATCATTTTTATAATTCTTTTAAATAGCGTTAAGGTTTATAGGAAGTCCACTTCGCCAGCCCAGCAGGAGCGTTGTCGCCTTTGAAGGCAAGATGGAATGCTTCAAAGCCTGCAAATGGAATGCATGACATGAAACATTAGACAAAGTAAGCAATATAAGCTATCGACCTGGTCCTCCGCGGAGGCGAAGGACTCCGCGCTGGAGTGGTGGTCGCGGCGCGTGTGCTCGGAGGAGTGCGCGTGCGACAGCAGGCGCGAGCGCGCGCCCGCCGCCGCCTCGCCGCCGCTCTCCGACCGGAACAGCACCGAGCGCTGGTCCAGGAACAGCAGCTCACATCGCTCCTGCACATTGCACAGTCCGTTTATCATCACATGGACTGTGTACTCGTTTTTCAATTCAGTTAACATCAGAACAGCTTCAATTAAACGCCATACGCACATTTCTATGAATGGAAAGCCTAAAATAGGCTTTATGAAAATTTTAACCACAAGTCAAGCCGACTACGGGAATGTGAATATGAATGAAAAATATACAAAGTATGACAACATAGTTGCAATAATTCCCAAGAGCTTTATCGATCCTCGTATTTTCAATTTTGTTTGGGTGAAAATATTACAAACCTTCTTGTCGTATTTTTAATTTAAAAAGTTATATACATTTAGGCACGAAGAAATATTATTGCATAGCATTTTGATACTTTGAAATAAAAATGTTTGGATTTGTCTTCTCTTTGAACATTCAGTCTTCTCTACTTTAACAAAATGTCAAATTTTTATTTTATAAAACATATAATAACCTGCAAAAGATAGGCATTTTGCAGCAACTCCTGTATCTCCCGGCAGAACTCTGCTTCTTCAGGCGAGGTGAGCGCGAGCGTGCCCGACACACCGCCACGCGCTCCTAACGAAAACGCCGCCAATGCATCCTCCCAGTAATTTATACTCGTTTCTAATGCTTCCATACCTGTCGACAAATTATATAAGGGTGATAAAAATAAGCATAATCATAATGACTATAGGGTCCCATACCCATGGTCTGTGCCAAAATAAAGCGTTTCTGTCTTTACTCAGAAAACGAAATTCCGACCTTTATTCTAAGTGAAGAGTAGAAATGAGAACCAGTGAATAAGTGTTTGCTTACTTTGTAAATCTATATTCTGTCCTATGTAGTAAAGAATTTTCAATTTTATAATGGAAAGTAGCTTTGTTGTTGTGTAAGAAGTTGACTAAATTAATACCATCATTAGTATTTTTATATAGTATTTTTTTTTTCAATAAATATCTCGGTTATATTATGATGAAATTTACGTGGGCCTTTCGCAATGTTGGTACGATTGCCGTATTGACCCTGTTCCTTATCACTGGGATTTTTTACCATATGAAACCATTATGTCTACATCTACCAGAGACTATGAGAAAAAAGGTTAATTATTATTTTATATTTTGCAGAAATTTTCCTAAAACAATAATTGTATTGTAAAATGTATTATCAAAAGTGATACATTTATCTGTTATATCAGACAGATGCAGGTATTAATTTGATACAAAATAAAAAAGAAGAGTTAAAAAGTCCTCAAATATTTCATAAATATTTAATTTAAAATACACTATACTTTACCACACTACACAATTCAATGTACATAAACACACATACAAAATGTGCACTCTTAAAAACTATACAATGTTTTATAATAGTTGGGAAATAACTTTGATTGATATAAAATTGCTCATTAAAACTGACCCTAAATATATTATGACACTCAGAATTATCTATAAAAACACATCATCTTTTATCGTAGGTCCATTTGTTAGCACACGCATTTGCTGAATGTGTTGCAAGGCATCTTGTATGCCACTATTGAGGTCCTGTACAGTGCCTGCAATGGCAGTCAATGCATCTGCCACTCGATCCTCTAGCAAACTGCGCCTTTCTTCTTGCGCTCGCATGATACCAGAAATCGACTCCAATGCTTCTGCCATTCGCTCCTCTGCTGCTATCCTCCTCTCCTCCAACTCTAACGCCCATTTCGGAGGTGGTGTTACAGAACGAACTTCACCATCTGTAAAAAATACAAACTAAAAATATTATTTTGATTCACTTTTCACTTACATAAATAATTTTAGCACATATTTCATTTGAGTACTACTTTTGAGTAGTAGTAGTACTATTGAAGTATCCCACGGGTGCCACAAAACGCGACAAAGAGAAATAAATCAGAAGACGGGCAGCAGTTTCTACCTAATAAAAACTTTAAAAAAAACTGTGGTTGCGAACCCGCTTGCCAAGCGTGGCAACTATTGCAAATATCCCCCCTAATATGCAATCTATGGGAGAAGGCCTATGTTCAGCGGTGGACTTTAATAGGCTGTAGCGGTTATTAATGAATTAGGGAAACCATGTGTCATTGGGTTCATATCGTAAACATCCCATAGCAATTGTTTCGTAAACATCCCATAGCAATTCTTTAATTATCCCATACTGGAATCAATTTCAATTCAAATAGTTTCAATGGTTTGATTTATAAAAAAGGGAGAAAACATTAATCTCAGCAATACATACCTGTGTGTGCTTTTGATAAATTAATTGACTGCTTCACTTTTCCACTTTTTACGTGAGTGTCAAGAGTATTTTGCTCTGGATCAGAATCTTCAGCCATAAAGTTTTCTAATTGCTTAGAAGATGACACAGTAGGTGTAACTGATCCCTTTCCACTGAGCTGTAGAACTCTAACTTCTAAGTCATTAAGTGGTACAAATCTATTGGGTCCACCATCAGAAGTGGACTGAAATCTTCGTGCATCAGCTGCTTTTCTTCTGCATTTATGTCGCCATTCAAACCAGTACTAAAAAAGGATCCTAATTAAGAAATAAATATAATTTTAATTTATTTATAGAATAATTATCTAGTACAACTCTAAACATTTTCCACTGTACTCACTAAACTTTCCTACATTTATCACATAATTAAGGTGTAAGATTTTTTACTACCTCACATTGTCTGTGGGAGATTTTCTAAGAGGCGACAGAGAGGAGAGGAGAAGAGGAGACAGAGATTTTGTACATGGTAGAGCCATGCTGCAGTTATATTAGAAGTATAGTTGTGGCACGAATGGGTCGGCTCGACCGGGGAGGGACCACGCTCTCACAGAATACCAGCGTGAAATAGTAGCTTAATGGTGCTGTATTTCGTATGGTGAGTGTAGAGAACCGGAGACCCTTTTTACTGGAAACGAGGCATTCCATCTTAGTCCTCACGGGTGACAACGCATCTGCATTTTGATTCGTAATCGAGGATAGATGTAGGTGTCTATGGGCCACAGCAACCACTTACCATCAGGTGAACTGTGTGCTCATTTGTCACCCTATCCTATAAAAAAAAAAGAGAGAAACAAACAAGGTGCTGGGCAGCAACATATTCCTAACAACACACATTAAGAAATGAGAAACTGTGGTTAACAACCCACCTGCCAAGTGTGGAAACTGTGGCAAATATACCCTTTGTAAGGCAACCCATGGTGAGGCCTATATTCAGTAGTAAACTTTGATAGGGAGAGTCTTTATACCTCATATTTACACCCAGAGAACTCTACTCATTTCAAAAGGGAATCATATGGATGTTATTACAATAGAAACAGTCAAATTTCAATAGTGATTTGCTGATATTAGGTACTAAGTATATATTTTGAATCTTACTTTCTTCCAACCATCAGGTGTTTTCAAAGCACCCGTTTGAACAGCATTGAGTTTCTTGGCTAAAGCTGCCCACTTCTGCCTAGTTGCCTGATGTGATACTGGTGTTCCAGGAGGTAAACCTTTAGACATGTCCTTATTCTCTTCCAAAAAATCCATTAAAATCTCCAATTGTTGTCTTAATATTCGTCTAGGAGGTGCCATCTGCAATTATTTTTGTATAGCAAAATTATTAGGATTATTTTAATAACAAAATATTTAAAATCATAAATATTAACAACTTTAATAAAATTAAGTACAAAAATGCGGGACTTACCTTAGATCAAACAAAATGCGCTGTTGAATATAATAATGTAAATTTTAAACAAATACAAATCTCGCGCTATTTACTTGACACAAGAAATTTCTTTCAAGAACAGAAATTGCGAAATGGATATGTAATGGCGACAGCCTCACTGACGTTTCTTATCAAACAGTACTCTGTGATCAAACTCGTTGCTTGACACTGGACTGGAGGCGCTGTGGTGCTGTGGACTGTGGTGCAACAAATTATCCTGTCATTTTGTCAAGTTTGTAATTATACATAGAGATGGCGCTTGTTTAATTCTTTTGATGACTTGAACCTATATGAATATGTAATTAGAATGTAATATGAATTTAATAGGATGAAATATGTAATGTATAGTAAATTATTTTGGAAAGTCTTCATATTTTTTCATTTTGTAGCAAATTAGGTTTGGAGTCTAAATAGCTGATCAATAAAGAAAAACAAAATTTACATTTCTTCTCAATTTTCTCAATTGTTCTTCTCAATGTTATTTGATTTATATTATGATATTGGGGAATAATCTTACTAGTTATGATATGATATTAACCATAATAAAATAATTACTTTGAATGTTATTTCCCGACCTCTAGTGTTCAATAGCGTGACTAGGCTGATATAGGTTAGGAACAGTTAACAAAGAATTAAAAAATGTAGTTTATTCCATTACATTTATGTATAGTAAGTAAGTGTTCAAATGTAAACATAAAAATCGTAACTTTACTTTGAATATAAAGATACATAGGTATCGCAATTCGCCGACAAATACTGAATTTTTCAATATGACCCGCAACGTCCCAATGAGACTAAGTCTATCAATCTGTAGGTACATTAGTATTATAGTAATTATATATCTTATAGTAGTTTTTATAATTTTTCATACAAGAAGTCAATAGAGCTGACAGATGAGGCTACTGCTAAATTGGTCTACTTACTTTCACAGTATGCAGTGACATTTTCTTTTTGCAAAATCAAGTGATACGGACAATCTATAACCTGGGGCCTCGCGACCTTTACAAGGAGACTAATAATTTGACAATTACGTCGTTGTTTATTTTTAAAATACTGACGAGAGAATAACTATAAATGACTGTCTTCTGTAGAACAGGTCAAGGTGATCCGCTTAAACTTTCCTAAATTTTGGCTGAGACTAAAAAATATTTTCTGAGTAAGTTTGTTAAACCTCTAAATGAATTTTTAAAAACCTTTTAATTTTGTCTAGAAAAGTCTAGGTACTTTACAAGTGGTGTGAAAATAACTTTTACGCTGCACTTGTTCCCTGGTTACTGATATATTCTTTAAACCAATGTTAAAAAAATAATGTACATATGATATTGTCGAAGTATTCAAAGTAGACTAATTTAACTGTTGCATTATTAGTCAACTTTTTAATCATTCCAATAGCAAAGACTGCAGAACTTGTTTTCCAAACCAATTTATTAATAATATGTGCATCCTATATTCCCGCATGCAAATATTATGTGCTCCTCACTGAAGCTTAGATACTTGAACGAATTAACCACATTCGTTCAAGCTTAGATACAATATGCAATCCTAAGAACACGGTCTAACTTTCAAAATATATTATATTTATTTTGAAAGTTACGTTATAAATATTTCACCAGGATCGAGTGTAGGCAATTTTATTTCCGTTAACACTTCAGCCAAATTATTAATAAGAAAATAAAGTTAAATGATAAAGAAAGCATAAGAAGCTTAATAGTGAAATAACATCTATTGTGAAACTCAGAGCAACAAAGAAAGAAAGATGGAGCGCTGCGCACATTTCAAATGATGACGAAGTCATGCTCAAGTTTACATACAATCACGCACACATCATTCTTCTTTCTCGCCCTTAATACTTCAGTCCTGACGCACAGATATAATGTACCTGAAGTGTAAAAGCTTGCAATACGAAATTGTGGTTGCAGCACGAATGGGTCGGTTCGACCGTGGTAAGACTACGCTCTCACAGAATACCTGCGTAAAATAGCAGCTGCTGTACTGTGTTTCGTATGGTGAGTGTAGAGAACCGGAGACCCCTTTTTACTGAAAACGATGCATTCCATCTCAGTCCTCAGGGCTGGCAACGCATCTGCATTTTGATTTGAAGATAAATGTAGATGTCTATGAGACACAGCATCCACTTAACATCAGGTGGACTGATGTGTGCTCGTTTGTCCCTTATACAATAAAAAAGATATGTAATATAATACGTATACGCGAGTGTGAGTTCGTATAATAAGTTGAGCATGATTTTTGCATCACTTGAAAGTTACGCAGCACTCTTTTCATTTTTTATTTATTGGTCCGAGTCGTGGAAAATATTTATTGTGATCCAGCTTTGCGATATTTTTGTGTAAGAAGGCGAGGCAGTCAACCAAGTGTCGGATTACCTCCAACCGTAATTAATATATATTTTCTAAATTTGCTTAATTGCCAATTACCATTAAGTAATCGGTTTAACGTTAAAAATTAATGTTCATTTATTTAGGTCGAAATATAATAACGGTTTCTTTTTTGTTTTAAAGGCAAATTAAAGTATGAAAAAAGAGATAAATAAAGAGGAATATTTTATATTAGATTTAATTTTATTTAGATGCTGACAGGATTTAACCATGTCCTTAAAATATGAGACCTGTAGCACGAAATAAATACACGTAGCGAATGCGCGGGGACATATTTTAATCCCCGAAGGATTTAATTATTTAATATTTTAAGCGTCGATCACTAAACATTGCAATCATCAACTTCAATGGTGCCAAAGTCGGATTTCCAAGGTAAGGTATTAAATTATCCATGTTTCGTTTGGACTTTTAACGCGAGGTTCAACATTTTTTTAAACACAGATTAAACAACTATAATCACATGCCTCATATTATGAAATAAAATTTATCTCCAGTGAATAAAGTATTTATGGAGGGAGGCCATGGAGGTCTAATGGAATCAGTGAATTTAAAATGTTGGTCTAACACATAAATTTAGATTTTGCTTACAAAAGAAGCAGATGTATTATAGATTATTGATATTAGTAACATGTATAATTGCAAGTTTTGAATGATAAATGTAAATATTTTCAACAGGAAAAAGTCACATGGGGCCAAATCCGGTGAATATGGTGGCTGAGGCATGATTGTAGTGTTGTGTTTGGTCAAAAAACCTCTCACAAGGAACGATGAGTGAGCAGGTGCATTATCGTGTTGCAAAAACCATGAATTGTTTACCCACAATTCGGGACGTTTCTTACGTATTGCTTCTCGCAAATGGCGCATAGCTTCAAGGTAATACTCCTTATTGACCGTACGACCTTGTGGCAAGAACTCATGATGCACCACACCCCTACAGTCGAAGAAAACTGTAAGCAAAACCTTCACATTTGATCGAACTTGGCGTGCTTTTTTTGGTCTTGGTGATTCAGTGTGCTTCCACTGGGACGATTGAGTCTTAGTTTCGACGTCATAACCGTATACCTATGTTTCGTCACCTGTTATGACCCTTTTGAGCAAATCTGGGTCGTTGTTGACATCATGCAATAGCTCTTGAGCGATTGTCATGCGACGGTTCTTTTAGTCGAAATTGAGCAATTTTGGAACAAATTTCGCTGACACACGTTTCATGCCCAAAATATCAGAAAAAATTTCATGGCAAGAGCCAACCGATATGCCAACATCCTCCGCAACTTCTCTGATAGTGGTTCGACGATTTTCCAAAACAATTTTTTTCACTATTTCAACGTTTTCATCGGTTGTTGACGTGCTGGGGCGTCCAGAGCGAGGTTCGTCATTGGCATCTTCTCGGCCATCTTGAAAGAGCTTGTACCACTTATAAACGTTTTTTTACTAAGATTAGACTCACCGTATGCCACTGTCAACATTTCAAGTGTTTTGGAGCACGTAATTCCATTTTCTACAGAAAATTTGATGCAAATTCTTTGATCCATTTTTTTTTGATAGAAGAAAATCGACGAGCACACCAAAGTACGTCTGACCTTTGTAACTGTCAAAAATAAACTAAACATGCTATACACTTCAAACTTGAAACATATGCTCAGGACATGTGTACCAACGCAACAAAATACAAAAATCGAAAATCGAATGTGCGTTGCCCGCGAAATTCAAAAAGTCACCTTACTTTTTGAACACACCTCGTATATAGGCTGTAACTTTACTTTTACTTTTTTATGTAAAGTTATGCTTAACTGTGGTTATACATTTATAATGTTATTAATTTAATTGTTGTGCGTTACAATATAAAAGGTTATTAAGTTAAAGTTTTAAACTTTGCTCAAAGTTTTTGAATGGTTTATGCTGTGTTGCAGCCTTGCCAGATATTAAAAAATTTGGAGAGAGAAATAAGATGTAATATTTTTAGAGGCCTGTTCCATTTGACACTTCCATAGAAAAATTTGTTGCTTTCAATTCCCACCTGTGCTCCATACCATTTAACAGTGACATTTTACAAAATTCAAATACATGAACATCAATACAAAGTAGACAACGAATTTACATTTTTACCACGGTATTTTTGAATATGAGAGTCTAAAGTGTAATGTGGGGAGATTCGGGGAATCGTATTGTATCGTATAGATGTAGTGTAGTAACTCCCACGTTAATATACTTTAATCTAATCTAGTCTAATTAAAGTTTTAGTACCAACCACACGTCTCCTTCATTGACATCCTTCCTATATTACATGGCGACTATGCCAGGCGGTGCGCTGCTACAATGCAAGCGCACCGCCGGGACCTGCATAAGAAATTGAAGTAAATATATGACAAAAATAAACGAATAAAATAAAATATTGAAATGTAAAAGAACATGAGGATTAAGAGAATACTATAATATATAATAATAACATACTAGCTTCCCATGCAGACGTTGTTCTGCCCTTTTTTAGAATAATCTTAAGGATCTATTTTAAGAATTGATAAAAAAATATAGATAGCATATTTTTTTATACTTTTGTCGGTGGGAGATGTAGTGTAGTGCTCCCACGTTAATACACTTTAGTGTTAAGGTAGAATAATGAGCAGTCTAATTAAAGTTTTAGTACCAACCACACGTCTCCTTCATTGACATCCTTCCTATATTACAAAAGTGCACGGACCTGGTAGATAAAATGACTGCTCGATACATTATTGGCTTGAACTGAATAATGCGTTTCGAGGATAACTAAAAACTAAAGTCGCCACTGAAGAATTTAAAGCTATAGTTAAAGTTGATCTAATTCAAACCACATTAGAGATAGCAGCAATCTCCAACGTAAGTGGCCAAATTAAATTTATTATTTTGCATCAAACTGGTAAAACAAAGAAATAAACAAAGTGTGATTTCCGAGTTGTAATATATGCGAACTCGCGTTCGAAAGCTTGCCTTAGTTTTAAAGCAACGTTTAAATGAAGTGATTTAGAATCTAGTCTGAATGTTATGATTAAAAGTGGATCGTATACGATAATCGGAAAACGTTCATTAAAAATGATTGGGTCCAAGTAGGCAGCCCAATAATGTCCGAAGAGAAAATTAAGTCAAAAGAAGATCTCATGGTGGAACACTACAGCTTCTTGAGATCTGTCTAAAATTGTAAACAATGATGGACAACGTCGTAGAACTGACATTTGTCTATTGCTCTGGTCTACTACTTCACGGCAACACTCGGCCGCATACTTCACAATAGCACAGTATATAAATTCAACAATAGACTAATGTACTCGCTAGGCCTTATTTTTACTTATTTCTGTTGTTTTAGAGATTTGGTCACTTTTTATGATGAGGGATATTTAAAATCCAACAAAGCGGTGAATAATGCCTTTAAGGAAATCATATATTACCGCCTACAGGACTTTTATAGCATAATGAACTTTCATTTAAATGGCAAAAAACATCTTCTGAGGAACGGCAGTTTAAAATGTATGATCTGATATTGAATATTTTTAACTGTAGGAAATACCTTGTCAGTAGTGGATAGTTAAAATCTAAAAATAACATTGAATCTAACAAGACAGTATAAATCTGGCTATCTCTAATCCAAATATTACTATATAAATATATATATATATCAAAGGAAATTTCTATGACTGCGTAATTAATGTCTTAATATTGTATACCCGAAAGTTTTCTTAGTTCGTCAGAAACTATTACACTAAAACGTATTTACAGTATTTTTGGCGCGCGGATATTGTGGTCTTGTTTCTTGTACATTTTGCTTTATGAATTGACTCGGAAACGTAACACCGAGTACGTTTAGAGGAAATCGAACAGCTTCCGCGCACGTAATTTCTCATTAAAAATCAATACCTATTGATACATAAGGATATTAAACAATAGCAATAGTGGTTTTTAATGATCGACAGCGAACATTACAGTGCAAAAACTGTATTAGCGCTGTCTCTTTCGACAAAATAGGTCAACTGATAGAAGTTTACTACTTACTTCATTTACCATAATTAATAGTAATCAGCAGATCGGCATCAGCAAACTTTAAAATTTTATGAATAATTGTCGGCTGTCTAGTAAAAATAGAACTAAACTAGAACAAATGTAAGATAAGTGCCAACCTAAATGTCACTCATTCGTTCTTTCCTCACGGTGCCCGATGTAACCACTTATGCAATAACATCTGAGCAATCAGCTTCAGAGTCAGTCAATGTCAAAGACATAGGAAAATCAAAACACATGCAGGACCCGAAAGCCAACAATTTGTGATTTTGTACACACATTGGCTAAATATATATTATACGTGGTAGAGCCATGCTGCAGTTATATTAGTAGTATAGTTGTAGCACGAATGGGTCGGCTCGATCGGGGAAGGACCACGCTCTCACAGAATACCAGCGTAAAATAGTAGCTTAATGTTTCGTATGGTGAGTGTAGAGAACCGGAGACCTTTTTTACTGACAACGAGGCATGCCATCTTAGTCCTCACAGGTGACAAGTGACAATTGTAATCAAGGATAGATGTAGATATCTAAGGGCCGCAGCAACCACTTACCATCAGGTGGACTGTGTGCTCGTTTGTCACCCTATCCTATAAAAAAATCATTTTATATGTAGATAATTACAGAAGAGTGCAACTTTTTTCGTTCACAACTTAAGCCATTGTTTATTTCCAGGGAAGGAAACCTTATACAAGTTTTATGGAGGAGTTAAATGGCAGCGTAGAGGTTCAAATTTAACGGGCGAGCGGCGCGGTTCGGGGTGAGCTCTGCGAGGTGCGAGCACGGAACCGGCGCGCTCACGCGTCGGCGTCGCCACTCAGCTCCACTCGCTCGCCAGTCTATCGGAGCCTCTGCACTGCGGCGGTGTATTTCAAGCTCCTTTCCATCCGTTGCACTATTTAGCCGATACTGACCCTCATATCGTCGAACACATTTTGTGAATTCACCCCGACTGCGAAGTGTTGTTACTGTGCCAGTGTATATTTCATTTGTGAATTTTCTTTAAAGCCTGCGTCGTAATTCCGCGCTTGTTGACGCCGGTTTTATTTATTCTTTTTTCAACTACAGGTAAGGAAACGCATTTAAACGAGTCCTCCAAATCCGAAATAAATTTTTTAAATAATGCGAAGCATGTTTTAATCTTGTTTGTTTCCTATTCGAATTAAAAGTGGAATTTTTATGTAATTTTAAACTAAAAACAACGGGATGTAAGATCTAGTATCTGTTGCTTACAGTTTTAAAATGTACCTAAATATGGAATTAAAATATTGCTTCAAAAGCGAAAAAAATATCAGTGACTACCTACCACAGTTTTAGTAAATGTTTACCGAATTACCTTGTCAAACATTATAAGAAATACTTTGAAAAGGACCTCCTAACACGTTTCTTACAAACCGGTTCGTTCAATACAATGCTGTTTCGCCGCCAAGACTTATGCAATAGACAACAAATGAATCTTTAACCAGAAACCCAACAAAGTTCATATCTCTTAGATTTTTATTATGAGAAACTTCAAATGGTGCAATAAAAATGCAAATATAAAGAATTTTGTGAACAGTACAGTTATATAAATAAATAAAGAATCGAGGAATCGAGGATAATTCGGACCATTGGATGTGTATGGCTTGCCAACATGTCCAACGATTAATGTTAAGCACGCACATTCCTTACGGAACATCTGCTTATAAAAAAATGTTGGAGATTTAGCAAATAAACCCGCAGCTGCGGCTATCCACGTGATGAATGTCATCTCACATGTTATGTTGAAGATTTAATATTCGTACGTCTAAATATAATATTTCATTTTATACACTAGGTTTAAGTTAGTTATAAAAATATTGTTGTCTGTAAGAAATAGAATTGTCAGACTGGAAATGAGGATCATCGTTGAATAATTAATTATTCCTTTTAAACAAAAGCAAATGGCTTAGAATATTGACAAACACAGTATTTAGATACTTATTTATTTTAAAAATGAAATACTAAAATGTATACGTTTTTTTTTTTTTTGTATACACATTGGCTACATATATATTATACGTTGTAGAGCCATGCTGCACCTATATTACTCGTAGTAGTATAATTATAGCACGAATGGGTCGGCCGACCGGGGAAGGACCACGCTCTCACAGAACACCAGCGTAAAATAGCAGCTTAATGTTGCTGTGTTTCGTAGGGTAAGTGTAGAGAACAGCAGACTCTTTTTATTGGAAACGAGGCACAGGCATTCCATCTTAGTCCTCATAGGTGACACGCATCTGTATTTTGATTCGTGACCGAGGAAAGATGTACATGTCTATAGGCCACAGCAACTACTTAGAGTACAGTACTCAGGTGAACTGTGTGCTCGTTTGTTACCCTTGTCCTATAATAATAAAAATACACACAAATAGAAGGGTATTTGGTGTCTGTTAAATATTTTTTAAATTTAACATTTTTGCAAATAAGAAGAGTCTAAGTAAGACAACCTAATATGTACATACAAAAAGCTGTCAAAAACGATCATCGAATTGTTGAGCCCTAGTCTTACCGTTTCATTGTATCGTGTTAAAATATAATGTAATAATTAAATTTCATAATTGGCAATTTATAAATCAATGACCGAAAGAGTGACAATTTTAAAATTATTGTAAAATTTAATTATCCTGGAAGAAATTTGCAAATTCTATAGATTATAATATATAGTATATTTGTTTCGTTATGAGCAACTTTAGTTGCTTTATTTTAATGATTTCTTATATTTACGCGAACACTACACATTAATTAAAAATGTGTAGTGATCGCGTTTAATTTTCAAAACGTCGGGAATTAAAAATCATTTAAAAATAAACGCGATAAAATCCGTGAAAGTAGTTGTCATCGATGCTTTATTTTACTCAAGGTATGTTGATAAACTGTCGCCCAAAGAATAGTTGCAAATACATCGTCAATCATCATATATCGATCAGATAGTAGACCGACGGCGTTTCGTGAATTAGGCACATTGTCCAATAATTACAAAACAAACGAATGTCAAATACCCTGTCGGTATAATGTGCTCAATATATTTTGAGAGCTTGCGTGACTGAAAAATAACTTAAATTAAATTTCGTCGACGCAGTGAATTGTAGCTAGTCAATCAAATCATTGTCATGAGTAATTTGTATTATAGTTATAGGAGTTTAACGTTTTTATTGGAGTTTAAAGATGATAGATTCTTGAATTCCTCAGCTCATGCCGATTGATAAGATATCAAATTTAATACACGTTGTAGCAAAAGTCGTTATCACATTCTTGACGGTCAGTGTATCAGTTAATGCTAATATATGCTTGGAAGTTCGTTGGAACGCAATTTACTACTCTGCCAATGGAAGTATATACTAGTTGTTCCTTTCCGATACTACTCTGTGAATATATCACTAGTTACTTTTACATCGATTTTGAGTGCTTAAAAGTGCATTGAACTTCAGAAACCACTGTCCGTGTATAATTAGCCGACACAATTCTATTCGCGCTAAAGAACTTGGCACCGAATTCATTGTTTTAAAATTTGATCTTTCATTTTGCTCCCCCTGTAAAATTAAATCGGTTATAAATCCGTGTTAACCTCGGTTTTGGATGGCCTACTTAGTCCGTAGAAGGCTCTGCGGTGACATTTCGCGACAAAATAAGTAGACGCGTTGTCGGCTGGAAAATTGTGGCAATTTCGGAGAGGGGATCTCCCTTGAACATAATCAGTTTAATAGCTGAGGCGGAGGAAATATGCTATCACAAGCCGAGGCCAACAAAGCATAAATATCGTTTTAAACTTTTGAGTCAGTGTATGAGATAAATATGACAAATAAAGGCAAAAACCTAAATAAATTTATATGAACAATGGGTTTATCAAACATGCAATATGAGTTCAACAGTGTCAATATATATAGAAGATCATATCGTAGTTATATGAACAATTGTATACTAAACAATGTAGAAAATATGCATTTAGTTTGAATTAATTAACTATTACTCGGTTTACGTGTTATGTAAATGGTATTGTTGTGCCATCATCGGTCAACCGGGGCAAATGTTCTTGCAATTTCCACGTAACGGGGTCAACTCCCTTGAGCCAAGGGAAATTGAGGAAAGGTTTTCCTAATATAGATGTTTCAAATATTAGCCCCAAGGGCGTCGTCGTGAGTATGGTCATACACAAACTCATTTCCGTGATTGTAAGTATGGGCATATATTAACTATATTAAGATTGTAGTTATATGTACCTATCTTAAGGGCGATCAGTATAAGAGATTCGTCTGCTAACTTCAAAACCTAAGGGATTTAGCTTTATTTGTCAGCGTGTAGTTAGTGGAGAATTAAACGAATGAAAATCATTCTTTTACTTTTTAAATAAGATAAAATTTTTGCGGAAGTTCTTGTTCCAGAGATCCCAAAAAACCTAAATTGACAATGTATGTTTGTATTTCTAACGGGAATTGATATAATTGATCAAATTGGAAACCATATTGCAATGATATGCTTAATTTGTAACCCTATTGAAAAACGGGGAACTCGTATTATGATGATTGCACCGGCTGCTGAATTACAATCAATGAAGAACCTAAGGCCGTGTTCTGGTGGAGGATCTGCGCAAGGGGCTGAGACGTAGGGCAATTCTGATATTCGTATGCAGGCCGGTGGTGCGGAGTCGGCGCGATCGATACGCGCCCGCGCGACGACGCCGCCCTCGCGACCAGTCTGAACAAACACACGCTCGCAGCAATTTAATCAAATCCTATTTTTCTGAATGTCACACTAAACAAATACAGAAACCTAAACGTTTAAAGTTTTCTTACTGCACATCAACATTTGTTTGGCGAGAAAGAAATTGTAATAAAACATAAAAATAAAGCGAATCGGACATAGAGTTTTTGATTGAGTTGGTATGAATTTCGATAAATTTAAATGCCTTTTTTTTCTTAATTTATTTAAAAAAAAACTATATGACAGTGATGGAAATCGATGAATACATAAAATTGTTTTCCAAAACATTTTCAATCATCATTTTTAATAAACGTAAATAAGTAGTAATTACTGAGAGAAATGGCCAGTACCTACGTCGTTTTAGTAATCGCAATGACGCGTAAATATGAATGTTACAAGACAAGGCATCAGATAGTATTTAGTCCAACATCTGCAATTACCTGCTTTACAATCTGTTTCTACAGTTATCTGTGACATTATCCCGCGCTGAGCTGCTGAGTTAAACGAAGGGTATTATTTTCCAGCCATCAAGCACCATTTGAAGTGGCAAACGCTATTAGTACCCGAAGAACTTTCTACTCGAAAGTAAACCATTAAATGCAATTAATGAAACATAGAGTACGTTTCATTAATTACATTTTCAACGGATATTATAACAAGGCTGTACCACGTTGAGCCCGTTTAAGGAATCAGCGGATGTAGCCGAATTTTATTACCGTATATGATAAATATTTATAAACGATGACATCACAACTGAAGACGCCGGGGGCAAAAAGACTGCGTTGACACAAGTTAAGGCGCGAGCAAGTAGCTCTTCCCGGCCAGTGACCGCGTAGCCGTGATCTTGACGAAATCAGCGTGCTATTGGGTCCGCTAATGCTAACTTTGCGTCAAATATTTAAAAAAAAACTAGAATATATATATATATATATATATATATATATATATATATATATATATATATATATATATATATAATGTATTCCTCCCCTCCGAAAACAAATTATAATTTCTAAGATTATATATAACTAAAGAAATAAACGATCAATCGTCAAAGTCACGTTACGATTACAAAATTATAACGTTAGTTTTATACATTTTTTGGTAGGTAAATTAATTACAACTTTAACTATAGTTATTATATTATATTATAGTATATTTAACACAAGCATTAAAAAAATTAAAGAACAAGATTTTTGATGCTTTTTATTTCTAGTCCATCTTGTTGTATTGTTTGTATAGTTACTGATTCTACATTCAATCAACGTGCGGCAATGGTCTTGATGTATGTATGTATGTATGTATGGATGTGTTATATATGTATGAATAATTAAAGAACAAGATTTTTGATGCTTTTTATTTCTAGTCCATCTTGTTGTATTGTTTGTATAGTTACTGATTCTACATTCAATCAACGTGCGGCAATGGTCTTGATGTATGTATGTATGTATGTATGGATGTGTTATATATGTATGAATGTAACATGCATAATGTAAGTAAGTAAAGCACAAATGTGCTTAGAAATAATTATCAATAAATGACAAGGGCAAGAGAAGCTCGTTGCATTCTATTGATTTTATCTCACTGTCGTGCGATATTCTGTATGCTCTTATTATAGAATTCTGCATTATGGCGTGGCCTGACACAGCCATTTTAAATTATCTAGAAATCACCAGCTTTGTTGTAACTTCAAGGGCTTCGATTGGATAAATACAGACGAAAAAAAACGAACCAATTGTTAAGCGACCATTGTTTATAAAAGTAACAATGCACTGTTTGGCACGATATACACATAACCGATACAATAATATTAAGAGCTTTATAAATTATAATATATGGGATGTATTGGGAAATAGTGTATACTTTTCAAAAAGCTGACGTCGAAATTTTAGCTTGTTTTATATTATGTTACGCGGCCATTCTCTGTGTAAGAAAGCTTAACCCACGGATAAATCGAATAGTCTGTAACAAAAGGCTTTCGTGCGTGGGTACCTGGATGATGTTCTTTATTATTATATTTTTTTTGTAACACGTTCATTGCTCTCCGTTTCGGAAGACCTTTGGTCGAACAATGATTAGAGCGAGGGGAATTATGTGCAGCTGCTCAATTCTATTGAGATTAAATTTTTTCTTTGCAGATGGAATTTACAGGAATGCAAACATTTTTTGCATTTATACAATCGACTATATATAGACATCGATACAATTTGAAATATTCCGACATTTTGAGTCAATATAATAAAATAGTGACATGCATTAAAATCATAAAATTTAATTAAATAGAGCACGTTTGTGAGGGTATATGTCTATTATACGCTGTAATGCTTAGCACTCTTTAACTACAATATATGGGAAATGGAGTGTTCAACGTGCATTATGAAAGTTTTACTGGTACATTGCCGGTGAGTGGCGACCGAGATGCGACAGTGCTTAATATGTGACGCAACGTGAAAAGCAATGCGGTTTTCAAAGTGGACAACTTTTTACGTGAGCGCCAACGAGACGTAGTGACATCTTGGCAGAGCTAGGTTTCTATCCTACGAATCTGGTATTTTGTTCCACTGTTCCAATCGACCGCGTCTTCCAAATACGTGTGGCCGACGTGGAACAAATTATACCAGAGAAATGCTTCGTCTAAATAAGATCAATGTTATAAAAAGTGTGGAAACGTGATGTTATTTAATTCGCAAAGATTTCCGTGAAATGCGGCGTGCTAAAAGAGAGGCAGTACGAGTTCATGGCCACTGGAACAATCGATTGACGAGAATTCGCAAGCGAGCGTTTGACTGAGTACCGCGACGCGACGACGGCGGTGCGATAAAATGAAATATTTTTCAAGGAACATTTTTAAAAGCGTTCGAAATCGCAGCTTTCGATTTTCGCCAGCTTGTTTAGCTTTCTTATTCAAGTAAGGGTGGCAAACGAATTCACAGCATACCTAACGGTAAGTGGATGCTGAGGCTCATAGACATCTACTTTTTCGTCGATTAAGAATCGAAATGCCGATGCGTTGTCAGTTGTCCAGAAACTCCTCGCTACGAAACAAATATGTAAAAACTTGTCATTAAACTGGTAGGTTGCTACTGCAGTCTTATAGACTCTTGCAGGCTACTTCAAACTAAGAAGGCTACAGTTGCGAGGTCACCTGTGAGGACTAAGATGGATTGCCTCATTGCCTGTAGTTATACTGGATCTCTATACTCATCAGACCGGAACAGTGCATGCTCTGCTATTTGGCAGCAGAAATAGGTATCTACCCAAAGCCCAAACGTTACGGAGTAAAAATATAATATCACAAATGTCGTGGTAGTTATATTACAAGTAATATAGCGTTTTCAAATATTGAAAAGCTCCTCTATTTTACGTAGAAGCAACGGAAGCACAACGGAAAGACAATATTGCTGCTTAGAGTTGACCGTAAAGGCAATTGTTAATGCAGTGAATATTTTGTTCAAATAGCGCATATCTAATACTACACTACTACAATTACTATACTACTACTATAACTGCTACAATTTATCCACAAATTTATGAAAGGCGAAAGATTGATCTAGACGTGATAGAGCCATGTTGCAACCACAAATGGATCAGCTCGAACGAGGAAGGAAGACACTCTCAGAGAATACCAGCGCGAAATAGCAGCTTAATGCTTTTGTGTTTTGTACGGTGAATGTAGTGAATCGGAGACGATTGTACTGGAAACGAAATATTTCATCAAAGTCCTCAGGGGTGATAAAGTATCTACACTTTATTCATAACCGAGGATAGATGGTGTCTATGAGCCACACCATCCACTTACCATAAATAGGACAGTCCGCCCGTTTATTACAATGATTCTGTAAAAAAATTGAAGGCCAGATACTATATAGTAGGCACATGTGAATTTATTTAAAATCGGATGCAAAACATTCTTACATGTTTTTTAAAGCTTGGATGAGGTATCATTAAGCTGTCATGACCGCAACTATGAAGCTTGGTAAAATTAATTACATACATCGATTCAACATGCGGTTATCGCGGTCAAAGCGAGAAAAGTACACGCATGAGGTTGACTCATGAACTCATGATGCATTTTTCTTATTTAGGCATAGAAATAACATTAAAATAAAGCCATCTGATGTGTTTTGATTTGTGGCAAAAATACGCTTATTATAATGCATATTTATTATCACGAATGATTTTCATGTTGACAACAAATTTATAATGATTTCTTAAATTTAAGCGAACACTACACATTGAATAAAACTAAATTGACGGATTCTATCGCGTTTATTTAACTGATTTTACTTATTTTTAATTCCCTAAATTGGGCTAAACCCAAGCATACCACTGCAAGACTTCAAGATACTGTAAGTTCGTTTTGCGTAAATCGGACCAAAAATTAATATTCAAAAACTGAAGGTAGCCGGGCTAACAATGACATTGGGACGTCAAACATCTCAGTCCCCCCCCCCCCCCCCGTGACCATGGTTGCTGTAAAGCACCCGAAATAAGTAAAATCAGTTAAATAAACGCGATAGAATCCGTAAATTTAGTTTTATTCAACAAATTTATAATTGATATAGGATTCCATACCAAAAGAATGTTCACAATAATTCTATTCAGTAATTTATAAAAAGGTTTTTCCGGTGCAGGCGTTTTCAGTCGGCCCACCGAACTTAGGCACAATGCCGGTATCGCACTGTTGACGCGTAAGGTTGAAGGAAGGCGGTATGGCACGTGTCCAACCACGTGTTTATAGGAAGTTGGTGGCAATTTTTATTTTTCATGTAATTGAGCGCGTACTTACGACAGGAAGTGTCAACAGGTGTTGAAGACTTACAAAAATACTTCTAAGTAATTTAAATTCGCATTTAATTAGCATTCTTATAAAAATTACAAATCGTGAAACAGTCATAACCGCCTACCATGCATACGTCTCTTCAACATAGAGATATGGTATAATATTTTGGGGAAACTCCACAAAACGCGAATTAGTATTTAAAGCACAAAATAAATGTTTACGAGCAGTATGTCAGTTGCAGGTTACCGATAGTTGCAAACCGCATTTCATTGATCTTAATATTCTGACCCTACCATCTTTCTAAGTAGCTATGTTTGTAAGGAAACATTTTAGCAAAACGCTAATAATAAACGACATAGGAACAAACTACGTACAAAACCTCATAAAACAGCCCTGTATTCAAAAAGTTTCCTGGGTATGGCTCCTAAAATTTTTAATAGACTCCCAAAATACATCAAAGAAACTGATAATATAGACAAATTTAAGAAATTGCTTTCGAATTTTTTTTAGTAAATAAAGCATTATACTCTATCAACGAATATTTTGAAGATAAAATGAATGGTTTTTAGTACCTGCAATAATTAATGGACGATTTATTTATTACATTTTTGTATTTATGTAATTGATAATTAATATAATAATTAATGTAATTTCTAAACATACCAAATATAATTGAAATTGTTATTTTATTATAAATTAATTTTCATATTGCCAGGTGATAGTGATAAACAAATATTTGTATGGCTTTTTAGGCAAAACATAGTGTTACTTATCATACCTTTTCCACCAAGTTTGTAACTTTTTACCTATGTTTTACAAATAAATTATTTGATTTGATTTGATTTGATCTCTAAACGTGGTAAAGACAAGCTGTAGCTACATTATGTTTATGATTGTAGTATGAATGAATCGGTTCGACCGGGGTAAGATCACGCTCTCACAGAATACCAAAGATAAATAGCGGCCTAATGCTGCTGTGCTTGCTATGGTGAGTGTAGAAATTCATTTTACGGGAAACGAGGCATTCCATCTTAGTCCTCAGAGGTGACAGCGCATCTGCATTTTGATTCCTAATCGAGGATAAATATAGATGTCTATGGGTCGCAGCATCCATTTACCATCATCAAGTGGACTGCTCGTTTGCCGCCATACTATAAAAAAATTCTTAGACGCATTTGAAGTAGTTTACTATCTGACACACTATTGATTTAATATAAAATATTGGATAATTTTATTATAGGCTCGTAAAACTCGGACAAAGGAACCCGCACTAGGTACTTAGCCCTCACCGGCTCATAATTTAATATCCGCCCTAAATAATCCCATTTCCTCGACAGTGCACTTGGTCACGCCGACACGTATTTAAATACTATTCACCTTACAATTGACTCACTTGATGTCGCGGCGCACAAGCGTCATAAGTAGTGCGTCCTAAATAAGTAGAGAGTTGCTTTCAATCGCGTAAAAGGTGTTCTGTGGATTCCAGAACACGTAGATATAGCTTACTGGGAGATCCGTTAGAAAAGTGTAAATAAATCGCAGATCGAGTGAACGTCACCTTACAAAGGTGTGATTGGTTGTCTAACACTATGATGGACGATTGGGACCGATATGTACACATATTAGAAATGAAAACCTTTTAATAGTAAACCTTATGCAACTTAATAACTTATTACCCTTATTTAATAACTATTTACCTTTTATTAGTAAACCTTATGTAACTTAACATATGTTCATAAGTAACTATAATTTATGATAATTAATGACTTAATAATAAAATTATTCACAAAAGTTATGTATAAAATTTTAAATTAAATTTTTTAATTTAAAGGTGACAAGTGAGCACACAGTCCCCCTGATATTAAATGGATGGACTATGGCTCATACGCACCTACATCTCTCCTCGATTAAGAATCCAAATGCAAATACATCGACTGAGGACTGAGATGCAATACCTCATTTTACCCAGCAGTAAAAAGGGTCTCCGGTTCTCTACATAAACGGTCGGAAACGCAGCAGCGTTTTGCTACGAATTCCTGGTGGTGGGACTTCTATTCAGCCGAGGAGTGCGTCTGGGGAGCTACCGACCCATTTCTATAGCCAAATAGCAGGTCTTGCACTGCTGCAGAACGGTCTGAAGGACATCCAGTCCTCAGAAGTGACAACGCAACTATAGCTTTACTTATTTGATGTTGGCTATGGTGGACACCTACAGCCAACATTTGACAGAGAGACTGCAGTAGTCCCTTAAAATTATGTAGACTAGAAGTACGTTTTCGCTTCAGTTATATTAAAAAAATCACGCTGGTACTCTGTGCGAGTACGGACCTTCCACGGTTGCACCGAGCCATTCTTGCGTACCACGTGAGAATATACTGAAAGAATTTTGTAATGAACTACGTTTTTTACATATATGTATATTTCAATGCGACGGCTCAAGGACAACTGAGTCGTTCTCGGACAAGGTTGGCGTGAAGGTTTCGCCCGGACGCAGCTTATGCCCTTGTCCTCTACCTAAACCTATTTCAGTTCTGAATAACATTCCCTAGAGTAAGGATCTCATGAGCAGCGAGCTTAGATGAAAGATATTTGTATCAGTATTAGAAATATTATATAGGTAAGATAATTAAAACACATAGAACCTATAATGCAACTAAAAATATAAGGTACGTGAGGGTAATATGATCACCTTAAACTTTGCCAAAACAAAAATCAAAACTACGAAAACAAAAAAAATAGCAGACATAAAAAAACTTAAGACTGAAGAGTTGAGTTTGAAGTCGGTTAAAAATGACACTATAAAATTAATAAAACACGAATGAAGTGATCATAGAAAATACTTACATATTTATTACATATTTTAGCAGTGTTTAATACATTTTTTATCATAAACATTCAATAATGTGACACCTAAGTTTAAGTTCTAAATGGTTAAATTTAAGGTCAGTTTGTAAGGAATACAAATTTTTGTAACAAATATTTTCAGTCCCTAAATTAGTCAATGAACACAAATGAGAATTCCGGAAGCCCGTGCAATTCATGGTGTTATACTTCCGGCTGTTTGTAATGTGTAGCGTCCCTTTTTGAGGCCGACCGTTCGCCAACGGTTTTCATATCACATAGAATTACCAACCTGCTTTATTTCATTACATATTAGCCCATGACAAATGGCAGACGTAAACTTGTAGAATGGAGATGTTGAAGTAAATCATTTCGGTACAAAGCAATATGTACGTGTTAAACGACTTTTGTTAATGTTTAAGAGTAGTGTGATTGCGGTTAATGAATAAACATTGGGTGTTGATTTGATACGCATCATTAATTTTTCTTGAGTCACGGATAATGCATGATGAATTCCGCCTAAATAATAACTGCGTTTGTTGAACAAAGCTAACTTAAATAACTTTATTAGTCAAAACAATAGTGCAACACTAAACGCAGTGCAAACAACATGAGAATTGCTCCATTCACGCTGTACAAAGGCGTTATATACGAGTAACTAGCGGAGTGTTGAAGCGGACAATGCGTCGGTAACGGGACGGGGTACTAATTGTGAACTGAACACCGTACATTATCCGTTGCGTCGCTGCGTAATAAACTAACCCAGGAAGAGACGTGCTTCTTCAGAACTCAAACAATCGATGCGATAACGGTGCAGGAATGCTGCGAAACGGATCGAAAATTTCAAGATTGGCACGAAACGCTAGATAGAATAAGACTAACCGCGCTAGAATAACTAAGGAGTGTTATTTATGGTTTGCGTCTTGCTTATTTGGCATTTAGTACTTCTTTGTATAATAATTTAGTCTTTGCACAATTCAAATGCGAGAAGCATTAACAATTAATAGTAAAAAAGTGAGGTTTTGGAATTAATTTGACATAATAACACTTGAAGTTAGCACAATTTTTTCTTATAAAGATAAATTAATAATGTCCCAAGGCTATGTAACTTAACGACGGACGTGCTCGGCGTTGGATGTGAAGTCGCCTGTCGGTGTTTCTAGTCACGACACAGCACGTACGATTTTATGTCTGTAAGTAATATGTTATGAATACATTAAGGTAATTGAACTAAAAATGATGTCATTATTAAAATATCTCACTAGGCGCAACCATAGAATAAATATTTATTTTTTTCACTAATCATACACGTACAGTAGAAAAACTAGGTACAGTTAGTATTTAGTTTTATTACTTATTATATTATTTACTTAGGTAACAGTAAGAGCTAAAAGTGTGTTGTGTGTGTGTTGCAGTTTAATAAATGGCTACTACCTTAGTGATTAATATCGATCAGGAAGCGAACTGATTTTCAGTTATTAGCTTCGAGATGGCCGGACGAAAATTAGTACTGTAGAATAATCAGTTAACGTAGCAGGGGTTGACGGGGTAGAGAACCACGCTCTCACGGAATACTGAAATAGCCGCATAATGATGCTGGTTTCGTATAGTGAGTGAACACACATTTAACTGGAAACAAGGCATTCAATCCTAGTTCTTATGAGGGTGACAACGCATCTGCATTTTGATTCTTAATCGAGGATTGATCTAGTCGATGGGCCACAGCATTAAACTAGGTGCACGTCTGTCACTCTTATTCTAAAAAAAAACTTAAGTTCCAGAAAAAAAAAACATTATCTGGGTATGCAAACATGTCACATAATTTGTTAAAAATGTCACGATACAATCAGATAATGTTAAAAATATCCTAATACAATCAGATACGTATTAATTTATTATTTTTTCGTTTCTCTTATTCTTTCATACATAAATCACTGAAAAAGAACATTTTCATTCTTTCGCCACAAACCGAAGAGAAAATACAGAGTTTCATTGTATCAATAGTAAACTTTCAACAAACTATTAGAGGACATTATTGTGTAGGCGTAAGCGACGTCAGAGCGAAACTCAAGCAAGCCCTTGAGGAGAATTATGTAAACGAATCTCAATGTTCAATGTCAACATTTAAATATACTAGGTAATGAAAGAGAGACACTTCATCAGGATTTAGGACGCTGATGGATATATTATGTAGTAAGTAAGAGGAATAAACATATGATCGATAAACATAATGCATCACTTAACCAAATACATCTATAGCGACATTCAAGAAGATTTCCATTATAAATAAATTACATATTACGATATTTTGAAAGAAGACATAATTTAAACCAATAGAGCGGCCATGGCCGCGGTCACTGAGCGGCCGTACAGTGATATAGAGCATAGAGCCAACGTTGTCGTACAAAAACTTTGATTCGTATTCAAATAATTAAAACTAAACTTTTTTTATAGGATAGGGTGACAAACGAGCACACAGTCCACCTGATGGTAAGTGGTTGCTGTGGCCCATAGACATCTACATCTATCCTCGATTACGAATCAAAATGCAGATGCGTTGTCACCCGTGAGGACTAAGATGGAATGCCTCGTTTCCAGTAAAAAGGGTCTCCGGTTCTCTACACTCACCATACGAAATACAGCAGCATTAAGCTACTATTTCAGGCTGGTATTCTGTGAGAGCGTGGTCCTTCCCCGGTCGAGCCGACCCATTCGTGCTACAACTATATTACTGATATAACTGCAGCATGGCTCTACCACGTATAAAAACTTCAGTGCATTTGGTAAATTTTCTTCAAATATTTTTTTAGCATAGGTTATTGCTCACGAATACTACCCCTCATGGTTTCATAAAATTGGTAACAAGCACAGAAATCGTAATAATAGAAGACATGTTATTACTATTTCTGTGGTAAGAAGTAATTAAGATTTTGATTTTTGAGCGCTTTGCCCCTTCTATCGCTCGTTAATATTTAAATATCTTTGATTTCAACGCACGACTAAAATATCACATTGTTTATTTACATATAAAATACTTCTAAAGTAAACGTGGTCTAAGAAAAATGGTTTCATCCCTTATGCGAGCAAAGAAACAAGAAAAAGAAACAAGACTGCATATAAAGAAAAACAAATGCTTAAGAAAAAGGAGCACTTGAGCAACTTCGGACAAAAAAAAACGCGCAGACATCGCAAAGCAGCCGCATAGAGCACGTATCTCAGTAAGTAGTCTGTACGAATCAGAAGAGTCAGCTACGCGAATGTGCCCCTCTCGCGACATCTTCAGCGGAGGCGTGTTGAACAAGCACTCCACTTCCGCTCCTAGTTGCCATCCATTCTGCACACTTACATAATAACAAAGTCCTGTATTGTAGAACCAGAAGATATAGGTAAACATTGCTGGCATTAATTACTAAATATTATTACAATTAATGTAGTTGACGCCATTTGCCTGATAATTCGTAGTAAGCTATGAACTTGAGCTTGGGTAACATAAATTAACACGGTCGTACAAATAAAAACGATTCTATTTTGTTGACCATTTTTGGACAAACCGTTTGTTAAGCTTCTCAATGACAATTCGAACACACAGTAACTAATTTTAGTTGATAATTTATTAATGTATTCAATTTTATAGATTATCATCAAATTTTTTAGTCGTTGCGTGAGTAATAATTTTAGGATTAAAATAGGATGACTGCTGTGGCATGCCTTACCGAACGTTTTCAACTTAGATACATGCTAACAGCGACTATACTACTATCAATAACAATTGACCAGAGTGGCTTATAATTTTTGAGTGAAAATATTGTATTTCTTGTTTTTATTGACCTATGAATTATTTGTGCTCACAATAGATGACCTTCTTGAAGCACGAAAGGCCAGGCCTAACTGCTGTCTGTTGCAATAAATCTCATACTTTATTGTTGCTGTCGGAGCTAATAAAGACGGCTATTATCACGTCAAACGTCTTCAATCATCTTCATTTAATATATTATACAATTTATGATATACAAGTTCAATTCACATAATTTTAGATACGTTTCGGCTCGCAGCTAATTTTATTATAAACTTCGTACACTAAAACTGATATTTTACAATACGATTTTCTAATATCAAATAACAAAGGATTTCAAGTGTGACTGCCGTTAATGCATGGTTCACCAATCATGCAGCTCTCATTACGTTATTAGATAACCTAAGTCCTTCTCTAATATCAAGCTAGATTTTCTAAGTCTCAATCATAATTAATCTAAAAATAGTTTCGCTAATAAAGTCATTAAAAATATAAACACTTTTATGTCCTTAAGCTACTTCTTCTCTGCATTTATATCTACTCGGTTTCAAGTCATAGTAGAGTAGATATACGTTATAAGTTAGAGAATTTTAATATATGAATGCCAAGTACAGGCGTAAATTTACCAAAAAGTTTATTCAACCTTTTATTTAAAACATCACGTGTCTGTTGCGCACATGGTTAATAACATACTCTGATAACCACAAAAATTATTATTGGATTTGAAGTACTTACTTAGAAAGAGCAAAAAACTTGGGAAAAAAGTACTTACTTAGAAAGAGCAAAAAACTTGGGAAAAAATTACTTAGCGATCAAAAGCAAAAAAGCTTCTTATCAAGGGTTTATTACGACTGACTAGGTAACTTTAAGCTCGGTTTATTAAGGTAATGTGTAGTAATAATATCGGTTGTAGTATTTTAACATAAATATGTGTAAATATATCCTGCAGTTTTATTCAAATTATAAGCTGAAATAAAAAAAAAAATTCTACTACCCCTGTGTAAAGCCGGTGCTTAATAGAGGTAGGTTAATAGACAACTTGATGTCAGTTTTCAAGCCCACGCCCCGTCTTAATGATCCTAGCCCTGTAACGAGTCTTGGAATTTTTTCTTTACGTGCTCTCTACAGGGCAAAGACGCTTATGAGAAATGCCTCTAAAGCAGTAAAAATTGCATATTTCTAACCTTTTTTAGATACCGAACCGAAGCAATTTTATAAAAAAAAACCTTTTTATAAGATGTTCCAATTTAGTGCTCAGGGGTTATATCCGCATTGTAAAAAGATACATTACTAATCTGTGATCTACATTTTATTATTTATTACTTAGGGATACATGCAGGTGTCTATAGGCCACCGCACCTACTTACCGTCAGCTGGATGGTCAGCTCGTTTTTCATCGTTACTCGTTTAATGAGAATTAGGATTTATTTTTTCATTAAAAAAATCCTAATTCTCATTATTGATAGTTTTAGTTTTTGAATAATTTCGGGAACATAACTTTTATATCGTCGGTCTATGGTAACAACGCAAAAGTCAACCAATAATCGATGAAACAAAATCATAAAATTAATGACTAAGCGAGCTATTTATAAATCTGAAAAGGCGAACGAAATTCAATTGTTTATTCTGCATGTATGCTTAGATTGACGGCGATAAGAAAACCGTTCAACTTAGCAATCTAATATAGGTCGTTCACAATCAGTCTTTGTTCCGTCGAAAGTATAATAAATATATGTATACGACATTTTACACTAGGTGGAACGACTCGTTTTCTGAGTACGACTCCGTCTGAACCATCCTCTTATCTATATCCGGCACTGCTGTGTTCTGTCCTGAAGGGCACGAGTCACAGCATAATTACAGGCTGTGAGGAATTCCATCTTAGTCCTCAAAGGTGACTACGCATTACTCATCTATATCGTTCTTTGCTTGAAGTTGGCTGCAGATGTCCATGGAGAGCAGTAACTAATTAGTATCGACGGACTGTAAGTTCTTTTGTTAGTAGTTTTCTAAAAAAAAGATTTTCTAATAAACCGTATAACCACGACTTTGTTATTTTAAAATCATACCTCTTTTGGTTTTAATGAATAATTACTGAAACATTTCACTGTCGATAAAATGTAGTTATAAGTATTCAAAGTGAAGGCTTTGTTTCAAGCAAGAATTTGCGGTGATATAATTCAAGCACTTCAATTAAGACCTCTTTAGATGTCAAGTTGGAGTACATTTTGATTTTTGAAGGATGCGTGAAGTGTGAAGACTGAGGACGAAACATACTTAACTATTGAAAATATAAGTTTATAGCATAACTAACAAAATTACACATCGGAGTCATTAAATAATGTGATCTGATTAGATATGTTTAATTTTAATTATATTATCCACCTCAATTTATGATGATGAGTTCTTAAAGTTATGGTAGTTGTTAATTACGAAATATTCGTACAGCGTAATAAATAAAGTTAATGTTTAGTGCCTCAACTAAAAATGACAGCAGGTAATTTATATTCCTTTAAAATAACTGTAAGTAATTATTTTTATCCCGTTTATTATTTTAAGATTGAACCACGGCGTTATGGTATATCATTATTATATTTTTGGATTATTCCAAAAAGATGATAACCTTATTAGCGTTATTTTAAAAATACCAAATAAGTTGTGATCAGTTTATTTACATTTTAATTCGCTTACGTGCCGGTTGAGTGGCAACGCAACGGTCTGATCGTACATTCGTTGAATGTACCGGAGAGTTGAAAGATGCGACGGTGATGATTCTGGTAGGAAACAGTGAGTCATCGCATCGGCGTCGTACGTCGACCCGCCCTCGCGACAAGGCGCCCATCGAGAAAGCCTGCTCTTTTTGCTGAAGAATTTTCGACGAATACTTATTGTACTTACATTACGGCGAAGCGATACCCGTCTTATTGACTTCATTTTTAAAAGTACGTTTTTGCATCGGCGGACATTACTTAAAGGATGTTTTTGTTAGTAATAAAACGTTGTAATTATTGTTAATTCTATTATTATGATCCTAGTTATATAAGCTTGCGACAGCCAGAGTATATTAGTATTAGACAGACTCGACATATAGGCGACTAAATTATAGGACGACTAAATTATATAGGTCGACTAAATTATAATGCTGTTACCGTTAAGCTTCCCAAAAATTCACGGCTGAACGTAGGCCTCTCTCATAGATTTCGTCACAGGCATCTATGACAAATATCCCCCACATTTTTCACAGTTCCAGGCTTCGCAGGCGGATTGGTAACAGCAGTTTATTTTTTATATTTTAGTTGTTAATACGTAGAAGTTGCTGCCTATCGCTTGGATATCGGCAGCAGATATTATAATAATTACTAAATAATTATTAAAATTCTATTATGTATATTAACGCTCAAAAAAGTTAATTACACAGTATAAAAACGCGCAGACTGAGGAATCGGGAGAGAGAGAGAAATCATCTTGTTTTATGAAATTTAAAGAAAAATTTAATTTTACTCTACCAACTCTTCCCTAGTACAACAATAAGTTTAAAACATAACCTACATACACAGAGATTCAAAAATCTTATTAGTATATATGTAATAAAAAAACTCACGAATTTAAAATGAACGCCATAAAAAGAATGTGCCATCTGAATGCAGATGTCCCAAATCCATAAACTTCGAAAACTTTCAGTAGCATCTCTTGAATGATTCAATTCAAAGTTTTAAAGCGCTCTCTCTGTCCCTATTGATTCATTAAACTTTATCCGGATTGGGTCAGCAAATTATTGCGAAGTGACGTCATAATAATAATAGTGAGCAACTCGTAGTACTACTACGAGAAGATTGTGTGCATTTAGCTTTGGAATGAGTCATGGGTTAACCATAACTATATTTAAATAGTTAAAAGTATGGCCCAATGTCCAATGATTTACTTATGGTAAAGCTTAAGGAATTGCGATCCAATTTAAACACACATGACATCGTGCACGTCACGACATGATAAGAACAAATCAATGTTATAATTAGTATCAAAAAACAAAATGTCTGATGAAATAAAAAATCATATGTTATAAGGTTAGAGGGAGGCTAGGGTACAGTGTCGAAGATACGCAGACAATCAGAACACACCCAATTTTTGCACAAATATTTATTTCATCTGGTACTTGAAACCAGGGCTCACGGCATAGTAATTTCGTTTTCTGACCACTAAGACCAACAGTCGTCAATCTATTTACCTTAAATATTCTTATATGTTATTATTATAAATGCAAAAGTGCGTCTATATGGTGAAAAGCTGAACTGACTGATAATCTTTCACATGGAGATTACATCCCGATAGCGAAGAAAACTTTTATTTTAAAATAAATATAAATAAACTTTATTTTAAAATAAATAGTAAAACACGACAAAGTTGTGCCCTTTCAGAACCAAAATTTCAAATTAAATAAGAATTTAAAATAATTGTTAAAAATTGTATGTCAACCGTCATCAGCAGTAGCCCACAACCGTACTAAAGCATTTACTAAGGAAATAAATAATGATGTTTTAGTCTCCATAGACACTTCTGCAATAATATTATAACGAGGCAAAGTTGTTTGTAAGTTTGTTTAAAGAAGGTAATCCCAGAAACTGCTTATCCAATTTTGATTTTTTTTCACTGATAAAATATACACTGTTCCCGGGGGAATCTGTATTTTCGTGATAAAATTTATTTTCCTTTATAGGCTTTTACTTAGCTTTTTAAACTATATACTTATAGTAATGGTATATAGTGATATACTTATCGTTTATAGTATTTCCGAACAAAATATAAAATAAATTTACTAATATTCGAAACACACGCGTTGACTTTTAACATACTATTAAGAATCTAACGCCTGTGTTTGTCATTTGTTCTAGGTAATTCAACATATAGATTTGTCAAAATTCTAGGACGAAAACGGAATCCTTGTATTATCACAGACGCTTATTTCAACTCATAAGCTTTCATTTTCCATTCAATACGTCTTTGGGGAATTATACCAAACGCGCTTATCCGAACATGATTAGTTCGTTGCACATAAAACAAAAATGTATTAGTCATGCACCCCGCACCACTTTTCCTTGGAATAAATTCAATTCTGTTCATTTATAGAAAAAGTAATCTTAAGGCTGGATAAAATACTTTCATCCTTCTTGTACTAAAATATATCAATACCATTGGAGTACAATGTACTTAGAGACGCAGTACATAATAAATCTTCAGGAAAATACGCACGTTTCGAACTTTTATACTGAGTACGCAGTATTATTATGTAGGTAACCTAGTAATTTATAGACTGTGCTGAGGGTGAAAAAATTTAATTTTGCATGGACTTAAAATACCTTTAATATACCTATTTATGAAGCATTTTGTTACAAACGTTACAAAAATTAAACTAGTGAATGCATTGTTCTATTTTCCATTCACTTCATTTTATAAATAAACATAATGTGACTTAGCACATGACAAAAGCTTATTCCCACGCTCGTCTAATGGTACCATAATTAAATATAATCATAAAAAAATTGTGGCATCTTATTTTACGAATTAATTATGTGGGATTATATTATAACGATTGTTGAATTTTCAAATGTAGGTGTTAACTCCAACTTAAGGCAGAAACTTAATTAGTGACGAATTGCGCAACGTTTATTAGTTTGTTTAGAGGGTAGAGTTGGTCGGGTGTAATTATCGCGCGCGGAAGCGGCCATACAAATGCCAACTTGCTAGCGTAAGTTACCAACCCTATAATATCTGCTAATTCCACAGTACACAAGTCCAAATGTACAGCCATTTCAAAATACAAAACTTACTATTTTAAAATATTTACATTTAATACCTCACAATTTATTTTATTACAATTAAAACAACCACAAATGTATCAGCTAGATACTTTTGTTGTAAATACCTGGCTGCCTATGGCATTGGTTATTATATAATTCTGTTTAAAAAAACTGTATATACATATACATCAAATCATATAATTATATTTATAATTTTTTTAAATTTTAACTGAAGATAAAAAAATTTAGCCCTAATGGAACTTAAATTGCTCAAATAGGCGGTGGCGCAGTGTTTTAAATTTTTTTATTTAACAAGTTTTTAATTAATTCAATATTTACACTTAAAAGTCCGAAATGAAGTTCGAAGTGAAACTCATTCCGCCGGAAAGGGCAGAAAACGTCTGCCGGACCACCTGGTATGTTAATAAAATTTATAGAATAATGTGAAAATACTACAAAAAAATAAAAGAATCGTAAAGAGTCTATATACGGCTATCTAATATAGAAATAGTTACAAGTTAAAAATATAGTATTCCGATGTCATTTTCCACGAATTCTTTTAATGTTTAGAATGCCTTGGAATATTTAATGTAAAAAATTCAAATCAAAAGTACATTATGCAAAAATTTCGGAACATACTCTGTTGTAAATACCAGACAGGAATAATTAAATTAATACATTTTTCGCAAAGCCAAAAATTCTTCAAGATATAGATTTCCATTTTCCTCGATTTCCCCGTGATCCTGCCAGTAATAAATATCTAATGTGGGGTACCCCGTATCGATTGCATTAGCAAGGAGGGGTTGGTTTTGTAGAACGGAGCAGGTATGACATCAGCACAAACTAAATCAACCGTTGACACTAATTCCATACGTACACAGAGTATTAAATGAAAATCTTTTGACATTTCTAATAATCTTCTCACGATCCTTTGCTTGGGAAAAGAAACTACGCGAGTATTGTATTTAATTCACTTTCCATTAATACTATCCCGATGTTACGAACGATATACAAACCCTTTTTACTGGAAACAAGGCGTTCCACCTTAGACCTCGGAAGTGACTACGCATCTGCATATTGGTTTTTAATCGGGGATAGATGTAGGTAGATGTTTATGGGCCACATCATCCATTTACCATCAAGTTTACTATGTACTTGCTTCTTACCCTTATTCTATATAAAAAACATACGTTATGCAATCGTTTGTAGTTCTCTATAATATAATGAATAATTCATGTCTTATAACTTAAAAAAAGTAGAGTAAATTTATATTTGATATTAAATAATTGTTAAAAATGAATCTGTATGATGCAGAATTAACTTTTTTTGTTTTTACGAGAATTTTAAAATTAACACGCATTTTTGTTATTAGCTTGACCTTTTTTTTTAAATAAAATAATGGTGTCAAACGAGCACACAGTTCCCATGGTGGTAAGCTGTGGGCTGTGGCCCAATGACATCTACATCTATCGGTTGTATCCGTGTAGCATTAAACAGTACAAATATGTACGTAATTGATTTTTTAATTTACTTTTCACCGAGCTCTGGACATCTGATTAATCTAAAATTTTGCAGTTGAATTAGGCAATATAATAATTACATAACTACGATTTAGTATTATCACTTGAACCATTACATCATTATAGGTCATGATCAATGAGAGTTGTCGTAGTTTTTTTAAACTCTATAATAAAATAATATTCAACCTTTGTGTTAAATATTAGTAAGAATCTAATTCCATAAGTTGTATGGACGGATGTAGAGCGAAAAGCCCGACGCTTGCATTGTCTTCACAATTAAACTAATTAACAGAATAATATTTTTAGAATCATGTTGCAATCCTGCTTTGTATACTGCGACTACAAGAGGCAACTAACCTCTACGTGAATAGTATTACCTTGTGTTTATCTAAAGTAATAATTAAAAAGATTTGTTCAAATTAAAAATCACTTAAATTAATTATTATTAATAAATGACGAAGCAGTCGCGCAGTGGCTTAGCACTTAACACAAGTTCCAACGCTTCAGGTTCGAATCCCGCACGGAACAAGTATCTGTTTGGCCTATAAATAATTCTTTCGGGTCTGGATGTTTGACTTTGAGAAATTTATGTATATAAACTGCCACCCCGCTCCACGATACAGGAAAAAATCTTAGTGTGGAGGTAATATTTTTTTTAAAGTTAAAAAACTTATTATAATTACAAATAAAAATAGTACATAACAAGTTGAGTGTAAAGACTTAATTTAGTGATTAAACTTAGACGGGACTACAGCATACACTAATGAGCAGCAAGAGTCAAGCTCCCCTTGGGTATATTTTGCGACCGTTCCAGAGTACCATAGTGCTGAATAAATAAAATGCAATTAAGAACAGGGAGCAGACACACAATCGCACCCTAGCGATTTAACGCACTCCTATGAAATCTCGCGCCACTATAAATTTATCAATAGGGAGATCTTGGTTATCAATTTTGACATAACAATTGTGAAGTAAAGCGGAGTTCGGCCTTTTAAATGTATAAATCGATAGATAAAATATGTTCAATTAAATTTTACAAACGATTCCACTTAGTTGATCATTCACGTAATCGGCTTGTACAGAGGGATGGCCTACGAATTGACGTAGGTCTAATGTGGAAGCGGACTGCGAAAACCGACGGAACACGTGCGGGGGGTCACCATAGCAACGGAGGAAACTACGTCGTTTACATCCCCCTGCTCTCGTTCCGAAATGTATATGTACTTTTGACAGTAAAAGTAAAAGCATGAGCAGATTTTTTTTTCAATTAAATTTAAATAATAAAATTAAAGTATGACACTAAATTAAATTTATATTTTGTTACATTTTATTCACACGAAATCAACGAATCATAATAAAAGTTCGACGGGGTAAAATCCGGTCAATTTATGATAAGTAATTGTTTGATTAGGGATAATAATAATAATAATAATAAGGTTATAGTATAGTGCAGGGATGTAGGGAGGTTTCTTGTATGGGTAAATTTTTCCTGCATTTGCAGGCGGTACACTCTCGACTAGCCTCTGTACTCTGTCAATAAATCCGTCCAAACTTTGCTATCCCTTAATTTGCATAAAGATGATTACAAGTAGGTGGGTGACGGTTTAGATTTACAGTTTAAAGGCTAATAAACGAGAGAGCGGCTTTAAAAGGTTAAAATATTATTAGTTGAAATTTTCGTTACATGCGTAAATTTGACCGCCGAGATTCCACCCCGCACGTAGCAACCCTGCCTCTAGTCATTTGATCCCTGTCAATATGCAATTGTGTTTACCCATCAGATTCCCCCATTGTTGTTGGAAATCCCGTTCCATGTTCGCGTCTGTGGTTTACTGAGCAATTCTGTTAGGAGAGTATGCCACCGCAAATCGTGTTCGATAATACGATTCAGGGATACTGTTTTAAAGTCCGCATATTGCCTCGACGATAGTGTTCGGGCAAATCTTTTAGGAGAGATTATTAATAAAGGGCTATTTTATTACTAAAAAGTAAATAATTAATGATTTCTTATATTTACGCGAACACTATACATTGATTAAAACTACTTTTACTACTTTTAGTTTTAATCAAAGTAAATAATTTTTAACTTTGCAAACAGTCTTGAAGAAGATATTAAGGCTTGACCTGAGTCGGAGGAACAGTGCAAGTTAATGTTCAATTGAGTAATGAATCGCTGATTGCCAATGATCACCACATCCGGCCGTCGGCGAATCTAATAGTAAAAGTAATTGGCCGATCGATCGACGAAGATATTCAGATCGGATACGTATCTAAATAGACTATTAAATAGGGAGATTAAAACCTAGTAGTATATACAACATTAAATTTATGTTAATGCTACGTAAGAGAATACTACCCTGCACATATCACTCCATGGTGTCGTAAGGGGCTAAAAGAGAAAACTGAAACAAGAGAAGGACAGCGGCATCTAACTCATAACAACTTATTAATATTTTTTTAAGCTGCGGTTGTTAACTCTCATGCCAAGCGTGGCAACAAGGGCCATTCTATGAGCAGGTCTAATTTGGGCAATGAGAGGCTGTAAAAATCATGATGACCAAATTTTAGACATTTTCACTAAAAGAAAATATAAATAATTAAAATAACATTTACATCATAACATTGTGTACATAAATTCACAACGACATTACATTTACACCCTATATAACTGAACTAATAGAAATGACAAGACTGCGTATTGCATACGCATAATTGCAACAAACCACCTGCAACTATCCTGCATAACTAGGTCGTGAGCGCACAGCGAAGTAATTACTCCAGCCGTAGCTACTAAGACTAAGATATCTAATTTCCTCATATTTCATTGTAAGGGGCGTCAACAATAGACCGGTGCTGCGCTGAAGGCCGATTCACTGCTGCATAACCACTAGATGACATTTGAAAATATCACCAGCAACTTTAAAAAACCTTACTTCTATGTTAAATACCGCATTTTTCATTTAGATTCTTTATACTTCAAGTTTTTAGCTCATCAGAAAATAGTTTAAAATCAATTACTAAATACGACCCGAACAGATACTAGTATCACACCGACAGGGAGTTAATACAAACGTGGTAAAATGTATGCCATTAGCTACTTTATCTAGTTCGCATTTATAGGGCTTTGAACATAATAATAAACACATGATGCCAATTTAAGCTATCGGATAAAATTAGAAAAAAGTTAATATAGTATAGTCAAAGTACTCAATATCAGAATTATTAATAAGATTTGTCAGTAAAATTTCTATTCAACACCTATAGACAAGGTCAACTACATTCAAACAGATCTTTTTGGTTCCCTAAGCGTATTAAAACATTTAATATAAAGAAGAAAAACCGCAAACATTTTCATTTTTCACCACAAAGGAGAAATACGCGAGTAGCTATGAGTTATGTTAAATAGTTGCGTGACAAAACTTTATAAAAAAAACGTCATGCTAAGTTAGGCAGCTGCATCGTCACTTAACTAGTTACGTTGTCTCACTGCAGTAGTCTCGTTGATTAAGCTACTTAAAAGATTAGCCGTTTATAGAACTTATAAGCCACTTTATTCACAGAGTACTTTATATACAAGTGACATTAACCTCATAAATTTAAAATTATTACGTTATTTTATTCTAATGTAATTAATGCGTATATTCTATTTCCTTATACGGAGCGGATACGATATCCGCTTTTTGAAAATTTCTCGTCTACAAACTAATTAAGGCCACGGTCTCTCGAAAGCAAATTATTAATTAGGCAACTGCATGACATGTTATTTTTATTCCCACGTGTGATGAAAAGGCAAAATTAATTGAAAGACATTAATTAATCCACACATTATAAATTTGATGAAATTCTAAATTTAATTATTTAATCAGTTTAATAATACGATGATAAACTTTTTTAAGCGCAACTTAAAAAGTTTATTCTCGTTTTGTTCCACAGAAAATAAAATACTGCAACTAAAAAATATTTATTCTTGTTTTGTTCCACAGAAAATAAAATACTGCAACTTAAACATTTTTATTCTTGTTTTGTTCCACAGAAAATAAAATACTGTTTACGATACAAACGTCAGGAAAGGCTGATACCATTTTTCGATTATCGTTATTTTTACTTCAATTTATGCTCGAAACTTTAACAGTACAATAATTGTAATTTAGCTTTTATTTTATTTCCAGATTTTTCCACAACATTCAAATAATCAAGAAATATTATTACTGCTACACATAAAAGGTAAAAAATAACTTTTAAAAATACTGCACATTTATAATATAACATATAAGAACTTTAATACCACTATTTTTAACGAACCATTTACGATTTTGTTATTATCAGCTTAAAATCTACACACATTTGTTAACTTAAAATCAACACACACGATACAAGAAACCATCTCTGAGGTCTTTTCTGACTGCCTATAGTGTGCTCCTGTGCCTGCATATCACTCTTGCACTATAATCCTGTAAGTGCTGCCTGGGTAACTTTATCTAAACTCCGTGCAAATATCGGTCCATCTCAAGTGTGTGTGTTTTAACTTTATTTTATATTTTTCATTTATATGATGCATGACTTTTTATCTTCGGTGTAAAAGATTTCCCAATGCATCGGAAGTATTCACACAATGTACAATATTTAACATAGTCGACGATAACATAGAATTTAAAAGGAAATCGAATTATCGAAGCGTGACGTTGTAAAAAAGCGACAATATTGTCAATTCAATGAAATTCTTCATTAGTGTCGTCAGTGCACTAAAAATAGTAACGTTTCACAACCGGCTCTAAAGCGTGTGCCCACTATCATCCTGTTAAAGAGACGGGATGACCTGACGTGAATTACGGAAGAAAACAACTACGGAAAATGTCACTGAGTATGCACATGTAGGTGTATATATTATATATTAGATTCTTTAAATTATAACTCGAATAAATATAACCTATTCATTTCAAGGTTCATTTAATAAAATGCCTTGACATTTTAAGATGTAAAATATAATAATATAATTTAATATAGTTAAAAAGGTAAAGGTAAATTTTGAAGCTGTTATAGCTTCAAAATGTACGCGGTTGTTTAGTACGTTTATACGTGGTAGAGCCATGCTGTAGCTATATTTGTATGGTTTTAGTACGAATGGGTCGGCTCGACCGGGGGAAGGACAACGATCAATCTTACAGAACACCAGCGTGAAATAGCAGTTAAATGCTGTTGTTTCGTATGGTGAGTGTAGAGAACCGAAGACACTTTTTACTGGAAACGAGGCATTCCATCTTAGTCCTCAGGGGTGGCAACGCATCTGCATTTTGATTTTTAATCGACACCATCAGGTGAACTGTGTGCTCGTTTGTCAATCATATTCTATTTTAAAAAAAAACTAGTATAAAGGAGAAAGTGACCGAGTTGGAGATGATGATGATTGTCCGCACCGGATAGTCAAAGTCAAGTGTGTGATATGAAACAATGTAGGGGAAAGCCTAACAAATTGCTACGCTATTGAACTAGGTCATTATGTCGGTGTATCATAACTGCTATTATTATCAACAATCAGACGTCGACCTTGCAGCTCGTTGTCGCGCAAATCGTGGGGAGCAGATTGCCATCCTCCATTCCGGCATCCGCCTTACGTGCATTTTCATTATGTAATACCTAGTAACACATCAACTATTCCCTGAAATTAAGGTAACACGCTAAACTACAGGAAAGGATTTTACGAATGGGTTTATTTAATAAACGCGGTCTCATGGTAATCTATACAAATAAATTAAATGGAAGGGTCTGTTCGTTCGTTGTTAAAATAACATCTTTTTACTAAATGCATTTGAAAATATATACTGTACTCACACTTTTGAAAATATATAACAAAAATACAATTGTTAAATTTTTGTTTGTCTGTCTGTTCGTTCCGACTAATCTCCGAAATGGCTGGACCAATTTTGACGGGACTTTCACTGGCAGATAGCTGTTTTATAGAGTAACAGATTTTTATTTTAGAAAAACAATTAGGGTTCCACGCAAAACAATAAAACCCATGAAATCCAATTGGAATAAATTCACGCGAACGAAGTCGCGAGATACAGCTAATTGTACATAATACATAAACAACACCAAAAGCAACAAAGTTTGTAGGGAACAATTTGCTCGCGTTTTGCTTATAAACGAATAATTCTTTAAATTTTTCTCAATATATATATATATATATATATATATATATATATATATATATATATATATATATATATATATGTATTAGGAATGCTTTATTGTTTTTGTTGTATATACACATGAACAGTTTGCAGTAGATTATACATAACTACAAGTTGCTTCTCATATTTCTAACTATTGTGTCGCGCACCTTGTTGCGCGTTCAATTGAATACAATTGATGAAGAATTTGCCGTTGTCTTCTTCTCATTAAATTATCAAGATAACTTCGTATAAAAGCAGTCAGTGGCCATAAATATGTTGTCGAGTTCCAACCGCATTGTTTCTTACAGGAATGCAGTTTAAAAGTTTAAACGGGAAACAATTACAGACCAAAAAAAAACTCTACAATGGAGTGGAGCAAGAAGATTCGACAGCAACTGTAAAATTTGTTTAATATTAATTACAGTGCCGAAAAAGTGCAGGCAGCTCGGAGCTGTCGTGGATGATTCATGAACTTTTTACAAACCACTAAATACTATCGACAACGGAAAATGATTTAAAATTGTTTTTTAATAAAAACTTCGTTTCAAAATTGACACACTATCGTGCCGATGCGTATTTTAGTGTTTAAAGCAACGATCGTTGATATATTTAAAATTAGCGATTTGCCCTGTCTTCGCATGGTTGATATTTGGATTCTACAACAACGTCCCCGTACCGGATCTAATTATACCTATAACCTCGCGGAAGTGCAAGCAATATGTTGACAAAGTTTTAGTGCAATATTATGAACATATGGCAGCACGAAATACGAACGAACAAATGTAAATTTTTATATAATATTATATAATAACATCACCAAATGCACAGCAAGTACATAATTTTACTGATAATACAATTGTAAATCGTGATTTATTTACATGTACATCACAATGTCGTTTATTCAAGACGCCTAGTGTTTAGTCTGGACTCCAGACAGTTTAATCAGAACTGTCATTACACAAATGCTTAATTTATGACATCCTCATATAACAAAATATGTGTGTAATTGGAGCTTAATAATATCATATAAATAAATCATCGTATTTAGCTAAGTGCAAATTGCTGCCTCTAGAAGTAGTCCAAAGCAGCATGGTGATTAACGCAGGTGCGATGATGCTAGTGGCTTCAATCCGTTCCGGTAGTTAATTAGTCCCTCGCTTGATTAATAGCCTCACTTTGTCTTCGGTCTACGGTACCTATTTATCTTTATCGGGTTGTGGTCGTTGACGTATAGCGGTTATTCAAAAACACAATGCTGTTCCACAGAATTTTCATTACGTGACGGAAATGCGAGTGTTTGAATAGAGGTAAACGATTTTATCCTGCGAATCCGTCGACACCGTCACGCATCGCGAATGCTGTTGTGTAGCTTCGATGGTGCAAATGCAGGTAGATGCGTTCTACCTTTATTATAACGTTAATTTATATAAAATGACAATTTTTTTAATTGAATGAGGGTCACAAGCGAGCACATAGCCCACCTGGTGGAAAATAGATGCTATGAATCATAGACATCTACATCTATCATCGATTAGGGATCAAAATGCAGATCCCGTGTCAACTCTGAGGATTAAGATGGAATGTCACTTTTCCAGAAAATGTCTCCGGTTCTCTACACTCACCATACGCAACACAGCAGCATTGAGCTGCTATTTTACGCTGGTATTCTTTGAGAGCGTGGTCCGTGCCCGGTCTACCCATTCATGTTACAACTATAAAGTAGCTGCAGCATGGCAGCTAAATACAAAACCACGTAAAAAGCAAAAGAATTTGCTCGTTTATTACTGCTGTAATTCAGTACAAATAGACAAATACTTTCATTTTCCAGTCAATTTTCACGATGCCTAATGGATGACAAGATTTTTAATTATTAAATACCACCCGTACTATATTTAATTAGTACCTGGTTGACCGAGCTTTGCTCGGTATTTTTCGCTCGATTTTTTTTAATTCGTGTGTTTTGGAAATTATATTTAGATACAAATTACATACTGATGAAATATAAATAATATTTTTTGATCTTAGCGACATAACAGAAAAAACGGAACTGGTTATTTGAATAAAAAATCATGAGTGCAATTATTTTAATTTACTTTTTCTTGTTTTTAAAAATACTAAAAAAAAGCTCGAAAAATAGATTTTCTCAAAAAAGAAAGTAACTTAAAAAAAATTAAAAAAGTCAGTCGGTCGGTCTGGGCTCGAACCGGGGTTTTAAGATTCTGTGCCCGCCCATTATACCAATTAAGCTATTTATAATTATTAACAATCCGTCAAAATTTACCTTCTTATTCTAACGATATTGTAGCAGTTTTTCATTGCCTAAAAACACGGACAAAAAGACATTTTCTAAAAATAAATCCCAGCTAGATCGATTTTTTATCCCCGAAACTCCCTGGAAACTAAATTTTATGAAAATCGTTGGAGCCGTTTCCGAGATCCCGATTATATATATATATATATATATATATATATATATATATATATATATATATATATATATACAAGAATTGCTCGTTTAATAGTATAGGATATTACTTTATATATTTTTTCAAACTTCGACATATTGGATTAGATTGCAAACAAGCACATGTCTTTTAGTCAATTACCTTAATGGATTATGTTTTACAGTAACTGGGACACGCGCAAATGATTGCGTGATGACTCCAGGCGACTTGTTCTCACTTCTCACCACTACGAAGTATCCATTAGTGTTACACGCTTTAACGAAGCATTCGGATTTCTAACGTCTGACACGATGCTACATTTTAATAGTTGTATATTACATGTGATGACCCAGGTCACGGTTAAAAGCGGATGCATTAATAACGGAACACTTTTAACTTACATAGGTAAATAAACACAATGTGTTTTTGTTAAAAAAATACCTAAGATGTCGCGCTGTGTAATGACAGCTTAAGAAACTCCACTAACTCAACGACGACAGAGGAAAATGAATCCGGAGGAGGAAGCAGCATCTTTTTGGTTCTTTGAAGTAACAACTCAAAATAATACAAAAAACTGTGCCAATCAGCCTGACAAGCGTGGCAACTATGGCAAATAGTTTGCAATAAACTAATGAATGAAAGCTACCACATGTACCATCAACTACTAACAGCAATTTATTTATCAAAGTACTGAAGTAAGCCCGCATCCTACTGTCTTCCATATATTAGTGTGATAAACGTTATATCTAGACATTCTAGACTTTAGTTATACGTTGTGTCTCGGTGTACAAAAACATCGAATAATTTTAAAACACTTTCGATCGGTCAGACCGCAATTTTAATTGAAATTTAGTTTTAAATGCATACGTAACTGAAATACTATATAGGAATCTAGTCATTTTATACCGCTAAACTATCTCAATAATAATTGTATCAAACAAATAAAATATTCTTGATACTTAATTTAATTTAATAAAGTATTTTTCATGTTGGATAGAAATTGCAACTGAGTTAATTGAATTTTCTGTTACAAGACAACATCATCATTATCTAAATATGGATGGTAATGACGACTTAGTTTAGTCCAAAGATAAATAAAAAAGCTGGCTAAATGACTTATTTTTATTTTCAGTATAGGACGGTCATAATTTTAGATGAAAGATGGACATCTACTCGTAAATATAACCACAGATGATATTGGCATAAAGCAAACAATTAAGGATATATCAACATACATTCTAAGAGCGTCTTTTATCATCCGCATACACTGGCACTCCAGCATTTAAAGACACTGCAACGAATCTTTTAATTTATTTTTCGGCGTTCTTGTTAGTACAAATTTGGCGGCTTGATTGAGGTAATATAGAGCCATAGAGCACATGATTGCACAATAGTAAACTGTAGCAAATGAAATCCATGCTCATGTTATTCTCACGCTATCAGCTGGTTTATGCGCCAGTGCGTACGCGCAACAACCCGTGACGTAAACCACGTTACCAGCGCCAGCAAAGCCCGACAACCGCGCCGCCTCCAGTCCCTGCTCTTATGAATACGTAACGCAGAAAAAGCACATTCCAACAGCGGAATTTTAAATTAAACACTCACAGGGAATTTATAATAAGGACAGGAGAAATTTCTCCTACTTTACCATTTTTACAGAAGTCCTGTTTGCCAAAGAAATACAGTTTCTTCCATGCAACTTGCCATTTACATTTTAAAAAGTATTGGATATATAATACAACTTTTTAAATAGTAAAAACAGACTTCAAAGGACGAAAAGAATATAATTATCAAAATCGATTGATGTATTGGAGAATTATTCGCCGTGCAGATTGCCTTTGCAAATTGAAGAGTTTGATGATTTTCTCATGGATTCCATGATCAGATCTTGACTAAATTTATACGGGTACCATGTACCACGGGTACCACAACACACCTTTTACTAAAAATAATAATTGAAATCAGATAACGTGGAGAATTATCGCTGAACATACATAAAAATACTTTGACAAATTTTACTAAAACTTTTCGTTAGTTTATATTGTATATTTTTTATGTTATGTAAATAAAAGTTTATAATAGTTAAAATAATTAGTAATACTTTACCATACACTTTTCAACACTTTCAATTCCAATTTATTATGGTTTTTAGAAATCGAAAAGAGATTTGATGGGATATTCCATAATAATTTAAAAGTAGCTCCAGTGTTGAAACCATTCCTACAACTGAGGAGGTACACATTTAGCAGTGCACTGTTAGCACGAGCTGATAAAGAAAATACGTTTTAAAATAAACAAACAGTCAAAAGTAAATGAACACTCACGAAAATACAATACATTTGTAACAGAAAACAAAGAAAAAGGTAAAGTGCGGGCAACAGCACTACAAAATGATTTATGGACAGTTAGCACCGGTAAACCAGAGACGACGGCGTCCGGGAAAGCAATTTACTGTACCGCAAAAAATGTCGGCGCCAGGTAGATCGACCCAATGCATTGTGATAGGAGACTGAATAGCGTTATTATATCAGCAACTGATTAACTAACGGATCAAATCTTTGCTCATACTTTCACTCTATTAACTTTCTCAAAAGATCCACTTTATCACATTTATATTTTCAAGCCTGGAGACTATAAAAAAAGGAACTACTTAATTATACAAGAAGTAATTGACGATCTTCAGGCGGACTTTTCAAGCGTTGTAATTGTTTACTTTAAGAAATATGCGTTTAATTATAGTGCAGTAATAATGTAAAAAAAGGTAGGGAGCACAAAGGTACACAGTTACTTATGTTTATAGTGTTTATATCAAATGAGGATTCAGTCGTCATGTTAATAAATTTCTAGAATACTACAAATAACGTATATTTTAACAAGGAATTTCACAAGCGAATACAAATTTTACAATAGCATAAAGGGACAGTCGTTAGGACAATAGAAGTAAATATACATAAAGTACCAAATATCACGTTCGCATAGTATCAAAGGAGAATGCAGGACACCATCTAGTTTTATCGAGATGAGAAGTCGTCTGATAACAACTCATTACATGACGATTATCCCTCAGGCCGTCGCCGTTACAACCGACCTCTAACTCGGGCGTCATTCAGGATTCATTTAGGATGAAATTCAATTTAGATTATAAAATAGTACAATGGAAGACGTCTATACCTAGCAGATGACTTTATGGGATGTTGATGAAGAACAAAATGAAGAAAGTATGTAATATGGGAGAGTGTGAGCAGGGATTGCATAATTTAATTCCTCTCTCTCCCTTCCACTATCGGACAACCAGACGTTCGGCCAGTCTCCACCCTTTCGTTGATGACTTACCATGGATTCGAACCAAACGGTTTGCTACGTCGTTCATCATGCGTACAGCAAAGGAGTAGAATAAGTTGCCAGCATCTGTGTTTTTAAATCTGATTACAGTGTGAGTATCTTCAAGGCAATAGTGAATAGGCTTTTATTAAATCAGTGCGCTTCACCATCTTAGACTACATCACTACTTACCATCAGATGGGAGTGTAGTTAAGCGCTGGCCTAGAATAATATTAAAAAAATGGGTAGAACATTCGTACTGTCGAGGTTAAATAAGTTTGAGTTTTTTTTCGGTCGTCTGAGCTTAATCTGTCAATTGTAGGGAGGAAAATTACTTCAGGTAATTGCTAGAATATGACATAGCAGTAAATAAAGTCATTTATGACCGTCCTAATAGGGAAGAGAATAGTTACCCAATCTGCTCATAAACATACCTTGAAAATGTTAAAAGAACATTCAGATTTTAGATTTGGGTCGCTGATATAAACAGAATGCAAAGTTAACAGGGGTTAAGTGTTATTACGATCGTGAATGGTACTTTATTGAAGCTTCGATATTTTTAAAAATTCAAAGTTCTTTTTATTTATTTTAAACTAATTCGTATTGTCAGTCAGATGAACGTCATACGAGTAGCTCCGGTTTACATTTTGTAGCGCTGTAGCGCTATGTACACTTATAGGAATATTTTCAAGGCGAAGCTTAATGCAACTGAGTTAAAAGCTTACTTATGTTTATTAAACAAGTCGTAATAAGAGGATTTGTAGGTATTCGCGGTGTATGCATCGAATGTATTATAATCAAGACACTCGAACCCTAAAATGTCGTCTGTATTACCCATAATATCTTTGAGGCACAAATAGTGTCACGCAGTCGTTTATAGGCAATAAATACATGGTTATTTTGCAATAACCGGCCAAATTTGCAGAGATAATAGGCAAATAGTGAAAAAAAATAATTAAAAAAATTTCAAACATTCTAGTCATTTGTTTCTTTTATATTAAAAATTCGTGACTGCGCACACATTCGTAAGGGCCGATCGGTAGGCAAAAACGTTGTTGCCCTTATATCACGTTGAATTTGAGATAATTTCAAATTAAAGCAGAAGCCTTATTTACTCGAATTTCCAAAAAACTGCAATGTTATTGCAGTTTTTTATTTTTCGCGATATGTATTTTAACTTTAAATATTTAGAAATAGTATTAAAAGATTGAAAAATAACTTAATATTGCTTATGCGTAATCGTACATCCTATGCTATATTAGAATTTTTTCGATCCACTGTTTTATTTATAAACGTACGCAACTATTTCAATGAAACGACCTTTTAATTTGTTGAATACTAATTTGAAAAAAAAAATACATATGTTCTGTTTGAAGCTTTACAAAAGGGTCAAGTTCACAGGGTGTGTGTTATGGCGTCGTTTATTAATCTCAATGACGTAATCTGTGCGAATAAAAAGGTCATTTTGATATAAAATGGTAGTGTTAATGAATTACAGGAAGAAAATAATTATAAAACATTACGGATAAATGTATCATTTTTCTTTAAAATATTTAAATTATTAAAATTACAATGTCTGAATTGTTCGCTTCAACAGGTGTATCTCTAACTAATTAATTCGTAAATAATCATAATAATCAAAGAATATACAAATTTCATATTATTCGTTAAGTTTTTTGTTATATACCTAATAGAAATTTACATAATTATCGTTATAAACCAAAAAACTTGTAAACAATAATATACTAAGAGCGATCAAAACAGTTCTAAAGGGATAGGCATGAGTGTTATGTTTGCCGAAATATTTTTGGTAGTTTATAATTCTGAACATAACAATAACAGTAATAATATAAAATAAAATTGAAAATTTACTGACTTTAAATCGAAGGCATGGATATTTAAATTGGGTTGTTATCTATATACCAACCTTATTTAAACATCCATTCTATATTAAATATCCGTATAGATTATAAATAATTATTGTTACCACTTATCAAGTCAAGGATCAAGTGTACAAAGGGATCACTTATGAGACGAATTAACTTTCATGATTGGAAGCACTGGTAATAAGACTGGTCAAAACACTGTGTTCAGTTAGGGCACGTATACTTCGCTTCACGTAGCTATTATTGTATCTTTTAGAAGATTTGAATTCCATTATTACTTTAACCATTTTTGACGCGTTAATTAATTTCTGAATGTACTGTATTCCTATGTTCCCAACGTGTGTGCATATAAAAATTTATAAGCAAAATCGATTAGATCGAGTTTTAAATGTATCATAACTTTTTATAAAATAACGGTGATAAACGAGAACGCCGTCCACCACATGGTAATTGGATGCTATGACCCATAGACGTTTACATCTATTTTCGATTAAGAATAAAAATGCATATGCGTTGTGTGAAGACTATGAAGGAATGCCTCGTGTCTAGTAAAAAAGCACTCCGGTTCTCTACACTCACCATCTATTTCACGCTGTATTTTGTGAGCGTGGTCCCTCCCCAGTCGAGCCGACCCATTCGTACAACAATAGCTGCAGTACAGCTCTACCACGTAAAATGTTTAAGAATTTATTTTTAAACGCAATAAACATTGACAATGATATAATGTTGCTATGAAGGACAGTGTTTGTAAATTAGTACTACATGACACTAACGTACTATTTAACCTTCATGTGACTTGTTCACATGGAGGTTAAATAAAACTTTATTACCTTTACAGCGGTATTGTTATTGTATAAAGTAATTAACCTTACTCTTCCAACCACCTGATGTCATCCTTTCCGTACATCCTTACATACAATGTTCATACACTACCCAATTTTTACTAACACGAATATTAGACATAACCATAAATATGTACACAATTTGTACAAAAGCTCTTAACACTGAAAAACCTCTCCTACTCCCCCAAAAATTTATCTTCCACCGCAAACATTAAGGCGTGTATATTCGAAGAGCGTTGTTTTAGTTGAATGGGCAATGTGATAGGAATAAGTGACGAAACTCAGACGGGAGATTTCCTTGTATTGTTCGGAGTGGTGTTTCCCCTCGTCGGATCGAGGGCTAGACAAGAGTGCGCGCCGCGCGCAACCTATTGTTTTGGAAGGAATGCACAAGGCCGAATAATCGAAATCAGTAATTCATAGAGTCGAGTAGAGCTGTTCTCTATTTTACAAACCTAAGATTAAATTGGTCTCCGTGTGCATCTAAATTTCAAAACCTACCCTTTCAAAAGCTACACTACACTAGCTACACTAGCTTGTAGTGCTATTGACTGTCCTGAGCTTTTATCTCAACTACATGTTAGCTGTCCTGCCAAACCTCTTAGATACAACAAAATTTTAAGTCTCCCGTTTTCATCTACAAATTATAGGCAAAATACATTTATATGGCGAGCGAGCAATAATTTCAATAAGCTAGCCAATGAGTTTAACTTCGATTTGTTTAACACTAGTGCTGCGTCAGCTAGGCGCATACTTAACAATGCATTTTTTTGGTAGCTCTAAGTGAGATATTGATGCGTTGCTACACAACTATGATTTACTTTTGTATTTGTGTTTATTTTACTCTTAAAATAGCTTGTAGTGTTATTGACTGTCCTAAGTATGAGTTAATTGTCTTTTATATGTATAATACAAGTTTAGCTCTCATTTGGTATAAATATGTTGTATTGGATACTTTCGAGTGTTAAATCGTATTTATCACTGTTGTAAATTCACCTTTGTATCTATTAGTGAAGATCTTTAATTGGCTTACTGTTGTTATTATTACTATCTATCCTAAATATGATAGCTGTTGGTCTTCCAAATAAAATAAAATAAAATAAAAATAAAAATAAAAAATAAAAATAAAGTTTATATTTTAACTATCCGATATTGGTTCTTACAAGTAGATAAAAATGATTGGAAAATAAATTAATGATGTCTGCAAAATGTGTTATTAACTGGCTAAGTGCGTGTTGGTATACACATTAGGTTCTAATGTGCAGATAATCTCTTATATTTAGATGTAACAAGAAATATTATTACTTATCAGTACGAGGATATCTTCTGCGCTCACCAACTCAACCGTGGTAAAACATTCCTAATAAATAGTAACGCTTGTGCACATTCTCGACAACTCCTATGTTTGTAAGTACGAGTATGTCTAGCAATGGTTTAGAGAGAGCTGTTGATGTGTTGTGTAATAAAAATATACGAAAATAATGTTATTATGTGTAATTAATTCTTCAAAACAAAAGTAATACTTAATAAGTACACGATGTTTAAACCAACACCGTAGCCGAGTGCTTCCGCGTTAAACCGCCATTCGTATATTTCAATGTCTAGATAACCTGTGACCTAGAATGGTGTGCCCCGAAAAACATGACGTAATGAACTTTATAAGCAATCGTTTGTTTTCTTTTAATGTGTATGACACAGTTAATGGTCCACTTTGTGTAATTTATTAAAGTAAACATTTAATTGAATGGACTGTGTCAGGTGTTTGTGACATTACGACGGATTATCTCTAAACTAATATATTAACCGTTTAATCGAATAACAAATGAACGGGGCGTAGGAAATTTGTGGGACAAATGGGTCGTGTCAATCCACAATTGAACTTTTTAGATTTAATTTACTCCAATAGTATTAACGATGAGTTATTGTCTGTCTCGGAATGGGTACATAAATTAAACGGTTTTAACCGACGCAGATAAAGGATTTTTATAGTACTTATATTATAAATTATAAACAGCAGTATTCGTTAATATAGAAATAATTTTGTTTTTATTTACATGACATTTCTGTGTGAAGTTTAGTAGATATGTTTTACAACAAGTTCCTCTAATATTTCTAACAAATAATTTAATTATGGCACAATATTTGTTTCTTTTCAAATATGAAAATAAGATTGTTTGTCTCATGTCGGTTAGCGTTACTACTTAAACTAACTACTTGGTGCACCTACATTTACACTGGAATGTAAAAAAACCGGCCAAGAGCGTGTCGGGCCACGCTCAGTGTAGGGTTCCGTAGTTTCCCGTCCGTCACAATAAGTGTTCCCACTTATGAGTTTAAAGGTGGGTATCCATTATGTTCGCGCTCCAGCAGCGCTCCGCGCTCCTACAACTGCTCCCGGTAGTGGGTACTGTTGTTTCCATCCAAGTTCAAAATGATTTTCCTAGAAAGTCCTTATAAAGTTCTACTTTTCAGATTTTTTTCATACTTTCTAAACTTATGGTTCAAAAGTTAGAGGGGGGGGGGGACACATTGTTTTTTACTTTTGGAGCGATTATTTCCGAAATTATTGACATTATCAAAAAATGATTTTAGTAAACCCCTATTCATTTTTAAATACCTTTCCTATAATATATCACACGTTAGGGTTGCAATTAAAAAAAAATCACTTCCCACTTTACATATAGGGGGGCTACCCTAATAAAACATTTTTTCCAATTTTTATTTTACCACTTTGTCGGCGTGATTGATACACATATTGGTACCAAATTTCAGCTTTCTAGTGCTAACGGTCACAGAGATTAAGCGAGGACGGACAGACGGACAGACAGACATGGCGAAACTATAAGGGTTCCTAGTTGACTACGGAACCCTAAAAATCTGGAATTACGTTTATTTAATATACGTAATTTTAGCGTGACCTTTTCTTTTTAAAGTTTATTAAAAGTTTAGGTTTTTTGTGTTACCAGAAACAGTGTAAAAACATATTTATTATATGCTCTATAAAAAAAAAAGAAAAAAAAATGCCTTTTTATGTGTATGTCATACAACACGGATGTATGAATTCCCCACAATCATAAATAAACAATCCACTGAGGCCCAAGTACAGCCTATCTTGAGCTGTAGTAATGTGTCACGCTTTATGCCAGTTTCGTAAGATTGGTTTTGCGTAACCCACGGCTTTATATTTAATGTTGGGTTCCCTTACGTTGCCACCACCTTATTATGTAATTATTGTACTAGTCTTATAATATTTAATAAGTTTTAGAATGCACAGGGTAAACTGCTTCAATAATAAGGCGAGGGACGTCAGTCAGGATTATTGAAAGCAGCAACCTAAACTTCATTGAACAAGGTCCTACACCGGACGCATGTACTCCGCTAGTCATATGTACGAGCCTTGGAATTATTAATTTTAAATTAAATTTAAAACCTGTTCCTTGCTGTCTATATCTATAGTATTATCGATCTTACCTTGTCACATATTTCGAGTTCACGTATCTGCTATTTATTAGTTTTGTATTAAAATATATTGAAGTATCTAATGCATTATATCATCAATATATTTATAAAAAAAATTATAAATTCTTTTTGTTTATATCCCTCATATTTGCTCTTTTTTATAGGATAGTTGTGACAGACGAGCACTCAGTCCACCCGATGGTAAGTGGATGATGTTGCCCATAGACATCCACATTTACTCTAAATTAAGAATACAAATGCAGATGCATTGTCACCCCTGAGAACTGAGATGGAATGCCTCATTTCCAGTAATAAAATGGGTCGCCAGTTCTCTACACTTACTCCACATATATTAAATAGGTACTTACATTATTATTAAAACAAGAATATTCATAAAAATAAATGTAAGAGCATCTGTATTGATTAATTGAATAATGATTGTGCCTACGAGGGTATCAGTTGCTCCAGGTACCATCGAGAGATCGAAACCATGCTCAGTATACAATTAATATGTTATCAAAATAATAAACATATGTATTGTTTTGTGTTAACAAACAAGTATATTAATTATTTAGTATTATTTATTATATAAAAGTAAAAGTTCTTACTTTTATATAATAAATGATACTAGTTACAGCCTTTAATTTAGTTTGTTGACTTGCCTCAACTGGGCACAGGGCTGCTTTCATTTCTGACAGAGTTATAGAATAATAAATCCACTGCCCTATTCTATGTCCTGTGCGTATTCACGGACTTCACATGGCTTAGAAATATTTTTATCCCACAGACATGCAGATTTCTTCAATACGTTTTTCTGTAACGGCTATTGAAAACTCAGCACTTAGAATGCAATTAAATTAAAATAAAAATTTTATTGGTGCCCGCGGGAATCGAACCCTATGCTACGATATCTCTAAAGTCTCTTATTCTATTATTAATGAAGTAATTTATTTAGTAATTTAGTACAATAAGACATCGTTTTGTAAACAAAAAAGTGAGAGTCCCTAATAGGTATTAACGTGCATATAATATGTGGATAATTGATAATTCCAACTTTTAAATATCAGACCTGACTACGACAATTCCCCAAGTGTTAATTTGATTTAATTGATTCGATTAATTCAATCATGCTTACTAGGAGGATGGCACATGATCAGCAATAGACTTTTACGGGCTGGTCAAGAATAAAAAGATAATGCGTTTAAAATTTGTCCACAACCATAATTGACAGTCATTGACAATCAGTATTCCTAATCTCGTTTCGATAAAACAATCTTGCCTTGTAAAAGTGTAAGAGGTTCCTTCACCTTATCCTTCATACTAGGTGTCTAAAGAGACGATTATGGGAAAGGCCAGAAGGCCTCGTGGCCTCCAACCGATGACGGTATACCATGCCGTTATATCTCAAATATAAAATACCTGGCCAAGCGACAAGGAATGGCATCAAAAGTACGAAACATCTAGAATGGAGACTGCTAAATATGATTGACTGATGATTGCGGCTGATACTTTCTATAACAGAAGAAGCCCATGACCAGGGTTTAAATGTTTACAGTCTTATAGTGAAGAAGACTATTTCACCCGTTTTGTTATACCGAATCTATTTACTGGGACTTGTAAAATTGAATTTGCATTACAACTTGAGAGTAGTTTATTAAGTACCTAACAGTAATCCGGTCCACAGTAAACCATTTCTTTTGTTAATTAAAACCTAAATGTATTTATTTTACGAATTATTATTGTTAGTATAATTGACGATAGAGAAATCGAATTTATATTTTCACAAATTTATTCCCTTTCTACATTGCACAATTTAATTCTACAACAAAGTGTAAATAAATGTAAAAGCATTTGCAATGTAACCAAAGCTGAAGGCAAAATAAGCTTCAATAACTTCATAAAGGAAATCGAATTTAAGGGCGATCTCGATTCATCTGCGTTCTGCGTGTTTCTGTAACTTCATTATTTATATACCAGAGAAGAGGTTCATTTTCTACACGCTGTCATAGTATAGCCTTACTAAACATTTAGATTATTGATATGAAAAAATATACATATATAAAATGCTTTGACAATCTTGTAGGTATCTAATAATACCAAACCCCCTATATACTCGAAAAGATGGAATAGCGGAGTTAACGTAAAATTTATAGCAGGAGGGCGATGAAGATAAAACACGAAATGCAGAATATTTCGAAGGCAACAATACTTAATATATGTATAAAATGCTATTAAGTTTATATACAGTACAAGTCCAGGCTTATGTTGTCGTATTATTAAGCAACCCATCTTAAAAGTTATAACACACATTACAAGTTTTTCACGTCTTTGTAACAAATATAAATTTGACGTTTTAATTACAGGTGCAAAGCATGAAGAAGATACGAAGTTACACCAGTGGATGGTGGATGGTGTTAATAATAACTACGCTTGCTGCTCCGGTGCAGTCTGACGCCGGTGTCAGCATCTACAATGCAAATTTGAAACAGATAGTTACTTCTAGTACACTCAAATGGACAACCTTGAAGAAGGAAGCCACGGAAAATTACGTCATTGGAGCTGAATCTTCGCAAGGTAACTTAATAGTTTAAGCGATAAAGGATACTAACGGTATATACTATACATTGACACTCATACACTACTTTGTTTCAGGACCAATTTACCTTTGTCGATCACGACACGAGGGCGATATGCTCTTGGGCCAATTAAGACCCGATTACAAATCGTGTGCAGTTTCCGAAACTAAAGGCTATGAATTTTTTGAAGTACTCGAAAATATTGAAAACGCATCGCTTATTATATGGAAGCCATGGCTTAAGTATCATTCTAAGCCTAGTGGAGCAGTAACAATCGACTCTTCCCTTGACTCAGTTTTCATTGGTCGGTTGAAAGCAGAAAGTACGTTTTCGCACTACATTGGACGAATTAACTATGAAAATACTATCGGTCATTTAATCACCCTTGATGATCAGAACAATGAAGTCGTGAAGAACAGTGGTGAAATACTGATCGAAGTGGAACCTGTAAGTTATAAAGTTGAAAACGTTCACATGGACCAGGAGACTGAACACATACGCCAATCTGATCCCGAAGTATTTGAAGAGCGGATTTTAAGAAACGATGATGAAACGGCAGCTACGGTTACAACGGAAATAGAGTACAAATATAATTATACCTTGTCCTGGGGCCACGGGCACGGAATTGCTATTGGTTTAAATACAACCATTGTGTTAGAAGACGGAACTGTACTTCCGCAAATCGAATGGGCTAACCCATACACGGAGGAGAGGAAAGATCTTTATAAATTAGAGAAATACCTTGAGCCTGGAACGGCATGTAATGTTACTTTTAGAGGTAACTACACAAATAAGGATGTTCAATATACTGGAAAAATAATAACTTTCTATAAAGATCATGAGTCTCGATCACGACCAATGAAAGGAGAAAGAATAGAGAATACAGTAGAAGTGGAAGCGATATATGGTGAAATATACTACGTTACCAATAATACACTAGTTCCAACCACCACAACAACCACAACGACTACTACCACGACTACCAACACACCGCCACCACAGACTGCTCCTCCAGCACCAGAAGAAAATGATATAGCCAGTCCTATGAAGAAACCGGGTCCTGCAGAAATGGACACTAACGATATGTTAGGTGATAGTAGTGAGGAAATAATGAAGACAGCAAAAGAAGACAATATAAGTCGATCGGTAGTCGGCGGCCTCGGCAGTAAACCTAACACGGCAACTCCAACACGGATAATAACCGTGTCGTTATTTATCCCAGTATTTGCGCTTATACTTTAAATGTCATGAACGCGAGGATTGCAGTATTTGTTGTATATAATTAAAGAAAAGAATATCATTGTAATAGTTGCTTTGAAGTTTATACAGTAGTATTTGTCAACTATGCTTGATGCTGTTGTTTTATTGTATAGGATAAGGAATTATGTATATTTTACCCTAATTCGGTAGGTTTGTATATAGTTTTTCTAGACATTCCTGTTAAATAACTTCATTCCAGTGTGTAAATTATTGATCCAAAATTAAACAGATGAATGTAAATAAATTTTGTATATAGTTAAGATTGCGGAAGTCGCAGAGCGACGGGATGACACCTGAACGTCACACAATGTGTTAAAGTTGGTGGACAAACGAATGGCAAGATTACGTCACTGTTACCAATACTAAATATATTAATAAACATACAGACATTACGAACATAGTTTTAATTTTATTACATTTGACAAGAATATCCGTGTGTGATATGAAAAAAATACATTGTATTATTATTATAAATATGTTAAAAAAAGATAAAAATGATCAGCAATGTAACTGTCGCTACGCTTCGTGTAGCATTCAACAAAAAAAATCCAATTCGACCTTTGGCATGCACCTACTCTATTGTGTCACTTGCGATGTTAATGCCTAAAATACCTTTTGAATCTTAATTCTAGTGAACAAATTTTGCGCAATATAAAACTGACTTACCAAGCATATCTTTCTAGTACCTCCAGTTAGTAGTTCAGTACTTTTTATTCGTTATTTTTAGTTTTAAGTTACAAAGAGTTTAAATCCAGAATTGAAAGATATTATTATTTTAAAGCTTTTAACGTTAATGGATATTTATTTTGTTTTTATTTAGTGTTTCTTTAGGTTAAGTTTACAAAATGTTCATTATAAGACACTGACTTGTATTAAATAAAATCATAAAAAATCAAATCTTGTTGATTTTGCCAAAGTTAAAGTTTTACTTCCAACCAATTTAATGTATATCCCTCCGTAAAAGTTATCGGTTTCATCTAAAAATATCCTGACTAGTGTATGGTAAAATATTCTAATAATGCTTAGCGATGTTCGGTCAATGTGTAAAAATAAATGATATTTTTGTATGGGCATACTATGTAAGTTTTCGCTCTACAAATAAGCTGTAGTCATGTAACAATTCTTGTTGATCATCAGTTTAGTTACTCGCTTAAAAAGTATTTTCAGTATTTTATTACAAACTAGGACTTAGTGTTTCCATTGTAATTTTAAATTAAAAAAGAAATCTCTTAATGTATCTTATTATGAAAGGTAAATCCCACCTAGAAATATATTTATTATATAAGATTTAGGTTTACAACAACATGCAAAAGAATATTAGAATCAAATTATCTTCTGTTACTTATATCTAAAATCATAAAACCACAATAGATTAAAACCGTCGGAGACCAACGTTTTCCAAAGTCAATTTTTGCCTGCGTAATATTATGTAAAGTTGACAAATATAACAATTTATTCAAAAATATATTAAAATATTTGTATACATAGTATATTAATCCAAAATGCAACTGCGGCCTCCACTTTTGATGTAAGGTTTATTATCGCTTGCCTTTCCCGATAGATATTGAATCTCTGCCATAATGTTAGGCATTTGTTGTTGTATATCAAATTTAACTTTATAAAATAATGTGAAATATAACTCTTCGACATCAACATTGTTTCGCGAAGCATAATTGTGATGTTCTATGTAAGTTTGTTTTAATTCATTAAAGCGTAACTTAAACAAAATTTGTTTTATTCCGATCTATTGACTATATATAGTTATATATATATATATATATAGAAGAGAGATAGCAGAAAGGAATAAAGGAGTTTATGGGAGATAATACACTGTTTTCTATATGTCTCATTTGTGCCCACCAACCCGTCTTCCTAGTGCCGTGAGTAAGGTCAAATCTTTCAAGATTTCATATTTTCAAGGCCTGTGAAATTGAAAGATCTGTGAAAGACTTAAATCAACACTTCTTGCTTTTACTTCCCGATACTTTTGCTTTTACTTCCCGATTCCCGAGTAAAACTAATTGTTCCGGATCTGGATGTTTCCTCTTGTACAATTTATGCACGTTAACTGCCTCCTCGTTAGAGAAGGAAATCTTCTTTTAATTTATTATTTATAGAAAAGGGGGCAAACGAGCATGCGGTATCAACCACCGCCCATGTGCTCTCACTGTCGAGCTCACCTGGTGATAAGTGTCGACCACCGCCACCATGAACAACTGCAACACCAGGGGGATTACAGATGAGTTGCGGGCCTTTTAAAAAAAGCAGGCTCTTTTCTTGAAGGTCCCTAAGTAGTATCGGTCGATTCGACAAAGAAGTTGTGCGAGGAAGAAAACTTTTTATAAATCGCACAGTGGTGGACCGCTAATTCTGGTATGTATACAATTGTTGCGTGTATGACACTCACTGACCTCTATTTATACAAGAGGTCAGTGATGACACTAGTCAATTAAAATTATTTTTAATAGTTGTCAATTATAAACATTTCTATAAAAATTATGTGATGATATAATGGTTATGAAGTCACTGCTTTTATAGTCATATAATTATCTTATTTGTGTATCTAATTTAACTTGAATTGTAAAGTCGACTATAAGCTGCTCATCTTTAGTCACTAGTAAAAGTAATAAATTCAAAATATATGATGTAGTTAATTTTCTTAAAGCACATCTCGTAACTGGTTTTTTTTATTAAGGAGAAATTAATGATTTATTTAAAAATAAATTACACGGTGTCAAATCAGGGCTGTAAGGAGGGCGACCCAACCACGTTCCAACCATTTAACCAATGTTCTATTCAGGAATTACTCGGTCTGAAAATCTTGGAACATCTTACGTGAACCCTTCCCAATTCAATCCATAATATGGATGAATATTTTTATATGTAATTCGCTAATTCCATAAAATTTTCACTGTTAACAAGTTTCCTTTCGTAACAGCCGTCAAAGGGCGACCATTTCTTTGTTTATCGTTCATCTCACAAAGTATTAAAATTTGTTATACCAGCGGTACAAAATTGCCTTAGTAAGGCCTTTATTGATAACACCATTTCTGTTTAAGGCGACAAAACAAATTTTAACGTCGACGCAGTTCCACTTTAAATATTTATCCACTTTTAGGAATGAAGTTTTATCTTTAAATTTATATAGGACCAACCTATTAATGACCGTGAAGTGGCTGTGTAAGAATATTCCCCATGTTGACCCATTGTGACGTTAGAGGCGACAGAGGGAAACAAGTCAGGAGACGGGCAGCAGTGACCTCCGAATAATTAAAAAAAAACTGCGATTGCCAACTCAACTGCCAAGCGTGGCAACTATGGCAAATATTTCCCGTATGAGGTAATCTATTGGGAGGTCTATGTTTTTTTTATAGAAGAGGGGGGCAATCGAGCATGCGGCTCACCTGATGGTAAGTAACTACCGCCGGCCATGAACAACCGCATCACCAGGGGAATAGCAGGTGCGTTGCCGGCCTTTTATAAAGGAGTAAGCTCTTTTCTCGAAGGTCCCTAAAACGTATCGCTCCGGAAAAGTTGCCGATGGTAAACAATTCCACAGAGCAGTTGTACGAAGAAGAAAACTCTTAGTAAAACGCACAGTGGTGGACCGCCAAGCATCCAGATGGTGAGGATGGTATCAATATGTTATCGATGGTATATGTTCACTTTTTTGTGTGGATTTTTGATAGATTGTAATGAATGAATGAATGAAAAAGTATCAATTGAAGCGGTTCAACCGAAAATACATAAAAATAACCATACGTGCCGTATATAGAACCTTTTCGTTATTTTGAACTCGTCTACTAAATTATAACCGGCAAGTGTCTCATACAAAAACTTTCTGCGTGGCTTGTCTTACACGTCTCAAAAAAACCCAAGTCAAGCGGAGAAGAAATAGAAAAAAATGCAGGGAGTAGGCAGGGAGTCAATAAGTTTTACCAATTAATGGGTAGTTAGCAATGAACTTGTACTTGACTTATTAAGCAGCGTCAAAAGTTTCCTTTAATAATTGTCAACTATGAGCAAAGCCCTAATTGATGATAATAAATATACTTACATAACATGATAAATATATAGATATACGAATATCCTCTTACAGTGGAATTTCATTTCAAACCTTTCTAACTACAAGATTTAAAGTTGCTTTTACAGTAGTAGCTGTCGCTGAAAGCTGCTTATCTTTTAAGGCCAATTTATATTCGAAACAAGCGGTCGTAAAAGCAAGAATATGGCTATAAAATAAAACTTTTGCACGCATCGTCTGTATTTTTCTGCGACCCCTTAGGTCAAATATTATGCTGATGTAATTGGCATAGTACAAAAGTAGAAGGTAAAGTAACATACTATATACTATATTCGTCCCAATACTGGGCACTGGTCAAAACAATACAAGAACTTAACTGATTTTTTACAGCATAAATTAGTAGATTAAATTGCAAAAACTAACATCATATCCTGATTGCTTTTTTAATATTTATACAAAACGTTCAGCAAATGTAAAGAGTGTGTCTGTCGTAAATCAGGGGCTAAGCGCTAGCCGTACATTTAACAGCATGAGTAAAACCCGGGTTCGAGTCTCGCATCTATGAAAATATTGTAAGGAATATTTGACATTTGTATGCCCATGAGGCTGATCACAGACTGAACTTTATTTGTATTTAATTAAGACCTTTTTGTAACCTGCGAATCACAAATAAACTAAACTATTTGATTTAATAAAATATTTTGAGGATATGTGTCTGTCCGAGCTATTCTCCGGCATGGCTTAACCGATTATGTATAAAAAAAACTTCACGAACAAAATAGAGAATAATGCCAGGAGTAATCTAGGCAATGTATTATCCAAAAAAATTTGGAGATTAAAAAAAGAATATGTTTTTTTTTAAATAAATTGTCTTAGAATATCTTTAAGGGGAAATATAATCTCAAATGGCTTAGCAAGACACAACGGCAAGACCTTCGTTATGCCGAAAATATTGCAGCATTAATTTTGAAATAAATATATGGTAAAGTTGAGGATGTTAAGGATTATGTTAGACGAAAACACGATTTCGTAAAATTTTCTCGATGGAAAAAAATCCAAAGCCTATTCTCCAAAATAAACAATAAACCGCTGTTATTCATTAAATACTTTAAATAAGATCATGAAACTTTACATACTAACTGAACTAACTATAAAGCAGTGCTTATGTTATTTACTTTTTTTAAAATACCTTTATTTTCACTCATCATCATCATCATCATCATCATCATTACAGCCCTTCACAAGTCCACTACTGAACATAGGCCTCCCCTAAGTAACGCCACAAAGCACGGTCCTGAGCCACCTGCATCCATCGACTTCCTGCATGTCTTACCAGGTCGTCACTCCATCTGGTGGGGGGTCGCCCTACACTACGCCTACCGGTACGAGGCTGCCACTCGAGAACCTTTCTTCCCCATCGGTTATCGGTTCTTCGAGCTATATGTATAATATAGTATATAATGGCCGGCCCATTGCCACTTCAGCTTACTAATCCGTTGGGCTATGTCGGTCCGGTCACTCTGGTTTTACTGCGGATATCCTCATTTCTGAGTCTATCACGCAGAGAAACTCAGAGCATAACCCTCTCCATAGCTTGCTGAGCGACCTTGAGCGTCCTCATACGACCAGCAGTGAAGGACCACGTCTCTGATCCGTAAGTCATCACTGGAAACACGCACTGGTTGTACACTGTAGTTTTCAGAGATTGAGGTATACCTGGCGAGAAGATGTATCGTAATTTCCCGAACGCTGCCCAGCCTAGTTGAATCCGTCGATTGACCTCTCGGTCGAAGTTGGACTAGGTAAGTCGGACTATTTGTCCCAGGTAAACGTACTCGTCAACAACTTCGAGTATAGTACTCCCAACAACTACCGGCATAGGTGTGACATGGACATTGAACATGATCTTTGTTTTGTCCATGTTCATCTTAAGACCTATCCGTTGGGAGACACCATTGAGGTCATTGCGCATAGTGCTAAGGTCCTCCAGCGATTCTGCCATAAGGACTATATCGTCGGCAAATCGAAGGTGAGTGATGTACTCGCCATTGATGTTAATACCGTATCCTTTCCAGTCCAGTAGCTTGAAAACGTCTTCCAACGCAGCGGTTAAGAGTTTCGGGGATATAACGTGACCCCGTCTTACACCTCTCTGCAGTTGGATAGGTTTCGAGCTCTGGTTCTGTACTCGGATAGCCATCGTAGCCCTACTGTACAAACACTTCAGCACTTCGATATACCGACAGTCAACTTGGCACCGCTGAAGGGACTGTAGCACCGCCCAAATTTCGACGGAATCAAAGGCTTTCTCATAGTCCACATACGCCAGGCAAAGTGGCAGATTGTACTCTTCGGTCTTCTGTACAATCTGCCGCAGGGTATGTATGTGGTCTATGGTACTGAAGCCTTTTCGGAAACCGACTTATTCGGGAGGCTGGAAGTCGTCGAGTCTGCGTGCGAGACGATTCGTAATGACTCTCGAAAACAGCACGTAGACGCGGCTCAGAAGGGAAATCTGTCTGTAGTTCAAGAGAGCGTTGTCGCCTTTCTTAAAGAACAAGACCACCGCACTTCTGCTCCACGCCTCCGGAGTAATGCCACCATGGAGGACGGAATTGAAGAGCTTCTGAAGGACTTCAAGTACCGGTGTTCCACCCGCTTTCAGAAGCTCCGCTGTAATTCCATCCTCGCCTGGGGCCCTGCCGTTTTTAAGGTGCTGGAGAGCCATTCTATTCTCGGACTGACGTCCGGGATATCATCGGAATAGTGTTGGGCAAGACTTGCTCTTGGATCGTTACTTACACTTGCATGTGGCTCAAACGATGATGTGTACAGCTGCCCATAGAACCTCTCAATCTCACTCAAAATCTCAGGTGTCCCGGAAACGATGCTGCCACACTCAGTCTTCAGCTTTGACAGTTGGCTCTTTCTGGCAGACAGATCTCTGGCAAAGACTTTGGAGCCCTGGTTCCGCTCAATCGCTTCTTTAATACGAGCAGTATTAAAGTTGCGTAAGTCTCGCCGCGTGCATTTGGAGCATAAATACAACGTTGTAAAGATTGGGAGTGTGTCAACGACGATAAATCCGACACCTCCTTGGGACAGATGGTCGCCCTCCCGGTGATAGAACAAGTTGCCGGACTCGAGGATTACCGTGTCCCCCCCCCCTCTCTTCGGACCTTAGATAATCCAATAATATGCCAGCGCAACTTGTCTACCTCTTCTTCCAGCTCCAGTATCTTCTCGTCAGTCCTCAGGGTGCGTGCGTTATACGTTGCCAGGTCGAGTCATCGTAGGTGGCAACCGAACCTCCACCGGAGATTCTTCGACCCCCTGCCCCGCCGTTACCATGGTCGCCACCGTAGCCAGGAATAGCGGGGCCGCCGGGGACTGGGGGCCGTTTATTTGCGTCGTTGCTCATGGGGGGATATTTGCCATAGTTGCCACGCTTGGCGAGCGGGTTGGCAACCGCAGTTTTTTATTATGTTATTGTTGTTATTAGGAAGACGCTGCTGCCTATCTCCTTATTTGTGTCCCTCTGTCGCCTCTTACGACACCCACGGGAAGATATGGGGTAGTGGATATTCTCAACCGCCACTACACGGCAGTGTATATACTGTTTTCACTGTAAAAAGAAATTACCTAAACTATCGGCCTCTTGAAGCGTGATTCCTGCCGCACCGTCACTTCGCTTCGGCCTTTGTAGGTTTGGAGGTTGTGTCGCTTACGATCAGAATATACATTACGCAACAGGACGACGTAAAATTAAAATGGGAAATAACCGTCATAAAAATAAGAAGCGACTGGCTTGGCGTTAAGAAACAGGCATAAATATGATAAACCTTATGAAATAAGTGTCTAACGACCTTTCTACTTACAGTATTAGTGATTACAAACATGTCGGTACATAGCATACGACGCGCGGGCAAGTGGCGACGAAATTAGAATTTGAGCTGACTTACTATATCCCCTTAACAACTACACATAGATCCAACCCAGGCGAAGTCAGGGCGGGTCGCTAGTAGTAAATATAACGAAATATTTTAATTACCTACTAGTTTTTTGTTTCACGCCAAAATTAGCAAAACGAAGGGATCACTTCGGTGTCTGTCGGGCGATTAGTAACCACAAAATTCAGCCAAGTGCGACGCAATTGTTAATTACGAACGCTGAAAATTGATTACCAGGAATTTCAACTTTCTTTAGTTTTCTTTTTGTATCAAATGTTGATGTACACTTTGTAATTATTGTCTATTATTGACATTATATTGGTTTTTTTCCGGAAACATAAAAAAACGTAAACTGGAATATAAAAAAAATGGAAAAGATATGGAAACACAAAATTCAACAACACTATAATAAAATATGCGTTTTACTGTTAAGTTGAATGAAATGATGAATATGAAGCAAAAATGGAATACTTCGCTCAGTAGGTATAAATAACTAGGTATCTGTTCCCATGATTTTGTATACGAAACACAACATAATTATGGTGCTTTTTGTAATGACAGTACTGACAATACATATATACATTTGCAAGCTAAACCCTAAACTAAGCAAATACCTAACTACAGTCGACAGTAAATGAAAATATCGGTGCTATACAGGGTTTCTATTGCATGTTTAAATTTCATTCTTCATAAGTTAGCCTCACTAGCCATAAAACGAAGAATAAGTCGCCGGGTAAGAATGAAATAAGCAGGAAAACTTCTGAAAGCGAGTGGTAAACTTTAAAGCTCTTCAGCAGCTATTTAAATGCATACTTGGCCGTGGTGCTACGCCGGAGACGTGAAACAAATGTGTGATGGTTTTATTCTACGATAAAAGTGATAAAACCTTATTGAAGAATTACAGACCGATTTCTCTTTCGAACAGCGTCTACGACTTCCGCCCTCAAGAACAAACCGGTTTTCACAGACCTTTCGGTACAAGAAGAAGTTAAGTGTCTATTTTGCCTTTATGTCGGGTGAATGTGGATTATACGAAGGGTATTCACTCGAAATTTGGGCGGTACTACATACAGTGTCTACAGCAGTGCCGAGTTGACAGTTACTCGTGGTACATCGAGATGCTGAAGTGCTTGTATGTATGGAGTATTGTTACGATATATGTAGGTATATCCAAGTACAGAACAAGACCACAAAATCCATCAAATTATAGATAGGTGAAAGTTATAACTTCACCCTGAAAGTCATAACTTCACTCTGCATTAAGCAGGTAGATACTGACGAGAACCTCCATGTTTTTTATACTATACTATTATACTATATTGAGAATTATCTTCCACAGTGATCTTACAAGTAAGACCTACTTACTAATGCCGCGGCCACATCGCGCTATAATTATAAAATATTATTATTAATAAATTATAAAAATTCACGATAGAATATAAAATATTTGCGTTATCACGATGTTGCCACATATTCGTGAATACTTCGTCACATCGTGCGATCGAAGTCGCAAACACATCGCTTCGCTGTCGGTAAACTCTCGCACATCAAAGCGTTTTATCGCTATGAGCTCCGTTTATGCGGCCACACTTCAGGCGGCCCACAGATATCGGGCGTAGCAGACGTGTAGAATTAAATTAGGATTTAAGACGTATCTTCAACAGTGACAATTTTTTGAAGTAACGGGAAGATAAATAATTTCCTATTGCCAAAAACGTAGTAAGAAATAATTATTCAATGCCATATAATATTTGACGACCACGGTGTCCATTTTGTGCTTAGCGTGTGTTTATCGTGATAAACTTTATAACGCGCAGTGCGGCCAAGTACCCTCGCCGTAGGCCGAAGGTGAAGTTTTATCGAAGGAATTCTATCGCGATGTGTGTGGCCTAGGCACAAGCAAATTCCCAGTAATCGTACTTGTTAGACTATATAAGTAAGACTATTGGGAAGAAAATTTCTCAGTACTCTTACCAGTAAGACTACTGTGAAGAAAACTCTACAAAATGTCCGATTGGTAAGTCCAACTTTAATAAACTGCGACAAATCTGCTGGTGTGATATTCCTTAGAATCTTAAGGCGAAGTGCGTGTTGCTTGATGCCAGTGATGACTTACGGAACTTAAACGGGGTCCTTCATTGCTGGTTATATTAGAAAGGTAAAAGTTTAAACCGATAAAGAAGAAAGCTTCTCAAGTTGCAGCCTCGTACTGGCATGCGCAGTGTTGGGCGAAACCCCACTAGATGGAGGGATAAACTGATGAAATACGCAGGCAATCAGTCGATGGATGAAGGTAACTCAGGATCGTACCTTGTGTCACTTGTGTGTACATAGTTTGCGTCTACGCTCAGCAGTGGACCTATAATGGACTGTAGTGAGCCATAAACCGTTCCCTGGCTTGCGTTTTTTCCATAGAATAATATAATACATATACATAATAGAACGGGGGAGTGGGCGGAGCCCATGTAGCCACTAACATGTCACTTACATGTCAATTCATACTTATAAGTGTCAACACAATCAATCGTTTCCAATTTTCGTGTCAAGCGTCGCTTTTTTTTGAAAAATTTTATTTGAAAAATGGCAAATTGTGCAATAATTACGTGTCGAAAGAACAGCGGGAAATTGAATTTAAATAGAAGAGACATATTCTACAACCAGTAAGTCGAAACTAATTATGTGTCAAAACATTAATCAAAAGTCTAAAATGTATTTGTAGTAGTTATAACTGATAATACGACGTAATTGCTTATGTGTGTGTTCCCAGCGACGCCAATTCTCGTACAAAATAAGGTTGACAGCCATTCTTATGTGTATTATAGTATTCTACGGTTTTTTCACACTAAGTTTGTCCTAATCGTTACACCCATGATGATGTTCCCCGTTGACACATTTTATTACATGAAAATATTTAAAATTGCACTAATCCATAATAAAGACGACGAATCTATACCCCCATCCTAAATATTCCCAAGACGGCATTTTCACCAAAATAAAGACGGGTAATTTGACATTTCACACTACGTTAGAGGTACGAACATTATGGCTTAAAGTGCAGTGAAAATAAAACAATTTGTTATATAGTCCCCTCGGTAATTTACATTTCTTATAACGTTTTTTTAAAGGATTTTTTCTGTAAAGAATAAAATCCTAATACGATTAACGTTTTCACGCTTAAAAGGAGCCTTTTGCCCAGCTGCTGGGCCCCAACAGATGGACGAACCTACAAGGTTATAAATTCACTTTTCTAATTTCTTCTTGCGCCAACGTAACTTTGCAGCTTTGCAGCAAATTAGTCCGCGATGTGTAGGTACTGGTACCGTCATTTTAACTCTGTCAAAAAGCACTTTTTCCGTTAAAACATTTTCAAAGCTTGAGGCAACATAGGTTTGGGTGGAGCCCCGTTGTACGAAATTTTTTTTCTTATTTTAAATTCTAATACCGCGGGATTAGTGCCTTATGATTAAAGTCAATTTACCTTATTTTTTTAGCTCAATTGAATAACATCTTCTGCCTCCGCAGGGGCCTTAAAGTTTAATGTTTTATCGAAGAAGTTTAGTATGTTTGGGCTAAGATAAATAATAAATAGTTTAGTTAGAATACTTGTAATGTAATTTAATAAAAAGTGAAACGAAATTCAATGAAAAAAACGAAATTTGACACATTTTTCCATACAATGGAACCAATCATTGAAACAACCATTCCATTCGGAAGTTGGGGTCTCCAAAATGGCCGTTTTGTAGGCGTCCACAGCTTCTTCAGGTGATGAAAATCTCTGTCCACGCAATTTATTCTTTATTTTGGGGAAAGTATAGAAATCATTAGGGCTAAGGTCGGGGCTGTACGGCGGATGGTCTAATAATTCTATGTTTTCTTGCTCTAAAAACTCTTTTGTTCTGTGTGCGGTGTGAGAACTCGCATTGTCGTGATGGAGGATGATGCGGCGGTTGCAGTTTTCTTTACGGAGTTCAGAAACGACCTGTGGCAAACAAATACTAGCATACCATTCTGCATTAACCTTTCTTTGTCCCTCAAGAGGGATAGTCGTAACATGGCCGGTTTTGGAGACAAACGTGGCCACCATAGTTTTTGCAACACTCCGTGAACGAACAATTTTTGTTGACTAACTCATTTTCGAACACCCAAACTCGTGACTGGTTTTTTGTTTCGGGTTTGCACCCGTATATCCAGGATTCGTCACCTGATACGATGTTGTATACAGCATTTGAGGATCATGCGTGGAATCTTTCGAGAGTTCTGACGCACCGAGCGAATGCGGTATCCATCGGGAAAACAACTTTTTTACACCTAATTGTTCATGCAAGATTATTTGTATTTGACTAATGCCAATGTCTAAAGTTGCCTGAATTTCGTGGTATGTCACATGTCGATCTTCCTCAATCAGCTTACGCACAGCATCAACGTTTTCTTGGGTGACTGCAGGTTTTGGACGACCTTGACGGGGATCATCACTGAGCTTGACACGTTCACGTTGAAATTCAGCAAACCAGCGATAAATTGTGGTTTTGGATGGGGCTTCATCACCAAATGCAGAAATAATCCGTTCAACACACAGTTTTTGTGTTAAACCATTTCGAAAGTCATAATAAATCATCGCTCTTGAATTTTCTCGAGTCAATTCCATTTTCTCAACGACTAAACAAGTTTGACAAAACCTTGTGACAAGACCGAGAATCTTTTTTTAAATAAATAAATGGTATTCAATTTTTAAAACCAAGGAGTTTTCAATTAAAAAGATTTTAATATGACAGGAACAGTGGAAATATTCCATTCCCGATACTTCTAGTGCAGCCTAGTATGACCCCCAATCGTGTGAATCCCTACATTGAGAAATTGCCACTGCTGTCGTCAACTTCACAGCTCACTCAATAGTCAGGGTATGACATGGGAGACGTAAAAACAAAAGTTCACCCTCACCACCAGATTGGACTATTTTCTGATTTTCTTAGTCACTTAAGTATTTCAAGATCGGCGATTCAGTAATGGTGTGTTGCCAATTTATCATATTTATGTAGGTTGTTGCGCTGAAAACTGAAATTAATATCAAGCATATCGAATAGTCTTGGTGCAGGGGATTGCTATATAGTCTGTGCTTTTAATATACGCCGGGCTGCCAATTCACGAATGTGCTTTTATCATCTGTAATCATTGCAAGTAGCAAAATTCTCAGGATGTGCGAAGTAGCTATTGCGTTGAATGACGGGGTCGATCACTTCTTTCAAGGATTCTGGCAGATATCTGGATGATAATATAATTTTAAATAGATTTAGAGCTCCATTTTTACATGATGGTTTAATTTTAATCGAGAACCAAGCTGGGGCGTAAATTTTTACGACAAAAGTAGCCAGTTTCTCTGTTGCTACATACAAACGTAGGATTCAATTAACACGTGTGAGCCAACGAGCATAAGATTGTGTACAAAGGAATGTGATGATGAGGTACACACCTGGAGACCTGTTTGCTAGATCTTCTGGAAAAGAACCTGGGGCATTTTTGGGAGTGATTCTGCTTCGATGAGTTGGAATTTCTTAATCGGCATTTGTTCACAAGTTTCCAATATCTTTCCCAACTGACCAATGTAAGGCTTGGGTCCCGAAGTGCTTTGAATATTTTACATGAGTTAATTAGATTCCTAAAGGCACCTTTTCGGCTGTGGCTACAATGTCAAATTGGATATTTTCTATTTGTATTGTAGCCCACGCTTTAATCTAAAATCCAAAAATCCTATACAATACAATATAAATATGAGGTAGCTATAGGCGAGGCCTATATTCAGGAGAGAACTTTTAATGAGTGTAATGAATTGAGACCTTTAAAAATTTCAATCGCGTACTTGGTATTTGCAGAAAAAAAGACATCACTACTTTCTTAAAGTAAATGTAAAACATTTAAAACGACGTTATTATGTATTCGCAGTATAACGCCGCTGCAAGACAACGAACCCGGATGACCCCACGTGGAGCTTTCGTTCGCTTTGTCTGTCACAATTTTAGAGATCGTCTATGATACAACAACTGCACTAAAATGTAATTTTACAGTAACGAGAGCTTAGTCATATAATGTTATCATGATGTGTTATTTATAACCACCGTCAGCTGGCGCCAACGACTCGACTACGTAGAATACTAAAAATAACATAAATCTTTCAAGAGAACTTATGTATTTAATATATCCGTTCTAAATATGAACAATTCTAAATATAGAATAATAAAATAAGATCGCGGAAGAATGTAATAACAATGCAAGTTTTTTTTAATAGTTGATACGTGAGAAGAAAAATTAAAGATGTGATTGCAGTGGACAACTTGATCTTCAAACACTCGTGAAAGTTGCAAAATTATTTTTTCAGTAACTTATTCCTCTCTATTTTTTATTAGTAAATCCACTTAAAAGCTAATTTAATATACAGTGTTATTAGAACTGAGGGTTAAAGATATAAGAAAATACGAACAAACGAGGGTAGCATTGAGGTTAGATCGACAAACCCAAGGAGGTTATAAATATATAATTTATAACCTCCCTGGACAAACCTCACTACTTTTGTGTAGTGTAAACTCACTGTAGGGTTTGCCTTGTGCAACGGATTCTGTTCAAGTCATTTTACGAGTAAACACTGGTAGAATTACAGTATCGCGGTTTTGTTCGATGTATTAATTCTTCCAGTGTATGCAAGGAAGATCGTGCTGCTGAGAGGATGCCCTGTGTTACATTGTGATGGGTAGTGTTGCAGTTGGTTTGCATAATTTAGTGTTAGCGTGTAATTACGTCCCTCAAGTTACACCAATGTGTAAATATGACGGGGACATATTACTATACGGTCGAACTGTAATTGCTCTGTACTGAATGTACAGTGCAATAGGCTTTCTTATAGCTGATAATGATTAATTGCGTAAGCAAGAGAGCAAGTTGAACATCCGCTCTCACACACTTTTATTATTTTTAACGATTACCCTTCAGAATAATTTCCAATAATATCATAATTTGTTTAAGATATTGATTAATATGGTAGTTTCTTGTAGAGACGATGTGGAGAAAAAATCAAAATACAATTAAATAATAAACGCAAAATTGTATCTGCTACAATCTATAAAATTAAAAAATTTAAAAGCATCACAAAACTTTAATTACCTGAAATGGACCTTTAGAAATTTCTCAATTTCTTACAGTTAGCAAAATAGTGACATATCCTTTCAAAGCTTTATATAAATAGGAAGCGATCCTTTCTTTTGCGACGCTCCCTTCCCCTTTGTGGCGACGATTTAGCTGAGTCTAGCTCAAAGCTACGCGACTGTAAGAGCTTTAATTATTCCCTACTTGAGAGGGAACGATGAAAGTACAGCGCTTCTTAACCTGGGCTACATAAACTTGTATTTCTTATTAAATTCAAACAGTTTCATTAAAAGTGCTACATTGATTATTTTAAATGGCAGTTTATTTAGAAAATGAAAAATAAATGCGGTAGTTAGAAACGATAACAGTTTAATTCATAAATATCTATTAAAATAGTTATAAAGCTTTCTCCAATAACTATACCTAACCACGGGTACAAATAATATACTATTTAAATAATACTAGTTTTTACGAATTTTAACGAGTATATTTAACCCCCCGTGATCATGGGTGCTGTAAAGTGCTCGAAACGTCGGCTATTTAAAAAGTTAAATATACGCGATAAAATCCGTAAAAACAAGTATTATTTAAATGTGTAGTGTTCGCGTAAATATAAGAAATCATAATATTATATTATTTATTTTAAAATATGCCATAAGCATGTTTCGTTAAAAGTTAATAGCTATTATTACCGATAAAAATAAGCTTAAGTATCAACTTTAAGTATTCAAAGTTGTTACTCTATGCGCATTATTTGTATATGATGACGACATGATAACTATCATCGTAATTAATACAGTATTATATCTCTGGTTCTTAATGGTGTTAGTGATGTTTTTTTTTGTCTCTTACAGATTCGACGGACACAAAATTTTTTTTTATAAAATAATACGTCACTATATTTAGGGTTACAAGTGTGTGGAAAAATTTACCCCACAACTAGTTATAAAATAAGAAATGAGTACGTAAATAAAGCCTGAAAAGGGACACTGCTATTACCGATTATCGTAGATAGGTTTTTTTTATAGAATAGGTGACAAACGAGCACACAGTCCACCCGATGGTAAGTGGATGCTGTGGCTCATAGACATATAAATTTATGCTCGATTAAGAAAAGAGCTTACTCCTTTCTAAAGGTCCGGCAACGCACCTGCAATTCCCCTGGTGTTGCGGTTGATCATGGGCGGCGGTAGTCACTTAACATCAGGTGAGCCACATGCTCGTTTGCCTCCTCTTCTATAAAAAAAAAGAATCAAAACGCAGATGCGTTGTCACCCCTGAGGACTAAGATGGAATGCCTCGTTTCCAGTACAAAAGAGTCTCCGGATCTCTATACTCACCATACGAAACACAGTAGTATTGAACTGCTATTTCACGCTGGTATTCCGTGAGTGCGTGGTCCTTACCCGGTCGGACCGACCCATTCATGCTACAACCATAACATAGCTGCAGCCATAGGCTGCAGCGTATCTCTACTAATCGTGGCTCATACGGAATTTAAACTGCTATTAGTAAAACTGACCTACAGAAGTGGCCATATTTACTATAATTGAGGCAGATTGTGGCAGGCACTTTCGTCAGGCAATCGAAATTTCCGAACAATTTTGCAATATAAACAAGCTCCATATTACCACACCGAACTTTGGCAGCTGTCTGGGCTGACTACTTTGCCCGGTATTAGATCTCTCCTTTTTATTTCATTGGCAAACTTCTAGCTATCAAAGTTTTCTGCTTTTATGTAGACAATTATTTTCTTAAAAAATAACAAAATTAAAAAGATTTAGAATAACTGGATAAAAGCAAACCCCAGGAAAAGCCTCCGCTTAACTTTCCCTGTCGCTAGGCTTGTTTACCGAAGGTACGCTTCTTGCAGGAATTGAAAACCCCAAGGCGCCAGTTTCGGAACTTAACTTAACTAAGGGCGCCGGCGTTTGAGCCCAGACAGAAAAATAACTTGCACACTGGAGCCTAATCGTTTTTTTTTTGGTTGCATAAATAAATTTTTGTTTACAGCATTATTACATGTGACTGATACAATATACAGTTTACTGATATTCATGGACCATTTCCTAGTCAAAGGAAAAATTGTCAAACAGTAATTATTTGGTGAACTTTTTAGATCTGGACAAAGCAAAAAGGGTGACGCACCTGTAGTGTGTATTTACACGATCTATTTCGAGCTACCTACTACCCCCTCATAATTTATAATAAATCATAAACTTTTAAACTACCAACCTACCTACCAACGTGGGGTACACGAAAAGTTTTGCGTAACTTATAAATAAAATAATTTATATGCATACTTTCATTTGCTCAAACCATTTTTGAAAACATAATGACCATTGGTCTGAGGGCATGTTTTTCATTTACTGATTGAAAGCTATCACGGCGTCTTCTGTGTTCTGGTTCCGTAAACGTCCAAACTTCTCATCAAATCTTTGATTTCTTGGACAATAAAGAAACCGCATGATGTGAGGCCTGACTTGTGTGCGGGATGGGTCACGAGCTCCATCTTTTCACAAGCAGAACATACATTGTTATGTGCACAATAAGACTTCTTGGTAGTGTTTTTCTAACTTTTTCAAAGACACTGTGCAAACAAATAGTGGTGTACAATTCAGCTTTGTCTTTTCTTCATCAGGTGATATCGCGCGGATACGACCCGTCTGGAGGGAAAAAAAACGCAAACATTTTTTTCCGACGTTTATTTCCTGACTCAATTTTGTTGTTTTCCTGTTGCCTTCGAACAGCCATTGGTGTTGGGAATAGTGGTGCTGGGATTAGTGGTGACGGGATTAGTGCAGGCAATTGAGGGAGCAACCCCTCCCGAACAAGCCGGTTTCCGAAAAGGCTTCAGTACCATAGACCACATACATACCCTGCGGCAGATTGTACAGAAGACCGAAGAGTACAATCTGCCACTTTGCCTGGCATATGTGGACTATGAGAAAGCCTTTGATTCCGTCGAAATTTGGGCGGTGCTACAGTCCCTTCAGCGGTGCCAAGTTGACTGTCGGTACATCGAAGTGCTGAAGTGTTTGTACAGTAGGGCTACGATGGCTATCCGAGTACAGAACCAGAGTTCGAAACCCATCCAACTGCAGAGAGGTGTAAGACAGGGTGATGTTATATCCCCGAAACTCTTCACCGCTGCGTTGGAAGACGTTTTCAAGCTACTGGACTGGAAAGGATACGGTATTAACATCAATGGCGAGTACATCACTCACCTTCGATTTGCCGACGATATAGTCCTTATGGCAGAATCGCTGGAGGACTTAAGCATTATGCTCAATGACCTCAATAGTGTCTCCCAACAGATAGGTCTTAAGATGAACATGGACAAAACAAAGATCATGTTTAATGTCCATGTCACACCTGTGGCGGTAGTTGTTGGGAGCACTATGCTCGAAGTTGTTGACGAGTACGTTTACCTAGGACAAATAGTCCGACTAGGTAAGTCCAACTTCGACCGAGAGGTCAATCGACGGATTCAACTCGGCTGGGCAGCGTTCGGGAAATTACGACATATCTTTTCGTCAGGTATACCTCAATCTCTAAAAACTAGATTGTACAACCAGTGCGTGTTGCCAGTGATGACTTACGGATCTGAGACGTGGTCCTTCACTGCTGGCCGTATGAGGACGCTTAAGGTCGCTCAGCGAGCTATGGAGAGGGCTATGCTCGGAGTTTCTCTGCGTGATAGACTCAGAAATGAGGATATACGCAGTAAAACCAGAGTGACCGACATAGCCCAACGGATTAGTAAGCTGAAGTGGCAATGGGCCGGCCATATAGCTCGAAGAACCGATAACCGATGGGGAAGAAAGGTTCTCGAGTGGCAGCCTCGTACCAGTAGGCGTAGTGTAGGGCGACCCCCCACTAGATGGAGTGACGACCTGGTAAGACATGCAGGAAGTCGATGGATGCAGGTGGCTCAGGACCGTGCTTTGTGGCATTACTTGGGGGAGGCCTATGTTCAGCAGTGGACTTGTGAAGGGCTGTAATGATAATGATGATGATTGAGGGAGGGCGGGAGGTGCTCTTCAAACTAGGTAAGACAATAGCATTTGATTTTATTGAGCGGATGGTTGCAAAGTAACTATTAATATCTTTATTGTAATGGATTTCCGCAAAGTAATGCCTGATTCTACCAATTACATTTAAAGATCAAAATAATAACATTCATCATCATTGCCAAAAATATAACAAATGAACTAAATATTTGTTAACTTCTTCCCATTTTTTATTAATGAATTCTTTTTCACTATTTTTTTTTAATTTCATTAATAATAAACCAAAAACAACATTACTATTTTTTATTCGTCTAGTTTTAACCTATTAAATAGGTACATGTGCAAAAAACATCGATAATGGCCAACATCGATGTTTTGAGTAGGGTAAACATCGAAAATCGATGTTAAGCTATCGATACCAACATCGATGTCATCATCGATGTTTCTGTAACATCGATCATCCTTATTGTAGATCTACCGTCACAGATTGAAAATACTATTGTGTAGTTTCTGCACGGACAGGTCGGCTCGACCGGGGAAAGAACACACTCTCACAGAATACCAGCGTAATATAGCAGCTTAATGCCTTTGTGTTTCTTATGGTTATAGAGAACCAGAGACAATGTTGACTGGTAAAACTGGTGGTGACATTCCACCTTAGTTCTCAGGGGAGATTACGTATTCACAATTTGATTCTTTCTTGAGGATAAACGTAGGTGTTTATTGGGTCACAGCAGCCACTTTCCATCGGGTGGACTATGTGCTCGTTTGGCACCCTTATTCTATAAAAAGCTCTACATTAGTTTCAAGAACGTTGAACAATTTAATAGATGATATTTTATGATTTCAGCAACTGCTATGGAGTTTGGCACCTAACGTCGTTTGCACCGAATTTGGTCGGATTAATAACTACCTTTCCAGTATAAAAATAGTCTTTGTAACTACCATAGTCTCAAAATGTATTCTTAATATTATAAATGTTTTTTATAATATAATAATGTTTTTACATATTCAATTAATTATACGAATATAATAAAATAAAAAGGATAAAAGTACCAAAATTACATCTTTATGTTTTTAAGACAGACTAAACATAATTAAATGCTTTTTGTTTTTACTTTCATATTTTTATATTGTTATCCGATTCGAATCTAAGCTATGTAAAAAAAATCATGTCTCGTACTAATAGGGAAGTTACTTTAAAATAAATTTCAAAATTCGACACCAACGGACACGAAAGCGGGCAAATGAAAGTAAAGAAGTAAAAATGGGCAACAAAACTAACGGAGTTATGTTTAAAAAAATGGCGACGGCAACGTTTAGATGTTTTTTATATACACATATTTATTTTTTTATATATGTTTAGTTTAACATGAGCTAAGAAAATATATTGATAGTTTATTATGTATTAAGTATATAAAAATAGCTTCTCTCAGAAATAAGAGGAGACTTGTCTTTAGAGCTTAAAATTCAGAGATATTACATTCTCTTATTATGAAAAAACCCAAATAATTTTAAGTTAAATTATTAAAAATTTTACCAATTTGTATGTTCATATTTGTAAAATTTAAAAAAAAATTTGGGCTCGTCCGGGATTTGAACCCGGGACCTCTCGCACCCTAAGCGAAAATCATACCCCTAGACCAACGAGCCGGTGCCAACAATGTTGAAAATAATATATTTAATCTCCGTCATGTTAACTTTAAGCTGTTGACGTAATTTCACATTTATTTTTATTACGTGTTTAAGACTAACATTACACAACAAGTCGAATGCTACCAAATATTACATCTAATCTATGGAAATATTAAAGTACTTATACTAAATCGAACATAGTTTTATTAATACAGTACTTGGGTATAAAACAGATTCATACCTTTGAGTAATAACATAGATAGGTTACATGTTATTATGCGTTACACATTGTATGCTTTTTGACGGTACTATGAAACTAATAAAAGACATTGGTTAAGAAAAGCATGTAGTGGTTACACCATTATTATTTTTTTACTTCAGCTAAGTACGTACTGCCTGGACCTCCGACATCCCTTAATTTAAATATATTTTCAAAGTGGTTTTTAATAGCGCAAATAAATTTTAATAAACTACATAATAAACGTGAAACCGGTTTTTGCATATTTTGTTGTATATTTTACGAACTGAATCTGTGCTTACATCCCGCATAAAACGTAACTTTGAATATTCATAAACGTTGCATAGGTACTTATTTGTAACAAAATAAAACATGAAACCATGTTACTGATTCAAAGAGTAAATTTAGCTCAATATACTGAAGTGTTAGAGTGCTTGAAAAACCTTTTCTTCTAATCAAAACAAATTACATTAAAATTTCTCAATCGATATTTTATAGATAATATAAATTTTGTAATCATATCATATTATGTATGTATCATATCCAAAGGAAAGGGAATGCCTACAAATCAGAGTGTGAGACATTTTATAAATGACTCATACTCTGCTGATGTGATGAATTTGGTTTTTCCTTTAATTTTTTTACAAGTACTATTGTTTATTGCTACTTACTATTGAAATTTGACTCCAACTCTCATACCAATTTATCTAATGAATGATCTTTGTTAAGATAATAAACAATTTATATAAGAGCTTAGTTGTACCTATCAACACATCTGTAACCTTATGTTTAAGTGTGTCACTGTCACTGGTCCATGAGCTACAGTAGCCAGTAGCCACTTATCATCAAATGACTCATTTTCATGGTCCATTTATCGGCGTAAAAAAATAATAAAAATAATAAGTGCTTTAAAAATGACTAGTGTACCAATGTACCATTATGATTACAAAAACGTACGTTGCCGTGTGATTAGGCGACATAAGAGAATACCTCACTTACATCCTGTGGATTTTTTAAAAGAAATATGTGAAATAATAAGAATGCAAAAAATCTTATAGATTCCGTTAAATGGTGGTACACCATCTTATTTACACCAGGCGTAATAAAAACTAGACCAGCGACTGGTAGTGGCGTCAAATGTGTGAGACGTATAGTTGAGGTCAATTCGGTCTTCATATCAAACAACAAACAAACATCTAACCGTGGACTTTGAAGCACTGGCGAAGAAGAACGTTCTACATAGGGTAAAACTTATGAAAGGATAGGAGCAGAAATATTGGCACATACATATTTCATAGGTATTTTGTAACCAGCATTGAGGTCAATTCGTTCTTAATAATTATGCTAGTACTTCATATAAGTGTGTGTTCATAACATAGAGAATATATCCACCATGTGGTTATACAGCGTATCTAGCGATCTCGGAAGTTACCCCGGCGGCGCGATGTGTCACTGGGTCGCTTGGCACGTGCTAGGAACGCTAAAGCAGGCATGACGCCCTGTGGGACCTTTTTAAAATAGGTCCCATTGTTTGAAAACAGGTCATAATGCAAAGCATGCCTTCACAAGGATAACGTCTCGTTTCATTATTGTGAAAGGAAAATCATCAAGCTCGTGTGGTATATATATATATATATATATATATATATATATATATATATATATATATATATATATATATACACGGTAGGAACAGCAAAGTTCTTATAGATATCTTATTGTAGTATTTTTGTTAACCAGTTTATTCAAGTATACTAAGACGTAAAAATCGTTAATATTTCCTAATCTATGTAACTTGTGCAATCAGGCTTTATTTCTAATTTCTAAGATACATTATGTATATATACTTCAGATATTGAAATAATTTTATTACATTGAGTTTTTTTTAAAGACGGTTTTTTGCTTTTTAAAATTTTTGAACTATATTATTTGACCCTTTTGAGTTTTCTAAGCAATTTTCGAGATCGTATCCAGACAACTGCTGGAATATAGTCTAAATAATTGTTAAGTGATATCGAGGAATAGAATTTTTTCCTCAAATTTAAAAAGTTCACGCATGAGGTGCTTAATTAATTAAAAACGAATAATTAAATCTCGTTCGTTCGTGGACATCAATTCACAATTGGCGAAGAAATCGCGAACACAATTGCAAAAAATACAGTCGAATTGGGAACCTCCTTTTTTAAGTCGGCTGAAACTGTTCTATACCAATTTGTATTCTCAAGTGACGCGGTAGGTGTTGGATTTATTTGAAGTACATGGTTATGTATATTGAGCGTAACTTTGAATGAGATTACTTTCAGTACCTATATACGAACAACATATTCCACCTTATTACAAAAAGTAGCATAAGGTATATTAGTCTCAGGTTTATACTAGAAACTGTTTCTATTAAGAAATTCTATGGGAAAGCGGAAATTTTAAGTAAAATTTTACATCCAATGTCAATTTCGCGAAGTATGGCGCTACGTATGTATGTAATTACTCTAAGTACGGCGACGCAGCTAAGGACTTCTTTCGTAACAGACTTCCTTAAACCCTAAACCACGTTATGCAGTAACACCGATTTTAACAGTTATATTAATAATCATATTATATTATTATAACCATGTAAGCGAAGTCAAACGGCCGCGGCCGCCCTCACAAAATGGAGTGACAACCTAGTAAGACATGCAGAAAGTCGAAGTATTTCCGTAGCCCAGAAGACTCAGGACCATAGAGACTTATTTTTTTATAGTATACGGCTGACAAACTAACACACAGTCCACCTGATGGTAAGTGGATGCTGAGGCCCATAGACATCTACATTTATCCTCGAAATGCAGATGCGTTGTCACCCCTGAGGACTCAAATGAATAATAGAACGCCTCGTTTCCGGTAAAAAGGGTCTCTGGTTCTCAACACTGACCATGCAAAACACTGGTATTCTGTGAGAGCGTGGTCCTACCCCGGTCGAGCCGACCCATTCGTGTTACAACTACAGCATACTTCAATGCTCAAAACCGCGTTTTGTGGATTACGTTAGGGGACGCCTATGACCAGCAGTAGACTTGTGAAGATAAATCATGAGAATAAAAATAATCATGATGATATCATTGTACCTACTTGAATATTTATTTTTATGTGTCTATTTTACAGAATTCGTTTGCGTGCAGAATTCTGTAAAATAGTGCATTTAATTTATATGATATCAATTAACTTAGGCTACGTACAATATTTTTTATACATTAGATCCTAATCTAATAATAATAAAATAATCCTTAAATTCTACAGCGATACTTAATTGCACGACCTATTGAGTGAAAGATCGTTTATAAAGATATTTAAAAAATAATAAAAAGGTATCTGAAACCTCAAACAATTAGCTTGCAAATGTCCTAGCATATTTTAATTACTTTTTATTAATATATAAAAAAATCAAAAAGCTGGGCTCGTCCGGGATTTGAACCCGGGACCTCTCGCACCCAAAGCGAGAATCATACCCCTAGACCAACGAGCCATACTACTATTTGTTATAAAAAAGCATCGTTTCACGTAGTGATTTATAAAAAAAAATTCTAATTTTATAATTCTACTTTTTATAACATTAAAATGTAGTAATACGAAAACAAGCTAACAACACCATATTATTCCTAACGTCTATCGAAAAATATAAAGGCCGAAATAAGGTTAGATTCAGTCAAAATAGTACGATTCAGGTCAAATAAGGTTATTTTTTTATCATCGCTAGCCCTAGCCGCATAGGAAAATTGGTCAACTAAAAACTACAACTCATTCTCTGCGTGCACAGTTTGTACCCATTGGTCTAGGTACAAGTTGACTAATGATAGTAACTGGTCGGTGATCATTGAGTTATATCAATCAATGTCGGTGATATTGTCGTTTTGTACTGAGGTTACGGACTCTCGGTGCGGGGACGGTAGTAGAAGTCCTTTCTCGCCTACGAGTCCGTCGTGATTACCATCTTTTTAACTACTGCTGGTGCCGAGCGGCAAGCATAGCTGTTTGAAATAGCAGGAAAAAGACAGTAAACTGCTGTGTTGCGGTTTAGAAAGTCAGTACTTATAAAAAATAGGGTGTGAGACATTCCATCTTAGCCTTCTTTGTCTGAAGTCCATGGACTACAGCAGCCACTTACCATTTCGTACTGTAAATTAGACATGAAACCAGTAGTGATTCGCCGAGTACTCGGTCTAGATTGGGCCGGGTACTCGGCCGAATATTCGGCTTTAAAAAACGCGAAAACGGGCGGACCGCGGTATTTCCCTAAATACAAGTACTTACTCGATACTTTTTTTTCGATACAATATACCAAATGATGAAGCAAGAAGTAGTAAACTAGACCCAATTAGTGCCGAAAAACTATTGCTTTTGCATCACAATCTTTGTCTCTTACATTTAAAAAATTAGGAATAATAATTTCTATTATAGATTCTTATGTACGTTCTCAATATTTCTGCTGTTTCTCATGTTACTGGTGTTTTAATGTATCTAGTATAATAATAATGATAAAACTGGCTTTTTTGTCTTATTTTTATCTGGAATATAATTAAGGCCGAGTACTCGGTACTCGGCCGTTAATACTCGGTTCTCGGCCGAACCCTAAAAAAAAGGCCGAATTCGCCGGGTACCGAATCCAAACCGAGTACTCGTCCCATGTCTACCGTAAATCGCTTAACACTTCAGTTTTATAATTAAATAACACCTAGCAATGTAAACTCCCTAGGAGGACTTTTACTTTGGCGTAGTCTCGACACATCGTGATAGCACTGCAAAGGCTGCTAGGGGTTGTAATTACTGCAAGCGGGAAGTGCTTCTAGTCTCTTTGGCCCATCAGGTTTCTGGCCTCGGGGTGACCCCCATTGCCTGGATTCTCTTCACGGTCCAATAATGTGAACCGACCGTGGGAACTTTAAAAAGGGCGTTGTTGGTCTTCTTGGCATATTTCGCGTCGTAAGGAGGGATCCACCTAAGGGTCAGTGACCTCGAAGCCTTACGGAGACGGATCTGGACGTAGGGCCGAGTAGGTCTTACCGACAGGTCAGACGACTCGAGACAGAGACTCTTCCTAGTATTAGTATATATAGCTTAAATGCAGCGATGAGGTTGCGTTGCGTACACCCATTACTAAGCGACGTACCGCACACCCAAACGATCCGATGTTCGATTCTAAGAACTCGAAGAACTCCAGGAACGATTCTAGTCGAGCATGGCGATGGCTGCGTTCCGAACTGAGATCCCGGGATCTTTTGTATAAGTTGATGGTGACCACCGTGGAGTTTTAGCTGGTAGGAGACACCAACTTTCTGTTGCTCTCGGAGAATAAGAAATCCATAAGGATTTCCCCACGATAGAAGACGTATGGTATTATGATCGCCGAACAATTTCCTAAATAGAACTCTCTCTCTCTCTCTGCAAAATTAGAACACACACCAGTGATCTTTTCACAAGCTAATAATAATATAGAAGTTATCTTGAATACGTTAATGTGATGAAATAAGGTAGTTTCTTCCTCTTCGGTTGTTGGTTCTTCGAGCAATGTATATAGCTGGGCTATTGCCACTTCAACTTACTGGTGTGTTCATAGCCTTATACAAGAATAAATTCATTCCATATTTAAATCTCTACGAAATATTAAAAATTGCTTAAATATCCCCGAGGGCTTAATTTCGTGTTAGTAAAAAAGCTCCAGAGGATAGGTAAGCAAGTATTAGAACGAGTTATTTAAAACTATATCACGTGACATGAAATTAGATGTCAAGTTCGAGTCCAACATGGAACGTCATCAAAGTTAAAGTAGCAGGTGCTGCCTTTAACTAATGTTGTTTCATATGTAAAATTACAGCCTTTATATGTCCTATTGCTAAGCACAGGCCTTCTCTCATCCTCGGCTGCCACACTCACTTCCACTTCCGTGGGTTGTTAAATTCTTTCTTATGATAAAGAAATCGTATTTAATTTTTTAATTAACAGTGCGTAACAAGTACAAGGCAAGTTTACACTTAAGAAAAGGGGTATTTTTTTATAGGATAGGGTGACAAACGAGCATACTGTCCACCTGATGGTAAGCGGCCGCTGTGGCTCATAGACATCTACATCTATCCCCGATTACGAATCAAAATGCAGATGCGTTGTCACCCGTGAGGACCAAGATGGAATGCCTCGTTTCCAGTAAAATGGGTCTCCGGTTATCTACACTCACCATACGAAACACAGCAGCATTAAGCTACTATTTCACGCCGGTATTCTGTGAGAGCGTGGTCCCTCCCCGGTAGAGCCGACCCATTCGTGCTACAACTATACATCCAATATAACTGCAGCATGGCTCTACCACGTATTATAATATGTTACGTCTCCTCTTGTACTCCTATGTTGACCCATTTACCGTTTATATTTATAGGCTAATGATAATAAAATCATACATAATCGCAGATTAAATAATGTTAGTAAGTAAATATAATGGCAAATTAAATAATCCTACGAAAGAGACCATACGGCTATAAGTATAGTTCAATGTCATCAATGTTGATTAAGAGCGAGAACATCTGGGCATACTTATAAAGATTTTGAAAGTTGAACCAAAAGTTGTTCTTAATAAAATAATATATAATAAACAACAGATTAAAGGCCACAAGTCACAATGATCATGGTTAGATAAAAAGGCAAACAAGTGACGAGGATATACCTACGTTTTAAATTTTTATGCTATTCTCCAGTAATTACGCCTTGAAGAAATGTGTCATAAAAGAGATTTAAATACTACTTAAATGTCTTTGTGTGTCATATTTAAAACAACTTCAACTAATACAAACACTTAGAGTCCTACTACTGAACTAAAGAGATAGGATAGTTTTTATTCCGATAAGTGACACACAATATTTTATATTGCGAATTTAAGGATTCATTGGGAAAAATGATCGTCGGAAAGAGCAGAACAACGCCTGCCTGGCCAGCTATTAATTTACAAAAATAAACTTTAATTAAACTAAATTGTTTACTTTTTTTACACCTCCCCTGGTGATGCACCTGTTCATGGGCGGCGGTAGTCATTAACCATCAGGTGAGCCGCATGGTTGTTTGCCTCCTCTTCCATATATTAAAAATAACTTTTGTCAGTACGGCTATTACCTAAATCATAAAAAATAGACGGTTCATTCGTGTAACTACCATCTATACATATTATAAACATACACTTTGATAAACGTACCCAAGAAAATTTACTTTGACATTTAGATATTGGTCAATAGATGCTGCTGCAAAATTTAATTATTACTCTTCCTGAGAATAATTAATCTTAAAACTCTTTAATTATTTTAAATATTATGTTTACATTACTATTACTTTCGTCAAATTGTATAGGTTATTAAGACTTACATAAAAAACTACCCTCTATACATCAAAAGATCAACTTTGACAAATGTATCAAAGTGAATGTACTATGACGTTCAGCTACTGGCCAATAGATGGCACTGCAAAATTTAAACAAAGTTCTAACGACACCTTAGATTATTCATTTATTATATAATTCAGACACAAGTTTGATTTATTCAATATAAGTCCAAGCAATCAATACATCAAAAGATACACTGACAAACGTATCAAAGTCTATGTACTGTGACGATCAGCTACTGGTCAATAGATACCGCTAAAATATTAAATATATATAAAATGACTCAAATGATTATTTTAGAACGCCATCTAAAATTTTGATGACACTTCTTTAGAGCATTAATATAAAAGTTGTTTAGAAATTCAGCAAGAGATGGCGCTGTAAAATTATTAATTGTACGTTTACCAGGAAAAAATATATTTTTTATGACATAAGATTTAAAATTAACTTACCCATAACACCCAATTGTTGAGGTGAAAGAGGTGCAGCATCACCTCCACCGGAACCAATAGACCCTGATGCTAAAGACATACGTTCACTTAAGCCAAGGGGGCTACTACGACCACAACTGCTAGCAGCAGACCCCAGCCCTAAAATTGTTTTTACATTATTGATATAACACATTTGAGGTATGTACTTTAAGTTCAAAGTAGGAAAATATTTATTTTCTACCATTACGGTTACACCTTTACAGAGTATTAAAGCCAACTGCTGAACATAGGCCTCCCCCATTGATTACCTCATAGGAGTGATAATTGTCGTAGTTGCTACAATTGGCAAGGGGGTCGGCAACCACAGTTTTTTATTTTTAGTCGTTAGTAGAAAGACACTGTTGCTCATCTCCTGATTTGTATCCCTCTGTCGCCTCTTACAACATCCATGTGATGAAACGGTAGTGGATATTCTTACAACACCACTACACCATATTTATTTTCTACAAATCAATTTAATCATATAACAGTAGCAGAAAGAGAAACACTCAGGAACAGTTTTATTAACAATAGTTAAGTTGTATGCTTTAGAACATAATTTAAATTTTAACTTTTAATAAAATGTTTCAGTAAACAAGCAAATTTCAGTAATACAATTCTTTGAAAAAGCATTTTTTATAAAAATACCTCCATTTGGACTTCTCATTCTTGAAATTCTTTTATTTAAGGCTCTTTGGATTCTTGGATTTAAAATTGGTTTTGCTCGCCTCCTTGCTAAATATCTGGATAAAACTCCAACAACTACAACACTTGTACCAACTACTCCTATGCTCCATAACACAACCTATAATTATTTATAAAAATATATTATTTATACAAAAATACATATGAAATTAACATTTAAACCTAACCAATTCTGGTAAAATTTAATTTGAATAATAAATAAATTAATAAGCAACAAATACACACATCTGATCATGTTAGTCTCTTATGTTCTACAAATTTTGTCTTGAAATTAATATTTTACTGATTAAATACCAGTACATAAGTGGTGGACACAAGTCTTACAGTATTTTTATATTAAAATACTATAATTGCAATAACAATTATTAATGTATTAAATTTAACTAAACACTGCTGTTAAATAGTCTTAAATTCTTATAGGTACTTGATAAAATTTATTATTTTGTTAATAAAAATTTCTATGATTTATTACAAATAATAATTTAATATCAATTTTAAAATAATACAATAATTTCGCAATTATATTAAGGTAATTAAATAATTAATAATTTCTAAAACTATATAATAGTAAATAATAACCTTTTGTGACGTTGATAAATGTATTTTATAAGATAATGATTGCTGTATATGTTTTAATTTTTCAAGTATTGAACTTGGTTGAATTAAATGTTGCATTATTGGAGGTTAATATTTTATTAGTTCACTGTTTCTATTATTTACATCGGAATCGCAGATGTTCGAGGTTATCTGTCAAAATAACTAGACGATTACATGACGCAATCTTATTTCAGGGATTCTAACTTTTTACTTTTATTTTTTCGGAATTATAAAATTAAAAAGTAATATAATTTAATAAATACATTTAATGTTATTGTTTGAACTTAAAAAATTGTCATTATATATTATATAGGTAGGTACTTTACTTTAATCAAAAGTAACCAATTTCAAACATTCGCGGGCAATATCAAATTACTAAAAAGCGTTCAAAAACAAGAATTTTTGAAACTCTAAACCATAGACTTACTTATTACTTACTATTAGACTATACTTCATTTTCTATACTTTAATCGATAACCAAAAAATAACAGCTGTGCGAAAGTTCGGCACGAGAGTAAGCGTAATGTAAAACGTAGTGATTATATACTCTTTACATTTTACATAGACTTTGATACGTTTGTCAGTGTATCTTTTGATGTATTGATTGCTTGGACTTATATTGAATAAATCAAACTTGTGTCTTAAGATGAACATGGACAAAACAAAGATCATGTTCAATGTCCATGTCACACCTATGCCGGTAGTTGTTGGGAGCACTATGCTCGAAGTTGTTGACGAGTACGTTTACCTGGGACAAATAGTCCGACTAGGCAAGTCCAACTTCGACCGAGAGGTCAATCGACGGATTCAACTCGGCTGGGCAGCGTTCGGGAAATTACGACATATCTTTTCGTCAGGTATACCTCAATCTCTAAAAACTAGATTGTACAACCAGTGCGTGTTGCCAGTGATGACTTATGGATCTGAGACGTGGTCCTTCACTGCTGGCCGTATGAGGACGCTTAAGGTCGCTCAGCGAGCTATGGAGAGGGCTATGCTCGGAGTTTCTCTGCGTGATAGACTCAGAAATGAGGATATCCGCAGTAAAACCAGAGTGACCGACATAGCCCAAAGGATTAGTAAGCTGAAGTGGCAATGGGCCGGCCATATAGCTCGAAGAACCGATAACCGATGGGGAAGAAAGGTTCTCGAGTGGCAGCCTCGTACCGGTAGGCGTAGTGTAGGGCGACCCCCCACTAGATGGAGTGACGACCTGGTAAGACATGCAGGAAGTCGATGGATGCAGGTGGCTCAGGACCGTGCTTTGTGGCATTACTTGGGGGAGGCCTATGTTCAGCAGTGGACTTGTGAAAGGCTGTAATGATGATGATGATGATGATGATATACTCTTTGGCGTAAGACTTGTGATGACAGAACACTGAGGATATACTAATACGACTGACTACTACTATACAACGTAGACAGAGAAACCTATAGACTAATGATTACCGTGGCCTAGAGTGAGAAAGGACGATAACGTGGTTTAAGGTTATACAATAATCTTTATGACTTTTAAACATATTTAGATAAAAATTTTAATTGTTCTAAGAACAGAACTGAACAAGATTCACCAATCTTAAGCTCACAAAACACTTTTTTTCTCACTTAAACCAACTTGTAAACTCCTTAGATCGCTACGAACTGTCAAAGTTGTTTAGAAAAGTGTAGTTTGCTAAACAAAAAAACCGGCACGGAGAAAGGGGCAAACAATCACCATGCTCTGTCTCATTTCTATGCAAGACGAATGCATAAATCTATCTTTTTCGTGTGCGAATGCGAAAGAAGGCGTCAATTTGTCTATAGGTTTGTCTACGGCTTATAAGCTCATCCCGCCACTTCAGGGATGACAGACACTGTCATTGTACTGTAAACACGTATTTGTAGAATATAGAATGACGATTTGCGCTATAAAAGTGTGCAGGTGTTACAAAAGACATTTGAAAACAACTTAATAAGTTACCTATTATCGGTAACTAAAACTTAAATAACTATACGTTTTGGAAAACACTTAAATGAATGAACAGAAAATTGACTTTTATGTCATTTGACGCCGTGTTCACAGGGTTGCCGGTTATTTGTGTTTTTTCCCAATTGAGCGTTAGCTAACTTAAAAAAAAATGTTTTATCATACAAAATGTATATATTTAAATTATAAATACATATGGTGACGTGTAAGCTTTTTATTTATACATCTTCTATTTGCAGAAATAACCGGATAGACAAAATAAGAAAAAGCCGCGGAGAGGATCAGCATGCATCAATGCGACTGGTGTTGAGGAAAGATAACGACGACGAGGATAAAAGTTACACATCGCCGAAAATTTAAAAGAAAATGAACGCTTCGACAGTCTTCTAAAAGTGTGGTCACTCTCGTTTGTGCATCCTTGCTGGGGGTCCCAGTCAATAGGTATTGGCACCGACGTAACCAATCCACTTCCTCACAAGTACCAACCAGTGTGCCTTTTTCTATAATCTGTTCCTGGTCACAAAGGTTCAGCACACGTACTCCGGAGATGTTAGTGATTCTGACAAAGATTCGAGTCACTTTCCATGGAAGGTCATTATCTAACCTTTCCACGGAACACAACGATGAGCTTGCTCAGGATTCCGAGGAAGACTAACAGGCACAACTGTTTCCGATCTTGGCGGAAGAACAATCTTTTTAATGTTGTACACGTTCCCCGGTAACGCCCCTTCCACGAAAAGTTCCTCGTGTCCACATTTCAAAATACCTTGCTTAACGTCAATCTCACAACAATGCTTCCTCATGAAGTCTAGGCCCAGGATGCAGTCGTCCATTATGTCAGCCACGGTGACATTATGCAGATAGATCATGTTGCCTAGCTTAAACTCCATCTCCTTCTCTCCACGTACGGGTATACGCTAACCGGTGGCCGTTACCAAATTAATACGTTCTCAGCTGTATGCGGAGTCCCCAAGGAACTGACTTATAAGTTGGGAACTAACAACCGTACGAGAGGCTCCAGTGTCTATGGTCAGTTTACACGGCATTCAGTTGACCTTGTCCTTGATAAATAGACTATTCCCATCATGGGTTTGTGAGATCGAGACCCTTAGGGCTCTTTTAACATCAGCTAGCACCCGCCCCGCAGTTCTGACTTTGACTCGTTTCCCTGCTGCCGCTGGGCAGTGCTGTTGGCCGCACCACCCTCCCCAGATCGTTCACTTTCCCTTTCTACGGTTTGCCTAGGGACGCTGGATCGAAGATGGCCCCTTTCCCCACAGCCATAGCACCTAGGGCTGCATCCTTTATTGCGGTCGCGAACTGTAGCTGCTACAACGTCTCTGACGTGACAAGAACGATGATCCTGCCGCACGACTTCCACTTCCAGTGGCATCATGCCATGCCAAGGCGTGGCTCATGCCAAGGCGTCCTTAAGCGTCTCGTGGTGCCCGAGCCCCACAGCAGCTCTAACTTCAAGGTCGTGGATGCCGTCAATGAATGTCTGCACCAGGTTCCCTTCAATGAGCGCAGGTACAGACCGGTATGCTTTCCGCACCAGCTTCTCCACCTCAAGAGCCCACTGTTGCAGGTTTTCGTTGATGCGTTGCACGCGATCTTTAAGCTGCGCACGAAAGACGAATTCCAGGTAAGCGTCGCCATATCTCGCCTCCAATGCCTCAAGGGGCTGCTCATAAGTTACTTCCTCACTGAGAACTTCCAGAACAGTTAAGGCCTGGTCGCGCAGGCCTAGTGTGAGAGCGGTCATGACCTGACTTTGTGAGCCGACCAGGAAGAAGTCCCGTCGAACGGCGGCACTTTGAACTTATGTAGTGAAGGTGTAGTAGCTACTACGGGAGCTGTAGTTCTATCCCCACATTTGAGTTCGTCCAGTGATTTCTTCATGTCAGCCATTACGTTGTCAACCCGATTGTTTACTTGGTAGATTCGGGTTTCAGCTTCCGACAGGTGGTTATCATGATGAGCAACCTTATCCTTCACCTCCCTTATCTCTTTCCCGAAGGTAGCGTGAATGTCCTTCATGAGGAGCATCTGCTCTTCCTTATCGCGTTTGAGCTGCTCTTCCAAACGACGGGCCTGTTCCTCCTGTTGGTGGGCCTGTTTTTCCTGCTGCTCTTTCAACCAACGGGCCTGTTCTTTCTGACGGCAGGTTTGTTCCTCCTGTCGACGGGCCTGTTCCTCCTGTCAGCGGGCCTGTTCTCCCTGCTGCTCTTTCAACCAACGGGCCCGTTCTTCCTGTCGGCAAGCCTCACCATCACCATCAGAGCACCTAAGTCAGGTGCTGCAGATGTAAGAGCTACTGACGAATCGGCCTCCGTGGCCGGTGGCTGGCCCTCCGCCGTCTTCGGCATTGCACCACCAAATCATCTCTGGTCCGTCTCCTGCTGGCGTTGACTTCGGGTACGGACACCCTCCGTTTTTTATAGGATAGGGTGACCCGTTTCCTCCTTAAGTAAAATCGGCACGATTTTATCCCACTTCTGACACCAATTGTTGCGAGCTTAAAATTCGTGACAGTAAAAACTGCCGATTGATTGACCAAAATTGACACTTTAATTACCGAACACCAATTAAAACTTAAACCACACTAATAATTAATCACAACACTTTAGTTCACTTTATTTCACTCCGTAAGCTTCGCTCGTATCGCCAATTCAATACCGCCCCGGTCGCGGTACATAACAGCTAACGGCATAATGTTCCAGCAAATACCGGTCCCAACCGACTAGATGTGGAAAGTTCGAGTGTGGAGTTTTCTAGAAAGCTTACTTCTTCTATTAGATAATAGGTGGCGCTGTTGGTGGAAAGTTCAGGCATGCCATATTCTAGAAAGCTCTCCTCGCTCTGCTCCCCGATACTAGATTGCACTTAGGGCATCAATTATGGCTTGCAACATTACTATCTTATTACATATATTAAGAGTTGTCTAGATAAAGTAATAGTATTTACCAACTTACTAACTTGCGAGCGTACAGTGTAGACGTGTTAACAATATTCTTATAAAATTTGCGTAAACTGACAAATGGATTTGAAACATATGTCAACAGTGGAATAACTATTTTAACTTGCACCTAGCACCGAATATTACACCCTTTTTATTGTGAATAAGAGTGAATGCCCGGCGGCGGAGCAGCAACGCGAAAGCAAGACAGCAAGTCAAACATCTACAAAATCTATCCTGTTCCCACAAAATATCTAGACGCAATACGTGCTTAGGGCGCGTACACACTGGGGAAGTATTATTTTATCTTTTACTGATTTTACTTAATCAATGAGCATATTACGATCCCCATCCAGACGTGGAAGCTCTCAACCTGATTTATCAATGTTAAATACTGAAACAACCGACATACAACACATAACTTTTCGGACAAAGAGGAAACACCCTGAACATGAATGTATCAGCTCTGAACAGTTTGCCGATTTTCGTAAAGAAATGACCAGTATTTTATGAGATTTTGTTGAATCACAAAACAAAATTCTGGGTAAATTATCTGATGATGTTTCTGTAATAAAAGAAGAAATAAAAAATCTACAACTTACTACACAAAATATAATAACTGAACATAAAAAACTTAAATTTGATGTTACTGATTTGAAAGCATTCCAAGTTGCTACAAACGAAAAAATAGATAAATTAGAAGCCAACATTGAAGTGCTAAACACAAAATCAGACAACAAAAGTATTGCAATAGATTTAAGCTGCGATGAAATATTTTCTGAATTACAAGAACGATATCTCAGAGAAAAAAACTTAATAATTGTTGGAGTCCCAGAAGCCAAAGGAGAAAACTCCAAACAAAGATCTGCTTCTGATATGGGTGAAGTTTTAAAAATAATAAAAATTACATTTTCAGAATGTCCTGATCCTATTCAAGTACGACGTATCGGTAAATATAGCTCTAAGAAAATCCGACCATTAAAAGTAAATCTTCCGTCGCAAAAAATAGCCAAATGTATCCTACGAAATAAATAAATCCAGGCAGATAGTTCAATAAAATATACTCCGATAAGACTGCCTACCAACAGCAACAAATAAAAGATCTGAGAAAAGAATTAGAACGTCGGACACAAAACGGCAAGGAGAACTTAGTCATAAAATACATAAAAGGCATGCCCAAATTTGCTAAAGATCAATCAAAAAACTAAATGGAAAACTCAAAAATAATTACTACACTTCATGTACAAAATCAGCCTATTTAAAAGATCTACAAAACAATATAACTTATGAAATTGTCAACAGTTATACAAACGTAAATAGAAGTACAAGATCATTGAATTTCATGTATGCTAATATACGAAGCCTTGTAAAGCCTGGGAAACTTGATGAACTTAAGTGTATCGTATCATCCTTGCAGAAAGTTCACGTCGTCATATTGATTGAGACGTGGATAAAATCCGAAAACGAAGCACAAAGACTCAAATTACCAAATTTCACCACCCACTACTATAACTTTAGATCCCATTCCAGAGGTGGCGGAGTCTCAATCTACGTACATAATAATTTAAAACATCATTTTGTAGAAAGTAAATGTAAAGAAGATAATCACTATCTATGGATACACTTAAAACGATTTTCACTGGATATCGGAGCCATTTACAAACCAGAAAGAACAAACTCTAGTAACTTCTTTGAGACATTTACACAAATAGCTCAGAGCAAAAAACAAACGCGTAATAATTTTTGGTGATTTCAATTTTGATTTACTCAAAAAAGGACGCCTAGTTGAAGATTACAAAAAAATAATAAAAGAAAATGGATTTAAAATATTAAATAAAATAAATGCAACGTATTGTACACGAGAAACATCTACCACTAGAACACATGCTTCGATGAATAATATTTAGATATATTAATAATTTCGCATTGATCATTTTCCTTCTCTGACTAGTATATAGTTATCTTTGCACTAGAACCATATTAGATCATATCAGCTCTAACCTAAAAGAACACGACTATCATATGACATAATAGAATCCGCATTATCAGATCATAAATAAATATATTTTGAAGTAAAACAATACAAGCCCAAATCTACAAAAAAATTAAATTAAATAAATTACGAAAACCTCTACAGTGACATGGTGAATATGAAATACACCAATGATCAATACATTACACTTGAAGAGTCTATACAAGTTGCTTTAAAAAGTAACAAAGTTATAAAAACCAAAATATTGAACCCTCCTCAAAAAGACTGAATAAATAAAGACGTATTCGAAAGAATTGATAGACGAAATGAGCTATGGAAGAGTTTTAAGCAAAATCCGGGGTATTTAGAAATCGAAAAAAGATTTAAGATGGAAAGAAATGAAACATTCGAGTTTATTCAAGCAACAAAAAATGAATATTACAATAAAGCTTTCGAAAATTGTGTTGGTAAGTCTTCCAAAATGTGGCAACTCATAAATAACATATCAAACAACAAAACCAAAGAAATTTTCACACCCACTGATCTATTAACTGCTCAAGGCACTATTCCCGCAAAACATCTGTGAAAAATTTAATGAATATTTCGCAAATATAGGTATTGTTCTGGCAAAACAATTTCCATCTCGGTATCATAAGAAATATTTACATACAATGCAAAATAGACCAACTAAATTTATTAATAAACTTGATCAATTTGAATTAGCTACTGTTGAGGAAGTTAAAAAAACCATAGACTATCTTAAATTAAATAGTAGTACAGGTGTTGACGGGATCAGCTCTAAAACTATTAAATACATAAGAGACCCTATATCTGTTAGCTTAACAAAATGTATTAACAGATGTATCCAGGAAGGCCATTTCCCTGACTCATTGAAGCTTGCTAAAGTCACTCCAATCTATAAAACAGGACCTAAGAATGAGCCAGGCAACCACAAGCCAATCTCAGTACTTCCTACTATATCAAAAGTTTTTGAGAAAATTTTACATAAACGCCTTAGTGACTACTTAACCTTAAACAAACACCTCTCTGACCATCAGTATGGCTTTAGATCTAAATCAAAAACCCTTTCTGCATCAATCGATCTTATTACAAAACTCAAAACCAGTATATATCAAAAAAATATAGCCCTTGGAATTTTTATTGATCTAAAGAAGGCATTTGATAACGTAAGTCATGAAATTTTATTATGTAAGCTTTTTGCACTAGGTATAACTGGATTGGCCCTAGAAATGATAAAGTCATATATCACAAACCGTTTTCAAGTAGTTAAAATAGATAAACATGTTAGCAGCCCTAAACCTGTTCAGTACGGTGTTCCTCAAGGGTCAATTTTGGGACCGTTGTTGTTTCTAATATAAATATAAACTATATAAAAAACATAGGTTTAAAGGGAAATATCACCTTGTACGCGGATGATACTTGCCTATTTTATTTCGAACACAGCATCAATTTAATCGTAGAGGAGGCCCAGAAAGACCTTAACCTCCAGCAGGAATGGTTCTCATGCAATTTGTTAACTATTAATGTATCAAAAACTAACTATGTCATCTTTTTTGCTAAAAACAAAAAGATACCAGACTTTTCGCCTCTCACAATAAATGGTGCACATATAAATAAAGCAAGTAAGGAAAAATACCTAGGACTTATATTAGATAACAGATTGACGTGGAAGCCACACATTCAGAAAATAAATTCTAAATTGTCTTCTTTTTTAGGAAGTGTGCGAAATATAGTAGGATGTCTCCCACTGAATGTTCGATATATTTTATACAATACACTTGTCAAACCACATATTGACTATTTAATCGAGGTATGGGGAACAGCACACAAACAAATTTACGTAGACTGCAAACTACCCAAAACAAATTAATCAAGGTACTTTTTCATTATTATTTGAGACCGTCTAATATTATATATAAAAAAACCAAATTATTAAATATATCGCAAATATATCAATATAACACTTGCATATTAATACGTAAAATACTTAAAAACGACATTCATTCGCCAATATTGTTTGAAAAAAATATAGATTTTCACAACCGTAACCTTAGACGTGCCCATGATATATACATACAAAAAGTTAAAACAGAGTATGGTAAGAAAAATATAATGTTTGACGGTGCAAAACTGTACAACGCTTTACCTAAAAATGTAAAAGAATCAAAAACGTTATCTTTATTTAAAAACTTATTGAAATGCCATATTCTGGAAAATTTACCAATAAGAAAATACAAGCTAAAATTAAATCTAACTTAATTTGTACGCACCCTTATTTCTGTTTCGGTTGCATTAATAGTTCCGTCTAAATGTTTACTGTTCTTTTAATTGTTTAAGTTTTACCCACATCTATAGTTAATATTCTGTATGCTCGTAATGGATTCCTTTATTATTGTTTGTAAATTTTTTATTTCTCTTAAGCGATTTGTAATCTTTTGAGAAATAAATAATATCTTAAACCTAACCTAAACCTAAGTAATAGTATGAAATGGGGCGGGTTAACTAATAAACAAAATGCTCAAGTAGGAACAAATTTACGGGAAAACACTTACCTTGTGATTCTGGTGCAGCGGACGACGCTTCCGTTGCGGTGATGCGACGTGAGGTGGGTTCTTCTGGGGCGCCCCAGAGATGCGATCCAGGCCAGTGGTGCGAAGGAAGAGAGCGGTGCGCGACGATATCGACGATCTCCAGGTGATGCGGTTCAGACTAGCGGCGCGAGGCAAGAGGACGCTCGAGGGTAGCGCGCGAGCCTTTATTGCCTCGGCTTTCCCACCAAGCACCTCGGTCGGGCGCGCTTCTCATTGGTCGAAAGAATTGCATCACCTTCTAGACTCCTCCCTTTCCCCTTTCAGTGTTTACGGAAGGGATATTAGGTCAAAAAATGGGTAAACGCTTGGCAATATACCCTAGAATAAAATTAAAAATACAAGAATCGTTTCCGGGTAACCAAACTGTATCTTCCACATAGATTGTCTACATATCAGTGATATTGGAGTGGCAACAGGAAAGAGGGAAATGTTTAAAATAATGTTCAAATTAAAGAGAAGAATACTTAATTGATAAGAAAAAAGTTAAAAAGATATACATTGTTCAAAAAAAGTATAGAAACTAAAATAATTTAACATAATATATATTATATTGCTATAATAAATTCTCTGCTACTTCAAAATATTGTTACGAGCTTGAGGTTCGTGACAATAAAAATTGCCGATAGAATTACCTAAATTAACACTTTAATTCACTTTACACTAATTAAAGTTAAAAACACTAATAATTTTTTTTTTTAAAAAACGTTACCCCCACACTAGGATTTTCTCCTGTATCGTGGAGGCAGTTTACAAACACAAATTGCACAAGGACAAACATCCAGACCCAGAACAATTATTTGTAGGCCATACAAATACCTGTTCCGTGCGGGATTCGAACCCGCGACTCCCAGCGCGGTCACTCATTGCTAAGCCACTGCGCCACGGAGCCGTCAAATTTATCACACTGATTAACTTTATTCCACTCCGAAGCTTCGCTTGTTTCGCCAACTTCAATACTTCCCCGATCGCGTATTGCAGCGCTTTTATATAGGGCTCTTCCACGAAAACATCCAGAATATTCGAGTAAATACGCGCGCCAACCGACCAAACGCAGAAAGATCGAGTGTAGAGCTTCTAGAAAGTTTAGTTCTTCAATTTGATACTAGATGGCGCTCGTGCCGTCGACTTCGGAGCGTAACACTGCCCCCTCCTAAGACATGCTCGTCCCGAGCATTATCGGCCCCACAATATCGCGCCAGGCGATCCACATGGACGATCTTAAGAGTCCCTCTTGCGCCTTTCTGTAACGGCTCCGCAATGTCAAGGGCTGTCCTATCCCATGGTGCACCAACATTGTACAGTTTCGGTGCTCCTCTACTACGTGTCTGAGGTCCCCGCTCGGCTGCACAACTTGTACATGTACAACACCAAGCCTCGACATCGTCACGATAATGGACCCAGTAAAACTTTTCTCGGAACTTCAGCAGAGTTCGTTTAACTCCCAGATGGACTCTTGAACGACCATTATGGCACAGCTGTAGAACATTCGGCACTTTAGCCTTAGGGACAACCATTTGCAAACGACAGCTGTCTCCTCGACCATTGTCCCATTTACGGCACAGGACTCCATCCTGAATCAGCAAGCTGTCCCACTGGGCCCAATAGCCTCTAGTGGTCGAACTCATCGCTGAGACGTCGCTCCATTTAGGCTTGGTAGCACGGGCCTTCATCCATTCCAGAATCGGCTTGATGTCCGGATCTTCCTGCTGTGCATGTCGTAGGCTGTCCTTCCACTCGTTGCTGAGGTGGTCTGTCCTGAGCATCCTCACGGATACCACTTCCTTACTCTTTTGCTTAGTACAATGTCTCCAATTATCACGACAAGGTCTTCTTGACAGTGCATCTGCGTTGCCATGAGATTTCCCGCTGCGATGTCTGATAGTAAAGTCGTATCCCGGGTGCTGCTGGGTGGTGATGTTAGCCGCACTTCCCTTCTGAGATCGTTCACCTTTCCTTTCTAGGGTTCGCTTAGGGCAGCTGGATCGAAGATGGCCCCTTTCCCCACAGCCATAGCACCTAGGGCTGTATCCTTTATTGTGGTCGCGAACCGTAACAGCTGCAACCTCCCTAGCGCGAGGGGAACGACGATCCTGCCACCGCCAGGCGGTGTAGTTAGCTGCACTACCCTCTCGAGATCGATCAACTCTCCTTTCTACAGTTCACTTAGGGCAGCTGGAGCGAAGATGGCCCCTTTCCCCACAGCCATAGCACCTAGGGCTGTATCCTTTGTTGCAGTCGCGAACTGTAGCTGCTGCAACCTCCCTGACACGATGGGAACGACGATCCTGCCGCACGGCTTCCACCTCCAGTGCATGGGCCAAGGCGTCCTTAAGCGTCTCATGGTGCCCGAGCCTCAGAGCAGCTCTGACTTCCAGGTCGTGGATGCCGTCGATGAATGTCTGCACCAGGTTCCCTTCAATGAGCGCAGGTACAGACCGGTATGCTTTTCGCACCAGCTTCTCCACCTCTAGAGCCCACTGCTGCAGGTTTTCGTTGATGCGCTGCACGCGATCTTTAAGCTGCGCTCGGAAGACGTGTTCCAGGTGAGCGTCGCCATATCTCGCCTCCAATGCCTCAAGGAGTTGCTCATAAGTCACTTCCTCACCGAGAGCTTCCAGAACAGTTAAGGCCTGGTCGCGCAGGCCTAGTGTGAGAGCAGTCATGGCCTGACTTTTATTACAGCCGTTCGCCTTCATAACAGCCTCGAACTGGATTTTGTAGGCTGACCAGGAAGAAGTCCCGTCGAACGGTGGCACTTTGAACCCACGTAGCGAAGGTGTAGTAGCTACTACGGGAGCTGTAGTTCCATCACCCAGTTTGAGGTCGTCCAGCGTTTTCTTCACGTCAGCCACCACGTAATCAACCCGATTGTTCACTCGGTCGATTTGGGTTTTAGCTTCCTTGATTTGGGTTTCAGCTTCCGACAGGTGGTTGTCATGTTGAACAACCCTATCCTTCACCTCCTTTATCTCTTTCCCAAAGGTAGCGTGAAGGTCCTTAATGTGGAGTATCTGCTCTTCCGACCGACGAGCCTGTTCCGCCTGCTGATCTTCCAACCGACGGACCTGTTCCTCCTGTCGGCGAGCCTGTTCCTCCTGTCGGCGAGCCTGCTCTTGCAGCATCACCATCAGAGCACCTAAGTTAGGTGCTGCAGATGTAGGAGCTACTGACGGGCCTGCAGCCGGCGGCTGTCCCTCCGAAGTATGCGACGTTGCACCACAAAATCTTCTTTGGTCCGTCTCCTGCTGGCGTTGACTTCGGGTACGGACACCCTCCGTTTCCTCCTTAGGTAAAATCGGCATGATTTTATCCCACTTCTGACACCAATTGTTACGAGCTTGAGGTTCGTGACAATAAAAATTGCCGATAGAATTACCTAAATTAACACTTTAATTCACTTTACACTAATTAAAGTTAAAAACACTAATAATTAATCACACTGATTAACTTTATTCCGCTCCGAAGCTTCGCTTGTCTCGCCAACTTCAATACTTCCACGATCGCGTATTGCAGCGCTTTTATATAGGGCTCTTCCACGAAAACATCCAGAATATTTGAGTAAATACGCGCGCCAACCGACCAAGCGCAGAAAGATCGAGTGTAGAGCTTCTAGAAAGTTTAGTTCTTCTGTTCGATACTAGATGGCGATAGTGCCGTCGACTTCGGTGCGTAACAATATATTAGTATGAAGTGATTTTCTTTGTCATGTAAAATTAATATAGTTTTGCAATATAATTAAATGTTTGTAAAAAGGTTGTAAAAGTTTTGAAAAACAAACTTAAGTGTAGAGATTGTATTGCAGTTTTACATTCTCAACGTAGTGATGTAGAATCTTTAATATATTATTATTAATCATTTATATATATATATATTTCTATACGTGGTAGAGCCATGCTGCAGTTATATTAGTAGTATACTTGTAGCACGAATGGGTCGGCTCGACCGGGGAAGGACCACGCTCTCACAGAATACCAGCGTGAAATAGTAGCTTAATGCTGCTGTATTTCGTATGGTGAGTGTAGAGAACCGGAGACCCTTTTTACTGGAAATGAGGCATTCCAACTTAGTCCCCACGGGTGACAACGCATCTGCATTTTCTTTTTAATTGAGGATACATGTAGATGTCTATGGGCCGCAGCAACCACTATATATAATATATATATATATATATATATATATATATATATATATATATATATATATATATATTTCTTTTCATCTCTGGATAATCAGGATTCGACAAACAATCAAAAGTACTTATAAGTAAAATATTGATCATTGAGAAGTTTTCTTAAACAAAATAATTAGTATGAACACAAATTGCAAAATGTAAATAAAGACAGCATTCGACAATTTAATAATAAAGTTACTTTTATTAATTATTTTTAATGGTACATGAATAAACATTTTTATACGTCTTTTTTTATTTAAACTTTTTCCTGTAGATATTACCATAAATATACTTTACACGGCGACAACTAGGTATATGCATTCCTAGTCATTGTCAGTTGATAACTTTAGGAATACAAACATAATTGTTGGCAACTTTATTTACAGTCAAGAGACTGAGTAGAGTAACGTAGTGTGGTAGAGCCATGCTACAGCTATATCATGTTTGTAGCGCGAATGGGTTGGCTCAAACGGGGTAGGTTTCGTATGGTGAGTGTAGAGAACCGGAGACCCTTTTTACTGGATATAAGGCATTCCATCCTAGTCCTTAGGAGCGACAACGCATTTGCTTCGATGCTTAATAAGGGATAAATGAAGATGTCTATGAGCCGAAGCATCAACTTATCAGCAGCAGCATAGCCCGCCTGTCCCTGAAAATTCGTAGAATTTATAGCTGCGCTTCCGTCAGTAAATACTTAGTATCTGCGAAGTAATATTTTAATTATTGACAAAAAGAAACATTATAAAATCGTGAAAAATTATTTAAAAAAATTATAAATCATTAATCCATAATAATTAATAATTTATATATATAATAATTTATATACCGCGTAGTGGCGGTTAAGAATATCCACCACCCCATATCTTCCCGTGGGTGTCGTAAAAGGCGACAGAGGGAAACAGGCAGGTGATGGGCAGCAGTATTTTCCTGATAACAGCAACTGTACAACAAAAAACACTGCGGTTGTCAACCCGCTCGCCAAGCGTGGCAACTATGGCAATATACCCCCCATAAAGAATTACACAAATAGACGGCCCCTAGTCCCCGGAGGCCCCGCTATTCCTGGCTACGGTGGCGACCATGGTAACGGCGGGGCAGGGGGTGCTAAGAATCTACGGTTGAGGTTCGGTTGCCACCTACGACGACTCGACCTGACAACATTTAGTGCACGCACCCTGAGAACTGACGAGAATATCCTGAAGTTGGAAGAAGAGATAGACAAGTTGCGTTGGAATATTATAGGATTATCCGAGGTCCGAAGGGAGGGGGAGGACGCAGTGATTCTCGAATCCGGCAACTTGTTCTATCACCGGGAGGGCCACCATCTGTCCCAAGGAGTTGTTGGATTTATCGTCCACAAGTCTCTCGTCAACAACGTTTTAAAGATTGGGAGTGTATCTACGAGGGTTGCGTAGCTTATACTCAGAATCACCAAACGGTATTCGCTGAAGTTCATACAGGTTTACGCACCAACGTCGGAAAATCCCAATGAGGAGGTGGAGGAAATGTATGAGGACATTTCTAAAGCCATGCATTCCTCCAAAACTCACTATACGGTGTTAATGGGAGACTTCAACGCAAAACTGGGCACAAGAAAGAACGGTAAGCTGAGGGTAGGGAAATTTGGGATAGGGCAACGGAACCCAAGGGGCCAGCAGCTGCCCGACTTCATGGAGAAAGAGGGACTTTTTATGATGAACTCTTTCTTCCAGAAGCGGCCCCACAGAAAGTGGATCTGGTCGAGCCCCGACGGTTCGACAAAAAATGAGATTGACTTCATTATGACGACCAGACGCCAACTGTTCAGTGATGTCTCAGTGATCGCAAGGGTGAAAACTGGCAGCGATCACCGAATGGTTAGAGGCACACTGAACCTAAACGTTAAGTTGGAGAGGTCTCGTCTAATGAAGTCAACGCTCCGTCCCCCTCGTGCTCTAATCCTGAATCCCGAAACCTTAAAGCTCGAGTTACGTAACCGCTTTCAGTGCCTAGAAGATTGCAATACAGTGGACGATATGAATGACAAGCTCGTGGAAACTGTTCATGCGGTCGGAGCTAAGTTCTGCAAGACCCGCCGCAGAAGAACACAAAACCTCTCCGATCACACTCTTAATCTCATGGCTGTTAGACGGAAGATGAGGCTGCAATAGTCAACAGATTTGACAACATACAGGCAACTGAACAGACAGATCTCCAAACACATGCGGTGAGACTTACGCAACTTTAATACTGCTCGTATTAAACAAGCGATCGAGCGGAACCAGGGCTCCAAAGTCTTTGCCAGAGATCTGTCTGCCAGAAAGAGCCAACTGTCAAAGCTGAAGACTGAGTGTAACAGCATCGTTTCCGGGACCCCTGTGATTTTGAGTGAGATTGAGAGGTTCTATGGGCAGCTGTACACATCATCGTTGGAGCCACACTCAATTGTTAGTAACGATCCAAGAACAAGTCTTATCCGACGACAACGCTTTCTTGAAGAACTACAGACCGATTTCCCTTCTGAGCCGCGTCTACGTGCTGTTTTCGAGAGTCATTACGAATCGTCTCGCACGCAGACTCGACGACTTCCAGCCTCCCGAACAAGCCGGTTACCGAAAAGGCTTCAGTACCATAGACCACATACATACCCTGCGGCAGATTGTACAGAAGACCGAAGAGTACAATCTGCCACTTTGCCTGGCGTATGTGGACTATGAGAAAGCCTTTGATTCCGTCGAAATTTGGGCGGTGCTACAGTCCCTTCAGCGATGCCAAGTTGACTGTCAGTATATCGAAGTGCTGAAGTGTTTGTACAGTAGGGCTACGATGGCTATCCGAGTACAGATCCAGAGTTCGAAACCTATCCAACTGCAGAGAGGTGTAAGACAGGATGACGTTATATCCTCGAAACTCTTCACCGCTGCATCGGAAGATGTTTTCAAGCTGCTGGACTGGAAAGGATACGGTATTAACATCAATGGCGAGTGCATCATTCACCTTCGATTTGCCGACGATATAGTCCTTATGGCGGAATCGCTGGAGGACCTAAGCACTATACTCAATGACCTCAATGGTATCTCCCAACGGATAGGTCTTAAGATGAATATGGACAAAAGAAAGATCATGTTTAATGTCCATGTCACACCTATGCCGGTAGTTGTTGACGAGTACGTTTACCTGGGACAAATAGTCCGACTAGGTAAGTCCAACTGCAACCGAGAGGTCATCGACGGATTCAACTTGGCTGGGCAGCGTTCGGTAAATTACGACACATCTCGTCAGGTATACCTCAATCTCTGAAAACTAGATTGTACAACCAGTGCGTGCTGCCAGTGACGACTTACGGATCTGAGACGTGGTCCTTCACTGCTGGCCGTAAGGTCAAGGTCGCTCAGCGAGCTATGGAAAGGGCTATGCTCGGAGTTTCTCTGCGTGAGAGACTCAGAAATGAGGATATCCGCAGTAAAACCAGAGTGACTGACATAGCCCAACGGATTAGTAAGCTGAACTAGCAATGGGTCGGCCACATAGCTCGAAGAACCGATAACCGATGGGGAAGAAAGGTTCTCGAGTGGCAGCCTCGTACCGGTAGGCGTAGTGTAGGGCGACCCTCCACTAGATGGAGTGACCTGGTAAGATATGCAGGAAGTCGATGGATGCAGGTGGCTCAGGACCGTGCTTTGTGGCATTACTTGGGGGAGGCCTATGCTCAGCAGTGGACTTGTGAAGGGCTGTAATGATGATGATGATAACAATTTATGATAATTAAAACTATAAAAAACATAATTTATTAATTATTAGTAAATAATAATAATTTCGTTATTTTCGTTTTTCTCTTTTTACGATATTATAATCATATCAAACTAGCGCACAACAGCCCGCTTTTATTGAGACAACTTAGCGATCGCATCGCATCACTTGTTTTCGCCATATTTCTGGGACACTTTTCTACAGCGATCGTTCTCCTGTTTTCTAACCTCCATGTATTATATAATCAAAGTAGACAGAGCGGAGTTCTGGCGGGAACTTGGCCGTAGACGTATTGTCGCTTCTGTTTTGTCGCTTGAATAATGGTTTAAAGTGGATTTTGATTCGTAAAAGTGATGCGATTTTGTGAATTAAGTACCCGCGCGTGTGAAATATTAGAGAAAACGATGAAACAAGTGTTTTGATGTCGATATAAACCTCAAGTTATTTTGATCACTTGGGCGCCTTAGGAACTGGAATGGCTGTCGTTATCAACTGTCCGCTAGGTTGAGCTGTTGTCAAAATCTCCCAAGGGCTTCGCAATGTGACGCATCAGCATATTGTGAAGAAAAATAACATAAAACGAAGATTCCAAAAGAAAGGATGGGCTCAGAAGGTCTAGAAACCAGAGCCGTAAAGCCAGTTAATAAAAAAAAAAGTAGACAGAGCGGCTCAGAAGGTCTATAATCCAGTGCCGTAAAGCCAGTTATAATAATAAGTAGACAGAGCACAGACTAACTAGTGAAAGAGGAGTTACTGAATCTCTTTGAAATTTGATAGGATTCTCTGTCTACGTTTGAGACAAAGCAAGACAAAGCCTACAAATCACAGAACACTAGTATTCTCTAGTATATACACAGTAATCTATGACTAGTATACTAGTATCACAGATTCACAGAACACTATTACCCCACTATAATAGTCACATAGTCAGTAATCTATGATAATAGTATAGATTGCATCCATAAAGGGCGTCTGCATTCTGCAATGTTTTTAGCAGTTTAATTATTGCATTAAAGCTATCTATGTTACATAAGAAGTATTATCGAAACGCTAATAGATACTAGGTATCTGGTCTCCAAAATATATTGAACATATAATCTTATGAAAATATTGCCTGTAACCACCTGAAACGAATGACAATAAAACCTTCCGTCATTCCGTCCTTGGAAATGTCAGACACTGTGTGTCAGGTGTCAGTGTCAGATCAGATTCCGCGGACGCAGATTTAAAAATTTGTACAGTGCAGTGTGTGACAGCAAATTTTTTGTCATCTCGCGTTATGCAGGAACAACAATCTAAAGTCGGTGCACGGCACCTATTTTTCTTGGCTGTCTGTGTATTTTATTCATTGTTACTCGCCGCAAAATAATAATTTTATCAATAACAAGTGAATATGAAAAATTGTAGAACACAGTGACTTAAATATATGATAAATTCGTCTGAAGACATGGAACTAATTCATCAGTCATTACGGCATGAAAGATTGCTAATTACAGTAGAAGACCTCCCTGATGAAGTTTTGGAGTTTATATTGAGTTTTTTGCCTCCATATAAGGATCTCCAAAATTGTATGGCTGTTTGCAAAAGGTGGTGTGGTTGTGCTCAAAGTAAGTACCTATGACCCACAATCTTTGTACATCTTAATTTCGGAAATATTAGCGTACTTTAGTGTAGTTAATTTATAAATTTTAATTATTTAAATTAATGATATATGCATCAATTCTGTTTTATATAAATTATATATTTTTTTACAGATGTTTTGCGTAAAACGTCCACCAAACTTATAAAAGCTATTGCAGAATTTAATATATTATGGAAAAACATAACTTCAACTGATATAGTGCCTACTATAACTAAAAGGTTTTCACATGCAGCATGTATTCTTGAAAATAACATGTATATATTTGGAGGGTGTACTACCAATGCCACTTCATTCAATGATCTTTGGATGTTTGATTTATCAAAGAGACAATGGATCAGGCCTTTAGCAACAGGAACATATCCTGTACCAAAAGCTTACACATCAATGGTGACCTATAAAAACTGTTTAGTTGTTTTTGGAGGTTGGACTTATCCTTCACTCTCACAATACTACCAGAATGTTACTATGTTTAATGACATACATTTTTATTGTGTTAATACAAATAAGTGGATTCTTATAAATACTTCTAACCCTCCACCACCAATGGCAGGACATTCAGCTTGTATTAAAGGAGATGAAATGATTGTATTTGGTGGGCTAATTATGTCAGCAGCACAAAATTACCAAATACAGTGTTCTAATGATGTGTGGGTACTTGATATTGCTACATTCAGTTGGAGAAAACAAGCAACAACTAAGCCTCGTCCATCACCACGTTATGCTCAGTCACTCATAAGTTTGGACTCTGACAGACTAATGCTATTAGGGGGTGTGCAAACTTTGCACAATCGGTTTGTTTACAGTGATTGTTGGATATTAACCATGAAAGGTCCAACATGGACATGGAAGGAAATTGCAGTAAGGAATAAAGAATGGGCTGCAGCTAATATTTGGTGCAATCCAGCCTGTAGGGTTGGTGATAAAGTTGTTAGTCTTAGTAGAAGCAGGCATGGTTGGAATGGTGCAAAACCATTGGTCACTTCAGCTGTTAGATTATCTGCTCTAAGTAGGCCTGAAAATGCTCCTGTATCCGTTAGGATAGAACAGAGTTTACAGAGACCTTTAGATCGGGATCAGAATATAAATGGAAGACGTGGAGTGTTACCAAGACAACCCTTAACTAGGCAAGCATTAATTAATGCTAGTAATGAGCCGATAGCAGGTCCCAGTAATGAGCAAGAAAGGGACAATAATGCTGAAGCAACTAATGAGAATGCTATTCCAGATATAAATAATACTGCAGGCCAAAGTAATAATGTCATTGATTTGAATAAAAAAGATGCAATTACGAGGAAAAATAAAATGAAGGTACAGTTTTATTATGTTAGTATATAAAGGCTGTTTGTTGCTTTCTAATGTTTTAATTATGTAATATATCTTCTGTTTCAGAATAAAGGAATGAAAATAGTACGTCAACTACAAGAAGCTAATAAGTATCGGATGGCTGCATTTGCATGTGATTTATCAGCAAGCAATATACTAAATGAAAATGATCTTATAAACCAAAGACAATTAGCACATTTAGAAAACAGATTGGAAGCTCATCCTCCTCCTCAGGCTGTAGAAAATCAAAATAGACAACCTGCAGTAAAAAAACTGAAACGAAATACTCTTACAATGCATGTACTGGATATTTCTACTGTTGTTGATGGCAACAGCATGAATTATGTATCATGGTTATGCCCTCGACTGGGAGAAATGAATGGAGCTCCAGAAGAGCTAGTTATGTACTCTTTGGTTAAAGGAAATGGTGAACTAATAATGTTTGGGGGAGTACACAATGACATCAGTATTTTAAACTACTCGGAACAGCAAAACATGTACTCAAACTCTTTACATTTTATCACACCTCCAAGAGACATTATATAAATTGTAACTAACAAATGTAAATTATGTTATTGTATTGTACAGTTTTTACTAATTATATCATTCAAGACAGTTTCTGAAAACCTTTTCTTTTTAGGTTTATTAGTTTTTGAATATTTTACCAAAAATATAACAATTTCCGAACTAAATATGCAATTCAAGATAATAGTTATTTTCAACTAACTTTTAATATTGCCTTTATTGATTTTACTTTAGTCATGTTTGATAAATAAATTTTTATAAAAAAAAAGTTAAAATTCATGTAGATAACTATTTGACTAAAATTAATATTGCAGAATTATTCTCTGATAGTGTCAAGTCACAATTCCAAAAATCTATGCACCTTATTTTAAATAATACGTAATTTTTGATTTCAATGTAGGACTTCTTGTCACACAAGTTGTAATATTGATAATTTTTTAGGTGATTCTTAGACAGTCTAGCAGTAGTTACTATTAAAAATAGGAAATGTAAATGTTAGATGGAGTTCGAGGCAATAATGCAACAGATGAACTGGCCAGAAGGGGATCGGCTCTGGCCGCAATAGAGCAGGAACCAACCAACCCTTTTTGGTAATTTTCATTCGCTGGTATGTAGAAACATGAATAATCTACACTCTCAGCTTTGGAAAAATCTGGTATAGTGTAGACAAGCTGTGGAGGCTCTGCCTGAAGTAAACAGTTGTCTTTTTTTTATAGGATGGGGTGACAAACGAGCACACAGTCCACCTGATGGTAAGTGGTTGCTGTGGCCCATAGACATCTGTCCTTGATTACAAATCAAAATGCAGATGCATTGTCACCCGTGAGGACTAAGATGTAATGCCTCATTTCCAGTAAAAAGGGTCTCCGGTTCTCTACACTCACCATACGAAATACAGCAGCATTAAGCTACTATTTCACGCTGGTATACTGTGAGAGTGTGGTCCTTCACCAGTCGAGCAGACCTATTTGTGCTACAACTATACTACTAATATAACTGCAGCATGGCTCTATGTCTAGTCAAGGTTCTAATGAAACTGAACAAGCCACAGATCGGGATAGTAACAAGTGCTATCACAGGATATGGCTCCTTTAACAAACATTTGTTTACCATAGGTGTTACAGATAGCCCCCTGTGCAGGGCATGCATGGGGGAGGAAGAAACGGCGCTTCACGTGTTGCTGACATGTTCGGAGGTCGCTGCATACAGGGATAAACATCTCGGCACGCCGGGATCGCTCCTTGAAGTTGCTTACAACATCAAAGGACTGTTGAACTTCTTCTTCTTCTTCCTTTATGGCGGTTACGAAGAATTCGCCTATGACATGTTACTTCCGAAAAGGTTTATTTGAGACACAAACTCTACATAAAAAAGGGAAATTGATAATACAAGAGTGTAACAACAATATTATGTGATTAATTTTGGCCAACTTATCTGTTGAATTACCTAAAACAAAAGACAGACAATGTTTTTAGAATAATAGACTGCTGAACTTCTTTGGAAAGATTTCATGGCTCGAACAATCACATTATTCCTGCCCACACGCAAAATTCGCGCTTTGACGTGGTGTTGCGGAAAACAGCCTTTCGTAAACTAAAGTAACTAAACTAGATTCAGTTAGCGTCCTTGTTTATAATTTATTAAATACAAAAATTGATAGGGGCGTACTCCAATGGTTTGGGCACGTTGAACGAATGAGTGAAGACCGAATGGTGAAGAAAATATATAGAGCGAAAGTAAATATTAAAAGGTGTCGAGGTAGACCGAGACTAACTTTCGAAGACCATGTGAGCAAATTGCTCGAAGAGGGGAGGGTCAAGAGTACTCGGATACCTAGACGTGCATGTATGAAGAAGTTAATGAACCTGAAAGAAGCAAAAGAGGTATGTAAGGATCGTGACACTTGGCGATCTGTTCTCTCTGGCTACCCTGTTAGGGATTGTGCGTGACGATAAGTAAGTAAGTAAGTATTCAATTACCCCATCAAGTGAGCTTAATAATTTGTATGTACGTACTCAAAAGCTTTTGCGAATCTAAAAATAAGTTTCATGGTTATAGTGTTTATTTCTACAATAGAGCGAGAATTTGTAAAACAATTTTAAAATTTGAGAAAAAATCTTTTAAGCGGCTTTGATCCTCTAGATCCGCTACCGGGTGTTCGTGTAGTCTAGCGAAAGCTTCTTCCGTAACAGTTGTCAAAGGGCGAAAATCATCGCGCCAAGTATTACAGAGAAATTTTTTAAACGACTTCAATAGGGAGAAGGTTCTCAGTTGGAGCACAGAATAAATAATAGTACTACGTACAGAAGTTTCACTCTTGATGTTGCCTGCTTGCCGACGTTTAATAGCTTACATAATTATTATTAATAAGATAATTTGCGCACGCAAGCTAAATAAACCTTAATCGCTGCGCGCGAGTGTCCGTATTACTTTGCATCTCGTCCTCTTTCTGCATCACGGCTCTTTTTCTGTGGTTACTTATTATAGGGCTGTCAAGAAGGAGTAAAAATACAGTTTGTATAACATTAATAATTTATTTAATTTACAATAGTTTTACTTAAAATATAATGTTTTTCTTTGCCGTCTCTAAAATGCCGGTTGCTGTGGTGGAATCCGAGAACTCCCGGGTTCGATTTCTGACAGCGACAATTTGGAAGTTTATGATTTCTTTAAAACTATTTGTGTTTATTTTTCTTTAAGTATACGGTTTAATAAAAAAAAACTGCAATGTTAGCCGGCTTTCATCTAAGACTGCTTCATCACCATTCGCCAGGCGCAATCGCAGTGAATACCATAAATTTCAAGAACAACTCAATATTCAAGAACAATTGGTATTAATAAGAATCACTAACCTCTCCAATTTCATGCTAATCTTCAATGGTAATTTGATTCCACATTTAATTAAGTGGAATATAGGAACAGGCAATAATATCCGCACAGAAAAATAATATAATGATATTGCACCATATTAAAAACAGATGTAATTGTAAGGAGGTACATATTTAGCTTATAATGCGTATTAATATATGCTCGTTGATCAACTATTTATGCCCACTTCTATTTACGGATCTTCTTCACCAAGGCATAGAATAAATAATATGTAGTACTACGTTACCAAGGTTTGCCTGGAAGAGATTACTGTTTAGCGATGAGGCCACCTATTTGTACTTAAATTAATAAATTAAGGTTGGTGTGTTATTGTAATATGTTGTATCAAATAAAGAGTACCTATAAATTAATTAATTAATTCATTGCGAAATGGTATGTAAACTAGGTAAGGTAGATCGAATGAACATATTTTTGCTACTATGCGAATTCTGTGCCTAACGCATGCAACTTGCAAGGTCATCGTCGCGAATCGCGATTTAATAAATCGCTCGGAAGAAATAGGTAGGTAGTGATAACAACAAATAAAGCCGAAATACGATTTCTAAATCAAATGTGATTTTATTCTGAATAGTTAAAAATCTTGTAAACAAAGTTTTAATTTCAGCGCTTTGTGATAACTTAAAATATTTTAATTACAAAAGACATGTAAGTTACCTACTTAGATAGTGAAGTAAATTTCAACTAAGTTTTGAAATAAAGTACTAAGGTATTACTTCTGTATTTAAATTATTACTTAATTCTTTTTTGCTGTAAGTATTTATTTAACCCAAAAAATGTATCTTTCATTATCCTTAGGTAACATAAAAAATGATATTATCTGAATCCTTTTGTTTGCTCATTAAGCATCCATCCACGCAACAATTACAGTAGGTTCGAAGTTTTGTCATTATAATTTATCAAGTAGATAGGTAATTATATATTATTTTATACAACATTAAAAAAACTACTATTTTATCCTACAATTAAATACGCTAAACCAAAATTACAAAAACTATACACTTAAACAGCGTTAAAATTCATCAATCGCCTACAACGCGCTAGCCCCGCCTACGTATTATACCCTGGGTGAATCGGGATTTTAAGTAATTATTTCACGTAAGTAGCAAGAGTGACAGAGGCCTGGTTCGAGTAATATCTTAGCAGATTGTGAGCAAATTTTGATGATTCTTTTTTATAAATAGGTAATTATATTTAAAAGGTCTCATATCAGTTTGGAGAAAAAAATTCATCCCTTAAGGGTAGCAAATAAATAACTTCTTTATTAGCAATTTGAAGTCTGTTTTTACTTTTTGTCAAAAGTTATAATTATCAATGAAACAAGGTTTAACGATTTAACTCACATGTGTAAGGAAATTTGAAATTGGTACATTAGTATTTTTACTGTCAAATAAAATCCGCTCTGCAGCGCCGTGGATTAGTTTAGTTGCGGGTTCGAAATCCGCTGGGCAGAAGAAGATAGAAGACAGAAGTTTGTATGGTTTGTACGTTTGTACAAATAATTGTTCCAGGCCTGGATGTTGTACAAGAATAATTTATGTATGTAAACCTCCTCTATGATACAGAACGAGTAAATTCTAGCACTGGTAAACGTCCTTTAATAAAAATCTCATACAAAAAGACTTTGCAAGACTGTGTGGTATGTCGTACTTTCCTAGTGTACACACAATGCGTGTTGCCAGTATTGATATATTATAAATTTAAGACGTGTTCACTGCAGGAAGTTAAAATCACTGAGAGAGCTATGTAGAAGGCTGTACTCGTGAGGATATACATAACAACGTACTAGAACCGTAATCGAGCTGAAAAGCCAGTATACCAGCCATATAGCTCGCAGAACCGACAGTCAATGGGAAAAAAATTCTCAAGAGGCGGCTGCTAACAAGGCTTTGTTCTGGTAACTTAAGTGTGGATGGCCCTCCCTTTAGATGGAGTGACAACCTGCTAAGAAATGTAGGAAAGTAATGACGTAGGTGGCTCATGACCGTGAATTGGCATTCCTTGGGGAAGATCTGTATTCAGCAGAGGACTTAGTGGGCTTACTGGAGGGATTGTAATGAATGTGAGGGTGATGACCTGGATTATGTCTTTTGTTTATTCTGGTATTTATTCAGGATTTTACCATATTGTCTTGTTCATATAATAAGTGGACTAAACATCATCATTATCGTCACTGACCTATTTATATTCAATATTTTGGATAGATTTTCCTCCACCTTCCTTTTCGGTCTTCCAGGTCTTCTCCGTCAATCAACATAGAGCTCCGCGTGCAAAACTTGACATTTGGATAAAATTGAGTATATTCCCTCTTATACATTACCTACTGCAGTTCACAAAGTAAATAATGTTGTGGAGTTTTTCGTATACGTCTTTTTTCTTTTTTTTTTACAGAAGAGGGGGCTGTAATATTGTACGGTTTTTAAATGAAAGGGTTTTTCTCTGCTCAAAACTTTAATCGTACCTGTGTACTGTCCTTAAACCTAAGAGTACATTTATTAACACATGCTAAGTAAGTTGGAGGCACATACACTAAACGAGCATGCGGCTCACTTGATTGTAAGTGATTACCGCTGCGCATGAACAACCGCAACACCAGGGGAATTGCTGGTTCGTTGCCGGCATTTTAGAAAGAAGCAAGCTCTTTTCTTGAAGGTCCCTAAGTCGTATCGGTTCAGAAAATATCGCCGGAGGTAAACAATTCCACAGAGAAGTTGTAACTTTCGAGTATTCAACCAACACTCAAAGACGAAGAAGAAGAAAACTCCTAGTAAAACGCACTGTTAGCGTCGCAAGCCTAAAATCGTTGTTTATGTAGAAAAGCTAATCCCTGAACCTTAAGACATTGTATGAATGACATGGATGAGAGGTTGTCGCACAACTTTAGGGAAAACTCCAAACTCTCCTGGAAAGAGGTTGGAAGGTCCCGGAGTGGTGCGACAGCCTTAAGAATGAACAAAGTGTTTACGAGAACCAATGACGTCCTCTCAGAAAAACCGGACGTCATGCAGCGATGGAGTGAATTTTATAGAGAAATGTATGCGTGTCATGATCTTAGTGAAGGATCCGTGGGTGACGCCGTGACTGGCACGCCAGACTCGGACCTCGATGACACTGAGGTCATCAGCATGAAAGAGATTGTACGTGCGATTCGAAGTTTGAAATGTGGTAAAGCTGCGGGACTAGAAGGAGTTACTGCTGAAATGGTTAAGTACGGTGGGCCTCGCGTCTGGGACAGCTTTCATCTGCTGTGCAATTTGTGCTGGCGGACGGGAGATGTCCCGGATGATTGGCGATCCGCGGTCATTGTGCCTTTATATACAGGTAAAGGTTCACATTTTGACTGCGGGTGCTATCGGGCGATCAGCTTGACCAGTTTAGCAAGTAAAGTTTACTCGAAGGTTTTGACACGTAGGATGCAAGAGAAATCGGAAAGATTCTTATGGGAGGCACAATGCGGATTTAGACCTGGAAGAGGATGCACGGATCAAATGTTTTCTCTCCGCATGATCACGGAAAAGCTTCTGAGTGTTAACCAGAGGATTTTCTGTGCTTTTGTGGATCTGGAGAAAGCATTTGATAAGGTTATAAGGAAGAAAATGTGGGAACTGTTGCCGGGATATGGTGTGGATGGTCGATTGTTAAGGGCTGTGCAGTCACTTTACTATGACTGTAAAGCCTGTGTGCGGGTAGGGCATGACCTGTCACCCATGTTTAGCGTCCAAGCGGGCGTAAAACAGGGTTGTGTCATGTCTTCCTGGCTGTTCATACTGTATCTCGACAGCTGTTTACAGAAGCTGAAAAATAGCTGTTTGGGTGTAAAATTGGGTGACATTAAAGTTAATTGTCTGCTGTATGCTGATGATGCAGTGCTTATTGCACCATCAGAAGCAGAACTGCAGGCATTAGTCACGTGTATGAAAGAGGAATGTGAAATTAAAGGTCTCCGTTTGAATGCTAATAAAACTAAGGTTCTGGTATTTGAAAAGGACGAAGAGATAATAAAATGTGAAATATGGGTAAATCAGGAATGTCTAGAACAGGTAAATGAAATTGTATACTTGGGGAGTGCTTTCAGCTCTCCCCAAGAAGATGTGATTTAGATGTGGATAGGCGTGTCGCTGCCGGAAACAAAGTCAATGGTACCCTGAATGCATTAGTCAAAAGGCAAGGCGTGGTGAAGAGTGCACGCCTTGCAATACATAACGCAGTGTTGGTACCGACTTTGTTATATGGCAGCGAAACCTGGGTATGCCAGAAGAAGCATAAAAGCAAGTTGAATGCAGTGGAGATGCGATCTCTTTGTAAAATGTGTGGCGTTACCATAGCCGACCGAAAGCGAAACGAAGAGATTCGCAATATGGCAGGATTGAAAGATGACCTTATCACAAAAATTGATAGGGGCGTACTCCAATGGTTTGGGCACGTTGAGCGAATGAGTGAAGACCGAATGGTGAAGAAAATATATAGAGCGAAAGTAAATATTAAAAGGTGTCGAGGTAGACCGAGACTAACTTTCGAAGACCATGTGAGCAAATTGCTCGAAGAGGGGAGGGTCAAGAGTACTCGGATACCTAGACATGCATGTATGAAGTTAATGAACCTGAAGGAAGCGAAAGAGGTATGTAAGGATCGTGACGCTTGGCGATCTGTTCTCTCTGGCTACCCCGTTAGGGATTGTGCGTGAAGATAAGTATAAGTACAAAACACCATACTATTTTCTAGACGGTAAAAATAGTCACCAAGTATAATTAAACTATATTATAATTTATAATACCAAAATGACCAAAATCATTCGATACTCGAATAATATGATGTTTGTAAAAATAGTTATTTTGTGTTTATAAATCATATAAAATAAAAATAAGCATTAAATTAATAAAACTATTTATTTTTTTATATGCCATGTTTAATATCTATTGTTCCTTCCCTGGCACAAGTCCACCAAAGACTGCAGCAGGTATTTCTTTCTTTTGGATTGGCGCAACTTCTTCATCACCACTATCTCCTGATTCTTCATCAATGTCAATTTCATCAGGATTAAGCACTTTATCTCCACTTTCCTTGAGACCTTGTGTTTCACCTCGAACAAACAAAATGTTACCTTTGCTTTGAACAGCCATTTCAGCTGCTTTAGCTTCTAACATTCGCATACCATCTTTAATGCCTGGAGCTAGATCAGAAACAGTACCCGCTGCTTGTGCAGCTGAACTTAACATTTGGGCAGACATCATATTCACTTGGGTATTATATGTTGCTTGAACACTTCTCTTAATTCTAAGCATCTCCCGCATGGTGTCTTCATTGCCATGTCTTACTTCAAACTCCTTCCAGGTATTCCAAAACTCAGATGTTATTCTTGGATCACACATCTGGCTGCAGTGTGAATATATGGCTCTTGCCCTGTCTATTTCACCTAAACGAGTTTCCATCTCTGCAAAACGTATACACATTTCTCTAGCTTTCTCTTCTGGAAGAGTTTCAATGGCTTTTTCATATATTTGGCGAGTCTTAGGAACTCCATATATTTCAGCAGCTTTCTTTATATAAATATTGAACATTTCAAACATTTGTTCAGGGAGAACTGCAGTAGTGGCACGCTCATATACTGCCATTGCATGTCTAGCTAACCCATGCTCTTCTTCTAATTTAGCATACAATAGAAAAATCGCTTTAGCAAATTCCGGTGGACAATGTTCTAAACATTGCTCAAATAAATCTCTGGCTCGTTCTAGTTTAGATCCACCATATCTCTTTAAAAACTTTGTTAAGTATGTGTTCCAAATATCATATACATTGGGCCATTTAAAAAGTGCAATGCCCTTTTCATATGCTCTAAAGGCTTCTTCAAAGTAGTTGTGTTCTTCTAAGAACAGACCATAATTGATTATTATTTGTGGAGTGGCAATTTTTAAATCTATAATATGATCATACACAGCTTTACATGATTTGTAAGTACCAAAGCTTTCCTCAAGATCTGCGTACATAGACCAAACTTTTAAGGATTTGTATAACCTCATTTGAACAGTTTCATTGTCATCATGGTAAGCCACTTTTCGACTTGGTAACACTGTAGCTCTTTGCATAAGCTTCAGAGCTTCTTCATAATTCTCATGTTTTATTTCCATTTCCGCCCACTCGCACCAAACTGATGCCAAGTCATCCACTTTTGCATAATTCACTTGAGTTGCTTTCTCAAAGATCAATCTTGCATCTTCTATTTGATCATTGCTCTCATAAAATTTTGCAAATCCGACCCACAAGGTGTAAAGTTTTCCTACTGCTAATTTTGGATCTACAGTTTGAACAGCTTCTGTATAAGTATCAATAATCTCATGAGGTTTTCCTTCATACAGTTTAACCCTCTTATGCCATTCAGCAACATTGTGCGGATTTTGTCTGAGAAGGACTGAGTTAAGTAGTAAAAGTCTTCTCTCCATCAAGTACTCAAATCTAGCTAATCTTAATTCTAAATCAATATCATCATCTTCAGTTGGAGTTGCTTTCTTTGCAACTTCCTCCATCTTTTTACTTAAACTAAGCTCTTCAAACTGTGCATATGCATCAAAAACTTGGGTAAAATCCCTCACAGTAGTGACAGTCTGTATAGCTTCTTCATAAATATCCCTAGCTCTTTCAAAAAGGCCACTTCTGACATAATAATCAGCAAGTGAGTTCCATAAATGTCCTAATTGATCAGTGTATCTTCTAAGGCCACCTCTAATTATTGCATCCACATTAAGGGAATGAATTTTATCAGGATTTTTAGAGATAAGTTCACACAGTTCATTCCACAACTGATGATTTGATTTCCCATGTTTTGATTGGAAGTTTTCATTATTGACAATTTGGGCTAACTTTACTGCTGCTTCATCTAACTTATTTATTGAAATTAGGTAATCTATATATTCTTCAGTATCTTCAGGACATAGTTTTAAATATCTTCTAAATACCCGAACAGCGGTTTCAGGAATATCATGCTTTTTCAAAAAAATTAAATAAAGTGGCCAAATCCTGTGATGTTGAGTTATTGGTAGAGCTCTTAAAGCACTATCAAAGGCTTTTCTAGTGGTTGTTACTTTACACTGATCTGTTAAAAAAGTACAGTAGTCCATCCAGATCCTTGGCATTTTATGCATAAATACTAAAGATCTTTCAAAACAGTTGTTTACATCTATATAACATGGATCTGTAATACAACGACCTCTTATCTGAGTTCGCCTTAATTTAAGATAATTGTACCACAACTTAAATGATCCTGGCAGTTCTTTTAAAGCTCTTTCATATATCATATTTATTTCATGTTTAGGTGCGCCTTTTTTGTGTTCTATGTATCTAAGCCAATGTTTAACAGAGTAGGGATTTCTTAATATTTCCTCTTCATATGGTAAATCTTCCTCACTCTAAAATAAAAAAAATTAAGATATTAAAAAGGGTTAACCAACTATTAAATTACGCTAAAGTATTATTAAATAAATGACTAATATTTAAATTATATAACAACATTGAGCTATTATGTACTACATACTAGAGGTGACACTGCATTTAGTTACGCTGTCACATTCAATTGCGGCGATGTTGCCACACTTTACTCAGTCATTCGCTAGTCGCTAGTAAGTTGACACATGATATATTTATATATTTCTTTCTTATTAATGCTGCTTTCCCTTTTCATCGAGTTTCAAATCACAACGATTTTAAAGTTTTTTATTATTGTTAAATAAAATTGAATTGTAATCAATAATAAGGATAATCGATTCTACATATTTTTTTTAAATCTGAGGTAATTGTAACTGCACAATATGCATGTTCGCATCATTAGTTTTAGCTACCACACCTCTTGTTACCATTTTAATCCTAAGAATTATATCTGCGCAGCCTCGTGCCACTAACTTTAGCCTGGCCAAGATCATTCTACCGACGTATAATCAATGATAAAAAATAAACCCCACATATGACATAACAATCTCTCTGCACATGTGTGGAGACATGAATAGTGCACACTTTTTGTTTGAAATAGCTGATATAGGACATAATATGTACATATTATTTCAATGTATAACAATATTCTCATGCCTTATTTTGAGAAGTGGATAGCTTTTAAACAGAAGTCAAAACCAGAAGTGTTAATGTGAAAAGTCAGTAGTGTCACTAAGTATCAACTAGATAAAAGAAAATGTGCAATTGCTGACCAAGGGCTATCACTAATCTTAACTTTTATGCTGTAATATTACATGTGAGCTTGGATAGTTATATTTTATAGAAACTACACATCCAGACCTGATAAACCATCTATACGTGTTTTGCACAAATATTACTTCTCAATTAAATTAAACTCCTGGGTTTATAGGCCAGTATTCAGGTTCTCTATCTACTAACCTATAAGGTTTCAACAAAAGGATAATAAAAATAATATATAAGTGAAACAGCAGATGTACACAAAACATCCCATTGTTTAAAAATATACAATTTACGATGAACATAAATTAAAAATTGAGTTCTTATGATATAATTATGTCAGAAACTTACAAAAAATATTTCAATCTCTTTTCCATCTAGCATAGGCATCTTTATTTTTAAATTTTTTTAATTAGTTAGAAATTATTTGTGTTAATGATTATGTTTTGAATATATTGAACAACAATGAAGATCATAAGCAAATTCACAAACACAAATGTTTACAATACGTATTTATTGTACGATAAATTATTGTTTTTTTTTTGTTCCTGTCACAGAATCTTAGAACCACAGATGACAGAACTATAGAGAACTTAGATAAATAAATATGTAGATTGAGAACTATGGAGTGTAGAACATAGATAAGAGTGTATATACGGAAAGTGTAGAATACGTTAGTACTCTTATTAGTTTGTGGTGTAGAAGTAAGGAGTACAGACTGTGTATAAAAAGTGTCCATAGAAAACTGTTAAATAAAGGTGGCGCCACTATAACTATGGCGTAAATTTTAAAGAATGCACCGAAAAATATTAGGGGGATAGACGACTTTTTCGAGGTTATATTTACTAAATAAAATTATTTTAAATTTTAGAGCTACCGAGCAGTTTAGTAGCACACTGAAACCGTCGACAACTGCTAAGTTCATTTCGTCCCAGTAGCTACTCCAGCGCTGTTGTGGACAATTATTGAGCTGTTATTTACTGCTTACAGATGACCACTTTTTCAATTTTTCAACACTTAACAAAATCACATCAACATTCTACTATGGGAGTTGCTACTCCTTACTTCTACACTCCATACTACTATGAAAGTTGGTACTCCTTACTTTTACACTCCATACCATGAAGTAGGAGTGGTCGTTACAAAACGTAACGAGTTACTGAAACTATATATTCACACAATAGCGGGTAGCGGGTTATTGCAGTGCAACGAAACTATCTATTACAGTAGATGTTTTACTCAGTAACACGATTCACGAATCACGAACGAGCGATCAGTAACAATAACAAAACGTTTATTCGGCTACTTTCGCGACGCATTGGCGACTGCTTCGGCTGTTGAAGTAGAAGCACATGAGTAAAGAAAACGACTCTTTACACTGTGGTAGAAGTACCACCGGTCGTCGAATGTCGAGTGAGCGCGGGCGATTTTGCATTTGACCTATGACTCTATTCCCTTCGTATAGATGCGATATTAGAAATGAGAAAGTAAGTGTGAATGTTTTTAACAAAAAAATAGTTCAAATTCCATAATTTAAGTGGCCTTGGTCCGGTTTAAATTAGTCTTGTGTTTAAGTTTAATGACACGGTTTGTTTTTACTTTTTAGGCACGTTTGTTAATATTTTTGTTTTCTTTTTGTGCAATAATAATAATATTTTTAGTAAAATAAGAACTAAATACAATTGTATCTATTATAAGTATATTCTATTATAAGTATATTATATTATAAGTTATAGTGTTAATACTAATAATTGTACAGTAATTAGTGTAAGTAACTAAGTGTAAAAATAATACTACAACTTTATGTGATAGTTATCAAAAATATCTCGAAGTAATTCCAGTGTACTTTGGGAATTTTTTAAAAACATCAATACATGTACTCATTTGATTTATTACATAAAAATGTAGGCTTGAGATGTCTAAAAATAAGCATTGTAATAATTATTTGCTATAAAATCAAACTTATATTCAATATTTTATGCTGAACTTGTGGGTGAATTTATCATAATCATAATTATGAAATAAATCGTTTGCCGTTAAATCTTTTCAAGTGATATTTTTATCAAACCGTGCGAAATGATTAAACAAATAAATAAATTTAACCATTAACACCATGTCTAATTAAATACGAAACGGTAACACACAATTTTCTCGTGAAACGGACATCGTTTCATTCGCAACGTTTTTCAATTAAACACGTCGTGAAACACTCTATTGAAGCCGCTATTAAAATAGAGTGTTTCAAAACCCTCTATTAAAATAGAGTGTTTCAAAAGCCGCTATTGATATTCGATAGGTAGTGTTGTTTCGTTACCCAAAAAAGCCGCTACTACCCACCGCTACCATGAAGGTTAGAAAACGGGAGAACGATCGCCGTAGAAAACAGTGTCCCAGAAACATGGACACCATCAGTGAGGCGCTGCGATCACTAAGTGCAGTCAATAAAAAGTCATTTTCAGTCTATTTTTCCGATCAGATGCTCAACTACTTGCACATCCGCGCACAATAAAATATTTCTACATTTTTTAATGTTTCTTTTTGTCAAAAATTACAAAATTACGAAGCCCGAAAATTTTCTACGAAAAAATGAAATGAAAATTTGTACAATATTCAACTAACTTCACCTACTTGTACTCACAAACAGCTAACTTCGCAGTCACTACTTACCAACGTCAGCGCCGCTATGTATTCTACAATTTTCAAGGACAGGCGGGCTATGGTTTAGTACGTAGTGGTCGTTCTCCTGTTCTCTAACCTTCATTTTTTTTGCGCCCGAAGCAAATATGGGCAACCCTCCAAAAAGCGGGGGAGGGAAGTGGGGAATGCTCATAGCATACCACGCAGCCGGCTGCGTGGTTATGTGGAGACTTTTACCCACTAAACCCCACCTTTTAGGGACTGGCTTAACGGTCTAACTAGAGATCTCTAAGCCGTATACGAACGCGACCCTCCTTGGCAGAAAGGAGGGCGCAAGCGGCGAAAAGCCGCTTAGACGAGTGCCTAAGGCAGATTAAGGGATGTGTTATGTAGGCTCGGCCTGAGCCGCCAGGAGGCAGTTCAGGTAAGCCGAAAGCTTGTTGGGGAGGTTAGGGGGGTAACCTTCATGCTAAAATGGTTTTTTTTATTTAACTGGCTTACGGCTCTAGTTACTAGCCCTACTGAGCCTATCATTTCTTTCAGAATTTTCATTTTATAAATTTGTTCTTTACAATATGCTGATGCATCACAAGAAGTTTTTGGGTGATTTTGACGACAGCTCAACCCAGCGGACTGTTCATGAAGGTTAGAGAACAGGAGAACGATCGCCGTAGAAAATAGCGTCCCAGAAATATGGACACCATAAGTGAGGCCCTGCGTTCGCTAAGTTGGGTCAATAAAAGTCATTTTAGTGTATTTTTCCGATCAGATGCTAAACCACTTGCACATCCGCACACAATAAAATATTTTTTCCATTTTTTAATGTTTCTTTTTGTCAAAAATTACAAAATTACGGAGCATGAAAATTTTCTCGCCAATGCCGTGGAGAAAATTTGTACATTATTCAACTAACTTCATCTACTTGTACTCATAAACAGCTAACTTCGCAGTCACTACTCACCGACGTCAGCGCCGCTATAAATTCTACAATTTTCAAGGACAGGCGGGCTATGCTTTAGTACGTAGTAATCGTTCTCCTGTTCTCTAACCTTCATGGGAATGTTGATGATGACAGCCAGTGGCTGTCATCTCTTCCATGTCTTCCATGTCTCTTCCATGTCTCTTCCATGTCTCTTCAATGTCTCTTCCATATCTCTTCAACGTCTCTTCCATGTCATCGCTACCATCTTGGTCGCCTTATGAACTTGAGTGGCTGACAGCCACTCAGTCGTCACGTCGTCAATAATAAGATTCGCCTATTTTTGGTTAAAATTTTTGTTATATACTATTGAAAATATAGAATGTTTTCAATTATTTTATTAATATTGATATTTTGCAAAGAAAAATGTCACGTTGTTGATAATTTGCATGAATTTGGTAAATACATTTTTATACGAAATATTTGATATGTACTCTAGGGATTTGACTCATCTATATCAAATTTAATGTCGATATTTATCTCGAATATTTATAATGAATCGATAGACTTATTATTATTATTTATATTGATTTCCACACAACGGAATGAAAATAAATGCTCGGTTAACTTTCTAAAATGTAATTTTAATTTGCCGTCTGTCTAACAGATTGCCTCCGGATTCTATAAATTTGAAAAAAAAAATGGTTAAGTTTATTTGGCGGGTTGGTTGATAACTTAATAAGAACTCAAAAATTTGCAGCAAACATTTTTTTTAGAAGAATAAAAGGAAAAGTAGAATAAAACAACTTCATTAAAATGAGTTTTTCTACATTGTTTGTACCAGTAAGAATATTGTTATAATAGGACTTAAAAATTTAACTACAAAAACTTTTGATAAAAATAGGGATAGATTTTTATACATTATAAAACTAATTAAGCCATTATAAACCCAATTAAGCATACTATTTATCAACCGAAAAAAATGTATAACCTTACTTAACCATCCGCACCTTACGGGTCACACTAGAATAATATTCATATTCACGCTATTTTCCCCAAGATGTTGAGCGAAGCTTCGGATTATATTCCCAAATCACAATGATAAAATTTAGCGTAGTTAGGTGGTATAGATTAGTAATGTTCCTGAAGCGCCGCTAGACGCCCGAACATGAGACGTGTGGTTAAGTGTACCAGGATAGTATAAGCTCCATAGTATTTGATACTCACAACGCTCGATGCCCGATTCATGCTCGGTGGCCGACGACCATGTGGCGAAATCCTAATAGCCTGCACTACATTAACCATAGACAGAGAAACCTATAGACAGATTGACGCCTTCTTTCGCATTAGTACACGAAAAAGATAGATTTATGCATACGTCATGCATAGAAATGAAACAGAGCGGTGTGATTCTTTGTCCCTTTCTCCGTGCCGGTTTTTTCGTTTAGCAAACTACACTTTTCTAAACAACTTTGACAGTTCGTAGCGATCTAAGGAGTTTACAAGTTGGTTTAAGTGAGAAAAAAGTGTTTTATGAGCTTAAGATTAGTAAATCTTGTTCAGTTCAGTTCTTAGAACAATTAAAAATTTTATCCCAATATGTTTAAAAGTCGTAACGATTATTGTACAACCTAAAACTACGTTATCATCCTTTCTCACTCGAGGCCACGCTATAGGTTTCTCTGTCTACGGTTAGTACTCTTATTAGTTTGTGGCGTGCGCCTACAGCATTAGTCAGAGAAGAGGAGCTCGTGGCTAAGTTATAGTTTACATAGGTACAAACTTGCACTTGCCGCAGTCAGTCCGTGGATTGGAGACCGTTTTCTTAACATACATATATGCATGTTACATAGATTGAGAGAGTAAATAGTGCATATGTATTCTCAGACACTTGGTGCACTATAATATCTCCCGCGTATTTGGCTAGTCTCTATCATTATGTTTTTAAATTCATGCAGCTAAAAAGATAATAAGTTTATTATTACTTTATATTTTTCAGGCACAGATGAAAGAGAGAGTAGCCTCATATACATATTGGCCTTTAAGCAGAGCAAACTTGTTTAACTAATTCCTATAAGTTTCTTTGCCTGAATTATTACGTTTACATTCATATTTAAGTTGAATGTTAAAATAAACTTCTATATTGTATTAAACTATTAATTACTAAATGTTTGTTATTATCAAAATAAACACCACGGTACCAACGTGGTTTTCTTTTCCAAGAATTTTCTTTTAGTAGCCCCACCCCATATAGAAATGCAATATCCTATGACAGATTGTACCAAAGTAATGTATATCTGTTTTATTAATTTATGTGATGTAATATGTCTCAGGGTCTTAAAAATCTATATAAGTTTACGCACTCTTTCGTTCATATATTCAATATGTGGATGCCAGGATAGTCGATGATCAAGTATTAATCCTAAGTATTTAGTTGATGTAACCTTCTGTAGCGTTTTGCAATTACAAATTGAGTAATCTAGTTTATCGCATTCATGTAGTTTTAATGTAAAATCGTTTTTTGGTTGAGTTATTTTATTTATTGAGAAGTACATATAGTTTGTTTTATTAATATTCAAAGTTAGAAGATTAATTTTTAGCCAGTCAGAAATTTTAGAAAGACCACTTTGGGCCGTCTCGTATACCTTGTTCCACGAAGTTCCAGAAAAAACTATCGCAGTATCGTCGGCGTAAGAGTAAATTTTACCACCTTCAATGTTTAGAGTGGTGAGGTCATTTATATAGATTAGAAATAGAGTTGTGGCAAGTACACTCCCCTGGGGTACACCAAAGGTTATGTCCATGTCTTTACTCACGTGAGTTCCAATTTTTACTCTTTGGGTGCGCTCTTGTAGGTAATTGCTTAGCAATTTAAGAGGTATGCCTCGGGCACCTAGTTTATGTAAAAAGAGGGGAAGGGAGACGGTATCGAAAGCATTTTTCAAGTCTAGAAAATAAGCCATGCATTTATTGCCTCGGTCGACTTGATCTGTAATAAGGGACGTGAGGGACAATACTGCGTCCTCCGTAGATAATCCAGGCCTAAAATCAAACTGTGAGCTAGAGATAATGCTGAATTTTTCTAGATAATTAAGTAGTCGAGTATTAAGGAGTTTCTCAATGACTTTTGAAATCACGGGTAAGACGGAAATTGGTCGATAATTATTGATGTTACATCTATCCCCACCCTTATGATCCGGAGTAACAATAGATTTTTTGGGGGTGCAGGGAAAACACCTAATCTAAAGCTTTAATTTGCAAGATGACTTATTATGGGCGCAACAATAGGGCTACAGATCTTAAGGAATTTGGTCGATATATTGTGCCAACCAGAGCACTATCTGTTTTAAGACTCATGCTCACACTATTAACTTCCCCAGGATCAGTCTCCAAAAGGACAAAAGATGTGTTATGTCGTTTTAGCGTGTTAATGGGAGTGCTACTTTGTGAGACATGAGATATACCTTTCGGGTAACATCATTAGCTAATTGTTTGCCAATATCAGCAAAATAACAATTTACCGAATTAACAGTCAGACGGCGTTGGTCCTATATTAAGTAGTTCTTTGCAACGTGATTTAGAAATTTTAAAATAGGTTACCGTTTTTATTTTTTCAAGAGTTCTTTGGAACTTTTGACAGCAGTAGTTAATAGTTCTCTGTCATATTTTCGTTTTAGTTTTATTATAAGGTTATTAACGTAGTTTCTATATCGTCTGAATGTAATTTTTAGACTTTCATTTGATGGATTGGACCTAAGCTTCAGCTGCATTTTATTTCTATTTCTGATACACCTATGAATTCCATCTGTGATCCAAGGTTTATTTTTTTAGGTGGGTTTAGGTTTTGGTAAGATATTTTATTGTTTTACTCTCTTCCAGTGACTCCGCAAACGATAGAAAAGGCGCTTGGTAACTAAGCCGGGATCTTTGCAAAGGAGCAGACTCCAGGTTCTTTTGGAGCAGCCTCTCATATGCATTTCAAAATGTATACACTCAATGATTTTATGATTAATTGTTTTGCTTTTAAGTTTTAATATGCACATGAATATAGTCAGATGATCTGTAAGTGTGGTATTAAAAACAGCGATATTTTGTTTTGTTTAATTTTACCATGAAGTGGTCAAGGCAGCTGGATTCTCTCGTGGGCAGTTTGTGACCAGCAAGTAGGCCGTGACTAGCTAGCGTATTTAGATAGTCAATTCTATTATTGCGGTCATTAGTTTGTTCGTTCCTGCACTGAATGAGGTTGATATTGATGTCTCTAGAGATGACTACGTTAAGATAAGATTTTATGTTTCCAAGGTATGCACTCAAGGACTCAATGAATTTATATGCGTTTGAGTTCGAAGGTGAACGATAAATGCCCAATATCGTCAGATCGAGAATTCTTAGTTGTATGTAAGAGGCATGTTTGACTTTAATTTCCATAAATTCAGGATTTAGGTGAGATTTAGCATAAATCACTATGTTTATGTATATACACCATCAATCTGGTTAAGGTTGTACGTTGTTTCTAAAGCAGTATAATTAAGGATCTGTGGAATTGGCTTTGATTTATCTAGTCTGCATTCTGTTAAAACTAAGACGTCCACTTCAAATTCGAGAAGTGATAGGCTAGCTTGGAGAGGTCCATAAGGTTGGCACTCGGAAATAATTATTAAAAATGCGACTAGTATAAATCGATTGCGCGTAAAAAATGATGTTTATCGGTACTAATTATTTGTTTGCGCGTCAAATATTTGTTTAGATATTAAAAAAACTAAGGTGGGTGTTGTGAAATAATAAATTTTTATTTTTTGTTTAAAAATGATGGTAAAAGAATAATTAAACAATGTAAATTTGTAGATTTTCACATGCGCAATCAGCACCCGATATCAGTTTATCCATAAGTTATTTATTTACACCGTAAATAAATAATTAAATAATCCCATAACCTCAGCCGCAGCGTCCGAGCTCAAGAGTGCAATATTCCTAATACGCTGGCAATTAAAGGGGTTTTTTCTTTAGTTGGCAGCAATAGCTTACAAAAGAGCTTTGCCAAAAACCTATATTATTTATGACTTTATAGTTTAAAATCTTTTTAGTTTCCATAAAAAGTTAAAGTTATAGATTGAAACCTCTTTTATTTCTTTTATAATACAAATACGAATACTGGTGGTCATTCATGTTAAATCCATTTCTTTAATTTTTTTCCATTCCATCCAATGTAGTAGTTGCATCGCTGTGATATTGGGTTGTCTGAAAAATTGATCATGTCTCTGCGTAGTAACACGATATCCGTGTGCCGTTCAGCCACATCTCCAGTAGTGCGATAACGTGAGCACAACCTTGATATCACGTTTTGGCTGGTGTGCAGGGCCTCAGCAACGAGGCGTTGAATAGCAACATTTTGTAACATGCCCGCGGCTTGTAACTTTTTATCTCGACTCATTCATTAATATCTATATAACAATATTTTAACAGCTTCGTAGAGTGCAGTGGCTTAGCAATGAGTTACAGCGCTAAGAGCCGCGGGTTCGAATCACGCACGGAACAAATATTTGTATGGACTACAAGTAATTGTTCCGGGTCTGGAGGTTTGTCCATGTGAAATTTATGTTTGTAAACTGCCCCCACGATACAGGAGAAAATCCTAGTTAGGAGGTAACTTTGTTTAAAAAATATATTAAAAAAATATAAATTTTCCTTGACGTACCTAACGAATTACTAACAATTTTGCCACCATATCATTTCTTTTGTTTTTTTTTTATTTAAAAATATAACAAAAGAGGTCTCAATTTATAACTATAACTTTTTATGGAAATTAAAAACTATAAAGTCATAAATAATATAGGTTTTTGGTAAAGCTCTTTAGGAAGCTATTGCTGCCAACTAAAGAAAAAAGCGCTTTAAGCGCCAGCGTACTAGGGACATTGTACTCTCGAGCTCGGTCGCTGCGGCTGAGGTTATGGGATTATTTAATTAATTAATTACGATGTAAATTAATAACTTATGGATAAACTGATATCGAGTGCTGATTACGCATGCGAAAATCTACAAATGTGGTAATTAATCTTTTACCACCATTTTTAAGCAAAAAATAAAAATTTATTTATTTTACAGCACCCATCTTACTTTTTAAAATATCTTAACAAATATTTGACGCGCAAACAAATAATTAGTACCGATAAAAATCATTTTTTACGCGCAATTGATTTATAATAGTCGCATATTTAATAATTATTTCCTAGTGCCAACTTCATGGACCTAGCTTGGAGGTTATCAATGTTACGATAAATACTTCTAATGTTTTGACACAACAATATGGTAAGTTTCGTTTTACCAATACTCATACACTTTGTTTGGTTCTGTATATCACAACTTACATGGTTAGCTATATCAACTTGATCCTAGTCCTTATTGTGCATAAAGAGTTAACAATAACCACGTTTGCAATAAAAATAAATAAAGAACTTTGTCGATTTAGTATCATTAGTTGTATGAGAACATAAGTGATATTGTATAGATGGTTTAGCCAAAAGGTTTGTTTTTAGTGTAATGCTGTAATGGTATTTATTCGAGAAAGGTCTGAAATAAACAAGAACGACCAACCTTAGAGTTAATGATTGTAAATGAGAATCAACATGTAAATGGGTGATGATTGCGTGAGTATGAGCTGTGTGTGAGTGTATTGTATGATTCAAAAGTGTGTTATATATGACTGTGATTGAAGATACCATAGGAGATTTTTTGTCAGTAATTGAAGTACAAATTATAATAGACAGAATAGCTAAACAGATGTTAATACCTACAGTTAGAACAATATACATAAATAATACAATGTAACTAATCACTAATAATATTAATGAAGATGACAAGAATTGGATGAAACCATTGAGTCATGCTTGTGAACTTTCTTGCATAAGATGTTTAGTTTTTTAATATTTTCATTTTTTCTGGTTTTTGTACGCACTCTGTAGATATCCTTTATATCGGATTTATCGATCTTACAGTCGATGTGTTTGGACAAGTATTGGACCATGCTTATTAGATCTTCCTTTGTTTCGCTGTTTATAATTGGTACATTTTTATCTCAATTTTAGTTTTCTGATTGTCTCTTTGTATGTCTTCAACTTTTTCCTCTAGTAAGGTTATGTATTATCTGTCTTTTTTGGCTTGGATCTCCATTTGAACTATTTTATTTTTGTAGTCCTCGTTTTGGCTAGTCAGGATACCGATAGAGTTATCAATATTATAATTCGATTGGTGAATTTCTATAATTTTACTGGTGATAGTTTGAAGTTCTAATTGTTGCGTAGCTATAAATGATGAAAACAATTTTTTTATTTCCTCTTTAAAATCATTCAGTTCAGAAGTTATGTCATCTTCCCTTCCTCGTTTAAATCTCTGTGTGATATAGCTCGATTGTGTACTATCAGTAAGCTCGTTTATGCGTGAATCCGAAACGGATTTATCCATATAGGAGGCATATATGAGATAGAATGAATATATCATTTAATTTCGGATAGAAATATTTATGTATTATATAAATGTTTAAATTTGTATCAGAATTTTATTAACAAATCCTTATTAAAAAAGCAACGAGTGAACACAGTAAATAATGTAAATGGGGCCAAATGCCAAATGTAAGTATGTAGTCTCTCTCTACCCCTCTAGGTGACAGGAGTGAGTGTTTATGTTACGTTATATGTTATTAAAATTATGTATGTTACCTATATAATATATATAGTGTAATTTTAAAATATATTCATATTCCCTTTTCATGTAACACCCGCCAATAAACCTCTCAGACATAAGAAGAAACCTCTGTCCAGCAGTGAGATGATTTAGATCATACTTGAGATATCTAAACAATTCTCATTAAAACTTTCTGCCGCCTTTAAACCATTTCTTCCAACCAAACACTTAGTTTAAAACAAATAAAAATAAAGGCCGTAATATTTTTGTTAACATTACTTCAATTTAATCATAAAATCATAGACTAAATATACTATTTATATCGATGCATAAAATATATTCTCTACGAAGGGTCATATTCAGGTTATTCATGCACTATTTTCTCACTGAATCCTTGATAATACAGTAATTAGCTCTAAAATCATTATCACTTATAGAAAAAAAACTTAAGCCCTTAAAATGCTTAATTTGAAGCTTTTTTCATCTTTAGTTTAATTCTAATGCACGATTAAGGCATACAACAGTAGATGCAAGAGCTAGACGTGTCATTATATAATAATTCATAGCAACCAATAAGATAATTAAACCAAATAAACACAAATCCTAAAACGTTACTGTTTTGCTATTGCCTAAATTCTAATTCTACCGCAATATCAATCACAATATGCAGCTGCCAACAAAAGTGCGTCGAGAGTACCGATTTTGCTTACAATCGGGTTGGATGGATATTTTCAATTCTAATCTCAATTAGTACACACAATCACTACGTAATATCAAACTAATATAGCGCTAGAGTTTTCTTATCAAGAGTACGAAAAATTATAATTTCAATCCCGAAACGAAACGGAATTACGAAAAATTATAATTTTAATTTCCTTGACTTAACAATAAAAAGAAAAGAGTCGGTGCATGTTTTTCAAATTTATCGAAATCCAACTCATACCGACACGGTCATCCCCGCATCATCGTGTCATCCATGGCAACATAAATTAGCCGCTTTTTATTGTTACATCAACCGTCTGTTCACTGTTCCATTAAGGCTGAATACGACGCGAATGACCTTGCGCGTTTCGCAGCAAACCACGCGCCGCCAGTACCTACGCTTTGTTTATATAGACATGTATAATACCTATAATCAAAGCCGTATGGGTTTTGATTATAATATTTGACTGAAAACTACAACTTACTAGCTCAGATGCAGAGTAATGAACAACACAGAGAGCATTGCTTACTTCTTAAATAAATTTTTCTTATTTATAATATTAGTTCCTATAGATTATAAATTCTGTACTTTATTCGTTATAAAATATTGTTCGAAAAGTTATTGAATTGATAACGATTTTTTTCTTAATTGGTGCATCGTACGTAAAGAACCTCAAATAACTGAAAATGTTTGTTTTAGTGTGTCTTACAAGATGCCGTAATGCAAATTGCATAAATAATAAAGAAAAGTAAAACTAAAAAGTCGGTGATTGCCCCATAGTGGGGATAGGTACTGTGTATGTAAATTCTCACAAGACTACTCCGACTGGTCAATCACTTCACATCCGAAGTATTTCGGTTTTTCTTAATTATGTACTTTTACCCCATGCTTTCGGACAATACATTGACTGACATTATTTGCGGTCTCTGTGCTTGCACTACTCTGTACATTCTTTTCCGACTGGGTCTTGATATTTTACATTTTTAGTGTTTCTCACTTGAAACTAGAAAAGTATAAATGATCAGTTTGGCTAATGTAAATGAGTAAAAATGCAACCTATTAGACAGCCTCAAACAAAAAATTACCTTACAAAAATCTAAGTATTAACCTCAAATACAACATTCGAGCAGCGTTCTTGCGATAAACTCTCTTTGTTTTACCACTTAGGTAACATTTATTTCTTTACCTACCCATATTTACATTTATAGACACTTAAACGAGTATAAAACAATAAATTAACGATTTTCGCTACAGACACATCGACTGTTGTTACCTTACGTCACAAGTCGAAGCGCCTGGTAATTTATTACGGCAAACTTTTATCTGGCAATATACGATATTATTATTAGGTGTTTTTAATTAAAACGAATTATGTTAATAAATAATATTTTGTATCGAAAATAAAGATAGCAGGTACCTTCGGAATCACAATACAAACATTTTTACGTAAAAGAATTTTTCCTAAATTAAAATTCACAGAGTTTTGGAAGAACAATAATTTCATATATCATTTCTTAACATTTTTTTATTTGTTGGTATATTCATTTATTTTAAAATGTTAAATGACGGTGACCTTGTGAAGGACCCGAACAAACCTACAAAAATGTTTTAAAGCTTAGAATTACTTCAGGTCAAAGTTCTAGTCAAGAGAAATACATTAATTTTCGCCAGTTCTCTTCGTATTCGACCTTAATATAATTTATCAAATTGCAGTCTCTAACGGTTTTTCAAAAAATCTCATTAATAATCTTATTAAAAAGAAACAAAAGTATGTTGTTCGCAATTCTTTGTACGCGGTTCGATCTCAGTGTCCGCCGATATGTGGGTAGTTTGACTTAGGCTCCATATCGGAAAAAATAGCTACTCTTAGAAAAAACGGCATTAACGTGACATTCAAAACAAACAATTCGCTTAGGAATATTTGTAATAATAAAGATAAGTTAAATATTAGTCAAAAATGGGTGTTTATAAACTTGTTTGTAACGAATGCCACGCCGTTTACGTGGGTCAGACTGGTCGCAATTTCGGGACGCGCTATAAAGAGCATTTGTCAGCGTACAGAAATTGCAATCCTGATAAATCCCATTTTGCTACACATCTCTTGGACACTGGACACAACCTAGCCAGCGACCATTCCTCTGAAGTCTTACATACTTGTACTAGTCGTTCACTTCAAGAATGCCGTTACCTCCCGCCGCGCCCCTCATTCCGCGCCTCAAGCGTCGCCCTTTTAGTACCGATAGCAACGTCGAAGTGTACTTACGTCCGTTTTTTATGCTCCCGTACGTTCTCTAGTTTGTTACTGTTGATTTTTTGTTTTTGTTTCTGTTGATATTCGTTAATTTGTACTGTTACAATGAGTAATTTTATTTTTTTCGAATGTTCGATAAAATAAAATTTTCATTTTATTTAAAAATGTATATGTGTACATATACATTTTTAAATAAAATGAAAATTTTATTTTATCGAACACGTTATTATTTCATCATCATCATCATTCAAAAAATATTTTATTTCATCGAACACGTAATTATTTAACTTTATTGAAAATATGAATACTAAAAAACATAAACATGATGACTTTTTTCGTCTACGGTACCGTCAGCTGTGACGTCGTAACGGTTTACGACGGCAAACTCGAAATGAATGCGTAGTAGTAAGGGGCAGCGGCTGTGTGTGTTGGAACTGTTGGAGGTTTTAAAAAATAATAATGGTAACAATGCACTGCTGAATGAACAAACAAATGTTTCTAATTCACCTTTGTTAAACTCTTTAAGGCTAATCTTTAATAATAATTTTAAAATTAACCACAATAAATAACTATAATAATATCAATATAAAAACAATAATAATAATAATAATACTTAAAAATATTAATCATAACAATTAGTCGCAGGTTTGTCGTCGCGCGGCGCGGTCACTCGCTACTTTGGTTGGGAGTGGTGTGTCGGCATGTATAAATAGCAGCTGTTTCGGCTCGCCGCTCGCTTAGCGGTCAGACGCACACAGAGTACTTTTTGTATACCTGAAACAGTCGCCGTAGAGTCTACATTACCGGAGGATGCCTCGTGTAGAGGCGAAACATGTGTCGTATTGTCGTCGATGGTGTGTCTTACCTGGAATAGTGGTGTTGGAAGTAGTGGTGACGGGAGTAGTGGTGTTGGGAGTAGTGACTAGTGATGCTAGGACTAGTGGTGACGGAGTTAGTGCATGCAATTGAGGGAGGGCGGGAGGTACTCTTCAATCCAAGTAAGACACATCATTGTAATTAGCTAGCGGAAGGTTGCAAAGTAATAAATTATTTATTTTCAATCCCGATCGATCGGAATTGTTTTCAAAAGTAAGCCTGCAGATGCGGATTGAATGTTTAACGGATAATAGGAATAGCTTTGAAAATATGTCATTAAGCGTTGTATCTGAAAGATAAATATGCACACCAACACTCCTATGTAACATCGCAGTCTGTCAAACAAAACATTGACTCATAACATAAATCACTTTAGTAACGTAGAAAACTAGAAGATTTTAGTAGACTAAAATCAAAGATATTATAATACATTTCTTATGGAAATATATTATAATATCCTTGATCTTATAGAAAAAAAAAATAATAACTCTTTCTTTAACCAAAATAAATATGGGGACTCTACTTGAAGCATTACAAAATTATTCATCTATGAAAAGATACACCACATCCTTTGTATGATTCACTTTTGCATTCTTTCACGCAAAAAGTGAGAACCTTTTTTAACTGTTTGGACACGATAAAAAATGAAACATTAAAGTAAATACTGGACAAACAAAATACTACTCGTATCTATAATAATAATAATGTCCTCCAGACCGAATTTCGGCCACAGCGGCCCGGCTTAACGGTGGCTAGCCATCGGCGCAGGAGGCAGTATCTATACACACGTATAGGCCGTAGACAGAGAATCCTATAGACTCCGCCATAGCGTGTCGCAGAAGGGGACAAAAGAAAATACGTCACTATATTTAGGGTTACAAGTGTGAGGAAAAATTTACCCCACAACTAGCTATAAAATTAGAAATTAGTACGTGAAGTAAGCCTGAAATGGAACACTGCTATTAACGATTATCATTGATATGTATTGTAGTTGATGGAGAGCTAAGTGGACTGTATTTGACTAATTATTTATTATAATTTACTGTGGTGAAGAAAGAAGAAACTAAAAAATTGTGATATATGTCTGACTAATAAACTTAAAGAAACTATTGTGTAATGAATAAGAGCTTAGTGGGCTGTATTTATGTAGGTTGTGTTTTAATATTGAAGAAAGAACATACTGAACTAACTGTTACCAGCCCTCTGTCACTCTTGCTACCTGCGTGAAATAATTACCTACAATCGCTAGGCACCCAGGGTAACATACGCAGTCGGGGCTAGCGCGTTGTAGGCGATTGAATGTTTGTTTTGAGTTTTTTAACGTAGCATAAACACTCACGCCTATCACCCAGAGGGGTAGGCAGAGACTACGGACATTCCATTTGGCACGATCCTTACATACCTCTTTCGCGTCCTTTACATCCATATATCTACGCATACATGCTCGTCGGTTAAGGGTACTTCTAACGTGGTCCATTTTCAAAATATCGCCAATTTGGTCGATAAACTTTTTTTTAACGGTGTTTACGTAATTAGTTTTTTTTTTGTAAATACTTGTTGAAATAGTCTTTGTTTAGTGTTATTTATATTATTTTACCTATTTGATAATTTTTAATGGAAAAACGTCGCTCCTACTATAATTGTTGCGTGGATGGATGCCAAATGCCTAGAAAAAGGTTTCAGATATATCATTCTTTAAAATTACCGAAGGATTTTAGAAGCAAGTTATGAAAGGTGAATTTATTTCTTTTTTTTGTTAGATAGGTACTGATAGTCAAAAAGAATTAAGTAATAACACAGTCTATAAATCCATACAGTCGTCCGACTAAGACGTCTAGACTGGGCAATCGTGCGGGGTGTGTGGGGTGAGAAGCGGGAAGGACGAGCCCGATCTGCTTATGCCAATCGTATTAGTAGCTCGGGACACGACTTCCAGGGTTAGCTCGCGCTTGCTTTTGTTATTTTTAAATGTTATCATCCATTTTTATGTTCAAGATGGCGGACATTTTTTAATAATATGATATGAGTATCAATTTCGAGGTTCTTGTAGTGCTTATTACGAAACCGGGATCCAATTTCATATCCAAGATGGCGGACATTTTTTTAATAATATGATATGGGTAACAATTTCAGGGTTTCTTGGGGTGCTTATTACGAAACTGGCATCCATTTTCATATCCAAGATGGCGGACATTTTTTTAATGATATGATATGGGTATCAATTTCGGTGTTTCTTGGGGTGCTTATTACGAAACTGGCATCCATTTTCATATCCAAGATGGCTAACATTTTTTTAATAATATGATATGGGTATCAATTTCGAGGTTTCTTGGGGTGCTGATAACGAAAATGGAATTTATTTTTAAATCCAAGATGGTGGACATCATTTTTTTAATGTTAGGGATATCAATTTTTAGAAGGAGTCGAAACTGAGGTATGGCCACATATCGAGAGTAGAGCACTCCCTCATGTTGTGAGGCGTGCAATTAGTGTTTTGAGTACTTTCAAGAAAAATGTAAGAACAAATTATTACTTATTCTTTATATTAGTAATCATATTGTTGATCACGATGTAGATCTAAAATAAATAATGAAATTAGTAAAAGTTGTTAATTTGTGACAACCCTAACTTCCATACGCTGTCTAGACGTTGTCGGCATTTACCACGAGATCAAAGGCGTCGTCCTACTGTATGTTTTTATTATACTGTGGTAATAATTTATCTACACAAGTAATACCCATGTACTTTATTACTTAACGTAGTTGAAATTTACTTCACTATCCAAGTATCTACATACTTACATACCTATATATTATGTCTTGTAATTAAAATATAAAATTGTAATAAAAAATAGGTAAGTTATAATAACACTAAACACTGAAATTAAAACTTTGTTTTCTAACAAGATTTTTAACTGAGTAGAATACGATCACATTTCTGTTAGGAATAGTATTTCGGGTTTATTTGCTGTGGCCTTGCTAGTTGCATGCGTTGAGCATCGCAGAAATTACATATGTACGAAAATATGATCGGTCAATCATAGTTAGAATAGGTACTTCATCTAAGTAACTTAATTAACATTTTGCAATGTATTTTTTACTCTTTATTGTTAGTCCTTAGTAACCACGAAAAGTCCGCTATGGCGCAGGAAGGGGAAAAGATGCAAAGTAACATTGACACTCGCGCGCAGCGATAAAATTTTATTTAGCTTGCGTGCGCGATTTATCTGATTAATAATAATGTAGGCTATTTAACGTCGGCAAGCAGTCGACATCAAAGGAGTGCAACATCTGTACGTAGTACTATTATTTATTCTGTGCTGTTACTGTGATATCTATATGACTAATTATTTACTGAGAGAATTTACTGCTATTTTAAACTGCTAGGATTAAAGTTAAATTAAAGATTGTACAAAAAACTAAAGTAAATTTATTAAACTATTTACACAATGCGGCAGTCTTACAAACTATCACTAATCTAATGCCTAATGGGACCTAATAGGGAGCCTTAGAGGTCTTCTTGCTTGTTGTTCTTCTCTTAAGCACTGTCGCGAATATCGTACGCCGGCCGGTAGCCCTTCTTTCATTCCCGCCGACGGGGTGACGTTGGCGCTGACTAGAATGTTAGGTTTAGCATGGTCGTATTTGATGCCTGTGTCGTAACAGGTTTTGGAGAGTCTGGTGAATTGACCCTGGTCTCTGAGGAAGGAATCACCCTTCTTGGGGGTTATTGCCTTCCATAAATTCCTTAATATTATAATAACCATTTTTATACAAACTTAGTTCAACAAAGTTTTAGAACTTCGATTCAAAGCTACCACATAGTTCACCAGACTTACACATTTTGTTCCATCCCATTGGACGTGCCTCCTTATAGCCATCTCATCCATGCTAACTGCACAATACAGTTCGGTTTTTTTGTTCTTTGTCACTAATTTAATGCATTCTAATGATTTAGTTGTAAACCCTGGGTTTGCATCTACACTTTTGTACCATGTGGTAAGTGTGGATAGAAGAGGCAGACAAGTATTAAATTGTTGTCGTACATACGTATAAGCCCGAGGACTTATAAATTGCAAGCAAATAGTAAATTTACGTAATCCTTTTCAATTTGACGACAAAGTTTAAAAGAAAGGAAGCGTTTTAGTATTATGTAAGCAAGCTCGGGGCTTTAAATTTTTTCTTACCTTTGCTGACAAATGGAGCGGGGGGGAACATATATTTAAAATCTTACGTAAAATAAAGAAATATAAAACAATAAAATTATTAATACAACAATATTTATAAATAAAATTAATAATAGGTACTATTTTTATTATTTCTAGTTAGTATACTGAATGAATATCTTTTCATATTTTTTACCAAAAATAAATCGATGACTCTTCCGATACTCCATGTCCATTTTTCCTTTTTATTATTTACTAAAATTATATACAATGTGTCCGGTTTCCGATGTCCGATACTTTAAGGGGTTAAAATACAATTAATTTTATCGACAAATCAGGGATCAATGATTTTTTTTCGCCATCAATTAAAAAATGGCAGCACTTTAAAAAAAATTGTTGGCGAAGCATAGATGCTTGTATTAATTTAACATTATCTACCCAAGTAGTAGATTTTCAAAAACAAAATTGGTCTCAAATGTTAGTTAATGGTGTAGACAATAAATCTAGATTCAAAATATTATTTTTTAGTTTTTCAGTATTAGTAAAAAACATTTTTGAAAAAATAAATTAGACAACAAATTGATGTTGTTTTTCAGATTCTTAGCTTTAAAAAAAAACCATCGTGTTAACAAATTTTTAATTGTTTTTATTATAATACAGGATATTTGCTATAAATGCACATTTAAATCTTAACTCTGAGTTAGATAGTTTAGGAGCTATGATAATTTGAATGTAACTGTTCAAAGTGCCTCTACCCCGATATTAGATAACTAAACACCCATTCCAGTGAGTAAGATAAAATTCTTCAATAATTCAAGGAATCGTAAGCAAGCACAATAGCATCCTTTGTTCACACAAACTTTTTTTTTTACTTTTTGTTTATTACAATGAACGAGTACTCAAGCCAGCATATCGCTGTAACAGTTCAACAACAAAACAAAAACGTAACAAAGTCTAACAACAAACAATAATTATGTACAGTAAGTAGATTTACTTAAAACCAGGAATGTTATCACAACGCAGAGCGAGGGACGACTGCTCGACGGCACAAGTGCACACTGCACCCTTTTTACCTGGAGACAGCCGTTATTCTGTCTCGCTCGCACTGTTGTGCACAGCGTTTTTTACCTGCTCACACAAAGGATGCTATTGTGCTTGCTTACGATTCCTTGAATTATTGAAGAATTTTATCTTACTCACTGGAATGGGTGTTTAGTTATCTAATATCGGGGTAGAGGCACTTTGAACAGTTACATTCAAATTATCATAGCTCCTAAACTATCTAACTCAGAGTTAAGATTTAAATGTGCATTTATAGCAAATATCCTGTATTATAATAAAAAAAAAGTAAAAAAATTGATTAACACGATGGTTTTTTTTAAAGCTAAGAATCTGAAAAACAACATCAATTTGTTGTCTAATTTATTTTTTCAAAAATGTTTTTTACTAATACTGAAAAATTAAAAAATAATATTTTGAATCTAGATTTATTGTCTACACTATTAACTAACATTTGAGACCAATTTTGTTTTTGAAAGTCTTCTACTTGGGTAGATATTGTTAAATTAATACAAGCATCTATGCTTCGCCAACAATTTTTTTTAAAGTGCTGCCATTTTTTTATTGATGGCGAAAAAAAATCATTGATCCCTGATTTGTCGATAAAATTAATTGTATCTTAACCCCTTAAAGTATCGGACATCGGAAACCGGACAACCTGTATAAGATTTAAAGTTTTTTCAACTCTTAAATTTAATAACCAGTATTTTAGAGACGGAAAAAATTTATAAAACATTATATTAAAGTAAAACAATTGTGAAGTAAATAAATTATTAATGTTATATATACTGTATTTTTACTCTTTCTTGACAGCCCTAAGTAACCTCGGAAAAACAGCCGTGATGTGAGAATGAGAGAAGGTGCAAGGTAATAACTTAATAATTAAAGCTATTAAACGTCGGCAAGCTGTCAACTCAACATCAAAAGAGTGAAATTTCTGTACGTAGTACTATTATTTATTCTGTGCCCAGGGTAACATACGCAGTTATATATATTATTTTACCTATTTGAAAATTGTAGCGGAAAAACGTCGTTCCTACTACAATTTTTACGTGGATGGATGCTAAATGCCCAAAAAAAGGTTCAGATATATCATTCCTTAAAATTACCGAAGGATTTTAGAAAGGAGTTATGAAAGGTGAATTTATTTCATTATTTTGTTAGGTAGGTACTTATAGCAAAAAAGATTTAAGTAATAATTTATCGACACAAGTAATACGTACTTTATTACAAAACTTAGTTGAAATTTACTTCACTATCCAAGTATCTATATACTTACATACCTATATATTATGTCTTTTGTAATTAAAATATTATAAGTTATAATAACACAAATCACTGAAATTAAAACTTTGTTTTCTAACAAGATTATTAACTGAGTAGAATACGATCACATTTCTGTTAGCAATCGTATCTGAGGTTTATTTGTTGTGGCCTTGCTAGTTGCATGCGTTGAGTATCGTAGAAATCACATAGGTGCGAAAATATGGTCAGTCGATCATAGTTGGAATAGGTACTTCACCTAAGTAACTTAATTAACATTTCGCAATGTATTTCTTAACTCTTTTTTGATAGTCTTTAATATCCACGAAGTCCGCCATGGCGTAGGAAGGGGAAAAGATGCAAAGTAATATGGACACTCGCGCGCAGCGTTAAAATGTTATTTAGCTTGCGTGCGTGATTTATCTGATTAATAATAACTATGTAGGCTATTAAACGTCTGCCAGCAGTCGACATCAAAGGAGTGCAACAAAATTATTTATTCTGTGCTGTTACTGTGATATATATAAGACTAATTATTTACTGAGAGAATTTATTGCTATTTTAAACTGCAAGGGGTTGAGTTAAATTAAAGATTGTACAAAAAACAAAAGTAAATTTATAAAACTATTTACACAATGCGGCAGTCTTACAAGCTATCACTAATCTGACGTCCAATGTGACCTAATAGGGAGCCTGAAGTGTCTTCTTGCTTGTTGTTCTTGAGTTTGTGTAAGCACTCGCAGTCGCCGGGCCTCGCTCTGATGCAGGGCGGTTGCTCACTCGCCGTCCGTAACATATTGCTATTTATTATTGCTAAGGACTGTATTAATTAAAAGGTAGTACGATGAACTAACATTAATTTATTTACTATTTATAAAATGCGGCAGTTTTTAATTATAATATATTCTCTATTTTATTGCCTAATCTAATGCCTAATAGGGAGCTTGAGAGATTTTTTTTCCTCTGGAGCGCTAGTCTGCCGCGAATGCCGACGCCGGTTTTTTTTTGCGCCCAGAAGCTATGTAAAGGGCTACCCTCCTAGAAGCGGGGGAGGGAGGTGGCGAATGAGCTTAGCATACCACGCAGCCGGATGCGTGGTTATGTGGGACTCACTATGAAAACCTAAGTGCCTACCCACTAAACACCACCTTCGACAGAAGACTCGGCCTGAGCCGCTAAGAGGCAGTCCAGGTTGGCCGAAAGCTTGCTGGGGTTGGGGGGCGAAAGAGAGTTTCTCGGTCTGCGAACTCGATAGCGAGAGGGAGTGGGGCTGCATAGGAAGCTGCCTCACGAATAAGATGATTTGAGTGAGACTCTGAGACTTTGAAGAAGTTCTAAGAGAGTGATTTTAGAAATTGTTGGATTGTGGGGCACTCTAATTCTCGGTGAAAGTCAGCGTTTCAGATGAACCAGAGCGCGTTCGTAGTTCTACGACAAAAATAGTTTTGAACTACTTGAAGTTCGTTTAGAATGTTAGGTTTAGCACGGTCATATTTGAAGCCGTCTTGACGTCTTGACGTTTGTGTCGTAACAGGTTTTGGAAAGTCTGGTGAATTGACCCTGGTCTCTGAGGAAGGAATCACCCTTCTTGGGGGTTATTGTCTTCTATAAATTCCTTAATATTATCATAACCATTTTTATACAAACTTAGTTCAACAAAGTTTTAGAACTTTGATTGATAGTTCAAGCGAGGAATTTATTTACTTTAAACTGAGTGGATTCTACATACTATTATGTAGGTCGCCCAGATAATTATAGCTAAAACCTAAAAGTAAAATTGCAGACATCATAAGTTCCTTTTTCGGGCAAAGGTCTCGACTGAACTGCCCCAATAAGTGTGTGCGTACTTAAAAAATATTTGAAAAAACAAATGTTTTTTAAAAAAAATAAAGTTTCTAATTCCTCACGATGTTTTCCTTCATCGCTGTGTGTTCAGCGTTTGGTAAATCAGCAGCTATAATTGCAATAAACGATTTTATTAAAGCCAGGGGGATCGAACCCGAATTGCTCGGGTACTATGAAATTGACAGCAAGTGTTTAGCTACTACAGCTCTCTTCCATATCAGACATGAGAAATGGAGCTATACCTTCTCAATATACAGTTACATTTAGTTACGTTACTAAAAATATCAACAAGAAGTGTAAAAATAAAATTTTTGAATTCATATAAATTTGATATAAACAAAACGAGAACAAAATCAACGTCAATTAAATACGCATTATTAAGGATAACTCAAAGTCAGATCTTGATCAAACTTATATGAGATCACAAGAGAAGCACCAGCTTTCAAATAAAAAAAGAATTATAAAAATCGTTAGAATAATATTCTGAGGTAACACACATAAAAAAGGATAAGTACTACAACATCAAATTTTGTATATTTTCTGGGAATTTGTGTTAAAAGCGTATACATCGGCCTAAGAATGAATTACTGACTCGGTGGAGTCGAGTATTATTGTCCTTTAAACAAAACAAGCTTCGTATGAAGGTTCCTAATTTTTTGTTTGGGTTCAAATGCTTTTGTGGCGTGATGTATACGCAGTTCAAAATAGTGCATGGAAATTGCCTTAATAAGTAAAACTTTGTGGTTTCCAATAAAAGGTTGACTTTCAAAATGATTTGTCGTAAATACATCCTGGCATCGTTTGAAAGTAATTAAAATAAGTTTCGGTAATAGATTTTTTTCTGCAAAGAATGATACTTCTTTATGTGAATGTATCCTAAATATTCTTTCTGCCAACGTACATACTTTAATAACATCGCGTGAAGGATAAATAAGGCCACCTTTATCGTTTTTAAATATAAGACCTAAATATTTGTCGCTAATAAGAGCTAGCAGACAATCTTCACATTTTAGAGTTTTTCTTAATTTCCTAACCACAAACCCACCGATATATGAAATAATTTCTTCAGTATAGGTGGTCAGTTTTGAAGGGTTAAAAATATAATCGTGGTCATCATCGACCAAGAAATTATTATTAGGGGGAAAATCCTTAATCGAGTCTTCGAGATCTTGAGTGCTGTACATATTAATTTTATTTTCGTATCGCACTTCTGTGTGAGTCAAAATTTTTATATCCTCTAGAGGTATACAGTTTCCTGACTCAATACCTTTTATTTCCCCGTGTATCACTAGTCTTTTGTAGGCGCTTTGAAATTAAAAGGCTGTTGGATTGTTGTTATAGCCTCCCTTTGATCGTATCGAGCTGAAGAAGCACTCAGGTGATCTTGGCTAAGTTTGTATATAGGCAAAAAATTAAGTTTACCCGTTACTATGATATCAGCATACAATTTTTTAAGACTTTGTATACATATTAAGAAACCAATGAATCCAACTTTCCTATTTGTTTGCAATATTGGTTTTCCCTCTAATTGCAACCCTCTGATGTAGATATCCATTATATTGACAAATTCTAGAATGCTATCGCCATTTTTACTATTAATAGGTTTTTCAAAACCATACATATTCAGATTCCGACTATTTAAAATATCAAATAAGTTGTTAATTTTCCTTATAAAGTCAACAGTACCCTCGGAACCCGAAAATTCTTGTAAATTTAATTGTTTTCACAAAATTCTATCGCATCTGCCACGGAATTACTGAATGTTTGTGCCGCCAACTTAACTTTCATTATTTGTTTTGAAAAATTTATATGCTGATTTTTAAGACGGTTAGCTAGATGGAGACCCACCCTTTCTTGCAGATTATCAAGCAATTCTATAAAATGCCATGAAATGATTCCACCATGCAGATTTGTTAATTCATTTTTCTGACCTAGTGTATTTCTGACAAGTTTCAGCATATGAGCTGGATCCGGAAATATAACTATGTGCTTTTTATCACAAAGAAAATACGAAGTAATATCTTTCAATTCATCGAAATTGCAACCTAAGTTTTTAGCCATCGAAAAGTTGGTTGGAGAGCCATCAAAAGTTAGGGAGACTATATTAACACCACAATCTACTAACAAACCCATACATTGTTTAATTAATGTTGCCTTTTGTTCGCCTGTACAACTATCAATAAAAAAATAACCGATAGGCATTTTCCATGCACTATTTATAAATGTCACCAAAAACACCAATTCCTCCCTAGCTTCAGCTACATTGTGACCATCCAAGGCTACCCCATAGTTCAACATGTTAACAACACATGTTAACGAGTTCAAAAGCATGCAGTTTTTTTAGTTGGACTTAAAAATACTTTACCACCAAGTAGATCGTTATTTATTTTTTTTCAATGACATTACAAAGTGAATGTCGAAAAAATGGACTTAGGATAATACACCTTCGGTACGCAGATATTATTATTTCCTATAATAGTGGGTAATAACTTATAGAAAAGTTGGCCACACCGAAGATTTTAGGTTAAAATTTGCAATTGTTATTTTTGTACTTTTTAGCGCTAGATTTACGTCTAGAGTACATTATACACACTGTAAGTATTTTATTAAATGTTACAGACTGCCTAGTAACCGATAGTATGGTATACTTACGAATGAAAAGACAACCCCGCCATTTCCTTTCACTATCACTTTTACACCCTAATACACTACACCGCACCATGTTTTAAATAAAAATGGTTGGAATACTACGTCTTAATTGTTCACAACAAAATATAATATGAAATAATTATCATAAAACACATAAAACAGTATTTTATACAAAGAATTTATCACGCTACACGTTAGCTGTCAAACTTTATTTAGCAAAGTGGTTTGCTAAATATTAAAAATGGCGACACGCTAAGCGAAACAAAAAATCTCATCGTTCTTTCTCATTTCTTTACACGACATCGGCGTAAGTTGCTCTTTCTCTTGTGTGACTGCGATAAAAGATATCACTTTGTCTATAGCATTCTCTGTCTACGGTATAGGCCATATTAAAGATGTAGTGTTGCTCAGTTATTGTTTGTAAAAATTGCCAAAACTACGATTCAGAAACAAAGCAAGTAGTTAAACACGATTGGAAATTACGCATAAATATAAATATTTTCTTATGAAGGTTTCTCTTTAATTTTATTTGATAATTATTTTGAATTATTACAAGAAAGGTAATAAAAAATATCATTAAGTTCTACTACATGAAAAAATATTTTACTGCTGCAACACTATAGATAAGGACGCAATCCTAAATAGTGGCATCTCGCTCAACTCGTTTTGCCTTTGAGCCTAATATTATATGAAAATAGACTTTATTTCAATAACATAGAAAACATTTTACGTTTGCAACTTCTTCAAAGTGCATAATCTTGTTCTATACGCGAGTATATTACAATATCTTTTGATTGGCCTCCTTACCTCTATACTCCATGCTCGTGCCTATGTAAACCCGTTAGGCTCAGAAGGGCTAGAACCCAGAGCTCTAAAGCCAGTTAATAAAATAAGTAAACCTGTGGACGTAGACAGAGAAACCTATAGACCACAGACTAATAAGAGTACTAACGTACCTATAGACTAATGATCGGCGTGGCCTCGAGTGAAAAGAACGATAACGAATTTTAAGGTTATACAATAATCTTTATGACTTTTAAACACATTTAGATAAAAATTTTAATTGCTCTAAGAACTGAACTGAACAAGATTCACCAACCTTAAGTTCACAAAACACTTTTTCTCACTTAAACCAACTTGTAAACTCCTTAAATCGCTACGCTGTTAAAGTTGTTTAGCAAACTGTAGACTTTGCTAAACAAAAAAACCGGCACGGAGAAAGGGACAAACAATCACACCGCTCTATCTCATTTCTATGCAAGACGTATGCATAAATCTATCTTTTTCGTGTGCGAATGCGAAAGAAGGCGTCAATTTGTCTATAGGTTTCTATGTCTACGCCTGTAGAGCAACGTTGCCAGGTACACTGTAATTACCGTAGACAGAGAAACCTATAGGCTAATGATCGGCGTGGCCTCGAGTGAGAAGGGACGATAATGATTTTTTAGGTTATACAATAATCTTTATGACTTTTAAATACATTTAGATAAAAATTTTAATTGCTCTAAGAACTGAACTGAACAAGATTCACCAATCTTAGGCTCACAAAACACTTTTTTTCTCACTTAAACCGACTTGTAAACTCCTTAAATCGCTACGCTATTAAAGTTGTTTAGCAAACTGTAGAGTTTGCTAAACAAAAAAACCGGCACGGAGAAAGGGACAAACAATCACACCGCTCCATCTCATTTCTATGCAAGACGTATGCATAAATCTATCTTTTTCGTGTGCGAATGCGAAAGAAGGCGTCAATTTGTCTATAGGTTTCTCTGTCTACGGTAATTACAATAGATCTACCGTATTTTATCGCCGTCTACTGGACACCGTATTTTTATAAATACAGTGTATGGAGACACAGTATTTTTTTTTCAACCAAAAACCAAATTTCGTTTTGTAATGAACGCTACTTATGAAAATTATCGTAAATTATGAATGCGATGAATATGTCCGCCGAACAACACAAAAGAGTACATGGTATTCCATTGGGAATTCCCAGTATCGGCCGCACCGTAGACGGCATTATTCAGGAAAATGAAGTTGGATATGACATAGTTTTGTTTTAATGTTATTGATGTGTCATTTAAATTGTCCGGTATATCGTCTTAGTATTAGGTTCTAAAATATTACGCTTAAAGATTTTCTGTTTGAAGAGTTCAGTTTGGTTGCCCAGTTTATGCTGAACATTTTGGCTCTTCCAAATTCCAACGCCGAGTGTGAAAGGGTGTTCAGCCAAACAAATGACACAAAAACTAAGAACAGAAATAGATTAATTATAGAAACAATTAAGGGCAACATGTTGGCAAAACAGGCCATTTGTTGTCACAGCGGCAACTGTGTAAATTTTCTGCCAACTGACAAGATGCTAAAATCTTTTAATTCTGAAATTTACAAAAAATGGGAGGCAATCGACAGTGACAGTGATTAAACTACTTTGTGTATTAAAATACAAGTTATTTAGTTAGTTCGAGTATAGTATATTTAAAATAAATGCATATTTTGGTTCATTAAAAATTATTTCCCTTTAATACGTCATTTAATTACACTGTAAAATACATAAATAATTTCATACGTGGTAGAGCCATGCTGCAGTTATATTAGTAGTATAGTTGTTGCACGCATGGGTCGGCTCGACCGGGGAAGGACCACGCTCTCACAGAATACCAGCGTGAAATAGTAGCTTAATGCTGCTGTATTTCGTACGGTGAGTGTAGAGAACCGGAGACCCTTTTTACTGGAAACGAGGCATTCCATCTTAGTCCTCACGGGTGACAACGCATCTGCATTTTGATTCGTAATCGAGGATAGATGTAGATGTCTATGGGCCGCAGCAACCACTTACCATCAGGTGGACTGTGTGCTCGTTTATCACCCTATCCTATAAAAAAAATATACTGTACTTTTTTTATAAAACACTGTATTTTTCTCTCAAACACCGTAATTTTATGTGGACAATACAGTATTTTCGAAAATCTGATCTGGCAACCCTGCTGTAGAGAGAGAATGTAAGCCACCGGACTATGAAGTGTAGAAGCAAAAAGTATCAACTCCTATAATGATATAGTTGAAAAAGTAGCCATCTGTAAGCAGTAAATAACAGCTCAAAACCTCTCCACAACAGCGCTGGAGTAGCTACTGGGATGAAATGAACTTAGCAGTTGTCGACGGTTTAAGTGTGCTGCTAAACTGCACAGTAGCTCTAAAATCTAAAATAATTTTATTTAGTAAATATAACCTCGAAAAAGTCGCATATCCCACAAATATTTTTCGGCACGTTCTTTAAAATTTACCACGTAGCTACAGTGGTGCCACCCACGTGCCATTACAAACAGAAAGAGTTTTAGCGGGAACTTGGCCGTAGACGGATTGTCGCGCCTGTTTTGTCGCTTGAATAATGGTTTGAAGTGGATTTTAATTCGTAAAAGTGATGCGATTTTGTGAATTATGTGTTCGCGCATGTGAACTATTTGAGAAAACGACGAAACAAGTGGTTTGATGACGATATATAAACCTCAAGTTATTTTGATCGCTTGAACGCCTTACGAACTTGAGTGGCTATCGTCCTCAATTGTCTAGATTGAGCTGTCGTCAAAATCTCACAAGGGCTTCGAAATGTGACTCATCAGCATATTGTGAAGAAAAAGAATATAAAATGAAGATTCCGAAAGAAATGATATGCTCACAAGGGCTAGAACCCAAAGCTGTAAAGCCAGTTAATAAAAAAAATCACGGTAAAATGGCGAATGCTTAAAATATTTTTTTAATTCTTTCTGTGTTTTATTCATTTGATTTACCTATTGAAAACTGTATATTTGTTGTCTAGTAGATTATATTTTTACTTATTAATGACTGTATTACATTTGTTATTAAATGCAATAACTTAAACGATCTAAATTAAGTGTGTTTTTCCTAATAGATGTAAACTTAGTGAGACCAATGTTTTTCCTTTATAATGTCAAAACAAGGAAAAAGAAAAATCACTGTCGAATTACCGAAAACAAAGGACCTAGCGAATAGACCTAGTGTTTTTGAGCGACTCGGCACCAAAAAAAATTCTAGTACAAGTGCTAAAAAAACAAGTGAATATTGTAGACAGTGGGCACAACACGGCAGTTGCGCATATGGTAAAAATTGCAAGTTCGCTGCTACTCATACTCTAATAAGTCCATCAAAACAACGTGCGGCAAATAAGGAAAGTGAGCATAAACGTTTGTTAAAAGATGATCCTAAAAGTAGACTACATTCGACCGTCGTAGTTAGAACCGGTCGCAGCCCTGACGGAGAAATTGATAATTGGGATCAAAATGACTTAGAATATGCTGACACCGATGTGTTAGAGAAAAGAAGGCAACAATTGCAACGTGAATTAGAATTGCAACTAAAAATGGATTCAAACAAAGATATTCATAAAGACAAGAAAAAAATTGTATCAAGCTCCTCATCATCGAGAAGCTCCAGCTCGTCTAGTGTCTCATCATCTTCTTCAGGTGGTACTACATCTTCTTCTTCATCTGGCAGGTATAGTGTAGTTGATGTTAATAGTAACAATTTTAAGTTGTAGGGCTCCATTTTTGTCTTGGTGTCTGTCTGGGTTGGACCATCCACTTGCCTATGTCTTTCTCCAAAATGCAGTGCACTGCTGTGGCCTGTAGCGTAATCAGAGAAGGTTAAGAGAAAAAGAGTAATCAATTTTTAAGATTATTTCTCTAACTTTTTTTTTTAAATTTAAGTAGAAATCGCGGAAGTGGGTAGATGTTAAAGGAAGGGGGAACCAAAGTAGACAGATCAAAGTAGTAGATGTCTGCTCTGCCAATGTTGGTCTTTCAATAATAGGGAATAAATTGATGCTGGTAAGATAGGGTATATTACTATTTCAAGTGGCAAGTTAATGACTACACTAATGGCAAGATATTCCTTTTAATTTAATAACTACTGGTGGCAGATCCTGGTCTAATATGAAAATGTTTATGGTTTTGGTGACCTGAACTACTACCTACTAGGTAAAGGTTTAGTATTAAGGTGCTTTAATAGAGTGGTTGGGTGCAGTAGGTATGGGGGAGGAGAGGGGTAGATAATGATTTCTTATATTTACGCGAACACTACACATTGAAATAATACTCGTTATTACGGAATTTATTGCGTATATTTAACTTTTTAATACCCGACGTTTCGAGAGCTTTACAGCACCCATGGTCACGGGAAGGACTGAGATGTTTAACGTCCAGATGTCATAGTTAACCGCGGTTACCATAGATTAAAATTTAACTTTTGTTCCGATCTACACAGTATGAACTTATGGTATCATGAAGCCTTGCAGTTGTATGCTTGGGTTGGGATTTAATTTTATTTATTATAGGATCCCAAGCAGATGGTAGCACCCAGCCATCTTCTCTATTGAAATTAGGGTGTTTTTTGATTTCAATAGCCTCGCGAATCATCCTTGGAAGGAATCGGTGTTCTTTAGCGAGGATTTGTGGTCTATCAAATCTGATGTAGTGACGTGGGCGATCCTGTACATGTTCACAGACTGCAGACTTCCCGGAGCGTCGATTCTTCACATCAGCTATATGTTCTTTGACGCGGGTTTTAATTGATCTTTTAGTTTGTCCTATGTAGGAGAGACCACATTCACAATCAAGCTTGTACACTCCTGCATCTTGCAGAGGGACGTTACACTTGACTGATGGTAAAAACTGACCAATCTTCTTCGGCGGCTTGAAGTATGTTTTGATGGAAGCGCGCTTCAAGATGTAGCCAATCTTGTCAGTGACTCCTCTAACATATGGCAGTACAGCAGGTACACGCTCGACTGTGGCCGGCTTCACTCGTTCTCTGTGACGTAGGCGCGGGACCCGAAGCTTGTTGTCATGCAACACTTGCTTGACGTGTTGGAGCTCGGCAGCCAGGTGTTTACTGTCACAGATCCCTCGTGCTCTCTGAAACAAAGATTTACCCACGGTAGCTAACTGTGAAGGATGGTGGTGAGAATCACCGTTTAAATATCTATCTGTATGGGTCTTTTTTCTATACACAGTATGGCTCAAGGTGTTATCAGGATTCCGAATTACTAACACATCTAGAAAAGCTAAGGAATTGTTTGCCTCTAACTCCATTGTGAACTGAATTTTAGAATTTATAGAGTTAAGATGGTCTAAAAATGCAGTTACTTTATCTAAAGGTAGAATTGTGAAAGGTAGAATTGTGAAGCGGTACGTAGACGACACTTTCACAATTCTACTCTATCTATCCTGATAACACCTTGAGCCATACTGTGTATAGAAAAAAGACCCATACAGATAGATATTTAAACGGTGATTCTCACCACCATCCTTCACAGTTAGCTACCGTGGGTAAATCTTTGTTTCAGAGAGCACGAGGGATCTGTGACAGTAAACACCTGGCTGCCGAGCTCCAACACGTCAAGCAAGTTTTGCATGACAACAAGCTTCGGGTCCCGCGCCTACGTCACAGAGAACGAGTGAAGCCGGCCACAGTCGAGCGTGTACCTGCTGTACTGCCATATGTTAGAGGAGTCACTGACAAGATTGGCTACATCTTGAAGCGCGCTTCCATCAAAACATACTTCAAGCCGCCGAAGAAGATTGGTCAGTTTTTACCATCAGTCAAGTGTAACGTCCCTCTGCAAGATGCAGGAGTGTACAAGCTTGATTGTGAATGTGGTCTCTCCTACATAGGACAAACTAAAAGATCAATTAAAACCCGCGTCAAAGAACATATAGCTGATGTGAAGAATCGACGCTCCGGGAAGTCTGCAGTCTGTGAACATGTACAGGATCGCCCACGTCACTACATCAGATTTGATAGACCACAAATCCTCGCTAAAGAACACCGATTCCTTCCAAGGATGATTCGCGAGGCTATTGAAATCAAAAAACACCCTAATTTCAATAGAGAAGATGGCTGGGTGCTACCATCTGCTTGGGATCCTATAATAAATAAAATTAAATCCCAACCCAAGCATACAACTGCAAGGCTTCATGATACCATAAGTTCATACTGTGTAGATCGGAACAAAAGTTAAATTTTAATCTATGGTAACCGCGGTTAACTATGACATCTGGACGTTAAACATCTCAGTCCTTCCCGTGACCATGGGTGCTGTAAAGCTCTCGAAACGTCGGGTATTAAAAAGTTAAATATACGCGATAAATTCCGTAAAAACGAGTATTATTTCAAGGAGAGGGGTAGAGTTTCACCCCCATCTTCCCCCCCCCCCCCCCCAAAGATGCATAGTTTTTTTTATATTAAATGTTAAAGATTAAAAATTTTATTGAATGAATTTCAAGAAAAATCATCTTAATAGGGAGGCGTAGGAGGGATGACCCCTACCCTGCCAAATTAATGTTAAAGTTTTATTGACGGAGCCCCTCCATGTGAAACTCTATTTTTTATAAAAAGTAACTATGAAGAGGATGGAACTCTTTGAACCTGACCTGTTTGAAGCTCGCTTCGCTCGATCTTACAACAAATAATACACACATACATACATAAATGTTAACTTTTATAACTACTTTAATAACAAAACAAATATAAACATAAACACTCACACCTGTCACCCAGAGGGCTAGGCAGAAACTACAGACTTCCATTTGGCACGATCCTGACACACCTCTTTCACCTACTCTACATCCATACACCTACTCATACATGCTTGTTGGTTAATAATAATAATAATAAAAGCCTTTTATTCAGACAATGTTAGTTGACTGAGTTTTTTTCGGAGGAAGTGAGAGATACAAGTGTCGTGCCTTTTTTGCTTAAAATTTATTATTTTATTAAGTGTTGTTGAGTTACTATAGTAAATTTTTCTGTCTTGGTGGAGGTTTTAATATTTGTAAATTAGTAAGTGTTTGTAGTTGTGCCGTTTTTATGTAATTTTTTGTTGTAGTAATATAATGGAGGACGAACCTCCCGATCCCGGAAGGGGTCGCAATGATTCCTTTTCCTTACCCATTAACATTGATAATGTAGAACTAATTAACCGTAAACGTGCCCAAGTAAGTAACGAGTCTGCCCATCCACAAAAAATAGTTATTACTGATCCAAAACAACAGTTTCCTTCAATACAATCCTCATATACCCATCCTGATTTTATTAATAAAAAAGTTAAGTACTCTCAAGATGATGCCGCTCCTTTTCTAGTTCATGTAAGTAAAATCTCAAATGATCAGCTGTCTGGAGTAACTCTTAAACCAATTAAATTTGGTCACTTTCTGTATCATAACAATATTAAAAATATAGTCCATGATGGAGTCAAAAAAGTTGGACGAAATAGAATATCAGTGGAGTTTAAAACAGCTGCAGATGCAAACACCTTTATCGATCACCCAGCTCTCCAAATTTCCAAATATGAAGCAACCATCCCCTCATATAGTATCACTCGTATGGGGCTAGTTAGACAAGTTCCCATAGAGTGGACACTAGAAGAATTAATAGCAGCTATAGAAATTCCCTCTGGCTACGGTTCTATAATTAAAGCACGGCGACTTAATAGACGATCAGTTAGTGACAGCAATAGCGTTTCATGGGTTCCAACTCAGACGGTTGTTCTAACTTTTTCTGGACAAAAACTTCCTCCCCATATTTACTGTTTTTACACTTCAATGCCAGTAGAAAAATATATTTTGCCACTAATTCAGTGTCATAAATGTTGTAGATTTGGCCATATTACTTCCCAGTGTCGATCATCTCCTCGCTGCTTTGTGTGTGCACAGAATCATGAAGGTTTAGCTTGTTCTCGACAAACTCCTACTTGTCTATTCTGCTCAGGTCCCCACACCGCAAAAGACCCTACTTGTCCTGAACATCTAAGGCAAAAATCTATTAAACTTGTTATGTCACAAGAAAATATCTCATATTTAGAAGCTTCAGCTAGATTCCCTCAGACAAAAAGATCCTTTGCTGATACAACAAGAATCCAGCCTCGTAATTGTTCTCAACAGACCCCTTATACCATAACTGACAGTCTTTCAACCCCTTCGGCTCAGCTCTCACAAACTGCATCATACAAAAAAACAATTTTTATCCCTCAACGTACCTATAGCCAATCATTAAATTCTGGATATGATATGGCAGCCCATCAGGCAATTGTTGAGAATCCTAATTCTTCCCTTCCTAATGGGTGTGCTCTACTGGGAAATGACAACAACTCCTCTAGTAATGATAATTTCTGCGAACTTATGATATCAATTCTAATTAACATGATCTCCCGTTTTAATGACACGGAACTTCCTCTCAGCTTACACCAAAAACTTACTCAGCTTTCCTCCTTAGCCCGTAACATTCGCAGTCCCGCCAATTCTTCAATGGAATTGTCGGAGCATTAGAAATAAAAAAAATGAACTCATTTACCTCATTAATAAATTTCATCCCTTCATTCTTGCCATCCAGGAGACATGGCTTAGACCTGAGTCTCATTTTAGGGTTTCAGGCTATGCATGCCTCCGGGATGATAGGAGTGATGGTCGTGCTGGCACCTCTATTTTAATTTCAAGAACAGTTACATTTTCACAAATTCCTCTCCCTTCTCATAGTCCAGCAGTTAATGCTGTTGCTATTAAGGCCCTTGATGTCTCTATTCTCTCTGTTTACACTCCTAATCCTGATGCAAATGTTTTAACAGAACTTGCAACACTTATTTCTTCTCTGTCACCTCCTATGGTTATTTTGGGAGATTTTAATATGCATCATACGGTTTGGGGCTCCCATCTGTGTGATTCACTGGCTCCCTCATTTTTAGATCTTATTGATAATTTTAATCTCTGTATTCTAAATGACGGGTCTCCTACCCGTCGAGTATCCCCATTACAAAATGTTAGAAGTGCCGTTGACCTAACTCTCTGCTCCCCAGATATTGCTTCCCTTCTTTTGTGGCAAATATTACCTTCTAGCTATGGCAGTGACCATTTTCCTATATTCATCACTCCTCCTACTTCACCTGGAATAAATTTTACATTTTGCCCAAGACTAAAGTATAATCTATCCAAAGCTAATTGGCAATTATATTCTACAGTTTTGGAGCAAGAGGTTGCAAATCTTCCCCCAATTAACAATGATAATATTGCTCCTGTATATATAGAGTTCAGAAATGCAATTATTTCTGCTGCTAATAAGTCAATCCCCTTAAAAAAACCTTTCAAAAATAAGTATCCTTCCCCTCCTTGGTGGGACCAAGATTGTTCAGCAGCTTGTAGGAGAAGAAAAGAGGCTGAATTAATATACTCCCGTTCTATGACTGCAGAGAATTATATCTCCTATAAAAAAATTGCTGCAGAAACCTTAAAATTACTGTCAGACAAAAAGCGAACTGGTTGGTTTAAATTCTGTGAGTCACTGTCACCTAGGACTTCCCCATCTTTGGTCTGGAGAAATGTTAAAAAATATCGCTGTGCAGTTTCTAGTGAAAATATAATTTCTAATGATCCTTCCCTGTGGATAGATGAATTCTCTAATAAACTTGCACCACAAACAGTCCCATCTTATGATGAATGCCTAGTTTTTAATTCTGCTTTTTTAAAAACAAATGATAAATTTGATTCCCCCTTTTCTTCTCAAGAATTGTTTACTGTACTCAATGGCCTTAAAGACTCCTCACCAGGTATTGATGGGATTCCTTATTCATTTATAATTAATAGTAGTGAGAACACTAAAACTGTCTTACTATCCATTTTAAATTTTATTTATATTACTGGTAATCCTCCTGCTGAATGGAAAACCCAAATTATTTTGCCCATTCTCAAACCAGGTAAGTCTAGCAATGACCCTTCCAGTTACCGACCTATTGCCCTTTCTTGTACTTTGGCAAAAATCTTGGAACATTTAATAAAAAATCGCTTGGAGTGGTTTTTGGAAAGGAATAATCTCTTACCTAAAAGCCAATTCGGTTTCCGAAAAGGTTTAAGTACCATGGATAGCCTAAGTACTTTGGTCACAGATATTCATATTGCTTTCTCAAAACATGAATTTCTCATAGGAGTTTTCTTGGATATTTCTTCTGCATATGATAATGTGCTACTTCCTGTGCTCAGGCAGAAAATGCTTAATCTGAGCATTCCAGTGAGGATAGTCAATTACGTCTCTAACTTTCTCTCTTCTAGATCAATATCTATAAATGTTAAAAATCTCCTGCTTCCCCCAAAAACTATATGGAAAGGACTTCCACAAGGCTCAGTTCTTAGTCCTCTCCTTTATTCTATATATACTCACGATTTAGAACTTTCAGTAAATTCTTTTTGTAATGTTCTTCAATATGCAGACGATTTAGCTCTATACATCTCCTCAAACAACTTCACAGTGGCATGTTCCCGTCTAAACTCATCCATGGATTATTTACAAGAATGGTTAACTAATCATGGCCTCTCTTTATCTGTGGCCAAGAGTAGTGTGGTGATCTTTTCCCGCCAAAGGCGAATTCCCGATATATCCATTGTATATGATAAGCAACCTTTTCCAGTTAGAGGCAATGTAAAATTTTTGGGAGTTATCCTTGATTCGAAATTGGCCTTTGGTCCATACATTGAATATATAACACAAAAATGCGAAAAAAACATAAATATTCTTCGGTCTTTGTCAGGTGTTTGGTGGGGGTCCCATCCTTTTTCTCAGAAATTACTGTACAATGCTTTAATACGAAGCCACCTTGACTATGGATGTTTTCTGTTGGAGCCTTGCAATAAATCATCCCTAAAAGTAATGGACAAAATTCAATCGAAATGCCTTCGCATTATTACAGGGGCAATGAAATCCTCACCAATAAATGTTCTTCAGGTTGAGTGCGTAGATCCTCCTTTAAGATTAAGAAGGCAATACCTTTCAGACAGATTCTTATTTAAGATATGCCAGCTTTCAGATCATCCCCTAATTCCTAAATTGCACCTTCTTTCAGAGTATATCTCATCTGACCGATACTGGACCCATAAGGACTCTCCCTGCTTGTTTAAAAGTTTTGTAATTTTTCTTCAGCTTCCTTACCCAATCTTTCAATGTAAAATAAATCCACTCTTTGATGTTCCTTACGAGGCTATTGTTTTCCAACCCGACATTCATCTAGATCTAGGTATAGAAAAGGATTCTCCAATGGCAAATTTGAAATTAAAAGAAATTATAGAAAACACCTTTAAAGATTGGCTTGTCATGTACACAGACGCTTCAAAACAGTCTGATGAAGACTATACTGGAGCTGCTGTTTGGATTCCTAAGTTCAAAATCATTCTTAGCTTTAAATGCCCCTCACTATCCTCCACTTTTACCGGTGAAGCAACTGCAATCAGTGAAGCTTTGTTATATGTAGAGTCACATAATCTTAATAAAACAGTTATTTTCACAGATTCAAAAAGTTGTTTGTTAGCTATTTTGTCCAATCAATTCCATAACAAACATAAATTTCCACTAATTCTTAAAATAAAAAATACCCTATTCAGATGCCATCTTAAAGGAATCCATGTTTCAGTGGCCTGGATTCCAGGCCACAGTGGTATCCATGGTAACGAAACAGCTGATGTACTCGCTAAAAATGCAATTGCTAATGGCATTCTACAAAATTTAATTTACTCACATGACCTAATTTTGCTAGCTAAAAGGAAACTGAATGAAAATTGGAATAAATTATGGGAAGTTTCCAAAAATGTTAAAGGTAAGCACTATGCTGCCATCCAAGAGGTTATTCCTCCCAAGCCTTGGTTCTTTAAATTTAACAAAGCAAATAAACATGCAACTTCAATAATTTGTAGATTAAGAATTGGACACGCCTGTACACATGCACATCTGGCAAAAATCAGAGTAAGGGATAGCTCATTGTGTGAATGTGGCTTAGATGAAGGTTCCACAAACCATATTTTTTTCAACTGTCCCAAATTATCCTCCTCCCTTTATGATTACCTTCCTCCTTATATTCCTCGACCTATAGATTTTAATTCTCTTTTAACATATACCAGTACTCCTTTTGTGTATATTTTATGTGATTTTATTAATACTAATAATATGAAACTTTAAATCCTTGTCACTTTTAACATACGGGTAAGAGTCTAACACCTGTGTTTGTCATATTTGTTCTAGGTAACTCAACAAATAGATTTGTCAAAATTCTCGGAGGAAAACTGAATCCTTGTATTATCACAGACTCTTATTTTAATTAAACTCATAAGCCTTCATTTTCTACTCTATACGTCATTGGCGAATTTAATCAAACCGCCACAAAAGAAAGAAGAAGACAATGTTAGTTTATACTTTCTTCCATATATTTTTCTTTTTATGGACTAATTTTGCTTCAACATCTCTGTCTGTGTGCCTCTTTTGACACAGGCCTCCTTCAACTGTGACCATTTCTCTCTGTCATCAGCCACTCTTGTCCATGTGCCACCTGCAACCGCCTTTATTTCATCGCTCCATCTTATGGATGGTCTTCCTCGTTTCCTTCTCCTGTTTCTTGTGAACCAGAACATTATTGTTTTTGACCATTTTTCTTTGCCCCTAATTGTATGCCCTATCCATTTCCCCCTTTTGTCCCTTGTTCCGGTGTGTTTCTTTATGGTTGTAGTTCTTATTTTATCTTTCAGTTTTTTGCCCATCATACTCCTTTCCATAGCATTTTGGCACACTGCAAGCTTTCTGTTGAGAGATTTAGTAAGTGCCCAGGTTTGGCAACCATATGTCAATACAGGCAGTATACAAGTGTCAAACAGTTTCCGCTTGATGGTCATACTTATTTCTCTGTTTTTCATAATCTCTTTCAGACTCCAATATTGTTTCCATGCATTTCCAATGCGTCTATCAATTTCTTTTGAAGTTGCATCTGTTGGCGAGATTACTTGACCCAGATATACATAATGATTTCTTATATTTACGCGAACACTACACATGATTAAAACTACTTTTACGGATTTTATCGCGTTTATTTTTACTTTTTATTTTTAATTCCCGACGTTTCGGGCGCTTTCCAGCACCCATGGTCACGGGGGACTGAGATGACTGACGTCCCGATGTCATTGTTGAAGCTGAAGGTACTCCGGGTTTAACAATGACATCGGGACGTCAGTCATCTCAGTCCCCCGTGACCATGGGTGCTGGAAAGCGCCCGAAACGTCGGGAATTAAAAATAAAAAGTAAAAATAAATGCGATAAAATCCGTAAAAGTAGTTTTAACCAGATATACATATTCATTTTCATAATGAATTTTGTTGTTGTTAACACATATAGGTTCTTTCCTCCCATTTGTCATGACTTTTGTTTTTTGTTCATTCATGACTAGTCCCACTCTACGACTTATAATGTCTAGGTCATTTAGCATTGCCTGTAGTCCCATTGTTGGTTAAGGGTACTGTTAATTTGGCCCATTTTCAATATATCGCCAATTTGGTCCATAAACTTTCGCCTAGGACCTCCCTTTCCCACTCTGCCGTTCACTTCTACAACATAAATTTGCTTTGTTACTTTTCCTCATTCATTCTTTACACATGACCAAACCACCAAAGCATTCCTTTCTTAATCCTGGTCACAACATCATCTTGCAAACCACACTTCTCTTATTACACAATTTCACCCTGTCACTCAGATTCAGCCCTAACATACTCCTTAACCGACCGCATTTCTACTGCGTTTATTGTACTCTCGTGCTTCTTCTGCCACATCCAAGTTTCACTACCATATGTTAAAGTAGGAACTAACACAGCATTGTGAATTGCATTATGTGCCTTTTTTGACACATTCTGACTTTCCATAATAAAATTAATTACCTCAATTCAAAATTTCAATCAGATTTCTCCAGGAATAAAAACTGTCAATTCGGAATCGCTTTACTTGCTTGGTGCTCCGTTGTTTTTCGATAGTATTAAACCTGTTTTAAAAACAAAATTTGATCAATTTTTAAATCACTTTGATAAATTATATATTACATACATACATAAACACTCACGCCTGTCACCCAGAGGGGTAGGCAGAGACTACGGACTTCCATTTGGCACGATCCTGACACACCTCTTTCGCCTCCTTCACATCCATATATCTACGCATACATGCTCGTCGGTTAAGGGTACTTCTAACGTGGCCCATTTTCAAAATATCGCCAATTTGGTCGATAAACTTTTTCCTAGGGCGTCCCTTCCCGACTCGGCCGTTCACATCTGCCATATAAATTTGCTTTAAAAATTATATATTTTAAACCCTTATTAATTACTTTTAGTCTTATCTTAAAATATTAGATTGCAGAAATGCATATTTTTCAAGATATAAATTTTTGTTTATGTAAAACTTATAAGCTTATCCCTTTCCACCCGCGTTTTTAAGTAATGCAACCGGCGTCGATCTATCGTAAATCTACTTATGAATGAGACAAAAAATAGTTTTGCACTTGCGCGCGCGTTCCGTCCTGTCAGTTCGTCGAAAGCCAGATGAAGGATGGCTGGGTTTTTTGATCCTGGCACCTCCGCATGTAAGTCAATCAATTTTTAGTAATTGTATTGGAATATTTAATATTATTTAATGTTATTTGATAAGATACAAGTGTCGGTAAGTTTACTGATAAGTAAACCTACAGACACTCCTAATATGGAAGGTTTGGTAAATAAGCATTAGTTTCATAATTATTTTCTGTCAAAAATGAATACTCACGATCATACAACATCGGTCGTAACACGTGATGTTGTTACATTTTGCTATTTGTGTTTTATTAGCTATTTTGTCACTATTCAGTGTTGAAATGTCATTTTTAGGGGTTTGAATTACTGATGATTTAATTTTAGACCATTTGATGGACGGAAATCTATCGAAGATTGAGGATTTATACAATGACAAATTGGATTTTGAGCCAAATACCCTATTTGATCAATTGACTTGTGAAGATATCTCTCCGATGAAGAAATAAGTCACCAAACATTACTATTGATATGTGCCCTGATTGTGAACCTCCTGCTTCATTAATGAGGCAACATCCTCCACCTATGACGCAGACTCCATCAAAAATGCAACTGTCTTGCCCATCGTTATCATCCACGTCGCGTTGTTATCAAGAAAAGTCAGTATATTTATCCTCTGAGTGATTGAGATCAACCACCAGTACTTGGGAAGAAGATGGATGTCAACACTATGTTCTTGAGGGAGAAGATTGGCATCAACTTCAGGTGGTAGAAAAAAAAATGGATGCAGGTTCCATTTGTAGATAAACTGCAGAACTCTTCCATTGCCTACAAAAGCAGTAAGGCGTCCCATCAACTACTTTTGTGATTACATAGATAATGAATTTGCTTACTATGGGTCGTGAATTGAAAAGCAAAATCAGTGAGATTGCTCAAACCTTGTTGCAATACAAATAATCATGGGATGTGTTACTTATCCCAACTGTCTATGTATTGGAGGGGTGGTACTAGGTTGGAAATTATTAGCGGTTTAATGTCAAGGGACAGCAATGCATTACACATAGTTTACTCAAATTCTCCATCTGTACCCGAAATTGGTAATCTACTGTGGAAGATTAAACCCATGATTGACCAAATTAAACATGCCTGTAGTAAATTAGAAAGGGTGCTGGGATTTTATTCAATCGATGAGCAGATGATATCATTTACAAGCTGCTGTCAACTGCATCAGGTAGTGAAGAACAAATCTAGGCCTGTGGGGAGTAAGAATTTCATCTCCACAACTAATGGGTGACTAATGTTAGATTTCGACATACACAGAGGTGCAAGGGTGATGTTTAGTGATACAAATCTCGGTCTGGGTCCTTTGGTAATCTTTCATCTCTTCAGCTAAAAGTATTCCCTCAGGTAACTGTGTTTACTACAATAGATATTTCACCACATTTCCTTAGATTGAAGAAATAAACAAGTTAAATCTGCATTCTATGGGGACAAATAATGTTAAATCATATCTCTGACCGAGGTATAATAAAATTAAAATGTATTCTCAAATGACTTGCTCTGAAAGCCAACATTTTGTTTGTGAATGTACTACAATGGTAAAGTGTAAAGATAATAAATCCGTATTAATTGCATCCAACTGTACTAGCTCTGCCACGACGATACTCGTGAAAAGGTGGGATAAAACCATTAGACAGTATGTTGTAGTGACTGCTCCAAAAATAGTAAAAAATTATAACCAACACATGGGATGAGTTGATGACCTAGATCAACAGATGGAGTATAACAGAACTTTCATAAAACCAAAAAAATGGGACCTTTCAAAGTGCAAACGCAGTATTTTGACCTCGCGCTCTTATACTTTTGGAGTATAAGAGCGCGAGTCGCACTGCGCTGGATGCGGTCAATTGGAAGGTGCTGGCATAGGGGAGCCCCATCCCAGAGATTACAACAGTTTGCAGGCGGTGTGCCGGCATGTAATACTGTCCCGGGCTGTTGACCACGCCATGCTTTTTAGAGGCCAATTTGGCCTTCTCTTCCAAGTTACCACAAAACTGCACCTCAATCGATGTGTCGATGCCGAGGATTCCGACACTGGCTGAGGAAACAGGGGGAGTGCCTTGAAACTGAAGAGATACGACAAAGAGGTTCTTTTTAGCGGTAAACGTGCAAACACAAACGAAAACACCGCCAATTCGAGACTTTGTTCAATAAAGTCTATACATTTTTTAAGTCTATTACACCCATGGAGGAGTATGAGGATTCGATAGTTAATATTTATAAGGAAAAGGAGTGCAGATAGCTAAAATTTATATGAAATATGTGTTAAGAATACATAAAATAATGCGACCACTAATATTAACGCCATATGTAGCGTAATATGCAGATCATAGCACAGGGCGCAGTTCTGTTTAGGGTCTACCCACACGTACCACAACCACACCATAACCACAACCACAGCACGTGGGCGGGTGCATTTTGTATTGCAAATGAATAGTACAATTTGCATGTACCACATTATGCCGTTATTATGGACTGCGTGAGTGATACCGACCACAACGCAACCACCATAGACGCTGAGAACTGTGGGGCCGGTCACATCGCAAACACAACATTGCGTCGACGCCACGATTAGGTTTGCCACCTTTTTTTTTGCAATGAAAGCACATGGGTTATTAAAGGTAAGAAAAAGTACAAAATATAAAAAAGGTATTTTTTTTCTTTTAACATTATTTATAAAAAATATTTTATGTGCCGGAGTCGAACTGTGCCTGCATACGACGTAACAACATCGCAACTACAATAATAAATAATTTATTACTTTGCAACCTTCCGCTAACTAATTACAATGATGTGTCTTACCTGGATTGAAGAGCACCTCCCGCCCTTCCTCAATTGCATGCACTAACTCCGTTACCTATAGTCCCAGCACCACTACTCCCGGCACCACTACTTCCAACACCACTATTCCAGGTAAGACACACCATCGACTACAATGCGACACGTGTTTCGTCTCTACACGAGGCATCCTCAGGTAATGTAGACTACGGCGACTGACCGCTAAGTGAGCGGCGAGCCGCAACAGCTGCTATTTACGTCGCGTCGGTCAGACTGGTCGAAACTTCGGGACGCGCTATAAAGAGCATTTGGCCGCGTACAGAAATTGCAATCCTGATAAACCCCATTTTGCTAAACATCTCTTGGACACTGGACTTTACTTAACTAACCTATCTAATTAAATTAATTCACCTTTCATAATTTCCTTCTAAAATTCTTCGGTAACTTAAAGAATGATATGAAACCTTTTGTTGGTCATTTCATTTAGTATCCATCCACGCAACAGTTATAGTAGGAACGACGTTTTGCTATTATAATTTATCAAATAGGTAATATACATAATATATCATTTTTAAAGTATATTAAAACTTATAAAACTATTTTTACCTACAATTAAATATACTAAATACTAAACAAAAACTATTTCAACAAGTACTTGCATAAAACTATTTACGTAAACAGTGATTCAATGTTAAAACTTTAACATTGAATCGCCTACAACGCGCTAGCCCCGACTGGCGACTGCGTATAACACCCAGGGCGCCTCGCGATTTTAGGTAATTATTTCACGCAGGTAGCAAGAGTGACAGAAGCCTGCCCGAAGTGGGGACGGAGTGAGAGAGTCATAGATAGAGAAAGAGTGAGAGAGGAATAGAAACGCGGGAAGGGAAATACCGGCATCACGTAGCTGCACGCATTAAACTTTATCGATTATTTTTCCCTACTTCGGCTTACGGAAATCGTCAGATTATATATTATTCCTGAACGTTGAATTATTGCCTTCGAAATAAAAAATAAAACTTAGCTACACTCGAGAAAGTCGAGATGACGTTTTTAATTACAAGTTTGCAACCCACCTACTTCTTATCGTCAATCGAAAATTGTCACATTAGTGGAATATACCCTTTTTAGGATATAACTAACTTACCCTACCTTAATCTGACGCGCTCGAGAATTTCAGATGATCAATTTTTTTTTACTAATCTGATCCTTTATCCTGGACGCGCGGCCACGTATACGGGGCTTATACTTGGTGGAGGTATTTAATGGGGTACTAGGTACCTCCCTGTATGTTAATCTGCCGCGCTTTAGTAAATCCCAAAATCCCCTCTTGGGCTCCCCTACTAATATGACCATGGTACGTTTTTGTACGTGGTAGAGCCACGCTGCAGCTGTATTATGGTTGTAGCACGAATGGGTCGGCTTGACCGAGGAAGGACCACGCTTTCACAGAATACCAGCGTGAAATAGCAGCTTAATGCTGCTTTGTTTCGTATGTTGAGTGCGGAGATCCGGAGACTTCGTGGTGGCCAGGGGATGTCTCCTCTTCGAGATATCACTTTGTTAGGGCAAAGTTGACGGACGACGGGCATAGCGATGTTAGAGGTATGGGCAGTTGCGCCATCCTGTTGAAACCAGGTCCGCGTATTGTAACCTGGAAAATTCTGCAACTCGGGTCTAAAAAAGTCCTTGATCATTGCGACATACCGCTCTGAAGTAACAGTAACCGAGCGACCTTGTTCGTTCTCAAAAAAGTATGGGCCTATGATGCCATGCGCTGACATAGTCGCCCAAACTGTGACTTTAGGGCTATGTAAGGGCCTTTGATGTTTGCGTCGCGGGTTTTCGCTACTCCAGTAGCGACAATTTTGCCTGTTGACATGGCCGTTAATGTGGAAGTAAGCCTCATCAGAGAATAACACGTTGTTAAACTCTACTGATAGCGTCAGTATCTTTTAATTCCTGTACTAACTGAATTTTGTATATATGAAATTTCTTATCTTTAAAATTCGCTGTAACGTTGATCTGGGCATGCTTATTACTCTGGAATGCATACGATTAGATTGTTTAGGATTTTCACGAACTGACTCTTGCACTACGTCGATGTTTTCTTCCGTCCGTGATGTCCTTGGTCGGCCTGATCTTTGTTTATCCAACGTAGAACCAGTCTCCTCAACTTTTGAACCCAGTTCTTAATCGTTTGAACACTAGGACAGTCATGAAACGTTCGTAAATTGCGATGTTCTTGAAATTTACGTCGCGCAACGGTGGCCGAATCATTATTGCGGTAAAACTCACGCACACGATATGCACGGTCCGTTCAACAGAACGGACCGTGCATATTATGTGTGCATGTGCATTTTAACAAAAACGCTCCGACTGAACTCCGAAAGACCATTGGTGCTCCCCCCGCACCCCGCGCGCCGTTCCTGCGTGCCATTTACATTTTATTCGAAATTAAAATTTCTATAAAGTTATGGGACAGCCAGTATAACTACTATATCTCTTTTTTAGATTGTCACATTTTATTTACGAAAAAACTAATTGAATTTTCAGAATTATATTATAGGGTTGTTAAAAGTGTTACCATAATATAAATCTTTTCCACTCTATTTTCATTATGTCATAACCATTTTCAAGTTTCTTATATTAGGTTATAATAGTTCTCTTACAATATTTAATACTAGCGATCCGCCTGCGTGATTTCTGGATCTCGACAAGCAAATCCAACGTCGTCGTCGAAATCCAAGTCCTAATCTAAATCTAAACCATCTGTGGACCCATTCAAGCACACACAAAACTTAATTATAGCCCGAACTATAATTATTTTTTTTAACTTTCTTTTAACACCCCCGCAATCCCCTTTGTGGGTGGAACTTCATAAAAAGCGTTCTGGGTAATTTTTAACATGCCAAAAATATTCTGGCCAACTTTTATACCCATAAGAGCTATAGTTTTAAAATGTAATTTTTTTTACTAACGCCCCCGAAACCTTCCTTGCGGGTAGAATTTCGTAAAATACATTCTTAGCTGATCTCGACTGGTCAAAAGGAATATTCCTACCTAATTTTTAGACCTTTTTCTTCAGATCTTATGATTCCAGAGATATCGTGATGAGTCAATAAATAGGTGGAAATAAACATAAACATAAACACTCACGCCTGTCACCCGGAGGAGTAGGCAGAGACTACAGCACCCGAAACGTCGGGAATTAACAATAATTAAAATTAAACGCGATAAAATCTGTAAAAGTAGTTTTAATCAATGTGTAGTGTTCATGTAAATATAAAAAAATCATTAAATATTTTTTATATTTTAGAGATGCAAAGAGAAAAATTAAAAAAGGAAAACTTAAAAGGAATTCTAGTTCATCATCAGACGGTGAAACACCATCCAAAAAGAGATTACTCAAAAGTGATTCGTTAAAACGAGATAAAAGTCAATCAAAAAAGCCCAGTATTAAAAAAGATGACAAGGTTTTAAAGAAAAATGAGGTAAATAAGAAAAAAACATTTACAAAGACAGCACTGGGGAAAAAATCACTTTCACCAGGGAAGAAATCTGGTGGTACGCCACCAATTACATCTAAGAGTCTTATAACGAAAAATACATCAAAGCATGCTAAGTCTCCTCAAAGAAGGGAAAGGAATAGAAGTACATCACCACATTCGGTAAGAGATAGAGATAAAGATAGGGATCGAAACAAAGAAAAAGAGAGGGAAAAAGAAAGAGAAAAAGATAGGGATCGCATCAGAGGACGTAGCAGATCTCCTAAAAAAGGTAGATCCAGATCACCACGTAGACATGGGTCCCTTCTTAAAGATCCAAGACGAAAAGATAGCTCTGAAAGAAGTAGACCAGTCTCTCCGAAAAAGCAAATAAGAAGAGATGGCAGTTCCGAAAGACACAGAAAGAGGTCTGCAAGTAGAGATAGAGATCGAATTCGTGATCATAAAGACAGATCATTAGAAAGAAGAAAAGATAAACATGATGAAAAAGATAGGCATGATAGAAAGGATAGAGGACGAGATCGAAATAAAGATATAAAAAGAGATGATAATAAACGCAGAGGTCGTGATAGAGGCTTAGGAGGAAGAGGTGGATCTGATAAAGGTTTAGAAAAACCAAATAAACCTATGGAAAGGCTCTTACCACGACCGGAGGAACGTTTAGCAGCTTTAGCAGCTATTTCAAATAGAACATTAGAAAGTGATAAAAATTCCACTGCTTCAAAAGATCGACAAGATACTCATTCTGAAAGAGGTGGGAGAAAACAAGATAGACTTGAAAGAGATCGCTCTATTAAGAGAGACAGATTAAACAGCTTAGAAAGAGAACCAGGTGATTATGAATTAGGCGTAGAACGTCAATATGATCATGGTCATAACATAGAACATTACGACAGAATAGACAACCGTTTTGAAGGTGTCCCAAGAGAAGCTGATAGATCCCCTGGCTATAATATCCAAGGCAGAGAAAGACATTATGATGCTGGATATGATATACCTGTGCCACCTCGTGGATACCCCGAGGATGAAGAAAGAATGTATGGTGAACCAATGGGCGATCATCGTGGTGTTGATATAGGTGGGTATTAAATTGTAAATTAAATAGTTTTATTTTAGAATTAAACTTTAAAAAACTTGGGATATTTACAGCCAAAATTATAATAAATGAAGATTATGATCATATAATTTTATTATTTTAAAAACATGCTGTTTTGCATTTTAAGGTTATGAAGATCGTCGGCCACATCGTGATCATTCATGGGAAGGCCGTTCCGGCTCAATGGACCGTGGTGAGCGAGGATATATACATCCCCATAAAGATTGGGATAATGAAGATTATCGAGGTCCAGGAGATTGGGGTAGGGACCGGCATTGGCCCATTCATGACCCTCAGGTATTATATGAAATAATTTTATTTTATTAGCAAAATATTTGTTTATCTCCATCCTTTTCTGTCCTAGGCAACTGTTTGCTACAAAACACTGTACCAGTATGAGCTTATTGATTACCGAAAAAGAAACTACTTTTGTCCTATCCTTTCCCATATTTTCCTTGGGTGTCCTTTTCCTCACATTGGTATGCATATTATAAATATTGTATTTTGGTGTATATTGTTGTTTAATTTTAATTCTATGTCTAATTAGGAGTTATTTTTAGATGACTGAATGGGGTGATAAAGATCCTGATATGGAAGGTTGGCATCATCGTGGTCATCCTCCTGGTCCACATCGTGGTCGTGTTCATGGTTAGATATTGAAATTATTATGATTTTTGTATACATTATTTATATTAAAGGAGCAATCTGTAAACATTTTAGATGATTATAATCGTGGAATGCGGATGGATCATGGCAGAAATGATAACAATAAACGTCGTGGCCTCAGAACTGAACCTGAAACTGCAGTTAAAGAAACTCCACCTCCTGTGCAGCCAGCGGCTGTTTCTTCAAGTCATGAGGAAGTTGAAGTTGAAGATAAACCTGTACCTGACGACCTCAGTGAAATAAGCGATGATCCTGATGATATTTTAGAACGGGATGATGTATGTAAAAAAACCTATTGTCAAAGTTTTAATATTGTCAGTTTAAAAATGTTTTATTTTTTTACATTTAGATGTTAGATCAAAATATGGATGAAGATAGTCAAGTAGAACAGACAGCGGACGATATTGCTATGAAACCTGATGGCTCTGAAAAGGAATCCACACAGGTACTTACTTTGATTATTTGTGGTATAGTTCCAGAAAAGTTTTATACTATGTTCTAATTTCTTGTGCAGGATACCAGTGGGGTTGGCGAAGAAAAAGAATCACAGGAAGGTAAAGAAGATGAAGATGTGACCAATTTAGATTTTGAAGAAATATCTGATGGAGAACTTGAAGAAGAAAGAACACGAGGTAATTTATTTATTTTTCTAAAAAACTTGATATTTTTTATCTTAAATTATCATACAGTCCTACTGCCCTTGGTATTGTGCTGAAAACGCTGGCTGCGTTTCCTCGCTGAATTGCTATACTTAGCCTTTGAGCGAAAAAAGAAATAGCAACCAGTTCTTATCACCCAGCTACGACTAGTCGCAGATTCCTTTAGGAACTTCATAGCACGTGATCTATCCAGCAAACTGTACAAATATGTAGTCATTTCTCCTCAGAGATTCATATTTGCGTCACTTAGTTCAGCTGCCTCTGATGCTACCTTAGCTCTAAACGAGGCACCCCTAAGATGAGAGGCTGCCAAAGTGTCTACGCAAGTAGTATGCCACACTAGGGATTTAACTTTCTCCCAAGGTACCATACCGTCGAGTCTCTTGCCGTCGTCCCTAAATATTCCACTAGCCTCTTAAACCGTGAAAATATTTATTAGGACAGGAGCTATTCGGATGACATCGTTCATAGAACCGTGTCGCGAAAATTTAACAGCACTTTTCTTAAATGAAAGTACTTGAAGCCCAAACTCGTCGACGCTGCTACCACAGGTGCACTGATGAGGTTAACAAATCGCCGCTCTTAATCGGATTACTACGGCGATGCGCAAGCTTTCTCCATCAATATAATGTTCCAAGATTAATGACGGTAAAGCGTGTGATTCCCTAAGTCGAAACTATGAAAATTATGAAACAAACCTTTCTGCACACTCCGCACCAACGGAATACCCACTGTTTTGTTGGTTAACTTCCATTGGAACATTTTCACCTGGACAGAGCTTTTGCCATGTCTGCCCTGCCTCCGCAGCAAAGCACAGGTCTACGTTATTATTTAAAATTATGTTACATAAGTCACTGACACTATGCACGGAAGCAAGGAAAGCAGGCAATGATGCAATATGCTAGAAATTTAAAGGTACTTGACATTATTAATAATAGAACATAATGATGTAAATGAGGGGCAATAATTAATTTATAATCTAGTGATTGAAAAAGCGAAACGAATGCATGCAATTTAATTTTATAAGCATATAATACTACATTTTTATTTCTGTAGGACTACAAAGAGATTGTAAATAAGGTCGCGGCAGGTCTATAATTACCAAGATCTATAAAATTGTGCTCAAAATTTCCTTCTCAATATATATTCCCCTTGGACCATTGTACATATTTCTGATAGGTTAATTAACATGTTTATGCCTTGGAAAAAAAGTATTTTTCTTTTTTCTCGCTAATTATGGATGGGCTTATAGAAGAAAAAAAACACACATTCGCGTATATATATATTTTTATATAATAAGGGTGACAAACGAGAACACAATCCACCTGATGGTAAGTGGATGCTGTGGCATATAGATATCTACATTTAGGTACTTTGTTAACTATGTACGGCGTCATTCAACTCCCCCTGACTACCGACAATCGACCGACGAAATGACGACATTATCTTCGCTGGATTAGCATGTTTCGATTGACACGGCACTATTCCGATTTTGTTCAGATGTTTGTTATTTGTGGGTCAATCAACTATTTTTTGTTCTATTATAATTATTTAAAAAAAATGTTTATTGTTTTACTTTTAGTTTTTAACTTTATTGAAATGTAGATAATTTATCAGATTTTAAATTTCACACCCAGCAGCGCACTTTTTAAGACTAAAATTGGATTTTTAACAAAAAACTTGATGACTAGCCAATAAATCGGTCACTTGGACAGCCATAGGTTTTAATTTTTAACAGCCAAAATAAAGGCTTAAGTTTAAATTAAACAGTCTAGTTGTGTAGTTCTACGTTAAATATTATCCTGGAGCACTGAATTATCAGTACTGCATTGACTGTTATCAAATTATTTTTAGTTAAAATGTCTCTTGGACAACTACCGTCTAAATAAAACATAGAAGTTTTAATAAAAGCATTAAATTATACGTATAATATAATAAAACATAACTGAAGATATTTTTCTTAACACTATTAAGAATATTTTATAATAAGTATTAAGTTTTTTCCGTTTCTGTCTAATACATGAAGGTTTTGTTAATCCTGATTCTGGGGACAAGACAGTTGTCTAAGAGACATAAATAATTGTCCAAGAGACATTTTTATGGTTATATGACCGAATACTTTACATTTATAGAAAAAGAAAAGGATAATTAAAGATATTGTTAGTAATTAGAAGTATTTATTTGAGATTTACTACTCAAAACAAGTAGTTTTGCCTTGTATGTTGCATTAGTATGTATCTTGCACAGACACATTTCTCTACCACCGACGGTGGGTTTGCATTACAAAATATAATAATATATTTTGTAAAAAAAATATAATAATATACAATAAAAGTATGAACATTTAACTTCCGGGTTTTCCAATTTAAATGACCAGTAAATGTTGATCATCGAATCCAGCAAAAACCGTTTCTGAGCTTTTTTAGTACCTCTACCAATAGTTTCAGTTTTACCTGCGGTATTTATAGAAACATCATGTCTATTGAAAAAATCTTTAATTTTTAATCAAATTATTATCCCAATATTATCCTTTTGGTAGTCTTTTGTACGAATCCTTATATTGCCTTCCAATCCCAATGACTCTTTTACGATCGTCTTCCTTCTGTTTCCTAGTTCTCGAAATATATTTTTGGGAAACGTCTTTTCTTTGTTATTGTGAACTCTTTGATATCGTTCTTTGATCGCATTACATAATATTGTGTATTTATTTTGTCCATCAGATGTGCAATTTTTTATCTCTAGTTCTTTGTTTGTCTGTTTAGATTTTGTTTTATTTCTTTGAACTCTTTTCTTATATTTTTCGTATTTTTTCCTTAACTTTTCTTATTTAATCGTTTATTCTCTCTATATAGTTTTGTTCTGTCTCGGCGTACCTTGTTTCTGCCTCTAGTCATACTTTTTGCAGGGCTACTTAGTGGAGTGGGAGCAAATAAAGGCTGATTAATTGGTTGCTGGAGAAGTATGGACGGTGAACTTGGAGGTGTATTGTTCAAAAATTCCTGTATTACTTTTGTATGTTTTCTTTGTTCTTGCTTTCTCAGTTTCCAAATGATCCTGCAGTTGACTTCTTCTTGTGGTGTAAGATCTGATAATAGTTTTTTATTTTTATGGGAACTCTCTCGATTTTTTTCTTTTCCTTTCATCATATTTTTCCGGGTTTTGTTTTAGTCTCTCTCTATAACGTTTGGATTTTTCTTTTGATGTTATTCCCATTTTGTAACGTTCTAAAATAAAAATATTTTATATTAATTTAAATGTTTAAATTTATATTTACTTATAAAAATAAAATTAATTTATTTTATGCAAGTATTGTTACTTAATTCTTAATAAATCGGAAATCATTTGAAATGAATCCCCTGGACAACCAAAAATGTCTCTTGGACAACCATTTCAGTTGTCTAAGTGACGGTTGTCCAAGAGACACATTTTAAGTTTAGGGACTTTAATTGGAAAATTATTGAATTATTATCCTGATTCTAAAGTTTACCATTGAACTAATAATGTGAACTAACTTTTTTTTATAAAATCTGTAATGAAATATCTAGATACTTACAGTTTTGGCGCGATGGTTCAGTGGACTCACAATTAACACACGCAACTTGTTGTTTGCGGCCGACTGACTCGAACATACTTCCAATAAACAAAAGGACGGTTGTATTGCCGCGCTTTTATTATCGATTACTTTATTGATTGCGGACTTATAACGCACTCTCTTTCGTATTAGAAGTTCTTAGTGGTTGTCCGATTGACATACGATTTTGAAGTAACATGTGGGACAACGTAATAATTCAGAAATTAGGCGATAGATGGCCAATGAAAATATTATTGGAAGCTTTTATGAACTATTAAATAAGGTTGAATATTTTCGAGAAACTAGTTTTAATGTGACAATGGAATTTTTTTCACTATTCTTATTTTTATAGATGAGTAGTGCCTGGGGACATAATTGTACAAAGAAAAGAATTTTGCGTCTTTTGGACAACCACAAATATTTCAGTCAATTTTGTGTTAATTTACCAAGTCTTAATCCTTGTGTATTAAACATAATACTAATGATAAGGCAAATACTTAATTTTCCGATTCGCAACCATACTTTTTGAAAAAAAAAATATTTGAATGTCCGGGACAGGGGTAGGACAAAAAATAGTTGATCGACCCTTGTATTATTTGACACCTGATTCCTACCTAACGTTCAATCAAATGTAAAATAAAGTAAATATGTGTACATAGTGTTTGGCTAAGGCTGACATTCAATTAACGTACAGCTAGTTCTAATTGGTTGGCGGTGTTGTAAAGTTAATCATTTTAAAATTCATCCATAATTGTTTTATTTTTATTTTCAAACAAATTAAATACAAATGTAAAATCCCAATTATAAAACAAGCTGTAGTTTACAGCTTTGTCTTTCTTTTCTTGGAGTTTACAGCATGCTTTCAGAATTATGGTTTTCTGTTCATTTTTAAACTTGGAAAGGCCTTTTACAGAGTGGACAGGGTTGCTTTATGGCAAACGCTGGCCTTGTTTAGGTTGAGCGCAGGACTGACACAGGCATTAAAATCTCATCTAGTGCTTGTGACTAGAATCTCTATAGCGAGATTTTCAGGAGTAATGGGGCGTGCACGGTCTGGTTTGGCATCCATAAAAGTGTCAGACAGAGTTGCGTGGCTTCTCCCATGTCTGTTTAATCAGTTCATGGATATTTGTTTGAAAATTTTGAAAGTCGAAGAATGTGGGTTAAGAATAGGAGCCGTCAAATGACTTTACGCCGATGATCAAGTTATATTTGCATCGTCGGCGAGCGAGTTACAAATGACGGTTATATTAATGAACGTACCATTAAAAGACGGTCATGAAAGTGATCATAGGTAAGACGAAAGTGATGATTTCTGAGAGAGAAGGCAGTAAAACAATTTTGAAATTAGAATAGAAAGGTCGAGCAAGTGGATGAGTTTGTGTTTTTAGGAAGTGTGTTTAGTGGAGACGGTAGACATGACAATGATAAAGAACGAAGAGGGAATGCAGGTCACAGAGTAAATTAAATATAAAAATGAAAACTATGTATGGAATTCGCAATGCTGTGTTAGGCACTACCTTAATGTGTGGTAGTAAAAGTTGAGTGTGGAAAAAGAAACGTAAAAGTAATATTAATGCTGTAAAAATGCGATCATTAAGAGTTATGTTAGGGCTGACTCTGAGTTATGGGATGAGAAATTGTGTGATAAGAGAAACGTGTGCTTAGCAAGAAGATATTGTAACGAGTTTTAAGAAAGGAAGGCTTCGGTGGTTTGGACACATAGAAAGAATGAGTGAGGGAAGAATGATAAAGCAAATTTATGCTGCAGAAGTGATTGACAGAGTCTGAAAGGGATGCCCTAGACGGAAGTTTGCCGAAATGGCGATATATCGAAAAAGGGCCAAATTAATGTAGTACCCAAAGTACCCTTAACCAAAAAGTATGCGTAGATGTGAAAGAAGCGAGACAGGTGTGACATGATGATGTCAAATAGAAGTCCGTACTCTTGTCTACTCCACTGGGTCTCGCCTACTCCACTGGGTGACAGGGTTTATCCTATGATTATTGTTTTAAATTCTCTAAGTATCTGTTTCAATATATAGATACTAGCGGGCCCGCAAACGTACTACCCCCTCCGGTAGGTTGTACAATAGGTGGCTTTTATTGTTTTTTGTACTTTTAAAATTTCATCTTCAGTCTGTAAAAAGTCCGCTGCAGCACATATCGCTCGTATTATATGTCTGGATCTCGTAAGAGGCGACTATGCTAAATGTAAGAAAAATCTTACTGGATGTAGATAGACGCGGCACGGCAGGATTAATCGTTTTTGCCAGCCGTAAATTACCCAGACCGGTGACAGATAGTGGGTAGTAGCGTCATAGGTATGAGACCTCTGGTTCTGCAATCACCAATCTACCTCTCAAGCGTTATGATTAAGGCAAATTCTTATAACGGGAACGGCCAATATACAGCTTTGAACTTTTACGGGCGGATGATGATGAAGATGGGTATGATTTGCAGTAAGTACCATACTTTGGAGGCAGATTAGCGATTGAAATACCAGATGTTTCGCACGTTTGACACTGATTCCAGTCTTCGATAGACTTACGATACTCATGGCATAACCTGAAGATCGATAATGTAAACGAAACACGGCTCTGTGGCGCAGTGGCTTAGCAATGATTTACAGCGCTAAGGGCCGCGGGTTCGAATCCCGCACGGAACAAGTATTTGCATGGCCTACAAGAAATTGTTCCGGGTCTGGATGTTTGTCCTCGTGAAATTTATGTTTGTAAACTGCCCCCACGATACAGGAGAAAATCCTAGTTAGGAGGTAACGTTGTTTAAAAAATATATTAAAAAAATATAAATTTTCCTTGACGTACCTAACGAATTACTAACAATTTTGCCACCATATCATTTCTTTTGTTTTTTTTATATTTTAGATTTTAATATATTTTTTTCCAATTTTATTTAAGCCGTGTTAGGTGATGCATTGGGCGTGGACTGGGCAAGTTTGGTTGCTGATGCGCGCCGACGCGAACAAGTTCCCCCCACTGGAGGTGCGCGCGATCGTTGGCGACCTGAAAGGGTACTGGCCCGGCTTGGTCTGTCTTTACATATGGCTGGCAAAGATACAGTACAAAGCATATTAAATAAGAATGCAGATACCCTTCAAATAGAAAAGAATAAAATAGACTCTAATACTGAGAAAAATAAAATCCAAAATGGCTTATCTGAGAACACTGAAAAACAAAATGTATCACCAGATGTTAATTCCTTGCATCCAGTTGCTTCAATACAGGTATGTGTTTTGAAAATAAAAAGATCAGAATGTTTGAGATTTTTGAATTAATTTTTCTTCACGGCTTGCCTACATTACTTATTCTGAACCTTCTCTCCAAATTTGGCCATATTTTGCAAAATAACCCTGTATATGACTAATTTCTATTTCATTATAGGTTGCCACAGAAAAGAGAAAAAGGCAGCGAGCAGTTCTTTTTGGATCTGGTTGTGAAATTACGCGTGGGTTAAGCGCAAGACGTGATTTAGCTTTACGAAGATATTTATGTCATTTACCAGCAGCAGAACGGACTGGCCAATCTCGTGTAACACCACAACCTTCATTATTCCATGCTGCTCGAGCTTTACTGATGCAAGAACCAGTAACTGGTTGACAAAGACCAAATCATTAGTCATAACTATGCAATAGTGTAGTGTTTACGAAATAAAAGTGTACTTTTGAAAATATGGAACATATCAAACTTTGTTTCAGGAATGTGTTAAACAGTGAAGTATGTTCAAACACTATGCTCTAACTATTAAGAGTACATTTCGTATGTGATCTTTGTAGTGCAGTGATAAACATTGAAACATTATTTATACACATGTTCTAAATGACTGTCAAATAGTTAAGATTATCTCATTATGAAATGAATTTGATATCAATAGAAAAACTACATTCTCATACTTTTAACAAGCTGTTTATATTTATATATGAGTTCTGCTTCATTATAAATATATTTGTCATAAAATAATATGTAGGTACAGGTTTATAAAATACAATTTAATAACTTTTCTGTTCTTCCAATAAAAATGATATATTTTGTCCAACACTATATTCTGTTTTCTTTCCTCCCCTGAAATTAGTTTTAATTCAATATGAATATGTTATGATTTCGTAGCAATTTTTAGGCCATAACTCAAATTACTTACTTTTGGAACAAGACAGCACCAGCAACTCCTTTGAGAATTAATGAATTACCATCTACGTGTAATATAGAACCTTCTCTTAATCCTAAAACTGGATTTGCATGAGGCATGCTAATATATTCGCTAATTCTCTGGTCTCTAGTTTCACCTTTATGCATTTCATTTTCATTCTTATCAGTATAGTGAGGATTGATATTAAAAGGCACCAATCCGATGGCTTCGAAAGATGGTGGATATATTATAGGCATATCATTTGTTGTATGAATGCTTTTAGTAGCTACATTTGTTCCAGCGCTACTTCCTATGTAAGCTAATTTTCCATCAAGCACTCTGGTCTTTATAAGATCAACTAAGTTGTGGGTGTATAGCCTATCAAGGAGTAAAAATGTGTTTCCACCACCAATGAAGATTGCCTTAGCAGAGCTAACTGCTTTCTTAGGTTCTGGATAAGTATGCAATCCAGTTACAGAGAATCCCCAATGATCTATAATTCCTTTAATTTTGTTGGTATAATCATCAAAGTTGTTTTGAGCAAAAGGTACAAATAACAATTCCTTTATATTATTCCTGAAATTAAAGTTCCATTATTACATTTATCCTTAGTTTACAATAACTATATGGGCATGCTGATGTCTAACTTGCGGAAGTGTAGTTATTACCTATCATTTGGATGAACACGGCCGATATTGTGTTACTATGATTTTCATTGTTCAACACTGTTTTTTGTTAAATCTGTCTACCTAGCTTTGCTCTTACATAATGCAGTTGCATGTGTTCAACTTTCTTTGAATGCTTGTGCAGTACAGTTCACTATAAAGGAGATGAATTGGTTCCATTATGAAATACCCATAAACAAGTACAACAAAATTCTCTTAACTTACTGGTATACTAGAGATGAAAAATTAAATACAATTGCCTCTTGATTTTACCAACTTAAACTAGTTTTACAAGACCGAAACCTAGAGAGAAGTATAGAAAACTATTTTGCATTTAATATGGTTACATCAAATCCGTAAAAATAGTTTAAAATACTCCCACAAAGAAATTTTAGAAAGCAGGCAAAATATCAGCGACCACCATTTGCACAATTCAGGTTTTCAGACATTTCACAACTTTTTGCCAGAAACAAAAGTAAGCGTTTGCCATGGGATAAAATCGTACTATAGAAATCTCTAACTAAAATAGCCTAATAATGAAATCCAAATAATCGGTTTAAGTAATGTGAGGCTAGGTAGGTCAAATTAGAGCATTTTACGTTACACATAATATGTAATTAATTACATGATAACCTCAGTTACGATAGGTATGTATGTACCTAGCTTAGACTATAACTAGGTATAAAGCATCAATTTACTCACTTATTTAAAAAAGCACTAATTTCTTCTTTAGCAAATTCTAACATAGCATATCCATGGCAATTGGATGATGACAATAGTAATGCTTGACGACCAGACATTTTAATATAATATAGATGCTGGTATGAAGGTAAGTTTTACAATATTCTCATGTACAATATTTTTCAATAATCAATTTAATAATGTGATTATGCTCTTCTATAATATGATAATCTAGCTTTTATTTAGATAACAACTTGACTGATAATATTTATATCTACAATAATACAAAATTGACGTTTTATTTAAGCATTGAAGTATTAGGCCCGCCACATACATAAGGAATTCCGTTTCGGAATTCCGGTTAAGGATTTCGTACATATATCACACACATCCGTTTTTTTTCCCGTTCGGAATAACACGGCTCAGTTGTGTGATGCTAGCCATTGAGTACAGATATTCAGCCAGCAAATATGGACTACGATATTGCGATTGTATTGTTGCTGTATCTAGCTAATAAGAAAACATATCGCCGCCGTTGCTGGGTGCATCCTCTTACCACCGTAAGATTACAAGATAGCCAGCACTATGTAAAGGGAGCCAAATTACAAGCCTATTCAGAACTATTTGTTCTCTACTATATTTTAATATAAGTGCAGGTGTAAATAGCTCCTTAAAAAAATAATGTGCTATGATCACTGACCTCTATATATACAAGTACGCTGGACTAGACATGTCGATCCAAAATCGATTAATCGAAGAATCGAGTCTTTGCAGTAAAATAATGAATTTTTTAGATCGACTCGGAGCACCGCATCGATTCACTGAATCGATCCAAAAACCTCTCGAATCGGACAGATTCATCTGATTCAAGAACTAGCGATAAAATTCCCAAACTGGCTGGGGTCAGATACAGCAGTTTTTTAATTTTTGCTGTTGGGGACGCAAAAACAACCGGTCGTACTTGGTTGATAATTTGAACTCATTATATATTTGAATAAAATAAATATTTATGAACGTATCCAACAATATCGAAAAGTTATCATTTCATTTTCATTTCTAAACTTCTAATTCTAATCTTACCTGTGGAATGTTGATCTAACTTAATCTGTGCTGTGAACAAAGACTACATATACATACCACAATATAATATTATAGGTAGACTTGGGTCGTTACGTCATTTTCAAGAAACGTAACGAAACCAGTGACTTGATCGGCGTCACCTGTTTCAAAACTAGTGATTTTTGTAACTGGCTATTTTTATTCGGCTACTGTGATTGTTTGCATAAATATCACCACCAACTATACAGTTACACACGAAACGAAAATCACAATCCGTGTTTGTAGCAGTAACTGTTTTCTGTTAAAGCAATAAATTAACTTCCCTTCATAATTTATTCAGGTTTAGGACAGACTGCATTAAATGTATTTATGATTGATTTGCGTTTACTATGACACTAATATTTTCATAAAATTATTAATGCATGCATATTTACAAGTCAATTTGATTGTATATACAATGATTATTGATATTTACAGTTTATTTACACTTTTTCAACGTTTTCACTGTCATTTGTTTTTGCACTTTTATTAACACTGTACAATTAATTTGTTTGTTTGTTTGGCTATTTACACACAGTTTTTAAGTTTTATAATATTATAAACATTCAAATTTTTATACTCATTTTTTAGTTTTATTTTAATTTTATGAATAAACGAGTTTATGACTCCGTCAAAAATGTTTTAAAAATTATTTTAGTTAAATTCAATGTGACTCGCTTCCCGGAATCACAAACCGTTAAATATCTACAAACAGAGATTACTCTATTTTATTGTTTATGTCTATAGTCTTGCGTATGAAAATTAAACGTACAATAAAACTGTTACTTACGATGGTTTGTTTATTGTTGTATGCCACATGTGCGCTTTGCGCTCGAGAGACCGACAGTCGACTCCCGCAATAATCACGGTTAACAGTAATCATAATCACGCATTTACAAAAATCACTACTTGTAACATGACTCGAAACTAGTGATTCGGTTACATGCCGCGTAGCCAGTTACTGTATCTAGTGACGTGAAATAACGCCCACGTCTAATTATAGGTTATAGCTGTGAACCTGTTTGAACTGTGAACTCGTAAATTTACTTTATTTATTATCAAAAACATACATACTGTGAATTGTAAGTACAGACAGAGTACTTTTTAAATACCTAGATACTGTAAATAAATATTATAGTTGAAGTTTATAGAGGTTTATAGTAAGGAAATAACCAGTATTGTGTTCGTGTATCATTCACTTCAATTTGATAAAAAGTGAGTTATTAGATTGAAACAGATTAATTAAGAAATGTACGTTGCAGTTTGAACTTTCGTTAAAGTATTGTTGTTGTTTCTAGCCTAAAATGTCAAATAAAAGTGATACATGGAATCACTTTGTAAAAAAAAGGACTGAGTGGCTTATGTGCGAACCACTAATAACACAAACATTTCAAGCTTACCAGGAGTGGTTAAAAGGAATATTAATAATGTTAATTAATATTTTATTTTAAAAAAATATTAAAGTTCAATTAAAGAAAAAATCGCAAGATCTTGAAATTTCATGTTTGAAAATGTGGCGATTAATCGAAAATCGATCTTTTAATCCTCGATTTAATCGATAATCGATTCTAGTACTTTCGATTGAAATCGATTCAGAGATCGATTTTTTTAGGACGGAATCGACATGCCTACGCTGGACTGGCTATACACCGTGACATGCTGAAGCGATTTGATTTCCGCCATTTTGGCGCTGACAGCAGAAGTGCACGTCCACGGAACTAATAATAGGGATAAGACAGTGTACCGAATTATATCGATAAAACCTACCTACCCTACCTATACCTAAATAAATAGAATAGACTCTATGGATAGATGAACTCTACCCGCAACGTCCATTCTATTTATGTATCATATTTATATAATGCCATTATCATTCATCATCATTAAAACTCTTCACAAGTCCACTGCTGAACGTAGGCCTCCCCCAAGTAATGCCACAAAGCACGGTCCCGAGCCACCTGCATCCATCGACTTCCTGGATGTCTTACCTGGTCGTCACTCCATCTAGTGGGGGTCGCCCTACACTACGCCTACCGGTACGAGGCTGCCACTCGAGAACCTTTCTTCCCCATCGGTTATCGGTTCTTCGAGCTATATGGCCGGCCCATTGCCACTTCAGCTTACTAATCCGTTGGGCTATATCCGTCACACTGGTTTTACTGCGGATATCTTCATTTCTGAGTCTATCACGCAGAGAAACTCCAAGCATAGCCCTCTCCATAGCTCGCTGAGCGACTTTGAGCGTCCTCATACGGCCAGCAGTGAAGGACCACGTCTCAAATCCGTAAGTCGTCACTGGCAACACGCACTGGTTGTACACTTTAGTTTTCAGAGATTGAGGTATACCTGACGAGAACATGTGTCGTAATTTCCCGAACGTTCCCAGCCGAGTTGAATCCGTCGATTGACCTCTCGGTCAAAGTTGGACTTACCTAGTCGGACTATTTGTCCCAGGTAAACGTACTCGTCAACAACTTCGAGCATAGTGCTCCCAACAACTACCGGCATAGGTGTGACATGGACATTGAACATGATCTTTGTTTTGTCCATGTTCATCTTAAGACCTATCCGTTGGGAGACACCATTGAGGTCATTGAGCATAGTGCTAAGGTCCTCCAGCGATTCTGCCATAAGGACTATATCGTCGGCAAATCGAAGGTGAGTGATGTACTCGCCATTGATGTTAATACCGTATCCTTTCCAGTCCAGTAGCTTGAAAACGTCTTCCAACGCAGCGGTGAATAGTTTCGGGGATATAACGTCACCCTGTCTTACACCTCTCTGCAGTTGGATAGGTTTCGAACTCTGGTTCTGTACTCGGATAGCCATCGTAGCCCTACTGTACAAACACTACAGCACTTCGATATACCGACAGTCAACTTGGCACCGCTGAAGGGACTGTAGCACCGCGCAAATTTCGACGAAATTAAAGGCTTTCTCATAGTCCACATACGCCAGGCAAAGTGGCAGATTGTGCTCTTCGGTCTTCTGTACAATCTGCCGTAAGGTATGTATTAGGTCTATGGTACTGAAGCCTTTTCGGAATCCGGCTTGTTCGTGAGGCTGGAAGTCGTCGAGTCTGCGTGCGAGACGATTCGTTATGACTCTCGAAACCAGCACGTAGACGCGGCTCAGAAGGAAATCGGTCTGTAGTTCTTCAAGAGAGCATTGTCGCATTTCTTAAAGAACAAGACCACCACACTTCTGCTCCACGCATCCGGAGTAGTGTCATCATGGAGTACGGAGTTGAAGAGCCTCTGAAGGACTTCAAGTACCGGTTTTCCACCCGCTTTCAGAAGCTCGGCTGTAATTACATCCTCACCCGGGGCCCTGCCGTTTTTAAGGTGCTGGAGAGCCATTCTAATCTCGCTCAGACTGACGTCCGGGATATCATCGGAATAGTGTCGGGTAAGACTTGCTCTTGTATCGTTACTCAACTTGCGTGTGGCTCCAACGATGATGTGTATAGCTGGCCATAGAACCCCTCAATCTCACTCAAAATCTCAGGTGTCCCGGAAACGATGCTGCCACACTCAGTCTTCAGCTTTGACAGTTGGCTCTTACGGGCAGACAGATCTCTGGCAAAGACTTTGGAGCCCTGGTTCCGCTCGATCGCTTCTTTAATACGAGCAGTATTAAAGTTACGTAAGTCTCGCCGCATGCATTTGGAGATCTGTCTGTTCAGTTGCCTGTATGCTGTCAAATCTGTCGACGATTGCTGCCTCATCTCCCGTCTAACAGCCATGAGATTAAGAGTGTGATCGGAGAGTTTTTGTGTTCTTCTGCGGCGGGTCTTGCAGAACTTAGCTCCGACCGCATGGACAGTTTCCACGAGCTTGTCATTCATATCGTCCACTACAACTAACGTTTAGGTTCAGTGTGCCTCTAACCATTCGGTGATCGCTGCCGGTTTTCGCCCTTGCGATTACTGAGACATAACTGAACAGTTAGCGTCTCGTCGTCATAATGAAGTCAATCTCATTTTTTGTCGAACCGTCGGGGCTCGACCAGGTCCACTGCCTGTGGGGCCACTTCTGGAAGAAAGAGTTCATCATAAATAGTCCCTCTTTCTCCATAAAGTCAGCCAGCTGCTGACCCCTACGGTTCCGTTGCCCTACTCCAAATTTCCCTAACTTTAGCGTGTATGTGTAATGATGATGATGATGATGAAAAAGTATGTGTAAAGTATGTGTAATGATGATGATGATGATGAAAAAAGAATTGTGGTAAAAGTCTGTGCAATAAAAAATTTGTAAAAAGTTTTTTAAAATTTAGACTGTAGCTACAGTGGCGCCAGCCTTATTTAGCGCTTTCCTACGGACACTTTTTTATACAGAATCTGTACTCCTTAACTCTACACTCCATATTTTCATTATTATAAATAAGTGTTATGAACCGGATTAATAAAAATTTATGAATCGGATTAATAAGCACTAATGCGCAAAAGTATATACTGCATGGCTTCAGTCATATATGATAAAATACCAAAAATTTGGAAAGAATTGCCGCTATCGATATTTAAAAAAAGGCTTCGTAGCTTCTTGACAGTCAAAGCGTACTATAGCGTAACAGAATTCTTGACTGAAAAAAAAAATTCATTTTGAGATTAAGACTACTGTATAATGTTAAAAATTTCAATTATGTTTGTTTTTGTGTTATTATTTTATTTTGTTATAGCTGTTTAGGCGATTAGTTTATATTTCTGTATATTTTGCATGCCTACTGGTAAAATATGGCTGAATTCACTACCTATATTTCCATGTATTGTACCCATATTTGCAAAACAAAAAAGCAAAATAAAATATCTTTATCTTTAATTTTAATTTTAATAAGTCATAGACTAAATGAATTTATCGACAACGGTTTTTGTTTCGTTAATGGCACGTCAATAGAGGTGTATTTGGAATGGGAAAACGCCAACAACCTTGTAAAAGAAAGAAGGTGATAATAATATCTTCTTTTATACCATGGTTAAACGTCATGTGACTCATGAGTTCAGCTATAAGGATTTTGTTCTTATTTTAGGGCTCTCCCTCTATGCTAGTAATTACTCTGAGGAAAAAATCATATTATTTATATGATTGCTTATATTAGTGGCAACATTAATTGACATGAGCAACACGGGCCACCGGCGGATTCATGGTGGTTAGAGAACAGGAGAACGATCACTACGTACTGAAGCATAGCCCACCTTTATTTTTATAATCACAGATTTTTTTTGATTCCGTGTTCCTTCAGTGCCCTTACGTTCCGGAGCCGCGGTATCTCTTTCAAACAGCCCGCAGCCCGGGCAGCCGTCGCAGGCGGTGATCGGCTGGCTTGCCGGTCGCCGCACATGCATCACAGTGCGGCGTGTCGCAGCAGGTCGCCGATATGTGTCCGGGCTGACAGCAGCGGAAGCAAAGGCCACTGCGGTCAACCTCCGAGGCGCATCTCACTGATACGTGGTGCCCCACGAGACAGCGATAGCACCTCAGAGGTCTGGGCTCCAGCAGCTTAACCTGCGCTGAGACCCAGCCCACCAGAAGCCTTCGGCCTTCCACTATGGTTTTGGCCGCCGTAACAGGGCAGCGCACCGTGGCGGCATGCATACCCTGTTGGTCCGGGCGTATGGCGCCTGACCTGACCTGGGCAGTAGTGCACCCCCCGGACCTGGCGACGGCGGCCACAAACTCCTTCTCCGATACCGAGTCGTCCAGACCCCTGATGCGCAGGTCTGCGCATCTGACGGGCCTGGACACACGGGCCTCGTCCGCGTCCAGAGACGCTCTGAGCTTCGCAGCCAGAGCGTCCGCGGTCGCGCCACTGGATTCCCCGGGGACCTCCAGCATACGGGCCCCCGTCTGGGTGAGCCGGAGGCCCCCGGTGATCCCGAGCTCCCCGAGATCCACCGCCTCCTTCGCCTTCGCGAGCAGATCGCGGTAGGTAATGCCCTTCTTTTCCGCGTCCGGCTGTAGTGTAATCACTACAGCTGCGGTCTTCGGGGCGCGCAGCCTAGTCGCGATCTTGCGCGTCCTGAACTGGCGCTGCTGGCCTTTTTGGCTGCCTTTTTCCCCTTCTTTTTGTCCCCGACCACCTGCCAACCGGCTTCAGCCGCGGGAGGTGTAGGGAGCTGGGGGGGCGGTGACGGCGGCGGCAGCTGGCTTGCCGCTGGCGCTGGCACATTAGCCGCAGGCACTGGGGCTGATGCAGCCACCACCTGTGCTGCCGCCTTGCCCTTTTTCGCCTTCATCTTGCCTCTCTTTCCCGTCGCCGGCTTAGCCGGAGCCGGTTCAGCCGGTACCGGTTTTGCCGGAGCCGACTTTTCAGGGGGGGGGGGAGGGGCAACTGCAGCCCCGCCCGAGGGCTGGCTGGACGGCCCCGGCCTGGATGCGGTAGCCGTGGCCGCCGCGTACGTTGCCGGCTGTCTTGTTTGCCCCTAGGGGGGGGGGGGGCGCAGGACGATGCCCTCCAGCACGGAGAACCGGTGCTGGAAGGCAGCCAGCTCCTGCCGGACCAGGTTCAGAACCTGGTACTCCACCAGCACGGGCTATCTTGGACGCTGCATCTGGGGCGCCGCGTGAGAGGCAGGCTCACGTAGACTGGCCAGGTCTGCGCGGAGCTGCTCGTTCTCCTTCTGGAGAGTCTCCATGGCAGACGTCAGGCGGGCCACGTCCGCTCGCAGCTTCGCCACCTCGTCCGCATTAGGCCCGGCCCCAACAAAGTTGGCCTCCGCAGCCGCCATGATGGAGGCGGAGGCCCCGGGAATGGCCTTGAACTTTGAGGAGGGCTTTTGCTTGTAGGCCACAACCTTGATCGCGGCCTCCACCTCCTTTACGAATCTGGCCTTACGCTCCACCTCGGAGCCGCCAGTCGCACTCGTCTCTTCGCCTGATACCCGAGCCGTATCGCCCGGGTGGCGCCCCTCCTCGGCAAGCTTTGCCACTCGTTCAGCCATCTGATTGTCAGAGAGCCCCCTCCCCTTGCCTCTCAGCCCGCCCCGCCTGTTGGTGGGGATTTTCCGGGCCGAAACCTTCTCTTCACCGGATGACGGCCCCTGGTCGCCATCCCGCCTGGACCGCTTGCGGAAGAACTTACTGGTCTCCGCGGTCCCAGGCCCCACGCGTCGGGAGCTCTCTGAGACTCCCACGCTGCGCGATGCGGCGTCGGACTCTGTCCCCGCATCGTTTCTCCTCTCCTCTACGTTGCCGTTGCCGGCGGTTTTGTTTTTTGTTTTTGTTTTTGTTTGTTTTCCATTTTATACCCACGAGAATGGGGGAATTAAAGGTCCACCTTGGCAGAGACCCCTGTACCAAGGTAAGCAGATTTAGAGGATTTATTACTCGCCAGGGGGTCTGCAGGTACCCTGGCGAGGACCGCACTTGCGGCTAATTTGTTCATAGAACCCCGTCAGCCATCCATCCCCTCGCGGTGCGTCGCCGCTTGGGATTCGGGGTAACTTTTTATAGAGGTTTTCTCCCTCGCGGTCTGGGCGATTAAGCCAAGACCCTCGGTCCTTATCAAAGCCGCGAGACATGATCCACGACACTTCGATACTGGGATTACGAGACCGGCGGTGACAGCAAAGGATGAATCCTTCACTGTCTGCCCGGAGGCAGGGTAAGTGCACACCGAGCCCACCCTCGCTCCTCTGCTATGCCCTCTGCTGATCAGAGGGTCACGCTGAGGAACGCACTGTTGGTCCGGGACGGATCCCCCCCCATGTCATAATAATTAGCCGCGGCAGCAACATTCCCCAAGGAATAAGAATTTTTTCTCATTTCTCGAGGAAGATTACCGCCACGCCCAGGGTGCACCGGCCCAGTTGCTGCTCTTCCCTCCAGACGTATCGAGAGGGACCCACAACTACCAGGCACACGTGGAGGACTTCTGACTTCGCACCCCAAAGCATAGCCCACCTGTCCCCGAAAATTTGTGGAATTTATAGCCGCGCTGCCGTCGGTAAGTAGTATCTGCGAAGTTGCGAAGTGCTCCTTAATTTTTCAAGTTTTGTCAAAAATTAAAAAAAATATGGAAAACGATTATTTTCTCACCAATGCTGCGAAGAAAATTTGTACATCATTCAACTACTTGTACTCATAAACAGCTAACTTTGCAGATACTACTTACCGACGGCAGTTCAGGAATATAATAATAATATATAATAGGCATAATATATAATATATAATAATGTTACGCCGCGCTCAAATCAGCGCCATCTAGTGTCAGGAACGAGAGCGAGGGGGGCTTTGCAGAGAATGACATCGCGGATCTCTCGACCGACAGCGCCGCCCGAGGAACTAAGTTTCTAGAAAATCTATACTCGATTTCTCGGTACCTTGCGCGTGTTTACTTGAACATTCCGGATGTTTTGCTGATTTGAATAAATAGGTGGCGCAAGATGCGATCGAGACAGAGTTTAACTCGGCGACACAAGCGAAGCTTCGGAGTGGAATTAAGTGGATTAGTGTGTTTAATTATTAGTGTTTTAACTTTAATTTGTGTAAAGTAAATTAAAGTGTTAATTTAGGTAATTTTATCGGCAATTTTTATTGTCACGAACCTCAAGCTCGTAACAATTGGTGTCAGAAGTGGGATAAAATAATGCCGATTTTACCTAAGGAGGAAACGGAGGGTGTCCGTACCCGAAGTCAACGCCAGCAGGAGACGGACCAGAGGAGATTTGGTGGTGCAACGCCGCAGATGTCTGAGGGCCAGCCGCCGGCCACGGAAGCCGGTCCGTCAGCAGCTTCTACGTCTGTGGCACCTGACTTAGGTGCTCTGATGGTGATGCTGCAGGAGCAGGCTCGCCGACAGGAGGAGCAGGCTCGCCGACAGGAGGAGCAGGCTCGCCGACAGGATGAACAGGCCCGCCGACAGGAAGACCAGGTTCGTCGTTTGGAGGAGCAGCTGCGGGGCGGACAAGAGGAACAGGCCCGTCGGTTGGAAGAGCAGATGCTCCTCATGAAGGACCTTCACGCTACCTTCGGGAAGGAGATAAAGGAGGTGAAGGATAGGGTTGCTCAGCATGACAACCGCCTGTCGGAAGCTGAAACCCAAATCGCGAAAGTTGAAAACCGAATCGAGAAAGCTGAAACCCGAATCGACCAAGTAAACAATCGGGTTGACAACGTTATGGCTGACATGAAGAAATCACTGGACGAACTCAAACTCGGAGATGGAGCTACAGCTCCCGTAGTAGCTACAACACCTTCGCTACGCGGGTTCAAGGTGCCACCGTTCGACGGTACCTCTTCCTGGTCAGCCTACAAAATCCAGTTCGAGGCTGTTATGAAGGCGAACGGCTGGAACAAAAGTCAGGCCATGACCGCTCTCACACTAGGCCTGCGCGACCAGGCCTTAACAGTTCTGGAAGCTCTCGGTGAGGAAGTGACTTATGAGCAACTCCTTGAGGCATTGGAGGCGAGATATGGTGACGCTCACCTGGAACACGTCTTTCGTGCGCAGCTTAAAGATCGTGTGCAGCGCATCAACGAAAACCTGCAGCAGTGGGCTCTAGAAGTGGAGAAGCTGGTGCGAAAAGCATACCGGTCTGTACCTGCGCTCATTGAAGGGAACCTGGTGCAGACATTCATCGACGGCATCCGTGACCTGGAAGTCAGAGCTGCTGTGAGGCTCGGGCACCACGAGACGCTTAAGGACGCCTTGGCCCATGCACTGGAAGTGGAAGCCGTGCGGCAGGATCATCGTTCCCATCGCGTCAGGGAGGTTGCAGCAGCTACAGTTCGCGACCGCAACAGAGGATACAGCCCTAGGTGCTATGGCTGTGGGGAAAAGGGCCATCTTCGATCTAGCTGCCCTAAGCGAACCGTGGAAAGGAGAGTTGATCGATCTCGAGAGGGTAGTGCAGCTAACGGCACCGCCTGGCGGCGACAGGATCATCGTTCACCTCACGCTAGGGAGGTTACAGCAGTTACGGTTCGCGACCACAATGAAAGATACAGCCCTAGGTGCTATGGCTGTGGGGAAAGGGGCCATCTTCGGTCCAGCTGCCCTAAGCACACCCTAGGAAGGGAGGGTGAACGGTCTCAGAAAGGAAGTGCGGCTAACAGCACCGCCCAGCAGCAGCAGGAATACGACTTTCCTATTAGACACTGCAGCGGGGAATCTCACGGCAACGCAGATGCATTGTCAAGAAGACCTTTTCCTGAAGATTGCAACCATTGTAGTAGGCAAGAGAGTAAGGAAGTGGTATCCGTGAGGATGCTCAGGACAGACCACCTTAGCAACGGGTGGAAGGACAGCCTACGTCATGCACAGCAGGAAGATCCAGACATCAAGCCGATTCTGGGATGGATGGAGGCCCGTGCTACCAAGCCTAAGTGGAGGGACGTCTCAGCGATGAGTTCAACCTCGAAAAGCTATTGGGCCCAATGGGACAGCTTGCTGCTTCAGGATGGAGTCCTGTGCCGTAAATGGGACAATGGTCGAGGAGACAGCTGTCGTTTACAAATGGTTGTCCCTAAAGCTAAAGTGCCGAATGTTTTACAGCTGTGCCATAATGGTCGTTCAAGAGTCCATCTGGGAGTTAAACGAACTCTACTGAAGGTCCGAGAACAGTTTTACTGGGTCCATTATCGTGACGATGTGGAGGATTGGTGTCGTACATGTACAAGTTGTGCGGCTGCGAGGGGACCTCGGACACGGAGTAGAGGAGCATCGAAATTGTACAATGTTGGTGCACCACGGGATAGGACATCCCTTGACATTGCGGAGCCATTACAGAAAGGCGCAAGAGGGACTCCTAAGATCGTCCATGTGGATCGCTTGGCACGTTATTATGGGGCCGATAATGCTCGGGACGAGCATGTCTTAGGAGGGGACAGTGTTACGCCGCGCTCAAATCAGCGCCATCTAGTGTCAGGAACGAGAGCGAGGGGGGCTTTGCAGAGAATGACATCGCGGATCTCTCGACCGACAGCGCCGCCCGAGGAACTAAGTTTCTAGAAAATCTATACTCGATTTCTCGGTACCTTGCGCGTGTTTACTTGAACATTCCGGATGTTTTGCTGATTTGAATAAATAGGTGGCGCAAGATGCGATCGAGACAGAGTTTAACTCGGCGACACAAGCGAAGCTTCGGAGTGGAATTAAGTGGATTAGTGTGTTTAATTATTAGTGTTTTAACTTTAATTTGTGTAAAGTAAATTAAAGTGTTAATTTAGGTAATTTTATCGGCAATTTTTATTGTCACGAACCTCAAGCTCGTAACAATAATATATAATAGGAAAATAATAATATATAATAGGCGGGTTATGCTTTAGTACGTAGCGATCGTACTCTTTCTCTCTAACCTCCATGGGTATCTAACAGTTCTGTATCGTGAAAAATGGTAGTAACCATAGAGATTTTTCACGATACAGAACTGTCGTTTATTTTTCCGAGGCAAAATTTGCACACATAAAAACAATCATCTATCACTACGAAATTCATAATAATTAAAACAATAAACTGACAATTTCATATACCTACAGATACATTTTATCGGTATCGCTCGGTCGACAACTTGGATACAGGCGTGGATCAGTCACTCGAACGATCTGCACACCGTATGAGGGCGAGCGGCCTACATACATATCCGACTGTTATTATTGTAATTTTTAATAATAAGTGCTAAACAGCATTAATGTGATTATATGAAATATAACGCCAACTTTTTGTATGATGTGACAGACCTCTTTTTGCAGCAAAAACTGAACATTTCGGCATTTATGGATTAGTTTTATTGTACGCATAGGATCGCGTAGACTTGTACTTTGACAAAGGGGAATACCTGCGTATAGTTATACTTTCGTAGTTATACTTATATCATTGACAGGGGAGTAACTACTCCCCTCCTGTCAATGCAATGCAAGCAATGGTGATTTTCAGTATGGTGTTTACTGCACCTGCAGCTTCTCAGTACAAGATTTTTTATATAGAATAAGGGTAACAAACGAGCACACAGTCCACCTGATGGTAAGTGGATGCTACGGCCCATAGACATCTACATTTGACTTCGTTGAAGAATTAAAATGCTGATGCGTTGTCACCGCTGAAAACTGAGATGGAATGCCTCGTTTAGAGTTAAAAGGGTCTCGGGTTCTCAACACTCGCCATACGAGAACACAGCAAAATTTAGTTGCAATTTTACGCTGATATTTTGTGAGAGCGTGGTTCTACCACGGGCGATCCGACCCATTCGTAATACAACCGTAATATAGCTGCAGCGTGGTTTTACCACGTGTGAAAACTAGGTAAAGATTTTCTAGATAAGATTGGGTGACAAACGAGCACACAGTCCACCTGACGGTAAGTGGTTGCTGTGGCCCATAGATATCTACATCTATTTTCGATATCAAATCAAAATGCAGACGCGTTATCACCCCTGAGGACTAAGATGGAATGCCTCATTTCCAGTAAAATGGTTCTCCGGTTTCCAACACTCACCATACGAAACACAGCAGCGTTAACGATACGATATATATATATATATATATATATATGTGTGTGTGTGTGTGTGTGTGTGTATTGTAGTGTATTATCGGTCGTTTTGTAGTTTCATAAATAAACTGATATACTGAGATAATATTAAGATCAAATTTTTACCTCTATAAAATACACACACACACACACACATATATATATATATATATATATATATATATATATATATATATATATATGTGTGTGTGTGTGTGTGTGTGTGTGTGTATTGTAGTGTATTATCGGTCGTTTTGTAGTTTCATAAATAAACTGATATACTGAGATAATATTAAGATCAAATTTTTACCTCTATAAAACAGTTTAGGAGATAGTCTAGATGACTTACCTTGGTGCATGAATAAAAGCGCTAAACTAATAAATATTTTTATTAGTAAGATATTTATTATACATCACTTATGAGTTTTTAACGTTCTGCCCGTGTATTAATGAAGCAACATTATTTAAAAATTGCTGATTGTCATAACATTGTTATATTATTGAGTACACATTACGAACTTTTTCTTATTATCAAGTATGAAAAATCTCTCTTCTTGTGATTTGTCACATCCTGGGCCTAAATATCGGCGTCTAAGTTCCAAATCCGGAGGTGCTGATATATCCCCTTGAAGTATGTTGTATGCTTGATCGATAGTACTTTCGATTTCTGACTTCAGTTCCTAAAATAATACAACAGATATATTTGAAACAGACGTCTAATAAAGACTTAGACGACAGTAGTAAAATTGAAGTTTGCAGTAAGATTATATCTGTAGTTATGTAGATTTATAGATTTGTGTATACAATATTTAAGAAAACTTCCTGTCCGATTCGACAGGGTTACCAAAAAATAAAAATATCAATTTATCAATGAATATAAAATGCTATTGTTGTTTGGAATACATGTTTGAACTGTAATTTGCTTATAATTATGAACAATTTTAAAATCGGGCAACAACCTCAACCGTTGTATACAGACACAGAGTCAAAATTATGTCGGTTTCTTTACTCACATGCCTTTGTTGTGTATTTTTAAACGTGTGGTAGTTTCCTATAAAGGACAGTTACTATACTATTTGGTGGCAGTATTGTTACCTACCCGAAATGCACGTTTGTCTATTTGATTTAATTTTATTATTTACTTTTTGGAAAATATTACATTAACAGATCATATCACGAAAAACGAAAAGCACCCTCAGAATTCTTACAAGTTCTTCTCAACCGACTTCAAAAATAGAGGAGGGCCTCAATTCGACTGTATTTTTTATTTGTGTTGTACTTCTAAACTTTTTTATAGGTGAACCGATTTTGATGATACTTTTTTTTATTTGCGAGCTGGTGCTTCTCATGTGGTCCCATATAAATTTGATCAAAATCTGACCAGTTTTAAGTTATCCTTCATAATGCGTATTTAATTGACTTCGACTATATTGATGATGTTCTCGAGCGTTAAATAGCAGCTTAACGCTGCTGTGTTTCGTTTGGTGAGTGTAGAGAACCAGAGACCCTTTTTACTAGAAAAGAGCCACTCCATCATAGTCCTCACGGGTGACAACGCATCTGCATTTTGATTCGTTATCGAGGATAGATGTAGATGTCTATGGGCCACAGCAACCACTTATCATCAGGTGGACCGTGTGCTCGTTTGCCACCTTTAGTCGGTTGTACATTTTTTTATTTTACTACCTGTTTACATATCGGTATCAAAAATATCTATTGATTTCATGCTGAGCGCTGACTCTACGGATTGTTAAAGAAAAGAAAGGTAGTTTGCGAGTGCTGCTAAAAGAAAGGTAGTTTGCGAGTGCTGCTAACCATCTCATCCAATCAGAATAATGCGAGTATAAGTGTAAAAGTTAGACCAAGTTCACCAGGAACTATCTGTGTTGGCGGTAAATTAACATCAAAGAGTCTGAAGAAATTCACTAAACTTGCCTCACGCCAGTCACATATACGAGGTGTGTTCAAAAAGTAAGGTGACTTTATATTTTTATGAAAAATGTTGTCCCCTTCCAAGTAATCCCCCTCTCTCTCCCAATCTCACTTTCTGGTATAGCCTTCAGCTCTTTCAGCGATGCAGTTTTTATCTCTTCAATCGTTGCAAATCTTCGTCCTTTCATAGGTCTCTTCAGTTTTGGGAACAGGAAAAAGTCACATGGGGCCAAATCCGGTGAATATGGTGGCTGAGGCATGATTGTAGTGTTGTTTTTGGTCAAAAAACCTCTCACAATCAACGATGAGTGAGCAGGTGCATTATCGTGATGCAAAAACCATGAATTGTTTACCCACAATTCGGGACGTTTCTTACGTATTGCTTCTCGCAAATGGCGCATAACTTCAAGGTAATACTCCTTATTAACCGTACGACCTTGTGGCAAGAACTCATGATGCACCACACCCCTACAGTCGAAGAAAACTGTAAGCAAAACCTTCACATTTGATCGAACTTGGCGTGCTTTTTTTGGTCTTGGTGATTCAGTGTGCTTCCACTGGGACGATTGAGTCTTAGTTTCGACGTCATAACCGTATACCCATGTTTCGTCACCTGTTATGACCCTTTTGAGCAAATCTGGGTCGTTGTTGACATCATCCAATAGCTCTTGAGCGATTGTCATGCGACGGTTCTTTTGGTCGAAATTGAGCAATTTTGGAACAAATTTCGCTGACACACGTTTCATGCCCAAAATATCGGAAAATATTTCATGGCAAGAGCCAACCGATATGCCAACATCACAATTTTCTTCACTATTTCAACGTTTTCATCGGTTGTTGACGTGCTGGGGCGTCCAGAGCGAGGTTCGACATTGGCATCTTCTCGGCCATCTTGAAAAAGCTTGTATCACTTATAAACGTTTTTTTTTCTAAGAGTAGACTCACCGTATGCCATTGTCAACATTTCAAGTATTTTGGAGCACGTAATTCCATTTTTTACACAAAATTTGATGCAAATTCTTTGATCCATTTTTTTGATAGAAGAAAATCGCCGAGCACACCAAAGTACGTCTGACCTTTGTAACTGTCAAAAATAAACTAAACATGCTATACACTTCAAACTTGAAACATATGCTCAGGACATGTGTACCAACGCAACAAAATACAAAAATCGAAAATGGAATGTGCGTTGCCCGCGAAATTTAAAAAGTCACCTTACTTTTTGAACACACCTCGTAGTCGGAATTCTGTTTCGAAAAAACTGATGAGGCGTTTTAGACACATTTAATTACATAAGAACAAACATTCAACCCTAAAACAATAATTATCTGTGGGCCATACAGACGCTCTTTAGGCAGGCCACATACAGTCGGAAATCCGTTTCGAAAAACTTTTCTGAAATTAATTCGGGATTTCGAAGGAAGCAAAAATGTTTATCTGTATGTCTGTCTGTGCGGACTAATAAACTTTAGGAATAGATAAAGAGTAATGCCAGCAGATTAGATCTTTCCGAAAAACTCGAAGATTTTTTCGAAAAATCTTAAAATTGATAAAATAAATGGACTTTGTCTACCTTAGAACTGAATAACACCACATCAATATCAAGGCGCAGGGCCGGGTGACTAGTAAATAATAAAAGCATCCTTAAATATTCTAGTACCGCGTCTCTAAAAACAGAGTCTCAGCGACTGTGTTTACAAATTGTCTCTAATCATTATTTTGTAACAATAGTGCCCAGCATCATTTGCCAGTGAAATTTCTATTGACAGATGGGAGTACTTACGTCATATAGGTCTGGCGAACGGCGCGCGCGTTCTGCCAGTGCGGCGTGCAGGTGATAGAGTAGCAGGCCGCGGAGGTGTGCGTCGCCCGCGCCCAGCGCCGCCGTCGTGCGCAAAGTTCCGCGGCACAGTTTCTCCTTCAACGCCAGACGAGACTCCGACAGCTCTATTAAATTTAATAAATTATGTAACAGTTGGTTTAGTTTTCTTAAAAAAGTATTAAATTTTATGTTCACTTCCCATATGTCAAGAAGTAGTTTTCGGTGACCTTGAATCTTCAAGATCAATTCGTAACAGTCTATTGTTATACAAGGGCTTCTGTTCTATTATAGGCAGAATTTGTCGTAATCGCCATATTTAATATGTGCATTTACGTTTCATGTATTTTTGCCATACCGCATAGCTACCTCATATGACCTCAAGGAGGAATGCGGGGATCTTTTCTTATAAACCGACACCACACATATGAGGAGAGGCGTCGAGGGTGCGAGACTGCAACGGAAAAGGTCCATGTTCAATAGTAGACTTTAAAGGCTGGTGATGAAGGAGAAGAGAGCCTCGTAAATATCTTGTACCGATTGTATTAGGGGCAGTGGTAGAGCCAAGCTGCAGTTATATTAGTAGTATAAGGTGCATGAGGGTAATTTGGTGGCCATAGTGGTGACCTTAAGTTTTGCCGCCCTATAAAACCAAAACAGGAGGACAGAGACGAACATACGAAGCCGTATACTATAACTAACATATTAAAAAAAACAAAGGTAATTTTATACTTTTGCGGACCCCTCGTTTTTTGTCTCTAGAAAATCGAAAAATCATGCGATTTCGATGATTTTTTAAATCTTCGTTTATATGGCGGATTTATGAAAAAAAATATGGAAAATATCTCACCTGAAGATAGATCATATAGTTTTATCAACTTCTTCGAATATATTCTTCGAAATGTTCATAAGTTTTTTGAAAAGCATTAAATGGAGTTTATAATTTTTTTTTGTTTTTCTACACAACAAAACAAACATTAAAAAAACGTTGAAAAATGTTTCTTTATAATTTTTTCGTCTCACTTATAGTTTTTATACGGTTTTCTGACTTTAAATGTTATCATAAACGCTCTAGATAATGAAAATAATTATAAAAGTTTATATTTTGGTGTTTTATTGAGTATAAGATCGAACGAAGCGAGCTCGGGACTTAGGGCATCGTTGAGTGGCGTCGTGCTGTCCTCCCCCAACTCCTTCCTGCGCAGTCGAGGAAAGCCCGGTTGACGGAGTCCCGCTCGGGGGGGGGGGCTCCTACTTCTGAGTGGTTTATAAAAGAATAACCACGAATGAGAAGATGGCAGGGTCTATTCGCTCGTTTCGCTCTCTCTCTCAACCCCGCCATCTCCTTCTAACCTAACCTGTCCGAGTCGGGATGCCCTAAGTCCCGAGCTCGTTTCGCTCGATTTTACACTCAATAAAACACTAAAATAAAAATTAGTAAGTAAACAATTTTAATTTTATTTTGAATGTTCGTTTTTTGTGTAGATCATGAAAAAAAATTAAACAACTTCATTCGATTATTTGTGAAATCAACCTGAAACCAATATATGTTTCAATTTTTTTATTCCCGTAATTTAATTTAAAAAGAGGATGATTTTTCGATTTTCTAGAGCCAAAAACGAAGGGACCGTGATAGTATAAAATTACCAAAACAAACAAGCTTAGGCAATATTAGGATTTGGACACTTTGAAAAATTAACTTTAAAAAAACTAACTACACTACACCATACTTAAACTGACTAAAACATTTACTATAATATCGACTGTTAAAATGGCGTCGATAAAGCATTGCCCTTTGACCTCTTACTATTTGATTGAATGATGAAAAGTTATCTTATCACAGATCGATCTATGCAATAAAGGCTGTAGTTTTTGAGTTATACGAAAATTACCATATTAACCCGATGACCTATAAGCTCACGTACCATAGTAGTAGCATGAATAGGTCGGCTCGATCGGGGAAGGACCACTCTCTCACAGAATACCAGCATGAAATAGTAGATTAATGCTGCTGTGTTTCGTATGGTGAGTGTAGAGAACCGGAGATCCTTTTTACTAAGAACGAGGCATTGCATCATCTTAGTCCTCACTGGTGACAACGCATCTGAATTAAGATTCGTAATCGAGGATAAATGCAGATGTCTATGGGCCACAGCAACCACTTACTATCAAGTCGATTGTGTGCACGTTAGTCAACCTATCCTATAAAAAATATATTTAATAAAGTTTAAAGGAATAAAATAAACAAAGTCATGTTTTCTTAAAACAATGATACCTACGCGTCAAAGTTAAAACATATGTTAAAAATAATTAAACGTTAATTTAACGAAATAAAATATTTCGATTGAGTTTTGAAGGTACTGCGATCAAATGGTTTTGCAACTACTGAACCCATTTTACAAAATAGGGTATTAAAACAGTAATACTTTTTATAACATATGTACACACATTAAATTATAAGTTTTACAATACTATGAATAATATAATATATAATACAATTATTAATTTCAACGGGCAGAAGGTAGTTAATTGAAAACGATAAAACAGTGCTATCACAAAAATACCATAATATGTAAACATACTATGAAATTCTTACAACAGAAACTTGTTTTAAGAAATACTTAATTTCTTGTCTAATAAAGATATAGTAAATATAGACGGTAATATTTAAAAGATTTCGGATTTATTTTACATAAATACAAAATTTCATATATTATACGCTTTTACTATCAAAATTTGACATACTTATGTTTCAGAGTATGTATGACCTCAGAACTAAGACTTGAGCAGAAAAAATCTATAACAGAATAGATGTTTATCCTTTAGCAGATTAATAACATCAAAAACACCACATAATATGTTTATCGTTGTGTTACTAACGGAACTGGAACGCAAATCCATCTGGTGACGACGTGTGGACGGGCGTTCTTCGCTGCTGCGCCCATGTCAACAGCGATCAATCGAACAACTGCCCCTCGTAGAATATTAGACCCCGATTTTATTCACTGCTTGCGTTTTGCCTACCCGTCGCATGTCCGTGCACATTGTATATTCACTTAAGCAACGATGCGACATAAATTGCCTTTAATACTAATACAAGGCCTTGTGAGCGCGTTACGAATTTCCGTTCTTCTTTATATGTTCACATTATGTTTATGAAAATGCGCAGTTTCGCGACGACGCAGTGGACGGACTATTTTAGTTTGAAGTGTTGAAATATGATTGTGTTTGTTATTAACAACCATGTGAAACAAAAATCGGTTAGGAATGGGCCTTTTTATTCATATTGTCATCATCATCATCATCATCATCATCATCATCATCATCATTATAGCTCACCACAAACTCACTGCTGGACATAAGCCTCCCCCAAGGAACGCCACAAGTCACGGCCTTGAGCTCTTAAGACTCCACTTGCATCTACGTTTATACGTCTGGCGGCAATGTTTGTTGTTATTTTCTTGAAACATTAAAAAAATGTTTTGTTACAAATTGAATAAAACTATTATATTATATAACAGCCTCCCCTCCCCCGTGGCCATGGGCGCTATAAAACACCCGAAACGTCGGGAATTAAAAAATAAGATATAATAAGTAAATTAAACGCGATAGATATATAATAGATCTGTACGTGGTAGAGCTATGCTGCAGTTATATTAGTAGTATAGTTGTAGCACGAATGGGTCGGCTCGACCGGGGAAGGACCACGCTCTCACTGAATACCAGCGTGAAATGGTAGCTTGATGCTGCTGTTTTTCGTATGGTGAGTGTAGAGAACCGGAGACCCTTTTTACTAGAAATGAGGCATTCCATCTTAGTCCTCACGGGTGACAACGCATCTGCATTTTGATTCGTAATCGAAGATAAATGTAGATGTCTATGGGCCACAGCAACCACTTACCATCAGGTGGACTGTGTGCTCGTTTGTCACCCTATCCTATAAAAATATATAGAATCCGTAAATATGATTTTATTCAATTGTTACAAATTTATTAATCGCCCGGACAAAGAGATGCTGTCTTCATAATATTTGTTTCTTCATACGTACTTTAACAGAATATACTTAACGTAATTATTTCGCGTGCTAGAAAGGACATGTTTAGATTTTCGTAATTTGTTATGGTCTATAACGCAGGTCGGTCGAATTATTTGGACAATGTGTAGATACATACCTCTGTAAGTTTTATTTTCTTTCAAAAATAAAATTTTGTGTGGTAATTTATTCATAAATGGGTTTATATTATTTAAAGTGTCTTACACAAATTCCTAATACAATAAGCTAATTTTATAAGCATCTTATTTTAAAGAATATTAAAAATTCATTGGTTACAGCAATGGAGACGCTTGTTCATAAATCTGTTATTTTCGAAAGAGATTTAAAATGATAAATAAAACTAAAAGAATTTATTGCCATTATATGCCATTTAAGACTATTTTAATAATGTTGGAAGATATGCAAATTTTATATATTTTTGTAAAACTTACGACAACAAACGATTACGAACCTTGGCATAATAAAAACCACAACATGCCCTAGAAACACTAGACGGCTAAAGACGTGTTTGTTATTTTTGAATGTTGTTCCAAACAAATCATTTAAAATATATTTTTATACCTATGGAAATAATACAAATATTATATTATATTGACTTAATCTCTAGTTGTTGGGATCACTACATGTGAAGCTGTTGATGACTATGGATGCCTATACCTTATCACCTAAGATAAATTGAATCCTAGAGTGATGATGAAGCACTATAATTTTTATATAATTTTTTTAAATCTGAATAGTGCCATAAAATTACTTTTAGCCTATCATTTTAAATTTCGCGTGAAAACGCCAGCCGCCATGCTGTTCTACTCGAGATGTCTCAGCCATCGAATTTTATTTTTTTACGATTTTGCAAAGAAATAAGACACTTTTTAATGTTTAATAATGAGTTATCATCTATATCATTGTTGTGTCGTGCCGGAATGCAAAAATACGAGCATAAAAACGGCGGGAAAGTTATGGATTCAAGTGCCAACTGATTTAAATATAAGAAATAGTTGGTTAAAACTGGCAAGAAGATACCCGAATACAGTGCCTACAAAAACTAGACTATTATTCTATGAAGATCATTTTGATGTAAGTGACTTATATTTAACCATCGTATATACAAAACAAAACGTCATGATGTGAAGGGTATCGCAAGTCTTTTGTAATAAATTACGTTAACTTAGATATTATGACTAATGATTGCTAATCATTGTAATTATAGATAAAATAAACTATGATAGCTACTAAACTATGTTTTATCAAAATACACTCTGACCTGGTATTGTGTTTTTGTATAAACAAAAGTTGGGAATAGGTACTTACACTGATGTTTTAACATTCTTCAACTCAGCAGAACAAAAATTGAGATTGCATGCAAAAAATTTTGCCACCATCAATATCATATACTGATAACTTGAAAATTTTCGAAATAACACAGCACATTAGCTAGTTCTCTTAATCAGTGACACAGAACACTAATACCCTTAGATAGGGATCAGTGACGTCACGACAGTTTCTAATATGGCGGACAGCGTTTTGTAGATTTTTTTCATGGGATAAGGTGACAAATGAGCACACCGTCCACCTGATGTAAGTGGTTGCTGTGGCCCACAGAGATCTACATCTATTCTCGTTTACGAATCAAAATGCAGATGCGTTGTCACCCATGAGGACTAAGATGGAATGCCTCGTTTCCAGTAAAAAGGGTCTTCGGATCTCTACACTCGCCATACGAAACACAGCAGCATTAAGCTACCATTTTACACTGGTATTCTGTGACAGCGTGGTCCTTTCTCGATCGAGCCGTCCTATTAGTGCTACAACTATACTACTAACATAACTGCAGCATGGTTCTACCACTTATAAATAAGAGTTGAGGCACACCCAAAAATATTCTTAAAGTTGAAATTTAAAATTTACAATGCAATTTTATAAATATGAATCAAAATTTCTCGTTTACTTTTTACAAAATCTATCATAAATATATATTTTTTGAATGTTTTTATACGGTATAAAATACCCTATTGTACAGGTCACCTGGTTCATCAATTTCTAATTCTTTATATAAAATGATATGGCTAAACTTATTTCTATTTTTATACCATTCTAAGCATCGAATTATTATTTAATAAATAATAAGCATTGCAATTTTAAGTTGTCATCCTAATGTGCACGCACAACTAATCACGTAGCCGGTCTAAAACAAACTCATGAGTCTGTGTAGTGAATGGAGAAGATAACCATTTTTTGTCTTATATGCCAAAAAAAATCTACAAAAAATTACGAGAATAACCGTGTTTTTAATTTTTTTCTATCTTCAAAACTGACCGAGATATAAAGGCGCAAAGTTAACATTTTCGGTCTAAGCCGCGGGCCGAGAGCGACATCGTTGATGACGTCACGATTTGCATCTTCGTGCTAGAGACCCGATGCGCACTTAGAAAATCAAAACCATAGATTACTGTATATATACTAGAGAATCAAAACATTTACTCGAATGTGCCCGTCGCGCGCGGATTGACTTGCTATATATTTTTAACAAGAAACATTATAGAACATGACACCATCTATTAAATATTGTGCTGTGTCTCAATGTAAAAATACGGCCACAAAACACCTGAAAAGTTGTTTTTAATGTGCCTAGAAACCCTACCATCAGAAATAAATGGACAAATGCTATGAGAAGAGCACATCCTTTAGGACCAAACACGGTAGCATATTGTTGTAAGGATCATTTCGATGTAAGTATTCAAATAATAATAATCTTCACATGATAGCTCTTGGTTATTGGTAGTAAATACTTTCTATTAGGCATGTTGGTACCTACTCGAGTCGCAGTGTTTAAGTAACTAACGATTCATTGAACCTTTCCACGCTTAATGATCATTATAATTTCAAGGAGAAACAATACCTAATACCTACATATTTAACTAAAACTACTTCAGTGTAGATAAACATCCAAACTTGGGTAAAGTACTTACCTATGTAATGTAGATAAGTCAATGTCTCCTGTCACCTGTCGTGAGTTCGTAAGTTTAGATACCTACCTATGTTTGCAGCAAATTTTAAAATGTTTATAATGCATATAAAGGTTAAAATATGGAATATGTTAACAAACGTTTTTATATTTTTACGATATTTCGAGCAAAACCTGCATACTTTGCGGGCCGCAAATAATGTAAGAAGTTTGATTATGAAGTGGAGCACTTAAATTTTTTTTCGTGTAATCCTATTTTTATGTATACAAATTACGAGGTTCCTTATTATTTTATAGACTTTAAATAAGTTTGTATTTTGTTCTAGGTCGAAAACGATATGGAATACTACGTGAAGTACAAACTAGTTGGTGGTCCCCTCAAACTTAAAAAAAGATGTTTTGCCTCACTAGTTTGCTTGTCAAAATCGGTATACAGAAAAACCCCAAAGATTTTTACTATCAAAACTAAATGCCAAATCTAGGTCAGAAACAGTTGCACATGCGATTGCCACTACTTCACAAGAAATTGAGCATAGATATATGTTCTCGATCCTGTTACTACTCTAGATGATAATATTGACATTGATCCCATGTCTGAAGAATATATAACTACGCTTTTAATCATAATAATAATGCGACCCTTTTTCTATTAATATTGAAAACATCTGATTTTTAGATAAAATCATATTTTTATAAACAGAAGGTATATTTGTTGTAAATTTCTTTATATACAACAGGAATTTTTTTAACCATAAAAACCACAAAGAGGTCAGGGTACACTTATGAAGAATAAGAAAACAAAACTAGTTAGAGGCAGATAGTAAGTAGGTAGGTAAGGAATGTTTACGTATTTTTGTTATACTTATTCTTATCATTAGCAAATGAAACCCAGAAGTATTAATGTAATAATGGGTACCTAGGTTATAAAATATTATCTTATTCTTATGCGTATTTCAGCCGCGACAAAATCTTTGTTTCTTAGAAAATATTCCGCCACCATCATGTCACGGACTATTGGAAGATTGTCAGATTGACCTTTTGAAACCCTTTTTCCATCATTAAATTCTTAAAAACACCAGAGCGCACGAGGGCAAATAACTCACCCGCGAAATATTGCTACAAACATTGATTTATATATTAAACTCAATGACTACAAACGTATAATCGACGCGCTGGAACGGTATGGCGGCGCGGCCGCATGGAATCTATGACGTCACGCGCTACTCGCGGGCACGGGCGAGATTTTAAAAATGTACGTAAACTTTCCACGACTATAACTTCGGTAATAGTGCACCGATCGATGTGAAATAAAAACTAGAATTATGTGTTTGGTCTAGAAATTTTACCTACGTACTTAAAAGTTTAATATTGTAACCTTGTTATCTTCTCCATTGCGGCGATTGAAATGCCCCGACTAACAGCCCGTGGGCATGTTTATCTAGTGAATTCCCGCTTAAGCTGAAGTGGCCATATAGCCAGGTCATTGCCAGTTCTGCTTACCGATGGTCTGGTAAAAGATGCATGAAGTCGATAATCGTGGCTTAAGACCATGCTTTGTGGCATTCCTTAGAGGAGTCCTATGTTTAGCAATAGACTTGTGATGGACTGTAATGATGATGGTGATGAATCGCCGTGTGGCCGTGGTGTAAGAAATTCCGTTAGATTACAAAGTTTTATAATTTAGAATCAAGTTAAGATATACGATAAAAGTTAAAATAGTACAGTAATGCAAATATCTTACATTTTAACAATGCAATAATTTCAAAATTTTCTTACCTGAAGCCGATGTGAAGAAGGGTTTTTTAGTACATATTTATTTTAATTTATATTTCACTGGCTTTTAGGTTAGTCATGTTAGCCGAAAGCTGATACAACATAAAGTACTTGATGTTTCTAGAATACCCTTTAACTTCGTACCCCAATCGTATCCAAGTTTAAGAGCTCTTTTAAAATCCAAATCAAGAAATATGTAACTGTAACAAGGCAAGAACGATTCCAGTCGCTTTAATACTACATTTTGTTGATCAATTTCTTCTTCTTCAGATAGTATTCTAACAAGACTTCCGATAATAGATAGTAAAAAATTTATTTGCTTTACAGGTACTTTTGCATAGCAAGAATCACAGCACCACTCTGTTGTTGCAATTAAAGGTTTATAAGGCAGAATTGCGCCCGCACATTCCCTGACAAAACATTTTAAAGCTGACAACTTTGTTCCCATTTCCGTAGCGTCATTACATCTACTACATTTACACCAAAAATTCTTTGATATGTGTAATTGGTATCGTCTGACTGGAGTGCACCATATAAGGCTGGTATAACAGCTTAATATTTCCTCTCCAATTTCAATATCTCTCGATGCGTATACTTCCATCGTTTTATCATTCTTAAATATATTTCTTGTATTCGGCACACAACTATGATTCAAGAAAGCCGCTAAAGGATACAAACCACACAATCGTATAGTTTTTTTTCGATTGTTAGAAGGAATTCTAAAGGAATTTATTTTCAGAATCAAGTGCATGGTTTTCATAAGTTCGATGTGTTCCTTTGGTATATGGAAACTCGAAAAAATAGCTTCTAATTCTTGAAATGTGGAAGTAGAGTCGTGTTGTAAATGTAGTAATATTTCTTTCTTTTCGGAAGATAAAAGAAATAATTGTATATAAATTCGAATTCGGCCAAGGATACTTAAAATTCTTCTAGAATTGGACTTTGGTTTCCAATACGTAGAAATGAATTTACATTCTTCTAGATGCATTTGCGACACTTTGCAATTTTTAGAGCACATTAACAGTCCGCATTTTTCACAAGATTTGTTTTCATCACTAGTTTCATAACAATAAGAGCAAAAAGAAATTTCAGGGCCACTATTTCTTGGTCCAACTGCGAGAGGTTTATTTGTCAATATAAGTTCTCCTTTATGAATTCTCTTGCGAGCGAACAGTCCTCTTCCTCCTAGATCAGATTTTTGAATTATCCACAGGGGGTTTTGTGAAGATTCGAGGCATCCTTGAACCAGTAGTGTTTGTAGATTAGAAATGTTGTATACTTCTTTTGATCCAAGTTGTTTAGGGCGCGACATAATCATGTTATGAACGATTCGGAATTAAATGTCAGTGCTCATAGACTTAACATCGATGTGCATGACCCGGTATGAAAATAGCGACTGGAATACTTATTTTAATCTGATTCATGGAGTCGTTTTACGTGTCGATTCTGACGTAACGTGAGTCCGACAGATTCGTCGGTTCGTGTTTAGTTTAACTACGCTTTGTTTTATACTATATCTAGCTTTTCAGACGAAAATTGGTAATTTTTTTTGTTATAAGTACCGTATTTAATTTCATATGCATTTAATAAAAAGCTTTTATTTTAACATTTATTTTTGTATGTAGGAAAAATCTTGGAATGTCACTATGCACGGTCCTGAGCCACCTGCATCCATCGACTTCCTGCATGTTTTGTTAGCTCGTCACTCCATCTAGTGGGGGACCACCCTACACTTCACCTACTGGTACGCGGCTGCCACTCGAGAACCTTTCTTCCCCATCGGTTGTCGGTTCTTCGCACTCCTTGATGGAAGCTTACGTTCAGCTGTGAACTTGTGAAGGGCTGTAATTATGATAATGATGATGATGCAATAATGTAATAATCTTATAGGCTCTAACCTATTTCTGCCGTTAAACAGAAAGCAGACCGGGGATAATTTAAAGGGTAAGTATAATGGTAAAGTAATAACCTGAATATTTCCCGCAACTGGATTTCACGTAATCGCGAATTACTTTAAATTTCTCAAAAATTGATATTTCTTCACGAAGTTTATTTTTCCGCCGAGTCATACATCCACTATATAACATTTATACAGTACTCATATGTGTGTGGTAACGACGCTAGCACTACTCTCTAGCTAGTAATTATTAATAATTCTGCAATTCTTAGCAACGTGTAATTGGAAGACTTGTCAGGGAAGTCACAAGGCTCCAATTGAAAAACAACGCTGCCTTTGCAGCGTTGTGCTGAGTCGGAGACATGTTTGATGTCACATTTTACTTTTAATTTCTTTTTTAATCTTTTTTGTTGTTTTATTATTAAATAAAGATGTACATTTACTGCTTTTTAGTTTTAATGCGTGCCCCTTGCGTTTGTATATTTCTTGAAATGTAAGTAAAATGTGTGTACTCGTATCAATTTAATACTTTTTATTTCTTTCTTTATTTCCTGCTAAATATAAACTGCAGAAGCTATAAATTGATTAGGGTGTGGCCGTGGAAGGAAAAGGGGAGATCTCCCGCCGGGCAAGGTGTTCTGCCCGGGGAGCGGCCGACACTCCATGTGATAGTTTTTTTTTTCGCCCGAAGCAATTAAAGGGCTACCCTATACGTAGGGAGGCGGAAAATGCATTACGCATACCACGATAGCCGGTCTATCGTGGTTATGAGGGACTCACTGTCCTACCGGGGACCCTAAGTGATACCCTCTAAAAACCGCCTTTGGGGACAGGCAACTGGCTGATTAAGCTGTATTGTGCCTTATCATGAGCGACCCTCTTTTGGGAAAAGAGGGCGCAGGCGGCTAAGAGCCGCTGAGGGAGTGCCTACGAAGGCAAAATAATATTAGTTAATATAATAATAATTAATTTAATTAGAATTGGCCTGAGCCGCCAGGAGGCAGTTCAGGTCGTTTGTCAGTTTATTAGGCGGGTCTGAGAGAGAGTTTCTCGGCCTGCGGACTCGATAGCGAGAGGGGGGTGGGGCTGCATAAGTAGCTGCCTCACGAATTAGTTGGTTTGGATGCGACTCTGAGGCTTTGAAGAAGTTCTCAGAGAGTTTTTTAAGAAATTGTTGAATTGTTGGGCGCTCTAGGTCCCGATGAAGGTCGGCATTACGGACGTACCTAGGTGCGTTCGCAGCTCGACGACAGAAGAGGTTTTGAACTATTTGGAGTTCGTTAATAATTTTGGGGTTTGCGTGGGCAAAGACGGGGCCCGCGTAGGACATGACTGGTCGTATACAGACCTTATAAAGGGTACGCTTGTTTCGAAGGGACATTTTACTGTGTCTGCCCAACATACTGTTGAGCCTACTCAGATAAAACCGTGCGTGACGGGTGACTCGTTTGACGTGGGGCCTAAAAGTGAGCCCTGTGTCTAGAGTGACACCTAGATATTTGGCGGATGTATGCCAGGGGACAGGTGTCCCTAGCATACGTATTGGTGGAGTGTTTTTGAGACGGCGTCGTTTATAATCGAAGTGAACGGCGGAGCTCTTCTCCGGGTTCACATCGATGCGCCATTTTTTGAACCAAGCTCCTAGGTCATCAACTGACTTTTGGATCTTGTTCCGTATGAAGGGTAGTGAGACACCTTTGCAGTAGATGGCAGTGTCGTCTGCGAAGAGGGAGAGTTGAACACCTTTCGACGGGATGGGAATGTCGTTGGTGAACAGGATGTACAAGCAAGAGGAGCAAGTACTGAGCCCTGAGGGACACCAGCCTTGATAGTTCGCTGTGAAGATAGCGTGCCTTCGTGTCTAAAACGAAAGGTACGATGTTTCAAATAGGAGGCCACGAGACGAACTAGACGATCGGGGAGACCTATTTTGTAGAGCTTGTAGATGAGGCCTGTGTGCCAGACTCTATCGGAAGCTTTGGCTATATCGAAGAAGACCGCGATGGTCTTATGACGACGAGGATACGAGTAGAAACCGCTGAGGATATATATTCCACAATGCGGTGAACTTGTTGAGGACGTGAGTGTTTGGCTCGGAAATCGAATTGATGGGGAATGATAAGAGGGTCGCCGTCTGAGGGAAACAGATAGCGCCTCATTCGCGTTTGGATGACTCTTTCGAAGAGCTTGCCCATTGCCTTGAGGAGGCTAATGGGGCGATGACTGGAGGGGAGGTTGAGAGGCTTGCCTGGCTTGGGAATTCCAATCACAGTTGCCTCTTTCCACGTAGTGGGAAAATAACTAAGGTTGAAGCAGGCGTTGAAGATAATAGATAAAAAGGTTAATACCTGCTCAGGAAAGTGTTTTAGGGGCTTGGTTGGAGATGTCATCCGCGCCCGGAGCCTTTTTAGGCTTAAGTCCTTTGATGAGAGATGAAATCTCATCATTGGACACAGAGATAGGTTCGGAGGCCGTAGGGGGTGAGTTCCGGCGGCGGACCTCATCCTCCACTGCCTGGACGTGTGAGGATAATGTGATAGTTCGGAGATCTTCTATATATACTGTTTATGATTCGGAATGTTGAAGCGAGGCGGCTTCGGTGTATTTAGCTTGTGGCGTGACGATAGCGCCGCCACAAGGGTATAATAAAGTGTCACAAGTGTTGAAAGAGGTATCTACTTACACGTCCGAACTTACCTGCGCATTGCGTGACCGAGCCACTCTGCAGCGTAGTATGAATAACCACGCCTGCAAAAAATACCAGCTAAAAATAGCAGCATAATGCTACTGTGTTTCGTATGGTAAGTGACGAGGGTCGGAGACCCTTTCCATTGAAGGTATGTGGTGTGGTAATGGTGGTACGTGTATTCAAATTTTGCCTCTGCATTTGCGCGTTTCATAGCACAACATGCAAGATATATTCTAATGATTTATCGCATTTAAGCGTTAAATTACTAGTACGAAGTAATGCAACATGATTATGAATTATTAATGAAACTATTTAATGTGTTTTTTTTTCTTACAAAAATGGCCAGGCAATGCACGTAATGACGCATTATTACGACTAGCGTCAATAATAATTATGCTGATATTAAGCTTCTTCCATATATGAATGACACAGGAGGTGTCAGGTATGTTCAAGAGCTATGTTGTTCTTCAAACAAAAGCTTGATACATAACTGGACTTTTTCTGACGCATCAATTTTAACTACAATACATTTGAAAATTATAAAATAAAGAATATGTTCCTACAATTTTATAATTTTCTTTTTATACTAAAGTTTAGTCCCAAAAAGAAAATCACAAAAATTTTTGATGTCCAATGGTGTATATATATATATATATATATATATATATATATATATATATATATATATATATATATATATATATATATATATATATATATATACACATATAATGTGCCGGACGGGCGAAACTCTCCGGAGTAAATGTTGTCGAAGATACTTCGCGAGTCGCTCACGTCCTACACCTATAGGTTCCGGTGGGTACTTTCACCGCCGTCTTTGTGGGTGCCGCTGAAATATTGTGGACTGTGGTTCAAATAAAAATGCACGATTAACAAATACAAATAGCAAGGTAGTGGCCAGCGGTTCGACTGAATGATTAGTCGCGAAATTTTATAACTATAACTATCGATCACGGTTGTTAAACTACGGTTGTTCACTATTGGTTGGTCACTGTATATTTCGAAAGATTTCTTTAAATTGTACGGTGGTATCAAAGATCTATTGGTGGTAGCTGGTTTTCTAACACTACTGACTAGCAGCTATTATCAACTAAACTAGCTGATTTTATCACTTGTGTAACTGCGGATATCAGTTACCACTTTCACTACATGTAACTGCGAATATCAGTTACGACCTTTTTAGGCTAGCTAACACTTTCACTATATGTAGCTGCGAATATCAGTTACGACCTTTTTCGGCTAGCTAACACTTTCACTATGTGTAACTGCGAATGTCAGTTACGACCTTTTTAGGCTAGCTAACACTTTCACGATATGTAACTGCGAATGTCAGTTACGACCTTTTTCGGCTAGCTAACACTTTCACTATTCACTATATACTGCTACTAGTCACTTCAGCTACCACCGGATACCACTCACTTCACTTCACTGTCACTGGTAGTTCTTCACACTACTACTGGTACTGGGTCCCGAGCCCCTAAGGTAGACTTGGGCAATACTTTGCAGTGAGCCGCTTGCCATTTTCCGTTTGCCTCTTTATTGCATAAACTTTTCACTATACAAATGGCATAAATTGCAATATTTTCTATACAAAACTAATTGCTACACTAACATGCTATACATCAATAAATCGGTAGTCTGGTACTTTATAAGTATACCATAAAGGTTACTCAAAATATTAACATTGTAAAAAGTTATTAAACGAAATGTCCAAAATTTTCATAATATTTGGGTACATTAATTCTTTGAATTTTCTATAACTACGAAATGCGTTTAATTATACAAAAATATCCCTACACTTCTTTGATCTATAAGCCATATGCTAATTGAATTTCATATTTATAACTCTTTTAGAACATAAAATTATTTTCCTTATTTTAGTATGAACTATTACGCAGTTAATTAAAAACTTTTCCACGATAAGACGCGCTGTGATTGGTCGATTTTTCGGTATATAATAAAAGTTGTTTATATTACTTGTTATCAAAACGACATTCTATACAAATATACTAAGAGTTATAAATATGTGAAACAACTATATTAATACACGTTTTCACTCAGTTTTGTTGGTAATTTCATTATTTATACAAAAACAATATTCTTTATAACTTCGTTTCTTAACGTAGTTAGGCCGTCGCGAACATCTCTCCCGCCGTGCAGCGTCGCGACGATTTTCTCACAGCGGCGCTGCATCCATTTCGGGGAGCGACGTTGCTTCTACTTCGGCAGCGGCACGAGTTTCCTGGTTGGCCTTTTGATTAGGCCGTTTGCTGTGCGTACCTCCACAGTGCGAATCTGTCCGTCCGCACCGGGGTAAACAGCTTCCACCCTCCCTCGTGGCCAGGTGTTACGTGGTAACTGGCCATCAGCTATGAGGACTGGATCGCCCACCTGGAGATTGTGACCTCGCCCATGGGCCTCCCGCCGGTTTTGAAGTTCCGGTAAATACTCTCGGACCCAACGCTGCCAGAACATGTCAGCGAGTATCTGGGAGCGTCGCCAGTGTCTTTTGCTATTCATATCTTTTTCATCAAATAATCCAGGTGTCGGCAATCTCGCAGATCCTCCTAAAAGGAAGTGATTTTGTGTCATGTATTCGTCGTTGTCGCTGTCTACAGAGATGTGAGTCAATGGTCTGCTATTTACTGTGTACTCCACCTTGCAGAGCAGCGTGGCTAATACTTCCTCATGCGGATGTCTCTCATGAAGGACGGTGTATAGTGCCGTCTTCACGCACCGTATGAGACGTTCCCTTTTGGTTGGTGTTTTATGCAACAAATTGATTGGAAGTCGAGCGAGCTTTAGGTTGAAGCTCAGCTGATCGGTACCCGGTTTCCAGATTAATCCGAGTATCTTTTCCTCGGTTTCTTTGTTTCCCAGATCGACTGACTCAGATGCTTCATGGTCGGGTTCTAATTCTTTTACAACTTCTGGTGCGTTGGAAACCCATTTTCTTAAAGTGAAGTTTGCGCTTTTGTGTATGTCGCGTACTTCCTTCGATATTCGCATTGCCTCTTCCAGAGACTGGAAACTGTCGAGATAGTCATCCATATAGTGGTTTTGAATGATAGCTTCTACGGCTTCTGGATACTTGTCTTTATATTTTTTAGCGTTCCAGTTCTTCGCGAATATGGCTGTGCAGGGCGAACTGGCTGCACCGAAAATGATCGACGTCATTCTATATTCCTGTGGAGCTTCATTACGTCGATCCCCTCTCCAGAGATATCTTAAGGCATCTTCGGGTCTAACTTTGACCTGCATGAACATTTCGGCTATGTCCGCGGAGACAGCGATTTTATGGCGGCGAAAACGCATCATGACCCCTGGTAGTGATTGCAGTAGGTCTGGACCCGTGAGCAGGAAGTCGTTCAATGACACCCCCTTTGTTTTGGCTGCGGAATCGTGTACTATTCGTAACTTCTCTAGCTTCATTGGGTTATGGACGTCGAAATGGGGTAGGTACCATGTTCTTCCCGGTGTGCTAGTTTTCGGTGCTATCTCGGCGTATCCTTTTTGTACAAGGGAATTCATTTGTTCATCATACTTCCTTTTTAGATCTTCGTCTCGATCTAATTTTCTTTCGATGGAAACGAGCCGTTTTATTGCTGTTTCATAATTACCAGGCATCTCGATATCCTTTTCCTTCCAGAGAAGCGCTGTTTCTATGTGCCCGTCTTGTAACTGACGGGTGCTGCTATTTAGTATATCTTCAGCTTTCTTCTCTGGGCCGGAGTCTGGTCTTCTCGGATTGATAATGAGAGATTCCAGCGCGAAATATTCGCGGAGTTGGTCATCTATATTTCCCTCGCTCTTGTGCAGCTCATTGGCCGCGTGGACGCGCTGATACGGGGCTTTAGTGTGTGCCCCGTGTAGCACCCATCCTAATTCTGTGAGCGAGGCAATTGGCTGGTGCGGCGGACCTCTTCGGATTTGAGTGGCTATCAGAAGTCTCCAATTGTCCTGTCCTATTAGGATCCTTGGGTTGCCGGAGTCATATATTAGCTGCTCTTTTAGGTCTTTCAAGTGTTTGCACTTGGCTATGTCTACCGCACGCACAGTCTGTGGCCCCAAGTTTAGGCTTGCGACCGTGCGTGCTCTGAATGGCACCCTTTTGCTATGGAGACTCTTCAGCGATACTTTGATTCTTTGGGATTCCGGTGAATCGAGGGTAGTGTTCCCGATAGCGGTGATCTTAAACGGGTCCAACCGCCCTGTAGCTCCAATTTGTTTGGCGATCTCTTCATCCATTAGTGAAACTGTTGACCCATCATCCAGCAGGGCGTGTGTGTTTACAGCTCCCGCCGATCCAATTACTCGCACTGGAATTATTTTTAAATAGGCTTGATGCTTTGACACACCGAATGAGTTAGCAACAGTTTCTTGAGGTTCTTTTTGTTTGACCTCAGTCTTCTCCTTTGTATTACTATGGAGAAGTCGATTGTGTGTCGTGGTGCATCCTTCTATTGCACACTTATTGGTTTTGCATTTGTGTGTCTGATTTCGATAACGTAAACAGCGGAAACATAAATTATTTTGCTTTGCGAGTTCCCATCTTTTGTTGATATCTGCTTCTTTAAATTTTTTACATTCGGATCCGTAGACGACCCTCTTTTTCGCACACTCTGCATTTCGGAGACGGCTTAGTAGTAGTCGCGTGTGCTCTATGTACTGAACGATTGCTTTGTGCTTCGTTTATAATTTCTGGAGGCGCAAATGCACTGCAGAAGCGAGCTTGCTCGGTAATAAAATCGCTGAAGCAGCCGAGGTCTGGTCTAGAGTCATATTTTTCGGTGTAGATTCTATACCACTGGGCACGTATAGAGTTTGGCAGTTTGTCGGTGAGGTGTCGTAGCAGCTCTGCGTTGACGAGGTAATGATCTCGCTTTAGGGCTCGAAGAGTGACGACGCTTCCCCTCACTTTGCTCGCGAATGTGCAAATGTCTCTGGGCGCTTCTGTACAGCGTGCTAATCCTCGCAACTTCTCGGTTTCTGCTTGCGCGATTGAATCTGGACGCCCAAATTGTAGCTCCAGTTCTCGCATAATCTCATCTGGCTTAGCATGCCCGATGAGTTCTGAACTGACTGTTTCCAAGGCTCTTCCTTGTAGACTTCGTCTTAGTCTAGCAGTGTTTTCAATGTCATTGAAGTAGTCTCGGGTTGTTTCGTAAATGGCACGGAATGAAAGCCACTCGGTATGTGCTCCGCTAAAGCTTGGCAGTGTCATTATGGCTTTCGACGCTGCGAAAGTATGCGACGATAGTGGCGCACTCTCTAATTTTGATTTGTCAGCGAGTGCGGCTATAGCGGATGTGAGCTCCGATATAAATGGACGGAGCCCCCTGTCTTCACTTATGACAGGTTCCTGGTTAGGTTTCTTTGGCTTGGGATCCTTTTGTACATCTTCTGGATAGGAATCCTGGTATGTGAGCTCTGATACAATCGGTAGGAGCCCCCTGTCTTCATTAACGATGGGTTCCTGGCTGAGCTTCTGTGGCATGGGATCCCTTTGTACGTCTTCTGGATAGGAATCCTGGTTCGTGAGCTCCTTTTGGGGCTCACTGAGGTCGACAACGTCCGGGGTTGGCTTTGTGACAGTTTTATTAAATGGGGCCTTCCTTCCGGCGGTTGCGCCTTGATTTGACTTTTGTTTGGCTACAGAGTTTTCGAGCCAAGATCGAACGTACTCACTTTTGCAGTGACCATCTTCATCATAGTCGTCTGATTCGTCTGCTTCTTCAGCCATCTGTAAAGAGATCTGCGCAAGTTCTAGTTTGATCTTCAATACTTCTTCACGAGCCTTCAAAATTCTTCTATTGGGCCGAACAGTCTTCTTTGACTTCGTACTGCAATCGGTGTGGCCCCTCGGTGGCTCTTCGGTGTGGGTGTCTTCCCGGGCTGTTGGCGATGATGCTCGGCTAAAGTCATCTTTGCCTTCTATATGTTCCCTCTGCTTCGTTGTGCGGGCCGTAGTGGTCGGCGCGGGCAGGGGTATCCCCCCCTCGGGGGGGCAGCATGGCGCCTCAGCGCCCTCCACCGTTGACGGTGAGCGTGGTGGCATCTGGTGGTGGACGGCGGCGTTACTGGCCGACGAACCTCCTTCCAGACCGACGGTCCACGCCTTGGCTTCCCTTCCTTGCGAACGGGTGATCGGCATCTTGAATCTGAAAAATTCTGCGGTTTTAATACGGTGGTGACTATTTACCCGGTTCCGAAATACAAACGGATATATCCTGCTCGAAGGACCAACGAATGTGCCGGACGGGCGAAACTCTCCGGAGTAAATGTTGTCGAAGATACTTCGCGAGTCGCTCACGTCCTACACCTATAGGTTCCGGTGGGTACTTTCACCGCCGTCTTTGTGGGTGCCGCTGAAATATTGTGGACTGTGGTTCAAATAAAAATGCACGATTAACAAATACAAATAGCAAGGTAGTGGCCAGCGGTTCGACTCAATGATTAGTCGCGAAATTTTATAACTATAACTATCGATCACGGTTGTTAAACTACGGTTGTTCACTATTGGTTGGTCACTGTATATTTCGAAAGATTTCTTTAAATTGTACGGTGGTATCAAAGATCTATTGGTGGTAGCTGGTTTTCTAACACTACTGACTAGCAGCTATTATCAACTAAACTAGCTGATTTTATCACTTGTGTAACTGCGGATATCAGTTACCACTTTCACTACATGTAACTGCGAATATCAGTTACGACCTTTTTAGGCTAGCTAACACTTTCACTATATGTAGCTGCGAATGTCAGTTACGACCTTTTTAGGCTAGCTAACACTTTCACGATATGTAACTGCGAATGTCAGTTACGACCTTTTTCGGCTAGCTAACACTTTCACTATTCACTATATACTGCTACTAGTCACTTCAGCTACCACCGGATACCACTCACTTCACTTCACTGTCACTGGTAGTTCTTCACACTACTACTGGTACTGGGTCCCGAGCCCCTAAGGTAGACTTGGGCAATACTTTGCAGTGAGCCGCTTGCCATTTTCCGTTTGCCTCTTTATTGCATAAACTTTTCACTATACAAATGGCATAAATTGCAATATTTTCTATACAAAACTAATTGCTACACTAACATGCTATACATCAATAAATCGGTAGTCTGGTACTTTATAAGTATACCATAAAGGTTACTCAAAATATTAACATTGTAAAAAGTTATTAAACGAAATGTCCAAAATTTTCATAATATTTGGGTACATTAATTCTTTGAATTTTCTATAACTACGAAATGCGTTTAATTATACAAAAATATCCCTACACTTCTTTGATCTATAAGCCATATGCTAATTGAATGTCATATTTATAACTCTTTTAGAACATAAAATTATTTTCCTTATTTTAGTATGAACTATTACGCAGTTAATTAAAAACTTTTCCACGATAAGACGCGCTGTGATTGGTCGATTTTTCGGTATATAATAAAAGTTGTTTATATTACTTGTTATCAAAACGACATTCTATACAAATATACTAAGAGTTATAAATATGTGAAACAACTATATTAATACACGTTTTCACTCAGTTTTGTTGGTAATTTCATTATTTATACAAAAACAATATTCTTTATAACTTCGTTTCTTAACGTAGTTAGGCCGTCGCGAACATATATGGTATAGGTGGTGTAGGTGTAAAATGTCCTCCCTTCGTTCCTACAAACTTTGCAATGATTATTTTGCGCGGTGACGGTAAAGAACGGTTGTTCGAGGAAGTGGGTTGCTTTTATTTAAGCTTACTTATAGCGCTGGCTCACCGACAAATTAGCGTACTGTATACAAGTGATAATAGCAGAATCTTTCTTACTGTGACGAAGTGGCGATAAATATAGTTCGGTGTTAAGTATTCGAACTGGAACGTTACAAGGCGTTGGAACGGAGATTCACGCCATCAATTAGTACTATTAATAATCTCTGGTAAGCTTTGCCATTATTTAGACAGACAGCAGTGTGTCAGCCAAGCTCGGAAAAGGAAAGGGCGAAATACCGACAGTGTGTATATTTAGGTACACGAACTATTCTGAGCTAGTTTCGACCCTAAATAAAATAATTTTTCACCTACATACTTGTAATTTAGAATAAATAACGGGGATCCTTTGAATAACTAGAATTTCATATTTCTTAATTAGATTTATCATACTTAATTCTTGAGTTACAGTGATATTTTTATTACTCACTCACTCATAAAAAAACCTGAAACTTGAAAAAAAATTAAGGGGATTTTCACAAGGAAAAAATCTGAAAACTACAAATTGTTGATATTCGTCGTTGACAGAGTATTTTTATTTACTTTTTATAAGGCAGCGCATGACCTCAACTCCATCTGGTGGGTAAGTGATCATGATGCCCCATACCCATAGGTAAATTACACTGTCTTAGCTTAAAAAAAAGGCTAGATTGTATTTGGACGGAAAGAAATACAGCCAGCAAATTATTCTACTCCTTGGTTGTACGCATTACGAAAGAGGAAGCAAACCGTTTTCTAATGCGTGGAATATCGAAAACAAGGAGGTGAAAACCCGCCGACAGACTGATTGTATCTGGGAATTGAAACACGTAATATCCCGTGCAAGCTCCGAAATGCATCCTTTAGAATATCGAGAAGCTGACTTCTCTGCGGATGTGCTTGATACTGACAAGATTGGTATCAACCAAATTAAGGTTACCAGTAAGCCTTTTAGTACGTCTCTCAACTATGTCTAACGTTGTAAGGTAGCATTTTGCTGCACCATCCCATATGTGGCAACAGTACTCCATGCACGACCGGACTTGCGCTTAATATAAGGTAAGAAGCTGCTCCGGCGTTAAGTATCGCCGCACCCTTGCAAAAACTCCATGCGGCTGCTTTGACCCTCGACTCAATGAACCACCTTTATCTGAGGTTAGGAGAAATCTCTACCCCTATAAACTGAAGGCAGTCAATGTTCTCCAAAGATACATTCTCTAACGTAGGAGCAAGGGTGAGCGGGCTCCATTTAGCAGACAGACATACGTGTGTTTCGGAGGCGTTCAATCTGTCAAGAATGACGTCGTCCCATTCGCAAAGTATGGAGGTAATTGAAATTGATCGTTGGTTGGCGGGGTAGGTACGGCTGAACTTTTCAGGTACAGGGTGTATATTGGTTAGTTTTGGGCACTGTTCCAGTTCGAAATAAGAGCTGAAACAAGCGCGTCAACATTGGAAACAACTCAGGTGCAGACCTTCAGAACTACAGCTGGTATAGCATCAGGTCTACTATCTTTGTTCACGTCTAGACTTCACTAGTTTTTAAGAATCTCCTTGTTGGTGATACGAATCTCTAAAATAGGGGTGACGCAAAGTGTGGCTAGTTTTAAATTTATTAATGACCTGCCGAAGATTCGATTTCGGCCAGTTTTGGTGAAAAAATCCACACATTTGCACAATCCACAAAATTGCTGTTCGTCGTTCGGCTTACTTCAGGTGCGTTCGTGACCGTGTGTGGTTTCGATTTGTGTGTAATCGCCAGCCGAACTCGAGCGTGATTGTGTTGAGTGAGTTTAAGTGTTATTTCTCGCGTATAAACGATTGGGTAAGATTTTATTTTAGTTTTTACTACTAATGTATTTTAATGGCGTTAATTAGTTACTGGCGAACCGCTCCGGCTTCGCACGAGTGAATTCTGGGTCTTGACATAAGCGCCACCTACTGGATCTAAATGTGAATTTAAACCACCTAGGGACCCATTCGAACAAACAAAAAAAATCATCAAAATCGGTTGAATGGTTTCAAAGTCTATAACGGACAAGGTAGAAAGTAGATTTTTTTGTGTTTTATTACGTAGTAGGTACTATTGTGTATTCTGTGGTTCTATATAGATAGATTGAGGCATGAAGTTCATTCCTTGAGTATTGTATATGTACTTACATTTTAATTTTAACCACTGATATAGCTGTGTAATCATTTACTTTTGTATAGAATGTGAATGTAAATGAACAGCGGTAGAGCCACACAGCAGCAATAGAGCAGTCACAGAGCAATGAGACCAAGCCAATCCCTGTCACGCTATCCGTGAACTCTTCAAACATTCGGGAGACTTCATTCAAACCTTAACGCGTCCACTGATGCTTTATATCTCTCCTACCCGGGGTACAAATTATCTGTTCATGGACATCCTATGGCTTCGTGTAGACAGTGATGACCGCATCTACAGGTGTTTCTATAGGTCCCATAGCGGTAATGCCAAAACAGAGCGACTCACCAACGACGTCCTAATGGCTTCAAAATCCTTGTTATAGCAGAGATCGTGATACTTGGCGATTTTAATCCAACCTCTTGGATTCTATTCCAAACTAACGGCCACGGGACATAGCGAAGGTCTTCAATCGGGTCTGGCACAAAGCGCTTCTTTCGAAGCTCCCATCCTATAAACTTGAAGAGAAATTGTGCAATGGAATCACTAGTTTTCTTGCTGATCGGAGCATAAAAGTTGTAGTAAACGGTGCATGCTCTGAATACCAGCCTATTAACGCTAGTGTTCCACAAAGTTGCGTGCTATCAAAAATGCTGTTTCTTCCGAATATCAATGATATGTTGCAAACATTTATTGCTATGCGGACGACAGAACTGGTGATGCTTTATACGACGGCCGTGCCAATTCTCGGGAAAACGTCGCTGACTACCGGGACAAACTTGTATTTGAAGTCAATTCTATGCTGAGCAAAATCTCGGATTGGGGACTAAACCTTGTCCAGTTTAATCCTCAGAAGACACAAGTTTGTGCCTTTACCGCTAAAAAGAATCCCTGTGTCGTATCTCCTCAGTTTCAAGGCACTCCCGTTCTGCCTCATCGGAATGCTCGTAGTCGACATATGGAATAGTGTGCATTTTGTGGTCGCTTGGAAGGGAAGGCCAAAATAGCCTCTTTTTTATTTATTTATAGAATTGGGTGATAAGCGAGCACACAGTCCATCTGATGGTAAGTGGTCGCTGCGGCCCATAAATATCCACAGCTATCCTCGATTACGAATCAAAACGCAGATGCGTTGTCACTCGTGAGGATTAAGATAGAATGCCCCGTTTCCAGTAAAAAGGGTCTCCGGTTCCCTTCACTAATCATACGAAACAGAAGCACTGAGCTATTATTTTACGCTGGTATTCTGTGAGAGCGCGGTCCTTCCCCGGTCAAGCTGACCCATTCATGCTACAACCATAATATATCTGCAGCGTGGCTCTACCACGTATAGAAGTAAAGTAAAAAATAGTAGTAAAGTTCTGAACGGAAAATATGTTTCATTTGTTCAAATTTATACTTTACCTGATCTCCTCATGGGCCACGGCATTCACTTACCACTAGGTGCACTGTGTGCTCGTTTGTCACCCTTATCCTATAAAAAATACTAAAAATAATATTCAAAATTGACTGAAATTCAGTAATATTATTAAGCAATATTAAACACGAAAACTTAATTAGGTTAGGTTAGATTAGGTTGAGTTTGCGATAACAACGACTCTCACCATCTTTGCAATCGGCGCTATCGTCTTAGCCGCAGAAAACTAAAACGCGAAAATCAAAGAGGAATAAGAAGCCTTCCCGCCGTTGGTTGATCTCTCCCCTGTGCCTGCGACGGCATCGAATAATCCGGTACCACCCAATGCCAGTTCGTGGGTAGAAGTGGCTAAAAAACGCAAGAAACCAAGGGCCTCTCAAAAACGGGTTACCATGCGATGGTATCAACTTCGAGAGCTCCGAAAGAGAGGCGAAAGAAGACAAACGTTTTTTTGCGTGCCCCAACATCTGCAGCTATAACAGTCTCGGTGTAAGAAAGCTCCTCTTTTACTTATGCCAAAGTAATGGAGGAGGCAAAAGCCTAAATACACATGGAAGAGTTTGGCATAGACACCGGCCGCCAGAAGCGGGTGGTAACCAGGGAATTCCTGCTGGAGATCAAGAGTCAGGATTGCGCCGCGAGGGCAGACAAGCTGGCAGCCAAAATGCGTAAGGTTCTCTTAGATCAGGACATGCGAATTAATCGCCCTGTTAAAACAAGCAACTTGACAGAGGTACCTCGACGACCATGGGAGTCCATCGTGGATCTTACATGGGCAACTGAAAATGCTGTCGAGCTGGCAAGTGGCGGGGAAGGTGGTCACATTATCCAACTAGCGACATATCGTGTTCGAAGTCACACTTCGCTAGTCCGACAGTAACCCCAGTCGCCGAGAAAGGAGCCCACCGTGGCGTTGGTGTCTCAAGAGGCTCAACCGAGATAAGCTCGAAGCCACCGTCATCATCGCGTCCTGGTCAGAAAAAGCCGAAGAGGTTTAATCAGATGCTGAAGTGGAAGCGAACTGGTTTCGGGGTGCAGTGGTGCAAATTTATGATCTGTCTATGCCCAGTACCAGTCACCCCAAGTACCGAGTAGTGTAAAGGTGGTCGGCAGAAATCGCACACCTCCGTGCGCACTGTTTGTGAAGTTGGCGCCAGTACACCAGAGCTTGAAGGAGAAGAAGGCGAGCCCCGCCCGAGACTCTACGGGCCATACCGAGCGGCTACAGAGGTGCTACAAATCTCTATTACTAACGCCAGGTATCAGTCCTGGAAAGAGCTTCTGGAGGGACTCAACGAATATCCCTGGGGGCGTCCATACAAGGTGGTGCAGAGAAAACTTCGGCCCTGGTCGCCCCCCTTGACGGAGACTCTCGATCCGGACCTACTGGGAAGGGTGATCAGCACGCTCTTCTCAGAAGACCGGTCAAGTCCCCCAGGTTACCTGCCATTGTCAAGGGAGTGGCAAGATGAGGTGGGGGTGACCGAGGAAAAGCTGAACCGAGCCGTTAACAACTTAAAAGCCCGGAATACAGCAATAAGGGCCGAGGGAAAATCCCGGGCCGGGCCCTAGTGCTGAGTCTGACTGCTCTGGGGTGACAATCTTAGGCAGCTGTTCACCGGCTCTCTGTGGTGTGCCACGTTCCCTACAGCCTGGAAAGAGGCAAGGTTGGTCCTCTTGAAGTAAGAGGGCAGGGCCGCTGACCCTCCCTCTGCGTACCGACCCATATGCCTATTGCCAGGTGGACGTTATATTATCATAATGTAACTTAAAGAGCTTATAATATATTACAAAACTTATAATAACGAACTTAACTGAAACAATAATTAAAATTATAATATTGAGTAGCTTGAAATTTTGTCTTAAGGTTTGAGATTATGTGCCTGCAAGCTAATTTTGAAGTTAAGCGTCGAAATGTAGAACAAACAGCAATAGGACGGATACCGTTATCCTTTTTTTTTTGAAGGCACACAATCTTGCCCTATATAAGTAGGGAATGAAATTGGGATTGACATTACCAGGAAGCATAAAATTACATAATTTTGTAATGTCATTAAGAAGTACCCTACCGGCGTCACCGGCAGATACGCTTACAAGATCTTTGAGATGCTGAGGCGTAATCCCGTCAATACCGCCGGAGGAGCTGTAAAAAATGACAATATTGCGTCTATTGTGTCTTTTTCAGAAATTTGTAAAGGTTGCATAGAAGTATTGGGAGGCAGCGGTAAATTCTGGGAAAGATTGCCCGAAGGATGTTTCTGACGAAGGCCTTCAAGAGTTTCGACATTACGAGGAGCGAGGATGTTATCTGAGAATAGAATACGGGATGCATTTTTTAAGTCGCCGTCCATTACTTTTGATTCAACTACTTTTTTTAAATCAAATTTAGGATAAGGTCGAGAGAAATGAGTACTAATCGGGTAATCCAAATTTTGAAAAGAATTTTCTTTTAGTTGAGACGTAATTGATTTATTTATTGTTTTATTAAAATGGAAATGGGAATACGCGAATGTAAATAATTTTTGCCAACTCTTTTCACAATTCGTTAGACAATTTTGAATAGTGAATGATAATGCTTTAGCAAGTTGCATCCTCGCACCTCTGGGAATTCTTTTAACCACTGGTACGTTACTATACAAATTGTATAATTGTTCCGAAAAAAGTGAAGAATTTGCGTCATTAGGTATATTACCAGAAGAGTCATGAATTTCTACGGTAGGCTGTGAAGCCGAAATACTTTTACTATGGCAACGTTTAATGTGTATATTTAATCCCTTTTTACCTTTAAAGAGCCTACCGTCGGTACAATTTTGACACCGTAGGAAATCCGGCTGTGAATGTATCGGAGCGATAATATTCATAGAAAAAGTAATATTCATAAGGTGGGTTATACAATATTTTATACATGTTCCAATTTGACACATCGAATTGTTAATACTTCGAACATTGAATGACTTTTGTTCAATTACAGTATTAGCTATTTTTACACGTAGTAGAGCAACGTTGCAGCTACACTATTGTGTATCACGAATGGGTCGAGTCGACCGGGGAAGGTCCACACTATCACAGAATAACGGGTTAAAATAGCAACTGCTTTATGCTTCAAAGAAGATAGGCCCGGTCTGTATACGGTACGGTACGTACGGTACGGTAATGTAACCAGGTGTCGGTATAGGCCCCTTTTGCCCATTTCTTTTCTCTCATAGGATACGGTTCCTACCGTACCGTACGGTACGGTAGGAACCGTATGTAAAAAATAATACGAGAAAGTTAATTTAGCTGACAGTTATTTTTTTACAATTATTTACGTTTTAGACTCTGTTATGAAACTGTATTGCAACTTGACGCTCACAGAATACTAGCGTAAAATAGCAGCACAATGGCTGCTGTGTTTTGTATTAATATGATTAAAAACAAATACCGAAGACCTTTTCACCAGTAACGAGGCAGTCTATCTTGGTACTTAGAGGTGACAAAGCATCGGAATTTTAGTATTGGCTCTATGAAGTAATATAAAAATACACAAATGTGCTATAAGCACCACATTATCTGTGTTCTACAAGTTAAGTTTTACAGAAATTTCGAGACATTTTCTCCATTGATAAATTTCGATAATATTATTCGAAAAAGTTGTTATCATTATGATATTTGACAAATAATATGAAATAAGCAAACCAGCTTTTAAAAATATCTTACCATGCCAGCTCAATCCTTCCACTTCTCCCAACTTCCAAATTAGTCGACATTGCAAGTCCACAACAATTTGGTTTGTCTTTGGAATATATTTTGTAACACGTGTAAGAAAAAAGTTTTCCAATTCGTCGATATTTCCGAAGTCTAGTGACCCCATGAGACTACCTAATGCACTTTGTAATGTACAGATATTATCACATGGCACTCTTAAACCACACTCCAAGCATCGCCACGATGATGAAGATTTTAAAGGTTCTATGGGTAAAAGAGAACCGGGACACTCTGAAGAGAAGCATTTTAGGGCTGCTAAAAGTGTTCCCCGTTCAGTTGGATCCGCACACCGTTCACACTTACAAAAAAAGTGTTTTGTCTTATAGAGATGGATCCGACGAGCTGGTGTTCCCCACAATAATCCTGTGTAACATGTAAATATTTCTGAACCAGCGCGTATCGGCTTGACCGCCTTAACGATCATTTGTAAATCGCTATTGTAGTTGTATCTCGTGTTTGGTACGCAGTGGTGATTCATCAAAGAAGATACTGGGTATAGGCCCCTTTTGCCCATTTCTTTTCTCTCATAGGATGTGGCTATCTGAAATGCATTTGCATCTAGCACGCAAGAAGCTAAAATCATAAATTGTTCATCTTCTGTTGGTATCTCAAAGTACTGTCGCAAATCTTTAATTTCCGTACCGTGTTGCGGTAGTACGTGTGCTTGGAGGGAAGTTACAAATTGTTTTTGGTCTTCATTCAGTAGTAGTGCTCTTATGGCTGTTAACGCACGCGACAGCAGTTCATCGTCGACTTCCTCAATAGGCACTTTGTTACGCCAACCGGAAATGACTCTACAGTCATTGTAATGAGCGCTATTGTTTTGACACGACTCCGAACAGAGCAACAGTGAGCATTTATAGCACTTGAATAAATTGTTTGTGTTTAATACATTGCAAACTGTACAACCACGTTGAATGATAGTTCCGGATCGTGGACCGTAAACAAGGGGATGATCGACAAACAACACTTCGCCGGATGATATATTTTCTGTTGTGAAGAGACCGCGACCTCCGAGTGGCGATTCCATAATAATCCATTTCGATTTCGATGAATATTGTAACTCATTGGCGTTATTAGTCAGTCCAAGGTGACGTTGGACCATTTGCGACAATTGTTCCATCGATAACATCCTCTCGCAACTCGTTCGGAGCCGGTACTGCACCGCGGACCCGACGTTAATATACACATCAACGAGTTTGATAACATCGGCTAAACAGTGATCGGATATACATCGCCAAAAGCAACACGATTCTGTCCGTAACTAACTGTGGCCGATAGACGTGCGCCGGCTGCGAGGCTAACGTTGAGCGTACCTGACGTGAACCACATTGCCGTTGCCAGGCCTGTGTTATTTTATCAGGTAATTTGCGTACGAACCACTTTGATCAATGTTTTACGTCTGGCGAGTTCAGCGATTACCTGTGTCAGTCGTGCCAACATTGTAAAAAACGACACCGTGACAACTGGGAAAATGCTGTTATGTAAGGAGTAAGATGGTTATTTTTAAATGGGAGTGATGTAGCCAGGGGTAATAATAATATATTAACAGCTACGCAATGTTCACGACGGACACGTAAATAAATGTATTTAAAGATTAGGAGATATCCATCGTTGGCGGCCTACGACAAACGATATACATTTTAAAGTGATTTTATGTAAATTGCTATTAGTACATAAATTTATAATGTGAAAATATTTCTGCTATCATTTTTATCTGGTTTAGCAAAAACTAACGTAACACATTACGTTTATGTTTATCTACGATTTTCATCATTTATATTTATAATCTACCCTCTTAGGCACTCTACTCTACCGACAATACTCCTCACATTACTAGCCTACTCTTTTTTAAAACGCCGGCAATGCATCTGCAATTCCCATGGTATTGCAGTTCATGGGCGGCAGTAATTACTTACCATCAGGTGAACCGCAACCTCGTTTAGCCCTGTCATATGAAAAAAAGAACTATCAAAGGTTAGCTGGCAGAGAATGCCATTTTTATAATGATTTCTTATATTTACGCGAACACTACACATTGATTAAAACTACTTTTACGGATTTTATCGCGTTTATTTTTTTTAAACAATGACATCGGGACGTCAGTCATCTCAGTCCCCCGTGACAATGGGTGCTGGAAAGCGCCCGAAACGTCGGGAATTAAAAATAAAAGTAATTAAAAGAAAAATTAAACGCGATAAAATCCGTAAAAGTAGTTTTAACCAATGCCATTTTTATATCAATTATTTTGAGCAATAAAGAATTTTCTATCTACTTATGAGGCAACTTAAGAGGCAGGATAGGGTTATGCAGAGATTTAAAAAAATACTTATCTATATTATTCGCCGTGTAGGCGGCGTACGATAATCCACTACTCTATATCATCCCATGGGCATAAGAGACGACAGAGGGAAATTTAAATATGAGATGAGCAGAAGCATCTTCCTGGTAACAACTTAATAATAAAACTAATAAAAAACTGCAATTGCCAATACGTCAGCAAAGCCTATGACGAGAATCTAGGAGGAAAACATTTTTTTTATAGGATAGTTTGTAAACGAGCACACAGTCCACTTGATGGTAAGTGGTTGTTGTGGCCCATAGACATCTACATCTACCCTCGATTACGAATCAAAATGCACATGCATTTTCACTAGTGAGGACTAAGACGGAATGCCTCATTTCCAGTAAAAAGGGTCTCCGGTTCTCTACACTCACCATACGAAACACAGCAGCATTAAGCTACTATTTTACGCTGGTATTCTGTGAGAGCGTGGTCCTGCCCCGGTCGAGCCGACCCATTCGTGCTACTATAACTGCAACATGGCTCTACCACGTATAAAAGCAATCTATGGAGGAAGCCTATCTTTATCAGTGGACTTTTATTGGGCTGGAATGAACGGATATAACAATTACGATGATCATAAGTGGGTAGCTATTTAAAACCATTTTTGAAAATGAGCAAAAATGACTTTTTTTATAAAATTGAAGTGAACGAACTTACAGTCCTCTTGACGGTAAGTGGCTACTGTAAACAAACATTACGTTGTCAATGAGGGCTAGAAATCTTCCGCTCACCAGATGTCGCTAGTTGACAGTGAGGTGAAGTTTTTTGTTACACAATGTCATTTAATTGAGCAGTTTCGTATAAATAAATGTTTATCAGTTTCTAGAGAATTATCTTAATACACAAGACAAAGCTCTTTATTTATTTTTTTTGTATTTTACCTTTTTTATGTTTCAGTTTTAGGATATCCGTAGTTTGGTTCACTCATTTTTAATCCAATTAATATAAAATATAATTAATATTAGAGAAAGAATCATTAACACTAATAAATAAATAAATTTTTCTGATAAATTGGCTTCCCCGCTATGAAATCTCTCAAATATTTTGACTCAATCCAAAGTGGTGGCAGAATACTTTGCGGATGCCCTCATTGTTATCCCTGAGTACCAAGATGGAATGCCTCAGAGACTGTTACTATACTACTATAAATTTACTGTACATTACCCTTCAATGGGACACAGCACTGTGCCTGAATTGCACCAAAGGTAGAAAAATGTAAGCTGGTACCAACCCAGACGGACTCCTAAGTTTTCTACCTCCTAGTAAAGTACTCAAAAATCTGGATTATTATTATAATTAGACTAGTATTTGTAGAGTAGTAATAAGTTTTGGTTTTGGTTTTTCATCTCAGCTATCTATGGACTATAAAACTCACAAAAATATCACGAAGGTAGCGGTTTGTAGCTTTGTTATTTGCTGCTTAACGCATCTCGAGCAGCACGTTCACGCCCCCGATGTCGCACACAAAGTGGATTCAGGTAATACGATATTATTGTTTTGTGAGGCAAGTGCCTGTACTGGTTCGACAACCTAACTAGTCTATGTGAAAGCTGGATGTACGAGGACGTTCGTGTAAATGGCTAAACATTAATTGAGCGTACAAATTATCAAAAATAAAAAACCGAACGATTTGCTTTAATTTGGTGCCTACAGCGGGGGATTTCAATCAAACCGATCCCGTACAATGCAAACACTATTTGACTATCACGAAGATGGGTGTCCATGGTACTACTTTGATAGTTCCTATAAAACGTTATTGGGCGCTTGTCTTATTGTCTTCGGTAAGTTTACGGTTGGCAAACGAAGTGATGACCGAATCAAGGTGCAAGGATGCTTCTTTTTTGTAAAACATAAAGTAATTTAAAAGTTTAAATATTTCGATTAGTAATTGCGAAATGTGTGAATTGATTGTGATTGTTGTCAGGTGTATTTGGGGTGCTGCTCAACGGCTGGCTTTTTGCCACGTTCATCCACAGTCATTTGCTTATTTCCAAAAGTCATATACTTGTACTCAATCTTTGTTCCGCATCACTTGGCAGAAATCTTCTCGGTTTTCCATTTTCGGGATCGTCTGCTATTGCAGGAAGGTACGTTATTATTTTGTGTTTATTGTTTTATTTCATTTCATGAAAGTATTTTATGTTATGTTATGTTATGTTTAGTGTAATAAACATCTATCGTAGAATAGAAATTTGTCCGTTAGCCACGCTAAAACTCAAAAATGTCGCGACTGATTTTGATGAAAGTAGTATAGATTCAAGCGAAAACCTCCTAAACGGATTTCATTTTAATTTGGCATGTAGGCAGTTATTGATCTTAATGTACATTTTATCACACTTCAAAAGTAAAGAAGAGTAATTTACTTGTTCCTTTCTTAACAAATTTATTTATTTTTATTGATATAAGCTGTTTTAGTTAGGCATAAAGCGGGTCATGTATAGTTCTAAAAATGAATCCTTTATTACTCTTTAAATAAAGTTTAAAAATATGTTAATCGCTGGGATGTGGTTGTTAAATGTCGACAGGTGTATAAGTGAGATCAAAATGTTATGTATGCTTTGTATGAATTGCTTTAATTTTGATTGTTATTATTTGAAACATGAATTAAAAAATATTCATGATTCGAATAACGTAAATTTAGCGCCATCTATCAAAATGTAAAAATAGAGATGACGGTTCTTTAAAAAAATACAGCTAAATAATTTCTAACATGCTTATTATTCATAAAATATTTGAATTCAAATTCATTATTTATTTAGTTTGATAACTGCGCCATCTTTAACTGCAACAATCTGTGTTTCTACCTCACTCACATGCACACATATTTCTTCGAAAACTATGTGAACTGAACACAACAGTTTTTTTTTTCAAAAGAAACATATATAAGGAACAGTATAAAATATACGGTATTTTATTTATTTGTGTTAAAAGAGTTTGATTCCCGCTAGCGCCCAGCTACGGAATTGTTACTCGCAATTTAAATTGTTAATTTACTAAGTGATCGACGGTAAAGAAAAACATCGTGCGGAAACGTTACAAATCATTTTGATAGAATACAATCTGTCAATACCCATTAAAACAACACTGCTGTTCTGAGCTCTCTTTTATCAAAAAAGTACTCCGAATTTCTGCTTGGTTCGTTCTTTTTTGGATTTTCCTAGGACCAGAATAGTACAGAATATTCCGAACCTAGGACAGAATATTTCCGAATCAGTAGTAAAATTAATACTTACTTTCAAAAAGCATTATTCACTACACATGTATTAATAAAAATATTTATTCTATCCTTATCCATAGTACTCTCTAATAGCTACTTCTTTGATTTTTGAAGAGAATATTATAAATTTTGTCGATCATTAAACTAGGTTTCATGTTTTAGGAGTTATGAAAGAGGTGGCTGTGATCGATCCATTTTAATTGCTTTTGAGTGTACGAAGGGAACGCAATTTGGAGGAAAAGTATCGTGAATATTAAAAATACAGTCGGCATTTTTATTACTGACTTGCTTCTCTCACGTGGGCTTGAATTTAGAAACAGCGATAATACTATTTCGTACTAAAATTAGCAAAACTAGATCACTTGTAGAGACACGTCGGTATCTGTGTATATATTGGCAATATTATAGGCTACAGAAATACATAGTTAGTTTATCAGAATTGCATAAATATTATCCGTCAAGCAACACTTTTTTAAATCGGGCACGTCTTACGGTGTGTCTTTATTTACGGAAAATTGTCCTGGAATCGGAAATGCGTTATTTACATAATATTCATTATTAAAGTTGATATAGTCGTGATAAAATAAGGTTTAATTTCATGGTCTTTATTAATATTGGTGTCATTGTATATTGATTAGCATTACATGCCAGTGTTTTTTACGTTCGAGTAGACTTCAAAATTTCATAAATGTAGTTCTGTTCACGGAGAACGTGTGAGAAGAATTAAATTCATGAACAGGAGTAGTAATCTACATAAGATGGGCAGCAGCGTGTTTTTGATCATAGCTCAAACTATTAAAACTATGCCCGCTCGGGATTTGACAGAACCATGACATAAAAACTTGTATTTATAGAATACTTTTCTACAAAGTAGTTTGGCATTATAGAATCTATACAAAATTCTATATTCTATAGTTTAAACAAAAGTCAGTTATTCAATGGATTAATCATTACAAAAATACTTTATTTTATTTTGATAACTACATACCAAGTGAATCTTCACGATTTTTTTGCGATTTTGAATTTTAGCATTAAAAGAACATCTATTATAAATTTGAGTTTTTGTAATTTATAATTTGTTAATACTTAAATTATAGTTCCATCTGTGGGATCAATGTCATCGCTTTACATTTATATGAATTTGGAATTTCACGTCGAATGCATAATTTCGATCTTCATTAAATCGTATCGGAAAACGGTTATTTCATAGAGATGATGATAAATTAGAACCTAACATTAGATGATGCGAAAATAGATTTTGATTTCTAATAGTAATGCATAAAGTACACGGAAGTAATACATAAACAATTTTCAGATGGATATTTGGGTCAGCGGGCTGTCAACTTTTCGCATTCTTAAATCAATTTTTCGGTATTTTTCAAATGAGCGCTTTAATTGCATTAGTATTAGAGAGATATTTGTTAGCAAGACGTTATAGACGAGGTGAGGAAAAGTTTATTGTAACTTGTATATGATATACTAACATTTTCTTTTGATTTATAGTTTGAATAATTTCAGAAAAGACTTTATACTTTAGATTTTACTGGATCATCGTTGGTGTCTGTTGGGTCAATTCTGTGATATTCGCAACGCCACCGTTATTTGGGTACGGAGTATATTCATGTGATTCAACCGATACAATATGCTCCTTTCTTTGGCCTTCGTCAGCATCAAGCGCAAAAGAATTGGGTTTCAGTATTCCCTATGTCACCTTATGTGGTCTGGTTCCGCTAATAGTAATGTGAGTGAATATTTTATTTTTATTTTATTTACTTACATGACACAAGAACGAGGACCTTATGTAATTTTGGCATTACCTACCAATAGAGTATATTGGATTGGATAGTGTTGAAATCACTTATATTTATTATTAATGATACATTTGTTATTCTTCCGAGTCGGTAGTCTTTATTGGTGTTCCTTAAGGTTTAATTCGTGGCCCCTTTTTGTTCTTAGTTTGTATTAACCACTCGCTTTACCTGGTAGGGAATAACCATAACATAGTTTTATTATACGATAATAATTCGCAAATTTTCAGACAATTCTCTTTTGGACGGTAATTAAACAAAATATATTAAATTAAGTACATCCAATGTTAAACACGTGAATACCAGTGTTTACTATATAGAGAGGAGTTGAGCCTTTGGAAATCCAATGTTTTTCTCGGAATTACAGTTTACTCTATGTTTCAGTCGGGCACCTATGGATTTAAAATAGCTAATAAACTTAGATAAGATTAGAAGCGTTACTATTAATTAATATAATAGTAAACTAATCATGCTGAGATAAGTTTATTTCAGTTATTTCTATGGCATTATATGATATAGGATCTAGCCAGCAGGTAGTGGAAATGACATAGAAACTGTCTTTGTTTGCAAAATAGAGTAATAAGTATCAATTTACAACCTAAATCCAAAGAAGTCTTTTAAATATATATATATATATATATATATATATATATATATATATATATATATATATATATATATATATATATATAAACTTTAGCTATTATTATATTTATTACAAAATTTAAGTATTCTTGTAATACATATTTTATCTAAAATTCACTGATAAACATAGGTGTCCTCCATAGACTGCCTTATAGGGGAAATATTTGTCATTGTGGCCACACTTGGCTGGCGGGTTGGCCTCTTGTCTGGATGTCCTCTGCCACCTCTTGCGACCGCTGCGGGATGATATGGAGTAGTGAATATTCTCACGCTGCAACTGCGCAGTCTAACAAAACATTAAAATATTTATTATTTAAAAGTGCTTTTAAAATGGTTATTAATTATTTAGAAATACATGATAAAATAGAAATATTGATATTAACACCTGAGAATGACGTCATTGCTATTATGCTGTTTCAAATAGTTTTTATAAATAATTGTATGTCATATAATATAGTACCTAGTGGACAATAAAGTTAGGCCACCTGCCAAACCGGTCGTCGTGACTGTGTTTCAAAATAAAAACTTTTTAAATATTTTTTATTCATTGTGTATTATTTCTTAAATTAAATAATGAATTTTAAATAAAAAACTATAATAAGGAAAAACTAAAACTTTACATTGTCATAAAGTCCTGCTCCTCGTGGTATCGTGTCAAGAACGCTGGCTGCGTTACCTCTAGCTAGCTATACTTAGCTTATGAGCGAGAAAAGAGCCAACCCTCTTATCACCATCAGCGACGATCACTCGCAGATACAGTTCCTTTAGGAACTTCACTGCACGTAACCCCACGGACCAATAGTCTCTACATCAAATGGCACGAACATGAAGTCATTTCTTAAAGACTCATATTTGTGCCATTTACTTAATTCTCTGCCTCTGATGATACTCCGGCTCTAAAAGAGGTACCCTTGAGATGAGAGGGCGCCAAAGTATCTACGCAAGTAGCATCCCATACTGGGGCTTTACCTCTCTTCCAAAGGACCGTCCAAAGGAGGTCATACCGTCGGCCATCTTGCCATCGTCTCTAAATAACCCGTAAGTAGAGCCTTGGAACTAAACCGAGGCAATATTTATACGAGAACGCTTTGGATGACTTCATTCAAAGAGAAAACCTACCTGCACTTTTCTTACATGAAAGTCCGTGGGGTCTAAACTCATCGACGCTGCTACCACAGGGGCAAAACTGGTGAGGTTGACAAATTGCCGCTCCTAGACGGATTCCTACGGCGATGCGCAAGCTTTCCAAATCAAAAAATGTTCCGAGATTATTTGATGGCAAAGCATGTAACCAGTGACTAGATTATTTATTCGAAACAGCTAGAAGACGAGCCTGATCTCGGTCACTGTGGAAGTTGTGAAACAAATCTTTCTGCACACTCCGTACCAACGGAATATCCCAATGTTTTTGTTGGTTAACTTCCAGTGGGACTTTATCGCCGGGACTTTATCTGCTTCCACAGCAAGGCACAGGTCGACGTTATTATTTAAAATTCTGTTACATAAATCACTGCCACTATGCACGGAAGCAAGGAAAGCAGGCTATGCAAAGCTAGAAAGATTTCTTACACCAATACCACCAAATTTTATAGGTAAAGTAGCATGAGTCCAGGCTGTTGTATTTAAAGTCAAATTCAGAATATTTCTAAAGGTATTTTAAGATTATTTTCAATATCTTTTAAAATATCCGAACATTTGACTGAAGACTGGACTTGAGCGTAATATGTATGTAAATTTAGGTATAAGAAGGCAATATTTTAAAATAGTAAGGGAAATGTGAGGTTTTAATATTATATACAATTTATCAACGTGGTTTTAAAATTGATCAAATATTGCTTTTATAACATGTTTAGTACTACCGAAAAACAACGGAGCACCGAACAGGTATAGCTATTCCGCATTGACAGTGTTTTTCCTGGAGAAATATGATTGAAATTTTGAATTAAAGTATCTCTGTTAAACTAAATAAATTATTGGAATTGCAATGGAAGGAAAGAAATGGAAACTATTTGGTTCAAGACCAATGATTTGAAAATTGTGAATTTTTTTTAAATTAACCAACTTTATTTATTTAGCAAAACACAAAAAAAATTTTAAGCTTATACCTCCCAGAACAAAACTGAACCACCTCCAAAGCCTATCCTTTCAGTTACGGCACATTGTGCACAAAATACCTTATCTGGAAGGGTAAGACCGCGAGAACAGTTGCATATCGATTTCGCGGTCTACGATACACTTGTAGCAGCCAGGCTAATCGGCAATAAATAATATATACCCTGCTGCTACCATAACACAGAAGGCGAAGAAAGCATTTATTTCCCAACTATCCCCGGCTACTGAGATACTGCGGGCTGCATATTGATGCGAGATAATTTGACGTATATATTTAACGTTCTAATAAAGAAACAAGAAACAGCCGCAAATATCATTCAGCGCCACATCGGCTTCACACGCCGCTATCGTTATGTATCCGTCGGCTATTTTTAAGCCGTTTCTTCAACGCCGCAGCTCGCTTCTTCTTTTGCGACCATCAGCACCATATAGACACATACGAGACTCATCAGAAAAGATTACTTGCCCCCATTGTGCCACAGTCCAGTCACGGTGTTCACGAGCAAAATTTAATCTTGCTGCCTTATGAGCTGTGGTAAGTTTGGGACCTGTTGCGGGTCTGTATGGTTTTAAACCAAATTCTTTAACGCGTCTTCTTATTGTCCTATCACTTACAGCGACACCTCAGACATCTTAGAGCAGGTGCTGCAATTCTACTCCAGATTCTAGAACGATCACCATTTCTTAGGCTTACTGACACTAAAAATCGATCATCCCGTTCAAATGTCTTTCTTTTTCGACCTAATCCAGGTCTTCTGACGTAGCCACCGGTTTTCAGATACCTTTTGTAGACATATTGAACCGTTGATCGACTTACTTCATATTGTCGGGGACATTTCGCTGGCTCATTCCGGTTTGTAATAACTAATAATGTTACGATTCAAACAACTTCTGCTTCGCGTAGATCAATATTTATCAGAAAAAGAAAGTGGGAGGCACATTACTTAAATCAGTAATACGAATTTAATAATAGTTTTAAATAGCGTCCTACCGACAAGACATTAAACATAAAAGAACAAAAGTGTGGGCACCAAAAAAAAAAGTGGTTAATGACATTTGACTCGTTTACACATGATAATTTTATCAATAAACTCTCTACTAAGGTTGGAAATGAATGTTCAAACACGTATTATTTATTTTAATTTTTAAGTAGACTCTAATTAATGAATAAATCATAAAAATGGGAGCGATCTAATTTTATTGTCCACCAGTATAGTTTAAATTAAATGTCCTGCTTTGATTTAAAAGAAGGATTTCTTGCTGGTTCTTCTCAGGACAGAGGATTTTTCAGAATCATTGATAAAACGTAAATACTCATAATACATAAATATTCATAAATTTAAATATGTATTGTTGTAATATGTATATGTTTGGGTTAATATTTTATACTGGATTAAAAAAATTTCCACCCCATTTTATTATATAATGTACAATAATAGACAAATTATAACATAACCAAGGAAAATTTAATATTAATTTATATAATAAAAATTAATCTGATTAATTAATAATGTTTAATATAATAATTGCAGATTTCATTTTATGGGCAAGGCTGTGCGACTGGAGAGAATTTATTACAAAAATGAACAATTAAGAGAAGAAAAGCGAATAACAAGGGTAAGATATTTGAATTAATTCAGAATTACAATTTTTTTTAAATATAGGTGCTTCTTTAAGTATTGCTAGTATTATCTCATAATTAACAATGACTGGGAAAAAACGTATTGTTCTATTTGCAACACCTTCCTAATTGACAACTAAGTCACCATCACTTAATTATTATTTATTCTTATTGACCATTACGATATACTAATACATTTTTGTTAAAATAAACACCTTCCACATCGTCTCTGTCTTTTATACATATATTTTAATGAAAGATTGTCATCTTTTTTCTGTCTCACGGAAAAAACGACGATGACGATTAAAAATAAGGGATTTCGTAAATTAATTTTTTTTGCATACAGATTTCGTCTTTTGTTTTAAATAGAGTCGTAATTATTCTGGGACCTCAACGTTTTTTATCCTCAAGTTAATGTAAAATATTATGCATAATGCCGGTCAAAATTTAGGGTTTTAGCAATAAAAAGTACGTGACACGAGGATCTGTTTAGTTTTCGTTAACTGAACATTTAAATTTTGTACACTAACGTGCAACTGTCCTTTAAATCGTTTCGTTGATTAATTTAGATCCAATCACAGATATTTATTGTGATTGTATCTAAATTAATAGTAGGTAGTTAAATATTTTCATTTTCGCTAACACGCTACAACAAACAAATAAATTATATTCTTTAATCAAAAGAAAATAAGTTTTCTTTTAGGTATTTTTAATAATATTTGTGTTTTATATTATGTTAGTATTTAATTTTTAATTTCAAAAATTTTCTATTCTACATTATCACTTTTTTAATGATCGCTGTACTAACCAAAGTATGGAACACGGCCAGTCCCGGCCGGACATTGAAATTTACGCTAGAAATACAGGACAACGCTAATTGTTACTTAGGTTAATGTGTTAATAACTCCCAACATCCAAAAGTTCAAATTTAGGCCAATGTCATTAACGTGATGTTAGGTGAAATCCATTTAATAGAGAGAAAGGGTCTGGACAGTTGCGTTGCGCCTAAGAAACGGTTGCGACCCGGCAGTTCCTTATTGTCAGGTGCCTGGTTATGGAGGTTAGCGGGATCCGAAGTACAGTTGCATCGCTGGCCGATCGTAAGTAGTTGGGGGCCCAATTATTGAGCCAGCCACTCATGAAAGGCTGCCCGCCATCTTACGAAAAATCTTGAGATGGCTCCACCACGCCTGTATGCAACAGAAGGAGAGGGCCGGGTGGCAATTTCCCCGGGCGTCCGTCTCCATGCTAGGTACCATCGATGCTGTGACTCTGTTTGCGTCCCTAGGTTATATATGTGACGTCTCGTCCAATCGCCATTCTCTCAACCTATTTACTCCAACAACAATGAAAAAAAAAAGAAGAAGAGTAAGGTTGTACAGCGGTTGCACTCCCTCTTCATCAAAGTGCACCTCATCAATCAATCTCAATGCAGTCTATTATCACCTTGAGAATGACAAGCCGTACTTACTCTTCTTGACTGAGACTCTCTAGATGCGGTGTATCTTGGCTAACCTGGGTACGCATTGGAGCATAGTTTCCATCAACGCGCTGGATTGTGCTTACGTCGGCAACGACGTCTGCTGTAAGCGTCTCCATCACCTTGAAGACTCCACTTTCTTTACGATCTTGGTAATCATAAACACAGGAATGGATAAAATTATTATTCTTGTGTCTACCGATTGTACAGTGGTGACTAGGAGACAACTCAATGAAGTCTGAAATTGAACACCTCAATGAAGTCTGATGTGGCTCTAAATCGGTAACCTAATACACAGTTGGTTTTTCTGGGGAACTTTAATGCTGGTCATCAGGATTGGCTGTTCCCATATCCGACCGACCACGCAGGGGGAGAGGCGTGAAATTTTACCTTGTCGCTGAGACTCTGGTACTGGAAGTAGGATACCTGATGTAGATAGACACATAGCCAACTGCCTCGACCTTCTGCTTACGACCGATCTAGATGGGTACAGTGTTCAGGTTACCTCACCCTTGGGAACTTCTGACCACTATCTGGTCAAATCTGTGTTGTTATATTCCCCACCTACTACGATTTCCACGGTGAACAGCTAGTATGGCGATACAAGTAAGCAGACTGGGATGCGATGCAGCATTTCTTTCCATCTTATCCTTGGTGGCAGGTCTGCTTCTCGTCTGAAGATCCGTCAAGCTGCGCAGATACCATAACCAGTGTTAACATCTAGACTCACTATAGTACCTGTATGTCAGAGATCCATATCACCAACAAGGAAGAAACAAAGGAACAAGGAAGAAGGTTGCGAAGTCTCGACACGAACAATGCTAGTGGAACTGATGGTATACTAGCTATAGTTCTAAAGGTCTGTGCACCTGAGTTGTCTCTTGTGTTGACGCGTTTCTTCCGGCTCTCATTCAGGACTGGAATAGTGCCCAAATCTTAGAAGCTGGCCAATGTGCAGCCTGTGCCCTAAAAGAGATAGCCGTGCCGACCCTGCCAACTACCGGCCAATTTCAATTACTTCCGTATTCTGCAAGATTATGGGGTGTATATTGAACGCCTGCTTAATGACATACCTAGAACATTGTATGTATGTCATTAAGCTGGCGTTCAATATATACCCCGTTAATGACCTCCTTAATGACTGGCATTACGGGTTTCGCCGAAATCAGTTAGCTGGGGTCTCCTTGCGTATGCCACACATGTATGGGGCGAGACACTCGAGAACAGTAGGGAAGCACTTACTGTTTCCCTTGAGTCTCGAAGGCCTTTGGCAGAGTTTGCCACGCTAGCCTTTTTGGTAAGTTTCCAGCGTACGGTTTATCCCATGGTGTGATTGAATGGGTAAAGGACTTTCAGAGTGAACGGTCTCTCAGGGTAGTCAGCGATGGCTGCTCATCCAATCCTGTGGCGATTCACGCCGGTATTCCTCAAGGGTCCGTTCTCTCCGCAACTCTCTTCCTGCTGCATATTAAAGATCTGTTTATGCCCGGTATCTATGGGTGCAGACGATAGCATAGTTGTGGAGAGATACCAACCACTTGGTTGTTACCCGGGCAGTCAGGATTAAATCCAGTCCGAACGAGACGCAATGGTTGAGCGTGTGAATCTCACACTACAAGCAGTTTCCGAATGGGGCGATGCCAATTTAGTGAGATTCAACATCTCCAAAACACAAGCGAGTCTTGTCACCGCTAAAAGGAGCCCGCTTACCTTGCCTCTTACTTTCCGGAATATATCCTTGGAGTACACTGATTGCTTTCAGTTGTTAGGGGTTGAATTTTTTCCAAACCTCACATATGGGCAGTTCATTGAGTCCAGAGTCAAAGCAGCCGTAAAAAAACTTGGTGTTCTTGCAAGGATGCGGCGGTACTTCACGCCGGGGCAGCTCCTTACCTTATATAAAGCGCAAGTCTGGTCGTGCACGGGGTACTGTTGTCACATATGGGCTGATGCTGCGAAATGCCACCTGGCAGCGTTGAACTCAATGGAGAGACGTGCTAAGAGGCTTATTGGTGACCTTGATTTGGTTCAAACCAACCTTGTCAGCCTCGAGTACAGGCGCAGAGTAGCCTGCCTCTCGGTATGTAGGATGCATTTCGGTGAGTATGAGCAGTAATTGCACGCTTTAATATAGTAGAGAGTACGCTTTAATAATAGGGAGGACCCTCTCCTTTCCACTATCGGATGACCAGGCGGTCGGCGAGTCTTCACCCCTTTGTTGTCGATATTCCACGCATTAGAATGAAACGGTGTGCTTCGACTTCTTTAATGCGTACAGCAAAGGAGTGGAATAATTTGGCGGCGTCTATCTTTCCGTCCGAATACAATCTGGGCGTCTTCAAGGCTACAGTGCATAGGCATTTGTTACGCTAAGACAGTGCGATTTACCTTCTAAGGCTGCATCACCACTTACCTTACGTGGGAGTGTGGTCAAGCACTGGCTTATAATATGTTAAAAAACGTCAATATTACTTATACTTATTCATTATATAACGAATTTCCGAATTGTATGTACGGAAACATAGCGTAACTTTTTTTTAAGACGAGTTTTAATATGTATACAGTTACTATTGCTTGTAACTATTTTAACGCTTTTTCTAGAGTTTTAATCAGCAATCTCGTCTGAAATTGTATTTTCCTTCAATAGAGCATCCATATAGTTTGCATTGCAACGTTGGCGTTATGGATTCCTGCCGGTGTGCTTGCTGGTTGGCAGTGGCTGCCGCTTCTCATCTACGGCTATAGACCACACGTACCGCCTACGCTCTCTTTATTGGCGCCGATTGCGTCAGAGGTAATAATTCTTTTAATAAATATTATAAACATATAATGTAATTAATAGATGTATCCCATACATACATACAATACATACACACATCATCGTCATCATTATAGCCCTTCACAAGTCCACTGCTGAACATAAGCCTCCCCCAAGTAATGCCACAAAGCACGGTCCTGAGCCTCCTGCATCCATCGACTTCCTGCATGTCTTACCAGGTCGTCACTCCATCTAGTGGGGGTCGCCCTACACTACGCCTACCGGTACGAGGCTGCCACTCGAGAACCTTTCTTCCCCATCGGTTATCGGCTCTTCCAGCAATATGGCTGGCCCATTGCCACTTCAGCTTACTAATCCGTTGGGCTATGTCGGTCACTCTGGTTTTACTGCGGATATCCTCATTTCTAAGTCCATCACGCAGAGAAACTCCGAGCAGAGCTATCTTCATAGCTCGCTGAGCGACCTTGAGCGTCCTCATACGGCCAGCGGTGTAGGACCACGTCTCAGATCCGTAAATCATCACTGGCAAAAAAAACTGCGGTTGCCAACCCGCTCGCCAAGCGTGGCAACTATGGCAATATACCCCCCCCCCCATACATACATACATACAAGTAAATAACAAAAGTAGATAAATCAGGAGTCAGAACCAGATCAACGTTGTAGAAGATAAATCCATGGATGAAATATAATTTGTGGCCTTTAGCAATCATATGGCGTGTGTATATTTTTTATACAAGTTAGGGTGATAAATGAGCACAAGTCCAAATGATGACGAATGGCCACTGCATACATACAATACATACAAGTAAATAACAAAAGTAGATAAATCAGGAGTCAGAATCAGATCAACGTTGTAGAAAATAAATCCTCGGATGAAATTTAATTCGTGCCCTTTAGCAATCATACGGCGTGTGTTTATTTTTTATACAAGTTAGGGTGATAAATGAGCACGAGTCCAAGTGATGACGAATGGCCACTGCCCTAGCCACGGATGACTCGTTACTCCTAAGAACTATAACGAAATGCCTATGTTTATACTATCTCGGCTTACAGCCGAAGCTACAACAAGGTGCAGCCAATGCGGTTATTTAAACTTAGGCGTATTCGATTTATTCATGTCTGAAAATAGGTGTGGCGGTTGCCTTCGGATAAAACTGGGTATAGAAAAGTCCAAATAATAATTAAAATGATAATGATCCATTAACTTTGTCGAAAATACGAAAGCACCTATCAAATAGGTAATATTAGTGGCAGTAGGTTTTTAACCATAACATCTGTTAAATTTGTCAAAAACTCGAAAGTACATAGTAATTTCAGTTGGTGCAGTCAAAGTCGCGGACACTTAACTTGAGTTTGACTAGCCACAATCGGCTATTTGCAGCCGGTTAAACCTTTTGTTAACAGCAATGCGGCGTATTATATATTATACTAAAAGTTTTGTTTATTTACTTTAGTAACTTTCTTTACAGGCGGCAACCAGTATACCAGTTTTATGTTATCTATCGGGAGATGAGAGGTTGCGAGCTGCATTGCTGGGGCGCATGCGCAAACAGTATGGCCTCCTTCGACCAGACCGAGCACAGCGGTACATCAGAGCCTAGTAATTACAGAAGATAAGGAAAAAATGGAATTCAGCATTAAAGAAAGGAGTCAATTGACGGAGTCTATTGTTCTAGTTCGTCTACTTAGTATGTAGAATCGACTAGATGTGTAAGCTGGGCACAGCAAGTTCTTTATGGAGAAATATTGAGAGTCCAATATGGATTTAGCTAAGATCCATAGATAAAATTAAGTTACAACAAATAAAAAATTCTCATTTGAGCTATTTTATTTCATATCGTGCATAAATTGTTTGAATGCTTAGAATAAGACTATGTTTAATGTAAATATTATATAGAATTGTAATTTGCACGAAATAATTAATTATTGGCTGATGGTTTTAGTGGCGTTTCTCGATGTTCTTGTATTAATAGATGTTACTATTGAAATTGCGATTTAAACTTTGAAATTTTACTTTCCAGTTAATAAAAAAATATTTGTTTCAATTTTTGTTTCCTTTATTTTATACACTATACGGTTCGGTGCTTTGCAGCAGCGTTTCATGACACAATAGTTAGTAAAATACTTTTGAAAAAAATATTTTTAGATATTTTTTATTTAATTAATTATGAAAGTTGTTCAAATTCAACTTTTTTTGATAAACTAAACTTTACTGTAAGAACTTAACGCTTTTATTTAAACACTATGATTGATTATGAAGGATTAGTTTATTTTTTAGCAATTACAAATTATTAAGATTACCTACTATACGATATATTTAATTAAAAAATAAAACAGTAAAAACATATCCTATTAAAATACGCTTGTGTGTAATTTTGTCACTTGTGTTGTATTGTGTTGGATTAGTTTATTTTTTAGCAATTACAAATTATTAAGATTACCTACTATACGATATATTTAATTAAAAAATAAAACAGTAAAAACATATCCTATTAAAATACGCTTGTGTGTAATTTTGTCACTTGTGTTGTATTGTAATAATAACGAGTGTATTACAATAATAAGGAGTACACAATATGCACCTTTTGAACGACGTATTTTAATTTAATTTTTTTCGAAAATGTTGAATACTTTTAGGTTATAAATTTATTTAATATTTTCATATTTAAACAGTTTTTGTAGTAACAATATTCACCATAAATCTTTTTCATTATTACATCATATTCAGAAACAATAGAGAAACCAAACAGAGCATAAGATAACTTGTTTGATTTTGTTGTAAGTACGCGATGAAACATGAGATTACAGTGCGCACTGGATCAAATGGCTGGTTGACGGCGGCTCCACTTCCCTAGCAGCTCGTGAGTTGTACGCAGGCGCATTATACCCATTCTCCAGGGTACCTGCGTTTTGTTTTCATAAAGCAACAGGTTTTGGTTGAGGGCTAAAATTAAAAATGTACGGAAAATCGATTGATTCGGAGCATTGTATTTGGAATGGAGCTTTCGATGTGGGTGCTAAAACTACCCTGATCAATGGTTGGGTTATAACAGGTAACTAATTTAATTTTTAATAACCAAAAATTTGGCAACTTTGGTCTTTCGGTATAATACAAAAATGTTTTGTATATACGTTGTTACGTTCCAGTTCACGCAGCCCCAATTCCAAATTGTACATACATACATACATACATAAGCATTCACGTCTGTCACCCCGAGGGGTAGGCAGAGAATACGGACATCCATTTGGAACGATCCCTCATCCACATACCTACGCATACATGCTCGTAGGTTAAGGGTACTCTTGTTTTGGCCCATTTGCAATATATTGCCAATTTGGTTGATCCATCGACAATGGTGTCCCTTCCCAACTCTGCCGTTCACTTCTGCAACATAGATTTACTTTGTCACTCTTTCCTCCAAACCACCCAAGCATTCCTTTCTTAATCCTGGTCACATCATCTTGCAAACCACACTTTTCTCTTATCACACAATTTCTCAACCTGTCAATCAAATTCTAATTGTATTTATAAATTTTCTTTCAGGACGCATAGCATTTTTTCTGAACGTATGGTTAAACGTTAATCTTTGGTGCACAACGTTAAGACGTGATCTCAAATATCGAAATTTGGCTGCGTTCACAACAATATTAAACATAAGACGAGGGCATCATTTCATTTTCTATTTCTTGAGATACATGGAATATGATTGGTAAGTTCTTATTTTCTGCTTTTAAATATGATGTATTTTTAAAATAAAAACAGAGGTTACGTAGAACAGTATATTGTTTATAGTCTAATGGTAATAAATAATAATGATAACTATGATAAATATTTAAATAACTTCATAATACATATTTATTGTTTTATTTCGATACAACAACAGTAAACTTCTTTTTTGAAGTTTAGTTTTTTGTGTGCAGTACAGCTAATCACCATTAGGCGGACTCTTACTCCTAATTTATTTTAAAACTTGCATATACTGGCTGTTTTTTTTACCTGCTGGAAAAAAATGGGATGTGACAGATGAACGTAATAGAACCCTACGTCACTGATATTTTACAACTTTTTTTATTTTATGGTAACATATTATTATGAAATTGATCTATCAATAAATACTAATAATTTGAAATAAACTTTCGATATTTAAAAAATAACAACAAAAATTTTGAACCAAATAAATAAACCAATTAAAAACTATCGAAATTAAAATAATACATACCCAATTAGTAAGCATATTTATTTGTAGATCAAATTTATAAGACGTTTATGTAAAATAAAAAATTGCAAAATATCAGATTCTATTCCATTTAACTGTTAACACCCTATTTTTTCCAGACGGTAAAAAAATCATCCAGTGTTTTTAATGATTTAATTTTTTAGGTTTCTTGATATTCATAACTGCAGTATTTACGGTTTTTTGGACACATTTTTGGGAGTATACGAGGTAGAAAGTCTTACACATATGTGCATTGAAAGATATGTAGTTGCGAAGTACGTTGCGAACGGTAAGCAGTTTGAATATTTAAGTACACATAAGTATCTTTTTAAGTTAATAATTACTAGTGATTCGTATACATTGTTAGGTTTATTTGACGCCGGATAACTTCTAATATTAAACAAAAGGGGGCGCTTAACGTGATCGCATCAAGAAAAAGCTAACATAACATTTTATCTAACATCAACCTCATCTGCACGTGATTCACCTGGTGATCGGCGATCGACAAATAACTGTTCATCAAATCTCGTAGACTGGTGATAGCAGCATTGTCAGTGGGATGGTATTGGTTCTGCGCCCACCGACTCGCCTGAGTCGCGTAGGAGGGGAAAATCTTTCATTTTATACATACCAGTTGGTGCTGTCGCATTCTTGAAAAGGCTGTAAAGCGGATATTAAAAGGTTAAATCGGTTTTTATGACACTGGTTTAAATTCAATAAATGAATATAGTGTGCCATTAGCCGTGGAGAGGCGACTAATCTATAAATAAATATTGTTCCGTAGGTGTCTTAAGAGATGAGTGAATCTACGCGAAAAGCCAGAAAGATATGGCATTCGATAAATGGCACAAATTACATACAATCTTGTATAGGTATGCCTGTTGTAAATAATAAGTAGATATAGATAGAAATGCAGCGTCAAATGTTAGAGACCTCTGGTATTGTGATCGCTCATTCACCTATCCTGCACACATAGCCTGACGATAATGTAAAACTGTACCTGCTATAGGTCTATGTCCAGCAGATGTAGACTTCTGTGGACCGATAGAGGAAAAGAAAAAGAAATAAAAAAATCTATGGTTTTATGTGTTAAGAAGCTCTCTGCAGTCCACTTATCAGATTTAACTAAGGATTAACTAAAATTTGACGTAATGTTATTCCGAATCTGATCTTTGCTGATGATTAAGCAGCCATTTCATACTATATTTTTGTGCCGAATTTATGAGTTTTGAGAGCCAGTCAAGTAAAACTTTTAGCAATGATTCTTTGATGATTAAATTTTTTTCAGGTTGGCCACTAAAAAAATGGCATTACATTTTATACCAATGCCTATGTTTATTTTTTTCTTTACTTTACTCTCTTTCGCCGTTGTTTGGAATCGGCAGTTACGTCAAAGATTTTTCATGTTTAACGTGCAGTTATAACATGATTTTACCCCAGACCTGGGAAAAATACACGATCATTACTTTATTTCTTCTGCGTAGTGTGAAACCATTTTTATTTATGTAAGTTTTTTTTTAATTTATACACTATACATGTTTAGCGTCTATTTAATATAAATAATATTTTATTACTAAATTTCAATACAGGGTTATAATGCGTGTCTGGACGCAACAGATGGAAAGTAAGTACGATGAAAAAAATTTGCCATGGAAAGAAATTCGATTTGCTCACGTAAGTTTTATTCTATAATCTTATTTCTATAACTTAAATTTTATGTAAAGTAAAATAAATAAACAAATCTTTTTCAAATTTCAGATTGTAGACGTTGTAACTAACGCAAGCATTGTATGTTGGTTGCCTATTACTTTAATAAGAGGTTTAATAATAATCACAGTAAATTTTTTCAACGTTGAAGTAAAACTGGAATCTTTTGTCAGCTTAATCCAGTGGGCGATATGGATAGATTGGGTTAGTTGTCAATACATATATTATTATCTCCACAAATTTCATTATTGTTTAACAGAATGTACAAAGAAAAATAATTGCGGCAAATACTTTATAATGTTAGTTAAATTTATTCTGATGTACACATTACAAATGACAGTCAATCAATAAATGAAAGAATATTGCGACATATAGTATTATTAAAAATACCTATAACACCTCAGTCCACCGTCACCATGGGTGCTGTAAAGCAACCGAAACGTTGGTAATCGAAAGAATTAGTTTCCATAAATATATTGTTAAAATAAAGCAAATATTTTATAAATTGAATTTATTTCTGTGTCTAGTCTTTCGAACTCATGAGCAAGCCTTAACTTTCATGAGGGAGCAAATTTTCAATTCGCCACAAGTTGCCACAGCACCCAATTCTTTTGCGATTTAGTGATATTACAACACTTTCTCGATGGTAAAGCAAAAAAAACCGTGAGAAACTCTAAAACAGAAAAAAATATCTTGGTATTGACAGATATTCTAGATATTCTTAAGTCATGTGAATTTGATCGTAACGTAGGTACAAAAGCAGGGTGCATTTTTCTCGCTGTATTCCGCTCAAATTATTATGACTGCGCAATGGAGTATTTGTAGGCTGTAATTTATTTTATAGTTTAGGTTGTAAATGGTAAGATATGCAGGAAGTCGATGGGTGCAGGTGGCTCAGGACCGTGCTTTGTGGCGTTCCTTAGGGGGAAGCCTATGTTCAGCAGTGGACTTGTGAAGGGCTGTAATGATGATGATGACGATGAAAAGTATCCCATCGTTTTAACTGTTTGTTGAAGACGGCGTATTTTTCGTAGAAAATATATGACATTGCGCTAGGGAACATAGAAATTTCGGTGAGAAATCGATAAAGGGAAATCCATTCAAAAATGCTGTATTCAAATGCTTGAAATGAAGAGCAATATTACTGGCACAAGGGTCTCGGTCTATGCTCTAACCAACCCGCTTGCGGTAATCGATGACGTTGAACTTTTAAGAAATGAATGGTGACTGAAATATTCTATTAAAGGCATGTATTTAACATTGGAATTTAAAAGACTTTGATGATAATGATTACGATGATGAGTAAAGTATTTCATTTACCAACGATTTATATGTTACAGTTTACACCTGCAGTTATCACCGTAACGCTGTTGTACGTGGACCATCTTCTTCGCGCCAAAATGTTCGGAATTAATAAAACGGAGGACGAAATAGTTAAAGTTTTTGAAAAAGAGAGTTAAATTGTTAACATTTTCAATATTTATAAGGAATACTACAATTATGTGAAAATATTCTTTATTTTTTAATGAACATAATCAATAACTAATAATTTTTATATATTATATACATTGTACAATAACTTTTGAACGTCTTTTATTATAATCGTTTAATAATAAGTAACAACGTATTGATTATTTAATAGTGGAGATATCACTTTAGACGGGAAAGTTTAAAATTATTTAATTTCTTATATAAGATACACCATTAAGTTTAATGTGGGCCAGGGCCTACCTCAAATTTCATAAGAACAGAAATTGGAAAGTTAGGGTTTACTATTATTTATATAAAAATAGTACTTTGGCGACCGAATATGATTGATGATTCAATCAGCGTAAGAAAACAATTATTTTTCTGGGCCTTAATAATTTTATAAGGCCCGAACTCACTGGCGTTTGTCGGGCGTGCGCGTTCTTCTAACTTTTGACCAGCGCAGACGTTGTTACTTGTCTACTGAATGCAACACTTTCCTGAACCGGGAGGCATTTGGCATGCAATCAGAAACAAAATGGGTACTGGTAAGGAAAATAGAGATATAGGCATAGAATCAATGGACTGATTCTTTGAATGGGTAGCCTTCTGTTGACGTGTCAACAGTTAACCACCTACGCTGCGCTGGTTAAACGTTGTGACACATATTCGTTATATACAATAGGTGCGGTGAGGGTGCTTAAATGCCGGAAAAACGCCAGTGTGATCTCGGCTGAGGCATTTACAAAATGATCTATTTTGTTAATTATAACGGTATAAAGACGTTAACAAGATAATAATATTAACACGACACTGAGCCCTTACGTATTATTGTATTAAAATGTGCTGTATCAAAAATGTTTTAATAATTTGTGGGTAGTAAATCACGGACATTTGTGGAACGTATGTACGTTCCACAAATGTCCGTGATTTGTGGTATGGTCAATGCCAACTCCACATTTTATTTGTTGAAACGAATTTAAAGGCTATAGATTTTATAGTAAGTAGTAGGTCTGTGATGATTACAATGGTGCCGATATTTTAAGTTTCAAATCAAAATACTACTCGTATATCTGTTATTACGACCATTATTTAGTAAGTGTGAGGTATAGTTCAATTAAAACAATTACCTAATGCCTAGTACTATTAATAATTAATAAGTAGTGGCTTACAATGTAAAACACACATTAATGTTCATTCCATTTCATAACTTGACATTTAGGTAACTTATCAAATAAAAAATGAAAATTCGCCAGGAGACAACAATCACAAGTATATAAACAGTATTAAACTCTTTTAGTTTTAAGAGTATGAATTTATAGTAAAAAGGATTGGTTATATGTCACGAAAATATCAGTAAAATTAAATGGATGTAGGAAAAAAGAATTGTTATGATGAAAAATTTATAACGTAAATTGTCTTCAGTAAATTCTTTCAACAATCATACGTATGGTAACTGAATAAAACGTAATGTTTTTACTACGTTGTTCCTATTTTGTATACAAAATATAATTATAGTCAAAATATTTAATGTCTGAAACCGTGGCCTGAAATTAATTAATAGTCGTAAGTACGACGACACACACGGTCAGTTCAACTGATCATTCCAACTGAAAATATCGGATACTCAATATATCGATATCGGAGTTTTCTATATAAGTTTATCTATCGATACATCGAAAATCCAATAGTTTAAAAAATATCAACGGTCCTAGTTCGAACTGATCAGATGGAATGGTCAGTTGAACAGACCGTGTGTGTCGTCTAAGAATCCATCGGGCTAGGTGCTAGCCATCTATCTATCTCTCTCGTCAAGCTGGCAGGATTCCAACTCAGATCTTAAAGATAACCACACACCTGTAGCGTTCTTTGTAGTTTGATGTTTCATTTTTTACCTCAAGTGTCAGCGTCATACAAATATTACGATATTTTTTATTTATTACATAAAAGTGTCTAATGTTTATTGATCTCTGATATTTCGTGTTGATAATAATTGGTCCATACTAAGGCAGTTAATTATTAGACCAAACGTTACGATAGTTATGGCTATAGTGGCGGTTAATATGAAAGAGTTGATGAAGATGAAGACTTTATAATGTATATTTGGAATAGGTACATCCTAATTTATATATATATATATATATATATATATATATATATATATATATATATATATATATATATATATATATATATATATTACTTAATATGTTAATCTTGAAATAAAGGTTGTATCAATATTTAGTCTTATTTTTTATTGAAGTACAATAAGGCTGTACGAAAAATTACTTTGAATTAATTTTATGATAAACAGCTTCGAATTCTTTCAAAAAAGATATTATAAAACGAAAACTTAAATCACCTTTATCGCAAAGCTTATTTTTATTTTTTGTATAAAAAATCGTTCGTATTATGTGTATAAATGTTTTAGTCCTAATTTTATAGTTTTAAGCGATGAAGAATCGATATAAGATAAATATAAAATCAGAGTTTATAAGCAGACATTAAAAGTTTAAAAACGAAAAACAATCACCTTGGTAATATTCATTTGAAGTGCTTGCGCATTTTGGTTTTGAAAAGTCATTCTATTTTAAAGAAATAATATCGACTAGCTAAACGGTAATCATTTTACAATTTTATTTTTAATTATATCACATTATAGTACAATATAAAGCTTAAAGACTATATAATAAAATATACAGATTAAACATATGTGTATAATCTTTAGAAATTATCAAATTTCAAGTAAATTGGTTGCAGTTTGTTGTCCAGATTTATTATTTCACACTTATCCGTTTTACACTCTTACATACATTCATCATTTTCACAGGCACTCGCTACACTATCTTTGGAATGAGTTCGATGACTTTCGTTAAAAAGTTTATCGTATTCGTCATCGCTATGTTCACAATTATCATGATCATAATTATCTTCATAAAAATATTCATTAGTATCTCTTATAACCGTAGTTGTATATACCCTGTTACTATAGGTATCCTCGGTGGATCCCGTGTACGACGGCGTAGAGGGACTGTTAAGCACGATTACTGGATATTCATTTCTAGTCCCTCGGGCTGGACCCTGCTATATTTGTTCCATTATTGTTTCTTGGTTCCATCTTCTTTTGTTGTTACGTTTTTCTATGACAGGAATGAGAAATAAAATGAGACCACTCAGTGATATTGTACTGCCTGCTACATAGAAGCCAGGTGCATAAGAATTTAATTCATCGAAGAGCCAACCTGGAAGGATTTATTACAATAATTTTTGTAATTGTTTTAATTATAAAAATAAATAAAATAATTTATTGATAAAATTATACCTGCTAATGGGGGTCCAATAAGTGAGGCAATTCCTTGAAACAATAGTAGTAGACCGAAAGCGTTGGTAAGTTTTTCTATGCCAAGTAGGTCTACTAACACCACCGAGGTTAATCCTACGTAAGCACCAATGGTAAACCCGAAAGTTGTTGCGTATAGCGCCAGGCCCCAAAATTCCCAGCATGCCATCGCTAGCGCCGTACCTACAACGAAATTATTTCTTCAAAATCAAAGGAGATAAAAATAAAAAGGTTTACATTTCAAAACTTTATACTTACTTATGCCAGATACAGTAAGGCACAAATTGTAAGCCAGCAGTCGATTAACCCAAGGCTTATCGCTGATATATCCCAGAATTACCCTTCCTATCAGGTTAGATGCTCCAATTATTGATATTAAATAAGCAGGATTCTGCACCCCTAACTTTTCACTCATAGGGACTGTGTACACATATGGGATGTAAAATCCAATACTAGTTAAGAAGTTTGATAGAGAAAACAAAATAAATATTGGATCGACTAAAAGTGATAGGTCCAGCATTTCCGATAAAACTGCTTTTGAATCGTCTGAGCATGGTAACCAGCCACATTTTTGGACCCGATCTTCAGGCTGTTCTCTTAGATGTACTCTCTCAGGAGATGTTCCTCTGAACTTGGCAAGACTTGTCATACTTCCTTGATATAATACATCTGGACGTTGCATTATTCCGCTACCACGACGTGAGTGAGATTGATGCCTTAAGTCGTTTGGTTTATTCAATGCAGGCTGAGAAAGTGTTAACCTTGCGACATCACTATCTTCTATTTTACCATTAGCAATATTTTCGGTACTTTGTGACCGTTTTAGTGGAGATTTTTTTGACTCGATTAACATAGGTTCCAATGCTGATGATTTTGGTGGTTCAGGGACTGGCCTGAACATGAGCCCTAAAGGTATGCAATTGAGAATAAGAGCTCCCATTATGGCCATTGCTCCACGCCATCCGTAGTTCGATATAAGAGATGATGTGATTGGCGCAAATAGGAATGTTCCCAGGCCTGATCCGCAAACCGCAATACCTGAAAGTGAAAATAAAATCACTTTGAACATATTTGTTTTATCAATTTAAAGTGATTAGTCTACTATATTAAAGTGGATGGTTGTTTTCAATACCTTGCTAATGTCAGTCGGGTTGAAAACTACTATTAACGATTTTTTAAATAAAATATTTAAGTTTTATTAAATTAATTTTACTTCAAAAAAGGAGGATGCTTACAATTCGACTGTAAGTTTTTTCGTATGTATGTTACGCTTTGAGTATTCAACCAACTGGAGAGGCCATGCGCGTTAATTCCTAAACAAAAAGTCGGTCACTTTCAGGGCGAGGCGAGGAAAACACACTACTGTATTGTATACTTCATTAAAAATGCAAAATTGAATCGCGTAGCTATATACGCACACCACAGCATTTGTGTTTGTGTTCATTGCATTTACGCATACCATCAAATTGTACACGTGTCGATACTATAGTAAAAAGAGAATAGTAGGCTATCTTCTAAGAAATGTATCAAACGCCGCTAACATGGTGCGTGCCTGGCACGTGACAGTACGGCCTCGCACGAGCCACAGCACGCGACACTTGCTATGGAGTTGCACTTGCTATCGGAAAGATTGGGCCGAGTCGGGAACTCTCACCACCGCGCACCGCAAGCACCTTTGTTCGAGACTTTGTTGACTTTTGATAAAATTTTGTTAGCAGTTCTGTTTCGTTTTATTTTCTCTTTTTGTAAATAAATTAATATATGCGTTTGTTTAAGTAAATTAGGTTTTTATTAATAGGCCATATTACTACATCTATACATAGATACATACCTCATAAGTACATTAATTATTATATCACATAAATTAAAATTAATTTAAACATTAAATCTGAGCTGGCACCATATTTTCAGTGTTAATTTACTCGTATTTTAGTTATTTGGCATTTGCTATCATTTAAAACAGGAATTTATTTTTTGACAAACATTGATTCTTTGAGACGAAACTAAAGAAATGATTATCAAATATGATGCATAGGTACGTATCCGTATGTATTATGTTTGTAAACATTATATCTATTTATAAAACTAAATGAGAAATAGCTGTTAAACAAAAAGACAGTGACAACCCTGTAACGGTAAGCGTTTAAGTCTCGCGCAGCCCGTGAGTTAACCTACTACTCTGTTTTTACTATGTCGATACACCGGTGCCTGGTGTTTACATACGTAAGCAACGTAGGGCGAGGACTATGTCGATATTTTTATCAATAAACAAATCATCATAGTTAAAGCCGTTCACAAGTCCACTGCTGTACATGGGCTAAGGAATGTCACAAAGCACGGTCCTGAGCCACTTACATCCATCGACTTCCTGTATGTCTTACCAGGTTATCACTCCATGTTTTGGGGGTCGCGCTACACTTCGCCCAACGGTACGAGCTGCCACTAGAGAATCTTTTTTCCCATCGATAGTCGGTTTTTCGAGCTATATGGCCGGTCTATTGACACTTCAGCTTACTCCGTTGGGCTATATTGGTCACTCTGGTTCTACCGTGGTTATCCTTATTTTTAAGTTTATTATGCAGAAAACTTCAAGCATAGTCGTCTCCGTAGCTCGCTGAGTGACTGACTTTGAGCTTCCTCATACCACCAGCAGTAAAGGGTTTTAGTATAATATAAAATTATGATTTTATTCGTTGATAGAATTATGACCAGTTTTTGAAAGACTTATCAAACTCAGATTTTAATTCATATTTAATCAAAAAGTTGGCTATGGGTATTCTCCACGTAGTGTTTTTATCGATCAATAAAAACATTAATGCAATAGTAGTTTCGTGCATACGGTTCACCTGATGTTGAGTGTCTACCGCCGCCCATGAACATCCGCAACCCCAGAGGAATTGCAGGCGCGTTGCCGGCCCTTTAGAAAGGAGTAAGCTCTTTTCTTGAATGTCCCCAGCTCGTATCGGTCCGGGAAAATCGCCGGTGGTAAACTATTCCACAGAGAGGTCGTACACGGAAGAAACTCCTAGTGAAACGTACAGTGGTTGACCGCCAAGCATCCAGATGGTGTGGATGGTATCGGGAGTTTTGCCGCATAGTGCATTCATAAAATTTGGCGGCTGGGATTAATCCGTATAATTCGTCAGAGCACTTCCCGTGATATGTGTGATAAAGTACGCAAAGAGATGCAATATCTCTTCACAGCGCCAGTGAATCGAGCCAATCGGGAAGCACTCGGTTGTCGACGAATCGAGCCGCTCCGTGCTGGATGCGGTCAAGTGGAAGGAGCTGGCATTGGGGAGCCCCAGCCCAGATGGGAACAGTATTCCATGCGCGGCCGAACCTGCGCCTTGTAAAGTTGCAGGCAGTGTGCCGGCTATATATGAAATACTGTCCCGCTCTGCTGAGCACGCCAAGCTTTTTAGAGGCTAATTTGTTTCAATTTCTAGTTAAAAGAGCACTTCCCGTCCTCTCTCAATTGCGCTCACTATCGCCGTCACTACTAATCCCAACACAAAGTAGTGGACTTTAGGAAAGACACCAACGTCAGTAATCTATCATTGACACACTACCGACGATAATATGTTATAAACATGAGGTGCTGTAGGTGCTCTTCAAACTGGTAAGACATACCTTTTTTTATTTTCACGCCGATCTTAAATAATGAACTTTAACATTTTTAAGGTATATTTTCTTCAATTCACAACTGAAAACACCTCGAACAGGTATTAAAAATATTAGAAATTGTTTTTGTTTACCTGTTGCAAGACTCCGGTATCGCTCGAACCATACAGTGACGCTCACAATAGCTGGGAGATAGATGAGACCGAAGCCTAGACCAGCTCCTACTCCAATTGTAAATATAAGTGTTATTACGTTGCCTGCAAAAGCAGACACAATGATACAGGCGGCTGAGAGTAAGGCACCGACAATGGTTACTCTGCGGCAACCCCAACGATTTACGAAGGAACTAGAAATTGGACCTGTAAGAGAAAGATAGATTGTTAAGTAAAAATTACGGAATGAGTTTTGACGATCTATTTTAAATTCTTGAATTTGTCACCTTCCTGTAATGTTCAGAGTAGTAATCAAAGTTGAAATCTAACATGCCGGTAGTAATTGGAATTCCAAATGAACAATATATGACATTTCAGTCGATCTCAGCTCATCAAAAGGCCATTAATCATTCTCGAACCCCGTGCGGTGATGTAGCATAAAAGTTACTTCGTCGTTATTTTATCGAATTTTTCATTGTTTTGCGAGACTTTTGTGCAAATTATTTTACGTATAAAAGGTTTTGTAAGCATTAATAAAATAATTCTTCTTTAAGAGGTGCTAAATTCCTTCTATACAATAAGAAACTTGATGCTGAAGTGCTTTCTAACTATATTTATACGGTCGTTAACTTATTTAAGTTAGGAATTCAGAGAAGAAAACGGTATACAATCTGTTGTATTTGGTATGTTTGGAAATTAGTTTTGCGATCATTGACTGTATACTTTTCTTGTATCCTTTACTTTCTCTTACACATCTTATTGCACCTTCAAAGTAATGATCTTTGCTATTTATAAGTTGACTGGTAGACAACGCCTTAAGGCGTTAAGTCCGCCGTTGTATATTTTTTGCAACAGTTTAAATAAACAATTAAATATACTAAGAAACTCTTACCTCGAGGCTCAGTTTTTGTAATGGTCATTCTTTTTTCTACCATACACAAGAAATTCTTCTCTGAATTTTTCTTTGTATTTATTTATTTTAGTAACACGACTATAAAATATCTTACAGAATCGAACTAAATTTAATTGAAACATTCATGCATTTTAATTCGTATTTTTAAGGTTTAATTATAATTACTGACATCGTATTATTATTAATAGTTGGTTTATTCCCCTTTTATTACGAGAAGATATTGTGTGGTGTATATAATTAAAGTGTGATTATAAAAGTATATCGAAATAATGAGAGTTCGAGTTGCTCCGTAATTTTATTTAAAACAGAAACTAATTTCACGGATGTAGTTTCTTATACAGTCCATACACAGTATACTTCAATATGTTATATACATATTACTTATTAAATAATGAAAATAACAGTCATTATAAATCGCAATGGAGGACAAAGGTAACGTTCTGTTATATCAACTAAGGACATAAATGAAGTTTTAATAGTAATTAATTAGCATTCAAAACATACCCGAGCTAAGCGTAACCCCGACGAGGATAGAAACGATCCAAGCGGTCTTGCCTTTACCCTCATCGAAGTAGGTCAGGAACTCTGCATAGAACACGCCGAAAGAATAGGTCATGCCATCAGCTGAAAAGTAAAGTGCGGAACAAATATTAATTTATGAGGTATTTTTATTTCATTGTTGCTATACTAGATCTTATACATTTAAGGTTCTAAAAGAAAATTCTCAAGTAATAGTAAAATTTATTGGGAAATTCATCATAATATATAAATAACACCTATCAAAATTCCATTGCTGAAAATAGGCCTCGGTCACTGAATGCCTCCAATTATATTATTAATTATATAATATTTGTCACATCTGGAAGGCAAATTGCCAACCGTTTATTTACCAGATGTTATTAGGAAGACACTGCTGTCCATTTCCTGAGTTGTATCCATCCGTCGCCTCTTATGCAATCCACTATCGGTATGAGGTAGTGGATATTCATTACACCGCCACTACATGGGTAACTGGGAAATTACAGATAAGAAATTTTCGACACTTTGGTCAATTCTTATTAACACTATACGATCACAAGCAAAAAAGAATTTTAAATCGATCGGTGAAAAACATTCGGAGGTTTAAGATTTTGAACAAAGGAACTTATTTTAATAGAAATGTGTAAATTGATTTTCCTGTAAAAAGACAAGATTCAAAATGTAAAACAATGTCCTTGTTTTAATTCCTCCCTTAAACTTTGCTAAAGAAATTAAAAACTTTATAAAACCTTCCTGCCGGGCTAGCATGAGCCGGAGAGAATATATCCCCGGAGAGAGGATATAATTTTTATCCCTTGCTTAGTTTTATCCACCCTGAGAGCATGGGCAAGAGACAAAAATTATATCCCCCGATTATATCCACTGACAAGAGATAAAATTATCTTATCTCTATAGTATATCCCCGTTTGACATAACGAGTGGACATATATCTCCCCGTCCGTAGCATGGGGCCAAGGGAAAGAGAAAAAATTATCCCTTTTTGACATTTGAAAGGGACAATTTTATCCTCTTTCGCGGACGTGGGTTTAAGTTTATCTTCAAACCATTTTAATACAAAAAAGATATCTCGAGCCCATTGCAACTACATTTTCGTGTCAGAAATTGAAAAACAAGAAATAAAATTACATCAGCGATCGATACGTGATCAGAATACTTAATCTATTGGAATTCTCCGACAACGAATTTCTACGCCGGTTTCGGATGCTCAAAGATTGTATTTGTGTAAAGAACTCTATGAGGCTTTAAAGCCTATTAATTCTGTGGATGGACTACCAGTGCATATTGAAGTAAGCATCTATTACAACCACCTTGTCGAAAAAAGTCTCAATAGCTCAATGCCATGATTTAATTACATAGGTTGTGTCAACAATACCCGAGGCGAGTCCATGGTCAAGTCAAATTTAATGATTAATAGAATCGGTCTATACTATATTTTAGGTAAGTATTATAACGTTTTAAAATAAAGTTATCAAACTTAGTAAAGTTACAATTCAAAGGTTTAAATTAAGAAATATGTTAATTCTTTAGCAAAGCTTGCTAAATATACTATACTCATGATTATAAAATTATTTATTCCTTGTTTTGTTTGAAATCATTACATTTTTATTCTTCATGCTTCATCATTTCAATTAAAATTAAATATTTGTGACTTAGAGTAGACATCAATTTTGATGTATTTTGTAATTTTCTTATAATGGCAGTAATTGCGGGGATATATTTTTTTTAATTTCTTCAAGAGGTTACACCACCTCCAAAGGGTCTGTATTGTCCAGTTTCACAATTGGCTTAATTCTAAACACATATTTTTTTAATAAATGCTATCACAAGCGAAGTAATACCTGCGATTTGATATAAGCAATGTATATTTAACTTAAATATTATACAAAAGAAAATAAAGAAAGAATTAGAATAATAGAAAAAATAAAAACAAGGCAGAAATACGCTTAAAATAAATATAACAAATATTATAAATGACATATTGTTTAAGAAAAATTATGAACAGTTTAGCAATATAATAAACAAAAGGTAAAAGAAAATATAAGTTGTAATGTAAATCTACTTAATCTTAAAACTAGTTCATAGCTAGTATAGTTTATAGCTTTATACTATGGTATATTATCTATGCGCGGGGATAAGTTTATCTACTGTCGATATTATATCCACCATAGGCTCATGCTCGCAGGGTGGATAAAGCTTTGACATAGGGATAAGACAATTTTATCCCTTGTCAGTGGATATAATCGGTGGATAAAATTTTTATCCCCTGCTCATGCTGGCCCGGCTGGTCCTTTGCCGTGCTAGTTTAGTACGCAGATCGAGTATCTAACTCGGGTTTCGACTTTGTTTTCCGGTGCTCGTATCTTCTATGTTTCTTTTCATTAGAGGACCTTGCATTAAATCAATTTTGAAGGTGAAGAGATATACCACGAGGAAACCTACATGTCTGGGAAAAGATTAAAGAGAAATATCTGTATACTGTTTACTGTAAACGAGAAGTCTGTCAGACTTACTAGTTCCGCTACCATATCAGAAAAATCCAATATATTTTTAGCAAAAACAATGGATTTGCGAGATCTATGAGGGGTGAAGAAAATACACAACATAATCGCATAATGACGGCGTTGCAATTGACAAAAGGGTTGTTTTTTAACCCAGTACTTAAGTAATGATAATAATTATCATGTAAACTTAGCTAGAGTTTTTGCTACAGTGCTCAAAACCTATATCAACTATACTATACCCTATCCAGTATAGTATAGTATACATATTCTAGAACCGATGTGTGATGAAAGGGCTATTAATTTATATTGCATCTTGGTTTTCTTTCACTGTCAGCAGAAAAATACAAAAACACGGTGTTAAGCTATATAAATAGCAATATATATATATATATATATATATATATATATATATAGCAATTTACTAGTTCTTATAATGACTTTTTCTTAATCTTACTAACACTTCGATTCGTTTTGTTTTAATTATCAGTTTTTCATGTGGTTGGTAGGCATTTTGTACTTTATATTATTAATAGAATGGATCTTAACGTAACACGAAATGATTCCTAAATATAGTAATAGGACATTCGTGGCCGGTGTAATATGTATAGCCTAAGGAAATGTCACATCTGCCATATAAATTTGCTTTGTCTCTCTGTCAATTTTAGTACCATTATAAAAGCCAGCAAACGGTTTATCTAAATACCTTGAACATCCGTAACCAATTCCAAACAAATGATACTAAAGCAACTTTGCCATCTCTGACGATTAGGATGGAAAGCCTCATAACCTGTATTTATACTAGATCCCCATACCTTCTAAACCGATATACAGTTCTTCATACACGGCTTCGATATAGGTGATAGGATAGGTAGTACTATACGAACGGACACCTAGAACGAGAGCTACTTAATTTTTCCTCTGTTTCATTATCAAAAGAAAAATCATCAACATTAGTTAATATTCATGCTTACATTTTTATTATTTCAATAGCTCTGCTGGTGTCTTGCACTTTCTTGGCGACTGATTATACTGGTATAAGGATCAAAGATAGAAAATGGGAAAATATCTGCAAAATTACCAATGAAATGTTATAGTGGTGTAAGAATGTTTTATACCCCTTACCATCCCGTGGGTGTCGTCAGAGGTGAGGGGGAAACTGATCCAGGAGATGAGAAGCCAGCGATTGTCAACACGCCAGCCAAGAATGGCGACTATGAAAAATATCTCCCCATGAATATATATGATATATTAAGTAATAACATATGAAATATGATTTTACATTTGGTATGGAACATTGAGGATTTGTGAACAGCTCCTTAAATATGTGCAAATAACGCAGTTTTATCTATTACATACTGAGTTTTGATGTTGATTTATTTGACTATTCTCTTTATCTTGCAATGTGACAGTTACTAACGAAGTAGGTTAACATCATAGATCCATACGAAGGTAACAATGCTATATCAATGGTAACAGACAGGAATGTGCAATGACACGTGCTATCGGACAATAGGCTCGAACTACTTTACACGAACAAAACATTCATAGCATTAAAAAAAGTTAAGAGACAAATAAAAATAAGACCCATTGCGGTTTTCAGATTGATTTAATTTCTATTTTTATCGATCATTATGCCTTTTTTCTTCTTGGCCAATATTTTAATCGATTGTTTTATATTAATGTGAATTTCCACACTCGACCTCTAAAAAATTTCTTCGTCATTTGGTGCCATTTCAGAATGTATCAAAATTATGAATGTCTTTACAGATTTGCCTTCATCAAGCTACCACGCGGTCCCATAATGAACTGGCCTGATATAGTTCAACGCGACATGTCGCTACATGTTGTGTTGCAGTAAATAGTACGTTTATCGTGCACTTAGTATAAGAAACATGCATCGACATGAAATGCTTAGTCTTAGTTTAACAGGCATTTGAATAACGAGAGTCGCCTATTTTTTCAAAACGTCGAAAACTGAGTATTGAAGTTTTTTCTTTTTTTATAGGATAGGGTGACAAACGAGCACACAGTTCACCTGATGGTAAGTGGTTGCTGTGGCCCATAGACATCCACATCTATCCTCGATTACGAATCAAAATGCAGATGCGTTGTCACCCGTGAGGACTAAGATGGAATGCCTCGTTTCCAGTAAAAAGGGTCTCCGGCTCTCTACACTCACCATACGAAACACAGTAGCATTAAGCTACTATTTCACGCTGGTATTCTGTGAGAGCGTGGTCCCTCCCCGGTCGAGCCGACCCGTCCGTGCCACAACTATACTTCTAATATAACTGCAGCATGGCTCTACCACGTATATACGAAGTGTCATAAAGTTTCTGTTTAAAGAAGGTTTATCCCCTGCCCAAATAAAAGAACGATTGGATGGCGTGTATAAGGAGACTGCCCCCTCCTATAGCACAGTGAAAAATTGGGTGAAAGAGTTTCGCCTCGGGAGAGAAACCGTCGAAGACTTTGGCCACGACGGTCGACCTGTGGAAGTGCTCACTCCCGAAACGATTGCTCTTATCGAAGAGGAGGTTCTGAGTGACCGCCGTTTGAAGATTAGAGAAATTGCAGCAAGGCTTGGGCTCTCTAAGAGTACCGTTCATCGCGCGATCCATGAACATCTTCACATGAAAAAAGTGAGTGAAGATGGGTACCGAAACTTCTTTCAGCGGTACAGAGACAGGAAAGAGTGCGCTGCGCTTCGGAGTTTTTGGATCTTTGTGGCGAAAATCCAAAGACTGCGATCGAGCGGCTAGTGACTGGTGATGAAACTATGATCTTGTATTATGATCCATAAAGTAAGCGCAAGTCAATGGAATGGCGTTATAAGGGTGAAAAACCCCCTAGAAAGGCAAAGGTGCCACAATCGACTAAAAAACTGATGTGCACAATATTTTGGGATTTTCAAGGCATTTTGATGGTGGATTTTAAAGAACGTAATACAATCGTGAACGGCGAATATTATGCTTCTTTAATATATAAATTACGAGACAAGATAAAGGAAAAACGAAGAGGCAAGCTGTCTAAAGGTGTCCTGTTGCTCCATGACAACGCCCCTGTTCATACCGCTGGTGTTTCGAAGGATGCAGTTCGTCAATGCGGGTTCACAGAAGTTCAACATCCACCTTACAGTCCAGACATGGCCCCGTCCGACTATTATTTATTTCCAAATTTAAAGCGGGACTTAAGAGGAAGAAAATTTTCAAGCGATGAAGAGTTGCAGGCGGCCGTCTTCAGTCATTTTGAGGATAAAAAATGTGATTATTTTTATAAAGGTTTAGAGATGTTGATTCACAGATGTCAGAAGTGTGTTAGTATTCATGGTGATTATATTGAAAAATAAAATTGGTTTCATTTCATTTCCTTCATTGGTTCATAGTTAGGCCAATTCATTATGGGACCGCCTACGTACATATGTGTTTCTCTTCACCATCAGTCTGAGTCATAATTCAGCTTAGTAGTCAGCCACCGCAGAGTCTATTTCACCCCATGATGCCTCAGTTAGAGGCGAAACACGTGTATTTTTGCTTAGTGTAGTGGTGTAGTAAGTAGTAGTGTAGGGAGTGGTGACGGGATGTAGATGTCGGTAAAGCGGTCAATCTAGGTAAGACAAATATATTTTTTTACGCGGAAGTTAGCCAGTTAATTCTTAACGTCTTTAACATAATGGATTTCTTTCAAGTAATGCCTGATTTTATTAATTATTTTGATTCAGCATTCCAAATTAATGTACCTCTAATATAATTCAATGGCTGAGAAGTTGGCGGTTGCCAACTTCTCAGCAATTGAATAGCGAGGTTTATTAATATATTTATATTCTTCTTTATAGTCTCAACCTTAAAACACTAAGAATCTTTTGACGAACACGTGGTCATAAAACGGATTATTGATACGCAGATCTCAAATTCCAATTACAATTGGATAGTGGTTGCAGCGGCATAGCATGGAACTGCTGGAGTTGTAAATGCTGCCACATTCTCTTTTTCACAAGTATCTTAAGCGATACCAAACCGGTAAAACTCTACTCGTATAAGCTTATATGTTAATATAAAAATGAACAAATCAATAGTCAGTTTTATATTTTTATACCTATCCCCTATACTTGGCAAGTGTGTGTGGGCAGATTATTATATATATTTTTAGAACTTTCAATGCTACAGCGTTCGATTTGTTTTTATCAGAAGTATTTACTAAGAGATATTTTCACATTTGTGAGATTTATCGGCATCATGACGGGGAGCTGACTTTTCTTTTCCAAAATGCGCATACCAATGGTGACGTCGTAATGATAGCTCGTCATATCCTTTACTAATAACCAAATAGTTAACCGGAATTTATAAAATGAAAGTTAAAGTTACAGTCTATATACATCCCACTCCTGGGCACAGGCTTCCTCTCATTTCTGAGAGGGTTTTATAGTAAGAAATTGTCCGCCGTACTGCCACAATGCATGTTGGTGACTTCGAATAAATTTTTTTCTTATTTCTGAGACATGCAGGTTTCCTCACAATGATTTCCTTCACCGCCGAGCACGTGGTAAATCAGCACTTAAAATTGCAAGTAACAATTTCATTGATGCCGGCGGATATCGAATTTGGTTTGCGCGTACAGCGAGCGTTAACCATCTGACCATCTACCATTTAATTGCCATTATTAATTTAAAATTATCATAAAGTTGCTATGAATTATTTTATTGGTGTCGGTGGGGACCAGATTTAGTCGCCTTGCATTCTATGGAATATAAAATAAGTCCCTGAGTTAACATGGCTCATATTATGTTAGTAAAAAGAATGATATAGATAGTAATATAATTTATTAATCAGCGAACTTTTATATTTTAATTATTACTACCACTTTGTTTCTAATATGTGTACTAGATACCTACTTTTTCTAAACTACCCCTTAACAAACCATAGCTGGATATAGGTCTGAGTATATAGGTCTATAGGTATATAAATATAGGTCTCTTCTTTTGCAAGGTGGACTTCCGATAATCGTCACACTTGGCAGGCTTTTGTACTGCACCCCATCACTAGTCCCTGGTTATTTTTTTTATATTTTATAGAGAAGAGCCATGTTAGCTCAGGGGCTGAGCGCTTGCTGTAAATTTCACAGTATCCAATCAACCCGGGTTCGATCCGAAATTGTTAATTGCTATTTTAAGTGCTGATTTATCGCATGCTCTGCGGTGAAAGAAAACATCGTGATGAAGCCTGCATGTCTGTCTGAGAGATAAGAAGAAAAAAAATATTTCGAAGACATGTGAAGTTCGCCAACAAGCATTTGGGCAGCGCGGTGGACATTTCCTTGTCCTAAAACTCTCTGAAAACTGAGAGCAGGCCCGTGCCAAGCAGTAGGCTGTAACTATATCTTTTATGCGGAATGATTATACTGCCTTCTAATTGAGTCTATAAGATCATTAATGCTCTTCAAGAACTTATCCCGTTTGTTAACAAAATTGATAATTTTTGGGTGGTAGGGATCTATCTTCTTACCTCTTTCGGTTGCATTAACCACCGCCTGTAAATATACCGGTTACATAGGCAACCGACATATTTACAGGCTGTGTGACATTTCATTCCCCAGAGCTATTAGTTAATGTGTACTTTGCATAGCCTGAAGTGGAACATTCATTTTGTAAAAATGTCGAAAACTGTTTATTTAAGCATATATGAATTCTTGTCAGCTCACTTCAGTCCTAAGGTTAAAACAGATTCATCACTTCTCATATTATTATTTGTCTTTATATTTTCTTTGATCCCCCATACTGTTTTTCTTTATCTCTTTTTTATATCTTGTATTGAACGATCCGAAAATAAAGAGATATACAGTTTACCTACAATATTAGAATATATATTGCAGAATTTCATGATTCCAATACACAGAAATCTAAGTGTCTTATTATTTAGATTTCAGTGTTCCAATAGAATAAAATATTTAACGTACCGACGCATTAGTCGACAAATAATAGATATGTCAGAAAATGATGATTTTGCAAAGCTACAAAATATTAGGAATTACATTACACTAGAAAGATTTTTTGATTATGATTGTATTAATAGTTGGATATAATTGATAAAGTAATAAATGTGATCACCATATAAGTCATTAGTCTGATAAGGAACGTGATAAAGTTTACTAACTAAAATAAATCGTAATCTCTAATGGTATTGTTATACGAAAAGTACCCTAAATCAAATGCTTTGCATTATAAGATTTACTCAACACTGCCAAAAGATAATGCTTATTGTAACATTTGTTTTTTTCTTGACTTCAAAAATGGAGAAGTTTCTTAATTCGAGTGTCTTTTTTCGTAAGTATTGTATGTTACGCAATATCTTCACGAGTGATGAACCAATTTTTATGTTGCTTTTTTATTGAATTAATTTCTCATTTAATTTAAAAGGAAATATTCTAAACCTAAGGGTGGAAAATGGTGGATGAAATTTTTAATGTCACTAGATAGAAGACGTCGTTTTTAGTTGTCACCTTTTGAGCTTGTATTATTGATTATTGCACAAAAAAACTTTACCCAAAAAGCATGATATACTGGTTTTGAACCCGTGGTTTGGTGAACTAAGAGGAGGCTGATTGGCTAACTCGTGATGAGAGGCCGCCCTCTTTGATTTGCCCTATGTCGGACTCGCACCGACTAATACCCCAAGATGACCTTAGCCGCATATTGATAGGCCCAGAAGAACGATCGCGGCCTCATCAGTGCCAGTTTCCTCTTACACAGCCTCCATCTAAAGCTACGCAAATGTCCCTGAGGCTAAATCGACCGACCGTTAGGAAAATCGAGTACTCGGAAGTACCAGATTTTCCGACCCCTGCAACGGTTGGAAAGTCGAAGACTGGCCTTTGGGTAGGGTAAACTGCGAACCGCAGTAACGAGAAACTTTTCTCCCTCGCGGCCTCACTGCCACCGCATCGGTAGTGCAGCCCCGACAGAGTCGCAGAGAATAGCCAGTCCTTACTCAGCTTCGAAGGACCGAAATCACGTGCTGTGGAAATGCAAGCTGTACTCTGATCTAAGAGAGATGATGGATGTCCGTCCGTCCGTCAACCATGTGGGAGCGGGTCTGGTCTACTACGCGGACTTAGTGTACACCTGTAGTGTAGCAGGACAGCTGAACGGTTATGGTGAGGTTTACCTGGATTTAAAGCTGTGTCGGCATTGTACTGTAATAGTATGGAGGAGTAGCGTATTTTGGAAAGGAATAGATTAAATAACTTGTAGGGAGTCTAGAAAGTGCACGTGCGAAAGACCAATGCTCAAGTACTGTGTGCCATGGGAGATGGTGGGTCCTTACCTCAGCGAGACAGGTATGCGTCGTTATTTTACCATGTAAATAAATAAATACTAATCGACAGAGGTTTCAAAACGCAGAAGAAATAGAGAACATTTCGTTCTAAGTGCAACTAAGACAAAAATGCAAGCAACAAAACTTCAGCAATTTATTTTTTCTCGGGAATTTCTTAATTATAACAAACCATGGTGTGTTATAAAAATACATGGTGTGTGTGGAATTGGTTCTCTTACTTCTTTAAAATGAAACTTTAAAATAAGAAAAATGTTATGATAGCCTTAAATAACAAAATCTCTTAAATAATTTTACGGCTCTGTGACTGTGTCCTCAGAACTCATACCGAAGACCATAATACTTATATTTGTACGATGAATCTCGAATGTTTGGCGAAGTTGAAACATAGACTAATATTGTCGGATCTTTAATTTTTATTGAGCTGTGAAATGTTTAAGCGGATCACGTGCCATTGAGACATTAGCAGCATGATTCGTGGGAAGCAAGAACACTGACCCACTTTTGTATCAAAATATCAGCTGGGCCGCAAAATACTTCGCATGCTTACAAATTGCGTTTAGATACAAAAAGTATATGAATAATATAAAAAGTTCACTAGGTCTGACGACATTTGTATTGATAAACATCAGCTTGGCTTGTTTTAGGTGCAAACAAATTAATGTCGGATAAATCGAAACTGTTCTAAATTGGGATGTTATATTAATAGTGTTTATCGAAAGCAAACACATTGTATAATTTGTTGCTCGTATCATTCCAATTATTCGCGTGCTATTTAATCACGAATAATGCTTAAATTGATATACGCATAATTACTTAATAGAAAATTTGGATTCAGATTATTTTTCCTACTTGGAGATGGCAACAGGATTTACCATAACAACAAAATATTTTTTTTATATATTTTTTCAATATTTTAATTTCAATTTTATGTTGAAACTTTTAGAATCGCGGTATCTAAGAGATGGTGATTGGTATGAAAAAAGCATCAGCATGGTGTCAGAACCATTTTGTAGATAATTTTATGATATACAATTTTTATCCGAACGATATTTTTGATAAAACTTACTGTTTTCGAGATAAATCCAAAAAAACCGAAAATTTTGACCTTTGACCTTGAATAACTTTCCAGCACGCATGGGATCATTGGGAACATTTGGTACCCAAGGTCTCTACCAAAATTAAGCTCTGTCGGAGTTTTTGTTATTTGGAATGTCTATTTTGACTGGACTAAAAATTCAGACTGCATAAATATAATCAAATATATAAAATTGCAAGAAGGTAGTGACGATTACACCGACCCATAGGATGAGTCTAGTTATATTTTCACTTACAATTAAAAAAAGAAGAAATTAATGTGACACTAATAGTTTAATTTGCACCTGTATATGATATATAAAAATAAAATAATTAAACACAAAAAGTATTTTTAATTCTATTATTTTGTTCTATAAAGATGAGCTGCCTACAGTTTCGCAATAAAAGCACGTCAACTATAAGTATTGCTCGCGCTAGTGAGATAAAATATTTACTTATAGGATTTTATTTTTGTATAGGTGTCAGTTTGAGTTGACCCGCCTTTTAACCATTTTTTTCTGCAGTAAGCGAGCTAATAGCTCACATGACGGCAAGCAGCCTAACATTGCACATGGACGCCGGTAACTCATTTTAGACAATAAAGCATCTGTAGTTTTAATACCCCAGAGGACTGAAGCCTGTAACTATATTTTTTTACCGTCCAGATCGGAACACAGACGGCAGTGAATGCACTAGGGCTTGGTGGCAGGTATGGGTAAAATAGTATATCTATAGATCGAGAAATAGTAACAGAATCTTACCAAATAGAATTGTTTATATTATTAATACATATTTGTGCAACTAAGTTGCATGAAAGTGATTTAATCAATGGTAAGTTCCCAGATATAATAATATATTATAAAAAGTTGTTTCGTTTGTAACTTGTCTAATTGGTATGTTGTCGGAATAAGTCTTTAACCAGCTTTCCGAATAGCTTCTGTTAACCTCCTCATAACTATATTTCAATATACGACAAGACACAAATCAAAGTATTAAACGTAGTTCATTTCCTAGGATAGTTTAGTTAATTTCCTAGGATAAATAATTTAGGTATAAATACACTACAATGTACATTAAGAGTCAAGGTTTGTAATGGAAAGTTCCCAGATATAATAACACATTATAAAAAGTTGTTTCATTTGTAACTTGTGTAATTGGTATGTTGTCGGATTAAGTATCTAACCAGCTTTCCGAATAGCTTCTGTTACCTTCCTCATAACTGTATTTCAATATACGACAAGACACAAATCAAAGTATTAAACGTAGTTCATTTCCTAGGATAGTTTAGTTAATTTCCTAGGATAAATAATTTAGGTATAAATACCGTACAATGTACATTAAAGAGTCAAGGTTTGTAATGATTATTTTGTTAAAGCTGTTTTAGTTTTAACTAATTTATACATAAGTTGTTGGCGATATGAATGTATTTTTTTCGACAAATTTTATTTAATTTAATAGCAAAGTAGAACTTTAGTTAAAGTACAAACTTAGATACTCTTAGTTTAAATAACTATATTTTTTGTAAATTAAAGTGAAGTGACGAGTCATCAGCAACCAAGTTTAAAAATAACACAAAATTAGGCTACAGATATGTTGTTACCTTTTTATAGCATTGGGTGATAAATGAGCACATAGTCCACCTAATGGTGTGGATGCTGTGGGCCATAGAAATCCATATATATATATCCTCAACTAAGGATCTAAATGCAAATGCATTGTCACTCTTGAGTATCTATTAAAAAGGGTCTTTGGTTCTCTACACTCACCATACGAAACACAGCTACTTTACGCCGGTATTCTGTGAGAGCGTAGTCATACCCCGGTCGAGCCGCCCCATTCGTGCTACAACTACCATATAGCTGCACCGTGGCTCTACCACGTAACAGATCTAAGGATTAAGATGTAATGCCTCGCAGTCTGTAATTATATTGACTCTATAACCTTCGGACCGATAATTACCTACTACGATACGACAGAAGTGCGAAAAAATAAAATATTTTTTCTGTTGTATTTTATTTATTTATTTACACTTTATTGTACCTTAATAAAAAGGATTACAAAGGGCGGACTTAATAACCTTAGGCATTCTCTCAGTCAACGTGGGACGTGTGTAAATTATGTGAGAAGTGACAAAATAAAATGAACAATGAAAAAAGGGAAATCAGGCTAAAAACTAAACTTAAAAATAAACTAATATATATATATATATATATATATATATATATATATATATATATATATATATATATATATATATATATATATATATATATATATAATACAATAAACTCATATACTATAAAATTTAATACATACACTCAATATAATTTTATTTACATACAAACACATAGATACATAAATATATACATACTTTAAATACAAATAGATGTATAACATAAACCTATAACTAAAATAACAACAAAGGTAACCAAATTGACCATACTATCATCTAATATCTTCATAAAGTGCTTATGTACCAATCATTTGAAGGTAGTCTTATTAAGAATTTTTTCTGACGTCATCGGGCAGGATCAGGAGGGTTCCGGAGAAGTGCAGCCTGAATGGTGAAGGATTTGCCAGTAAAAATTAGTAAAATGTAGTGGGATACTTAGTTTATTATTATATGAGGAACGCAGAGTTCTATCATGCGTTAAGGAAATATACTGAAATGTCTCCTTGAGATAGAAGTGACGGAGTGGATGGATCATTTAAGATAGAGAAGAGAACAAACAAATTTCTAGAGTCACGCCGCTGTTTAATAGTGAGCCATTTAAGGCGAGAGCGATAGTGAGAGATATGATCAAATTTACGAAGATTGAAAATGTATGTCTGATGCAATTGTTGAGAAGGCGCTCTAGCTTGTTAAGAATATTTTGGTTTAAATCCGGGTAACACACGTCTGCATAACCAATGATCGGTAGTATCTGTAGAAGCATAATTTTAGTCTTAAAGGGGCGAAAATTTTTCAAGGGATAAAGAGAACGTAAAGAACCAAAGACTTGTTTCGGAGATATGAACCCCCAAGGACAGAGTACTATCAATATGGAGACTAAGATTTTTAACCGAGGAAGCGAACGAATTCAGACGATCATTATAATAAACGGGAGGAAGGCTAGCGGCATCAATTTTTGCAAGCATACTTGAGCTACCCTTAATCACTGCTTGGCATTTTGTAGGGTTGACAGACACTCCAAAGCGCATGGACCAATCACAGACTGACTTGAGATTGGAATTCAATTTATTAATCGCATTATGGATGTCACAAATGTCATCAGCATACAGATGGTACGAACAATCAATATTAAATGTGATGGAATTAATAGAAAGATGGAATTAAGAGAAAGTATACCACCTTGCGGTACGCCAGAAATCAGGTCTACCCACTGTGAAGGCTCCACGTGGAGAGACTGTTTTGTTATGTAAAGAAGATATAGTTTGATAAAATATTTATGTGCGGTGGCGCTGACGTCGTACCATAAGTAAAACACATCGAAACCTAAATCGCGCTATTAAAGTTCCGAAGTAAAAACAGTGTAATAGAGTAGCTCTGAACTAATACTCGGAGCGTTGGCAGCTTCCCGGGAACACCTTGTCCGGCGGGAAATCTCCCCTTTTCCCTCCTACGGCCAATATTTTTTATAATATCAAACAACCATAAAACATTATTAAGAAATTACATTTGTTGATTGAATGGCTTTGATGCGAATGTATCATACAGATCCATTGTCAGTGCTCAATGTCTGCGTGTTAAGTGATAACAGAGCGGCAAAGGTTCGTAATGTCAGAACAATGACGATAGTTTATCGCGAAAACATTATTGACGCATATAGGCAATACAGACGCGCCAATACTTTAATGATTCAGGGGCTCAACTGAGAAGTTTTGCAACGCAAATATGAAATGCCCGTTCAATGAACTACCCGCCTCAATATTATCATCATCGTTGCAGTCTATGTCTGGTAAATATAGGTCTCTCCCATAGATTGTCTCATTTGTCAAGCTTGGCATATATATATATATATATATATATATATATATATATATATATATATATATATATATATATTTGATGATTTCTTTGTGTAACTTGAGTGGGTTCCTAAATGGAAAAATTACTACGAATAAAAATATTTTATCGCAATATTCTTAAAAATGTGAAACACGAAATTGGAACTAGATAATTCTAACAAAGTTTGCCGCCAGAAATGGAAAAAATATTAGTTTATGGTTCCATCTTGGGAGGTGTTCATCGCGTGCAAAAATATTTTTGTAGGTAATGTTAAGATGATTGAAATATTTTGAAAATTATGTAAAACTGTCGAATATAATTAAATCTGGTGAAATTATTGAGTTGCTGTTTTATTACTGTTACCGTCAGGCTAATTTCGAGCACAGCGACAACTTTATAATTCTTTCGGAAGCAAATTGCTCCTGATTGACTGGGCAGCGATAATAACAGCTTGTCGTGTTGCTTAAGTGTAACTATTAGACATTACCCCCTTTTGCTAGCTTACTGGTGCATAATTAAATAATAAAAAGCTAAGGTTAGTTAAAGTTACAGCCTATATACGTTCCACTGTTGGGCATGGGCACAGGCCTCCTCTCATTTCCGAGAGGGTTTTAGGGCAAGAAAATGTCCGCCGCGCTGCCCCAATAATACATGTCTTTGAAATATTTTTTTCTTCATGCATGCATGCATTCCTCAGACATGCAAGTTTCCTCGCGTATTTCACATGTTTTCCTTCACCGCCGAACACGTGGTAAATCATCACTTAAAATTATTTAAAAAAAACTTAACAACAAATTCCGAAAACTGTTATGAATGCTGAAATTGATCAAATTCAATTCAAGCATCCATGATGCAACCACGGGCTACATGGTTAGATACTTAACGCGGTCTTGAGTTTACTAATATTAAGTTTGTAATGACATGATAGTGTTTTGTCATTACAAACTTTTATTATATCATGATGATATACATACATATATTTGCTCAAATTCGAATTTTTAACAGTCTTGCATATACAAAACAATTATAACATAAAATTACTACAAAACGCCTTACATTTCTTAATATTTAAAATTAATCTAAGTAGGAATAAAATTATAGAACATTCATATGTTTGAGAATAATAAAAAAGAGCGAAATGTGAAAAATTGTGGTTTAAAAAATATTTTATCACAAAAAAAGGAATTGGCGGTTAACGCCAATTATAATGTCCCTAATTGGTCACCCTATTGCGATTATAACTATTATTCTAGGTTATCATTATCATTTATATACATAGTTTTGTACTAGATACTGTTACAGTCTATTAAAAAACATATCTGTATACTGGAAACGTATTTTTAAAACATTATGCCAGTTGTTGCGTGATTACGAGTATGTCAAGATGTCAAGGCAATTAGGCTAGCGGGTATAAAAGAGGTCATTTCTTGTCTTTAGCCATTACATATGGTAAAACAGCAAAATAACTTTATATTCATAAGAACACCCGAAAGTAAATATTTTAAATAGGAATTTGTTTGAGTTTCGTGTTATTCAATGATTTCGGAATAATGTTTATAAATAAACACGGGATAATAAACAGCCGAAGGGAAAAGACGTCTAAGTTGTTGAAACCTGTTTATTTTTAAAACTTTCAAAAAGTATAAGGCCAATTTTGAATAAAAATATTTTGATTTAAACATTGACATCAACTTCTTGGTATTTTTAATTTGGATGTTTGTAAAAAATACCTCAGTTTATAAATATATTCTACATACCTATTAACATGTTTTTTAACTTATTTTCTGACTGTGTTATTTTCTTATAACTTATGTTACCTTCATTTTATTTTGGAATGAATGAATGAATGAAAAAAATGAATATATTGGAATGAATGAAAAAAAATGAATATATTTGACAGGCCTGTTGGTCTAGTGGTTAGTGACCCTGACTGCTATGCCGGAGGTCGTGGGTTCGATTCCCACCCAGGACAAATGTTTTTGTGATGAGCACGATCATTTGTTCTGTGTCTGGGTGTAATTTATATATAATATTTATGTATTTAGAAATATATAAGTATGTTTATCAGTTGTCTAGTACCCATAACACAAGCTCTGCTTAGCTTGGGAATAGATGGCGTTGTGTGATAGTTGTGGAATATTATTATTATTATTGATATTATTATATATTGGATATGATACACCTCAAACAATGTTATTATGATGAATTAGAAACTTTTGAAACATTATATAATACTTTTTAAAAAAAAATTACACTGTTGTAAATAAAGTACTAATTTATGATATACGATTTTTTCTTCTTCATCAGTCCGCAATAGAACATTGCTAGACATAGATATTTGTAATTGTAGAGATAAGTTGCTATACTCGACGTGCTTGCTAGACGGATAGGGAACTAGGGTTAATAAACCGTTCAACGGCGGCTTCGCACCGGTATGGGTATTTTACATTTGGCTTATAATAAAATGTATCATCGCCATATATCGGAGGATGCTAGCATTTTCCATAGTTTCCTCTTAGTCTCTCAGTCGAGGGCTGCTGGCTTAGGATCGTACTTTTAGCTATTTATTGGTAGAGGTCTATATTCAGCAGTGCAATTGTCACGAGCGCAAGTGATGATGATGATTTTGATGACCTCTTAGTCTTAAACGATATTTCCTAGAGCATATGTTTACGCAGCTACTGCGCTAAACGAGCAGGCACGGGCGCAGAATAATTTCCAAGAAAAGTAATGTAATTTCATGAAAGAAAAAATATATATGAATAAAATATACAACATGTAACATAATTAAGGCACATTCTGGAAGTAGTTTGTTCAGAATAGTTTACTGAATCGATTACTATCATTTTTAATATAGGTAATTTTTAGTTATTTAATCAGAGCTACGTAAATTACAGTCACACTAAATCTGTACAGTCAAAACAAACTGAAATGGACCGTAACTTAAGGCAATAAGACTTTTAAGAGTGCAGTTTTATTTGTATTATTACTAATTCTGTCGTTCAATAAAAATAAAGAAAAATGAACTTTATTTCAAGTAAGTTAAAATCTTTGCGTGAGTGGATTTGTACTGTGACCACAACATTCTTCCGGAATTAGTATAACTAATTTGATAAATAATCAGTGCATAAAAATGTTTAACTAAAAATTCTGTGTTTGTATAATCATATATAATCATATATAACATAATATACTATTAATTGGGGTGTCTGAGAGTGTGCGTTAATTACGTTACATATTGTATATAATGAAAGAAAAAACATATATTTAATTTATTATATATTACATAATATTCATTTTGTTTCAAATATATAATTTTATAACCACAGATCAGCACACTGCTCACGCGTGATAGAAACAATTAGGAAGGGTGATAAATTCACTTGTTGGCAGACTTTTGTGCGATCTGAAATAATACTAACGCATGCGTTAAAAATTCGAAATTGCTTGAAGACCTTTAAACAATCTATTATAGAAAGAAGACATCACAAAACGTAAAACACAGAAATATTTAGACTTTAGTTTTATTGTCATGGTTATAAAGATAGAAGAACAACTGGTGATTTCAGGAACAATGAACAGTAAACGAATAAAATAAAGTAACTGGATGACCGAGCTTTGCTCGGTATTTTGTTAGAGAAATCGTGTTTTTTGGAAGTTATATTTAGTTACAAATTAACGACATACTCGTAATTGGTGAAATATTAATAATATTTTTCGATATTACCGACATAATAAATAAAACTGAACTGGTTATTTATATAACAACATTATAAACAAATCACATACTGATGAAACATGAATAATATTTTTTGATCTCATTGACATAATAGAAAAAAACTGAACTGATTATTTGAATAAAAAATAATGAGTGCAATTAGTTTAATTTAATTTTTCGTGTTTTCAAAAAAATACTAAAAAAGTGCTGGAAATAATAGATTTTCTCACAAAAGAAGGGAACTTGAAAAAAAGGAAAAAAGGTCGGACTGAAGACATCTGGACGCAAACCGCCGTAGTACGGTTTCGCGACCGCCCAATATCACGTTTGAGCTGTTATAATCCGTATGGCGCCGGCAAAATCTAATGATATTGTAGCAGTTTTTCATTGCCTGAAAACACGTATAAAGCGACATTTCCTAAAAATGAATCCTAACTAGATCGATTTATTGCCCCAGAAACCCACTGCACACTAAGTGGATGTGTAAGTGGATGCTGTGGCCTAAAGACGTCTAAATTTATCCTCGATTAGGAATCAAAATGCAGATTCTTTGTCACCCCTGAGGATTAAGACGGAATGCCTCGTTTCCAGTTTAAACAGTCTCCGGTTCCTTATATTCACCATACGAAACTTAGCAGCATTAAGCTGCTATTTTACGCTGGTGTTCTGTGAGAGCGTGATCCTACCACAACCATAATATAGCTGCAACGTTTTTCTATCACATATAATGCTGCTTAATACTGCTGTGTTTCATATAGTGAGTGTAAGGAACCGTAGTCCCTTAAGTGAAATCTAAGTGGAACCGAGGAATTCCAACTTATTATGTTCTCGTTTGTCACCCTTATTTTTTTAAACTACGGTAGGTACTATAAAGTTGTTTTATCAAAAAAGTAAAGAGACCAAGCGTCCTGAATTGTGCGGACATTCCTGCAATATCCATTTTTGATGCCTCATTGTAATATTTTATGAAATGGTCTCGAAAATAGTTTATTTATTCGATATGTTCTGTAAATATTAAAATATTTTGCTCTATGACCAATCACTTTCGTTCGTTGTGTTCGTGAAATACTATGTCCACATGTACATAGTTATGCGCCACTGTTAATACTAAGGGGCGGTAACTTTCGTGTGTGTCATTACAAATTAACCCATAATTAATACAACAAATGCCGGTCATATAAAATGTTTAGTTTACTGAATGATATTCCTAAAACAAAATAAAATTTAATTTACGAATACGATTTTAATTTTTTGCTAAAACTGATTTATATGCACTATTAAATTGGATACGCTTAATTATTTTTTTTAAAATCTATAGACAAAAATTTATGATGGCTAGGTATTTCACAAAGCAAATTGTAATCGTATGTTTGCTTAAAATAGGGCTAATGATAATGCGCAAGATTTTACGTTAGTAGCTAAATGGAAAATTAAATTATTATAAACAGGCCTGCAGTGTAGCAATGCCGATAACTCTTATATTTATTTATATGGAGTCAATGTCAAATAAAAAGTCATGTGCATTGTACGTGCCGAGTATTTTTCCTAAACGTTTGAATTCATTTAGTTTAGTTTTATTTATTTATTTAAAACTTAAATGTAACACCTTACGCTAAAGGGTACATAGGGCGGACTTAATTTCATGTGGCAATCTCTGCAAGTCAACCCTGGCCGCCAAAGACAATTGTTGGCAGGTGCAAATATAATACAAAAAGTGCACACATATTAAAATATATATACAAAGTACCTACATAGACATTACATTTAAATATACGCACATATAGCGTACATATACGTACAATAATAGTTCATACATACGTATATATAATATATATACACGCTTATAAATTAGTTGATATATTATATTTATTAAGCAAATTAAACGATAAATGTATGAAAAGGTTAGATTGTAGTTCTTATTAATTATTGTTTAATTTAAATAAGACGATTATGTGTACCAATATTTTTCAGTAATAGTTTTGTAAAAATACCTGTTGTTTCATATGTTCAGCTGTTTTATACGTTTAGTAGCAAAGATACTACAGATGTAGTTGAAAAAAGCAAATATTTAACAGATATTTCTGAAAGAACAGGAGTAAACACCCAGATGGGTAGACACCCAGCGGACAGTCGACGACGACAGAAACTCAAGTTCATAAGATGCCTACGCGATCAAAATGCCTTAAGGTTTATAAACTATAATAACGTCGAAGCACTCGTTTTGTCGTTTTTTCTATTAGTTCACATGAACAGACACTTAATACACAAAGTCGTATCACTTTTACGCATCAAAATCCACTTCAAACCATTATTTAAACGATAAAACAGGAGTCAAGTTCCCGCCAAAACTCACGGTAAATAAAGTAGTACTAAGCTTAGTAGATTATAGCAATTTGAATAACACAGAGATATACTATACAAAATTACATTTCTTTTTAACTCTCCAACCCATTACCCTTTCACTACCAGATATCGACCGGACATCCTTGCGTTACTCAAAGATGTCCGTTTGTCGGTAGCATCCATAGAGACAATTTTAGAGCTCAACTCGGACCATAGACCAGTCCTTTTACAGCTAGGCCAGCCCTCTGGTAAGGTCCTTCAGACCAAAACCATCGTGGACTGGCGTAAGCTCGAGTTCAAACTCAAGTCTACGACCTCCCAGCACTTAGACACGATCCCTGACAATATAAACTCGCCAGATGAAACCAATAAGGCAATTACCGCCCTATCGGCTCATCTGACCTCAACGGTCGAAGAATGCTCTCGATAGGTTCGCGTGTCTAGCAATCGACACCTGAAGTTTCCTGAAGGCCTCAAAGCCTCCGAAGGCCCCGCAATGTTTTAATTGAATCCCTAGTTCCGCTAGATTCCGATGACACAAATGTCGCCTGTCCGTCACACATAGACACTACACATTCACCTAGTGCCATAAACACTGATAGTACAACGGATGGGACAACGGGCCCGCCGCGTACCCCTTTTCACCGCGTATACACCGTACACCCGCTTCCCTAAGTGGTTCTCACCGCCCAGAACATCGAACGACACGAGTTACCCGTCAGAGCAGGGGCTCGCCATCCCGTTCGGACGGCCCTTAGATAACTCCTCCACGTGCACTGAATACTGTCAGAGGAGTTATCGTTACGCAAGTAACGGAAATAGAAAGCCGAATGTACGAATTCACTTTTTTAAAAGCCCTGAATCCTACGCAGCTGTAAGAGATACATAGACCTAACGATACATAGACTTGCAGCACCAACATCATCGAAACCAGAGAATATCTATATTTCAAAGCTCACCGCGCGACCATCTTATGGCTACGTCATCGAGCGAACACGCTACGATTGTACAAAACGAAACGATAAATTACAAGAACTTATTAGTATATATATATATATATATATATATATATATATATATATATATATATATATATATATATAATAAGTTGTGTTTTGTAAAATAGTAAATTTTTCGTATTGTATTAAGTTGCACACATACACCATACACGTACACCATATTTAGGTAAGTTTCTTTATTTTTCTTGTGTTTTCTCCCCCTTGAGGGGGGGGGGGGGGTATAAATTATAACTTTTTGTTTAGAATTTTTAGTTGAGTGTCACAGATAAAATTGTGTGACTCCTATAAATTAAAAATAATGAGAATTTAAAAACAGTGCCGTCACTGAGATCCTATAATCACCTTCGGATCGCACCATCAGAAAGGTGAGATCGTAACAGTCACCTTACGAGTCTTTTCAAATGAGTTCAAACACGATCGTCCTATCTAGTGCTGCCACTGAGATCATATACTCAACTTCGGATTGCACCATCAGAAAGGTAGCATCATAACAGTCACCTAGGTCTTTATGTGCCCTTTCAAATGAGTCCAACCACAATGGTTTTATGGAGTGACGTCACTGAGATCCTAAACCCACCTTCGGGATCCATCACCAGTTAGATGATATCATCACAGTCATTTAGCTCTTCACGAACCTTTTTGAAAATAAGTTAAAAAAGACGCTGGTTACGTAGCTTCAGTAGCATCACTGAGATCCTTCACATACTTTCTGAGTCATTAAATATGAATAAATCAACGGATAAAGAAGGTAACATGATCACAGTCCCCTTAGTCTCCATCCTCCGTCAAACTAAATGCTCTAAATATAAAGAATAATTAAAATCTAAACCGCATAGAAATAATATAAGTAGTTACTAAGAAAGTAAGTATTTACCGGTAATTAAAATGAGCTGAAGCCAACGGATTACGGTGCACCCGGAAAACATCGTGGAGTGCCTTCAGTTAAAAATTTCAACTTAAGATTTCACATTCACGATCATCTTTTGGATGTACGTCAGTTCAACTGAATAATAAAAAAAACAATACAGCCTGCGAATTTTCTTTCACTGTTTCTTCTCCAGTCAAACCTCATTTAGAAACGGTAGAAAATTAGGAAAAAAATTTTTTACAAGCCATACTTTATATTTACGTCGAAGAAATATATATATATATATATATATAGATATATATATATATATATATATATATATATATATATATATATATATATATATATATAAAATATATATAAACACTCACGCGTGTCACCCAGAGGGGTAGGCAGAGACTACAGACTTCCATTTGGCACGATCTTGACACACCTCTCTCGCCTCCTTCACATTCATATACCTACGCATACATGCTCGTCGGTTAAGGGTACTCCTAATTTAGCCCGTTTTTAATAAATCGCTAATTTGGTCAATACATTTTCGCCTAGGGCGTCCCTTTCCGACTCTGCCATTCACTTCTGCAACGTAAATTGGGGGATAAGTCCGTAGGCTTTGACCACCTAATCCTAGGCCCACCCTACACGAGTCCCCCGGGTGGTGCTAAATGAGCGACAAGCCGATAGCACAGACTCGGCTCCTAGCCGTGGTAGCGGCGTTAAATATACCACCCCATATTTCGCACCATGAGGAATCGAAGAAATATGTACTTATATTAAATTCGTTTCATTTAATATATTTAAATGATTTTATTGAATATCATTCATTTTATTCCATTATAACGGATGTCCATTATAACGTATTATAAAGAGTGACATTCTTTTTCGTTACGTATAGTAGTAACAATATGAGGTGTGAATTATTTTTTATCAATAAATGTATAATTGCAAGAAATAACTATAATGTGCAAGTTACACGTGTTTCCAATTAATAATAGCATATGTAAAGACGTACACAAGTTATGGTAATTGTTTAGGAATTTATTTCCGTTACTGCTACAATTACTGTATTTAATTTATGACAAGTTATTTATACATAGTCGCAATTACCAGTCCAGTTGGCGGGCATTTTATTGCCTTCACGTCGTAAACAACTACAAAGCATCGATTTATTGATAAGCATCATTATGGACCATGAGATACATCAATTATTTTCATTTGAGTTGACATTGTTTAGAAACATCTTGTTACTTGATCAGTCTTGGAATAAATCAAATGCTACTACTGCTTACCCAAAATAAATTTGTAGAGCATTCAGTGCAAAGTGTACTAGTGCACTAATTCTAACCATTTAAAGTAAAAATACAATATTTAATTCAAAAAATTAATCCGAGCACGTATTTGAATTAGTAATAGACATGACAAAGATATAGAACGAAGAGTGAATGCACAGTAAATGGGGCACTTCACTCGATTGTGGGAAGAATGTATCAATAAAATCAAGTATGGTAATTCACAATGTTGTGTTAGTGTGGCAGAAGAAATATGAGAGTAAAATTAACTTTGTCATTAAGAAGTATGTTAGAGGTGTCTCTGAATAAAAGGGTAAGAAATTTTGTGACTAAGCAAATTTATGCTGCAGAAGTGAGGGGCGGGGTCGGCAAGGAAGATCATAGACGGGGCGTTATTGACCTATTTGGCGATTTATTGAAGATGGGGGTAGTTAAGGATACCCACTGATGAGCGTGTTTGCATAGATGTATAAGAAGCGAGAGAGGTGTATCAGAACCACGTTAAATGAAATCTTAAATCTCTACCTACTTGTCTGGGTAACAGTTATGAGAGTTTCTATGTTATGTTTTGATCAATTGTCTACGAAACACAATTTCTATACGTATCAAATTTTTTTTTATAGTATAGGGAGACAAACCAGCACACAGTCCACCCGATGGTAAGTGGTTGCTGTGGCCCATAGACATCTACATCTATCCTCGATTACGAATCAAAATGCAGATGCGTTGTCACCCGTGAGGACCAAGATGGAATGCCTCATTTCCAGTAAAAAGGGTCTCCGGTTCTATACACTCACCATACGAAATACAGCAGCATTAAGCTACCATTTCACGCTGGTATTCTGTGAGAGCGTGGTCCTTCCCCGGTCAAGCCGACCAGACCCAGTGCTACAACTATACGTCTAATATAACTGCAGCATGGCTCTACCACGTATAAAAAAATATAATAATAAAATTTGCGATATTTTGACTATTGCTTTTGTTTTTTTAACCTTAATTGTAAAAAAAAAACATGCTTGATTAAAGATTACACTGCCATAGTTAAATAATGGTACCTAATTTTCCCTGCATTGGTTTCAGAACTACCATACAACTTTTCAAAAATACCCACACTGCGGCAGCTAAAAACATACAGTTATCGTGACAATTCGAAGTAATATATTGTTTGTCAATTTCCTAAGTTTCAGAGATTCATATAATGCTGAAAGTTTTTACATGTGCCAATATGATGCATTCATATTCCTGTTCTTACTAAATTATGGTTATGACGTAGAGAAATAAGACAATTTTAAAGTCCGCTGAAATCTTCTGCACTGACACAACGTACGCGTTTCTTTGTTATTTTAGCAGTTTTCGAAAAAACTTGTCATGGTTTATAAATTATTGTTGTTACAAACAAAATTAAATCATTAATTTTTATTCTTCCTAACACTATAACTACTAATTAATAGTGAAAAAAGGTAATTAGAAGCGTTAAATGAATATTATTTCGGTTAGCGGTCGGCACATTTCAAATAAACAAATGGAAATTTATTTATATATGAGATATGATGTAATTTTACAGAAAGTGTACTCACTATCAAACAGAATGGTTTTGTTTACGTTGATTAAGCACATTATTTTGTCACTCTGCGGTAAGTATCATGTAGCCGATACTGACCCGTGTTATGAATGAAAAGTATGCTAACATACTTTGATTGTATAGATAGGTATATATAATCAAAGCTAACGAGGTAATTACATTAGCATTACAATAATTTTCTATTGTGATATTTTACGGTGCACTTTTTCTTAAACTGAATCCTTAAGGTGGAACCTTCGGACTGTTCCCAGCCATTCTCCCGCAAGATGGCGCTGAACGCAACATTTTAAGTTTATTTGGATCTTTGTGTAATTGGAAAATTATTAAGTCGTAGGAGTAGACTTACCGGTTATCGGATATTACATTTTATTGGAATGGGTCATATCATTGCCTCAAAATCAACCCAATTCGACATTAATTTTGATTATAACATCTGTCATTGAATATAGGGTCGTTTACACACACATAGACGTATCCCTACGTTTACCAAGCTAGAACACTAGATGGCGTGTATGTAAAAAAACAAATTTTAATTTTTCTGTATGTGTAGATTGGGTAGGCAGAACTACAAAACGCTATGTACGATTGTTATAAAAATAAAATTTATATTTGTTGGCGTAAACTATTTAATTGATTTATAACTTTGGGGAATAAATTATGTCAAAATTGATTACAATATAACGCAGTTTTATTTTATTACATTACACTATTGAATTTTTTATCAAAACAGAAGTACCTATTTGAAGCAACATAATTATACTGATACATGCCTATTCACTCAAAACTAATAACACTGATGATTTGTAACAGTACCAATTATTTCACTATTGTTTTCTCAGTATATAATGTAAGTTATTGCCTATAAAGGTCAGACGCGTACACATTTCATTGTAGAGAAGTGATAAAATGATTAGTTTTAAACAAAGAGTGTCTGTGTTTAGTGAAGATTTTGGTTAAAAAATGTATGGTCGGACGGTCGAAGCATCCACCTTAAGTCGTGATATTTATACTAGAATGATCAATAAGTTTTCGAAATAGGACGAAGGAAGATTTCCAAGAACAAAGAAGTTATTGGTTTCACAACGATTTTCAAAAATCGATTTTTCTTCATCCCATTTTAATCAGCTCTTAACCTCAAAAAATGACGTCGAATGCCGTTTGGAAAATAAAAATCGGTTCATTCGTTCGTGAGATATCGAAGGAGAAAGTATTAGAAAAAAACGTTTTTTTTAACATAACTTCGAGATTTCGCAACATAATTTGGTGAAATTTGGAGCGCTTTGCATTTGAAATTTGCGGGAAGTTCCAGGGATGGCCTGCAGGGTCAACAATTAAACAAAAGAAGAAACAAAAGAACAAAGTTGCAACGACGAACAAAGCGAGAATGTGTGAAATGTCATTTGAACTGATCAGTTCAACTAATCAGTTAAAACTGATGTAATCCGATTTCTACACCGGTCCCCCAATGGTCAGTGTTAGAATGTACATCAGTATAATTGATCAGTTTAATTGAACGTGTGAGCATTAGATATTGAGAAAAATAAATGGTAATAATGTCCCCAGATTGAATATCAGTCAAGGCGGCAAATCTCAACGGAGCCTAGCCATGCGCGCAGGACAGTAATAATAATAATAATGTCCTCCAGACCGAATTTTGGCCATGGCGGCCTGCCTCAACGGAGACTAGCCGTCGCTAGACAGGATTATAGTGCCTAAGTGTATGCGAAAGCACAGGTGAACTCTCTATTCCCTCACTCTCATAATCCGATGGGACGGTGAACCGACACGACCGGTAAGAGATCAGGCGCAGGATCAACGGCTTTACGTGCTTTCCGAGGCACGGGGGTGAGACAGTCAACTTCCTGACTTCGGGCAACTACTGAGAATTTCCTGACGGAAAAACTCAATAATTTTTTGCCCGACCCGGGATTCGAACCCAGGACCTCATGATCAGCAATCGCACTACTACAACCACTAGACCAACGAGGCAGTCACAGAACAGTATTATAGTGCCCAAGTGTACATCCAAGCACAGGTGTACGCTGTTCCACCACTCTCATGGTACGGTATCACGAACGGAGGCACCAACGGCTTTGCTTGTTTTCTAAAGCATGTTGGTACAACATTGTAAACTTCTTGACTCTGGGCTGTTACTTATAATTTCTTGATAGAAAAACTCAATACCTAACTGCTTTTGTCGCGACCCAGAATTCGAACTCGGGACTTCATGATCAGCGATAGCGTGTACTACCACTAGATCAACGAGGCAGTCAAAGTTATGCGATAAAGATGTGCAAGTCGAAAAAATGTAGCAATTTTGATTCTGATTATGAACCCTGCGGTATTATGAAAATATAAATATAGTTAGATACAAGTGATATTGACAGAAATTTCAATTAAAAGTAAATTGACCGTAGTCCTCATTCAAAACTCTTTTTGTTTTGAGCAGGAAAGAGATCCGTTCCATAACATACTAATAACGAATAGTTAACAAGTAGTAGCCTCCAAAATACCTATTAATACGCTATTAGTGGCGTAGTCACCTCGTTCCACATAATTATCTATTTGTAAGTCGTATGCATCGAAATTGCATTAAGTTTATTAATTTTCAATTATTTGGCTTTAATTCACTTTATTGACTTTGATTTGATACACAAATGTAGTAGTAGCCACAAATTATAATCTTAAAGTAAAAATTTTACGGCCTATATACGTCCCACTATTGCGAACTTCACATGTCTTCCAGATATTTTTCTCTTATTTCTCAGAAATGCAGATTTCCTCGCGATGTTATACTTCACCGCCGAGCACGTGGTAAATCAACACTTAAATTCATTGGTGCCGGCGGGGATCGAACTCTGGTTGCTCGCGTACTTTCTTCTACAGTGATCGCTAAACTTAGAGGTACCACGGCTCAATTATAATCTTGGGACTAATATATTATAAAAAAGGTTCCTAAAACTAAAACGTTTAGTATTTACTGTATTTAGCAGAAAATGCGAAATACAGAGTGTTCCTATTTTTGGTCACAAGTTGTCTATTGAGACATAAAAACATGTAACATTGATATAAGAAGCAAATAATACAGTTGTAAAGTTCACACACGACAAATTGCTGAGAAGGTTTTAGAGTAGGATAGAGAGATTATCACGCTGGTCTAAAGCATGTTGGTGGATTTCACTTTCACAATATATTTTTAATTTAACTAGCGTGCATTTTGCCCCATGGATAAATAACGTAGGCATTAATGTAGTATATGAGTAAAGTTCTAAATAAAATTTTATAACGTGTAAAATATGACAATAAGTAGGCAACTCTTAAAAATATAGCGTGTACACTTTTCACTTAAACGTCTATGCTAAGCTTTTTTAAAATTTTGTAAGTATTGATTGAAGTCGTACTTACTGACTATATGAATCATAAAGGAAGCAAAAACGACCACCCAGCCCCAACCACCGTCTGGGGGCGGCGGTAGGCTCTCTGAACCCTCCCTCGAAGATTCCGGCGCTTGCACGTTGTTCCCATTCTTTGAGCTCTTCACCACGCCGTGAGACATTGTTAATACTTCTTGACAAAACTTACAGCTATCTACGTTGTGTCAATAAGGCAGTTAGTCAGTTGATATAAGTTATTTTAAGCGTTTATCTTCATATAATGCACATTTTTGTATTGTTCTGTGTATACTTTTCTGTGTATAGAAATATTGTCGATAAGATATGTCCGTTACAAATTATTTTCTACTGATACTAGATACTTTAAATGTGTTTATAAAATCTGTATTGAAATAGAGGCACTTGGTTTTTAAAGTCTGTATGAATTTTTCTTCGTTATGGGAAGATCTTAAATAAGGAAGCTGCGGTACTTATAGAAGGGAACGTTTCGTAGGATAAAGCGACTGCAGCTGTTTCTTTTATTCTCATGTGTTATCGTAGACCATTCTGTTGTAATTTTCATCTAAGTATTATATTCTTATTCATTTTTGTTTTTACCAACTTCTTGTAAATGCTCATTTCCTGGGTACAATCAGTCACGATATCTGCAAGAGAAAAATCAACATGAAAAATCACGTGCTTTTATATTGCAACAATTGGAACACTTTCGTTATAAGATGAGAATTTTGCCAGAGTTACAAGTAACGCGTACAGATCACGTGACATCCTTCATAATTTTACTATCTGGGTCTCTCACATCCACGATAAAATGATATCAGATAGCACAAATCTTATTTCAGAATGCTGTCCTACTAGTAGCAAATTCAAAAATTATCAGATGTGACAAACGTACGTAACGTAGTTGATCGATCACTGTTGTAACCTGTCGATAATACTGATAACTCTGTTTCATAGTTCAAGTGATTTGTAACAAAATGATAATGAATTTAGTTTTATAAATAACCTTTTGGGAGATTATGTGTTCTACATAATATACCTATGTGTTGTAGATAGATAAAGTTCCAAATTTTAGCTATAAATAGCATATTTCAAACACACATAGCTACGTTTGTACAAAAATTGGTGGGTTTTTCGTAAATAGTGACCTCAGACGATTTTCAAGTCACTACATACAATCAGAATGTCACATAGTATATGCGATTACAACATGTAGGTATGCACCGACATACAAGTTGTAATCGTACATACTACACAAATAATAACTTTAAATATTATACGTGTGACCAAATGACAGACAGTGATAGATACAAGAATGACTAGCAAATTTTAAATTTTAAAAAAGAAAACGATAAATATATTATGTGCTTAAGACTATTTAAAAAAAGATTACAATATGTACTTGGTATGATATGAATCAAACTAATGACACAACCTAGTCATAGTCATGGTAATATTTAACCGAAAAAATATACATAACAGTGCCTTTTCAATATTAATTATATAATATACATATCATAAATTATTTGGTTTCCTATCAGAGTGAATAAATAAAGGTTATCGATTTGTTATTCTGGTTGGTCGGTTAGTTGTAACAAAATATTTGTTAATGTGCAGAGATAAATTTGTGTAAAAAAACTATTCAAAATATTTTATACAACTCAAAAAAATATCTAAATTATTAGATATTTTTTTGAGTTGTATAAAATATGTATAAAATTTTATATAGTAAATTAAAATTTTGTCGCAAAACTAATGTTTTGCGACAAAATTTTAGTTTACTATATATATACCACGTCTAAAAGATAAAATTTTACTTTATCTTTTATACGTGGTATTATAGCCATGCTCAAATCTCCATTACATTTACGAAGAGCTTTTTTTTGAAATAACATCACATTAAATTTATTGAATGAATATAGCACATTTAAGAACCATTTAACAGATATTGACGTAATAAACAATCGCTACTATTATCTGTAAATGATTACTATGTCGATACATTCACAGTAGTCAAAATTAGAAATGTTTAGTATAAGTACATGGATCAGTAATGTTACGAGCTTGAGGTTCGTGACAATAAAAATTGCCGATAAAATTACCTAAATTAACACTTTAATTTACTTTACACAAATTAAAACTTAAAACACTAATAATTAAACACACTAATTAACTTAATTCCGCTCCGAAGCTTCGCTTGTGTCGCCGAGTTCAACTCTGCCCCGATCGCATCTTGCAGCGCCTATTTATTTAAATTAGCAAAGAAGCATCCCGAACATTCAAGCAAATGCGCGCAAAGGGACGAGTGTGCGAGTTTAGATTTTCTAGAAACTTATTTCTTCGGATGGCGCTGTTGGTTGAGAGATTTGTGATGTCATTCTCTGCAAAGCTCCCCTCGCTCTCGTTCCTGACACTAGATGGCGCTAGTTGTGTCGTCGAATCAAGTCGATCAAGCGCGTAACACTGCCCCCTCCTAAGACATGCTCGTCCCGAGCATTATCAGCCCCATAATAACGCGCCAAGCGATCCACATGGACGATTTTAGGAGTCCCTCTTGCGCCTTTCTGTAACGACTGCGCAATGTCAAGGGATGTTCGATCCCGTGGTGCACCAACATTGTACAATTTCGATGTTCCTCTACACTCCTCACAGCCGCACAACTTGTACATGTACGACACCAATCCTCCACATCGTCACGATAATGGAACCAGTAAAACTGTTCTCGGACCTTCAGTAGAGTTCGTTTAACTCCCAGATGGACTCTCGAAAGACCATTATGGCACAGCTGTAAAACATTCGGCACTTTAGCTTTAGGGACAACCATTTGCAAACGACAGCTGTCTCCTCGACCATTGTCCCATTTACGGCACAGGACTCCATCCTGAAGCAGCAAGCTGTCCCATTGGGCCCAATAGCTTTTCGTGGTTGAACTCATCGCTGAGACGTCCCTCCACTTAGGCTTGGTAGCACGGGCCTTCATCCATCCCAGAATCGGCTTGATGTCCGGATCTTCCTGTTGTGCATGTCGTAGGCTGTCCTTCCACCCGTTGCTGAGGTGGTCTGTCCTGAGCATCCTCACGGATACCACTTCCTTACCCTCTTGCCTACTACAATGGTTGCAATCTTCAGGACAAGGTCTTCTTGACAATGCATCTGCGTTGCCGTGATATTTTCCGCTGCGATGTTCGATCTCAAAGTCGTATTCCTGCTGCTGCTGGGCGGTGCTGTTAGCCGCACTTCCTTTCTGAGACCGTTCACCTTCCCTTCCTAGGGTGTGCTTAGGGCAGCTGGACCGAAGATGGCCCCTTTCCCCACAGCCATAGCACCTAGGGCTGTATCTTTTATTGTGGTCGCGAACCGTAACTGCTGTAACCTCCCTAGCGTGAGGTGAACGATGATCCTGTCGCCGCCAGGCGGTGCCGTTAGCTGCACTACCCTCTCGAGGTCGATCAACTCTCCTTTCCACGGTTCGCTTAGGGCAGCTGGATCGAAGATGGCCCTTTTCCCCACAGCCATAGCACCTTGGGCTGTATCCTTTGTTGCGGTCGCGAACTGTAGCTGCTGCAACCACCCTGACGCGATGGGAACGATGATCCTGCCGCTCGGCTTCCACTTCCAGTGCATGAGACAAGGCGTCCTTAAGCGTCACGTGGTGCCCGAGCCTCACAGCAGCTCTGACTTCCAGGTCGCGGATGCCGTCGATGAATGTCTGCACCAGGTTCCCTTCAATGAGCGCAGGTACAGACCGGTATGCTTTTCAACACCAGCTTCTCCACTTCTAGAGCCCACTGCTGCAGGTTTTCGTTGCTGCGCTGCACGCGATCTTTAAGCTGCGCGCGAAAGACGTGTTCCAGATGAGCGTCACCATATCTCGCTTCCAAGGCCTCAAGAAGCTGCTCGTAGGTCACTTTCTTACCGAGAGCTTCCAACACAGTAAAGGCTTGGTCGCGCAGGCCTAGGGTGAGTGCAGTCATGGCTTGGCTTTTATTCCAGCCGTTCGCCTCCATGACGGCCTCGAACTGGATTTTGTAGGCCGACCAGGAAGAGGTCCCGTCGAACGGCGGCACTTTGAATCCACGTAACGAAGGTGTTGTAGCTACTACGGGAGCTGTTGTTCCATCCCCAAGTTTAAGGTCGTCCAGCGTTTTCTTCACGTCAGCCATTGCGTTGTCAACCCGATTGTTTACTTGGTCGATTCGGGTTTCGGCCTCCAACAGGCGGTTGTCATGTTGAGCAACCTTATCCTTCACTTCCCGTGTCTCTTTTCCGAAGATTCATGAGGAGCATCTGCTCTTCCTTATCGCGTTGGAGTTGCTCTTCTAAACGAAGGGCCTGTTCCTCCTGCCGGCGGGCCTGTTCCTCCTGCCGGCGGGCCTGTTCCTCCTGTCGGCGGACCTGTTCCTCCTGTCGGCGGACCTGTTCATCCTGTCTACCCCGCAGCTGCTCTTCCAGCCGACGGACCTGCTCCTCCTGTCGGCGAGCCTGCTCCTGCAGCATCACCATCAGAGCACCTAAGTCAGGTGCTGCAGATGTAGGAGCTACCGACGGGCCTGCAGCCGGTGGCTGGCCCTCCGACGTCTGCGGCGTTGCACCACCAAATCTTCGTTGTTCCGTGTCCTGCTGGCGTTGACTTCGGGTACGGACACCCTCCGTTTCCTCCTTAGGTAAAATCGGCATGATTTTATCCCACTTCTGACGCCAATTGTTACGAGCTTGAGGTTCGGGACAATTAAAAATTGCCGATAATAGGAGCACAAACCCAAAAATGCTCTAACCTGCGTCTTGTCTTTTGGAACCGGCCAACCCTTGACAGCGGCGATTTTCTCCGGATTCATACGGATACCTTCTTCCGACACTACATACCCTAAAAAGTTTACTTTTCGTTTGAATAGTGAACATTTCTTCGGACTCAACTTGAGGTTGGCACTCTGAATCTTCATGAGCACGCGTTCCAGGTTCTGAAGGTGTTCCTCAAACGTACGACCCACGATAATGATGTCATCCAAGTAGACCAGACAGGTATCGCCAATTAGCCCAGTAAGTACAAGCTCCATCAGCCTTTCAAACGTTGCTGGAGCATTGCACAACCCAAACGGCATTACTTTAAATTGCCACAGACCCTTTCCCGTCGAGAATGCAGTTTTCTCCTTGTCCTTAGGGTCAATTTCAACTTGCCAGTAGCCACTTTTTAGATCCAGCGTGCTAAACCACTTTACTCCTGTAAGCATGTCCAGCGTGTCATCAATTCTTGGCAAGGGATAGCTGTCCTTCTTCGTAACGTCGTTCAGACGGCGGTAGTCAACACACAACCGCATGCTGCCATCCTTCTTCTTCACCAGCACCACTGGTGAACACCATGGACTAGAGGAAGGTTCAATAACACCATCCTTCACCATTCCTTCAATCATGGTTTCCACTTCCTTTTCACGTGCTATCGGCAATCTTCTTGGCCGCTGACGGATAGGCAATTCTTCTCCTGTGTTTATTTTGTGTTGAACTAAGCCAGTCTTTCCTATGTCAGCATCGTTTGATGAGAATACATCGGCGTACTTGAGTAACAACTTCTTCGCCTTGACCAATTCGTTCGGGGAGAGAACACTGCGACAGTCTTCCAAAAGTGTGGTCACTCTCGTTTCTGCATCCTTGCTGGGGGTCCCACTCGATATATATTGGCACCGACGTAACCAATCCACTTCCTCACAAGTACCAATCAGTGTGCCTTTTTCTATAACCTGTTCCCGGTCGCAAAGGTTCAGCACACGTACTCCTGAGATGTCAGTGGTCCTGACCAAGGTTCGAGCTACTTTCCATGGAAGGTCATTGTTTACCCTTTCCACAAGTACACAATGGTGAGCTTACCCAGCGTTTCGAGGAAGACTAACCGAAACAATTGTTTCCGATCTCGGCGGAAGAACAATCTTCTTAATGCTGTACACGTTCCCTGGTAACGCACCTTCCATAAAAAGTTCCTCCTGTCCACATTTCAAAACACCTTGCTTAACGTCGATCTCACAACAATTATTCCTCATAAAGTCTAGGCCTAGGATGCAGTCGTCCATTATATCAGCCACGATGACATTATGCAGGTAGATCACGTTGCCTAGCTTCAACTCCATCTCCTTCTCTCCACGGACGGGTATACGCTGACCGGTGGCTGTTACCAAATTAATGCGTTCTCGGTTGTATGCGGAGTCCCCGAGGAACTGACTTATAAGTTGAGAACTAACAACCGTACGAGAGGCTCCAGTGTCTATGGTCAGTTTACACGGCATTCCGTTGACCTCGCCCTTGATGATTAGACTGTTCCCATCATGGGTTTGTGAGATCGAGATCCTTGGGGCTCTTTTAACATCAGCCAGCACCCGCCCCGCAGTTCTGGCTTTTACTCGTTTCCCTGCTGCTGCTGGGCGGTGCTGTTGGCCGCACTACCCTCCTGCCGGCGGGCCTGTTCCTCCTGCCGGCAGCAGCTCTGACTTCCAGGTCGCAGATGCCGTCGATGAATGTCTGCACCAGGTTCCCTTCAATGAGCGCAGGTACAGACCGGTATGCTTTTCGCACCAGCTTCTCCACTTCTAGAGCCTACTGCTGCAGGTTTTACGACTTTGAGATCGAACATCCCAGCGGAAAATCTCACGGCAATGCAGATGCATTGTCAAGAAGACCTTGTCCTGAAGATTGCAACCATTGTAGTAGGCAAGAGGGTAAGGAAGTGGTATCCGTGAGGATGCTCAGGACAGACCACCTCAGCAACGGGTGGAAGGACAGCCTACGACATGCACAGCAGGGAGATCCGGACATCAAGCCGATTCTGGGATGGATGAAGGCCCGTGCTACCAAGCCTAAGTGGAGGGACGTCTCAGCGATGAGTTCAACCACGAAAAGCTATTGGGCCCAATGGGACAGCTTGCTGCTTCAGGATGGAGTCCTGTGCCGTAAATGGGACAATGGTCGAGGAGACAGCTGTCGTTTGCAAATGGTTGTCCCTAAAGCTAAAGTGCCGAATGTTTTACAGCTGTGCCATAATGGTCTTTCGAGAGTCCATCTGGGAGTTAAACGAACTCTACTGAAGGTCCGAGAACAGTTTTACTGGTTCCATTATCGTGACGATGTGGAGGATTGGTGTCGTACATGTACAAGTTGTGCGGCTGTGAGGAGTGTAGAGGAACATCGAAATTGTACAATGTTGGTGCACCACGGGATCGAACATCCCTTGACATTGCGGAGCCGTTACAGAAAGGCGCAAGAGGGACTCCTAAGATCGTCCATGTGGATCGCTTGGCGCGTTATTATGGGGCCGATAATGCTCGGGACGAGCGTGTCTTAGGAGGGGGCAGTGTTACGCGCTCAAGTCGACGACACAACTAGCGCCATCTAGTGTCAGTAACATGGATCAGTAACATGGATTTGAGTAACATAGTCGATTTAAATATTCCTTGTATTTCAAAACCTAAACGAAATTACAACAATTTTAGTCAATAATTAATATGTTTGGATTACATTAACAGGCGGTATAGAAATTATTATAAAATATTTAGATTGCTCTAAAGATCCAGGCGGAATTTGTGTAGCTGTTTTGAACCACATTGTAATATTAGTTTACAATTTATGATAGATAGTAACATTATGGACCTGAGCTTATAATATGTTTTATTATACAATATGTGAAGCACTGTCATAATAAGCTGCATAATTATTACAAGATAATATACAGACTGAAGAAGCGCACTCCAACACCTGGCTCTCATACACGACCGCACCCACAGTCTACTCCGTTCTGGGTACTATTTATGGGTTAACATCCAAATAGAAATCTACTTAGTTGCAGTGGATTCCGACTCAATGTGCTGGGCAGGCTACTACGGATGGCATTAAATACAGCATATTACCCCATTACACCAATTGTATTTGTATTATAAAAAGGCAATGTTACATACTACGCAAGGAGTATTTCGATTTACGTTCAGAAGAAAACGGTATTTGGTACGAAACCACAACCGCCTAAATTACCACGGATTGATGACCATAAGCTATCACGGCAAAATGCAGTAGTGATAATGAGGCTTCGTACTGGAAACATTTCATCTAGGAAGTTTGTATTTCTCATAAAAAATTCCAGTCACCGAACTTTGATAAACGCGGTGTTGTGCCCAGTGTGCCCACAATGTAATTTTAGCTAAGCCACATTCCACATAAGCCACATATAAAATTATTAACCAAACTTTACACGGTGAAGTTCTCTGATTCAGATTTCAGTGGGATTGACCAGGCAATTTTGGTTGTAACTTAATGCGTAACATCTTCTACTTATTGTAATTAATTTTGGATTTGAGAACTTGATATTATAATAAATTTAAGAATACCTAAGGTATCTGTTTTTGCTGTTGGTCTAACGGAACGCCATATTCACATTGTGATTAGGCACCCTAATAAAGAACTAAAAATAGGGGGTAGAATTGCGCCAAATGTGCATTTTTTATAATATTAATCTTTCAATATTGATAAATTACGAAACTTTCTTTACTTAAATAAATCAATTCAAACCTTGTTTGACGTCCTTGTCATAGGTAAGCTTGTGTGACATATGAAGCTCGTTTCTTTGCATGCACTACGCAGTTAATTTAGCAGTTTTATCTATGTATTTCTTTCGCACATATTTGTGACGATGAGGCTGTTAAAATATGTTTTGCATAGTGCTACTTAAAGCCTTAACGGCCCTAAGGTTGGCGGATTCAAGCCTTTCGTGGATCGGAGTTAGCCTGTAGGCCAACTTTGCTCACCCCTGGTTAAATCATTTTAATAAAACCACGCCGACACTTACCATGTAGCAGAGATTTTTATGATAAACCTGAAGTGACGAACTTAAGTAGTACTACAGTACAAGGACACGTGTAGCGAACTTCAAAGAAAGAATACTATGGATTCTTTGTCAGTTCTGAGGACTCAGATGGAATGCTTCGCGACCTGTAAATACTGGATGACCTTTTTTACAGTCTGGAAAAAAATAGGGTGTAACATGTTAACAGAGTAGAAACTTATGGCACTGATATTTTACAAAAACTAAAAACAAAAATTTTCAATTAAATAAATAAATAAATTAAAATCATATTCCTATTATACCCCACTTTACGAACGGCAATAAAACAATAAATTTAGTAGGCTAAATAGGTAAATTTATTTGACATTGTCACTTCGCAGGATCACAAGCTCAAGGGCAAAGGGCAAAGATTGTTTTGAAAATTTTCAAACGTTTGATTCTAAATTTTTGTTGCTTTTTTTTATAAAACCTCAGTGCCATAGGCTTCTACTCAGTTCACATGTTACCCCCTATTTTTTCCATACGGTAAAAAGGTCATCCAGTATATTGGCTCCCTATACCCTTTAAACCGCAGTGCAGGTGATTCTATTTATCGGCAGAAATAGATAAGAGGGTGGTAGCAACCCAGACGAGTTTTCAGACAAGAGAGTCCTACTAGCTGTAGTATAGTGCTGTGGTACTGAGATTGTAACATCTGGTAGGTGTAGGTAGATACTGTAGATATCCGGCAATTGCTAAGTAAATAACTGATTAACTTGAATATGATGATAATATCTATAATTGAGTTCAAACATGTGGCTAAAGATAAGATCGTTAAATATATTTGATCGAAATATAAATGTGAAACAGTTAATGATCATTAAATTATAACGATATGAAGAATCTATCGATACAATGGTCCAACGCCGAAAATTTGCTTTTAAACAACAATATATTTTTAAACATTTGATTATCAATCGTGTCAAATGAATATCAATATATATATATATATATATATATATATATATATATATATATATATATATATATATATATATATATATATATATATATATTTGTACTTCTGAAGTTCCTACGTTCATCTAAGTACGTTTACAGAGATGCTTACTAGACCTAACCTTTCTTCCGCATCGGTTGTCAGTTCTTTGAGCTATATTGCCCACCTTATTACCTTTTCATCTTACTTATTGACCCTGTAGTGCGAGATTTTGGAACTCTATGGATGCAGGCAGGTTGCTCAAGACCGAATTTGTTGCATTTTTTATTTAGTTGTGGTGTAGTGGATTTGAGAAGGCATGTAATGATGATGATAATTAATATGGTTAAGGTTATCATCAGAAAAAAGTATACCCTAACCTAGTCAGTATAACCTAACCTAGTCAGTAGGTAGGTTCAGTAGGTTAACAAAAGCACATATATTTATGAATGAGTAAGTTTACAATAATTGTTATTATCGCGAAAAATCTGAACACCGAAATCAAGCTTAGAATTTCATCATACGAATTCGTAGTAGGTACACATTATTTTATTTTTAAATAAATATTAAAATTGCCTGATATTAACAATCTTATAATATTTGTAAAATTTATTAGAATACTGCTCTAATTAAACATATTAACTGATCACACCACATACATTTGTAACAAAAATAATTGTTCTTCATATAAACAAAAGTTAATTAAACGAACGGGCCGCTATCTTTGTTTATAGTGCAACGATAAGAGGTTAATGGTAACAATCATTGTAGATACTCCTGCCCCGGCAAAGCTATCTTCAATTTACATCAGTATGACAAAATATTTTCACTTAATATTTTATACCTTTATACGTGTATATATTTTAATAGAACATTAGTTTTGTGTAGAGTTAACAATAGTTATCCAAATATAAACGAATGCCTAAGGTTGTTAACAATGGTACAATATTTGCAGACGATACTTAAGTTATAAATTTCCTTATAATCGATTGAAATAGTTTATTAAAATAATCTTTGTTATTTTGTTTATTTAAGAATCAATGATTTAGAACGGTACTGCTTGGCAAAACAGCCTAAATAAATTAGTTTTCACTGTCCAATGTATTGAGCAGTGAACACCACCAATGTATTGGATAGCATTAATGAAAGCTAGCATATTTATTAGTGCACAATCGTATACCGATTTACTGGTAAGGTTTCAATTGTTCAATGAACATAAATGAGCGTGGTGACTCAGCGTATGTCAAACATTAGCGATACTGCATTGCAATGTAATGTAAAAGAGACAAAAGAATTCAAACAATGTAATTAAGAGCATTTGTTTTTATCCCACATACTTTGTAGTTTCTATATCTTTACCATATTATCATAAAATTATCATGAATTTTTTTTTATTTACCTATGAATTTTACTCTACCCACTAGTGGCAATTGGCAAAACTGAAATATGTAAACAAATCTTAAAACCTAAAATAATCAAGAAAAAATAAATGAATTTTATCGAAACCGACTTCAAAGATTTGGCGCCAAAAATAAGGTTTCTTGTTCCGCATAGTTTAATGTTTACACATTTAAAGTGCACAAAAAAAAACAATAAATTTTAAATATGTTTGTACATACGTGTAAAATTTCACAACACTCCTTTGTCCTAACAAGTTATTGCAGTTTGCTTAGGATTTGAAAATGGCACGGAGAATTGATCACTTTGTGATTTGCGACAAGTCTTAATTTTGTGCAACACCATACAGCAACGAAGTGCGGAATACAATAAACACCGCTGCGGGCGTATGTTCGCGCGCGCTGTTGCCCTCTCACTGACAACGAAAATAGCGGATAAAATATAGCGTCGCGTGGATCAAAAATAAGATTCCGGACAATTTCAGCTTCTGCACAAATACAAGGACATTGTGTGTTTTGACAGAAGTAAAATAATATATCGTCGCCGTCAACGTGCAAATAGTTCACCGCTGGGCGTAATTCTCTACTAAGTTAGAAAAGAAGGTTTTGTCGTTATCGCTGGACTTACAGTTTGGGTCTACTATACTACATTTTTTTAATACCACTGGATGAGATACTGTTCACTGGATCTTCTTACGTTTTCACCATCTACAAAAACTTACAGGCTGATGCTGTGGAGCGCCCTTTTTAGTTTAGTTTAGTTTACGACGGCAACTCCACGTCTAAGCGCGTATTTTGCGTGTGGGCAGGAATAATATGCTTATTCGAGCCATGATATCTCCCCGAAGAAACTCAGCAGTCCCTTGATGTTGCAAGCAACTTCGGGGAGCGATCCCGGCGTGCCGAGATGTTTAGCCCTGTATGAAGCGACTTCTGGACATGTCAGCAACACGTGAGCCGCCGTTTCTTCCTCTCCCATGCATGCCCTGCACAGGAGGCTGTCAGTAACACCTATGGTGAACAAATGTTTGTTAAAAGAGCCATGTCCTGTGATAGCACTTGTTACTATCCTGATCTGTGGCTTGTTCAGTCTCATTAGAACCTTGGTTAGACGACTGTTTATTTCAGGTAGGGCATCCCTAGCTTGTCTACAGTCTACTAAATTTTACCAAAGCTGAGCGTGTAAATTATTGAAGTATCTACGTACCAGTGAACGAACGTAGCCAAAGGGGATTGGTATTATTGGTTCCGGCCCTATAGTTGCTAGGGCCGATCCCCTTCTGGCCAGTTCATCTGCTGCATCGTTGCCTCTAGATCCACTGTGTCCCTTGATTCATTGCAGAGTCACATTGTTTTGCTTACATACCTCATTTAATCGTTGATGGCACTCGTATATCAGTCCCGAGTTCGTCACATTGCAACTCAGAGCTTGTAGTACCGCCATACTGTCGGTCAGTATTCTGATGGAGAAGTCTTTCACCTTCCTAGCATCTATTGCTATGGCCGCTTGGATGATACCCATGCATTCAGCCTGGAAGACTGTGTTGTGGGTACCCAGCGGTGTGTATATGTGGATATTAAGGTCTTCAGAGAAAGCCCCAGACCCCACACCTTCATTTGTCTTAGAGACATCCGTGAAAACTTTGAGCTCTCTTGGACCCAATCCTTCCAGATGGTCAGTTTCCTTCAATTGTATCCTGTACTTCTTATCAAATACAAATTGTTTTGGGATCCTATCATACTTGGCTTGTAAAATAGGTATTTTTGAGTAAATTCTATCGATTATATCTGTATGGGGGACTCTACTCTTACTTAAAAGATTTAGGGTCTTGAGTCTAATGGCAGCTAAAGTTGCTTCTTGTTGTATATATAGATGAAGCGGTGTTAGCTCCAGCATAGCCTCCAAAGCTGCTGTTGGTGTTGTCCTTATGCAGCCTGTGGCAGCCATACAAGCTAATCTCTGGTAACGCGGAGCGGGTGGAGCGCCCTTATCATTATGAGTGTATTTTGGCTCTGTGAACACTAACTCGCCTGTCCAACCTGGTTGTATTGGTAAATCTTCCAAGTAATGCAAGCCATCCGACGTGTTCTTGTTAGTAAAAAATTAAAAGTTGACTCTAGGGAACTTTTTTTATAGGATAGGGTGACAAACGAGCACACAGTCCACCTGATGGTAAGTGGTTGCTGCGGCCCATAGACATCTGCATCTATCCTCGATTACAAATAAAAATGCAGATGCTTTGTCACCAGTGAGGACTAAGATGGAATGCCTCGTTTCCGGTAAAAAGAGTCTCCGGTTCTCTACACTCACCATACGAAACACAGCAGCATTAAGCTAATATTTTGCGCTGGTATTCTGTAAGAGCGTGGTTCTTCCCCGGTCGAGCTGACCCATTCGTGCTACAACTATACTACTAATTTAACTGCAGCACGGCTCTACCGCGTATACAAAAAAAAATAACTAAAAATAATTTCCATATTACAACTTCAGAAGGCGGTGCTTTGTTCTAATATACTATGACTTGTCACAGACTTCAGAAGCTATTATGTGAAAGTTACTTTGTTTATATTTTAAATGTAAATGAGTATAACGACGTACATGTGTTGTGTACACGCGGCGTAACTGCACGAATCCATTACATCCTTCGGTTGTGGTAAAAGGTGAGTATGGGAAATGCTTGATAAATGTCATGGACGATAGACTGTACCTACAACTACCTCATTTACGCCAGATGTAAAATATTAACTTTCACGTTATACGTGGTAGAGCCATGCCTTAGCTATATTATAGTTATAGCATAGCACGATTTGGTCGGCTCGACCAGGGCAGGACCACGCTCTCACAGAATACTAGCGTAAAATACAGCGTAATGAAACAGCAGTTTTTATATAGTGAGTATAGAGAACCGGAGACCCTTTTTACTAGAATCGAGGCATTCTACCTTAGTCAAGAGAAGTGAGAACGCATTTGCATTTTGATTTTTAATTGAGAATAAATGTGGATGTCTATGGGCCACAGCAACCACTTAGCATCAGGTGGACCGAGGACGGATAGCAGCGAGAAAGGTGCGACCTCCAGAGCCGTCTACCGAGTCTACTCGACGACACCTACGAGGTTTGAAGAGGCTTATTCTTATGCTATCGGCACGATAACACGATTTTAGTTCAATAGCGTAAAATACGACTAACTACAATTTTTGTTATAACTTTTAGTATAGCTCTTAAAAGAAAGACATACTTAAGAAAAAAAGTAGTAGTTATTTCGCAGTTGCATGTATGTAGATTCGAATGTTTATTTACCTCCACTTAAGTCTAGACAGAGGTGGCTGATGCGGCGCGGCGCGTCTGCATTGTAGCCTGGTTTCAGTCAGCTCTTTACTTTAAAGTAGTTAGTCGTGTATTTTCTAATCAAGAGGGCTGTCGTTTTAAAAAATTTATAAAAAGTTATTATATTTATTTTATATAACACCAGATATATAAAACAGATATACCTATTACCATATCTGTTTTATTTCTATAATTCAAGTAATTTATTTTATTAGTAGCCATATTTTTTATAGCATGGGTGACAAACGAGCACACAGTCCACCTAATAGTATAAGTGGATGCTATAGCCCATAGATATTCACATTTCTGGTTTAAGAAATTACATTGATCCTCAATTAAGGATCAAAATGAAAATGAGTTATCACCCCTGAGGACTAAGATGGAATGCCTCGATTCCAGTAAAAAGGGTCTCCGGTTCTCCACACTCATCATACGAGACACATTAGCCTTACGCTGCTATTTTGCCTGCTGCTGCTGTGTACTATCTCCAGTTACGTACCAATACCAGGTTAACGGGGCACCAATAGCGAAAGTGTCAAAAGTCAAAGATTTAGGGGTTAATTTCTCCTCTAAACTAGAATTTGGAGAGCATATAACCAAAATCTGTAAGAAAGCCTACAGAAATTTGGGATTCGTACTACGGATAGCTAGGGACTTCACTAATATAAAGACAGTTATTGCATTATATAATTCTTTAGTGAGGAGCCAATTAGAATTCAACGCGGTCATCTGGTCTCCACATGAGACTAAGTATAGTATCATGTTGGAGAGAGTGCAGAATATATTTATTAGATATTTATATCAAAAAATGTATGGAGTATACCCATTTTACCCAAATAAGTATCCTACCTTATTCACCTTAGGTATGGTAGGATACAATGAGCTAAAGGTTAGGAGGAATTTAGCGCTTGTTTTATATATCTTTAAGGTGATGAGGGGAAAGATTCACAATCCAGACGTATTGCAACAAGTGCGCATATGTGTTCCGGACAGATACGTGTGGCGGCGGCGACGACCGCAACTGCTAGCTGTGCCGCGCGGCCACACTAAGCTAGTGACTGAAGCGCCCTTTACACGCGCCCTCCGTATCCTCAACCGTCTAGCAGAAGACATCGATATATTTTGTTGTACTCTGGGTGGGTTCATAGTAAGAGCTCTGTTTGAAATTAGTTATGGTCCTTCTGTGATATAGATACCTGTTTGAAATAGCAATAAGTACATATCTGGAATCGAAAATTATTATCTTGTAACTGTATAGTTGGAGTTGGTAAAATAGTTGTCTACATTATCGCATTAGGTGATAAACCTGTAAAGATAATTGTATAGTGGAAAATAAATAAATAAATAAATAAATAAATAAATTTTACGATGGAATTTTGTGAGAGCGTGGTCCGGCCCCGCTCGAGCCGACCCATTTGTGCTACAACCATAAAATAGCTGCAGCGTGCCTCAACCACGTAAAAATAATCCTCCAAATGTAGAAAAAGATGAAATTGAAATGAAAAATGAACTCTGGTACACTAATTCATTCAATAATATCAAAAAATCTGGGGGCACTGTGACAGCCTGACATGGATTTACTGTGACATACACAATGATGGCAACCGGTTGCGGCCGCATATAAACGTCAGCAACACCAAAAGAATCGCAGGAATACGTGGTCAAATTTTGACGAAGGGATAGTATTTTTTCATGAAGGGCTTTAAGTCATATCGGTAAAAGAAAATCGCCAATGACAACATTATGCGATACAAAAGAGCACTTGAAGTGAGCTGATGTGTGTTTGTATAATAATCAAGGCAATTAACAAAATAAGTGACACAAAAAGTTACAACGATTGTGTTAACATTTTTATGTTGTATATAGCACAGGGAGGTCAACAAACTCTGTCTCTACCATCTTGAAAAATCGTAGGTACTTTAAAATAATAAGCTCGCCAGAGATAGTATAAATCTAGAACTACCATTCCAAGTATGGTGATTGTAGAAAATTGCTTCAAAATATTTTTTTCTTTATTTATACACAACAAGACACAGGAACAATTATAGATCAAGTTCGTATAAGGGTACACCTTATTCCACAATATATTGAAAAATGTTTCTGTAGACACATACAAGAAAACTGAGTACATACATTAGTTATGAATAAATAATAAAAAAAACATGTATTTGCTATGAGGGGATCGTTTAAAATTGTATTGACGAATTTATTCTGGCCAAATTCAACCGCGGTAAAAACTTCAAACACCATTTAATCTATACTATTTATGCTATAAAATGCGGAACCGAAGCTTGGCTAGGATCTATGTAATTGACTAGAGAACATTGTGACGATACAAAGTCCCAAGACGTACAATTTTTATTCTTTCGTAAATGTTCGTCTTGTTATTAAATCCACGGCTTAGCAACGGTCTCACAGATTACCAGCGTAAAATAGTAGCTTAATGCTGCTGTGTTTTGTATGGTGAGTGTAGGGAACCGGAGACCCTTTTTACGGGAAACGAGGTATTCCAGATTAGTCCTCACGGGTGATAACGCATCTGCATTTTGATTTGTAATCGAGGATATGTAGAAGTGTATGGATCGCAGCAACCACTTAGGTGGCATGTGTGCTCGTTTGTCACCCTATCCTATATAAAAAAAACGGTACTAAGCCACACGATCATCAATATATACCTTTTATGAAAAATCAATTAAGCTATAGATATAGAACATAATTTTCTTCTGTATGTTTTGAATAAAAGCTATGTTACAATTTTATTCTTTTTTTCCTCTACGACAGTATTTACAATGTTATACGTGTCGTACGGCCTAGCGTGTGTGTTATTGACCGCTTGTGAACTATTAACATAAGTGGGTTACTTGGGTACTGTTTATCGGTACTTCAAATACTATTTAGTATGCATGTATTTATTTTAAAGTGTAATTTTAGTACCTAACGATGCAAGTTGAAAATTGGATTACGTTTGCAATTGAAAAGGTTTTAATCCCTTATGTTGCGTGTGAATGAGACCTGTGGGAGTTGTGCTTTTTTAATGTGTAGGTAAATGAAAATAAAAAAAAATATTCTATTCACATGTTAAAAGGTAAAAGAACCCTTTCTAAAATATCTGTGATATACTCTACTTACACGAGTTATGTTATTATTGGCCGCCGATTATAAGTTATACAAGCTGCGAGAGAGATATTTTTCTTTTTTCTAATATAATTGTTTTCTAATACAGACTGAAACATAATATTAATAAAATTATGTTTCATTTCATTCTCTCATTTTTCAATGAGACGTTATAGCGATTTCAATATTGATATTGTACATAAAAATATGTTTTTTATATAATTTAAAGACAACAAGCTAGTATTACCAACAGGCTGAGTTTAAAAAAAATTGTAAATGTTATCTTTTATGTAGCAATAATGAGGTCAACGGTACCGTTTACTCCCACTCGTCTATTTTAAAGTATTCTTTGTCCTTTCGATGTGCGCAAAGACTAATAATAAAAAAGGTATGTTATTGTAGTTTTTGAAAATACGAGTAAATAAATTTTATTTGAAATTATCCCAAATTAAATGTAATTTATGGGCAATCCCTCTGTGTGCGTATCAAATTCCAGCGTTTTTGTCGACCAAGCGACCTTTATGAATTTGCGCGTGTGTAGTAAAATATTAAGCGTTAGATATATGATATGCACGACAATCAGTTAAAATAATACGTTACAACGCATTCTGAATTTCTGAAAAGATAAAAAGGACAGAATGTTTGTGGAAGAAAAATGTATTACATTTTTTTATACATTTTTTTCACCATTCGCCTTTATTACCTATCCTGAATCTTCTTTGAAAATTTGGGCGTATGTAGCAAAATTACACTGTATAAAATTAAAAAATATAAATGAAAAAACTCTTTGTTTATCCCGATAATAACGTCTTTCTTTTCGCTTGAGTTCAATAGCTGTCGAACGAACTTTCTTAGTCTTTTACTATTAGTGTAAATAAATTGGAACTATTAAAATAATTTTAAAATAAATATTGTGAAATTTATAGGAAACCGATAGACACAGGGCCAAGCAGTAAAGAAGAAGAGAATAGGAGTAATCAGTAATCACAGGAATCGTAACGATTTCTGTGGGAGTACGTAATAGAGCTAGAAGCGTATATTAAATATTTAAATATGTAGCCTTATTTCATTAAGCTTGATTAAAAATAGATAAAAATAAGAACAATCATAATAATATTAATATTTTCACCTCGTTTTCAGTAAAATAAGATAATAATAACCTAACCTAATCTCACTAGTGTCAAACGAGCACACACTCCACTTGATGGTAAGAACATGGTGTGGTGCATAGAATATTATATGTATACTTTGTAAAGAACGAAAACGAAAACGGATGAAGAAGAAGATTTGTGAGAGTGTATCACTCCTCGGACGAGCCGACCCATTCATGCTACCGTAGTAATACATCTGCGTTATGTCTCTACTAGTAGGTCACCTTTTCAGTGCATGTTGGAGATGTTTTCTTGTTACCGAAATATTATAATTTCTCAGAGAGTTTTCCTACACTGACCAGAAGTTGCGAATAATGATTTCAATACTGCTAGCAATAATTGAACTATTATTCGCGTTCGCGTTCTTATACGTCAGAAATGTTTTTATGATATATCCCACATTATATGGGCTATGGCATGCAATAAGAGTTATCATATATTCCTCATCTTTGCATATGACATAGTTGATGTACTTTTTTGTTTTAAGAAATGATGTGATGGCGATAGGCCTGTAGTTGGACGGGCCTTTAGCGGTCGCCTTTTTGGGGATCAGGTGGACAAAAGCTGTCTTCCAAGAATTCGGGACTACGCCTTGGGAGTAGGAGTACCGGAAAAGACGCGTTAAGGCCGGTGCCAACTCCGGAGCACACGTCTTCAGCACAATGGGAGGGACTCCATCAGGCCCACTCGACTTACCGACGTCCAGGGAAAAGGTTGCTTTGTGAACCCAGCGCTATGCAAAACCACAAAATACGGGTAGGTACTTAGCAAATATAAAGATGATAATAAGTGATGGTATAATTTACAGGTAATCTCCCTAAGCGTTATTTACAGCGACATTCTTGCAACTTCATATTTTCTTTAATTGAATTTGAATAAGGATGGAGAACCAATATGTTTGGATTTCCTTCCTCTGATATAAAAAATAAATAACAAAAACAAGGAAAAATTCAGATGAAGTATGAGAATCATATGAAACAACAAAATATAGCCAGATATAAAATTCTTTCCGAACATACCATGCTGGGTCTTGTAAAATTCGCTTTTTTCTCGAAATACCGCCAGACTTTAAGATTCATAAATGGTAATTTTCTGTAATTCATGAGTTATTTTTGTGGGCTACGAAAAATATCCTTAAAAGGATTACAAGATAAATGTTCCATGACCGTAAATTTTATTGCAATACGTCCTCAATTTGGTGTTCGTTTGTCGAAGGGATCTTAGCGGCCGGAGGTCAACTGGTCGGTAAATATTCTACCAGTAATGCGGACAAGGTTTAGCTTAAGGATACATATTAGGTAATACAAACGTTAATGAAAAACGGCCATAAGTAATATCGTACATTTTACAAATAAAAAAATTAAATAACATTTTTTTATTACTATTAATTAAATCGAATGTTTTCGCAAAATTAGCGTTTAAATTACGTTATGGATTTAAATGAGCGGCAATGTTGCCAAATAAACTCCGATCTCTAATTAAAAAAGAGTTTTGACAGCAATCAACACTACACTGCGGAATATGTATAGATAAATTTTATAACAAACAGATCAAAGTCTTGAATAAACTGCATGCTATGAATCTATGCATGCGTCAGGAAGTTCAATATTCAATGTGCAGTGCCATACTATTTATAAGCAGTAAGACCTCTAATAAATTTTCATGACGTACATATTTTATTGATGATGCTACTTTAACTTGTTTTTATTTATTTAATTTTAATTTTCATTTGTTATTTTAATATCAATTTTAATTCATTTATTATTATTACATCAAACAGGTTCTAACAATCCTTTAAGAATTAATAGAAACTTAAATGAAATCAGTAGCCGTCGTAGGTCAGGGGTTAAGCTTTCGCTGTACAAGCCCGAGTTCGATCTCCGCCGGCACCAATGAAGAAAAAGTTAATAGCAATCTAAGTGCACGTGGTAATGCTCGGCGGTGAAGGAAAACATAGCGAGGAAACCGACATGTATGAAAAATAAAAAGTATTTCGAAGAGATGTGAAGTTCGCCAACACGCATTGGAACTACGCGGCGAATATTTCCTTCCCCTAAAACCATTTTAAAAATGAGAAGAGGTCTGTGCCCAGCAGTGAGATGCGATCAAATGGAAGGAGCAGGAACTGGGGAGCCCCAGCCCAGAAATGGGAACAGTATTCTATGTGCGACCGAACCGGAGCCTTATAAAGTTTCAGGTGGTGTATATTTCGTAAGAAGCGCTTTGTGCCAAACCCGGTCGAAAGCCTTCGCTATGTCCAAACTAACAGCCAACGCCTCTCCCTTGGATCTACAGTCTCCGCCCACTTATGAGTTAGGTGACCCAGAAGATCACCAGCTCAGCGACCGTGACGGAAAACGTACTGGTGTTTACTAATCGGCTGGTGATCCTCAAAGGTACCGTATGAGCTGGCTGTTAGTAATGGATTCCATTATTTTAGAAAACCAGGTGTGACGATAGGCCTATAGTTGGACGGATCAGAGCGGTTAACTTTTTTAGTGATTGGATGCACGAAGGCTGTCTTCCAAGATTTTGGGACTACGTCTAAGGAGTAGGAGTACCGGAAAAGACGCGTTAAACATTTGCCAACTCTGGAGCACACGTCTTCAGCATAATAGGAGGGACGTCATCAGGCCCACTCGAATTGTTGACGTCCAGGGAGTGGAGTGTTCTGCGCACCGAGGGTTGGGTAAACTGCACATCCTGCATGGAACACTCACACTGCGGGATGGTCAGCGGTGTGTTCCCCCATCATCAGGAGTCGAGTTGAATGCAAAGCGAGAGCCCAGCAGATCGGCTTTGTCCATTGCGGCATGGGCTGGTGAGTTGTCCTCCCTGTACAGAGATGGGAGAGATGGCTGACAGAAGTTCCCTTGGACAGCCGAGAGACCAGACTGCACGTGTCTCCGAAGGTAGACGAACTGTTACTCGCCAATTCTGCCGATGTGCTCTGAATGTGAATGATATTTGTTATTTGCTTATGCAATTTTCGATCTGTTCTATTTTTATTTTTATTATTCCTCTTTTAACTTTTAATAAATATAAATAAATTTATTATAATTTTATAAATAGAACTGCCTTAATTGTCAGGCTTTTTTATACAACATGTAACAAAAACCTTGTGTACCCGTTAGAGGCGTTATCAAAATCAGTATTTTAACCTATAGAAATAACTTTTTTTTTTCAGAAAACTCAACCATAATTCTTTTTAATTATATAACTAAAATAAAATTTTATTTGCAAATTTTATGTTGTTTTATTATCTCTAACTTACACGTGCATCGGTAAAGCGAGGTCTTGGACAATCATTTTACTCCGCGGACAATGCAGAGTAATAAAACCACATACAATTTGCAAATAATTTTTTTAAAATGAAATAAAAATAATTATGTTCGAGTTTTCTAATAAAAGTTATTCCTATATGTTTGTATACTGATTCTGATAAAGCACTTAACGGGAATCATAGGGTTTTTGTTTTTGAACCACATGTTGTATAAAGCTGAGGTGACAAATGAACTTACAGTCCAGCTGATGAAATATAGTAAAAGTACAGTCCGTGGTTATCCGCGACCATTTTCAAGCAAAAGGCTACAGATGCGTTGTCACCTCTTAGGACCAACATTGATTGCCTTACAGCCTGAACTTCTAGATTTGTCGAAAATTCATTAGTTTTTTTCTCATTACTCTTTACTTGGTAGAGCCATGCTGCATTAGTAGTATAGTTGTAGCCCGAATGGGTCGGCTCGACCGGGGAAGGACCACGCTCTCACAGAATACCAGCATGAAATAGTAACTTAATGCTGCTGTGTTTCGTATGGTAAGTGTAGAAAACCTGAGACCCTTTTTACTGGAAACAAGGCATTCCATCTTAGTGCTCACGGGTGACAACGCATCTGGATTTTGATCCGTAATGGAGGATAGATGTAGATGTCTATGGGACACAGCGACCACTTACTATCTGTGTGCTCATTTGTCACCCTATCCTATATAAAAAGACGTGTGGCACTCGGGGACTGCCGCGGTAAAGCTATTGCATAGCATTTTGTATCAACTTATGCAATTATAATTATTTATTTATTTTATTTATGCAGTATTTCTTTTTCTTTGATATTAATTCAAGTTACACTTTTTGAGCGTGGTGACCGATAAGAAAACAAATTTTTTTCTTTTATTAAATAAATAAATAATAAATGCACTTTGTTCATTCATATTCAAAACACTTTATACACAAATTTTACAAGTACAGCTATTCACTGTTGTACATAAATACCTATACGCCTATATACTTTCTCATAAACAGCTGCTTATGTATTCGTCCGATTTCGGAGCAGCTCGTCTTGATTCGTGCGAGCTTCGTAGAGTCGTACAATACGTCTAGTTGCACGCACACAAACACCGTGTCGAAGACTGCCGAAAAGAAACGACGTTAGACAATGCACGGCCTTCAAGCCACACTTCCGTGCCCGTTGGAGTGGGGAGCGTGAGGTTTTTTCGTTACGGAATAAATTTCTGGATTCGGTCCCCGGGCTCAAGGCCCGCGATAGAAGCTACGCAATAGCTTAATAATTTGTATAAATAGTGTAATGACACACCAAAACAAAACTTAACTAGATTAATTTTTGTGAAAGGCTATTTTTGTTAAATTATGATATTATGTTTGGTTTTGCAGTTATTTGAATTACAATTTAATTTTTCACACACGTTTTCTAAGCTTCTAAGCGTTTTATCATTTCTAGAACGAAACATTTTATAAAACACCAAATTGACTATTTTACACCGTATGGCCTCCATACACTAAAATACGAATAAAACAATAGCGAAAAATGTCATTAAATGAATGATCATTAATGCGTGTGTTATACACAAGGAATTAAAATATAAATATATTCATGGTTATACGGACGTCAAATATCGTGCGGTATTAAACTTTACCGATAATCTGACGTCATACGACGTAATTCAAATAACTGCAAAACCAAACATAATATCTTAATTTAACAAAAATAGCCTTTCACAAAAATGAATCTAGTTAAGTATAGAGTAATTTTGTACAAATTAGGTAAATAGTTCGCACTCTTCCATAAGATAGTGATCATAAAAAGTAAACTCGCAGTGAGAGCACAAAAACTCAACACGATCAAGTAAATAAATTATATTTTCGGAGTTATTCATGTCAGCAACAATACGCCACGGTCTATTGTAGAAATTAACAACCCATTGGCAGTCATTGCAGTAAAACCTTATATTAAAATGAGTTTCTTCCCAAGGTCATATTAGGTTATTAGTCACAATATAAGAAAATGAACTTATATTAAACCTGTCAATATCTACAATTAGTACTTATTTACAATAGTAAAATAAATGATAATATAGTCAATCTGTAATGTATCACGGCTGGGGAATCCTAGATATTTTTTCGTATTTAGTAAACGAATAACTAGTTGATAAATTAATCATGATATATATCTTTTTTTTTCGCCGGAGACTAAAATGATATTGCTTTTTTTCGTAACTGCAGATTCTGTGGATTTATTTCATTATTTTGAACAATATACGAAACTTAAGTGACTAAAATTAAATCTAATCTGAACCAGAATCATAAAAACTGTATTATTCGGGCTAAACGAATCTAATAAAGATCTGTTATTTTTGTCTCCTGCGAAAAAAACAGACTATAGGAATCTATCGAATACCTACATAGGTAAACAAAATATCACCTATAAATAAAATATTACGAAGCGGAATAACTAATAAGAGTGGCAACGTCGCACTATACAAAGGAATTGCGTTAAGACGACACCTCGAAAGGGCTATCGCCGGACTGATCCGAGTGAATGCAAAATTTCTATAAAAACTTGAAAAAACGCCCTCATAAGGTCTAAAATAGCGTAGCGCCCGCGACGATTAAAAGCGCTTAGAAATTCTCAGAAACTTTAAAATATTTTTGTAAAAATTATTGATTTGAGTAATCAAAATAATGAGCAAGTAAATTATGAATATTAATGTTATGAATATATTTGAGTGATTTCGAAGCATATAGATTAAATAATTTCGTTGTTATTTCAACTATAGTGGTTTTTTAGAGATGTTTTCGCAAATAATTATGATCGAGTCAAAATTATACTATCGTGTTTTTGAGCAATCAAATTCAAGATAAAGACATGAATTTACCTATATCAAAATTTCACTTCCCTTAGTGGTGTCATAGTCCTATCAATTATTTTGTTATTATAATAGTACATGATATTCCCTTTAAAATGACACCAATATGAATAATATCTTATATCTATATCTACAAATAAATAAAATTGAAGTGTCTGTTTGTAATGTTAAAATAACAGCTTTTTATTAAATGCATATGAAAGTACTAGTAACAAAAGCACAATTTTTAAATTTTTTGTCTGTCTGTCGGTCCGTCTGTCAGTCTGTCTGTCTGTTGGTTCCAGCTAATCTCCGAAACAGCTGGATCTATTTTGACGGGACTTTCAGTGACAGATAGCTGATGATATAAGAATAACTTGAACTACTTTTGTTTTAGAAAAAGAATTAGGGTTCCGCGCAAAAAAATTAAAACCCATGAAATCCATATTCCACGCGGGCGAGATCGCGGGGAATAACTAGTACTCAATATAGATAAATGTATACTTCATCATCATCATCATCATTACAGCCCTTCACAAGTCCACTGCTGAACATAGGCCTCCCCCAAGAAATGCCACAAAGCACGGTCCTGAGCCACCTGCATCCATCGACTTCCTGCATATCTTACCAGGTCGTCACTCCATCCAGTGGGGGGTCGCCCTACACTACGCCTACCGGTACGAGGCTGCCACTCGAGAACCTTTCTTCCCCATCGGTTATCGGTTCTTCGAGCTATATGGCCGGCCCATTGCCACTTCAGCTTACTAATCCGTTGTAATTAATGTTAATGTATACTTATTTTTATTTATTTATTATTTTAATAAATAAATAAAAATAAGTATTTATTTCTAGACACATCTTTTTTCTAGACACATCTCAACAGATATTTCGTTAATAAATTGATATTACACATATTTTTTCTAGACACATCTCAACAGATATTTCGTTAATAAATTGCTATCAATACTGAAGCATTCTTTTATATTTAGCATCCATTTGACACAAAAAAACTGATAAGAATACTTTTTAAACAACATATAATCAATAAACGATAATCGCATATAGTGAATTTCGAGGTAAATTATTATATGTAAACGTTTTTGAATCGTCGTAATGATACATATTTCCTAAAGAAAATATCTCCACAATTAATTTGATGTAAAATAACATTAGAAATAACGTATAAAAACGGAGAAATTATCAAATTTTTGATCGAGTTCCTAACCAGTACACAAACAAAAATGTCGAATAGTCATTTTCACATTTTTTTAGAAATAACGTATAAAAACAGAAAAATGACCAAATTTTTGATCGAGTTCCTAACCAGTACACAAACAAAAATGGCGAAATCTCATTTTCACATTTTTTTTCTATATAGTTATTTGTTACAGAGTACACAGATAAAATTCATCCTCATAGATGACAAATTTCAAACACCTCAATCTCTAATTTTTTACTCTGCTATTGTTACGGCCTCTAGTTACCCGGGCAAAGGTCGTAGAACCCGGGCCCACCAGGGGTTCAACTCGACGAGTAACAGGAGGTCGGCCTAAATGGCTTGTGGAATATGAGACAATAGCGGTTAAAAAGGAACCAAACAAGACACCTATTTCGTCGACGTAGGGTCAAACCTAGGAAGATTCAGGTGTAAGTATATGTGTGTGATAGTGTTATGCTCAGTACGTGTTATATTATGTAACCTGACTTCCCGCTGGTTGCCGAACAGCAGATCCCAAGGCTTCACCTCAATTCCAGTATGGGATCCATCGAAGGGGCAAGCCGTCACAGAAACTTCAGAGTCTAGGAAATTACGCTCGTTTATCACTCATTAATTATAGTTAAGTCAATTGTCATTAGGTTAATCCAATCAAATTCAACCAGATTTAACCGAACCCGCGTTATAACAAACTCACTATCTGTGAAAAATACTGTATCACCGGACCGCGTCCCAAAAAACTCAGGTTCGCGCAGTACATACGTCAGGGCGGCCGTACGGCAATTATATTCACAAGACGCGCAACTACTCAGTTCCACGCTCTACGGCAAGATTTGTCACTTATTATTTATTGTCCAATTAATTGTCTTTAAATTCAAATGGCACGCTCTATTATAATCAATAAACGATAATCGCGTATAGTGAATTTCGAGGTAAATTATTATATGTAAACGTTTTTGAATCGTCGTAATGAAACATATTTCCTAAAGAAAATATCTTCACAATTAATTTGATGTAAAATAAAATTAGAAATGACGTATAAAAACAGAAAAATCATCAAATTTTTGATCGAGTTCCTAACCAGTACACAAACAAAAATGGCGAAATATCATTTTCAGATTTTTTTCTATGTAGTTATTTGTTACAGAGTACACAGATAAAATTCACTCTCACAGATGACAAATTTCAAACACCACAATCTCTAATTTTTTACTCTGCTATCTTCAGCGCTGTACACGAACGGAACGATGTCATTGAGAGCCGTGGTAGCTCACATGGTTAGCGCTCGTTATAGGTATCACAGTACGGGAGCAACCCGGGTTCGATCCCCACTGGCACCAATGAAATTGTTGCGTGCTGATTTAGCCCTCAGTTGGAAAGTCTGTTTTTCTGGGCCGTTTTGTTTTGTTACACTGACATCTCGCAAGTCACCTAGGGACCTAGGAGGTTGTCGGTTGCTTATTTTTTATTTTTCTTTAAAATTTTCGTCAGTAAAATAACATATTTATAAAAGTAAAAAAAAGTAAAGTTACAGCCTATATACGTCCCACTACTGGGCACAGGCCTCCTCTAATTTCTGAGAGGGTTTTAAGGCAAGGAAATGTCCGCCACGCTGCCTCAATGCGTGTTAACGAACTTCAAATTTCTTCGAAATATATATTTTTTAATTTCTCAGACATGCGCTACCAGCATGCGACGACGCGGCCCGCGCCTTGTCGCCACTTGCGTTTGCCGCGCTTTGTCTCGTCACAGAGTGGCGAAATCACAGTAATATAGGTATTTTATAAACAGCACCTGTCTAATATTATGAAATATGTAGATAAAACTTAAAATTTACCTTGATAAATGTATACCCTTTTGTTTGTAATATTTTTTTAGACCTCTCTTCAATCGTTTCTGCTTATTCCCCATGTTTTACAAACTAAACTTAAACATTAATAAAACTGTACAATTAATATAACTATAAAACACTACTATTAAACAAGAATCAGAAAAAACCTACTCCACTATTAACAAAATTAAATTTTTGCAGTAATATTTTACGATTTTATTTCGTAGTGCTGAGCTCTCGCAACGCGGCGTACGTCCACCTAGCAACACAATGCGCCCCGCACTGAATTCGTGGACGAATGCGGGGGTGATATAGACGCAGTATTTAATCGGGACGCATTTTTAATTTATTATCATAAAAATAATACATATTTCTAAAAAGTAACCAAACCAAATTATTTTATTTTGTATTGCAAAGCAGTAGATATTTTTTTTATATTCCTTTGATAAACAATGAAGGAGTAAAGTGGTTTCATCTCAACGATTTGGAGGTGATTTGGGTATTTTTTTATTTATTATGTGACACCGATAGAAAAATTATGGCTAAACCAAATTACGTATCAGATCATGTAGATTACTAGCTATTTTTTTTTGTAATTTCTCTGTAAGTGTCGACGAAAAGTTGGTTCATCTGCACGCTTTTTTCAAGCTTTTTGCGAGAGAGCAGCCTTAATAATAAATGCACTTTGTTCATTCATATTCAAAATTTCAAAACGCTTCGACAAAGACAACAAAGACTGAGGAAAAGAAACGACGTTAGACCATCGTTAGACAATGCACGGCCTTCAAGCCACACCTCCGTGCCCGTCGGAGAGCGTGAGGTTTTTTTCGTTACGAAATTTCTGGATTTTCCCGCACTCAAGGCACGCGGTAGAAGCTATGCAATAGCTTAAAAAAGGGTTATGTTATGTTTAAAAGGCAATTACACCAGCGGAAGAGGGAATTTTACCATTTGAAAATATATCGAATTTTCGCCGAGATTTTCTTTTTCTTGCTTCCAGATTGTTTATTACGGTATCAATAAAGCCATTTTGAAGAATGCAATACAAATATATATTTCGCCTTTATAATGTGCCTCAAGGCATTAAGTCCGCCCTTTGTATTCTTTTGTTTAAGGATGCAATAAAGAATAAAATAAATATAAAAAATGTGATTGCTTAAATGCAATCTGATGCCCCAAGTTTTTATAACGGACAGTTAATTAAGCTTATTAAGTAGACAAAAATATTAATTATAAATGGAGGTAGATGTGAAAATTACAAAACTAAAATAAAAGGAACTAACAATAATAATGGTGAAAAAGAACTAAAAATAATTATTATAAATGCACTTACATATAAAAATATAGTAATTTAAATGCACGTAGATATGCCGACTACTTTTGTTATTAAATCAAATGTCCAGACCATCCAGACTAAAGCGGTTTAAAGTTTACTTGAATTGAAATCTCGAATTAAGAATTAAACCCAGTTAATTTAGTCTTAATAGTTTATTTCCGCTTTTCAAAACGCACCAATGTCGTTTAAAATTTTGATGATGCGAATAACAATATACCAATTATATACATTGTTTCTCTTGAAATGTGTCAAATCGTAATCAAAACTTACGAAAAATATTTCACTCTTCTAGTCGAAGAGAGGATATTTCTGAAAAAAGAAACATATACATAGCCAAAGATGAGCTCAAATTATCATAACTGCGAAGTCTGTTAACGCGATCAAGCGATTTAATTATTTAGGCGTGGTGCTATTGGCACGGAACACTTCTTACTTACATAAGAAGTGTGTTTGTATAACACATATTATATTTGTGGACTTTTTAGTAATTACTAAACATGTAAACTAGATGAGTCGATTTCGTAACAATTTAACCTTTAAAAATAAATACACATGCAAGAATAAAAAGTTTAAAGAAGCTCATTATGTTCACGCATTCTTATCTTTATATAATCATATAATTTGTACTATCCTCTATTTATAAGAACGCATATTATATGCAAAGGCAAATAAGCAATATATTATACAGTTATATTGCTATAAATAGTTATAACTCTATCAAAAAATGAGCCCTTGTCATCCTAACCAACGTGCCGGAGGCAAAAGCCATCTTCCGGCAGGTACGCACAGTGTGTGGCCTGTCGAGAGTGAAGGTTGAGCCCCCACATAGGCGCGGATTCCCGGCGCAGTGCCACCGCTGCCAACTATATGGTCATGCGGCGGCCAACTGCTCCGCCCCACCCAGGTGCGTTAAGTGCCTTGAACCCCACAACACCAAAGAGTGCCCCCGGCCCAAAGACGCTGAATCCCCGCCCGCATGTGTCCTGTGCAAACAGACAGGCCACCCGGCTAACTACAGGGGCTGCCCCTGCGCACCTCAACCTCGCCCCAGTAGGCAAGCTCCACCGCCGGTCAATGACCGCTCATTCCCGGCCCTCCACCAACGGCCCTGTCAGGGCCTTTCCCAGCCCATCCAGGGCTTCTCTCGGCCCTCTCAGGGTCCCCCTGGGCCCCATCAGGGCATAATTCGGTCCCCTCTGGGCTTCTCCAAGCCTATGCAGCCTCCAGTCTTTCCCTGGGGCCCCAAAATGGCAGACCCACCGTAGACAAGAATCAGAGCCCACAGCTGATGACTATAAAACACTGTATTCCGCTATTAGGAATATTGACATTAGGGAAATCACTGTAGTAGCACCCAAACCGCGCGCTGCGACGTCCCCTCAAGAACGTCTCCTCGCTCTTTCAGAGCATAATAATCTTCTGTTAGCGTTGTAAGTTAAGTTAACTTAATTAATTTAACTTTAATGACAGAGCAGTTTGCTCTACCAAAATCTCACGGTCGTATCAAACCTAAGGGTTTATCGCTTGTATCCTTTAATATTCGCGGTTTGTGAAATAACCTCCCAGTGCTTAAGCTCTTTCTTCGGAATCGTGAAGCCGATTTCCTCCTCCTACAGGAAACTAATCTCAAAACTAAGGACACTAAAGGCCTTTCTATTAAAAACTTCTCTCTTCTTCGTAACGACAGACCCGACCGCCGAGGCGGCGGAACGGCCATCTATTACAAGAAGACACTTCACTGCTCGCCCATTTCTACTCCGCAGCTTACCAACATGGAAGCCACGGTATGCAGGCTAGCTATGACTGGACATCAGTCCATCCTCATAGCCTCCTGTTATATCCCTTCAGGTACCCATCCCCTCAAAAAAGATTTTGAGATCATTTTATCTTTAGGCAATTCAGTCATTATGTTTGGAGATTTTAACGCCAAGCATACTGAATGGATATGCCATACTACGTCCCCTAGTGGCAAGATACTGCTCGATATCACGCAGTCTCTTGATATTACCGTCCATAGCCCCCTAGGTGTTACTCACTTTCCCGATAACACCGATCACGCCCACGATGTACTAGATTTTGCGTTACTCCAAGGAGTTTCTCACAACCTCAGAGCAATCGAGACACTAGACGATCTAGGATCTGATCACCGACCGGTCTACCTCATTCTTGGCCATCAGCCACCTACCCCAACACACACGAAAACCTTCACCAATTGGAAGGGATTCAAGGAGTCCCTAGCTAAAGCTCTGGACTCACAGGACTCTACCATCTCCCTACCGTCGGATTTAGACAGTCCCGAAAAAATCGACACCGCGGTCGATTCACTTTCCACCCTTGTTAAATCCTCCCTTAAGGAGAACGAAAGGGTCGTCCCGGTTGCTAACAATAGTGGGCTTCCCCTAAATATTAGCAACCTATTAAAAGCCAAAAAACTGCTTTCCGGAGAACAGCAAAATATCCCACCCCCGAATATAGGCGCGCGGCCAATCGTCTTCAACGAGAACTCCGTTTCCGCCTCTCTGAATTTCGAGACCTCGAAAATAGTAAACTCATGGAGAATAACTCTCCATCTCATACAGCGTGCTGTCAGATGGCTAGAGTCCTCTGCATAGACGCTATCACCCACCCTCCCCCTCTCTCCCGTCCCGACGGCACGGTTGCCTTCGAGGACGAGGAAAAGGCTGAGTGCTTTGCAGATAGCATTGCCGCACAATGCTCTCCTAGCTCTCAACCCGTCGACCCCTCACACGTCCAGGCAGTGGAGGATGAGGTCCACCGTCGGAACTCACCCCCTACAGCCTCCAAACCTATCTCTGTGTCCAATGATGAGATTTCATCCCTCATCAAAGGACTTAAGGCTAAAAAGGCTCCGGGCGCGGATGGCATCTCAAACCAAGCCCTAAAACACTTTCCTGAGTAGGTGTTAACCTTTTTATCTATTATCTTCAACGCCTGCTTCAACCTTACTTTTATTACTTTCCCACTACGTGGAAAGAGGCAACTGTGATTGGTATTCCCAAGCCAGGCAAGCCTCTCAACCTCCCCTCCAGTCATCGCCCCATTAGCCTCCTCGAGGCAATGGGCAAGCTCTTCGAAAGAGTCATCAAACTCGTATGAGGCGCTATCTGTTTCCCACAGACGGTGACCCTCTTATCATTTCCCATCAATTCGGTTTCCGAGCGCAACACTCATGCCCCCAACAAGTCCACCGTATTGTGGAATATATCCTCAGCGGTTTTTATCCTCGTCGTCGTAAGACCATCGCGGTCTTTTTCGACATAGCTAAAGCCTTCGATAGAGTTTGGCATACAGGCCTTATCTACAAACTGAACAAAATAGGTCTCCCCGATCATCTAGTACGTCTCGTGGCTTCTTACTTAAAGTATCGTACCTTTTGTTTTAGACACGAAGGCACGCTATCTTTACAGCGAACTATCAAAGCTGGTGTCCCTCAGGGCTCAGTACTTGCTCCTCTGCTGTACATCCTGTTCACCAACGACATTCCCATCCCGTCGAAAAGTGTTCAGCTCTCCCTCTTCGCAGACGACACTGCTATCTACTGCAAAGGTATCTCACTACCTTTCATACGGAACAAGATTCAAAAGTCAGTTGACGACCTTGGAGTTTGGTTCGAAAAATGGTGCATCGATGTGAACCCGGAGAAGAGTTCCGCCGTTAACTTCGATTATAAACGACGCCGTCTCAAAAACACTCCACCAATACGTATGCTAGGGACCCCTGTCCCCTGGCATACGACCGCCAAATATTTAGGTGTCACTCTAGACACAGGGCTCACTTTCAGGCCCCACGTCAAAAGAGTAACCCGTCACGCACGTTTTTATCTGAGTAGGCTCAACAGTATGTTGGGCCGACACAGTAAAATGTCCAATACGACCAGTCATGTCCTACGCGGGCCCCGTTTTTGCCCACGCCGACCCTAAAATTATTAATGAACTCGAAATAGTTCAAAACCTTTTCTGTCGTCGAGCTGCGAACGCACCTTGGTACGTTCGTAATGCCGACCTTCATCGGGACCTAGAGCTCCCCACAATTCAACAATTTCTCAAAAAACTCTCTGAGAACTTCTTCAAAGCCTCAGAGTCGCACTCAAACCATTTAATTCGTGAGGCAGCTACTTATGCAGCCCCACCCCCCTCTCGCTATCGAGTCCGCAGGCCGAGAAACTCTCTCTCGGACCCGCCTAATAAACTAACAAACGACCTGAACTGCCTCCTGGCGGCTCGGGCCAACTCTAATTAAATTGAATTATTTACTCATAATTAATTTGCCTTCGTAGGCACTTCCTCAGCGGCTCGTAGCCGCCTGCGCCCTCTTTTCCCAAAAGAGGGTCGCTCACGATAAGGCACAATAAAGCTTAATCAGCCGGTTGCCTGTCCCCAAAGGCGGTTTTTAGAGGGTATCACTTAGGTTCCCCGGTAGGATGTGAGTCCCTCATAACCACGATAGACTGGCTATCGTGGTATGCGTAATGCATTTTTCGCCTCCCTACGTATAGGGTAACCCTTTAATTGCTTCGGGCGCAAAAAAAAAATGATCCTTGATGAACCTTTCTTGCCTTTGAAAGGAATAAACGAAACCCAGATATAGGCACAAGTATCAAAATAGTAAGTGCATAAATTTTCAAAAGGATCATGATATAAATTTAAAAAAGGTACTCCCCTGTGTCCCAAGCCCGTATGGTGGTTGGTGGTAAGTCGGGCAATTTATTTAATGAGTAGCGATGATCAGCCCGAAAGCGCCCCGATTTAATTATATTATATAGAGATTATATTATATACTGCATGGCCTTTTTTACCGTCTGGAAAAAATAGGATGAAACATGTAAACGAAGTAGAAGCCAATGGCACTGATATTTTACAAAAATTAAAAATATTTTGTTTTAATTAAACATTTGAAAAAAAAATATTTTGAACAATTACTTTGCCCTTGAGCCTCTGACCTTGCGAAGTGACAAGGTCAAAGCTGCCTACCAAATTTATTGTTTTGTTGCCGTTCGTAAAGTAGGGTGGACATGATTTTGAATTTTGATAGATTTTAATTTATTTATTTAACTCAAACTATTTGTTTTTATTTTTTTACAGCTTCTATTCCATTCACTTGTTACACCCAATTTTTCCAGACGGTAAAAAAGGTCATCCAGTATATATTGTGAGAACGCACGTTACAAAATTATTATCTGTGCCAATTTACTATAACGTATATAATATAGACATAATATGATAAATATAATTACTTCAAATTATGCGTTCGCTTTAATATTAATGTCAGTGATGAGACCTGTGACCAGCAGTGGGATGGGACGCATAGTGGCCGTAACTCTTTGTGTTGTTTAGTCTCATGTGTAAGCTAAAAAGAGGTATGCGGCAGCATTCAATTCATTCTGGAAACGCGACTCATATGTGTATAAAAAATACTTTGACTAACAGTAAGTACTATACACAGTATTTGGTAAAATCCTAAAGTACGGTTTGTGATAGCTCAGTTTAGAAATTATAGAGTCAATGCTTTTTTAATAATCATAATATATTGTTCAATAATGGAGATTAAAATCATACAAAAAAGTTTTTTTACTGACTTAAAAAAGTTATACCTATATATTGTATATATATATATATATATATATATATATATATATATATATATATATATATATATATATATATATATATACTTATAAGTCAATGCTTAAAACCGTTCGTCTCCTATCATGCCAGCGTTTATAATCGTAGGTAATATCGATGATAAACCTACATCATATATAATAAATAAAATTAAAGTGGTTGTATGTAATATCAAAATAATTGACCTGTATTAAGCTCAGGTGGTAATTTGCATGATATATATATATATATATATATATATATATATATATATATATATATATATATATATATATATATATATATATATATATATATAGCTATTTTTCAATTTTGCCTGGCTGGCTGACTGTTCGGGCTAATATTCGGAAGGACTGTACTGATATTAATGAATATAACATATAGAGATCAATACCAGGAAGAATCTAGGCTACATTTTATTCGAAAGACGAAAGAAAATATAAAGTTGTAATATAAATGACCTTTGATTGTCTGAAGTCTTAAATAAGGTTACATTAATAGATCTTATCCAGGCGCAGCCGGGGAGTAGCTATTTTATAATAAAAAAATGTCCTCTAAACCATGCCATATGCGCAGGACAGGTTTCAGTGCATAAGTGTGTGCACAAGCATAGATGCACTCTTTATTCCCTCAATTACATTATCCGATGGGACGGTAATCTGGCAAGATTAGAGAGATGAGGCGCAGGTCTTACGGCTTAGCGAGATTTTAAAGGCACGGGTGAAAAACCGCCAACTTCCTGACTACAGGCTGGATTTTTTTTAGAGAAAAACCATATATCTGACGCAAGATTCAAACCAAGAACCCAAAGATCAGCAGGCGCGATCACCGTTAAGACGACTAGACCAACGAGGCAGTCAATACACATTTATGTATTTAGAATACTGAAGTTGAAGCGATTTACTTCATAATAAGTAATTCTTTTTGTAGAAAATGTTGCCTTTATTCAATTGAGTCCGTGGTTTATCGGAATAATATTCAAGCAATTGAGCAGTGTACGACAAAACACATCACGTCTCAATTAACCAGGGTTGCCCTATGAAAAAATATTACGTTCTCTTAAAAGTAACCTATAAAATATCCACATACTATTGCTTTTGTTTTTCTTTTAAATTAGCCATTGATTTAGCCACGAACTATAGACATAGGGCTCTCCTATTTTAGAAAGGTATTATTATCTAAGCGGTATGTTTGGAGGGCGAAATGGAATCGCAAAATATACAAAACATAACACGGAAAGTCGTAGGCAGATTTATAAGTATTTTTGTATGCTTAGTATAGTTAAATATTTAAATTGAGTATTGCTTGCATTCAGATAGAAAAAAGAATATTAGAAGCCTGGGCTAAATGAAAAGACATAAAGTGGATTATTTTGACCCGAAAATGCCGTCGAACTAAGAGGGTTGCTTCATAAACGTATAGTTTGACTAGCACTTATGTACTGAAACAATACGTGGTTAACTTAAGCGTAGCCACACGTAATAGGAGAGTGTTTTACAATAGTTTGATGCCAAGATTAGTAGATTAGGTAAGCCAAAAATGCCTCTCTTGTCCTTACAAATATGCGAGTCAATGGATATTTTAAAGAGGATGGTGAAGAACTCGTAAAACAATGATCAATAACCGGAAGCGAGTAAAACTAGCCAGCGCAAATGCTGGTTACATCATTAAATCTAACGTTTTGGGGATTATTTCGTTGCATAGATAGATTTATCTCGTCCGATCGTAACCGCATCAATTTGTTAGTAGTGTCTGTGGGAGGGGGGAGGGGGGGCTCCGTTTCTGTTTACATATTCGTCTGGGCAGGTTTAATCTCTTATATACTCGTATTTTGCCATTATTTCTATATCTTGGCAATAACGATTTTACGTGGTAAAGCCACGCTGCAGCTATACTATAGTTGTAGCACGAATGGGTCGGCTTGCCCGGGGCGAGATCACGCTCTCACAGAATACCAGCGTAATGCTGCTGTGTTTTGTATGGTGAGTGTACCGGAGACCCTTTTTACTGGAATCGAGGCATATTAGTCCTCTGGGTGCATTTGCATTTTGATTCTTAATTGAGGATAAATGTGGATGTCTACAGCATCCACTTACCATCAGGTATTAAAAAAACCTACCCTGTCCAATTGTGAATCTCAACTATCCAGGGAACAGGGAACACACTCGAACACACACAAAAAAATAGGAATCGGTCGAGCCAGTATCGAGTTTTAGCGACACTAACGGATTATGCAATATGCATGGAGATATGCATAATCCGTTAGTCTCGCCAAAACTCGATACAAATTTGCATAATACATACATACATAAACACTCACGCCTGTCACCCAGAGGGGTAGGCAGAGACTACAGACTTCCATTTGGCACGATCCTGACACACCTATCTCGCCTCCTTCACATCCATACACCTACGCATGCATGCTCGTCGGTTAAGGGTACTCCTAATTTGGCCCGTTTTCAATAAATCGCCAATTTGGTCGATAAATTTTCGCCTAGGACGTCCCTTTCCGACTCTGCCATTCACTTCTGCAACATAAATTTTCTTTGTCACTCTTTCCTCATCCATTCTTTCCACATGACCAAACCACCGAAGCATTCCTTTCTTAATCCTGGTCACAACATCATCTTGCAAACCACACTCTTCTCTTATCACACAATTTTTCACCCTGTCATTCAGATTCAGCCCTAACATACTCCTTAACGACCGCATTTCTACTGCATTTATTCTACTCTCGTGCTTCTTCTGCCATACCCAACTTTCACTACCATACGTTAAAGTAGGGACCAACACAGCATTGTGAATTGCCATACGTGCCTTTTTTGACACATTTTGACTCTTCACAATAGAGTGCAGGGCCCCATTTACTCTGTTTCCTGCGTTCACTATAATATATAATACAAATTTGATAAGTATTTATTAAATGGGGTATGAAATTATCTACATATTAAAACCTACAACTTTGGTTTCGGGGTTTAAGTCGAATACTGTACAGTGTGACTACAAAAGTCCATGATAGCAGTAAATTATTAAAGTATACTTTTTATTTATATTTTCACTTTGGCTGTTTAAGAATCGTCGAAATCGATAACTTTTATTAAGTCAGAAATCATCATTTTGAAAATATATAGAAATCCATGTTGCTGTGCAGCCCTACTATGACTGTGGATATAGCAGTAACCAGATTATAAGCGGCTGATTGGGCTCAGCTCACTCGCCAGACTTGTGTAAATTGTTCACTGAATTTAAAAGCAATTTATAAGCCGGTGTAGATATTTCTTTTATATTTTATTTAGAAATAAGCTGCAATTTTTTAGCTCTTCCCAGTGTTTGATTAAAATTATAAATATATTTGAAAGTTAAGAATAAATTTCACTTTTTTAATTTAATTTCATATGTTAAATATACCAGCTGGCTCGAAAAATAGTGTTTTGCCTTTTCCAGTAGGTGATGCGAAGAGTTTTTTGACCGTTTTGACAGTAAACCAACCGACAATAAGAAAGTGACAGCCTCGTACCGATAAGTGAAATGTAAGGCGACACTTTGCCTGCCGGTATGAGGCTGCCACTCGAGAACCTTTTTTCCCATCGGTTATCAGTTCTTCGAGTTATATGGCCGGCCTATTGCCACTTCAGCGTTGGGCTATGTCGGTTACTTTGGTTCTACTGCGGATAACCTCATTCCTAAGTTTATCACGCAGAGAAACTTCGAGCATAGCCCTCTCCATGGCTCGCTGAGTAACTTTGAGCTTCCTCATACGGCCAGTAGTGAAGGACCACGTCTCAGATCCATAGGTCATCACTGGCAACACGCACTGGTTGTATAATCGAGAGATTTTGAGGTATGCCTGCGAGAAGATGTATCGCAATCTGCCGAACGCTGCCCAGCCGAGTTGAATCCGTCGATTGACCTCTCGGTTGAAGTTGGACTTACCTAGCCGGACTACTTCCTCCTTCGTCGTCCTTTTTGCTGATTTGTAAGAATGACAGGTAAGAATAATGGATAAAGAGGATAAAATAGCTTCCAAAGGACTTTAAGCATCGGTTTACCACGCGCTTTCAGAAACTCTGCTGTAATTTAATCCTCAAACACTGGCTTTTCCGTTCTTAAATTGCTGGAGAGTGATTCTAATCTTTCTCAGAATGAAGTCCAGGATATCATCAGGATAGCGTTGGATGAGACATACTCTGAGGTCGTTTTTCACATTTGCGTGCAGTTTTATGATACGTACACAATGAAACGATGTTCAGCTGTCCATGAAACTCCTTGACCTCAGAAAAATTTTTCGGTACCCCGGGAAAGACGCTACTTCTATCGGCCTTTAACTCTATCGCTTAACATCTAGTGAAAGACAGCTTTTGGTAAAGATTTTGGAACCATGGTTCCGCTCAATCGCTTCTTTAATACTAGCTGTATTGAAGCTTTGTAAGTCTCGCCGTATCCTTATTTCCCGTCTAGTAGTCATTTGATTAAAAGAGAGACAGCAGTCTTTGGGTTCTGCTGCAGTGGGTCTTACAATATTTTCCTACAACAGCATGGATAGTTTGCACGAGCGTATCATTGATATCGTTTACCATTTTGCAATTTTCTAGGAATTGAAAACGATTGTGTAGCTTAAGCTGAAAGCCATTGTGATTCTTAATCAGTCCACGAGAAAGTCAGAATATTTACTTCATTAGACGATATTTCTTTAGTTTGATGTTTTGAAATTCAGTGTGCCTAAAACCATTCGGTGATCGCGGCTGGTTTTCACCCTAAAGACTATAAAGATGTTACTGAATAAATGCATATTCGTCAAAATGAAGATAAATCATCACGGTTAATCCAAGTCCTTTTTCATTCAGCAGCTTATTGTCTTTCCTTGTGCCTAGTTATGCGTTGAAGTCTTCCAACAACAACGTTCCAACAATTTTTTTTGTGGAATGTATGGTTCTTAAGGTATCCTCATATATCACCTCCACCTCCTCATCGAATATGCCAAGGAAGGTAAGCGTATTTAATCCTAATATGTAATATTCTACAAGAAGAAATTCATCATACAGAGGCCTTACCCCTCCACGAAGTCAGATAGCTGTTGTACACTTAGGTTTCGATCTTCAATATCGAAGTTCCCCATTAGCAGCTTATTGCCATTCCTTGTGCCTAGTTTTGCGTTGAAGTCTTCCATCAACACCTTTCCAACAAGTTTTTGTGGAATGTATGGTTCTTGAGGTATGCTCATACATCACCTCCACCTTCTCATTGTAATGCCAAGAAAATGGTAATATGTAATAATTGAGTAGTATCAATATCTGGAATAATATTTTTTTAAAGTATTAAGGTGACAAAAGAGTACACAGTCCACCCGACGGCGAGTAGATTCCGTGGCCCATAGCCTACATGCCCATCTAACCTCGATTAAGAATCAAAATGCAGATGCGTTGTAGCTGCAGAGTAGCTCTAGCATGTATAAATTTAATACTACCATATTAAATCATATACATATTTATCCTCGCTAAAAGTATTGAAAACGGCTCGAATGACTTTTATGAAATTTTTGTGTGTGTTTTAGTGGGTCACAGAAACAGAAACCTTTTTATTCAATGTAGATTATAAACAATACCCATTAAACGCCACTTTTTTCATTTACCACTATAATCGGCAGGTCGAGATCTAGATATCACCCGTGCGAGTGCGAAGCCGGGGCGAATTGCTAGTGTTTAGTTTATATAATATGTACACGTTCTTATGATTTTATAATTAGAACATCTAAATTGTAACATTTAAAATTGTAAAAAATGATGATTAAAAAGGCTATTTATTTATATTTTTTACTGCAATATGTTTATGACTACATGATTTTTCGAATTATCTAATCAATTATATGTATTTATATATTATACTCGTTGGTCATACTAATTTTCAGATTTTAAAGGCGATATCTGAAGTAGTATTAAACTGAACTGAATGATATTATGTACCTTTATGTTATTTTGTCTAAAATACGGATTATGCGGTTTCAACATGTCGCCAAAATATTAAGAGTTGCGTAGAAAATCCACGATTTATTCTCCTCATTTGACACGTGTTCGCAACGTGACTTTGTGATATATAATTTCATAATTCTTCATTATATTTTTTTATTTTTCTTTCATTTAATGGCAAAGACTCAATAGCTTCTAAACGATATAACATATATAACAATTATGTAATGCGGTACAATCATAAATTTAAATAATTTTTTCCGTTTGTGATCATGGGCTGTTGTTTTATTTAGTTTTTAAGCAATATTCAAATAAATAAAAATTTTAATTTTTTTCAAATTACGCGACTAAAACATTAAAATAACATCCAAATAATTTTAACACGTTCTGAAGTCTGGGCTATTTATTTCGATTTACTATGTCTTAGTAATCGATTTTTACTTTCGAATGTTTAATTATTTAACCCTTTAGAGTAGACTAAGCAATATCGCAATCTCAATTTAATATGTATAAATTATAATGTTGTCTAAATTTTTAAATTTTATAATGTAAGTAAAAAAATTAAAAAAGTGTAATAAAAATTACATTCAAAGTCTCACCCGATTTTCATAATCTTAGAGATGATTTTTCTTTTTTAATTTAAATGAGCAGAAAACCTTTGGTGTATAGCTTATTGAAAAAACTAAATTATCATTTGAATTGGTTCAAAACTGGCGAAGATATACATACATACGACTACAATACAAAAATAAAGTCAAAGTCAGTACAAGATAAAGTCCAATTTACACCTCTTCCGTATTTGAATCGGCTAATAACGAGTAAATAAAAGTAGTATATGTTACTTTGTTTCGAACATTTCTTATAAGTGTACCAAATCGTATTAAATTCTAAGGAATTCGATAAACAACATGCATTTGTGTAATTTACAGCTAAACGTCAAATTTCAATTTTTTTAGTTATAATATTATTTAGCTTGCTTAATTTACCTAAAATTAATTTTTCAAAGCATGCTGTCACTACTGCTCTAATCAATTACTGCTCCATTTTTGATGTTAGGTTTGTGCTAGGTGATGGAATATTGTTTGAGAATACAGATTATTAAGCTGTTTAAAATATATGTCACTATTAAACAGATGTCATTCAAACAGGTGTTCCCCACAAATGTTACAATTATAATGTTACCGTGGAATTATGTGTACTTACTTGTAATATAGTTGTATTCTTAATTATTTTCTTGCCGTTTCTGTTATTTTATTAAAACAACCGAAATCACTGAATCAGTATACACCTTTGTTTTGATTTTTCTTAAATGAAGTGTGTATGAAAATTAAAAGTAATGATTCTAGTACTCATTCTAGTCATTCGATTTTTAATTTCATGGAAATCTTATAAGACATTTTGTACTTAAAGAGCATAAGGAATGGTTAGGCCAATATAGGTTATGAGTGAAGCCAGAATCGACAGTGCTGAGCGCTTTGGGCAGCCGGCGGCGGGCGACTAAGTGAGCGAAGGCGGGCGGCCGGAGCCACGGACCTATTCCGTATCAAACCATCACGTTTCATGAAGTTCGCTATCTCATCTACTTACGATCAATGTCGGTGTAGAAATGAAACAGCGATATGACATTTCGTTTCGCAGTCACGACCAGACACGCGACGAGCGTACGTGTACATTCCTAAAGTATTATTTTTTCAGTCACGTTAAACACCCTTTGGTATGTAAATAGAGTTGATATGTCTCCTTTTAAACGGGAAATGAATCATTTTTATATTATAAACTATATAAATTGTCTACAAAAATATATATTATACTTGATAACTATATTACTATTAAAAATAAAGAAGCCGCCTAGAGCCAATGCGTGGTGATCACATATATATATATATATATATATATATATATATATATATATATATATATATATATATATATATATATATATATATATATATATATATATATATATATATATATATATATGAAATTTGAAGGTGCGAACTTAATACGTGAACTACCACGGCCGCAATAATATTACAAGCTTACTCCTTTCTAAAAGGTCGGCAACGCACCTGCAATTGCCCTGGTGCTGCATTTGTTCTTGGGCAGCGGTATTCACTTACTATCAGGTGAGCCGCATGCTCACGTTTGCCGACTCTTCTATATAAAAGAGCGTAAAATGTCAATATGGTGCTACAGTATCAGTTGTATGGTACGATTATACAGGCAGAAATATTATGATAGCGAATTACGAGTATAGAGGATGTTTGTAGGTGTTTATGTGCCAGTAAGCTACAGTGCTCGATTGTCATTAGGTGGGATATATGCTTGTTTGTCAGTCTTACGCTCTTCCTCTTTTTAATCTGATTAAATTATAAGGTCAACATTCTGTGCTAAATTTCTCCGATTCTGAGTCACTGATGTTATTCACGGGGATATTGAACGTTTCTATTTGTATATCGACGTGGGAAGCTATTTTCTGTAAGTAGAAAAATACCTAAAGTTACTCTTATACCATTAGAATCAATAAAATAACTGCGTTGACTGGCGGGGTTTCGTGTGTCTAAGACAAAATATCACTTGCGTCGTTGAAGACGATTATATTTCTATTTATAATGATCTTCGTGGCGCAATGGCTAAGCAATGGGTTGCAGTGCTGTGGGCCGTGAGTTTAAATCCCGCACGGAACAAGTAATTGTATGGCCTATAAATAATGTGTTCCGGGTCTGGATGTATGTCCTCGTGTGAAATTCATGTATGTAAACTGCCGCTACGATACACAATGTCCTAGTGTGGAGGTAAAGCTTTTCTAATAAAAATAATGTATTAAGAATATTCCAAAGTTAAATGGATGTATGTAGGCTAAAACTAGACCATTTTACATATTTTTTGCTTACAGCAAAATAAATATAGCATTTTTGGCTTCTCATCCACTTACATCTACCGTATTCAAAACACAAGGTTTCTTTCAATATTTCTATGGTTTGTGATTTGCCAGATCATTAATTTATCTGGGGGAACGGTAATGCCCCCGCCAAGTAATACGCCAACTTGACTTACTTGACTTGAACTTGATTACATGTGTGTGCGCCAAGTAATACGTATGCCCTTACTCCTTTCTAAAGGGCCGGCAACGCACCTGCAATTCCCCTGGCGTTACGGTTGTTCATGGACTGCGGTAGTCACTTACCATCAGATGAACCGTATGCTTGTTTGCCCCCTCTTCTATAAAAAAAAAAGTCGAGCAAAAAAGCGGCACGGCCGTACCATACTTTTCTCGAAGCAGTTCAGGCCATTTTCGACCCCCCCTATAACATCGTTGTGAATAGAGAAACCTGAGTTTTCAGAGACCCAGCAGGCACTGTATAAACATAGTATATTTCAAATATTTTCAATTTGAACTAGTAGTTTAAGAATTTTAACAAGAGAATTTTAACTAGTCAAAATTTCTTAATTTTGTCACTCACTGACCGACTGACCGATCATCAAAACTCTAAGGCACTAGCAGCCATAGAAGCATCAAATTTAGAATACAATTGGTTTAGTGTTTAAAACAAGGAAGAACTAAAATGTTTTTAATTTCGGTTCAGTTTTCTAGGTACACCAACTGCATAAATAACTTTGTAATCCCGTATAAATATATAGCATTACAAAGTTACATTTGCAGTGAATGAATCAGTGTACTCGTATTTTAGGTGTAGATAGGTACGTTGTTGGTATTCAAGAAGTAGAAGATACCAGAAAGGAAAAAAGTAAGACTATCTACAAAAAGAAATGAGATGCCATCAAAAACATAACTTGTAAAAAAAACAAATCTCGCAACTCAGTTCTTCTACCGTAAAAAGTTGTGAGATCCATGTTATACCAAGTCACTTAATTTATTCAGTCTCTACTTAAGGGTCCTTCTGTTTTAAATTATTACGTAATTAGCTAACCTAACAACATCTTATAGTGACCATATCAATGTTAAAAAACTTTTATGTTTTAAGGCTACAGTCTTTTAAAGTTGACTCACATCGAATCATTAGCGCCACTTTGATTTCTTTTTTTACAGCAAATTATTGTTTCAGAGTAAAATATTTTGATAACACATAAATACCCAGATTATAAGTAATGGCTAAATTTTTTTTTTGGTTCATCTATGTGGTCTATGTTAGATAAATCAAACGGTAAATAGAGCTCTCTCGCACCCAACGCAATTTCGAGCTTTGTTCGTGTACCATTATAAGGCAATCGATAATAAAAAGGCGAAATCTATTCAGCGCGTTAATAGCTAAACATCTTCATCTCCAAAATGCGCTGTTTCTTTTTTTCTAAATATCTTTCATTGTCTTAAATAAGAGGTCTCAATTTCGTTAAATTTCGCTGTTTTCGCCTCATAAAAAACTATTTGTTTCATAGCAATAGCTGAAAATATTTATGCTATAATTATTTTTTTCTCAAGGGCAGGTGTTTAATTAGACAAATATTAAAAAATAATAATTTAAACCACTTTATTTCAAAATTAATAATTATTTCGATCGACCTATAAAATATTGACTTTATAAACAATAATTGCGGGCAATATTCCTTAGTAGCCGCTGAGCGGCTGTAGCGTTCAGACGTCTTGTCTGTGCCAAATTTTTGCACTTCCTCTCGCTCTAACATTCCTCTTTCTCTCTCTTTCCCTAATCTTGGTTGCGCATTGTTACGAATTGAAAGTTTCTCTACTTTATTATTTTTTGCATATAATTCTTTAAGGGTTTATAAATCATTTTGTATTTGTTTTATAACTTTTAATTTCGATATGGACCATAAACGTAAAAAATATGCTTGTACCAGAAAACCTACCTACCTACCTACATATTATGTAAGTTCTTCAAGGAAATATAGAAGTATTATACATTTTTGGATTGCACATGATGTTTTGTTTACAAGCGACAGTAGCCTAATGGCAGGGAGCGGACCGCGAACTCAAAAAGGTCGTGGGTTCGAATCCACCATTCGACTACTGGCGTGAACCACTCGTAACACAAGCAATTTAAGCTTACCACGAGTGGTTAATGTCCTTTTTTTTAAAAAAAAGTACATTATGTTTTTATAGAAATACTTTTTTAATTTAATTTTTAAGTGTCATAAGGAAAATTTCGTCTTTTTGATTTTCAACTAGAGATTTCCTTGTTACCGGTAGCTGCTGATGTCGAGTTAATGACATTTTTAGATACGAAAACTATTCAGTAATACACGTAGACTACAAGTAAACTATTAAGTAATATCCTCAGCATCCCGTAATTTATTGTACGCCTACTATGGCCAATTTTGGATATAATGTGGCGTCAAACTGCTTACGACGTCCAATATACGGACGTCAAATAGGAGACTTAGCGCAATGTTCGCAAATTGTCATGCTGATCACAGAAACGTCAAAATCTAAAAAAAATTGGACGTCATTTTTCTTCCTCTTTAGCTTCCTGAGCTAATTGATTCTCGCATGGAACGCTCGATGCCAATCAAAGACCCTCCATACATCATTCAAGCCATTGCGAATAAATTAAAAAAAAGCGCTAAGTCGTCCGTCGATGTTGCTGTACAAGAATAGTAATTCATGCATATAGGTAAATGCTATACAAAGTTACATTATACTTTAATGAGAAACTATAAATATGTGTGATAGTTTACTGTTTGTACTTATATAGAAATTATTTTGAGTTTTTTTTTAATCTATTTTAGTATTTAGAACTACTTGACGTACTTGACGCATTTTCGATAGTGTCATCGACTTATTACGAAACCCTCAGTGCACGACTCATTCTAGCACTTGCCAGATTCATTTGAATAATCAATAATACGAGTACATGTTATACAGGTTCTAGATGATTATCTTTTAGAAACCTTTTCAACAAAACAACAAAAATTATACAAACTTAAAATATATTTTTTTTGTGTAACGAATTTTGTAATAAAAGCATGGAACAAAAATAGATACGAGGTAGAAAATCTGTATGTGAAAATTTGTTAGCTAATTATCAATAATCCTGTATATTAGATAAATTGATACTGGAAAATCTTAGTAGAGCTACTTTCCACGCTACGGCCAGAAAGATAACTGCGGTGGCGGTACATGAAGTGGCGGGGCAGGGAGGGTGTAGATGTGTCACCAGAACGCAATTTTTCTGTTTTGTTCTGAAAGACTGGGCTCTTAATAGATTTTCCGACTCTTTTATCTATGCGTTCGTTTTCCGGTGCGCTCCTTACGTTCGTTACCACTATTCACTCCTCTTCGGTTTTATCAAAAACTATACACGTAACTCTTTTATATGTCGTTCCACAAACATGTATAACAAACATTTTTCAGAAATAGATCCTTTTAGCATTCGTTCTAATCCTATTAAAATTAATTTAAAAGAGGTTTGGCAGTAAGATTGTTGCCCGACTATGGTACGTGAGGGTAATATGGTCATCCGGTTAATATGGTCATCCGGTTAATACTGTCATCCGGTTAATATGGTCATCCGGTTAATATGGTCATCCGGTTAATATGGTCATCCGGTTAATATGGTCACTTTCCTATAACTCAAAAACTACAGCCTTGTTTGCATAAATGGCTTTGTGATACGATAGCTATACATCAGTCAATCGGTAATAAAGAAGCTTTATCGACGCCATTTTTACATTTGACATTATAGTAAATATTTTAGCGATGTACTATGGTGTAGTGTAGTTAGTATTTTTAAGTAGATTTTTCGGAGTGTTCCTAGTTATTGCCAAAGGTTGTTTGCTACTTTATTCGTAATGTATCAGTTATAGTATACCAATTTGTGTTTTTGTATTTGTCTTTCTCCTAGTTTGGCTTTATAGGGCGGCAAAGTTTAATGTGACCATATTACCATCGCGTACCTTATGTTGTCTCACAATATAAATAATATGGTTTCTTAATGTAGATTTATTTGCACTATTTAGTCCTTATGTCACATGTAAATATAAAATGTAAACTATATATTTGAAATAGGACTGTTTGTTGCCAAAAAAAGAAATGAAAAAAAAATAGTGGAAATTACCTTTACTTGGAGAAAATAATGAATAAAAATTAAAAAAAAACTGCAATAATATCCAAAAATTGCAAAAGGTCATATGAGTTTTAAAAATAAAAAAACGAGTATTTTTTTTGCTTCTTTTTGCATATGTGCTACTTTAATATAAAATTATTATTAGCGCCACTCTGCACTGCATGAATATCGAAGCCACAATAACAGGTGTACGGATTGCAGTACAGTTCATTTGAACATAGTGAGTGTTCGGAATGCCATATCTAGTGCGTAGTACCTTACATATGCGTGATAATTTTATGATTACGTAAGTATGTATTTTGTTTTTTATTTTAGCATTGATCGATTCAAACCATTAAGAAATTAGTCTTTATCATTTATAACTTTTTTATTATTTTTTTCCAATTTATTCACATGAGAAATTTACAATTTTTATTTGAATAAATTGACAAATCATCGGTGAGCAACTTGATATTTCATTCATTTTGTTGATTAATACGAAAATTCATAAATATTCTTACATTATCTGAAAATGCTGATATGATACAAGAAAAAAACATAAAAATGACATCAAATGTGATTTGCTAATAAAATGTAAACTTTAAAATCGTTGCCCTGAAAAGGATGCATTTTCGACTTGTTAACGTATTCACGCCTTGTACGGAATTTTTTTATCAGCATACTAACTCAAGCACTCTCTGGCAACCCCGTAAGGACTTTTTTTGAAGAATCGAAAAATACGTATTCACTTATTTTAATACAGAATACTTTCAGTAATTTTCGAGTCATTCGCCCCGCAAAATAAAAAGTTTGACGTTTGCCATAGCCACGCAAGCTGGTTGATGGTAGTTGCCATAGTCGGCAAGCGGGTTGGCAACCGCAGTTTTTTTTTTATTTTAATCTTTATTAGGATGACGCTGCTGTCCATATCCTGATGTGTTTCTCTCTGTCGCCATCCACGGGATTATATGGGGTAGTGGGTAATCTTACTCCGCCACTACACAGTTCTCAAATAAATAATAATCACAGATATTACAAATGTAATTAAAAAGAAATTACCTACAAACTAATGTTATTTATGTGTGTGTATATATTGTTACGCGATCCAGTCGACGACACAACTAGCGCCATCTAGTTTCAGGAACGAGAGCGAGGGGAGCGTTGCAGTTTATGACATCACAGATCTCTCAACCGACAGCGCCACCCGAAGAACTAAGTTTCTAGAAAATCTATACTCGAACTCTCGGTACCTTACGCGTGTTTACTTGAACATTCCGGATATTTTGCTAATTTAAATAAATAGGTGGCGCAAGATGCGATCGGGACAGAGTTTAACTCGGCGACACAAGCGAAGCTTCGGAGCGGAATTAAGTGAATTAGTGTGTTTAATTATTAGTGTTTTTAACTTTAATTTGTATAAAGTAAATTAAAGTGTTAATTTAGGTAATTCTATCGGCAATTTTTATTGTCACGAACCTCAAGCTCGTAACAATATCTTAACGAATTGTTTTTTAGTAAATACCGACATAAGTAGGGCATATGTTACGTTTCCTTCTTGCATTACTTATGTTTCGTTTTTGAACGTGTGACGTTTTCGGTTTTGAGTCTAGAAAGATCGCTAAACACTTGTTTTCAGAACCAATATTTTAAATAATAGAGGAGGTCAATGCCGATTCTGCATCTACAGTGGACAGGACAGACAGGACAGGATCGGTGTTTAAAAATGGTAATAAAAATACTCGTATGTTTAGTGCACTTAACATTAAAATGCTTAATCAGTTGGTGAACGAAACATAAAAACTATAATGCTTAATTTTATTACAATAGTACTTACGTATAATAGTGACGGTCATCAGACCAGTGCAATGCATTTATTTGAATTAATTTTGATAATTTCGTGTTTTGTATTTGAATGCACTTTAGGACATTTAAAAGATATGGGGGAAGTGACATTAAACTGGACTGTTGAATTAGACAATCTAGAAAGTAAAATAGTCGGAGGTGTACCAACGGATCTAAAGCAATATCCATTTAACATCCAGTTCTTTAATCGTGGCGCAATGTGTGGTGGCAGCATTCTAACTAGCAAAACTGTGTTGACGGCGGCTCATTGCTTTGATCACAACCGTAACGTTGCGTCAATGATTGTGATGTCGAGTGCGTTTACAGTGCACTGCAATTTCTAAAATAAATAAGCACATTAATGCATTTTTAGGTTGATAGAGAAAAATTACGGCTGCGGAGAATTAGAGTGATTGGTTTACACTTTTAATTTAAATGGAATTTTTCATTTTTTATTACAGGCTATGACCTGATATAACGGAAACGCATGAAAGGTGGATTAATGTTCACAGTTCCACAGAATACCGGCGTTAAAATGGCAGCGTAATTCTGCTGTGTTTCGTATGATTTTTTATAGAATAAGGGTGACAAACGAGAACACAGTCCACCTGATGGTAAGTAGATGCTGCGGTCCATAGATATCTACATTTATCTTCAATTAAAAATCTATATGCAGTTGCGTTGCCAGCCCTGAGGTTTGAGATGGAAAGCCTTGTTTCCAGTAAAATGGGTCTCCGGTTCTCTACACTCGCCATACAAAACACAGCAGCATTAAGCTGCTATTTTACGCTGGTATTCTGTGAGAGCACGGTCCCACCCCGGTCGAGCCGAGCCAATCGTGCTGCAACCACAATATAGCAGCAGCATTTTCGGTGCCGAAACCTACGACAAATCCCGCTCCCTCTCTGGCTACTGACAACTGCCGCCCCCGTCGTTGGGTCCGGGCGTCAAGGCTTAAGCCCACCCGCACCTCCAGCGCCGAAACGCAATGCTTAGGTAGAGCCTCCAGCAATTAAGGCTTACCAGATGTCTCTTGCTTTGCCTGAGCAGAAGTTATACAGTGCTATTATAATTGAGAAGTTGCATTATAAACAAAAGTTATTAAACACACAAAACAATGCCTCAGTGGTTTGCTACTAAAGTTATGAGCATTTTTGAAGTGAAACCTTCTTAAGAATCCCTATGATTTAAAACTCAATAAAAAAAGGAGACAAACATATACATTTATAGGATTTTTCCTACGACAAAATGAGATAGAATACAGTACACAGTGTTTCTATTACGTATGGAGATTATGCATGTGATTTATGAGCATTAAGGATTAAAAACTTTATTCATTAGAAAAATTTAAGTACTTACGATTGTAAATTTGTACAACCAGTTGCCAGTGATGGATCCTCTTTATGGATCTAAGACGTGGTCCTTTACTGTTGGCCGTATAAGGAAGCTCAAGTTCGCGGAGGGCTATACTCGGGGTTTCTCTGACTGTTTTCTGTGGGTTTGACTGTGACTGGTTTCTGAGGAGGTTATTGCTTAATGATTTTTTATATTTACGCGAACACTACACATTGAAATAATACGGAATTTATCGCGTATATTTAACTTTTTAAATACCCGACGTTTCGAACGCTTTACAGCACTCATGGTCACGGGCGGGACTGAGATGTTCAACGTCCATATGTCATAGTTAACCGCGGTTACCATAGATAAGTAATTGCTGTTAGCCTTTTGGATATTATAGCTTCATAGGTCTCAGGGTCCACGGCCTGAGAGAATACACGCAGTAGAACTAGAGTAATCGACATAGTCGAAAAGATTAGTTAGCTGAAGATGCAATGGGCCGGCCATATAGCTTGAAAAACCAACAACCGATAGGGAAGAAAGGTTCCCGAGTAGCAGCCGCGTACCGGTAGACAAAGTGTAGGGTTTCCCCGGAGGACATGGAGTGAGGACCTGATAAGATATGCAGAAAGTCGATGGATGCAGGTGGCTCAGTGCCCGCGCTTTTCCTTTGGGAAGGCCTATGTTCACCAGTGTACTTCTGAAGGGTTGTAATGATAATGAGGTTCATTTATAGATTAAAGTGATTGATTTAAATTAATCAAACTGCATTATTCATGATAGCTTCCATCTAAAAAGACATTTCTTAAATTCCAGATTCTCGCTATGTTTTCGATCTCAAAGCTCATTCTCATGAAGTTTGGGATTATAAAATACACGAACATTATAACGAAACCGTTGTATTTTCTAACGATATAGCTGTCATATTTATTCACGATGAATTTAAGTTTGAGAACACAGTTAAAAGAGCTATCTTATGTGATAATGATAATTGGAAGAATGAGAAAGAATTATTTGATGCGACTGGCTGGGGTGCTATTCAGGTGCTTAATATTACAAAAAAAAATATACATTGTTTTCCTTCATTTTATGAATTAATTTAATATTTCATACAATAGTACGGGGGCGAAACATCGAAAAGTGGACTGATGGATACAAAACTGAGGTTTATTTCAAGGGAAAATTGCAATATGTACTACAGGGGTTTTATGGGTCCAGATATGTTTTGTTTGTATGGCGACGGAATAAGAGACACCTGTCAAGGCGATTCAGGTGGAGGAATATTGTGGAAAAAGTATGACTTAATAAACGACACTTAGTATCTATAATTATTACTAATTTATAAATTAAAAACAACGATAATTTTCAGCGTCATAGTTGGCATTGTATCACATGGCAGAGGATGTGCCAAGGAACCCGGTATTTATACAAATGTATTCTTTTTCAAGTCATGGATTCTTAGAACTGTTGAAGTATTATATGAAAGATATTGTCTGTTTCATAGAAACTCAATTCAAGATATAACATAAAATTACCCAAATAAAATCCACTCCTTATCTCAAGTACAACTCTGCGTTCCTCGTATAATAATAAACTAAATATCGCACGATATTTTACTACTCGTAATTGTTTTTGGTAAATCCTTCACCATTCAGGCTATACTGCTCCGGAACTCCTTGCCCAATGACGTTAGAAAAATATCTAATAGGCCGCCTTTAAAAGATTGGTACATAAGCACTTTATGAAGATATTAGATGATAGTTAGTATGGTCAATTTGGGTAGGTATCTTTGTTATTTTATTTATAGGTTTATATTATATATCCATTTGTATTTAAAATATGTATATATTTATGTATGTATCTGTATGTAAATGTATATTGGTGTCTGTATTAATTTTTATAGTATAATTCTCTGATTTACTCCATTGTTCATTTTATTTTGTCACCTATCACATTATTTCCACACGTCCCGTGTTGACTGGGAGAGAATGCCGAAAGGCTATGAGTTCGACTTTTTTTAATCCTTTTTATTAAGGTTCAATAAAGTGTAAATAAATAATAAATAAAATATTCCAGTATATCTATTTTTAAGTTTAAAATTTCCTGTTTGACATCGGATGGCATTTAATGTGCTTATTGCTTAAAATAAATGTATGATGAAATCTAATCACTCCAAAGTAATTACTAGTTATGTTTGCTTATGTACCATTTATGTTCTGCTTTTTAATAGCATCTATGCGAACAATTACGTTACGGTATTATTTTCAATCGATGTTTAGGTTTCTTGGCAATGAAATTTTGCGTTCTTGTTGCTATAGTGCAGGGATATCTATGTGTTAATGTTAAGGAAGTGTGGAGACGTAATACGACTCGTTCTTTCGATGAAATCGAGGGTAGGATAGTGGGGGGAAAACCAATTGCAATCGAAAAGTTACCGTTTGCAGTGCAGTTTTATAATTTTGGTTTAATGTGTTCCGGTGTTATCATAAATAGCTGGTCTGTACTCACAGCTGCACATTGTTTTGATCATAACAAAAATGTTTATGATATGGTTATCCAAACTGGTGAGTACTCATATGGTTAAAATTTCTTTTGTTAAATCATTGCATTCAATATGTGATGAACTAAATTAGTTAATTTTGATATAAACTCATTTATATATTAGATTACAATAGAGGTAATTTTCACAAAATTTAAATAATACTTTTTAATAAATATTATTTATATTTTTATGAATATTTTACATGGAAGTCTTGCAAGCATTTCATTTAACACAGATCAAAAAGTGAATTGGTTCCCAAAATATTCTGTAGTTTAATCACGATCACCATCATTGGCTTTTTAGTTTTCAGTAAAAAGGGCCTTCGGTTCTCGTCACCTATATTACGAAACAATGGTAGTGTGGTTACAAAAGCACTTCTCATAGTAATTGAAAATATAGTTTAGCGCTTTTCCATAGTTGCATAAACGTCTATCGGTCACCAGAGCCTCGTTCATCAAGCAAAGTGCGGATAAGGCTGGCATTTGGAGAAAATATTGAGCCATATTGAATAAAATTACTTTTATAGATTTTATCGCGTTTAATTTTATTATTTTTAATTCCCGACGTCTGGGAATGAGGTGATTGATGCTCCGATGTCAGAGTTAACTCGATATATTCAAGGAGGACTTTGGGGAGAAAGCTCTTACTTACCTTACCTTACTGCACCTGTAAAATCAAGGTTCTACCCGCGGTACGCAGAGCTTCACAATTTTACAATCAGACAAAGTAACTGTATTTTAGAATATCTTAATTCTATAACCTCTAAAATTCGATTTACTATGGAAAGCTAAACAATTCCTTAGCCTTCCTAGATGTGTCAATCATCCAAAATCCTCACAAGATGATAGGTTACACACTGTGTATGTTAAAAACACCCATACTAGCCGATATTTAAATGGTTAATCGCACCAGCATCCTTCACAGTTAGCTACCGTGGGCAAATCTTTGTTACAGAGAGCACGAGGGATCTGTGACTGCACACACCTGTCCGCCGATCTTCAGCATGTCAAGTAGGTTTTGCATGACAACAAGCTTTGGGTTCCGCGCCTCCGTCACCGTGACCTAGTGATGCCGGCTACAGTCGAGCGTGTGTCTGCTGTACTACCATATGACAGGTGTCACAGACAAGATTGACTATATCTTGAGGCAAGCTTCTGTTAGAACATTCTACAAGCTGTGGAAGAAGATTAGTCAGTTCTTATCATGCGTCAAGCGTAATATCCCTCTATAAGATGTAGGAGTGTACAAGCTTAATTGTGAATATGGTCTCTCGTATATAGGGCAAACGAAAAGATCTAAAAAAATTGGTAAAAAAGAACACACAGTTGACGTAAAACACCGACGCTCTGGGAAGTCTGCAGTTTGTGATCATATCCTAGACGGCCCCTGTTATTACATCAAGTTTGATAGATCACAAATCCTTCACGATAGGACATCAATTTCTACCAAGTATGATAAGTGAGGCTACTGAAATTAAAAAAAAACATCCTAATTTCAGTAGAGAATGGATCTAATCATACCAATGTAAGATTTAAAGACAAAGTAGGTTGATTCTGCGTAGATCGGACAAAAGTAATAATTAAAACCTAAAGGTACATCGGGTTAACTTTGACATCGGGACGTCAATCACCTTAGTCTCCCGTGACCATGGGATTCTCAAAGCACCCGAAATGAAACGAAAAAAATATGTAAAATTAAACGCGATAAAATCCGTAAAAATAGTTTTATTCAATGTGTAGTGTGAGCGCAATTATAAGAAATCATTATGTTGGACCATTCTCTTGCAAGAGCTAATGAAAACGATCATCAATCTAGTTGAATAATTGTTATAAATTTTGTGAATTTAATGATCTAAAATTTCGCTTATATGTTATACTTATATTAGGTACCAGATATATGTATGATAACGAAGCTGATGTGTATGAAGTGAGGGATGTTGCGATTCATAAAAATTACAGCAAAGCGATGCCCTTCTCGTGCGATATTGCGGTTATATTTGTGAATCAACAATTCACGTTTGGAAGTAAAGTGAAAAAGGCTCTGCTAGTCACACATTCAAAATGGATGAATAAGAACGAAAAAAAATTTGTTGCTGCCGGTTGGGGGTGGATAAAAGTAAGTATGCAAGCCGTTTTGGCAATGCTTACTGTTTAAGGCTGATAATTTTTAATCAGTATGTCAGTTCATGCTATCTATAGAATAAAAGTGACACACAAGCACAAGGTTCACTTGATGGTAATTAGATACTGCGGCCCATAGACATCTTAAGATGGAATGCCTCGTATCCATTAAAAAGGTTCTACGTTTCTCCACACTCACACAGACGAAACACAGCAGCATTTAACTGATATTTTACGCTGCAGCGTGCCTCTAAAACGTAAAAGACACTCTTGTTACACGTTTAATATTAACTTGATCTGTATGTATCTTGGTTTGTACTAAGAAGAATAAAAAGCGCTTATTTCTCACAACCACAATGTGAAATTTAAATAATTTTTTGAAATTTTCACTTACATGTAAAACGGCACAATGCGTTTAAATTACAAATTACAAAAATTTATATTTGTTTCTCGAATCACACACGTACAATCAGTGACAAAACTGGGTACTAATTTGTTATATTAAGTTATATATGCCACTTTGTGGCATTACTTGGGGGAGGCCTATTATATTATGCCTAGGAGGCCTTCAGCAGTTGACTTGTGAAGGGCTGTAATGATGATGATGAATGATGAAGTTATATATATATATATATATATATATATATATATATATATATATATATATATATATATATATATATATATATATATATATATATATATATATATATATATATATATATATTATAGCAGTAGTAGCCCGCAGTCACAAAAACAGTAAAATCTAACAATGGATGTGTGTTGCCATTTAAGAAATAATCCTAAGCTCACCCATTAACTCAAGCAGCAGGCACTGATATTCAACTACTACCTTCGGGATGTCGAGACGAAAAAGAGCCCAAAAGAATAATCCGTGTTAGTTTGTATGAATGATGTGTCTCTTCAGTTCCTGTCAGGCGGCAGTTTGTAAAATATCTTAAACAGCTCTTATGATATAATTTATGTGGTCTAAGACAATTCTATCATATATTTTTGCGTTCCGCTTGTTAACATCGCTGCTTTTTTAAGTAGCTTTCTATTCTTTTTTACATTCACAGTAACTTGAAAAATAAATGCATACAGGACTTATATTTTTAATTCAATAAACGCTCTTTTTCAGTCAGGACTATTACTCCAGATTAACAGTTTCCATATCCGCAAAACAGACGCTATTAGTAAAACAATTGAAACGTTCATATACGAGTATGATTCATGGGACAGGTAATAGGTTAACCCATGTTTCAACGCCGTTACCACGTTTATATGGTATGCAGTAATAGCCATTTAACTCTCTAGCAACAGTACTTGATTCTGTTTGTAAAATCTGAAACTTTTTACTATCCGTAATGATTGATGATAGATGGTCATAATTATACGGACCATACTGCTCGACATAGGAGTGGTCAAAATAGGTAAATTTAGTAATTATACATAGATGATACATAAAGACTCACGCCTATCACCCAGACGGGTAGGAAGAGACTACGGACTTCCATTTGGCACGATCCTACACATACATTCTCGTCGATTAAGGGTACTCTTGATTTGGCCCATTTTCAATATATCGCCAATTTGGTCGATAAACTTTCACCTAGGGCGTCCCTTCCTGAATCTGCCGTTCACTTTCGCAACATAGATTTGCTTTGACACTCTTTCTTCGTTCATTCTTTCTACATGAATAAGCCACCAAAGCATTCCTTTCTTAATCCTTGCAAACCATACTCTTCTGTTACCACACTATTTCTCACCCTGTAATTCAGATTCAGCCGTAACATACTCCTTAATAACCGCATTTCCGCAGTACTTATTCTACTCATGCACTTCTACTGCCACACCCAACTTTATTTGTTTTATTTTAAACTTCGATTAAAATTTTCGGTAAATACTGGTTAGTTATTTATCTCTCTCATATTTTTGTTGTACTAAAGAGTAGTACCATAAATTAAAATAGAGAGTAAAACAGCATCGTAATACACCTTTTCACAGTAGAGTGTAGAGTGCCCCTTTTATTGTATTTCCAAAGTTCAGTCGTGTTTTTATATCCTTATTATATCTATCATCCCTGCTAAATATACATCCCAAATATACAAACTCATCTACTTACTTACTACCAACTCCCTTTCAATTCTTATTTCACATATCGTTTTACTTTCTTCTCTTTCAAAACCATAACTTTCGTCTTACTTGCGTTCACTTTTATTAGCCTTTCTTTCAATTACCTGTCCATTAATGTTACCATCTTTTGCAACTCGGCCGCCGACGACGCAAATATGACTTGATCATCGGCGTACATAAGGCATTTGACGGTTAACTCACATATTCATTCACACACACATATATTTATTATTTACGTTTTTTTGCAAATTAATATGTTGTAAACCAGTTACATTCATTGCTATGTGGCCAACGACACTAGTAATGCTTTTTACATCAGCCGTGCCAATATTTCCTCGAGAACACATTGTCAAGTTATTGGTCTGAAGTCTGAAGTGGAGTTTTTGTTAATCAAAGTCTCGGACTTTGGACGTCTAAATCTAGTCCAGTTTAGCTTTCAGATGACACAGGTTTGCGTGTTTACGTTTTTAAAAATAATCCCTTTGTCAGCTAGCCATCATCGAAATCCTTGGGGTCGACATATCGAATGACGTACAGTTCCGCGGTCACTTGGGAAGGCTCAATTGGCCTCTAAAAAGGTTAACGTTGACCATATCGTGTGAGACCATGTAGTGGTGGTGTAAGAATACTCACTACCCTGTATCATCCCTTGAATAACTTTATAGGGACAGACGGAAAACAACACCAGAGGAATTGTAGGTTCGTTGCCGGCCTTTAAAATGAAGTAGGCTCTTTTCTTGAAGGTCCTTCAGTAGTATCGGTACAGAAAAACAATTGGCGACAGTAACACAACTGGTCCAGCGCAGTGTGGCAAAATATTCAGAGAGTTCAAAAATTAAAGTTTCACTTGATTTACTACATATTTTGTGGCTGTATAAGATTGTCAACTACTCGCATCGTGTCGTAAGAGACGGCAGAGGGAAACGGATCAGGAGATGGGTAGCAGGTAGTAGCGTCTTCCCAGTAACGACGGCAAATAAAAAACTGCGGTTGCCAACCACTTGGTATGTGTATTGACTAATGGTGGTTAATATAGCGCATAGCGCCATATTATAGCACGCTATCTCTCCATAACGCATAGCGCGTCTATGTAAGTAGTCGCCATGACGCTATGACGCTTTGGCGCTATTCATATCAAGTGGCAATTAGTTCTAGCAGCAGCGCTATTGGGAGTAGACGTGTGACCCAAATTTAATCTAGCAGCACGCTATTCATCGCGCGCGAACTAATTTAGTGTTATACGTTGTTTAGTTATTGTATACTGTATATTTATAAGTGATCGAAGGACAAAGTTGCCTGCTACAAAAGAAGCCCAACTAAAGTTTTTAAATGTAAATAAAACATAGATACAAAGTGTATATAATAGTGTTTGTAAATAGTTGATTTCTGTATATACAATCAAAAACTTTTAAATACACCTTTAATTGATTTTTTATAATTTATACTAAGGTTAAAATAACGTTTACATCAATTATAATGAAAATGATTAATTTAATTTTGTTTTTTAGAAGTACATGCCTTAAAAATATTTTTAGGATTATAGAAAGTCGTAAGTTAGCCTGAAAAGTATGAAAGAGCGTTTATTGATTTCTCTTTGCCACTTTGTTTTATTTTAATCTAAAATGCGACTTATTACGAATTAATGTTCTTATATAGCACGCGGTCTATCCAATGAACGGCACGTAATGTAGCGTACTCCGAGATATAGCGTGCTGCTAAACTTAACGCGCTTGCCAGCCTCCTACACGCTTTCTTATAAATAGCGCGCTATAACATAGCGTATTTAATAGCGCGCTAGAAATTTATAGTTTATAGTATGTAGCGTGCTATTGATTTATAGTCGTTTTGAACAACTTTAGTATTGACTATGGCAAATATCCCCACGCCCCATTATGAGGCGATGTATGGGGCAAGTCTAGAATTTTATAGACTGCGGTTGATTTTGTAGCATTTTATTTGCAAATTCTTAGCGTGTAGGTTATAACCTAAGAATAGGAAAAAGTCTGTTGATTACAGAAATATTTTTTTAGCTTGTATAGAAAATGCTCTAATCTTCAGGATACAATAGTGGCTTAAATGTATATCATGCAGTCACCAAAGGAGACGGTCCGAAATTGTATGAAGCATAGACCTGGTTTTGTACAAGTAGGGAAATAAATTATAATAATATATTACATTATTATACTACTACTATATATTATTATACTACTTTTGGTCATTCTAATCCATGAATTTGCCTTTATTTCAGTGGTATTAATACTTTATTTTTACCAAAAACTGCAACACTAATGGCGAATTGATGTTGTTTTGACGTTATCTGTCAACTGTCAGGAGGTTATTGATCAATTTATTGACAGACATTTTTTTAACTGGCTTTACGGCTCTGGGTTCTAGCCCTTCTGAGCCTATAATTTCTTTCGGAATCTTAATTTTTATATTCTTTTTCTGTACAATATGCTGATGCGTCACATTGCGAAGCCCTTGGGAGATTTTGACGACAGCTCAACCCAGCGGACAGTTGATGACGACAGCTACTCAAGTTCATAAGGCGCCCAAGCGATCAAAATAACTTGAGGTTTATATTGACATCAAAGCAATCGTTTCGTCGTTTTATTTAATAGTTCATACGCGCGGACACTTAATTCCCAAAATCGCATCACTTTTACAAATCAAAATCCACTTCAAACCATTATCCAAGCGACAAAACAGGAGCGATAATCCGTCTACGGCCAAATTCCCACCAAAACTACATTTAACAAATATTTGAATTCTAAAAGCGTGGAGTATAGAGGTAAGGAGGATAATCTTCCATACGAAAATAGTTGAAAATGTGTCCATCTGTAAGCAGTAAATAACATTTCAAAAACTCTCCACAACAGCGCTCGAGTAGCTACAGGGTATGATAAATCGCCGTAAAATACGTTGAGAGTGATTTTGAAAATAAAAATTTTGAAAGCAATAAAATACTTATTGTAAAAAGAATGATGGTGAACGTCTGTGCAGTAAAAAATATAAAAAGTTGCTTAAAATTTAGACTGTAACTACAATGGCGCCACCCTTATTTAGTGCTTTCCCACGGACACTCTTTTATACAAAATCTGTACTCCTTACCTCTACACTCCATATCTGAAATGTTGTGTTATTCTTATCATTGATAGCCTATCAGGTAGATATATTATGTACAATAGCTAAAATGCTTAGAAACTTGGGGATGTGCTATTTTGGTCTTGGAACAAGTAACGTTCTAGTTGATATTTGCATATCAATATTAATGTAATCCAGGAGCTCCGAATAAACAAAAAAATATCACACTACCTACATAGGGTATGTTCCGAAATACAACGCAGTATACTGTCCAATGCAAATGACGTCATGAATCGACGCTATACTGGTGATTCGTTCCAAAACATTGGACAGTATATGACGTCATACTTTTGCCCCATTTAGAAAAGTGTTGGCGATTATTTTGTCATTTTGTGATCCAAAAATCATTATATCCTCCTAATGAATATGCCAGCAATTATTCTATAATTTTTTGTATTTGAATAAATAGAAACAAATTCTGGCATGCTTCATTCAGCGCACACACAATTAAAAATTGTTTTATTGTAGCCGGATATCCGACGCAATATGGCGGCGGCACGCCAGTACAACATAGTGTCAATTGATGACGTCATTAGCATTTAACAGTTTAATGGGTTGTATTTCGGAACATACCCATAATTTCATGACTCAAGTCACTTGTCATACATGACATTTGACATATAATTTTATAACTGGAAGGGCGCCATCTTGTAAAATCATCAAAAATTGGGATTGCATTTTTATTTTCAGCAAGTTATTTAGTTCGATTTATTTCCTTATTTTATTTTTAATGAAATTCCTTAATTTTTGGGCCTAAAATGGACCGTCTCCTTTAATGCATGATTTTTGATATGAATATGTATGTACATTGTGGACGTGATCAATATCAGAAAATCATGTGTTAAATTACCGTTGATAAATCACTCAAAAGTTTAAATCGTTTTATCGAGATATCAAATTTATATCTCGGTGACATGAAATTCGGAAAGTTTACGGTTGTTTATCAATTTTCTGGAACATGTGTTGTTTTATTAGAATAACGAATTTTTTGTATTTTAAGCCAATAATTTTCGATTATTGTGTTGTGACTTTGGATTTGGTTCCCTTTATTGTTTTAATATTTACCTCATAAAATGAAGTGATCTATTTATTTTCTAATCGTAGTGATTAATTAAAGTTGCAGCCTTTTTTATGTGGTAGAGTCACGATGCATTTATTTTATGGTTGTAGTAGAAATAGGTAGGCTCGACCGGGGCAGGACCACGCTCTCACAGAATATCAGCGCAAAATAGCATGTGTTTAATATGGTGAGTGTAGAGAACGGGAGACCGTTTTTAATGGAAACGAGGCATTTTATCGTAGTTCTCAGAGGTGACAACACATCTGTATTTTAATTTCGAAAATAAATGTCTATGGGTCACAGCATCCACATCTACTTACCATAAGGTGGACTGTGTGCCTATATACGTCCCAGTAATGGGCAAAGGCCTCCTCTCAATTATGAGAGGGTCTATTGTTATTATATTTATTATTTATATTTATTTTATTAAGCGTTGGAGCAATACCGGACGGATTTTCGACTAGTTAAAAGAGTTTGTCAAAAACTTTAGTTTCTAGACATCCATATAAGTCAGATTTCTGAAACATGGCGCAAATCGTTAATGGTTACACGTAATTTAGCTATAAGAAGCTTTTACTTTTCAAAACTCAACAGTTTCTGCTTAAAATGTGTGCGAAGACAAGGCATAATTTTTTATATGCATGATGAAGAATTGGCCATCAACGAGAAGACCGGACGTCGCTAAAAATCGCAAATAGGGAAAGACCGGACAAACGAAATTACCTTGTTTTATAAAATATTGCGCAGCACACGCCCTAGCCCTACTTTTCGGAGCGACTGGTTGAAACTTGGAGTCGGGGCAGAATAAAATGGAGTCTTGTACCATATTGCTAGCTTTCAAAAATATAGCATCATTCACCGGAAATTTGAATTTTACGGTCTTACCCCATCACCGATCTTACCCTAATGCACTATATATAAAATAAAAATTTAAATTACAGGTGTCTGTACATTTTATATTTAAGTAAAAAATTGATTGGGAGGGACTAAAAATAAGTAATTGAATACATTTCTATCATCTTTAGAATTGTCTGTCTATCCGTCTGTTGTTTGTTAACTAAGCATGTATAAAGAACTGATTTATATTAAAATAGTGGTTAAGAAAATTGTGAAGCGTTTTTTCGTTTTACATTTAGTCTCCGTTTTAATAATATCGGTTCATCTATCAAAAGTTATGATTGATATTCTTAAGTATGGGTACGAAGTATAGGTACGAATTTGATCAAGGGCATATTTGTAATTAAACTATGTGAAATAGTGTTCCATAATGATATAATTGTATCTAAACAGATCAAACAAAAACAATAAAGAATAACGCAATTAATAGTTATAAAAAATATATAAACCCTAATATCTTATTGAAAAAGTACAATAGTTAACCAATATCATCGATAGATGGTGTTGTGCAAATTACCTATTTATCAAATTTTAAATAATGAGGTTTGGTTATAATTTTTTTCTTAACCGCAGAGTACCTACAACAACATCATCGTCATTTCAGCCCTTCACAAGTCCACTGCTGAACATTGGCCTTCCTCAAGTAATGCAACAAAGCACGGTCCTGAGCCACTTGCATCCATCGACTTCCCGCATGTCTTACCAGGACGTCACTCCATCTAGTGGGGTCACCCTACACTACGCTTACAGACTACTAAGAGGATACTACGCTTACCGGTACGAGGCTGTCACTCAACAACCTTTTTCCATCCATTGTCGGTTTTTCGAGCTATATGTCCGGCCCATTACCACTTCAGCTTACTAATCCGTTGGTGTATGTCGGTTCTACTGCGGTACCTACAACACGGTAAATCAAATTTTAAAAGAGCTATTAATTTTTTTTTGGTTTCGGCGACGATAATAGGAGCTTGGGCGTATGCATATTACACTTTTCTTTTGCAGTTCCAAAAAGCTTTAAAATTTACATTGTCATGAAATTGAAAAGTTACTTTACCCGATTTTGAGTTGTGTATACGTTATTCCTATCCGTTCTTTTCTAAATATCATACATTTTTTTTATTTCACTGTACATAATAAATAAATTACTATAATTTTGTATAGATAGCGCTATAAGTATTTTCAAGCACCATAAATAAGGTTTCTAAGGGAGATGAAAGACATAATATGTAAATAAATATTTTGCTTGCTGCTTTCAACGCAATGTTTGAATTGGAATAGTAAATATAAGTTTCTTACTTTTATCCAATAACCGTTACAGTATTTTAAAGTCCACTGCTGAACATAGGCCCATAGGATTACGGAACCGAAGAAACGGGTTACATATTATAATATACAGCCAATATGATATGGTCCAAGGCTGAATATAGGCATTTAATGAAATATATAAATAAAAAAGATATTATTGTAGGCATTCTCATACTTCTCGGAGCGGGGAAGAGTCCATAGTCCTGACGCATAATATGTTCTCTTTACTTTAAAATTTGGAATGAGTAATAAAGTGCATATTATTAATTTATGTTTTTATTTGATAAATAATACGTACTTAAAATAATACAAAATTCTTATTTACATTAGAACTTTTTTTATTTCGCGTGCAAATAGTGTTTAAATTTTTTTTATTTATTTTGGCCATGGTTAAAACGAAAGAATAAAATTTAATTTGCCGTAAAGTTAGTTTTGCCATTTACCGACAGAGGTCACAGTTCACTGTCTATCTACTATGTTACACTCTTTGTATTCTGAGTCATAGATAATATACTATACTGAGTGACTAACTCATTTAACAGTGCACAAGCTCAACCAAAACCGCTTGAAGTAGAAATTTAAAATTTAGACAGTAGCTCCCTTTTATGACGCAGAAATCGGCTATGAAATAATTTTGAAAAATTCGATCCCTGAGAGGGTGAAATAAGGGTGTTACAGTTTTTTTTTATTTAAAAAAATATTTTATTGGGCGATTGACTCGATACTTACTGAGATTTTGCGATTTCAAAATGACACCTTACGTGAGACGGGGGGACTGGGGCGGAGGTTGTTCAATTTTGTATGTAGATAAAATATTTTGGTATATTTAAAAAAAATTTAATGCTTTAAAGTAATTAAATAATAAAATATGCCTCTTACGGTTATAGTACCTACAGGGGTGCAAATTTTGTGTGAAAAATATCGTAAAAGTTTACAGCTTAAACCGCTGGATGTAGATGCGTGTAATTGAGACAATAACTTCTTTTTGTTAAGTAGGCAACCACTAAGAAAAACTTTTTTGGAAAATTTTAATCCTTAGATAGTAAAGTAAGGTTTTTAAGAATCCTTTTTACGGGTTGTTTTCATATTTGTATAGGGAAACATTATCAAATGATTTTTGTAGCTTTAAAGTTAGTACGAATACTTATGGATTAAAATAATGCAATTCGTTTGTTTTTATTTTCCTAGTGTTAAAACCAGCATACATGGTTTGCGCGGAAAAATGGTTTTTAATTGCATGGTGGTGGGGAAATACGTAAAACGGAATTATGATAATTATGAATAATACCTATTATAGAACTTTACAAAAATCTGCCCCTATCGATCATCGTATACAAAATATTAAAAATTGCCAATCATTGTGTCAGAGTTAGTAATCCAACAAAAATATAATCAGATCAGATACAGATAAACGGTTTTACTTTCTTTCTGAGGCATAAAGATGAAACACTTGACTCCGGGCTGCTACTCAGAATTTCTTGATAGAAAACTTCTAGATAGAATTCCTCTTGTATACCGTCAGTCTATGGACCTATTAGTCAGACCTATGGTCAAGCCAAAGAGTATAGTAGGTTTGGCCAAAGACATTTTTTTTAAATGAAGGTAAATATAACTTAGAGTCATTACTATACATATACTATACTATAACTTATAGTCGGAGCGCTAGAGAAACGACGATTGTAAGACGTTGACAAATAAAATGTTTAAGGAAATAGTACAGTAAAAATAGGATTTAACATTGCACGAAATTTCCGATTCAATTTTATTTTTTTATGAGATTTAAGATCACTAATTCAGCATAAAATCACAAAATGCCGACAGATCCAGGTGGCGCTTCAAGCGCAATCTTGAAAAAACGTTTTCAGCCGATATCTCGGTAACTATGCACTTTAAGACAAAAGTTATAGGAACCATTATTGTAGAAAATAAAATTTCGCATCTTTTGTTTTCAGTAAACTTTTTGTAAAACTTACCGTTTACGACTTATGGCCCATTTAATGAACAGGTGGCGCTTCAAGCGACATCTTGAACAATTCGAGATACTGCGTATTTAGGGGTTCAGCGGAAGGGAATGGCAATTTTTTTCGACTTACTGAGGATTTCGAATTAACGGGGTTCGAGTTATAGAGATTCCACTGAATATCATAACACGCATATATTGCTCGCGTACTAAAAATATACAGCGAGTGCTTAGCCCCTAAGCTTCTACGAATCAGGAACTAAGTGCTCGCATCAAGGGAGCATTTTATAAACTTTTTTGTTAGAATTAAAATAATTTGAACCGATATCTGCTGAATTGTAATAACAATACGAGTCGATTACCGTGATTGTGATTTATTTTTTGTGACTATTAAAAAGGAGGAAATTCTTATACGAAAATTATTTTGTTTCTTTAGCATTTTTAATTCTTTATAATTTCTTTTTTCACATAATTGCGTCCGAAGTCAGGGGTTTTAAAATACATTGTTTTACCATCGACTTTAGAGGCTATTATGTGAAAATTATTTTATTTCTTTACTCTTTTAGTTAATTAAAGTCGGGTGTTACTTTTTCATTAAAACTGTTTTTTTACATGTAAGGCACACAATGCATCTGATGTTTAGATGAAGCTGTGGTCCATAGATACAAAAATAGACATATTATTATTGTATCCTTGTTTACCACGCTTGAAAGCTGATCGTAGTTCCAGACGATTTGCACATTAGACGTTGTTTTTTTATCGCTTCTCTAAAGATTTTATATATAGTATAAAAACGAAATGCCACTATCATACGATTATGGTACAATAAAAGTCTTGCCTAAACCGTGTAAATATAGTGGATTGATTTTGTAGCTGTTCATCACCAAAGTTTTCTTTATTATACGAGTGTATTTAAACGTTATTATATTTAAGCGTTAAGATATTGAAGTGGCGAATAGCAAAGATTTTCATTTTCATATATAATACATTTATGCAATATCTTAATATTTGTAAAAAAAATTGTACATACACGTCGCACTAGACGCAGCATTACACATTTCTTATATTAAAATATTTTTCATGGTTTTAAAAATAAATGAAAAAGCACAGCAAAGCCAGATTTATACGTTTATTAATCTTCGTCTTTAAGGCGAAGATCGAGGCCGGCCACATATACACGGAATCCCGTTTTATCCACAAAATTTTGAACGGAAAAATGCCGTAGGTGTCTGTGACGGGTCTTTGATTTTATATGGACTTGCTGCGTTCGGAATCCCGAATCTATATAAATAAAGGAGAATATGTGGCGGGCCTAAGGGAAATTAATGAAGCACTTGGAAAAATTGAAGATAAAGTAATGGCAATGGTAGGCAATAAATTAAGCGACTTTGGAATGATAAGCCCTCAGCGAACAACCGAAAATGAACTAAGTGATGAAATTATACGTGAAACAAACACGATATTCCAGCTTTGCAGCAGCAAGTAGCAGAATTTGTACCCCGCTTGCTTCCCGAACAAAAACGAGTTTTTGACAAAGTGTTAGGACAAATTGAATCAGGAAATGGTGCACTTTTCTTTTTAGATGCCCCTGGAGGAACTGGGAAGACATTTTTGTTAAATTTATTATTAGCGCAAGTACGGAAAGATAAAAACATTGCTGTGGCCGTAGCTTCCTCCGGTATAGCCGCCACGCTTATTTAAATTTCTGTATTAAAACTCCCTCTAAATCTAGCCCAGGAAGAATCGTCGATCTGCAAACTTAGTAAATATAGTGCACGAGGTATAATGCTACGATTATGCAAACTTTTAGTGTGGGATGAAAGTACAATGTCGCGTAAAAAGGTTGTATAAGCACTAAATCAAACGCTCCAGGATTTGCGCAGCAATACCGATGTAATGGGAGGATTGGTGGTTTTACTGGCTGGTGACTTTCTCCAAACTTTACCTGTCATTCAAAAGGGCACACCTGCAGATGAAATCAAAGCATGCCTCAAGACACACGTCTTTATTTTATGGAACAAGGTGACAATATTCAGTTTAACCACGAATATGAGAGTTCATTTGTATAATGATATCAATGCTGGAAACTATGCTGACACACTATTAAAAATTGGCGATGGGCGGTTGGAAACTGATGCTGTTTAAAAATTAGTACAGAGTCATTCCGAATTAATTGCGAGTTGCGAGCGTTTATTCAGATTTAACGAACAACATGCATGAAGACAAATGGTTATGTGAAAGGGCGATTCTTGCATCAAAAAATGAGAGCGTTAACAAAATAAATTCAGATATATTAAGCGAAGTAGCAGGAAAAATAACAGAGTATTTGTCAGCAGAAACAGTTATGGACACAGAACAGAGCACTTCATATCCCGTAGAGTTTCTAAATTCTCTAGAGTTATCAGGTGTGCCCTCATATAAGCTTCAATTAAAATTAGGCGTCCCAGTCATGCTAATGCGAAATTTAGATGCTCCTCGGTTATGTAATGGGACAAGGCTGCATGTGACACATCTTAAACGGAATATAATCGGTGCTAAAATTTTGACAGGCGTAGGAAAAGGTGAAAATGTTATTATACCACGGATCCCAGTGATTCCCACAGATATTCCTTTTCAATTCAAAAGGTTGCAGTTCCCTATTAAACTCAGTTTTGCAATGACAATTAATAAAGCGCAAGGGCAAACGTTACAGGTAGCGGGGGTCAACTTAGAAAAACCGTGCTTCTCTCATGGTCAGCTGTATGTAACATATTCGCGTGTGTCAAATGCCCAGAATCTCCACATTCTTTCCCCGAATGGAAAAACATATAACATTGTATACAGTAGCGTCTTAAAATAGTGTTCAGTCAGTTTTTTTCCAAAATTCCCACAATCAATTAATCAGAATTCCCACAGATCTTCCCTTTCAATTCAAAATTTCCTATTTAGCTCAGTTTCCTTTCAACTCAAAAGGCTGCATCTCTGACGGATCTTTTATTTGGCTCAGTTTCCTTTCAGTTCAGAAAACTGCATCTCTGACGAATCAATTTAGCTCAGTTTTTTTTTCAAAAGTCTGCTTCCCTGGCGGATAATTATGCTCAGTTTCCTTTAATAAAAAAAAATATCCCATTTCCATTTGGAATAAACAGGCTATTTTCATGCTTTCCTATACGTTGCGTTTCAAAACATTTAAATAGTCTGACGAATCAATTTTGCTCAGTTTCCTTTTAATGACTGCATCTCTGACAAATCTATAAAACTCAGTTTTCTTTCAATTCAAAAAGCAATGGATATTTCATTTCCCAGTGACCATGCGGGCGAAGCCGCGGGTAACAGCTAGTTAATAATATATCGGAGTTTTTATTTGGACAACACAAACACGTACGCACACACAACACATACACACGCATATACAAACACACACACATATGCGAATCATCACTTCTAAATTTACTTGTTTTCTTTTAGTACGGAGGCCCACTTTCTAGTAAAGGCCTACAGAAAACTCATCTACAATATGTACCTAAAAGAGATTGTGAAAAAATGCATAAAATAAATCTCACAGCGGATATGTTTTGTTTGTATGGAGATGGAGATCGGGATACGTGTAAAGGTGATTCAGGAGGCGGAGTGCTGTGGAATGGGTACATAAGTTTTTTTTTTCAATTATAGTATCTAGGTAGTCCCATTTTATGTGTTCTATGGACGCAGTCATCACGTTTTTGGGTTGGATCTGAGGGTGTATTGATCCAGCAATTATTGAGTAAATTATTTTAAAGCATAAAATATTTTTTATGTTATGTTTTGTATATTACCGGTCAAACCCGAATTTAGGCCAAAATTGTTTTGCCTAGGTCAAACTAGTTCATCCTATGGCCGATAGGACAAACTAGTTCAACCTAAGAGAAACCGATTGAGCCTAATATAAATAAGAACACTTCAGGATACACTAGTATGGCCTAGTAGTCTATACTAACAGGGAATAATAAAATACCAGAAGTAATGAAATCAAGATGCATTTATTAATCAGATTAAAGTCAATTTAACTTATTTTGGACGGTGTACTCTGATGGCACTTGGAATTGCACAGCACCATTGTCGAAAGTCCAACTCTAGGCTCAATCCCAAATAAGGCCTTGTAAGGCGATTGTTTTAGTCCAGAATGAAAGGCGTGGTTTTTCATGAACTGAATATATCTTAAGCCCTCCGAATCGTTGTCCTTCAAACAAGAACTTATCTATATCTTGATTAGCGCGTAAAACGGAACTCTGACTTTGACTGTGTTTCGGTTTTCCTTGCACAATTTTAAGATCCGGCTAAAAAGTCGCGAGCTCATTTATCACACTATTAAGAAATTCTCAACCATTGTCGGATTGGAGAATATACGGCGCGCCTATTGTTAAAAATATATCATTCAAGTGGTAGGCGACTTCTGCCGCTCTCTTTGATGTTAACGCACGTAGAAAACAAATTTTGTAGATGGTCTTGGTAAACCATAATAAATATAAATTGTCCATCTGATTGTGTCTGAAAATCGAACAAATCCACCTGAAATCTGCTATTCATTTCAGGTTAAAGAATCGGCTTTGAAACTAGTCCTCCCTTATTTTTTGTTTTCTTTTGTTGACACACATCACGCATTGATAAATAGAGGTTTATCATTTCTTCTGTGATATTAGCATATTTTTTGATATCTCGGCTAACTTCCTGTCACGTCCACCGTGTTCAATCGCCACATAAACTGCATCGATCACTTCAACGCAAAACTAGGCACAACAAAGAACGGTGAGCTGAACGTAGGGAAATTTGGGATAGGGCAACGGAACCCAATTTCATGGAGAAAGTAGGGACTCTTTATGATGAATTCTTTATTCCAGAAGCGACCCCACAGAAAGTGGACCTGGTCGAGCCCCGACGGTTCGTAAAAAAATGAGATTGACTTCATTATGACGACTAGACGGCAACTGTTCAGTGATGTCTCAGTGATCGCAAAGGAAAACTGGCCGTATCGTTAGAGGCACACTAAACCTAAATGTTAAGTTGGAGAGGTCTCGTCTGATGAAGTCAACGCTACGTCCTCCTCGTGTTCTGATCTGGGAATCCTGAAATCTTTCGGATCGAGTTACAAAACCGTTTTCAGTGCCTAGAAGATTGCAATGCAGTGGACGATATAAATGACAAGCTCGTGGAAACTGCCCATGTGGTTGGAGCTAAGTTCTGCAAGACCCACCGCAGAAAAACACAAAAACTCTCTGATCACACTCTTAATCATATGGCTGTTAGATGGGAGATGAAGCTGTACTCGTCACCAGATTTGACAGAATATAGGCAACTGAACGGACAGATCTCAAAATGCGTGCGGCGGGACTTACGCAACTTTAATACCGCTCGTATTGAAGAAGCGAACGAGCGGAACCAGGGCTCCAAAGTCTTCGCCAGAAAAGAGCCAACTGCCAGAAAAAGCCAACTGTTAAAGCTGAAGACTGACTGTGGCAGCATCTTTTCCGGGACACCTGAGATTCTGAGTGAGATTGAGAGGTTCTAAGGGCAGCTGTACACATCATCGTTGGAGCCACACGCAAGTGTGAGTAACGATCCAAGAGCAAGTCTTATCCGACACTATTCAGATGATATCCCGGACGTCAGTTTGAGCGAGATTAGAACTCTAAACCACATTAAAAACTTTTAGGGCCCCAGGCGAGGATGAAATTACAGTGGAGCTTCTGAAAGCGGGTAGCAAACCGGTACTTGAAGTCCTTCAGAAGCTCTTCATTTCCGAACTCCATAGTGGCACTACTCCCGAGGCGTGGAGCAGAAGTGCGGTGGTCTTGTTCTTCAATAGCTGGAGGAGTTTAGCACCATTCTCAATAACCTCGATAGTGTCTCCCAACGGTTAGGTCTTAAGATGAACTTGGCCAAAACAAAGATCATGTTCAATGTCCATGTCACACCTATACCGGTAATTGTTGGGAGCACTAAGCTCGAAGTTGTTGACGAGTATGTTTACCTGGGGCAAATAGTTCAACTACGAGTAGGTAAGTCCAACTTCGACGGAGAGGTCAATCGACGGATTCAACCCGGCTGGGCAGCGTTCGGGAAATTACGATACATCTCGTCAAGTATACCTCAAAATCTGAAAACTACATTGTACAACAGGATACTCAAGGTCGCTGAGCGAGCTATGGAGAAGGCTATGCTCGGGGTTTCTCTGCGTGATAGACTTAGCGATGAGGATATCCGAAGTAGAACCAGAGTGATCGACATAAGTCAACGGATTAGTAAGCTGAAGTAGCAGTGGGCCGGCCATATAGCTCGAAGAAACGACAACCGATGAGAAAAAAGGTTCTTGAGTGGCAGCCTTGTACCGGTAGGCACAGTGTGGGGCATACCCTACTAGATAGAGTGACGACCTGGTAAGAAATGCAGAAGTCGATAGATGCAGGTGGCTCAGGACCGTGCTTTAGTGGCTTTCTTTGGGAGAGGCCTATGTTCAGCAGTGGACTTGTGAGGGGACTGTAATGATAATGATCACGATACGTTTATAAAAGTTAATTTAAAAAATAAAGTTGCAGCCTATGTTTGTTTCTGTTCTTGGCATTGCCTTTACATATGTAATTACTAATTATACATATATAAATATTTTTTGTAATTTTTAATCGTTTTTTTACAGAGTAATAGTCGGAATAGTGTCGCACGGCGAAGGTTGTTCTAAAAAAAATAAACCAAGTATCTATTCAAACGTGTGGTATTTCAAAAAATGGATAAGAGTACAAATTAAAAAATTTATTCAAAAATTATGCCGAGAACAAATTGAAATATAAAGTTAAAAATTTCATCATTTGAAGTTAATGGTATCAAAAATAAAGCAAATATTTTTTGCTAAAGGACACATTTTGCGCATCGGTTGTTAGAAACATTTCATTTTTATATAAATCTGGTAGAACAATCGACTCCGCTAGTTTTAGTTTTATTTCTGTACTCTTAGTTACATTTTTGTAAAAAAAGAAAATTTTTTCTTTGAATAAAGTGTTAAGATTTTTATTGCAAATAAATTACTGCACAAATATCTATTTGGTTTTACAAGCAATTGCTCGACGACTGACGCCGGTGTTGAGCTTATTAAAAACATTTTTAATGCCTGGGAGAATTCACAAGATGCTTTTGGTATTTCTTTTTATCTGTCGACTTTGTTTATCAACATTGCGCTTAGACTTTTTTTAAAAAGGGTTATTATAATATTAAGTATGTATATTAATGAAAATATTATTATGATTTGTACAACGCAAATAATTGTAAATTAAGACGACACATCGAAAAAGTGGCTCAAGGCTATCGCCGTACTGATCCGAGTGAATACATAATTTCTATAAAAACTTAAAAAAACTCCGTCATAAGGTCTAAAATTGCGTAGCGCCCGAGACGAATAAAACCGCTTAGAAATTGTCAGAATCTTAAAACATTTTTTTTAAATTCGTGATTTAAGTAATCAAAATAATGAGGAAGTAAATTATGAGTATTGATGTTATGAATATATCTGAGTGATTCCCAAGGATATAGATTAAGTATTGTTGTTATAATTTCAACTCCAGTGATTTTTTAGAGGTGTTTTCGCAAATAATTATGATGGAGTCAAAATTATACAATAGTGTTTTTGAAGAATCGAATTCAAGATAAAGACATCAATTTACCTATATCAAAATTCCACTTCCGTTGGTGGTGTTCCTATACTATTCTATGAAAGGAGGTGCATTTTTTCGCGGTGTCGCCTTAATATATTTCTAAGAAAATAATCCTGTTGTGTTTCTTGCTGGTTCTTTCCAGGGCAGAGTCACTTTCCAGAAGTAAATAAAAAAACTTTCAATAATAGTAGAATTAAAATATTCTATTCTATTCTAAAATGCTTCTTTATTACTAAAAAGAACCGGCCAAGAGCGTGTCGGGCCCCGCTCAGTGTAGGGTTCCGTACTTTCCCGTCCATCACAATAAGTGTTCCCACTTATGAGTTTAAAGGAGGGTATCCACTATGTTCGCGCTCCAGCAGCGCTTCGCGCTCCTGCAACTGCTCCCGGTGGTGGTGTTGTTTCCATCCAAGTTCAAAATGATTTTCCTAGAAAGTCCTTATAAAATTCTACTTTTCAGATTTTTTTTCATATTTTCTAAACTTATGGTTCAAAAGTTAGAGAGGGGGGGGGGCGACACATTGTTTTTTTAGTTTTGGAGCGATTATTTCCGAAATTATTGACATTATCAAAAAATGATTCTAGTAAACCCCTATTCATTTTCAAATACCTTTCCAACAATATATCACACGTTAGGGTTGAAATTAAAAAAAATCACTTCCCACTTTACATATAGGAGGGCTACCCTAATAAACATTTTTTCCAATTTTTATTTTACCACTTTGTCGGCGTGATTGATACACATGTTGGTACCAAATTTCAGCTTTCTAGTGCTAACGGTCACAGAGATTAAGCGAGGACGGACAGACGGACAGACAGACATGGCGAGACTATAAGGGTTCCTAGTTGACTTCGGAACCCTAAAAAGGTCTCTGGTTATCGTCATTCACCAAAGCAGCATTATGCCACTATAAAATAGTTTGCGAGCGTGGTTCTGACCTACTCATCCTGCGATCATAATGCGTCTGTCATGTGGATCTACCATGTATTAATAGCGTTGCAGCTGTACTTTCTGAATTAAAGTAAATTACTAGAAATAAACTCAAACATCTTAGGATGTACGAAGTAAGAATTTTACTTTTTATAATTGACTCTTTTGTGAGGTTCGTGGTAGCTTAGGATTTATATAATGCTTAAAGGTTCACGGTACGTGAGCAAACCAAGGTTAACTTCCGCGGACAATATTAAAATTCTTAAAGGAATCATCGTAAGGAAATCTGACTGTTGAATATAAAATTAATTTTTATTTAAAAATATTATATAGCAGTTGCTGTCTTTAATTTTACTTTAACCACTCAATATTAACTACAACACTTCTGCTATGTGTCCTGTTTATTGTTTAAATTTGCGTCCATCGTCAAATTCGGTTTCCGTTATTAAGCCAGTATCCTGAACTCGATCACAACGTCTCTTTAGGATTTTTTTGGTACTCACCTTTATCCACCTGCAAAAATTGTTTGTGATGTAAAGTTTCAACAATTATGACACCTATGACCTGGTTTAAACGATTTTGACGTGAAGTGTCAAAAGCTCACATATACTTATTTCTTTTATTTAAAAAAATCCAATCACCACTAGGATTTTCTCCTGCATCGTGGAGTCGTCTTACAACCATATATTATATTGCACATGGACAAAAATCCAGACCTACATTATTTATAGGACCGGAGACCGACGACAACACTAACATTTTTGTGTAAAACGACTGTGACTCAATCCAAGTAAGTTTGAGTGGAGCCACAGAACACTTAATACAGCTAGTAGAAATGTTATACGAGCCGGGAACGCGCGCCGTGTCATCATCATTCTCTAAACCATTTCCCATTATCTGGGGTCGGCGCAGTAAACCTTCTTGTTCCATTCCTCTCTATCAGCCGTCATTTCCATACTTACTCCTTTCATTCTCATATCACTCTTCACACAATCGATCCATCTTTTATTCGGCCTTCCTCTGCCCGTGTGTCCCTCCACATTCATATTCAACACTCGTATTGTGACATGACTTTCATTCCTCCGCATCACATGCCCAAACCATGCCAATCTGCTTCCTCTCACCTTTTCTACCACTGGCGCTACTTTCAGGCTTCCTCTTATATACTCATTCCTTATCTTATCCATCCTTGTCACACCACACATCCATCGTAACATTCTCATTTCATTCGCATGCAGTCTATTTTCATCCTTCTTCTTGACGGCCCAGCATTCACTTCCATACATGACGACAGGTCGGATGATCGATTTGTAAATTTTCCCCTTCAGCCTTATTGGCATTCGGGGATCGCACGTTGTGGCTGTGACCTGTCGCCATTTCATCCACCCTGCGTTAATCCTATGCTGCACAGCTCTATCTATTCCGCCGTCGCCTTGAATGAGGGAACCGAGGTACTTGAAATCTGAGCAGGTAGGCAGTATAGCGCCATCCAACGACATGGGTACAGGACTGGAAAGACCGCCGAAATCACAGCACAGATATTCGGTTTTGGATCTGCTGATCTTCAAGCCAACACTTTCCAGCCTCTGTTGCCACCCCGTCAGTCTGCTCTGTACCTCGATGCCTTCTTCCCCGACAAGCACGATGTCATCGGCAAAGAGCATGCACCAGGGTGCCTCATCCTGCAGGTCCGACGTCAAAGCGTCCATAATCAGTAGGAAGAGGTAAGGGCTCAATGCCGACCCTTGGTGCAGCCCTACCGCCACATCGATACTGCCCGTAGTTCCCGCGGCAGATCGTACACATGTACGGGATGCTCTGTACATAGCACGGACTAACCTCACATACTTCCCAGGCATACCTTTCATCTTTAACGCCCACCACAAAACCTCACGGGGAACCCGATCGTACGCCTTTTCAAGGTCGACAAAAACCATGTGCAGATTTTTATGCACGCGCTTGTACTTTTCGCACAATTGGCGTAATGCGAAAATGGCATCTGTCGTACCTCGACCGGGCATGAATCCGAACTGGTTTTGTGTTATCTCACACTCTTCTCTCATTCTTCTCTCTATTATTCTTTCCCAGACTTTCATAGTATGTGACATGAGTTTTATTCCCCGGTAACTGCTGCAGTTTTGAACGTCTCCTTTGTTTTTAAAAATGGGGACCAGTATACTACTGCACCATTCCTCAGGTATTTGTTCTTCCTGCAACAATTTACCGAAAAATAAACTCAACCACTTCCATCCATCCGCACTCAGCAACTTCCACACTTCTACTGGTATTCCATCTGGGCCGACTGCCTTCCCATTCTTCATATTCCTAACAGCCATTTTTACTTCTTCCACACTAATTTCTCTCACTAAGCCCATATTCACTGGTGGGTTTTCAAGCATACCATTCCATTCATTCTCCTCATTCATCAATTTCTCAAAATACTCCTTCCATCGCTTCTTTATACTTTCATCGTCAGTCAAAATCCTTCCAGAATCATCTTTTATACATTTTACATGTGAAACATCTCTTCCATTCCTTTCTCTCGCTCTTGCAATTTGAAAAAGTCGTTTTTGACCTTCGGGGCTTTCAAGGGACCGATATAATTTATCTTGCGCCTCTGCCCTACAAATAGCAACTTCCTTCTTCGCTCTCTTCTTACATTCTTTATACGCCTCTCTCTTACTTTCTTTTATGGATTCATTCTGGTCTTCTACGCTCTGCCATTCTTTAAAGGCATTTTTCTTTTCTCTCAAAACTTCTCTAATACTTTCACTCCACCACCACCCATCCTTATCTATCATACGCTTCCCTTTTGTTTCTCCTAACACCTTCCTTGCCACACTTCGGATACAATCAGCCATTTCCTTCCAGCACTCATTCACACTCATTCCTTCCATATCACCCATCTCTATCATCTTGTTTACAACTAGCTCTCTAAATTCACTTGCATACTCCTCCTTATGCAACAAATGCCACTTTATTTTGGGTGGGGGACGATCCTTATGTTTGTTGAGGCGAACAGTTAAGCAGATGTCAGCCAGCAGAATTCGGTGCTGGGATACTAAGTCTTCACCTGGAAGCACTTTGCAGTTTTTTACACTCTTGATTTGGTTCCGTCTTAACAGAAGATAGTCGATCTGTGTCGCGTGGTGGCCACTTTTATAAGTAACAAGATGCTGATCTCGTTTTTGGAACCACGTGTTTACTACAGCCAGGTCGAAAGCACATGCTGCTTGCAGAAGAACTTCCCCCTCACGGTTGCGTACTCCGTACCCCCATCCACCGTGTACTCTTTCATACCCGTCATTCACTCTCCCTACATGTCCATTAAAATCTCCTCCCATATAAACATCCTCACTCTCAGGTATTCCCATCATCATACAATCAAATTCCTCCCAAAACTTCTCTTTCACACTCTCTTCACAGCCTGTTTGCGGAGCATACACACTTACAACATTCACTACTTTGTTTTCAATCATTAATTTAACAACTATCATTCTGTCATTTACTCTTTTCACATCTGTCACTCGTTCTTTCATTCCACTATCTCACACAACTCCTACTCCATTTCGCTTCCCGTCACTTCCACAGTAATAAAACTTGTATCCTTCCCCAATCTCTCTTGCTTTATTGCCCTTCCATTTTGTTTCCTGCAAACAGGCAACATTCACTCTTCGTCGTTTCAAAACATCTGCTAACTCTCTTCCTCTTCCAGTCATCGTACCTATATTCCAGCTTGCAAACCTCACTCTGACATTCTTCTCTCTACGGGCTCGCCTCTTACGTCGCACCCGCTCCGTAAGGTGCGACAACCCTTGCCCACTTCCCACAGGAGCCGGGTGCTGCTCCTGCGCGTCGCCTGCGGGGTACGCCCTAGCCCTGTCATATATCCCACAACTCGTAATATTCATAAGTTTACTGCATGGGATTTGGCAAAAGTTTTACAGTCGGCCGCCTGCCTGACACCAACCCTCTTTGGGTATGCTATTGTTGGTAGAGGAAGCTACCATTTTGGAAAAAGGAAAAAAAAGGTTGGGGGTAGGAGCGTAGGTGTAAGGATACTGTTATCTCGGCAGGAAAGGTATGAGAATAACAGTAGCTCGGGGAGCCGGGGTCGCGTACCCGTATTCCATAACAGGATCACCGGAAAGGTAGACCAGCATGAAAACCCCCTGACTGGGAACGCGCGCCGTGTATATGGCTTAAAAGCCAACTACTAGAATTTCGTGACTCAGTTCGAAACAAACCGTCGTCACGTGTTAGTCGTGGTGCAAGTGGTTAAAAATGGTCTATTGCAGTGTTTCGAACTGTTCAAACTATTCAGGAAAGGGTTATTGTTCTTCTAAAGGAATTTCTTATCAGTGGTGAGTAAAATAATACATTTTTACATCGATTTTATTGAACGATACTTTGCCCTTCAACGCATCGCAGTATGGCCGCTGGTCCCAGACGCCAATTAAGGATGTGCTTAGATTTTAGTTTATCGACGCTATCGATATTCTATGCCTTGTATTTAATTATATTAATTATAGCAGGTTATTTTTAGAAATAAATTTTGCTGTTAAATAAAAAGCGTAAGTTTTTATTTAACAGTAAATATTTTTTTTATTCAATCAATATTCTTATATTTTTTAGTTTTCCGGTAAAAGCAGAAGTTAAGGAAAAATGAATTGTGGCGACAGGGAAAAAAATTAGTTTCCTTCTAAGCATAGCAAAATATGTTCAGCACATTTTCAAGAAAAGGATTATAATCCTACAAGAAAACGCCGTGTTCTTTTGGATCATGCTTATCCGACTATTCACGTTTGGACAACTTTTGAAAATGTAAGTATCTTCTAATTAATAATAATAATAATAATCATCCACAACTATCACACAACGCCATCTAGTCCCAAGCTAAGGAGAGCTTGTTTTATGGGTACTAGACAACTGATAAACATACTTATATATTTTCTAAATACATAAATATTATAGATAAATTACACCCAGACACAGAACAAATGATCGTGCTCATCACACAAACATTTGTCCTGGGTGGGAATCGAAGCCACGACCTCCGGCATAGCAGTCAGGGTCACTAACCACTAGACCAACAGGCCTGTTCTAAATAAATAAAGTATTTTAGTAAAATACAAACCGTCCCGTGGTTCTATTATGCAAAACAGTAAAGAAATTATGTGGCGCCACTAGTACATTTTTGATACTTTATAATTCGAAAACAAAACGATTTACGACATTTTGTGTAATTATACTGAAATGAAGTCAGTCTTGCTGTCGCACGGATGGGCCGGCTCGAACGGGGGTGGTACCACGACCTCACAGAAAACTAGCGTGAAGTAGCGGTTTACCTCTGCGTTTCGCTTGGTGAGTGCAGGTGGTCGGAGGCCCTTTTTACTGGAAATGAGGCATTCCATCTTAGGCCTCACGGGTGACAACGCATCTACATTTTGATTTGTAATAGAGGATAGATGTAGATATCTATGCCACAGCAACCACTTACCATCAGGTGGACTGTGTGCTCGTTTGTCACCCTTATCCTACAAAAAAAAGTCAAAACAAACAAAATTCTATCTATTTATGATAGTTTCAGCTCGCAAATGATTGGTTTGTTTTTGTGTTACTTCATTGTAACTGCTCACAAAATACTCGAAGAAGTCGATTGATGTTCTAAATATAACTAAAATCATTTCTATTCGCGGCGCTAATGTGCGTGTCGTACCACTTTAAAACCCCTTTTTGAGAATGATGAATGGAAAAATGTTTGTTAATCATAATGTTTCAATTCTATAATTGTCACCTTGCTACTTTTTGCAAAATAACTATTAAGTTACTAAACATGTTATTTCGGGTCTCAGATATCCAAGTTAACGTAACACCATCAAAATCTCAGTCACCTTCTATGTCATCCAAATCTGCTAAGCGAGCGATACAGTTAGATCTCCCAGAAAACGAAAAATGCAACGTATTATAAACGAAAAGGAAAATGTTATAAAAACTCAACGATCGAAAATAAAAAATTTACAAGGTAAAAACCGGAGATATAGAAAAAAATTATAGAGTTGCAAGAAATAATAAAGGAATTACAATCAAATAGATTAATTAATAGCGACCAAGCCTTTTTTTAGAAAACACCAACGTTAACACAAAAGAGTTATTTAAAAGATGTGAGAAGAAATTAAAATCTAAAAAATTAACACGCGAAAAATACTCACCGAGCCTTCGGAGTTTTGCGATGACGCTACATTTTTATTCGCCGAAAGCATATCTTTACGTAAGGCGCTAGTTTGAGACCTGCTTGCCTCATCCCAGAACCATTAAAAAATGGTATCAATCTTTTGACGCAAAACCTGGTTTTACCACAGAGTCCCTTGATGCTATAAAGTCTAAAGTTCAATCTACACAATATCCAATATTATGTAATTTGGTGTTGGATGAGATGGCGATTCGTATGCATGGTTATGTCAATTTCGGAAACAATTTAAACGATGGTGAATTAATGGTATGGACTATAGAAAGGTATACAGATATTCGCCTTCACCATTTGATGAAAACCTCAGCACAAAAAGTATCAAAAAGACGACTTTTAAATAAATATTCGCATTTTACAGGACAATAAATAAATAAATATTTCAATAAATATTTTGTTTTTGAAATGATGAAAATGTCTTAATTTTTTTCTATTTTACTGTAAAGTTTTACTCCTTGTAGTTAATTATTTTTTCTACTTTACGTATTTTTATAGCATTAAGTTTATTTCATTAAATTTACGTTTCATATTATATCATTTTACTGTTTTATTTTATCACATATTTATTACCTACATTATTCCGTGTCGATATTTTATCGATAGTTTTTGTCAAGCACTAGCGTATATGAGTTGAGTGTGTTAACTACCTGCAAGGAGTGGGGAGACTAGCGGCAGCAGTGGTACCGCAAGTAAATTGAAACAAAGGCATTTCTATTCCGCTATATTAGGTGTTCTGTGAGTGGAGCACAAACTTCATTGACGAAAAATGTACAAATACCAGGTATTTCTACAAATATTTTAATGTTTTTGTTAAACCACAAGACTACAATTAATCAATTATGATACTCTTAGTTTCATATTGTACATAGTTGTTACGAATGTAGATTCTTTCAAATATCTTCTTTCTTCTTGAGCCCTCTACTACAGGTATCTATTTACTTAAAAGAGGGTGCCCAACAATGTTGTAACAACTTACTACTTGTTTTAAAGTAATAAATTATCATTATCATTATCTTCATTATCATCCTTATCTTACGTTTTAAGTCCTTTGTTCATTGTAGGATTTTTCGTGAAAATTTACGTTACGTAATATTATAGACTTTGTACTAGGAAGCTGGTTTGGTGAGCGCAGAGTTGGTACCTTCTACACCTACTTCATTTGCTTTTGATTCTATATTTATAATGCTGCCAATTCATAAGGTCAGTAGGATTGTTATCGTTATATTTAGATTGATTTTAGTCTGTCTCTCAGCCGGGCGTAGATGAGATTAACGCATATTTTTACTTTTTACTTTTTATAGAATAGGGTGACAAACGAGCACACAGTCAACCTGATGGTAAGTGGATGCTGTGGCTCAAAGACATCTACATTTATCATCGATTAAGAATCAAAATGCAGATGCGTTGTCACCCGTGACGACTAAAACAGAATGCCTCGTTTCCAGTAAAAAGGATCTCTGGTTCTCTACACTAACTTAACTGTTGCAGACACTGTAAACATTACAGTACTGTATTTATAGTTTATTATTTAAAGCTCAAAAATTATTGACGTGACAACGTCTTATAAATTGGTTTGCCGGGTGACACTTCAAGAAACTGCGTTACGCTCCGCTCACGTTATGCGCTCACAATGAGAGCGAGTGAGAGGCACGCGTCCCTTCCACTCGGGCATGGTTAGCCCGCCTAAGAGCGAGAGAGACAGACATAAAAAGTGTTATTTCATCCTTCTTCCTACTATACGAATGAATATTCACATTAAAATTATTTTACCACTCAAAGTCGTTGTCACGTAAAACTTTCGCCCGTATACCGACTTTACAGGCAACCAATTTTTTTTTCATAACAGGAATTCATACTGTGTAATATATGTATGTAAGTGGGCAGGTACCCTGATCAGTAAGACATAAGAGGTCAGTTTACATGCAAGGGAGCACAGACAGTGTTCTCAATAAAAATATTAGTAAAACGAAGCTAAAAAAACGAGGGCTTATCAATATTCAATATCCATTCTAGGAGCAATAATTTAGAATATTGATATTTTTATCATTTATCACTTCAATTACTGTCTATACGTTAGCAGATTGCGCAGCTTTCATAGATAGGCTATCTAGTATTTTTGCGTGGCTTTACTTTATTAAATATTATATTAATATTAGAGCTTTGGTAACCCGGGTGCGATCCCCGCCGGCACCAATGAAATTGTTAATTGCAATTTTAAATGCTGAATTATTACGTGCTGGGCGGTGAAGGAAAACATCATGAGGAAACCTGCATGTCTGAGAAATAATAAAAGTAATATGACGAAGACATGTCAAGTTCGCCAACGCGTAATGGGCAGCGCGGGGGACAAATCCTTGTCCTAAAACCCTCTCAGAAATGAGGGGGAAGCCTGTTCCCAGCAGTGGGATATATATATACTGTAACTTTAACTTTTTACTTTATTAAGAGTATGTAGTTAAAAAGGCAGAACATTGCAGTAGTTCTATGTATTAAAGTGCTTAATGTTTTTGTTGTATTGTTTTTAATATATATATATATATATATATATATATATATATATATATATATATATATATATATATATATATATATATATATATATATATATATATATATATATATATATATATATATATATATATATATATATATATATAAAGTATTGCTAATTCTAAATCCGGAATGAAAGCAATTAAAAGCAAAAAAATGGTGGAGCGGTAGGGTTCCTGGTTAGGGTGACTAGGTTGCCCTTCGTATTCGGAGCGAAGGAACCACAAAATGGTGCGGCCACATGGTCTCGGATTCGATTCCCGGTAACAATGGCCTCATACCATTGGGTGCAAGAATTTCGAAAGTGGACTGTATTTAGCGTGGTTCACTATAACCAAAACAAAAAATGCCTGACGTGGCACGAGGCTGATTTTGGACAATACACTCCGCTATGACCAAATTTACTATATCAGTTGGCATGGCAGGAACATGAGCTGCTGTGGGAAAAGAACAACAAATGAGAACAGGCGTTGATCTTCCGATTGCCTCCTACTCAGGCCTCGAGGTTGATGGCGCTACTTTGCACCTGCGATTGTGCGCGACGACAAATGAACCAGTACATGACGAATAGCACTGTGCAAGTGGTTATTACGAAATTTCTCTGTGGTCCGACTGCCATAGAGGTGATATCATATCCAAGGTCAAGGTTCAACTGCTCGAGCGGTGGCGGCACGTCGACCACTCTGGTCGGCCGGTGGCGTACTTCTCCTTTAATTTTTGCATAGCCCCCTCTCATTGGGTGAGCTTAATGACACCACCATGTCTAGCCTCCTATTGGCGTGCCCACGTAGGAAGGAGGTGAAGAGGAAACGTCGAAAGTGAGGAGGAAAGATATTGCCGACTAATATAGTTAATTAAGTTTGTGCGTTTCGTCGCAACCCGTAGGAGTTACAAAGTGTAACTCAGTTACAGTAAGTATTATGTCCATACTTGTTCAGTGTTGTTTTGAGCACACTTACCGAAGAACCTATAATCTTTGCATTGTTGAACTGCTTATCCTTCTACTATTGTAGGAAGTGTGCAAACTATTGACATGGTATTGATGTTACTTGTTTTATGAAAAATTAATCCCTATGTCGTACTCCTAAAAAAGTTCTCTCAACCACTTCATATAAACATATGCCTCGCATTTAATTTCGAATAGTAATAATTAACCTATCCAACGACAAAAAAATTTTTTTCCAGAGAAATCTTAGTCTTTTCTAGAAAAAAATGAAGTCCGTCTTTCGATTTTGTATTGTTTTGTTAGGTTCAAAACAGAATTAATCTGTTGTAATACGTGAAGATTTTAATATCAATCTTCTAGAAGCTCCCTTTTTGCTTAATATTGAATTTAGATCACTGCTTAAATCATATGGTCTTTTAAATTTTTTAGCTAACGCAATACGCGTTCAGCTTAGCTCCAAAAATTGCTGCACCTGAATCTAATGCAACATATCTTGTACTAAATTCAATATATACCTATATAATGTTAAGCCGTTCCACAAATGTATAATTCAAAAATTGAGTTCTGATCACTGTGGGCAACTAGTTTCGTTACCCTAGGTTCACAATAGGATAGTAAGTGAAAAAGTTGTGTTTGTTCCATTAAATGCACGTCGCTTGGAGAAGTTTTGAAGTAATATAGTAAAAAAAAACTCCTATCGCTTTCTTACCAAAATAATGCAGGTTTTATGTATGGAACATTATTTAAGCTTATTTGCAATGAATTCAATAATGCTTTTACTTCTAAAACTTTCTCCTTTAACGATCGCAATGTCATCGCAATCAATGAATTGGCGACAGTAGGAGTAAGACCATTAGAGCAGACAAAGATTGTATAAACTTTATGAAAGGTCATATAATACTAGCGTCGAATTTAGGAAATATATGAAAATATATTTAAAATAGTGTGCTACATAGCCAAGGCTTTGTATTCGAGCAACAAAATAAAGACGGCTTCTAATAAAATGAAAATGACGGAGTATAATTAATAGTGAAACCGGTAAGGTCAACTCTCACAATTCAATCTACAACAAATTAATTCAATCGGGACGTTGCAATAGTTTTTGACAAGTATTTTACCGATATTCCGATTTTAACCACAAGTCACTGAACTCTTGCCGTCGCCGAATCATTATTTAAACAAAATATAATGCGTGTGTACAAAGAATCTTATATTCAATAAAGTAACATCGAAAGGTATTGTAAAATATTCGTCTGTAATAGATACAATCGCGCCTCAAGTATCTATTATTTATATACTAGTATTGAATCTGGTGTGTTTCTCATTTAACGAAACATAGTAAAGTAATACCTTTATTTAAATCTGGTTATACATTGGACCCCATCTTTTAGACCTACTTCTGTACTGCCAAACACTTAATAAATTTTTAAAAGAAAATTATTCTGTGTCAAATGTAAAAAAATGGAAATAATTTATTGCATAAAAATCGCTCGACATCACTTATGTTGGTGTTGAGCTGATTAAATATATCTTCAATGCATGGGAGATTTCACAGGATGCTTTCGGTATATTCTGTGATGTATCGAAAGCTTTCGATTGTGTTTACCATGAAACATTAATATAAGACGGAGTATTGTCAGTCAAAGTGAGACTGCAGATCTCGAAAGCACTTTTTGTAGAAAAGTTTTCCAGGAAAATATATAATAATCGCACGAAATACGACTTTCTCCCTTTTGCATACGAAACCAACTACCGCCAAATGTGAAGTTTGAAAAAAAAAATGAGTATAGTTTTTAATTAAATGTTTTCTGACCTTGGCTACCAACAAAATTAAGGTTCGAAAAAAATAGATTGCATTTCTACAACTCATTGATAAACGAATAATCTAAAGTGCCAATATATTGTAGAAAATACATCCTAAAGTGGAGGCCGCGTTTGCGCATTCGTACATAGTAATATAAGATGCCCTGACTTGGAGCATCCCGTGGGACTGCAAAAGATTATAACAAAAATATACGAAGTGGCGCAAGAGAAAGGTTTAGAATATGTCTTAAGGGGAAATATAATCTCAAATGGCTTGGCAAGATCCTTCGTTATGCCGAAAATATTGCAGCATTAACTTTGAAATAAATATATGGTAAAGTTGAGGATTAATGTTAAGGATTATGTTAGACGAAAACACGATTTCGTAAAATTTTCTCGATAGAAAAAAAATTCAAAGTTAGTCCAAAATAAACAATAAACCGCTGTTATTCATAAAATAATTTAAATAAGATCATTAAACTTTGCATAATAACTGAACTAACTATAAAGCAGTGCTTATGTTATTTACTTTTTTTTAAAATACCATTATTTTCACTGTAAAAAGAAATTACCTAAACTATCGGCCTCATGAAGCGTGATTCCTGCCGCACGGTCACTTCGTCACTTCGCTTCGGCCTTTGAAGGCGGAGGTTGTGTCGCTTACAATCAGAATATACATTACGCAATAGGACGACGTAAAATTAATATGGGAAATAACCGTAACAAAAATAAGAAGCGACTGGCTTGGCGTTAAGAAACGGGCATAAATATGATAAACCTAATGAAATAAGTGACTAACGACCTTTCTACTTACAGTATTAGTGATTACAAACATGTCGGTACATAGCATACGACGCGAGGGCAAGTGGGGACGAAATTAGAATTTGAGCTGACTTACTATATATATCCCCTTAATATGTATCTAACGGACGCCACACACGGTCAGTTCAACTGATCATTCCAACTGATCAGTTCAAACTAAAACTGTTGATATTTTTTAAATATTGAATTTTAGATATATCGATTATTATAAATATATCAATATCGGAGGTTTTATATAAGTTTATTTATCGATATATCGAAAATCTAATATTTTAAAGAATATCAACAATTTTAATTTGAACTGATCAGTTGGAATGATTAGTTGAACTGACCGTGTGTGCGACCATAACAGTGTACTAACACAGAAATAATAGTACTACGTAGTACTACCAACATCTTACGTAATAGTGTCGTTTAAGTATAGTAAGTTCCTTATGATTTAGTGGAATGCCGCAGAAACTATGTAACAATTAGAATTGAATTACCGATAGAAATACGAAATATTTGTAAAAATCATCAAATACGGTTCATTTTTGGTGTCGCTTCCAAAAGAAACGATTCCAACAAGAAGATCTTGAAACATTGCAGGACCGCCGTTATCGAAAAGACGACGTTCCTGTAAAGGAAAGTAGAGTGTAAAATATAAATTAAAATATCGGAATATAAATTGTTTTCATGCTAAACATTTTGTATAAATTGCATTTCATTTAATTTTACCACAATTTAAATTTCTGGAAAACTTAGAAACCACTCCCTGTCTGTATGTATCTGTAACTGCTTTATGTAAGCAAATTGCCGATTGCTCGTTCAATATAAACATTTTGAAATAAAGAACCTCATTTCAAATTATTGTGTTCTTTCAGCTCGCTACGTTTAATTATTGGGTGCGTTTGGCAGAAAAAAGCGCTAGCAAGCGCTTGTAAGCAAAATGGCGATCGTAAGCGGTAAGCGCTGTCAAATCGTAAGTAGCTATTTCCCTCTAGGACTCGATGTTAGTTTTAACCGGGGAACCTAACCTAATTTAAATTTATTTTTGTGAAGTATTCATATTAACTTACCAATCATGAATTTTTAATAACATGTATATGTCTATTCATGTCATTATATGACTTAAAACTAATATTGCAAAAAACAACTTATAAACTCTACTTCAAAACAAACAAATTAAATAAGCAAAATGGCGGATTTTGTCAGCGTTACTGAAGTAGAATCGTGTCCTGGCCGAAAACTATTTTAGCGCTTGTTAGCGCTTGCTAGCACTTTTTTCTGCCAAACGCACCCATTGTAAGCATAATAGGCATTTATTTTTTAATTTTTAATTTTACTAATATACCTTTCAGCAGCAAAACATAACTATTGTAATTACTAATTTTTAAATTATTCTGGAACTCTTTTTAACAGTGAAAACAAGATTTTCAGTAATAGAGAAAAAATATTTTAGTAACTGCTGATAACAAGGTCTAGCTAAGGGAAATTCGAAAAAAAGTGAGAAATATCCAATTTGGTCTACAGATTTTAATAAAAATCATTGGCTTAGTATAGTTTCTAAAAATATAAAACGAATATCTTCACATTTGCCATAAAGAAAAACAAAAGCAAAAATTTCTAAAAACCTTGCTAGTAGGCTTTATTTTATGGTAGGTTAATAATAATAATGTCCTCCAGACCGAATTTCGGCCACGGCGGCCTGCCTCAACGGAGGCTAGCAAACGGCGCAGGACAGGATTATGGTGCCCAAGTGTGGCCGCAAACACAGGTGCACTCCCTATTTCTTCACTCTCATAATCCTATGGGACGGTAAACCGACACGATCGGAGAGAGATCAGGCGCAGGACCAACGGCTTTACGTGCTTTCCGAGGCACGGGGGTGAGACACCACCAACTTCCTGACTCCGGGCAGCTACTGAGAATTTCTTGACAGAAAAACTCAATAATAGATTTTTGGCGCGACCCGGGATTCGAACCCAGGACCTCATGATCAGCACTCGCACTACTACAACCACTAGACCAACGAGGCAGTTGGTAGGTTAATAAGGATTGCTGCTTTAACAATCTTAAATACCATAGATGAATGATTGGTCTCGCTGCGCTCGACTAGATTCCGCGCTATCTAAGAACAATAGCTCCGTGAATGCGGCAACTCATTATTGTAGTGTGCGTAAGACATCGTCACTTGACTATTGTCAGTTGTGTTACCAGCTGCTCAACTTTTACCCGAGTTAATGGGAAAAATATTTTATGCTGAGGTCTATTAGTAAAGTCTCAGAAAATACTTAGTAATGAACAATGAATTAAAATCGAATAATAAATAATATAAATATATTTGTATATAGGTTAGGAGTAGGTTTCTTCTTTAGAAAAGAAAAACAGGTTAATAAAAGAATACAATTCATTAATTATGTATTAATTATTTAAAATTACATTCCACTAACTTGTACAAGTTTACGATACATTTGCCTTTTGGAATTTACACATATTTGCAAATTTTCTCTTTTCGATATATAATGAAGACGAATTTGTAAATACTTCTCAACTACTAGCCGAATCAAATTAATTTGATGTATAGCACCATTAACGTGGCTTGTGTCAAAGTCGAAATATTGTCTAGAACCCGTCCCAATAAATTTTTTCATTACATCAATAACAATTTTTTATACATTAAATCTGACTTTATGTGGGACATCTTATCTATATTATGTATTATGGATTCTGAAACCATGCATATTAAATATACATCTTCAGAGGCATATGATAATCCACCTCTGTCTTTTAATGTCACAAATTTATGAAACCAACTACGATTATTTGCAATTAAATCATCAATACAATGAATGCATTTCAATTTTTTTGTCAAGAACTGGACAACAAAACCGGCTATATAACCAACAACATGGTTTTTAAAATTCGACATATATGGCACATCCAAGAATTCTGTGATCTCGTCAAATTCATCTTTAACCGTTTCTAGTGCAGTTAACAATACTGAATCTTCTTCTTCAAAACGTTCACACATGGTAGTTTTATTTATATGTACATTTAAGCGCTGAGGAGCAATTTAAAACAGCAATATTTTGTAGTGGGATGCAATTTCCAGTATTGCTTGTTTTCAATTCTAAGTGACACAATAGTTTTCTATATATGCCTTTAAATTGTTTAGTATTCGGATTATCATTGAGACTGCCATGCATTCTGATCGCACCAAACAATAATTCAATATGATCCTGAGTCAACTTGTAGGATGAAATGAATTTTAATAAACCCTTATCTAAGAGATTAGTTATGTGTTTGAGACTTTCAATACACACTAACATTCCTAAAAATCCAGTATTTGCTTGAGTACTTAAAACAGGCTTAAAGATTTTAATAACGATTTTTTTTTGCTGGTTGTGTTCTTTAAAAGAACGTTTTCTGGAGGATTTTATATTTAAGTTTATAATATATTGTTTCGCATGTTCTAAATAATTAAGAATAGTTCTAATTTATCTTTGTTTCCATTATATATGGGGTGACTAAATCCAAGTTGCTTCAAATCTCTGGCATTGAATATATCAAATAAATTATTGCATAATAAAATGAACTTCTCTGTTGCTTCACTCCTTTTGAATTCGGGTAAATACAAATCTTCTCTACAGAATTTCAGAGCGATTGCAACGCTTCTGCTCAACAATTGGGAAGCAAACTTTACTTTCATTACATTATTACGAAACTCCAAATGACGTTTGGTTATTTTATTAGCTAAATGGAGGCCTTCTTTATCGTGCAACTCGTTTAGTTTTTCTAGAAAACTCCAATCAATTTCATTTTCTTCGTCATCTAGAAAAGTCTTTTTACTTTCGAAATGATTTCTGATCAATTTAAACATATGAACAGGATCAAGGAAAACAGTCACTTCGTCATTTGAAGAAGGATGTTTGAACGTAGTCTTCAAATTATTGGGATCCTTTATTCGACAACCTAATATTTCCATCGCGGAGATATTTGAAGGATGTCCATCGAACGTAATTGATACGACACGTACACCCACTTCATGGCATTTACTTAAACATAGCGATATTAAGTTTGCTTTTTGGTATCCTGTTAGGCCATGCACTAAAAAGTACCCTACAGGCAGTTTCCAGTGCTCAGTTAAGCAAACCAATAGGAACACATATGCCTCTGATGCTAATACAGAAGTGTTATTTACACCAGTACCCATATCAACATAACCGTGATTTTGATTGCGGTCCCACATACTTTGTTGGCGTAAAGCCATTTCATCAGCTATCAGCGCGCAAATAACATTGCCTTTATCAGCTTTTAGTTTTAATAACATGAACGCTTCTTCAGTAAAACCTGGAGCACCATCGATGTTGCGATACCATTTGTCTAATGTTTTGGCATGTGGCAAACATGTGCTAAATTTACTTCTCACGTAATTATATGCAGATGGAGAGTAAAAGTTTAAAGTTAAAGAGAATTTATTGAGTTCGTTAGTATATTTCGGCAAGATTTTCTTTTCATTTTTATGCTTCTTATATATGTTATTGAACAAATCTGCTGCGACAACATTTTTACTGAGAATAATATATATATCATTATCAATGAACCGTTCTTGCTTTAAAGATTTGATGATACTTTTTAAATTACAGTTAGCTTTTTTTAATCGACGAGTCTTTTCACGCAAGGTTTTAATTATTCTCCCATGTTTTGATTGTAAAATAGTTTTCTTGTGAAGCTCTTTTTTAAGCTTTATCTTTCTCGGTGTATCAAAAATATAATCAATGTCGGGAAAGTTATCTAGTGGTGGAGTTTCATTACCAGTAGTTAGAATGATTCCTTCGACAGCTGAAACTGATGTGCTAGGTTCTACAGTTAGAACACTGTTGTTAGAATTGACAACTGGAGCTGATGTGCTTGATTCTGCAGTTACTGCACTGTTGTTAGAATTGACAACTGGAGCAGTGCTTGGTTCTGCAGTCACCGTACTTTTGTGAGAAATGTTGTCCGGTAGTTTCGAAGATAAAAACAACGCGTTATGTGGTACAGCTCCCTTACACAATCTTTTTAAACCACCGTTTGTAAAGTAAAAGTCGCTCTCATTGAAATGATTGGAACATATAACACTGCGTTCTCTTGGGTTCCACCAACTTTCTTCCCGACTAAGTCGTACTTTAGCAGTCCAACGGTCACAAATGACAGGATCAACAGGAAATCTGTACCAAGCAAACATAATACGATGATAATAATGGTTGGGTAAAGGCTAGGCAGATGATGATGATGAACAATGACTGCATTACACATATACTTAATCATTATAAAAGCAACTCTGTCTGTATCGTTTTCACAACTCAACCACTGAAATGAATTTGGTAACATTTTGTACGGAAACACACACTTGACCAAATTATTTAATTTAGAAATCTTCCCCGGCGTGCGCACAACAACTCACCCAAATTTCATCTCAAAGGTTAGTTTTGTGAACTAGGTCAGATTAAAAAAAAACTACCACGTGCTGAACCTAATAATACCCACGCGCTTTAATTTTTTACAGTAACCAGAGTATCCCACCCAAACCCAGGTAGTGGTAGTAGTTATTTAACGACTTATTCAACGACAGACTTTTTATCTGAGGATTGAACAACCAGCCCTAAATAATTTATAGAACTAGGTTAACTATACAATAACTAGGTTAGATAAATGAAATATGTTATTTGTTAAAATACAAAAACAATAAATTCACATACGAAAATCTCAACCACGGGGAACTTGACTCTTGTATACGCGGCAACACTGAATGGCGTTTAGGGTTGAGGTTATTTTATGTTGAAATTTCGAAATTATACGATACTTACTGATGATATGTGATCCAGTGTCTTTCTTATTTCTCGTAGTATTATTTTTACACAGTTTCACTACGCATACTGGCATTTTATTTCGGATTATGCCCAAAATTTAATAAAACATTCAACACATGCACGTCACAGACAGCTTGGAGTGCGACTGGCTCGGGTACGCCGACTTCGGCGTAGTATTTGTTGCCGCATTCGTCAAGTACGCCGGCGGCCGGCGGTATCTAGTCGAGCGCAGCGAGACCAATCATTCATCTATGTTAAATACCTAATCCAACTATATGTAGTTTATTTAATATTTGTGTTCAATAATCACACGAATGCAGCAATTAAGACTTGAAGTTCTGAAACAAATTAAAATTTCCTCGCCAATCAGCTCTTAAAGTCATTAGTTTGTAATGAATAATGATGAACAAATTGACAAACAAACGTACTCCTCGTGATTATCATCCGTGCGTCGGTCGTCTCGAGTTGAGATACGTGTTAGGTTGAGTCAAAAGTTGGGTTATTTGTTGGGTTGAGTGTCCTTCCATACGAATTTTTCTCACAGCGGCCAGTCGCCACGGAGACTAGCCTATCTGCACGGTACAGAATTAGTGTCCGAACACAGGTGCACTCTCTATTCTCTCACAATCATCAAATCGCAATCCGACACGGTCCAAAAAGCTTAGGCGCAGGACCAATAATTTACACATATTTTAGTAGCTTTTATTGTGAAAGCCTTCATTCTTCGACACACTTTGTTTTTGTACTGTTTAGACAGCTGAAACCAGTTTTCTGACAATGACATAAGTTTATTTATAAAAGTGTCCGATTTATTTGTATTTATAACAGTTTAAAAATGTTATAAAATACATTATTAAACAAAAACACTACACACGAAGGGGGAGTATAATAAGGCTTATGGTGAAATTTTGCAGGCTTTTAATAACCGCCGACCAAGTGTTTAACAAAAACCAAATAAAAAAAATCGACGATGATACGTTTTTCATGAAAAATTGACGGTGAAACGCCTTGTTGATCTTGAATTCTTATAATCAAGATCAATAAAGCATTTGTTCACAAAGATAAAGATTACGATTTTCGATAGCTAAGTGTAATATTATAAAACATATCTAAGATTTATTGGGGCTGATTTTTATTATTCATGTGGTACGGTTTTATCTTATGATACACCATAGTTCTTTGCATCATATATGCAAAGAACTATGGTGGCAGGACTTTCCGCTAGGAGTAAAAGTATTCTGTGGGCATTTCCTTACTATATACTTAGGTACTCTTTACTATATACTTAGGTACTCTTTGTCAGTGGGCAGGACGCGGGGTAGCGCGTCTCTGCAAACTTGTAGACATGAAGTATAGAGGTAAGGAGGACAATCTCCCAAAGGAGAATAGTTGAAAATGTGTCCATCTGTAAGCAGTAAATGACAGTTCAAAAATTCTCCACAACAGCGCGTGAGTAGCTACAGGGATAAATCATAAGATAAATCATAAGAATAAATCGCCGTAAAATACGTTGAGAGTGATTATGAAAATAAAATTTTTAAAAGCAATAAAATAATTACTGTAAAAATAATTTTGGAGAAAATCTGTGCAATAAAAAAATTAAAAAATTTCTTTAAAATTTAGACTGTAGTATTATCTAGCGTCTAGCTAGATAATAGCGCCTATAGTGGCGCCACCCTTATTTAGCGCTTTCCTACGGACTATGGAGTGTAGAAGTAAGGAGCACCAACTCCCATAGTAGAATAGTTGAAAAAGTGACCATCTGTAAGCAGTAAATAACAGCTCAAAAACTCTCCACAACAGCGCTGGAGTAGCTACTGGGATGAAATGAACTTAGCAGTTGTCGATGGTTTAAGTGTGCTGCTAAACTGCTCAGTAGCTCTAAAATCTAAAATAATTTTATTTAGTAAATATAACCTCGATAAAGTTGTCAATCACACTAATATTTTTTGGAGCGTTCTTTAAAATTTACCCCGTAGCTATAGTGGCGCCACCCTTATTTAACTGTTTTCTAGACACTTTTTAATACACAGTCTGCACTCCTTTCTTCCACACTCCATACTACGGATACTTTTTTATACAGTCTGCACTCCTTACCTCTACACTCCATACTTGTAGAAACATTATCGTGCAATAGAAGTCTGTTATTATCTTCTTGAGCGTGACTGGTTATTATAGATACGGTTTTTGTTACTTAGGCCTTATTAGCCGACTGGCCTCATTACCCGCATGTATCTCCAAAAAGCGGAATCTAATTTTATAACACGTAAGTGCTGCCATCTAATGGTATGATGATGTTGCTTTTTGTCATTGGATATTTTATTGCACTCCAGAATATCAACTTAGATTTAAGAACTCATTCATGAAGCTATGCCTTATATTTTGCAAATTTAACACGCATTTTATTTTTCGAGACATTTACCTAAGAGATTTGGAGATACCATAATATTATACCATGATCATACGATAGGTACCTACCGAGTTATATTTTGCACAGTAATTTGACGGTGTGATAAGTCTGCCATAGTATTTATTACATTCTACTTTATTTATTACAATCAATTCCGTCCACAGCAGTACGTTTCCAAATTTGGGAGTCAATTTCTGAAAATAAAATAATGGATAACTGACATCTAGTCAATCGATTTCTAATTTCTGATACAGACCTCTCTCTATGTGTTCACAATACTTAGCAGTTTATTACATGCTCAATAGATGGCGCTGTTATATAATATTCACATAATTCAATGCATTATGTAGTATTAAAAAAGACATACATGTTTATTTCAACAATATGTTTATTAAATTTAATAGTGAACTATGCATCAGCATAGGGATGTGAGAGTGAAAAGATATATCGATATTTAGCGTATCGATATTTTAAACAGTATCGAACAGTATCGATAATTATCCGATATAAATACCGAAATATCGATATATCGTTATGTTTGCCAGGATGTTTGACTGAACGTTCGAAGAAAACAGTACATAAATCTTTTGTACTTAGTTTTGTTGCTTAATGATTTCTCTATTAAATTATGAAATAAATATAATATTTAATATTATGGAAGTTGGTATGAATTTTTTTTTATTTAATATATTATTACATTCATTATTTACACATTACGATACGGTACAATCATAAGTTCATAGAAACTTTACCGTGTACCGGTATCACCGACAATAATAAATATGAGGGTGTAGTAAGAAAAAAGAAATACACTTAGTATTTATTAGTTAATTGCGTAACCTTCTATTGCACAATGCACCGCGCATGGATCGTATATTTTATACAGGGCGATTGTATTAGGGCGTTATCGTAGTATTTATTATTAAAAACATATTATGTATAATTTAAATTATTAGTAATGCATTCCATAAAGTAATTTTTTAATTTTAATTTAATATTTTTTTGATTTAGTTCTGATTTTACTGATACTGGTAGCTGGTTAATTAGGTTAGGAATCATATATTCTAAGGTACGTTTACCATATAAATTGCTGTATTTATGTAAGGCTAGTTTAGGTTTTCCTGAGTTGCGAGTTTTAGAGTATTCACATGACATTTGATACTTTAAAATATATATCGAATATCAATATATCGCGAATAAAAATATCGACGTTAAATATCGGTAAATTTGTGAGAAAATATCCATATTTTAATTTCTTACCCAAGCCTACGTCAGCATATAAAACACCTCAGTTCCATCCTTGACCATACATAATAATATACTACGTGACCATGGACGCCGCAAAGCGCCCGAAACGTCGGGAATTAAAAACTTAGAATTAAACGCGATAAAACTTTCTTAAAACTGTGGGTACTCCTGAAGAGAGCATAATATCTATCATATCCTCTCCTAATAATAGTCCTACTTTTCTCAATAGATTTTTTCTTATTTAGTTACATGATTATTTGCCACATTTTTATTGTTTTGATATTAGATATGTATTCCCACTCAAAATTAATCCAAAGTTAAGTTGCATGACTCAATCTATGAATGTTACGTAAACTTGCAATTGATATAGGTACAGGTCAGAGTATAAATTTCTAATAGTTTTTTATTAATATCCTAAATAAGTATTGTAAGTGTACTCATTAAATCCTATACTAATAAACGAGCAATTCTTGTATATAAATATATATATAATCGGGATCTCGGAAACGGCTCCAACGATTTTCATAAAATTTAGTGTCTAGGGAGTTTCTCTAAATCTCAGCCATGGTTTGGTCGCTCCTGTAAAATAGCATCATGCTATAAGCAGGAGTGCTACCAAGCCTGGGTTGATGCATCAGCGTCCCGGGATGTAAACACCAGCGCTCTAAAAAAGAAGTATAATTCCGCCTCTAGGTCCTTCAAAAGAGTCATTGCCAAGGCAAAGTCAGAGCACATAGGCAGAATTGGCGAGAAACTAGTTCGCCTTCCTTCTGGAACCCGTGCATTCTGGTCTCTCGCCAAGGCTGTCCAGGGGAATTTCTGTCAGCCATCTCTTCCATCTCTGCACAGGGAGGACGACTCACTGGCCCATACTGCAAAGGAGAAAGCCGATCTTCTAGGCTCCTTCTTTGCGTCTAACTCGACTCTCGATGACGGGGGGAGTACGCCGCCGACCATCCCGCGGTGTGAGTGCTCCATGCCGGAAGTGCAGTTCACACAGCGCTCGGTTCGCAAAGCACTCCTCTCCCTGGACATCCACAAGTCGAGTGGGCCTGACGGAATCCCCCCAATTGTGCTGAGGACGTGTGCTCCAGAGTTGGCACCGGTTTTAACGCGTCTTTTCCGGTACTCCTACTCCCTAGGCGTAGTCCCAAAATCGTGGAAGACGGCTTTCGTCCACCCGATCCCTAAAAAAGGCGACCGCTCAGACCCGTCCAACTACCGGCCAATCGCCATCACCTCCTTGTTCTCCAAAACAATGGAGTCCATTGTAAACTGCCAGCTCATGAGGTACCTTGAGGATCACCAGCTGATTAGTGACCGCCAATACGGTTTTCGCCGTGGTCGGTCAGCTGGTGATCTTCTGGTCTACCTCACTCACAGATGGGCGGAGGCAGTAGAGTTCAAGGGGGAGGCATTGGCCGTTAGTTTGGACATTGCGAAGGCCTTCGATCGGGTTTGGCACAAAGCGCTTCTTTCGAAGCTCCCTTCCTATGGGCTTCCCGAGAAATTGTGCAATTGGATCACCAGCTTTCTTGCAGATCGGAGCATCAAGGTCGTTGTAGACGGTGCAAGCTCCGATTGCAAGCCTATTAATGCTGGTGTTCCACAGGGCTGCGTGCTATCGCCAACGCTGTTTCTTCTGCATATCAATGATATGTTGCATACCCGTAACATTCATTGCTATGCAGATGACAGCACTGGTGATGCTCTTTACACCGGCCGAGCCAATATTTCTCGGGAAAACGTCTCCGAGTGCCGGGACAAACTTGTGTCTGAAGTCGAGTCTTTGCTGAACAGAGTCTCGGATTGGGGACGACTAAATCTAGTCCAGTTTAACCCCCAGAAGACACAAGTTTGCGCGTTAACCGCTAAAAAGAACCCCTTTGTCGTATCCCCTCAGTTTCAAGGCACTCCCCTTGTTGCCTCAGCCAGTATCGGAATCCTCGGCGTCGACATATCGAGTGACGTGCAGTTTCGTGGTCACTTGGAAGGGAAGGCCAAATTGGCCTCTAAAAAGCTTGGCGTGCTCAGCAGAGCGGGACAGTATTTCATGCCGGCACACCGCCAGCAACTTTACAAGGCGCAGGTTCGGCCGCACATGGAATACTGTTCCCATCTCTGGGCTGGGGCTCCCCAGTACCAGCTCCTTCCACTTGACCGCATCCAGCGCAGAGCGGCTCGAATCGTCGACGACGGAGTGCTTTCCGATCGGCTCGATTCACTGGCGTTGCGAAGAGATGTTGCATCTCTTTGCGTATTTTATCGCATCTATCACGGGGAGTGCTCTGAGGAATTGTTCGGATTAATCCCAGCCGCCAAATTTCGTGAACGCACGACACGGCAAACGTCCCGATACCATCCACACCATCTGGATGCTTGGCGGTCCACCACTGTACGTTTCACAAGGAGTTTTCTTCCACGTACAACCTCTCTGTGGAATAGTTTATCATCGGCGATTTTTCCGGACCGATACGACCTGGGGACCTTCAAGAAAAGAGCTTACTCCTTTCTAAAGGGCCGGCAACGCACCCGCAATTCTCCTGGTGTTGCGGTTGATCATGGGCGGCGGTAGTCACTTAACATCAGGTGAGCCGCTTGCTCGTTTGCCCCCTCTTCTATAAAAAAAAAAAAAAAAAAAAAAAAGTTTCGGGGATAATAAATCAATCTAGCTAGGATTTATTTTTAGAAAATGTCTTTTTGTCCATGTTTTTAGGCAATGAAAAACTGCTACAATATCGTTAGAATAAGAAGGTAAATTTTGACAAATTATTAGTGATTATAAATAGCTTGATTGGTATATTGGTCGGTCACAGAAACTTTAAACCTCGGTTCGGGCCCAGACCGACCGTCCGACTTCTTTTAATTTTTTTTTCATGTTCTTTTCTTTTTTGAGAAAATCTTTTTTTTCGAGCCCTTTTTTTAGTATTTTTTAAAAATACGAAAATTTAAATTAAAATAATTGAACTCATGATTTTTTATTCAAATAACCAGTTCCGTTTTTTCTGTTATGTCGCTAAGATCAAAAAATATTATATATATTTCATCAGTATGTAATTTGTATCTAAATATAATTTCCAAAACACATGAATTAAAAAAATCGAGCGAAAAATACCAAACAAAGCTCGGTCAACCAGGTACTAAATAAATAACTTGCGCAACGTGCACGCTTAATTTTAACATGAAAGTGAACAAACAACTTTCATAGTTTAATTCAGTGTTTCATATTTCTAATATTTTGTAATCTCATCGCTATAATCACTTCACTTAGGGATGAAACATTTCTAGATATTTCTACTTACAGATGTACTCCAACCAGACACCCAAATAGGTGTGTTGTCTCGTATCACGGTTTCCGGTTCCACTAGGATCGCTTTCTTCACTTTAGAACTAAATTTTATGTGATCCTACAACAAAATATTTTATTCAAACAGCGTTGTTTTCGTATGTAGATTTATACAAATTTAAACGCATGAAAAAATAAAATATTAATAAAACAAATTGATAAAACTAACGACTTCAAAGGGAATATTAAAAAGGATAGCCGTGGTAGCTCTAAGCGTTGGCTGACATTAATGCATGCGGATAGACCTGGTTCGTTCCCTACCACCACCAATTAAATTGTTAATTGTAACATTAAATGATCATTTATCACATGCTCATCAGATAAGGAAAACATCTTGAGGAAATTCGCAAGTCTAAGGTATAAAAAAATTGAAGATATATGACGTCATAAGCAATTGTTCCATAGCCATCGATAATCCTCTCGGAAAGGAGAGGAAGCCTGTGCTTGGGATATATAATGGCTGTAACATTAAATTACAATACCTTTATAATAAAAGTACTCTGCCCTTAAGTACTTTGTCTGTAATCCCCGAGGGGGTAGGCAAAGTTTGGAGAGCAACGAGCTACGTGGACTACATTTAGTCCAAAATATGGGTTTGGTGGAAAACTGTAAAGAGTTGATAGATGGATAGCGCATCGCCTACAAAATGACACACCCTACCGTTCCATCAGGTGTTAGGACATGCTAGGCAAGTTGGCACAAATTTTTTGTTATGAGTCCCACATAAGCAAACCACCTGTAGTTCCCAGACGCTAGGCTGACATAGAACCTGTAGGTCCCAGACGCGAGACATTGGAAATTGAAGGCAAATGCACTGTTTTTTCGTAGGATGTGAGATGTCATACGAAACGAAAACTACACTGCAAATAAAATATCGTAATATAGCAAAATTAACTGACTAAAATTCATCTGTAAACCAGCCTGTTATTCTGTGTACCACATTTATTTATACTGTAAGACACGACTTCGAATAATTTGTAGATACGCGATTAAAAACTAACCTACACTAAACAATTACATTTTTGCCACGATTTCGTATTGTGCTATAGACTATATAGAGATATAATGGAGCTATAGACCCATTTAGGGTCTATAGCTCCATTGCCATATGTTCGAATGATGGTAAAACTTTAAATTTTTGCAACTTACTTATTTACCATACGTGGTTAAGCCACATATATCATTAATGTTACGTAGTTATTAATAAATTATTATGTAGGCTTGACCGAGGAATGACCACGCCCTCACATAATACTAGTGTAAGGTAGAAGCTTATGCTGCTGTATTTTGTATGTTGAGTGCATAGAGCCGTGGACCTTTTTTACTGGAAACGCGGCATTTCATCTTAGTCCGCAGAGGTGACAAAGCATCCGCATTTTGATCCTTTATAGAGGGCCGACTGTGAGGGAAGTCTGTAGAGTTCATGTATTTACCATTATGCTATATCGACGTGAAAAAGCAATATTGCTGTAAGTACACAAATTGAAATAATTCACCAGAGTCAAGAGACATTTTTAACATACGAAAAAGAATCATATTTTATAAATAGTGGTGATCTGCCCCGGCTTCGCACGGGTGATACTGAATTTTACAACAGCGCCATCTACCGAGTCCAACTACACACATAACCTTCGCAGGAGTGCAAGCAATATTATGTTAACAAAGTTTTACCGCAATCTGATGAACGGTGCGGCTGCGCATAAAATATGTGATCTGGCATAATGTGGATAATGGGTTTTAGAATATAAAATAGAACATTTTAATGCTACCAAAAGTATGAGCTTTTCTATTTACAGCAGATGTCATAAAAATACTATAACCTAACTATAAATGATTTCAAATGGAAACTACATTTGTTCTCTTTAATTTGAATGATTAAAAATAACATTAGAGTACGAAAATATCATAGCAATTTTACCAATATTGGTGCAATATACTAAACTTTATGTTTTAGTATAATGTACCGATCATTGGATAACAGAAACTGTGGCAATTGGCTCTACTTTCAAACAATGAACAGAACAATATAATAATATACAGAATCTGGATTCGTCTGGATAGGATATTTAGTATGGCGTTATTTAGATTTAAGATATTTTTATCAATTTTTTCGATTCCCGCAAAAATCACCTACATCAAAAATCTCTAGTGTTTTAATATAGTCCAGATCACTTGTGATATTGCTCTTTATCTGTTTCTGAAATTCCATTACAATCAGTTCATCCATTCCGGAGACAGACAGACGTTTTTTTTTAAATGGCTCTGACTGACAAACGGACAAAAATTTAAAACATAGTTATTCAATAGCATATAAATAACACCCTCAGCTCAATAACGGGCAGTAAAGTTTATTTATTTCTATGGAAGCAAACAAATAAAAAAATCGCAAAGCTATTTAAAATGTATTGTCATGTGAGTTTTTAAGATGAAAACGTGATAAATTGCATAAGTAACGAAATCTGATATTTAAAACTTAAGATCGTAAAAATTGCTGTAACTAAACCGATCACAAAAATAATAACACTAGAAATACTGGTAAACATACTTGAGTTTTGAATACAGAAGATTTATGTAAAATATTATGCGAAGCTCAACTTGCTATTGAAAAAAATATGTACGAGTACAATGATCTCACCTTTAGAATCAGTAGAGCAATGTCGTTGTCCATTTTGCTAATATGTTTAAAATATTCATGAATTTTTACTTCGTCCACATTATAAGTAAGTCTGCAGAAAAATTGAGATTTATATTAAAATGTTAATCCTATACCTTTAAACGAGCAATTCTTGTATATATATATATAGGAAACGGTTTTCCTCCAACGATTTTCATAAAATTTTGTGTGCAGGGAGTTTTGGGAGCAATAAATCGATTTAGCTAGGATTTATTTTTAGAAAATGTCTTTTTGTCCGTGTTTTTAGGCAATGAAAAACTGCAACAATATCGTTAGAGTAAGAAGGTAAATTTTAACAGTTTCTTAACGATTACAAATAGCTTAATTGGTATATTAGACGGTCACAAAATCGTAATGCCATGGTTCGAGCCCAGACCGACCAACAGACTTTTTTTATTTTTTTTTTCATATTTTTATATATAAAAAAATATTTGCAGGGTTTATCGTGTTGTAAAAAGATTTTACAAAATCGCCGTGTTGCTCCCATCAACCGTATTGACGTTTTGTGTCTGGGGTAAACGAGATTTTGTACGACGGTCTATAGGGGTCAATAGGGTCTTGCTGGCTTTTTTTGAAGTAACCTCTTCAGCACCAAGTTGAAAAAAAGCGACCAAGAGCGTGTCGGGCCACGCTCAGTGTAATAACTTATGAGTTTAAAGGTGGGTATTTTTTTTATAGAAGAAGGGGCAAACGAGCATGCGGCTCACCTGATGTTAAGTGACTACCGCCGTCCATGATCAACCGCAACACCAGGGGAATTGCAGGTGCGTTGCCGGCCCTTTAGAAAGGAGTAAGCTCTTTTCTTGAAGGTCCCCAGGTCGTATCGGTCCGAAAAAATCGCTGGTGGTAAACTATTCCACAGAGAGGTTGTACGCGGAAGAAAACTCCTTGTGAAACGTACAGTGGTGGACCGCCAAGCATCCAGATGGTGTGGATGGTATCGGGACGTTTGCCGTGTAGTGCGTTTACGAAATTTGGCGGCTGGGATTAATCCGAACAATTCCTCAGAGCACTCCCCGTGATAGATGCGATAAAATACGCAAAGAGATGCAACATCTCTTCGCAGCGCCAGTGAATCGAGCCGATCGGAAAGCACTCGGTCGTCGACGATTCGAGCCGCTCTGCACTGGATGCAGTCAAGTGGAAGGAGCTGGTACCGGGAAGCCCCAGCCCAGAGATGGGAACAGTTCCATGTGCGGCTGAACCTGCGCCTTGTAAAGTTGCAGGCGGTGTGCCGGCATGAAATACTGTCCCGCTCTGCTGAGCACGCCAAGCTTTTTAGAGGCCAATTTGGCCTTCCCTTCCAAGTGACCACGAAACTGCACGTCACTCGATATGTCGACGCCGAGGATTCCGATACTGGCTGAGGCAACAAGGGGAGTGCCTTGAAACTGAGGGGATACGACAAAGGGGTTCTTTTTAGCGGTTAACGCGCAAACTTGTCTCTTCTGGGGGTTAAACTGGACTAGATTTAGTCGTCCCCAATCCGAGACTCTGTTCAGCAAAGACTCGACTTCAGACACAAGTTTGTCCCGGCACTCGGAGACGTTTTCCCGAGAAATATTGACTCAGCCGGTGTAAAGAGCATCACCAGTGCTGTCATCTGCATAGCAATGAACGTTACGGGTATGCAACATATCATTGATATGCAGAAGAAACAGCGTTGGCGATAGCACGCAGCCCTGTGGAACACCAGCATTAATAGGCTTGCAATCGGAGCTTGCACCGTCTACAACGACCTTGATGCTCCGATCTGCAAGAAAGCTGGTGATCCAATCGCACAATTTCTCGGGAAGCCCATAGGAAGGGAGCTTCGAAAGAAGCGCTTTGTGCCAAACGCAATGTCCGAACTAACGGCCAATGCCTCCCCCTTGGACTCTACTGCCTCCGCCCATCTGTGAGTTAGGTAGACCAGAAGATCACCAGCTGACCGACCACGGCGAAAACCGTATTGGCGGTCACTAATCAGCTGGTGATCTTCAAGGTACCTCATGAGCTGGCAGTTTACAATGGACTCCATTGTTTTGGAGAACAAGGAGGTGATGGCGATAGGCCGGTAGTTGGACGGGTCAGAGCGGTCGCCTTTTTTAGGGATCGGGTGGACGTAAGCCGTCTTCCATGATTTTGAGACTACGCCTAGGGAGTAGGAGTACCGGAAAAGACGCGTTAAAACCGGTGCCAACTCTGGAGCACACGTCCTCAGCACAATTGGGGGGATTCCGTCAGACCCACTTGACTTGTGGATGTCCAGGGTGAAGAGTGCTTTGCGAACCGACCGCTGTGTGAACTGCACTTCCGGCATGGAGCACTTACACCGCGGGATGGTCGGCGGCGTACGCCCCCCGTCATCGAGAGTCGAGTTAGACGCAAAGAAAGAGCCTAGAAGATCGGCTTTCTCCTTTGCGGTATGGGCCAGTGAGTCGAGGAAGAGATGGCTGACAGAAATTCCCATGGACAGCCTTGGTGAGAGACCAGAATGCACGGGTTCCAGAAGGAAGGCGAACTAGTTTCTTGCCAATTCTGCCTATGTGCTCTGACTTTGCCTTGGCAATGACTCTTTTGAAGGACCTAGAGGCGGAATTATACTTCTTTTTTTAGAGCGCTGGTGTTTACATCCCGGGACGCTGATGTATCCATATATCAAGTATCCATTATGTTCGCGCTCCAGCAGCGCTCCGCGCTCCTGCAACTGCCCCCGGTAGTGGGTACTGTTGTTTCCATCCAAGTTCAAAATGATTTTCCTAGAAAGTCCTTATAAAGTTCCACTTTTCAGATTTTTTTCATATTTTCTAAACTTATGGTTCAAAAGTTAGAGGGGGGGGGGCACACATTGTTTTTTACTTTTGGAGCGATTATTTCCGAAATTATTGACATTATCAAAATATGATTTTAGTAAACCCCTATTCATTTTTAAATACCTTTCCAACAATATATCACACGTTAGGGTTGAAATTAAAAAAAAAATCACTTCCCACTTTACATATAGAGGGGCTACCCTAATAAAACATTTTTTTCCAATTTTTATTTTACCACTCTGTCGGCGTGATCGATACACATATTGGTACCAAATTTCAGCTTTCTAGTGCTAACGGTCACAGAGATTAAGCGAGGACGGACAGACGGACAGACAGACATGGCGAAACTATAAGGGTTCCTAGTTGACTACGGAACCCTAAAAATGTGGTGATGGATTTTCCAATAGTTATCACCATACAACAACCTCGTATTGAGATTTTTAAGGATAATGTTAAGAAAGTCCTTTTACTCTAGGCGGAACGTAGCTTATGATTTTTATTATAACAGAAGCGTGCTTCCTTTTACAAATTACCTGTAAGTAAATTTAGTTTCATTTTACACGTGGTAGAGCCACGCTGTAGGGTTGCAGCATAAATGGGTCGGCTCGATCGGGGAAGGACCATGCTCTTAGAATACTAGCGTGAAATAATAGATTGATGCAGCTGTTGTGCGTATTGTGTAGAGAAGCTGATATCCTTTTAACTGAAAACGAGATAATCCTCTCGGAAAGGAGAGGAAGCCTGTGCTTGGGATATATAATGGCTGTAACATTAAATTACAATACCTTTATAATAAAAGTACTCTGCCCTTAAGTACTTTGTCTGTAATCCCCGAGGGGGTAGGCAAAGTTTGGAGAGCAACGAGCTACGTGGACTACATTTAGTCCAAAATATGGGTTTGGTGGAAAACTGTAAAGAGTTGATAGATGGATAGCGCATCGCCTACAAAATGACACACCCTACCGTTCCATCAGGTGTTAGGACATGCTAGGCAAGTTGGCACAAATTTTTTGTTATGAGTCCCACATAAGCAAACCACCTGTAGTTCCCAGACGCTAGGCTGACATAGAACCTGTAGGTCCCAGACGCGAGACATTGGAAATTGAAGGCAAATGCACTGTTTTTTCGTAGGATGTGAGATGTCATACGAAACGAAAACTACACTGCAAATAAAATATCGTAATATAGCAAAATTAACTGACTAAAATTCATCTGTAAACCAGCCTGTTATTCTGTGTACCACATTTATTTATACTGTAAGACACGACTTCGAATAATTTGTAGATACGCGATTAAAAACTAACCTACACTAAACAATTACATTTTTGCCACGATTTCGTATTGTGCTATAGACTATATAGAGATATAATGGAGCTATAGACCCATTTAGGGTCTATAGCTCCATTGCCATATGTTCGAATGATGGTAAAACTTTAAATTTTTGCAACTTACTTATTTACCATACGTGGTTAAGCCACATATATCATTAATGTTACGTAGTTATTAATAAATTATTATGTAGGCTTGACCGAGGAATGACCACGCCCTCACATAATACTAGTGTAAGGTAGAAGCTTATGCTGCTGTATTTTGTATGTTGAGTGCATAGAGCCGTGGACCTTTTTTACTGGAAACGCGGCATTTCATCTTAGTCCGCAGAGGTGACAAAGCATCCGCATTTTGATCCTTTATAGAGGGCCGACTGTGAGGGAAGTCTGTAGAGTTCATGTATTTACCATTATGCTATATCGACGTGAAAAAGCAATATTGCTGTAAGTACACAAATTGAAATAATTCACCAGAGTCAAGAGACATTTTTAACATACGAAAAAGAATCATATTTTATAAATAGTGGTGATCTGCCCCGGCTTCGCACGGGTGATACTGAATTTTACAACAGCGCCATCTACCGAGTCCAACTACACACATAACCTTCGCAGGAGTGCAAGCAATATTATGTTAACAAAGTTTTACCGCAATCTGATGAACGGTGCGGCTGCGCATAAAATATGTGATCTGGCATAATGTGGATAATGGGTTTTAGAATATAAAATAGAACATTTTAATGCTACCAAAAGTATGAGCTTTTCTATTTACAGCAGATGTCATAAAAATACTATAACCTAACTATAAATGATTTCAAATGGAAACTACATTTGTTCTCTTTAATTTGAATGATTAAAAATAACATTAGAGTACGAAAATATCATAGCAATTTTACCAATATTGGTGCAATATACTAAACTTTATGTTTTAGTATAATGTACCGATCATTGGATAACAGAAACTGTGGCAATTGGCTCTACTTTCAAACAATGAACAGAACAATATAATAATATACAGAATCTGGATTCGTCTGGATAGGATATTTAGTATGGCGTTATTTAGATTTAAGATATTTTTATCAATTTTTTCGATTCCCGCAAAAATCACCTACATCAAAAATCTCTAGTGTTTTAATATAGTCCAGATCACTTGTGATATTGCTCTTTATCTGTTTCTGAAATTCCATTACAATCAGTTCATCCATTCCGGAGACAGACAGACGTTTTTTTTTAAATGGCTCTGACTGACAAACGGACAAAAATTTAAAACATAGTTATTCAATAGCATATAAATAACACCCTCAGCTCAATAACGGGCAGTAAAGTTTATTTATTTCTATGGAAGCAAACAAATAAAAAAATCGCAAAGCTATTTAAAATGTATTGTCATGTGAGTTTTTAAGATGAAAACGTGATAAATTGCATAAGTAACGAAATCTGATATTTAAAACTTAAGATCGTAAAAATTGCTGTAACTAAACCGATCACAAAAATAATAACACTAGAAATACTGGTAAACATACTTGAGTTTTGAATACAGAAGATTTATGTAAAATATTATGCGAAGCTCAACTTGCTATTGAAAAAAATATGTACGAGTACAATGATCTCACCTTTAGAATCAGTAGAGCAATGTCGTTGTCCATTTTGCTAATATGTTTAAAATATTCATGAATTTTTACTTCGTCCACATTATAAGTAAGTCTGCAGAAAAATTGAGATTTATATTAAAATGTTAATCCTATACCTTTAAACGAGCAATTCTTGTATATATATATATAGGAAACGGTTTTCCTCCAACGATTTTCATAAAATTTTGTGTGCAGGGAGTTTTGGGAGCAATAAATCGATTTAGCTAGGATTTATTTTTAGAAAATGTCTTTTTGTCCGTGTTTTTAGGCAATGAAAAACTGCAACAATATCGTTAGAGTAAGAAGGTAAATTTTAACAGTTTCTTAACGATTACAAATAGCTTAATTGGTATATTAGACGGTCACAAAATCGTAATGCCATGGTTCGAGCCCAAACCGACCAACAGACTTTTTTTATTTTTTTTTTCATATTTTTATATATAAAAAAATATTTGCAGGGTTTATCGTGTTGTAAAAAGATTTTACAAAATCGCCGTGTTGCTCCCATCAACCGTATTGACGTTTTGTGTCTGGGGTAAACGAGATTTTGTACGACGGTCTATAGGGGTCAATAGGGTCTTGCTGGCTTTTTTTGAAGTAACCTCTTCAGCACCAAGTTGAAAAAAAGCGACCAAGAGCGTGTCGGGCCACGCTCAGTGTAATAACTTATGAGTTTAAAGGTGGGTATTTTTTTTTATAGAAGAAGGGGCAAACGAGCATGCGGCTCACCTGATGTTAAGTGACTACCGCCGCCCATGATCAACCGCAACACCAGGGGAATTGCAGGTGCGTTGCCGGCCCTTTAGAAAGGAGTAAGCTCTTTTCTTGAAGGTCCCCAGGTCGTATCGGTCCGAAAAAATCGCTGGTGGTAAACTATTCCACAGAGAGGTTGTACGCGGAAGAAAACTCCTTGTGAAACGTACAGTGGTGGACCGCCAAGCATCCAGATGGTGTGGATGGTATCGGGACGTTTGCCGTGTAGTGCGTTTACGAAATTTGGCGGCTGGGATTAATCCGAACAATTCCTCAGAGCACTCCCCGTGATAGATGCGATAAAATACGCAAAGAGATGCAACATCTCTTCGCAGCGCCAGTGAATCGAGCCGATCGGAAAGCACTCGGTCGTCGACGATTCGAGCCGCTCTGCACTGGATGCAGTCAAGTGGAAGGAGCTGGTACCGGGAAGCCCCAGCCCAGAGATGGGAACAGTTCCATGTGCGGCTGAACCTGCGCCTTGTAAAGTTGCAGGCGGTGTGCCGGCATGAAATACTGTCCCGCTCTGCTGAGCACGCCAAGCTTTTTAGAGGCCAATTTGGCCTTCCCTTCCAAGTGACCACGAAACTGCACGTCACTCGATATGTCGACGCCGAGGATTCCGATACTGGCTGAGGCAACAAGGGGAGTGCCTTGAAACTGAGGGGATACGACAAAGGGGTTCTTTTTAGCGGTTAACGCGCAAACTTGTCTCTTCTGGGGGTTAAACTGGACTAGATTTAGTCGTCCCCAATCCGAGACTCTGTTCAGCAAAGACTCGACTTCAGACACAAGTTTGTCCCGGCACTCGGAGACGTTTTCCCGAGAAATATTGACTCAGCCGGTGTAAAGAGCATCACCAGTGCTGTCATCTGCATAGCAATGAACGTTACGGGTATGCAACATATCATTGATATGCAGAAGAAACAGCGTTGGCGATAGCACGCAGCCCTGTGGAACACCAGCATTAATAGGCTTGCAATCGGAGCTTGCACCGTCTACAACGACCTTGATGCTCCGATCTGCAAGAAAGCTGGTGATCCAATCGCACAATTTCTCGGGAAGCCCATAGGAAGGGAGCTTCGAAAGAAGCGCTTTGTGCCAAACGCAATGTCCGAACTAACGGCCAATGCCTCCCCCTTGGACTCTACTGCCTCCGCCCATCTGTGAGTTAGGTAGACCAGAAGATCACCAGCTGACCGACCACGGCGAAAACCGTATTGGCGGTCACTAATCAGCTGGTGATCTTCAAGGTACCTCATGAGCTGGCAGTTTACAATGGACTCCATTGTTTTGGAGAACAAGGAGGTGATGGCGATAGGCCGGTAGTTGGACGGGTCAGAGCGGTCGCCTTTTTTAGGGATCGGGTGGACGTAAGCCGTCTTCCATGATTTTGAGACTACGCCTAGGGAGTAGGAGTACCGGAAAAGACGCGTTAAAACCGGTGCCAACTCTGGAGCACACGTCCTCAGCACAATTGGGGGGATTCCGTCAGACCCACTTGACTTGTGGATGTCCAGGGTGAAGAGTGCTTTGCGAACCGACCGCTGTGTGAACTGCACTTCCGGCATGGAGCACTTACACCGCGGGATGGTCGGCGGCGTACGCCCCCCGTCATCGAGAGTCGAGTTAGACGCAAAGAAAGAGCCTAGAAGATCGGCTTTCTCCTTTGCGGTATGGGCCAGTGAGTCGAGGAAGAGATGGCTGACAGAAATTCCCATGGACAGCCTTGGTGAGAGACCAGAATGCACGGGTTCCAGAAGGAAGGCGAACTAGTTTCTTGCCAATTCTGCCTATGTGCTCTGACTTTGCCTTGGCAATGACTCTTTTGAAGGACCTAGAGGCGGAATTATACTTCTTTTTTTAGAGCGCTGGTGTTTACATCCCGGGACGCTGATGTATCCATATATCAAGTATCCATTATGTTCGCGCTCCAGCAGCGCTCCGCGCTCCTGCAACTGCCCCCGGTAGTGGGTACTGTTGTTTCCATCCAAGTTCAAAATGATTTTCCTAGAAAGTCCTTATAAAGTTCCACTTTTCAGATTTTTTTCATATTTTCTAAACTTATGGTTCAAAAGTTAGAGGGGGGGGGGGCACACATTGTTTTTTACTTTTGGAGCGATTATTTCCGAAATTATTGACATTATCAAAATATGATTTTAGTAAACCCCTATTCATTTTTAAATACCTTTCCAACAATATATCACACGTTAGGGTTGAAATTAAAAAAAAAATCACTTCCCACTTTACATATAGAGGGGCTACCCTAATAAAACATTTTTTTCCAATTTTTATTTTACCACTCTGTCGGCGTGATCGATACACATATTGGTACCAAATTTCAGCTTTCTAGTGCTAACGGTCACAGAGATTAAGCGAGGACGGACAGACGGACAGACAGACATGGCGAAACTATAAGGGTTCGTAGTTGACTACGGAACCCTAAAAATGTGGTGATGGATTTTCCAATAGTTATCACCATACAACAACCTCGTATTGAGATTTTTAAGGATAATGTTAAGAAAGTCCTTTTACTCTAGGCGGAACGTAGCTTATGATTTTTATTATAACAGAAGCGTGCTTCCTTTTACAAATTACCTGTAAGTAAATTTAGTTTCATTTTACACGTGGTAGAGCCACGCTGTAGGGTTGCAGCATAAATGGGTCGGCTCGATCGGGGAAGGACCATGCTCTTAGAATACTAGCGTGAAATAATAGATTGATGCAGCTGTTGTGCGTATTGTGTAGAGAAGCTGATATCCTTTTAACTGAAAACGAGACTTTATATTTTAGTCCTCATGGGTGACCATCATCTGATTTTGTATGGAGGATAGATGTAGGTGTCTGTGGTTCACGGCATCCACTTACCATCGGGTGGACAGTGTGTTTTTTGTCTCTTTCCCCCCTCTTAATTTTATAAGAATACTGTTTAATAAAATAAATTAATTGTAAACTACACCTCAATATTTAATAGACTAACCCTTGTTCTGACATAACATTGACACCAGTTTTCACGACGACTTTTTCATTATTATATTTTAAAAAACAGCTGGCTGCGGTCACTACAGTTATACTACTTATTAAAGTTCCTGAACAAAAATAGTTGCCATAGACTATCAACACGTGGTACGGCAAGTGTGTAATATTGGGAGTATATTTGCGTTGGACTTCGCTGGCTATATTATAGTTCAGTAACATTTCTTTTTGAGGCAAAAACCGATATGACGAGACAGGTATGAAGAATAGTAAAATATGACGAGTCCTGCAAAAAAAAATTGTAAGTAATATTTTGCGTGACCGACATAGCCCAACGGTACAGTAAGCTGAAGCGGCAAATAGCTCAAAGAACCGACAACCGATGGGGAAAAAAGGTTCTCGAGTGGCAGCCTCGTACCGGTGGGCGTAGTGTAGGGCAAACCCCCCCCCCCACTACATGGAGTTACGACCTGGTAAGACGTGCAGGAAGTCGATGGATGCAGGTGGCTCCGTGCTTTGTGGCATTCCTTGGGGAGGCCTATGTTCGGCAGTGGACTTGTGAAGAGCTGTAATGATGATGATGATGATGAATATTTTATACTATGAACGAATATTCGTTTGGGGGTAGCGCAGCGTCATTCTGAAATTAAAGAAATTTACTTTGTTTTAACACATTATTGCCGACAACCATACTATCATATTATTTGCAAAATAAGGAAGTTTGATTCCCAGGTAGATTACGACTTGTTTCTGTAAATATATTTTTTTAATTGATGGCGAGAGCCAATTGCGTGAAACATAATATGGTTTTATAGTTAAGACTTTTCCAGATATGTACTTTTGGGCTAATGCCTAAGCCTAGCCATCTCGTGGGGTTAGGACGGGCTATTTTGGACTTCCATGGGAACACTTTTGAATACATCCACAGCCCCACCAGCGTCAGCCACCGCTGAGCGGGCGCTACTTCGAACAGGACAACTTCTCCCCCGTTCTTCTCTTCTTCTCTAGTGGGAGGTTGCCCTACATAAATAAATATAGCATGTACACATATAATTAACAACTTATTCTTTGATCCAGCTTTTCGATCAATTTTATTTTGGCTGGCTTTTCAGATTTCGCTGATTCCATAACTAAACAGCAACGAAATATCTGCTGTCTTTTTACTCAAAAATATCTTGTAAAGATAGCATATTTTGTTGTACGCTTTCTAAGAGTTTTTATTAATTTGTAGACCAGTAGCAAAATAGTCGTTAGTTTGGAAAATCCGAACCAGTGCTAGAACATTACTTGATTTCTAGTAATTTTTTATATTTACGAAAAAATTGAAATATTTAGTATTCTTTTTTTATTATATTCCAGCAACAAATTCTCCCGTTTTATCCGTTAAGGCCAGGTTCTTTTGAAGTTTCTACTGATATCTTAACGTTAAGATAGCAGTAATTCGATATTTTTCATACTGGTTGGAGCAATAAAATGGCGATTTTGGCAACTATTAGCTACAAATTCGTGTGTACGATTTTAAGGTTTCTGCTTACTTTTTACTGCTAGCTTTATAGGTCTAATAAGAGTTGTTAACTTTAACTATGTTGAATTTAAAAGGTTTATTGCTTATAGAGTATAAAAAATCTTCGAATATTTTGACTTTACAGAACAAATAAGTTAAAAATCATCCCAACACGATTTTAACCGCCTACCAAGTGCTTAATATTGTAGGAAATTGGAAATGTAAAATGTTACGAGTCATGCTGTGAGATTAATTTAACGCTTGAGAAGATTTTGTGGAGCAAATTTATTTTTCTAACATAACTTGAATGCTAGGTTTTTTTATTTTTTTTAATAGGATAGGGTGACAAACGAGCACACAGTCCACCTGATGGTAAGTGGTTGCTGTGGCCCATAGACATCCACGTCTATCCTCGATTACGAATCAAAATGCAGATGCGTTGTCACCCGTGAGGACTAAGATGGAATGCCTTGTTTCCAGTAAAAAGGGTCTCCGGTTCTCTACACTCACCATACGAAATACAGCAGCATTAAGCTACTATTTCGCGCTGGTATTCTGTGAGAGCGTGGTCCTTCCCCGGTCGAGCCGACCCATTCGTGCTACAACTATACTACTAATATAACTGCAGCATGGCTCTACCACGTATATAGGTGTTGTGAATGACGCAATAAATAATAGTATAAAATAGATTTTTGTAAGTTTTATAAAAAATATAATAGTATTTATGTTGCTAATTAAACGTGCATAAAGCACAAAGAGGGCAGATGTGATACTGTTGTGCGCGTGAGTGCGTATGTGCTTGCGTGTGTGCGTGCGTTGGTGCGTTCGTGCGTATGTGCGTGCGTGCGTGCGTACATGCCTGCTTTTATGCGTGCGAGCGTACGTGAAAATGTAAAATCTAATAACTTTATAACGGGACGAGACTAAATCGGGACTGTACATTCTGAGAAAACCTCAAAAATTAGAGTCGTTTTAATTTTCGGAAAGCAGTTTTTTTATAATTTTTTTTATAGGATAGGGTGACAAACGAGCACACAGTCCACCTGATGGTAAGTGGTTGCTGCGGCCCAAAGACATCTACATCCATCCTCGATTACGATACAAAATGCAGATGCGTTGTCACCCGTGAGGACTAAAATGGAATGCCTCGTTTCCAGTAAAAAGGGTCTCCGGTTCTCTACACTCACCATACGAGTACGAAACACAGCAGCATTAAGCTAATATTTGACGCTGGTATTCTGTGAGAGCGTGGTCCTTCCCCGGTCGAGCCGACCCATTCGTGCTACAACTATACTACTAATATAACTGCAGCATGGCTCTACCACGTATAAAAAATAATTACTCCGACATCTTTGTTTGGATCAATTCTATAATCTTATCAGCTCTTCTACCCAATAAACTACGCGGTTACACCACCTCCGAAGGGACTGTATTATCCGGTTTCACAATTCTCTAGACACGTATTTTTTAATAAATGCAATCACAAGCAAAGTAATACAGATTGCCTGCGATTTGATATAGGCAATAACAGGTTAAATTCGAAGCGCTTTGCATTTGAAATTAGCAGGAAGTTGCAGGGATGGCCTGTAGGAACCGATTAAGTAAATTCTAATATGGTTTGATAGTTAACACTTTCTTCAAATATTTTCTGATGGGGAAATACCTAAGCTTACTCGTCCCGCGGGGTTAGGACAGGCAATGTCGAATTTCTGCCATCCCCGCATATAGGCAAGTCCTTGAGAACGGTTTCGAACACAACCGCAGCCTCACCAGCGTCAGCCATCGCTAAATAGGCGCTGCTCCAGACAGGAAAACTTCTACCCCCGTTCTTTTTTTCAGGTAAAGAACACTGAAACACAGGTGAACCTTTCTACATAGCCACGATCTCTGCGAACTAAGAAAAAAGTTGCTTGAAATCATTTGGCTTTCCGACCTAAGCCCAAGTGAATTATGTAGGGAGAACGGCTCATCGTAACACCGACACTTCTTCCCTTGCGGCTCTAGCATTACATTAGCGGTGAGGGCCTGTGAGAGTCGCAAAAATATGATGAAGCGGGAAGACAACCATCCCGAAGCAGTTCAGTAATAGGCATTCAGTGAAATCGACAAGACCACTCGCAGCGGTCTTTTCAGGTAGACCTTTACCTCGGGCCTGCCATGTGAATTCGTGCGAATTGCGTCATCATGCCAAGGCTAGTAACCTCCCTACGGCACGATAAGGCGAGAACCCATTTGGAGGCGTTTTTAATTAATACTGTCCTAATTCAACGCGTTGCTCTGTATACTTATGCAGTGCCGTCTTTAAGGCAGGGCCCGCAGGGCCCTGGCCCGAGGCCCCGAGGTAGGCAGGGGCCCCACAATTCTGAAAATTTTCGATATACAACAACAAATTTTAAATTTTATAACATAATAAGAAAAATATCAAATCACACACTTGGTAAAATAGAAACAAGATTTAGAAAATTTGTTTAAAAATTTATTTTTGCACTAAAATAACAGTAATTATATACAGCTTAAAAAACTTTTTTTCTCGATTTCTTCGCAGCAAAATTAGATAAAAAATTTAAGGATTTTCCATCCCTTACATAGGCCCCAGCCAGTACCTTGGCCCATAGCCTCGTTGATCCTAAAGACGGCACTGTACTTATGAAAATTCAGTTTTTTTTGGAATATATATATATATACAACCTTAGTAAGTTAGCAGTAATAAGTCAACAGAAACCTTGAACTGGTACACACAAATTTGTAGCTATTTTGTTGCAATTTAGTTGTCCGAATTGCGATTTTGTTGCTCCAACCACAAAAAAATCGAACGACTGCTATCTTAATGCTAGAGAGCAATAGAAACTTCAAAACAACCCGACCGTAGCGGATAAAACGGGAGAACTTGTGGCTAATTTGTTGTGAAAAAAGAACATGAAAAAAATCAAGTACAAAAAACTTTTTATATAAATAAAAATGCTAGAAAGCAAGTAATGTAATGAAAAAAAAGTAAATGAAGTTCCAAGCTAACAGGTATTTTGCTACTGGTCTATAAATAAATCAAAATTTCCTCGAAAGCCAACAATTAAATAAAATCTATCGATAAGCTGCACCAAATAATAAGTTGCTAATATGTGTACATGCTAATCACATGTATGCAGCTTATCGATCGATTTTATTTTGTTGCTGCCTCTTTACGATTTGCTGATTCCATTAATGACTAGCACAAAATATTTGTTATCTTTTAAATCAAAAGTATCTTTAAATTTAGCATGTAGACGTATGGTTAGCAACTTATTACATTGTGCAGCTTATCGATCAGTTTTATTTTATTGCTGGCTCTTCTGTTCTTGCTTTTTCCTTTACTGACCAACAACTATCTGCTCATCGTATGTACATACATACGTAGGCGGTCCCATAATGAATTGGCCTAACTATGAACCAATGAAGGAAATGAAACGAAACCAATTTTATTTTTCAATATAATCACCATGATTACTAACACACTTCTGACATCTGTTAATCAACATCTCTAAACCTGTATAAAAATAATCACATTTTTTATCCTCAAAATGACTGAAGACGGCCGCCTGCAACTCTTCATCGCTTGAAAATTTTCTTCCTCTTAAGTCTCGCTTTAAATTTGGAAATAAATAATAGTCGGACGGGGCCATGTCAGGACTGTAAGGTGGATGTTGAACTTCTGTGAACCCGCATTGACCAACTGCATCCTTCGAAACACCAGCGGTATGAACAGGGGCGTTGTCATGGAGCAACAGGACACCTTTAGACAGCTTGCCTCTTCGGTTTTTCATTATCTTGCCTCGTAATTTATATATTAGAGAAGCATAATATTCACCGTTCACGACTGTATTACGTTATTTAAAATCCACCATCAAAATGCCTTGAAAATCCCATAATATTGTGCACATCAGTTTTTTAGTCGATTGTGGCACCTTTGCCTTTCTAGGGGGCTTTTCACCCTTATAACGCCATTCCATTGACTCGCGCTTGCTTTGTGGATCATAATACAAGATCATAGTTTCATTACCAGTCACTAGCCGCTCGATCACAGTCTGGATTTTCGCCACAAAGATCCAAAAACTCCGAAGCGTAGCGCAATCTTTCCTGTCTCTGTATCGCTGAAAGAAGTTTCGGTACCCATCTTGCACTCACTTTTTTCATGTGAAGGTGTTCATGGATCGCGCGATAAACGGTACTCTTAGAGAGCCCAAGCCTTGCTGCAATTTTTCTAATCTTCAAACGGCGGTCACTCAGAACCTCCTCTTCGATAAGAGCAATCGTTTCGGGAGTGAACACTTCCACAGGTCGACCGTCGTGGCCAAAGTCTTCGACGGTTTCTCTCCCGAGGCGAAACTCTTTCACCCAATTTTTCACTGTGCTATCGGAGGGGGCAGACTCTTTATACACGCTATCGAATCGTTCTTTTATTTGGGCAGGGGATAAACATTCTTTAAACAGAAACTTTATGACACTTCGATACTCAGTTTTCGACATTTTGAAATAATACGCGACTCTCGTTATTCAAATGCCTGTTAAACTAAGACTAAGCATTTCATGTCGATGCATGTTTCTTATATTAAGTGCACGATAAACGTACTATTTAATGCAACACAACATGTCGCGACATGTCGCGTTGAACTATATCAGGCCAGTTCATTATGGGACCGCCTGGTACAAGCCTGGGCTGACGCATCAACGTCCCGGGATGTAATTTACATCCCGGGACGTTTGCTTGACTCCGGAACTTACATCATGTAAACACCAGCGCTCTAAAAAAGAAGTATAATTCCGCCTCTAGGTCCTTCAAAAGAGTCATTGCCAAGGTAAAGTCAGAGCACATAGGCAGAATTAGCGAGAAACTAGTTCACCTTCCTTCTGGAACCCGTGCATTCTGGTCTCTCGCCAAGGCTGTCCAGGGGAATTTCTGTCAGCCATTTCTTCCATCTCTGCACAGTGAGGACGACTCACTGGCCCATACTGCAAAGGAGAAAGCCGATCTGCTAGGCTCTTTGTTCGCGTCCAACTCGACTCTCGATGATGGGGGGGAGTACACCGCCGACCACCCCGCGGTGTGAGTGCTCCATGCCGGAAGTGTAATTCACACAGCGCTCGGTTTGCAAAGCACTCCTCTCCTTGGATCGGCTCGATTCACTGGCGTTGCGAAGAGATGTTGCATCTCTTTGCATTTTCTTTCGCATATACCATGGGGAGTGCTCTGAGGAAATGTTCAGATTAATCCCAGCCGCCAAATTTCGTGAAAGCACTACGCGGCAAACGTCCCGATACCATCCACACCATCTGGATGCTTGGCGGTCCACCACTGTACGTTTCAAAAGGAGTTTTCTTCCGCGTACGACCTCTCTGTGGAATAGTTTACCGCTGGCGATTTTTCCGGACCGATACCATCTTCGGACCTTCAAGAAAAGAGCTTACTCCTTTCTAAAGGGCCGGCAACGCACCTGCAATTCCCCTGGTGTTGCGGTTGATCATGGGCGGCGGTAGTCACTTAACATCAGGTGAGCCGCATGCTCGTTTGCCCCCTCTTCTATAAAAAAAAAACAACAAAATCGCAAGTAATTAACACCAAATTAGCTACAAGTTCGTGAGTACGATTTTAAGGTTTCTGCTGACTTTTTACTGCTAGCTTTATAGGGCTAATATATACCTGGGAGTCGTTAAGTTAACTATGTTCAATTCTAAAGAAATTGATTATATGTTTTGCTCATAGAATTTAATAAATCTTGGTATGTTTTGATTATACAAAATAAGTAAGTTGAAAATCTTTCTATAACGATTTTCGCAGTCTACCAAGTGCTTACTTAATATTGTAGGTAATTGGAAGTGTAAGATATTACGAGTCATGCTGTGAGATTAATTTAACGCCTGAGAAAATTTTGTGGAACGAATTTATTTTTCTAAGATAATATATATATATATATAGCGTCGTTACGCAATAAATAATAAAAAATGATTTTTGTAAGTTTTACTAAAATATAATATTCACGTCGCTAATTGAATGTGCAAAAAGCACGGAGATGCCAAATCTGACCCTCGGACATATTAATTACAGAGTACCTTGACATATTTAGTTATGGTCATACTAAATGCTAGCTTAAGCGAGAATTGAGAAAGAAAATCATTGAATGGTAATTTTTTTTTCAATTAATTAGAAAGGTGTTAAAATTTATTTAATAAGATCCGCGTAGACTCTGCCGTGGTGGCTGACTTAGCGGTGAGCCACCACAGAGTCTACTTCACCTGAGGGTGCCTCGTGTAGAGTCGATACACATCTCATATTACCAACGGGGGTATGTCTTTGCCAGTGTAATGGTGTTGAGTAGTGGTGCTGGGATTACTGGTGCTGGGGATAGTGGACGCAATTGAGGGTGGGCAGGAGGTGCTCTTCAAATCGGCAATGAAACTAAATGTATTAAATTTACAACACCAAATGTTAATAATCTGAATAGCAATGTGTTTTTAAATGGGGTAGAACTGAGCCCTGTTCAATCCACTGTTTTTCTTGGCATCACTCTCGACGCAATTCTTCAGTGGCACCTCATATATTCAAACTAGCAATCAGATTAAGCTCTGCAGTTTAGGCTGTAAAAACATTCCAGGTCTTACTAGTCTCGAGACAGCTAGATTAGTTTATTTTAGTTATTTCCAGAGAAAAATGTCTTTTGCTGTGTATGTTCACAAAAACAAAGGTAGTTTTCGCAAAAAGAGTGATATACAGTCTGTAAAGACTAGGAACAAAGCTAGTGATACCAGTTACTCGACTCCACATAGTCGGTAATTAATTCTTGGGGCAATTTATTACAACAAACTTTCATAAAATATATAAGGTATCTCTATTACCAGGTTTAATTATATAAAATTAATATTTTATAAAACAAAAACTATATAAAAAGGTTATTACGAGTATAATATAAATTAATACATGCTTGATAAAAATCCATGATGTTTCTAAAATAAATTTTGTAAATAGTTTGTACAACCTTTCATATTGTGTGTGTACTTGATTTCCTGTTGGTTGTTCTTTCTGATCCAGAGGTAAAGTAAAAAATGACTATCAATAACAATTACATATATGTTTTTTTTTATAGAAGAGGTGGCAAACGAGCATGCGGCTCATCTGATGTTAAGTGACTACCGCCGCCCGTGATCTATGTATATATGTGATCTATATTGAGTAAGTAAAATATTCTATATTATCCTATTCAATTCTATTCTGTCTTATTGTATTCTATTCTCTTCTATTATATTCTAAACTAAGGTAGACATAGTCATTTCACTTTATTACGCGGATTTTTCTCCGATCTGATTTCCACAAAGTAACGCCGGATTCTATTAATTAGGATTCAAGGAATCAAAAGACACACTTCTTAAGCTTTACAATCCGTCAGCTTAGTCAGGCCTTTAGCATATTTTATTCCCAACACTGCAGTGCGCAGCCTGGTGCCGTTGACAAAGAAAAGGGAGCCACGGTAGTTCAGAGCTTTTGTGCCTACGTAATAAACGTGTAGCCCGAATTTGACCCTCACCGATATTATCAAAATTGATGATAGTACTTGATTTTACCATATGCTCAAAATTGAAATAAGTCTGTCAACATACAGAAGGATAGCGCGATAGACTCATCCTACTCAAATTAACCCGCTAAAAATATGAAGATTTGAGAGATCTGTGCCAAGCAGTGGGACATATGCTATTACTTTATTTTTAATTGAACTGGAAAAATATGTAACTTTTTGCAATAAATATTTATATACCTATATATAAATTAATAAATATTAAATATTAGATAAAACGAAAATATTAATATTCGGCGCGCATCCTGGTGTCTACATTCCAATTTTAAGATTATATTAATCTTGACAAATATTACGTAGTCCCTAAATCCGAGTTCTTTCACCAGTGTGAAAACAATTAAAAAAATAAAGAAAAGAGAAAACACAACCCACCTTTTACTATTGCTGTAGTAAAACTAATAAGGTACATAGATATAGTCTTGAATCCTTCACAGCCGACCGTGTTTAATAAAAGTAAAGTGAAAGCTTTATACGTCCTACGGCTGGACACAGATCTCTTCCCACTGATATGGAGCAGACGGCAGTCTACCGCGATTCTCTAGTGCGTGTTGGTAGACTTGGTCTCAATCAATCAACTATCAGTTTCCTCACGATGTTCTCCTTTGTCGCCGAGCACGTAGTAAACAGCACTTAAAATTGTAGTTAACCATTTTATTGATTCCAGCCGGTATCAAACTCGGGTTGCAATAAGAAATTTATGGCGGGCGCCTTTCACGGCTCTTTTGGTGCTGAATGATCCTCAGCTAGTAAATTAGATATATTCAAATTATTGGATCTACTGCCCGTCTCCTATAATAGATAATGCGATGACATATTATATTTTTATTTTAACGATTCACGTTATAATATAGTGATATTAGTGGATTATATCAACAGTTTAACTAATAATAGAAGAAATAAAAATTCAATAATACATAGGAACTCTTCTAAGATCAGTATCTATTTATTAATTGTTTATCACCTAGTACACGAATAATTATACAGAGTTCTCAAGCCAAAGCTGAAGCTTCGGTCGGATACAATTAAATACAACATCGTCATCATCATCATCATCATTACAGCCCTTCACAACTCTACAGCTGAACATAGGCCTCCCCCAAGGTATGCCACAAAGCACGGTCCTGAGCCATCTGCATCCATCGACTAAATAAACACAAATAAAAAAAAAATTAAATACAACAGCCATATTTAATAGTATCCAACCGAAATAGTAAATTTAGAAGCTACTTGCTACGAGTTATGGCATCTGTTTTTTGGGACGCTCAAGGCATAATTATGGTGGAATATTTGGAAAAGGGAGCCACTATTACGGGCTCCTACTACGCAGACCAAGTAAGAAGATTACGGGAGGCCATTAAGGAAAAAAGACGCGGCAAACTGCGAGCTGGAGTGCTGTTTCACCAACACAACGCACCGGCTCACAAAGCCCCAGTTGCGATGGCTGCCATTCAAGAAACGGGATTCGAACTGCTCGAACACCCTCATTATTCGCCAGATCTAGCTCCTAGTAACTTCTACCTCTTTCCTCGGCTCAAGGAACGCCTCCGAGGCAAGAAATTCGAAGACGATAGCGAAGTAATGGCCGCTGTTGAAGCGTTTTGGGAGGGTCAAGACAAAGAATTTTTTTCAAAGGGACTCTTAGGTTTAGAAAAAAGATGGACTAAATGTATTGATTTGTTAGGAGACTATGTAGAAAAACAAATTATTATTTTAACTTTATTTACCTCATTTTATTTTCATTATCATTACTTTTGGATCACCCCTCGTATAAATTGGATTGTTTGTTCGTTTTCCACGCTAATATTATTTTAAAATCTATGACATATCATATATTATGTAAACTAAATTTATAAGCACGGAAGTAGTGACTGAGAATCGAGATAAGATTTCCTTGTGGAATATTGTGAATCGTTACGTTAACATCGTGCTTATCTGTCTAGAGTCTCTTGGGTCTCTAGCAACAGAATACAGCGCATTGTAAACTAAGAAGCATGTACAGCTGCGTTGGGATTTTCCCCATGAAATTTCAACAATTTCTAGTTTTAGTCATAAATTGATTGTAAAGTTTTCCTTTGTTTATGCTTAAATATGTTACATAAGATATTTTCCAAAAATAATACTTCTTAACACTGGATACGTTTAAATTGTATACCGTTGTTAATCTTAATTATCAATATTACCATAATCATTACAGCCTATCAAAATCTACGAATATCTACGAAGTATAACAATGACGACCAACTTTTAAACTTTTTAAACCGGAACATAGAATTGGCTTCACAGTTGGTTTTCAAAAATATTTAACACAATATATAAGCCCAGACGTACTTCTAGGCTGTATATATGTATATCGCCTAGAAATTGCGTAAAATGATCGAAAACAGTTGATCAAAGATTGTGAAGTACCAACACAGTGTTAGAACCACTAGATGGAGTCACGTGCTAATGAGGTATGCAAGGAGTGGATTGATATAGGACACGGGAACTAAGGGATCAGCTTTGTAACCATTTATGGTAATGTATAGCAGTGGACCTGTTATGGGCGGCAATGATAACGTAATTGAGCTATATTTTATATATTAGGAGCGTTTTGTAATCAATAAGAGGTTTGTAAAGATATAAATGTTATGTATATCTATTTATATTATAGTGAGATAAACAGAATACGAACGAAATAGCAATGGAACATGCATAATAGTTTATGCTTTAAATTTACCTGACAAAGGCAAAACTGTAAATGTAACATGGACGAGCATATATTAATTGCCTGTTTGCGTATTGGTAACTCATTTCATGGAAAAGTTTAAAATAATCTTATTCAAAATATAATAATATTACATTAAGTAAAAGATTTTGTGCCGCGTATACATTTAAATCACGACATAAACTTAAGACTAACGAATATTATGTACGCAAATAAGGGAGATTTCCATACTTACGCGATCATCTCGCTCAAAATACATATTTTAAATGCGAAAGTTAACTTGATTATATCAGTGGGCTCCGCATAATACCGAATATTTTCAAGAGCGACGCTTGTTAGCTTAGAGATCTCATTGAAAGTCGGGGACGATAAACAAAGAAATATACTATAGAGAATATAAATGTACGAGTATAAAAATAAAATTTTCAATTATGCTTTACCGACCGTATGACTGATAAGAATTTATTAGTTTCTGTGAAAGTGAAAGGCTCGTTTTGTAACAGCATGCTTATTTTGCAATTTTATGTGTGCTCACAGCTGTGTGCTTCTATTAGAAATCAAGTGTCTAATCTAGTAGTCTAGTTCACTGGATACCTAGTCCAGTTTCTAACAAAAGCACATACAGGTAGCACTCCTTTTCTGCCTTTGAGTCTGTCTGATAAGGAACAACCTACTGACGTATTTTTGTCACCAAATAGCAGTGCCTGCACTGCAGTGTTTCGATCTGAAGGTTATAGAAAGCCTAAAGATAGGAATATTTACAGGCTGTGGGGCATTACGTATTAGTTTCAGAAGTAACACAGCATCTTTCAGCAGCCTTCCTTTTTCGAAGTTGGCTGCAGATGTCTATGCGATGCAGTAGCCTCTCTGCATGAAGTTCGTCTGTCATTCTAGTTTTATATAAAAAAAATTGGTTGACCATGTAGGCCATCCCTGGAACTTCCCGCTAATATCGAATGCAAAAGCACCAAATTGTGACGTTGGATATGAAATATCGGAGTAATTTAAAAAATAATTTTTTTTTAAATTTTTCATTAACGATATCTTACGAACGAATCAACCGATTATGACCGGACCGGCGACGATCGACGTGGTTTTTTAAGGTTATAAGCTGATTAGTTTTTGGAATCGATGGGTACAGTAGTTTAAAAGTTATTTCAAAACAAAAGTGATTCAAAATTGTTATTTTTGAGATTCCTCAAAATCTACCGGTCCGAATTAGTTGAAATTCATAGGAAATCTAAGTTTGATGAAACACTTTGGAAATCCGCTTAGTTCATTTCAATCGGTCAAGCCGTAAGAAAGTTATGTGGTTTACATACATCCACACACACACACACATACATACAGACATCATCGGAAAATTGTCAGGGTAGCTTCCTGTAACCTAAAAACGTCAATATTTGATGAAAACTCAATTTTCGAAAAACGGGGAGAAAACAACTTTCCGATTTTTGAAAATTTTCGATTTTCTTAGCGGAAACTTAAAAAGGAGTTTAAAAAGGTATATTTATGTAACGGGTTATTCCGCAAAGAGTTGCCGAATTTTAAACTTAAGTTCAAATATATAAATAATGAAATACCGTTATTGCAGTTTTTTAAAATGCGAGTAAATAAGGCTTTTACTTTATTTTTTTGGCAATAGCGTTTATTTCTACCGATCGACTCTTAAGAATACGTGCGTGCACAGTAAAATTAATCAAAATTATGTATGATCACGAATTTCTAATTTAAAAGATAAAAAAGACAGAATGTTAAAAAAAGTTAAAAAATGTTTTCACCATTTGCTTATATTACTTAATCTAAACTTCCTGTGCAAATTTGGCCGATTATTGCAAAATGACCTTGTATCAAAAAGGTAAAGTTGCAGCCTATTTATGTCCTCAGGCTCTCTCAACACACTCATTACTGAGAGGTTTTTCGAGCTAGGGAATGTCCGTCAGGCTGCCCCATGCGACTTCACAGATCTTCGAAATATTTTTTTAATCTCTCAGAGATGCAATTTTCTCGCGATGTTTGATCTTAACACAAAGCACGTAGTAAATCAGGACCTAAAAATGTAATCAATAATTTTAATAGTGCCAGTGGGGCTCAACCCGGGTTGCTCGCGTACTGTGATATTTATAGCGAACGCTTAGAGTCTGAGCTATAGAGCCTGTTTATATTGTTTATTAAAACGTATTAAACGAAAGAAATTGTTTTACGGTTGTGGCGGTGAGTTGTTGGATCGGTGCCACGCCTTCGGTGCCTAAATATCAAAGGCAATTTGTAATCTTGTCACGTCCGAGTTGAAGGAAGTCTCAGAAATGGATTTACTTTGCCAGTGTTTTGCGTTTTAGGAAGGATGGTGTAGCTGAAGAATGAGAATCATATTGACTTTATACGAATAAACTCTGTTTCTATAACAAACTTTTTTTATATTTATTAAAATAAAATAATTATGAGTATTTCAATTTGAATTTTTTACGCCACGAAATGTATACGAACATGAACACGAACTTACAATCTGTTATCGCCACTTACCGTCAGGTGGCAAGCGACTACAATAGAGCATAACACCTGTAGCCAACTACAAACAGACTACAGACGCGTTGTCACCTCTGAGGACCAACATGGAATGCCTCACAGCTTGTAAATATTCTGCTCTCTATTTATTACTCTTCACACGAAAATAGAGCAAAAATATGGATAAGTACCAATTACTTACTCAGACAGACACCTAGGCAGGAAAGAAGACCCAGCCCCTAGTTAAATTGCACGATCTTCGTATATACCATGAAGGGTACTCAGAGGAATGGTTCATATTAATTACAGTTCTCAAATTTCACCATCGCACAATGCGTTAAAATTTGCGATACTCACACACCAGCTACATGATTGACGGTATTCCTTTGTTCGATTTATTAGTTTTCCTACTCACAAGATTTCTTTATGGAATCAGATACGTTTACCATTACAGCGTATAAAATGGCACTGCTAAACAAAAACATCCTCCATAGATTGCCCCATAGGAATATTTGTTAACCAGCGACTTTTCAGGATATATACGATAAGAAAAAAGCTCGCCTCCATAACAAATCTGTGCCCCTTATCTATAAATAAACATCTCATTTAATATGGTAAAAACGAAATACCTGAATGACGAGAAGGAGCAGCGTGAAAGGTGCAAGAGACCTTTCACGCTGCTTTTGTCATACACCATTCCCATTATATTGGTAAGAGAAATTCAGTACTTGACTGTAAGGGCTTAATAAAGAAGAAGACAAACATATTTAAAACTTCAATTCATTAATTAATTTGATGATAATATGTATAAGGAATCCACCTTCATTAGACAGCAAAGAAAGAAATATATTAGCATAGTAAATAAAATAGATTTATATTGATTTTACAAATAAAGAATTTTAAGAAAATATTATAAAACATAATATAATTAAAATAATAAGAGTAAAAAAAATATATTTATTTGACGAACAGAACACATACAAAATTGGGAAAAACGATGACGCGGCATTTGTCTGGCAACGTAATTGCCTAGTGAAAATGTAAAAGGACCCGAATTCGATTTTCTTGACGCGTGAAGCATGTTTGACTTCGCAAAATTGCCTCGGTTTTGAGATTCCCAACACGCAGTGACGAGCGTGTTGACTGTGGCTATTAAAGAAAATAACATAGTTTTCTCATCAATATACGAGCATTTACATGAGAAGTTTGTTATGGTCTCTTCTATGTTTCCTTTAAATACAAGTTTTATATTTGATTAAGCAATTTCTTTAACACTTTCTGAGTAATCAAAATATCATTAGTTTTATCAATATTAACAAGAGTTCTTATTTTTATGTACCAAAATTAACAACAGGAAACACGTAACACCTTGGCAGTGGCGTAGTATGGAATACTGTCCCCGGGACCTCTAGAGCTAAAATGACACTCCTCACACCCCCATCCCCATTTTCAAGTGGGTACAGAAAAATTTAAATCGGTTAAAGCCTTTAGTATTTGTATAATATTCAAAAATGAATGGAACAATACGTTTAGTTTTTTCAAAAGAGAGAATTGACTTTCATCACCAAAATTTGCCTCCCGGGATCACGATTCTACAGCTACCGCCTTGCTATGGCACGGTGTGGCGTCCCGATGTCCATCTGTAACAAATATTTTTCACGAGAAATTTCTTGTTGAAAGATGACTGAAGACTATCACTGTTAATAATATACTGACGGTGTAAGAATATCTATTACCCCATATCACACTAAAATTAGGCCGATGTTAAGATCATGATCTAGGTTTTGTATGAACTTTATTATTATATGTACTGAATTTTTTTATTTTTTTTTATCAAAACGTAATATTTCGATATTTTAAGATAATTTGAGCAGAATTTAATTTGAAATATTTTCCAAATATTTAATAGTACAAGGAGACTACTTTTCAAAACAATATACACTTGTATACCAAGTGTAATTTATTACATTAAAAACATAATAATAGGTCTATCACTATGAAATCGCCGTTCTGCAGTACTGGCCATTTCAAATCAAAATAATTTTTGTTTGGCTAAGAATTCAATTTCAATTTAATTTAAATTTTTAAAAATGGATTCTGTTTCCAAAATTAGTAATTAGTTTATTGATTAACGTTATGTTTTCATCACATTCCAATCTTTTTTATCATCATGGATACGTTAAAAATTTGAGTAATCATGTAAAATATTGTTTCTGTTCTGCAAATTTCGACTTGAAAAATGAAGTCCGTAGTCATCCGAAAACTTTCGTCGATAATGATTATTTTATATTTGAATTAAACGTGATTGTGGAAGCTGATGATACTCAATCTACGGCTGAATTAACAGCAGCCTTCGACCTTAGCATCAAAACAATATTGGTCTATTTGCGTCAAATTGCCAAGGTGAAAAAGCTTGACAAATGGGTGAGCAACGAACTCACTGGTCGCCAGCGCGAAGCTTGAGTCAAGACGTGCCTTGCATTGCCCAACAGGCATACAAACGAAGAAATTTTGAACCTCGTTGTTAATTGCGATGAAAAATGGATTCTGTTCGACGATCACAAGCGCTCAGCAAGTTGGCTGGATCCTTTTTCGGAACCTAAACTATGCTTTTAGCGAAAAATTACACCTTACACCTAAAAAAAAAGTTTGGCTGTACAGCGCAAGTGTGATTCATCACAGTTTCTGACGAAACGGGATGAGCATCACTGCATATGTGTACTATGAAGAAATAATAATAATAAGTTCAAGTTATTTGCCACCAGTCGCTCCCCTTCAAGTTATTCGCCTCCAGTCGCTCCCATCTTCTGGAATTGCTAATTATCACTTGTGAATTTAGCAATTCCATTGGAATTGAGCTGGGGACGGACAAGTCTGCGGTCCTCCATGTTGAATACGGAAGGGTTGCTAACTCTGAGGGTATAGATTTATCTATGCCCGTCAACTTAAGGACCCTTTCCGAGGCTGAAACATACCGATACCTGGGTATGTCACAGAACATCGGTATCGATGAGGCTGGTATGAAACAGTCAGTTTGCGATGTGTTTTATGCACGCTTGACCAAAGTGCTTAACAGCCTTTTGTCCGGTGTGAATAAGACACATGCATATAACGGTTGGGTCAAGCCTGTCCTCATGTATACCTTTGGCATACTCAGGTGGACTCAGACTAAACTTAACGCCCTGTATAGGAAAGTCCGCACTACCATGACGTCCCATAGGATGCATCATCCGAGATCGTCGGTGATGAGGCTGTACTTGCCGCGAAAGCATGGTGGGCGTGGCTTTCTGAGCGCGCTCACCATGCATAATCGCGAAGTGTGCAGCCTCCGTCATTACTTCCTGGCGAGATCGGATAATCTATTCTACAATGACGTCATTTCAAGTGATAAAGGGTTTACCCCTCTATCCTTAGCAAACGAGCAATGGCAGGGCCCAGCAGTGCTTAGCATTTCGACCGGAAGGCCGTATGGAAGGAGAAGGAGCTCCACGGGAGGTACTACAGAGCTCTATATGAGCCCTTCGTAGATACAGTTGGCTCCCTCAACTAGCTACGTTTCGGTGACCTCTTCGGGGAAACCGAGGGTTTTGTCTGTGCAATACAGGATCAGGTTATTAAGACCAACAACTATCGGAGATACATCCTGAAGGATTGCACCGTCGACATCTGTCGAGCTTGTCGCCATCCCGATGAGTCACTTAGGCATGTCATCTCCAGTTGTTCGGCGCTTTCTAACTCTGAGTACTTGCACAGACACCACCTAGTAGCCAGAATACTACACCAGGAGCTCGCTCTGAAATACGGTCTCGTGGACCGGAAATTGCCGTATTACAAGTACTTGCCGGAAGCCGTGCTCGAAAATGACCGCACCTGACAGCTTTACTGGGACCGGGCCATTATCACAGACAGGACTATTCTTGCGAATAAGCCTGATATTGTGCTGATGGACCGGACTCATTGTTTGTTTGGCCGGCAACTCATTTATATATATTAAAAACAAACTTGGGCCGAGAATACTTCCCTGCGGTACACCGTATGTAATTTGCAGGTCACAACTACTATAAGGATTAATCCTAACACATTGAGTTCTATTACTTAAATAACTTTGGAATAAAGATAACTGAATTCCTCTTACTCCTAAAGATTGAAGTTTTGAAATTAGGATAGGTATCGAAACAGTATCAAACGCCTTTGTAAGGTCAAGAAACAAGGCAATACATTTTTGTAGTATGTCTAGATTCCTGACTACAAAATCAATAAGGCTGTGGACAGCATCAGATGTACACAATTTTTTTCGAAAACCAAATTGATTTTTAGAGAGCAGTTTATTAGTCTCTAAATAATTAACAAGCCTTGTGTTAATTATTTTCTCGGGGATCTTCGACATCGTAGGCAAAACTGATAAAGGTCTGTAGTTTTCGATACGATTTCGATCGCCGCATTTAAAAATAGGGTTAACTATTGCCTTTTTAAACAAATTAGCGAAAATACCTGTCTGAAGACTCAAATTACAAATATATGTAAGAGGTGAAATAATACCATTTTTGTGCTTTTTTAAGAATTCTGAAGAAATACCATCCCAACCAGCTGTTGGGTTGTAATTCAAAGATATAATCAAGCGTTCGACCTCACTCTCGTCAGTTTCAAGCAAAACAAAGGATTTGGAATAAGTAACGGATACCGGTAATGTTGCCGAGCCTCTTCCTAATTTGTCTGCCAGTGATTGTCCTATATTTGAAAAATATGTGTTTATATCTTCAACGGATTTTTGAGTACTAATTTCGTTGATGTCTAGGAGATCAGACGCCGTTGATTGCTGTTTAATTAAATTTGTAACAGTTTGAATGACTTTCCACAGTTGCTTGGAGTTTTTGCCGGCTCTTTGAAATTTCAGCTTCTCATAATTACTTTCTGCATTTCGCAGGAGGTTGGTACAGACGTTGCGATATCTTTTCTAAGTAATTCAAAGAATTACTTAGAAAAGATTCGATGGTTCTATGATGAGAAAGGTTCGATGGGTCTTTTTTCGATTTTTTATATAATCTATCTCTGTTTCGCATGCATTTCAACAAAGCCAGAGTGATCCAAGTCTTAATAGGTCTACGTCTACAAGTCAGAAATCAAGTTTTGGTATTGTTGGCTATAGCTGAAATAATTGGTTCGACCAATAATTTAAAAGCTAAGTTAGGCTCATTCGTTGTGTATACAGAGTTAAAGTTAATACAGCGTAATTCATGAATAAGCTTATCTTCATTTATTTTTTTATAAATTTACGATTACATAATTTCATTTAAATTTTTGAGAGGGCAAACATAACGGCAAAGTGGTCTGTTACAGTAGTTTCCAGAACTAGAACTTAAATTAACGTGATCAAGACTGGTAGAACCATGAGTTGGGAAGTTGTGACCAGGAAGAAGTCCATGATGAACAAGTAGATCAAGATAATTTAAAGTATTTGTAGAATGAAACCCGTTGGCAATATGTATATTAATGTCTCCTACAAGAATAATGGTTGGGTATGATTTACGATCCGTGAGGACAAAATCCAAAGACTGAAAGAATTTTGATGGATCAACAAAAGCGTGTGGTCTATATATAGCAACAATAGCCACATATAACCTATAGTTATCACCAGACAGTTACATTCAATTGTAATAGGTTCTTTTACTTTAATATTAGCTAAACAAGACTTGATGTATACAATAACACCGTCATTTTTATTGTAGTTTTTTGAAGTTTTATAATGATTATATCCATTGAGAACGATAATATCGCAGCAAGTATTAATTCTTTCCAACAACGTTAAAAGTCCTGAAAAATTAGCATTGATGCTACGGATATTTTGAGACAAAACAGTGAGACAACTATGATACGATGTAAACAAATCAGCACATTTTTCGGGATTACATAATATTACTTTATTAAAGGAAGTATTATCGAGATTATTTAGTAAATAGCTCATTTAATGCAGCGCCTTTTAGTTATGTTTTTAAATAGGTAGCATAAACAAGATAATTTGTATTCAATAAAAAGAATATTAAGCATATTAAATATATCCATGAATGTGTACAAAGAGCAAATATTATGTAATTTGTGAGAGCGTTAATTTGATTTGAGAGTTGAATGTATAACTCGTACGAATTAACTTGAGACCTGGGCCGATGACGTAATTGTCAATGTACGGTGTGCAAAATAATGCGTCGTAATATTTTTTTATTTGAAATTTTTGAGATTTGCATGAGATTATTAATAAAAAAAATAAAATGTTCTGGCAAGGGGTGAAGTAATAAGTGATATACTGTTGCCATTTTTATATATTTTAAGTATTTATTTTTTATAATATTATTTTTAGTTAACGCGTCAAGGAAGGACAAAGACATAAACATACACACTTTCTCATTTATAATATTATTAATTTATTTATTATACACTTTATTGTATACACTATAAAAAGTGTTACAGATTCGTACACAATAAAAATACAAAGCATAACAGGCGACCTTATTGCTAAAAAGAAATCTCTCCCAGGCAACCTTAGGGTGAAAGTGAATCAACTTTTTATTTGATTTTTCATCTTCGAAAAATTTTAAAACTTTTAGAGCAAGTGTCCGTGCTTGGCTATGTATTGTCTTTCCTCCCATCTTTTTTAAGAATAAAAAAAGCGGAGTAACTCCTAAGCGTCACAAGAAAACGGCACAACACAACGTCCAAACTTAACAATAAAACAACGCAATTAACAATAAACAGTTAAAATAACGTTCAAGTATAACAAAAACAAACAAAAGTCCAAACCAAACAACAAACAATTATCAAAAATATCGAACTAGTTCAAGTATAACAAAAACAAACAAAAGTCCAAACCAAACAACAAACAATTATCAAAAATATCGAACTAGAGTCGAGACGCGTATCCGTAACAAAAATGCTATCGGTACTGAGCGCGCACGGCCAGCGCGGGACGCGGTGCGGGGAGTCGGGAAGGGGGTCGCATTCCAGCGGAGTCTTAAGTTAATTCGTACGTGTTGTGAATGTTTTTTTGTGTGAGGTTATAAAAATAGTCGAGCACGTATATATACTATTTGTTTGTAAATATTTAGTGGGTTGATATGTTAGTAGTTTATACACTAGTATATTATAAAAGTAAACAGTAGGTAGTTTAGAATACATACAGAATAATTTTGTAAATATAAAGTCAGAAACACACTTAGTTAGACATGCAAGCAATTTATAAGAAATCATAATTAAACAGGTAATGCATAATATTATAAATGTACCTAGTCATATTATATTTTTCAAATTTGCAATATCACATTCATTTTTTATTTCTACCCGAGCGCCACCTTCAGTTTTCCGCACATTCGGCCCTTCTTAGTCCAGCAATATCGGTAATTCATTGTCTTAGCTGTATCACGTGAAATCACATGACATGAACTCAATAATGGAGAAGCTTTCTGACATATACGTGTGCAGTACGGTCATCCAACCAGTAATAAACGAGTGTTTCAAGACAGCGGTCGTTTCATTGCATTCACAAACATATCATTGGCGACGAAGAAGGAGTACCCACAATAAAAAAAAATGGCTTATCTGGGAAATCTGCCTATTTTTGACCATAAGTCAAGTGAATGGTCAATTTTCAAAAGCAGACTAACTCAGTTTGCGAAGATAAATCGCGTCGAAGAAGTGAACAAAAGTGGAATTCTTCTCACCCATCTTACGGATGAAACGTATCGCTTGGTACGAAACTTAGAGTACCCGCAAGACTTAGAATCTCTAAGTTACTCGAATCTCGTTGAATTACTCGACGGTCATTTCAAGCCAAAAAAATGCTCATTTGTGGATAAAGAAAAATTTTTTGGGGCAACCAGAAATCCAGGCGAATCATTGGGAGACTGGGCAGCGCGATTGAGAGGTCTCGCAAGCAATTGTGACTTCGGCACTGCCTTGGAAACGAATTTAAGAGATCGTTTCGTCCTCGGCCTGGGCCCTGGCCCGGAACAAGATAAGTTGTTCGAACAAGATCCGTCCACATTGACACTGTCAGTAGCTATGGAGCTAGCCGAGCAGGCGGCGTATGCCAGGCAGGCGAAGGTTATGTTGTGCACCAGCGAACATGCTCCAATTAAGGAGGAACCGGTATACCGAGCGAGATTTCAAGGTCAAGGAGACAGCGGCGCGGTTATACGGCGTCCTAATGCTGGCAGGACATCAGCAGGTCGCGACCAACCGAGAGATTTTTCTCGTTGTTCGGTCTGTGGCTTGAAGAACCACCAAAGTGATAAGTGCCGTTATAAAAGTTACAGATGTCAAAAGTGCGGTGAAAAAGGTCATTTAAAGAAAGTGTGCGATAGTGTCAATAGATCGCGGATGTACCATATCGAGTCGGTAAGCGAACCAGAGCAGGTCAAGGACACGTCTTGTGAGGAGTGCCACAATTTTAATTTGAGGTATGTGACTGATAAGCCCATTTCAATTGATGTAATAATAGGTAATCAGTGTATGACAATGGAGCTTGATTCAGGATCAAGTAAAAGTGTGATTTCTTATAATACATATAAGGAAAAATTCTTAAAATATTCATTACGTAGTAGTTCTGTAAAAATGTGCTTATATAACGGACACAAGATTGATCCATTAGGTTATATTACTGTAGAAACTAGTTACAATAACAGTACAAAATTGATTAAATATTTTGTTGTCAAAAATGGGGGACCGCCTATACTAGGTAGGGATTTCATGAGCGCCTTTAATTTTGTGATTACTACCAAATTAAATTACATAAGAAATGATTCCGAATTGCATGAGTTATTAAATAAATATTCGGCGTTGTGGCGTGACGAGTTGGGCGCATTTAATAACTTTAAAGTCAGTTTGCAGTTGAAGGCGAATGCTGTGCCTAAGTTTTTTAAGCCGCGTACTGTACCCTTTGCCCTCAGAGATAAAGTCGAACAAGAGCTAAACCGATTAGTGCACTTGGGTATCCTTGTTCCTATTAATTATTCTCAATACGCCACCCCCATTGTGCCAGTTTTAAAAGATAATGGCCAAGTTAAAATCGCAGGTGATTTTTCTATTACATTAAATAAGGATCTCTTAATAGAAAAATATCCCCTGCCTCGAATTGAAGAGGTTTTTGCCAAAATTGGAGGGGGTGAGCACTATAGTAAAATTGATTTAAAAAACGCTTACAACCAGTTCGTCCTGGATGACGCGTCTCAGGAGCTCACGGCAATTAATACGCATAAAGGACTTTTTAAATACACTAGGTTAGTGTACGGCCTTTCTAGTGGTCCAGCCATTTTTCAACGGAGCATGGAGACACTTTTATCAGGAATAGACGGGGTAAGCATATGGCTTGATGACATTTGTGTCACGGGCCCCGATAGAAATTCCCACATGCAGCGGCTAAGTAAAGTCCTAGATAGACTATGTAAGGCAGGCCTACGTTTACAAAAAGACAAATGTCAATTTTTCAGAGAAAGCGTCAGGTATTTGGGTTACGTGATTAGTAAAACGGGATTAAGGACTTGTCCGGATAAAGTACAAGCCATTCTTAGTGCACCGGAACCAAATAACGTCACCGAAGTTAAAAGATTTCTAGGAGTAGTCAACTACTATAGAAATTTTATTCCAAACGCCTCTTCTGTACTGAGTCCTCTACATGAGCTATTACGTAAAGATGCAAAATGGGAATGGGGAAAACGGCAGCGACAAAGCGTCGCAGCGATACGGCGCGAACTGGCGTCAGAACGCGTGTTGGCTCATTTCGAGCCAGCGGCGCAGCTAGTGCTGGCGGTGGACGCCGGCCCGACCGGTCTCGGCGCCGTACTCTCACAAAGGGCGGAGGACGGCATCGAACGCCCGCTAGCGTATGCATCTCGCTCACTTACGAGCAGTGAAAGAAACTATAGCCAGATACAGAAGGAAGCGACGGCCATTATCTTCGGGGTCCGACGCTTTCATCAATATTTGTACGGTCGCGAAGATCCTTTTATCCTGAAAACCGACCACAGACCATTGGTATCAATTTTTAATCCTAAAACAGGTATTCCTGTTACTACTGCGCTAAGACTGCAACGATACTCAGTTATATTGTCCGCTTATAACTATGTCGTACAATATGTCTCGAGCGGAAATAATATTGTGGCCGATTACTTCTCACGCGCTCCTGTAAAATGCGTCAACGAGTCGTCGAACGATATAGATACAAACGATATAGACACTCATTATGCAGTTAGGTTTCTCGATGCGTCATCGCCGGCCACTTCGGCCCGCGACGTTGCGCAGACGACGGAGCGAGATAGGACGATTAAAACCGTGCTTAGGTACATGCAACACGGGTGGCCGCGTAAATTAAAATGTAAATCTATTTTACCTTATTTTCACTGCAAGTCCGATTTACAATATGAGAATGGTTGTCTTTTTAGGGGACATAGGATTGTTATACCACTCGGGTTGAGAGATAGAATGTTACGCGAGCTTCATGATTCTCATTTAGGAATAACCAAAACTAAATGTAACGCTAGAAGTAGAATGTGGTGGCCCGGTATTGACCGGGACATCGAACGCTGGATCGGATCATGTGCGACGTGCGCAAGCGTGCGGGCCGCCCCGCCGCGCGACCCCCCCGCGCCCTGGCCTCCCTCCACCGCGCCATGGCAACGAGTGCACATTGATTACATGACTGTAGGGCAGAGGGTATATCTGGTAATCGTCGACTCCTACAGTAAATGGATAGAATGTCTATACATGCATAACGGAACCTCATCTAATGCTTTAATAACAAAATTAAAAGGCGTTTTCTCTAATTTTGGAATACCAAATGTTTTAGTGTCCGACAACGATGTAAAAATTAATTCACTCGAGTTTCAGACATTTTGTTCATCGAATGGCATGAAATACATGACGTCACCCATTTACCATCCGCCAAGTAACGGTCAAGCTGAGAATTCAGTAAGAACATGTAAAAAAATGTTAAAATGTATATTAATTGACAATTTACCTTTGCACAAAGTTCACGACATGTTATTAGGGTACCTATTTAACTATAGAAATACCGTGCATTGTACCACGGGTGAAACGCCGGCAAAGTTAATGTTCGGCAGAAATTTGCGGTCGCGTCTCGATTTGATTTTACCCTTAAAAAATCATAATTCTAATTCACTTACGGCAGCCGGGAAAAGATCTTTTGAAATCGGCGATATCGTTTGGACCCGATGGTACAGTGCACGAAAAGAATCTTGGCAGTTAGGTAGAATAAAGGAAAAAATAGGAAATAAAATGTATAGAATTCATATTAGGGACATGGAGGTTTGGTGTATTAGACATGTGGATCAAATTATTAGATATACGGGTTCAGACAGTAGTCGCGACGATATTGTCGCTGCTGAGGAGACTCGTTGCCCCTCCACGTCGCCGGCTACTGTAAATGCACACTCTCCCGCGCAACAGCCTATGTTTCCGGGTATAAGTAATACGGAGCAAAGTATGGAGCAGGCTACGAATATGCAGACGGGTGAGCTGCAATCGCCCTCGAATACTGGAGCGCCGAATCTTGGTTCATCTGACCACGGTGAGGCAGAAGAAGTAAGTGACTGTGAGACTAGGGAGTATGAAAAGGACAACATTGCCTCCGTAGAAAGGCCTATGGCAGAAACGGAGGCTGTGCCGTCCACAATTGGCGATTCCCATGTACCGCCAACATTGCCACTTTTAGCCACACGCCCGAAACGTACAAGACCAAGGGTGGATTATAAAAAGTATTTTTAAGTAGCGATTGTTAATTATAGTTATGCAGAGATCAAGTTTGCTAATTATTGTTAATAGTTATTATTAGTTGTTAAGTTTATGTAAAAAAAAAAAAAAAATTACTGTATTTAATTTAGAAACCGTGTTACCAGGTTCCAAAATTAAGTGGGGAGGAATGACATATACGTGTGCAGTACGGTCATCCAACCAGTAATAAACGAGTGTTTCAAGACAGCGGTCGTTTCATTGCATTCACAAACATATCACTTTCACATCTCCAACCAGCTTTGGTCTATCACTCGTCCTCGCTGCACCTTTACGACCACCAAGTTACAAGAGCTGGGGTTGGAAGCTCTCCGTCATCAGCCTTGCGCCAAAATACTTCTACTTTTTCCAGAATTTGGATCACTTTTTGGTGGAAAAATAAATTCAATACCCAATTGGCAGTACAGAATGCCATTAAATAATTTGTTTTATCAAGAAGGCCATCAATAAACCGCCACTGCGTTGGTAAAGATGCAGGGGTTTTTTTTATTAATAGCAATTACTTTGATTAATAGCAAAAAAATGACGTTAACTTATTTCATAAAAAAGCGTCAATTTCATAGGTAAAGAACTAATATATTAATGATATTTGTGTCACTGTTTTACCTATTTTTGCCGATAATTAAATATTGCTGCCACTCCTGTGTTCTGATCTGCAAGTTAAGCATTTCGTTTTAGTCCTCAGAAGCGACAATGCATCTGTAGCTACTTTGTTTGAAGATGGTTGCAGGTCTCCGTAAGCCGCAGTACTCACTTACCATCTGTTGGACTGTACCTTCATTTTTCGCCTTAAAATTATCATTTAAATATTTTATTCCAATAGTTATAGTATTTTAAGTAAAGTTTGTGACCGTAAAAGCTTTTAAGAGCAATTTAAATTCATTGATTGCCGACTATTCACAGTAACTGATAAAGTTCTATAAATGAATTTCACGGCGCTCGTTAAGGTGATATCAGACAGTCCACTCGAATGAATATTCACTGGAGTGACTGCTTCATTTTTCTTTCATTCCATGTTCACACAGCCTAGGTAGAGTGACTAAAAATGGACATTCACCCGCTCTTTTCTCTCAAGATGTGGTCAAATACAGTTGTGCGTATTGGAATTAATTTAATTTGCGATAGCTTAATTAAGGAATTCACATAAAAGAAACAAAGAAAACGTCGTGTATAGCGGGTCCTCACCGTCTTTATTTTGTTTAATGTCTTCTTCAGTAAGATCTAAGTTTAAATCAGCAAAATTAAAGTATTCAATCTTTAGCGTTTGCCCGTATTGCTTTGTTTTTATATTCATCAATTTGGTGGTTCCAAAGGCATTGATAATTTTAACAGTTGTCCAAAAACAGCAGCGTATTTTGGTCATTCCACTTAAAAACCATGGCCGTATACGAGTTAACGTTCACTCTGTGTTCAGACCGTTCAGTTTTCGTTCATTCGGATTGGGAGTGAAAGATGCAGAGTGCCAATATCCAACATTGTTGGATCGGTTCATTAATGAATTTATTCGGCACTTTTGTTTCATTTTGTGTTCAAACGATTCACTTTGAGTGAAAGGTGACGAATGAAAGATAAAAATGAACGAAAAATGAACTGTCTGATATCACCTTTAGCCGTCTTCCCACGATTTAAAACAATCTTATTTGATTACCCTAATCAATCGCAAAACTAAGGCTTGTCAGACTCTTCATATGTCCACTGCTAAACATAGGCCTCCCCTAAGGAATGCCATTACACGCAATCCTGTATGTCTTACTAGGTTATCACTCCATATAGTGGGAGGCCACCCTAAACTTCTCTTACTGGTCTCATAAAAGGCTTCAAATCGAGAATCTTTCTTCTCTCCTTTCGGTTGTCGGGTCTTCGAACTTGAGTGGAGTCTGGGATCGAATGGCCGGCTGATCACCACTTTAGATTAGTTTATCCGTTGAACAATGTCGGTTACTCTGGTTTTCAAACTCTATCACTTAAGAAGTCTTTTCGTTGAGCGTATTTGAGCTTGAGGACCACGTCTCAAATCCACGTCTTCAAAGCTTAAAATTTATTCAGAAATAATGTTACGAACTGGAAATAAAAATGGAGTAGACGTGGGTAAAACTTTTGCCTTTAGAAAAATAAATGAGAAAATTCAAATTGACAAACAAGACATTACTGACATTTTTCCAAAGACTTATTATACTAATGCGTAAATTTTTCTATTTATTTGTGGCGTCTAGATTAATTTTAAAGGTGAAAATTCATGACATACTGCCGTGGTAGGTTAGGCAATACGCGCAATACGTGAGTTAACCAAGCTTGATCCCCGCCGGCTCCAATGAAATTGTTAATTGCAGTTTTAAGTTCTAGGTGGTAGGAATGCTTTTTGCCCGTGAGTCCGTCTGAGTAGGCACCTCGCTCTTAGCTATTTCTGCCGCCAAATAATGTCCTCCAGACCGAATTTCGGTCACGGAGGCCAGACTCGACGGAGACTAGCCATCGGCGCAGGAAAGGATTATATTGCCCAAGTGTATGCGCAATCACAGGTACACTCTCTATTCCCTCACTCTCATTATCCGATGGGACGGTAAACCGACAGGACCGGAGAAAGATTAGGCTCAGGACCAACGGCTTTACGTGCTTTCCGAGGCACGGGGGTGAGACACCGCCAACTTGCTGACTCTGGGCAGCTACTGAGAATTTCTTGACGGAAAAACTCAATGATTGATTTTTTCATTCGAATCCAGCACCTCATGATCTGCAGACTGCTAAAATCACTAGACCAACAAGGCAGCCGCCAAATAGCAGTGCTTGCATTGTTCCGGTGTTTGGGGAAATGAGAACCAGTATAATTACAGGAGCCCTCCAACTTTGTTCACAGTGGTGATCTGTAGCCCTCTTGTTAAAAGTTGGCTGCAGATGTACATTGACTGAAGTCAGATGGACTTGAAGTTGTAAAATATGCTAACAAGTGAGAATGGAAGTGTCAAAAGTGCACGGTGAATTTTCTTGTCTTAAAACCCTTCCGGGAATGGGATGTCTGTGCCTAGCTGTGGGACATATATAGGCTGTTTAACTTTACTTCACATGATAATGTTCATCATGCATTATTTCGGTTGATCAGTGAAGGTCAAATTTAATTTGTCAGCGACTCGTAGTGAATAGGTGTTGTCTCCCTTGGCTTTGTTATAGTCGACGTGACACTGTAAAGTGTGAATACGTGATATACGCGAGTGTCATTTATGTTCGGCATAGCGAAAAGTACTTTCTTTTCAGTGGGGTTCTTTCAACGGGGGAATGAAATATGCGGCGCTTCAATTTTCCGTTGTTTCACATTTGACGTGTGTTCATTGTGCTTAAAAAGTTCCGCTGTGCATTTTTTTCTAAAGAGATAAGAAAAACGAACATTAATCTTTTCATAAACTGTGTCATTTGTTAATAGTTACCTTTTATATTTTTTTTTTACTTACTAATGTAACAAATCATTAACAAAAATAAGTAAATGATCTCTAGTGGAGAGTTTGATGGATTAACATATAATTTCCATCAAACTCTCCACTAGAGATTATCGGCATTCCGATGACTCTGACCCTACGGCTGTGAAGGAGAAGGTTTTGCGTGAATAAAAGACGTCCTGTCCCTATGCCTATTCCTGCGAGGGACGCAGTTATTGTCAAATATTTTGTTTACATAATGCACGAAGGTCCGAGTGGCGAGGCCGAGGCGATGGCGCGGCACGCGAGGCGCCTCGTAGGCTCGTAGCTTGCGGCAGTCACGCGACGACGGCCGAGCGCTACGGAGCCCAGTACCGTAGCGTTGATTGGCTACGCAAAACGTTACGTGGTCTACGTGATGCATTACCTGATATTACTGGCATTTTTTGCCACGGCCCATGCACGTGCGGTAAGAGATATATTTATTTACTCAACCTTAATTTTTATTAATAATATTTCGAATCAGTTCAAACATTGAAATAAAAAAATATTTAAAATTTTTTATCTTTCCGTTTTTTTAAAAAAAATTAGTATTGAATTATTATATATATTGTTCCAGTGCAATATTAAAAATATATGAAATAAAAGATTTTATCGTAGTATGGCAACTAGAGATTTTGTTACATAAAACGTAACTTCGCTATTAGCATATTTTTCAAAGTTACAGACATTATTTGAAATCGTAACTCAAGTGAGATTCAGTGTGGCGCGTTAAGTTATAATGAAAATGCATACAAATTAGATCATTTTCATATTATAAAAGCAGGAGTTTTCTTTAATATACGAATTAATATTATAAACTAGCGGCCCCTCTCGGCTTCGTCTAGGTAGATTATATTAATTTGACGTTATTAAATTTTAAGACATGTAAATATCATTTTATTTAGCAATTTGCCTTTTATTAACTATCTCCAACTCTTTGGGACACCATACAGCACAGATCACTTCTGGAATTATTCTAAATCTGTTAATAAAGGTACATCGCATTGGGTTCAGCCATTCCTATAATAAGCCCGGACAGACAGACGGACAAACATTTTAATATGTTTATTAATATCCAAGCCCAAGCCCCTCAGTTTAGATTGAGTAGTTACTTCGATATTACAAATAAATACTTCAATTTTATTTATATGTATTGATAAGAAAATAATAATTGAATTAGTTCATTAATTCATTGCCGCATTTTGTCTAGTTATATTTTTTTTTTCATAAAACCCCACAGATAACCAGTCATTCGAAATTTAATTAAAGCAGTTGATCATTAAAACTAATATGAATTAAAATAATAATTTAAATATTTACTTTATTTTATTAAATAACTTCATAATTCCGAAATTCATTATTGAGTGGTTATTAGCTCTTTTATATTTTAATTAATTAAGTGATATTAAATGTAGTTACAAGACATATAATTCGACTGTAATTATAAATTAATTGAGATATATTAAAAGGCACGTTAACGTGTTATTAGTTTCGTACTATTTACTCTGTTAACACATCGATCCCGCGGGCTAATTACTAATTACATTGTTCAGGTTATTTTTGGATAAACTTTACCGCCACACAAGGATTTTCTCCTGTATTATGGAGGGTTTTTCATACATAAATCGCACGTGGATAAAGATCCGTACACATAGCAATGAATTGTAGGCCAGAAAAAATACATGGTTAGTGAGAGAATTGACACGCAGTGCCGTACCCACATGAAAAGCCACTTCGCTACCGAGCACTCAAAAACGTGTTTGTGAGTGTCTTTTTTTATAGAATAAGGGTGACAAACGAGCACACACTTCACCTAATGGTAAGTGGATGCTGTGACCATAGCCATCTACATTTACTCTGGATTAAGAATCAAAACGCAGATGCGTTGTCACCCCTAACGACTGAGATGGAATGCCTCATTTCCAGTAAAAAAGGGTTTCCGGATCTCTACACTAACCATACGAAACACAGCAGTACTAAGCTGCTATTTTACTCTGGTATTCTGTGACAGCATGGTCCTTCCCCGGTCGAGCCGAACCATTCTTGCTGCAACCATAATATAGCTGCAGCGTGGCTCTACCATGTACAAAACAGGCGTTGTCACCCCTGAGGGTTAAGATGGAATGCCTCGTTTCCAGTAAAAAAGGGTCTCCGGCTCTCTACACTCATCACACAGCAGTATTAAACTGATATTTTACGCTGGTATTCTGTGAGAGCGTGGTCTTGCCCCGGTCGAGCCGACCTATTTGTGCTACAACTATAATGTAGCTGTACTATAACTAAACCCGCGTACACTGTGTTACACCGCGTAGTGGCAGTGTGAGAATGAATTCACTACCCCATATCATCTATCCCATATCATGCCGTAAGAGGTGACAGAGGAAAACTGACCTATTAGATTGGCAGCAGTATCTTCTACTACTTCACGGTAACAGCTCTATAAAATTTAAAAACTGCGATTGCCAATCTACTGACCAAGCATGCCAACTATGTCAAACATCTCCCCTATGAGGTGTATTTATGGGCGAGACCTATTTTTAGCAGTGAAATTTTAATACGTTGTAATGATAATGATTTACCATAACTCCGCCATCGTTTTGTTCTATTTAAAATATTTATTTTACATGAGCTTTATTTCAATAAATATAAATATAAAAATATGCAAATAATTTTACTCTACTTTCTTATTAATTAAACATAAAATGCTTTTAACAAATATTATTTTTTCGACTTTACGCACAAAGTTGTATAGAAATCTATTAAAATATTTCAAAAATAGCTAAATTTTACTGCCTCTTAATCTTCTTCTTCTTTCTTTCTTAATTAGATTGAAATACTTATTTAAATATTATAACAAAAGTTTAAATCATATCCAGTTAGAGATGACAGAGATGTAACAATTTTCCTGTCAACCGTAGCAACTATGTGTGTTCTTAGAAAAAATGATGGAAGCATTGGAACAAACCAATACATTTTGGAAACATTAAACTAATAAGCCATTACATTACAATAATATCTCTCATTATTGCAAGTATTATCTTACGCGTGTCCTAACACAGACTTTGTTAATTTAATTTTATATCTTAAGTATAGCTTTAGTTAATCAAATTTTATAAGCCCGATAAAGTTTTAGACGTGGTAGAGCCATGCTGCAGTTATATTGGTAGTACAGTTGTAGCACGAATGGGTCGGCTCGGGGAAGGACCAAGGCATAGGTGTGACATGGACATTATACATGACCTTTGTTTTGTCCGTGTTCATCTTAAGACGTTGGGGGACACATCATTGAGCCATGATTCTGGCGCGAGTACTACATTGCCGGCAAATCGAAGGTGAGTGATGTACTCGCCATTGATGTTAATCCGTATCCTTTCTAACTCAGTAGCTTGAAAACGTCATCCAATGCAGCGGTGAAAAGTTTTGAGTATATAACGTCACCCTATCTTACACCTATCTGCAGTGGGATAGGTTTCATAATCTGGTTCTGTACTCGGACAGCCATCGATATACCGACAGTCAACTTGGCACCGCTGAAAGTACTGTAGCACCGCCCGGATTTCGACGGAATCAAACGCTTTCTCATATTCCACATACGCAAGGCAAAGTGGCAGATTGTACTCTTCGGTCTTCTGTGCAATCTGCCACAGGTTATGTATGTCGTCTATGGTACCGAAGCCTTTTCGGAAACCGGATTTTTTAGGAGGCAGGAAGTTGTGGTGTCTACATGTGTAGTGTAGATTCGTGCAAAAACATCAAGCAGACGCGGTTTGGAAGGAAAATTAGTCCGTAATTGTTCAAGAGAGCGTTGTCGCCTTTCTTGAAGAACAAGACCCACGCACTTCTGGTGATCGAAGAGCTTAATGCTGTTGTGTTTCGTATGATGAGTGTGTAGAACCGAAGACCCTTTTTACTGGAAACGAGCCATTCCATCTTAATCCTAACGGGTGACAACGCACCTGCATTTTGATTCGGTTCAGGATGGATGTAGATGTCTATGGGCCATAGAAACCACTTACCATCAGGTGGAGTACGTGCTCGTTTGTCACCATATCCTATAAAAAAAGTACATTTACTGATGCAGGAAGGATTTTGTCGTCACGCTCGATAAGGGATTGAAGATCGTAATACGCAGGCGTTTTGCATGTCTGACGCTACTGCCCATATATTGTCTAGGTACTTTGCGCCTGGTGTTCAAAGTGGGTTATACTACCGTCGTTCAGAATCCATTCTGGAAATTTCCATCTTTGCCCCTTATGACACCCAAGAGACGAAGTGTGGTAATGAACACTTGCAATGCCACCATATTGGCTGCGTTTGGCAGAAAAAAGCGCTAGAAAGCGCTTGTAAGGACACGTTTGCTAACTTCAGTAGTGCTGACACAATCCGCCATTTTGCTTATTTAATTTGTTTGTTTTGAAGTAGAGTTTATAAGTTGTTTTGTGCAATATTAGTTTTAAGTAATATAATGACATGAATAAACATATTAACTGTAGTAGGTACATGTTATTAAAAATTCATGATTGGTAAGTTTTTAATATGAATACTTTACAAACATATATTTAAATTAGGTTAGGTTCACCGGTTAAAACTAACTTTGTGTCCTAGAGGAAAATAGCTACTTACGATTTGACAGGACTTACCGCTTACGATCGCCATTTTGCTTACAAGCGCTTGCTAGCGCTTTTTTCTGCCAAACACAGCCATTGTTACGTCACATTTTTTTGCATATTTAACTACCTAACAAAATTTCTTAAATAATAAATAATATTAATGTTTTATTATTGCTAAAATGTTAATTCATTATTCACTTTAACATCACGTTACATAATATCTTTTAAGTCCACTGCAATATGACGTGGACGTAGGCCTTTCTAAGAATGCGTCAGTTTGCGGTATCAATGAAAAAAAATTGCCCGTATTCAGTACGTTCAGGGATGGTGAGCCCTGAGGTGATACCGTCATACTGGTACTGCTGCTGTCTATTCCTTGTATTTAAAATATGGATTCAGTATTTTTTGATGAGTTTTACGGCATCAATCGAACGCCAGAGCCTTATCTTGTTCGTAAATTTGAAGTGTACACCGCATGGCGGTGCGGTTGGTATTTATTTTTAATTTATAATAATTTGAATAACCGATAAAATGTTTATTTAGAAGGCTTTTTAATACTATATCGTCGATTTACTTAAGCTGTGCTTATCTTACCCTTAAGGATGAGCGTTCGAGGTAATATCGACGATCTTAAAGTGATGTTTATTCTACAAAATGAAAAATGCAAAATGGATGTATAGAACAACGTTATTTAGCTTAAAAATTGCCAGTATCTTCGGTCTTCAACAATTTACGGGTCATACACATTACACATATAAAAAAAGTAAAATTATTCGTTTATATTATCGAAATAGGTTATCATTTGCATGCTTTTAAGACATGAATATTTAAAAATGTTGTCTGTCTGTTAGTCCGGGCTCATATCTCCGTAATGCCTAAAGTGATCTTGACTATATTTTATCCGTAAAACGGAGGACTTTAAAAAAATAAAAATATAAGCAAATAGATCTTTGAAGATTATCTCATAAAAGTGTTTCTAACTAAACATTTTTGGTTTGCAATTTAACACAAAAAGTCCTCATACCTTACCTCATACTTTACCTTACCTATATCTTCTTTCTGTTAAGATAAAAAAATAGTGTATAATAATATATCCATTTTTTTTACTTCAAAACCATTAGAATGTATGTGAACGAGGTACTCCTAATTTGGCCCGTTTTCAATAAATCGCCATCGTCGATAAATTTTCGCCTAGGACTCTGCCATTCACTTCTGCAACATAAATTTTCTTTGTCACTCTTTCCTCATTCATTCTTTCTACATGGCCAAACCACCGAAGCATTCCTTTCTTAATCCTCGTCACAACATTATTTAAGCAGTGTATCTAAATATATGTAATTCGTAAATACTAGTATTATCGGAAGTTTTAGATACAACGCTGCTAGCTGACAAGCGCCTGGTCTACTAAGCAGAGTCTCTGGATACAACGCCGCTAACGGAATACCATATAGTAGTACTGTGCTATATAGACGAGTGTAGAGAGTCACATTTCACCTCAATCATCAGGGGTGGCAATGCGGATATTTTAATTCTTAATCGAGGATTGATTTGGGTCTCTATAGGACGAAGCATCTACTTGCCATCAGGTGGAGTGTGCGCTCGTTTGTCACCCTTATTCTATATAAAAACTGAGGTACGCTTGGCCTACTAAACTAAAGAGCGCTTAGTTTACTAGTCAAGGTATCTGGTTAAAGTGCTGCTAACTGAGGAGCACTTGGTAAACTAATCAAAGTCTCTCGATACAATGCTCCTGATTGACGACCGTTTGGTCTGCTAGTCGGTGTGTTTACCTACAACGCTGCTAACTGACGAGCGCTTAGTCTACTAGTTAGTGTGTTTGGCCTCAACGCTGCTTACTGTCAACCGCTTGGTCCACTAGGCAGTGTGTTTGCCTACAACGCTGCTAACTGACGAGCGCTTGGTCTACTAGTCAGTGTGTTTGGCTACAACGCTGCTAACTGTCGACCGCTTGGTCTACTATTCAGTGTATTTGCCTACAACACTGCTAACTGACGAGCGCTTGGTCTACTAGTCAGTGTGTTTGGCTACAACGCTGCTAACTGTCTACCGCTTGGTCTACTAGACAGTGTGTTTGCCTACAACGCTGCTAATTGACGAGCGCTTGGTCTACTAGTCAGTGTGTTTGGCTACAACGCTGCTAACTGTCTACCGCTTGGTCTACTAGTCGGTGTGTTTGCCTACAACGCTGCTAACTGACGAGCGCTTGGTCTACTAGTTAATGTGTTTGGCTACAACGCTACTAACTGTCGACCGCTTGGTCTACTAGTCAGTGTGTTTGGCTACAACGCTGCTAACTGTCTACCGCTTGGTCTACTAGTCGGTGTGTTTGCCTACAACGCTGCTAACTGACGAGCGCTTGGTCTACTAGTCAGTGTGTTTGGCTACAACGCTACTAACTGTCGACCGCTTGGTCTACTAGTCAGTGTGTTCGCCTACAACGCTGCTAACTGACGAACGCTTGGTCTACCAGTCAGTGTGTTTGGCTACAACGCTGCTAACTGTCGACCGCTTGGTCTACTAGTCAGTGTGTTTGCCTACAACGCTGCTAACTGACGAGCGCTTGGCCTACTAGTCTGTGTGTTTGACTACAACGCTGCTAACTGTTAACCGCTTGGTCTACTAGTCAGTGTGCTTGCCCACAACACTGCTAACTGACGAGCGCTTGGTCTACTAATCCGAGTGTTACAGTAAGCCACTAACTGACAAGCACCTGGGTCACTAGATGTAATATCTGGCTACAACGTCGCTATACTAAGAAGCGCTTGGCCTACTGGTCAAAGCACAGTAATATCTGACTACAGCGCTGCTAACTGAGGAGCGCTTGGCCTACTAGTCAGAATATCTAGCTACAACGCTGCTAGCCGACAAGTTCGTGGCCTAATAGTTGGAGGATCCGACTACAATGTTGCTAACTGATGAGCATATATTCTAGCTGGTCATGGGTTTGAATACCAATTGCCACCGACATTTGTGAAAAAGCAAAATTTATTGGTTTTCAGATTTGCATTGTAAATTGTAAAATTTATTTTGTAGTTGATAGCTCTTAGTTAATCGCATTTTCGTATGAAGTCAATTTTAAATCACTTTAGAATTATTAAAAAAAATTGATGAGTGAAACGAACTTCTAAAACTTCTATCCATGGTAAATTAACCTCAGCCACACTACGATGTCGAAATGTACTCTGCGGCAATTTTAAGTTTCCGTAAAGTTTCTTTATAGAATGTGCTGTTCGTTAGTGAACGACGCTAGCGTATTTCTTGTCTAATTTTATACCACCCTTTCAAACTTCTCTCAATGCATGCAATTTTGGATGCAAATTTGAAATTCTGTGACTCACAGTCAGGTGATCTCCATTTATTCTGCAATTTTGACCATAATGTAGGATATTCATAATTTATACCTAAATCATAATCGAAAAACTTATAAATGAAATTACCAGCCGGGTTTTTGATGATTAAACCATAAAAAAGGTTTGGGAACAAGGGAACAAAAGTTTTTGGTTTCCAATTTTACACAAAAATGGTTCAACACTTTTTCTTTTATGTCTTAAATTATTGGCTTGAAATTATTAAAACTGCAATAAGATAGAATGCAATTTTTACATTGAATTGAAATTTATTAATTTCACTTTTTTAAGTGAAATTAATAAATCTTCAACTTTTATTGTGAATTTTTTTCTGTTAGTACCTTATTTTAGAAAAATTTACTAAAAAAGTGATTTTTCAATAATTGAACTACTTGCCCAAAACCACTTTTACGGATTATCATGTGTTTCTACGCGGACTAAGTCGTGGGCTAGTATTAATAATTTAAATTAAGACATTAACTAAAGTCATTAAAAATAAGTATTTATTTCTATGTCATCATCATCATTACATCCCTTCACAAATCACTCCATTGCTGAACATAGGACTCCACCAAAGAACGCCAGTAAAGCACTCTTTGGAGGAAACATACTTCATTTTAAAAAGTTCATATTTAATTTAATTACCGTATATGTGTATTAATAAATATTTGATTTTAGGTAAACATCAGCAATACATGGGTTCTTCCGGAAGAGGGCTTTCCGGTATTTTACCGCTACTTCAGGGACCGTATTTCGTGGTATGAAGCCGATGCAGTCTGTCAGTTTCATCACGCCAATCTTGTGACAGGTTCGTATGTCTATAAGGCAAAGTAGGAGCATCAGAGCCGTGAATCAGTCAATTTATGCCGAGATATATATATATATATATATATATATATATATATATATATATATATATATATATATATATAGAGGGAGATATATATAGTGTGAGAGAGAGAGCGAGCGTAAACATACGATTTTTTAAAGATTATTTATTTATTTAGATTGATATAGAGATAGAACTTATCAAAAACTAATGACATCCCACCAATTGTAAACGTGAAAGGAGGCCAAGTTTAATATCAAATTCGTTAGTTTATATCAAATTTGGCTCATCTTTCCACATTTATCTTTTTCGTGGGATATTTATTATTTAACAGTATACTAATAGAATCTATCATAATGTACCCCGTCCCGTGGGTACCGTTACAGTTACACTTAACTATGGGTATTACCCATATAATTTATTTTGCAATAACCGGCCTCATTTGCAGAGAAGGTTTAGAATAAGTAGTATGGGTAAATAGTGAAGAAAAATTATTTTATCCTTTAAATTCAAAATGCTTGGTAATGCATTATTTTACTGTACACGTACACATTCGTAAAGGTCGATCGGTAGACAAAAACGTTGTTGCCCCTATATCACATTCAATATGGGACAATTTCAAATAAAAGTAGAAGCCTTATTTATTCGTATTTTCAAAACATATCAAAATAACGAAATATCGTACATGTTTAAACCTAAGTTTAAAATTTGGCTACTCCTTGAATAATAACCCTGGATTTTACGAGATGATTGCATAATTATTATACTAAATAGTGGATATCTCAAAGGAAAAATACTCAAAGTGATAGTAGTTTCCTTACATGTCAAATACTGTAATCGCCAATTCGCCATATAAGTATGGTCTTTATAAATATTTTAGGTAAGGGAGCCAACTTAAATATAAATGAGATTTCGGTTTAAGAAGAAAACCGCTGTTAGCCCATTTATTAGGCATAACGCAAAGCTGACACTGCGTAATCTGTATTTGTAAATATAGCTACCACTTTTTTAAGTAAGTATGACAAATTTGTACACAATTCACCTAATGATGAGTGGATGCAGTAACCCTATACCTATCCTTGATTTAAAATCAAATTGTAGACGCGTTGCCACCTCTGAGGTCTAAAGTGGAATGTTTCATTGCTAGTAAAAAGAATCTCCTATACGCTTCACTCACCTGACGCTGGTATTTTATGTGAACGTGCACTTTCACCAGTTGAGCCCAAACAATCATACTGCACTATGTGACTCGGTGTTTGGTGGGCTGTGTGTTTGTTTGTTCCCTTATATAAAAAACCGCATCCGTAATACGCTGCAGCGTAGCTCTACCACGTTGTTTACTAATCCACCACATATTACTATAACAAAATGAACTAATAACCAAACATTTTGCTGACCCATCATCATCGTTTCGGTCTACCAAATGTCTTACCAATTTTGAAGATGTTCTTGGCTAGCTGGGGCCCATTTGGGGCAAACTCTAAGTCGTCCAGTGCCTGGTGCGGATAATATTAATGCCAAATCTTTTGGGCTACATCGCGACAGTTGCACGCAGTGAGGCACTAGAGAGAGGCTTAATGATTATGATTGACTCGATGGTTCTGAACCAAATTGTCATGTTGTGCACATATATGCAAAAACACTATTTTGTGTTTTCTCTTTTCTTTCCTTTTTCTGTAGTATATCGCGTTGAGAACTTTTGAAATAATCTAACAATTTGACGACATTATCAAACTATCGCCGATTATAGCTCTTTTACAAAGGCCCCGAACGCTAGTCCCTCGAGACATAGGAACATCGCATTATAAACTACCAAATGGACATTGAAAGATCTCTGCAGGGGCGTACTGATTGAGACTTTGACATATTTTAGGCGTGGTTAACTCCTCTTGCTGGGTCTGTAGGGGTTAAAACAGAGGCAACTATATATCGGGATTCCAAGTCAGACATTTATAACGCAACATGTTTTGGACTAAAATTCAACGTTCAAGATGTCAGATGTATCAAGTATGCAATAAATTAGCAGTTAAATGGCAATTAATCGTTTCTGTAGTGCCGGCGGGGAACGAACTCGGGTTGCTCGCTTAATACGAAAATTGAGACGAGCGCTCAGCTACGGTTCTCGGTAGCGAAATTTATATTAGGGCCTTTTAAAGTGACGCCGTAGGCATTTAGTGCATCCCAAACTATCGCGAAGAAATAATACTTTATACGCGAATATGCCGGTCGCTGCATGTATAAAAATAACGTTTTCATTTTGATTTGGAAAAAGAACATTTATTTATTTATGAAAGTAATCAGAATTAGATCCCCAAGGGCACTTGGTAATCCATTTCTGTAAATTGTTTTATTTTATTATCATTTGTATGGTTCCATAGTTAAACAACAAGGAACCGTTATTGTTTCGACATGTCCGTTCGTCCCTCCGTCCACGGCTGCTGTAATTTGGTATAGATACTCGTATTATTCACGCCTACAAAATTGTGAAATAAAATTTTAAAAAATATTTTTATTTTGGGTATCTTCGATACAGGTGGTTTTTTTTACCCGTCTATTCCATCATGTGTGTCAAAGGAAAACTATTACATCTAAGCAGGCTTGATAAGTAAACGTGTAAAAGTCGACCAACTTATAAAATGCATTTTCACTAGTAAAAGTTTTCGTTCTAATTTAATAGAATATTACGAGTACTTAGAATTACTTGCATTAACTTTGTAATGTCATTGTAAACTATAAGAAAAAGACTTACGGATCACTATTATGAGAGGAGGTCAAAAAGTTCGCGGTATGACAGGGAAGGATAATGAAACGAAACATTAAACTATTTTTCCTTTTCAATGTATTCTCTCTTAACTCTAATACATTTATTAGATCTGTCAAATAACATATAAATACCGTCTAAAAAAATTGTCTTGGGCGTCAAAAAAGGCCGAAATTGCCGATTTCACTTCATCATTGTCGCCAAATTTTTTCTCACGCAGTTCTTTCTCCATTTTTGGAAACGAATAATAGTCACTGGGGGACAGGTCTAGGCTGCGGGGTTCTTCAAAAGCGCACCGGTGAATGGCAGCCGTCGCAACATGGCTTGTGTACACGGGCGCATTGTCGTGCAAAAAGAGCACGCCTTTTGTAAGCTTTCCTCGCCTTTTTTCTTTAATAACTTCTTTTAATTGATCTAGTAAAGACCGTAGTATTCTCCCGTTATGGAAACACCACGTTCCTTATAATTAATCCAAAGGATACCTTCTGTATCCCAAAAGATCGTCGCCATGACCTTTCCAGCCGATTGAGACACGTTATACTTCTTAAGAGGGGGTGTGCCTTTTTATGCCACTGCATCGACTCTTGCTTTGACTCAGGTTTATAATGGTGAACTTAAGTTTTACCGTCAGTTACAATTTGGGCCATAACTTCCTCCCTTTGCTCTCCAAAGCGGTCCAAAAACTCGCAACAACTTTCGACGCGCTCGTGTTTTTGATGCGAAGAAAGCGTTTTCGGAACCCATCTTGCACAGATTATAGTCATGACGAGGTCTTGATGTAGGGTGTTTAAAATGGTTGTTTCTGGTACTACAACTAATGCTACAAGCTGTTTTTCCTTTTTCCGGGCATCTTCCAATACAGGTTTTTCAACTTTTTTCTGACGTGGTAGCCTCAATCGGCCGTCCAGGTCGGGGGTCGTCTTCAATGGAGTCCCTCCCTTGTTTGAAAAGGACGTGCGAGTTATAAAGCATAGTTTCGAAGAGCGGAATTCTCATAAACAGCTGTCATCTCTTGGAAATGGTTTGAGGTGTCTTTCCTTATTTGGTGAGAAGCTTAATGACGGCGCGATATACAATTTTCTACATAGTGTCTAGTTTCTTCCCGATGGACTTGTTTACTTGTTGATAACTCAAAAGCTAACGACCCAATTAGGATAAAACTAGGTATATAAACTAACAATGAGTCACTCAACTAGCGCCTACCTGGATGAGTAAACTCACTCTCGCCAACCCCGCTATTCCGTGAACTTTTTGCCCTCCCCTCGTATCACTTTAAATTTTCCTTTGCGGGGTAAGCATAGAGGATCAATCGCCAAGAGACCGATCCTGACATATCATTTTCGCTTATTTTAAGTTGGTAGTTATTGTAGACTATTGTAGGTTGTGCTTGTATTGTAGTTATTCTATATTCTATATTCGGTTTCATTTCTGGTACTCTTGGTTTACGCGGGCGACCCTCAGGATAGTTTCAGTGGTGGTTTACTGGAAGGTTCCTTACGGTCATGTATATCTTAGGTGTGTAGGTACTGACGGGAACTATCAAAATTCATATAGAATTATTGTATGGACTTAGCATGTGAGCTATTTGCTGTAGATTGTATTATTTTGAAAATCGATAAGTTTTTTTAAACCTTTTTTGAATACCACACCTTACAAGTCTGCTTCGAAAATAAGTCCTTCAGTTTTCATCGTCCTATTCAGGCCGATTTTTAGTCGTTATAGCGTTCAAAATGCGTCTTCACTTAACATTCAAATAGTATCAAGAAGGCCCCTTCTAAATTCACGTACAGTGACGAGTAACTACAAAACCCTCAACTTTTTTTTGTTGTGCTTGGCGGACCTTGGTCTGTTTTTAAATTTTAATTTACATAAAACCAGCAAATTGATCAGAAAAAGCTTTGATTTTGATTTTTTTTGTATCCAACAAAATACAGGAAAAGTTTGCATTGTTACATACATACTTATCTTATATATATTTATTACAATAAATATCTCTTTATTTAATTAATACTTATTATAGGTAGTACGTTATACTTTTCATAGGAAAGTATTTTTCAGTCTTTTCTTTAATGGTACAGTGCTTATGTCTTTAGACGTATCTCTTATAAAATCTATTCTATTAAATATTAGCGGAGTTAAATATTGCCTAGTTCTCTTACCATAATAGTTTCTCATGGTTAAAATAAACTTATTTTACTGTAACAACGTAATACTTACCCTATTTATGACAAATAAGGAAATTTGGAATGAAATAAATCGTGATTCTAATAGAAATTTTGTCTAGACTACAGCTTTGAAGTCAAAGTAATCTTTAGTTCAAAAAAGAAGTCAGATAAATATTGAAATTTATTTTAAAAAGGTGGTATTGAAGCTTTAGCTAATAATAATAGGTATTATATTATAAGATAGGGAAGAATACTTAAGTTAATATACTTGTGGAATTTTCGATGGAATCAATATTGTCGATTTGTCACGTCGTTGTCGACGAGAGCTCTTTCATTATTGTTAACGTCGTTCTTGGTCGTCCACTCGCTAAATAATACACCTTTATCTTTTATGGCCCTATGAATCGAATGAGTTTTCATTTATCTAAATTAAGAAGTTCAAGCTTATGACATCTTTATATTTTTATGTTATATATTTACTTCTTGCATATATATTACTAAATTCGAATTAACTTTTGTGGCATTATTAATTTATGAAATACTGGTTATTACTCTTATTCCTAGCGTTTCAAAAATTTAATTAGTTCTTTATTAGTAGTTTCCTGCAGGTGCCATTAGGCAGTAGAAGCCACTGACTATCAGGTAGACTGGAAGTTAGTTTGTCACTTAAATTAGTAAAAAGTCGATGCTAATTTATTTTAATTTTTTTTAAAACGTTACCTATGTTACAATTGAATTTTTTCGTGTATCGTAGAGGCAGTTTACAAACATAAATTGCACAAGGACAAAGTTTCAAGTCATGAGACCAACAAATGTAAAATATATAAATTCTGATTTGGGTATAGGAAATCGAAATATTACGATATGTATTTAGTCGTATATACTGTTTTGTTACAGAGATTTATCATTCTTTATAGCCTAGCTAAGGTATGATTTGTCTATAAGAAATATTTTTAAGGACGATTTCGTTGCTCCCTTAAACGTCTGATGACATTTTTGTCAATCGTAAGTTCATAGGTTGTAAGTAAATCAATTGGTTATACTCGTATAAACGAATTTCATGTATTATCTGATTAGAAAAATAGTTATAAAACAAACTCAAAGTCGTAATCATAACGAAACATATTTTTTACAAACTTCGCTAGCCAGCTTTGGCATGTTTTTGAACTAACTTTATAGATTGCTTACTTGACTACTTAACGAAGTTTTGCGTCGATCTGTTACTGTCAGAAGTTTGATATAGAATAAAACTTATTGGTGTGTTAAATATTACGCTATGATTATCTTATTATTACAAATTAAAGTTACACATATTTATTAATTAATGTATTGAAAACATTAAGAGATATTTAAGGACTAATTTTATTTCTGTTTAGTAACGGCGTACTTGTAAGAGAATCATCATCATTACCGTCATATTTCGTCCCGTGTTTGTCTTGAAAGGCGATTATAGAAAGGACCATAAAAACATCAAGACTTTTGACGGATGATGGAATTAGCTATGAATAATGTAAAAAATCTTAGTGTTTATAAGAAGAATGGACGTAAGAGAAATGATTACGAAAAATCTGTATTTACATATATTTGCTTATTCCACGATATTTGGCGTTGTTTTTCAGGTGAACCTAAGAGCGGACACGATATTTTTGACAATAATATGTAAATGAATATAGAGCGATCATTTATAATGCAATTAAGATAAATTGGTTTCATTTAGCTAATGTATTGGATTGGCTCGTAAATGAAAAGGCGAGGTGTGGCACTGACGTCAGTGTGTTAGAGACTTAGGGGACTACTAAACACAAAGGTGTGCCAGATATTGATTTGCTTTCGTGTTTTATCACTGAAATAATACGTGGCTTATGAGCTTTGGCTAATATAAATGTCATTTGTGAATATATATATATATATATATTCATATTCATATTCATATTTATAATTATTAGTCCAGATTATATCTATGCTGTAACGCACACCATTACGAATTATGATTAATAAGTGTAGTGTAAAGTATATAAAGAAAATAAATGTTAATTTTAGTCCGTATTTTGTTTTTCTATAGATGAATGACAAAAATTTACTGGAGTCGATATAATACGATATACTTTCTTCTGAGTAATGCCAAGGAAGTATGGTACAGATTGTAGGGCACCTTCTTGTTTCGGAGTGTTGTGCTCATTTTTGCTAAAGTAGAAGGGCATCCAGTTTTGGGTTCTAGTTTGAGGGTTGGAGGCATGTTACCAGTGTAAGTTTTTCATGCCACTCATTTCTATGTGGACTGTTTGAGATTGGAGATTGTCACTCTATGTGCTTAAGAAATATGTTAAAGCCCAGCATAAAGAGTTCATATAATACTACGGTAAATTATATTAAAATTAGTTTCTTTTTTCCAGTTGATACCACAGCTCAATACGATGCTGTACGAGCATATCTCAAAGAACTAGACATTTCTAGTGCGGTGTGGGTTGGACTAATAAGAAGCAATCCAGAGGGCGAATTTACATGGACGTAAGTTGTTGTAAATGCCTTTATGTTCTTATCTATATGAATGTAACTAAAATAAACAAGGCCAATATATGTCCCTTACGTAGCTCGGTCTGACGTACTATGTAAAAATTATGAAGTTTTTTTTTATTCTAATGTTGGTTTTTTCACATTAAATGTAAAATGCTTAAGAAATAGATTATAATCCTAAAAAATTCATCATAAAAGTAATAAATCTTTTAACAGTGACTATCGTGGATTAAGTAGTGACGGTTATTGGAGCTCTGCGCCTGATCCTCGCATTGCGCCTTTATGCGCTGCTGCAGATCCAGGCGCAGATTATAGATGGGAGGCCCGCACCTGCGGTGGAACAACCGTTGCTTCCTTCATATGCGAATTACCAGGTATTAGCATTACATAATTTACTTCTATTTTAAGCTTTTTGATGCCTAATTTTAAATAAGTAACAAATTATGCTTCAATTTACTAGTTTTATATGTTAGAATTTTAACTATATAAATATATTTTAATTAACAGTACCACAATGGGCACTTGGCAACGAGGGATGTATGGTTCGAGCCCTGCCGGCGTTGACCATTTTGTACTTGCCTGAAAGTGCTGCTGTTCAGCTTACGGCAGATTGCGGTCTAGCAGGCGTTAAACGCATTCAGTGCATTGGAAATATGGTATAATTTATATATGAGATATAAAAATTATCTTTTAAAATTGCTATTTATCATTTCGATTATCTTCTAAAATGACTTTTGCTGTTTCTTGTTACAGAAACGTGAAGATCTTCTTAAAGACCTTTCTTGCACTGAAGAAGTTGAATTGTCAAGCCCATCAAATAATTTGTCAATCAATAATAATAATAACATCACTACTGACATAACCGTTATAGGTGATAGTCACGAAATGACAAGCGTAATCCCAGAAGAAAAACAAATTATTAATAAAGAATATGATGATAATCAATTGGCTAACATGATATCAACACCTTCTCACTTGGATCAAATTACACTCAAATCTGTTCAAATTAAAATACCGTCTACAACGCACCAAATTTTGGGCGATAATAACAATTTATTAATGCGTAAAGATATTAATCTCGATGTAATGGAAAATAACAACCTTCAGAGTAATGATATCCCAAACTTAGTCAATAACAATAACTTTTTGACCAACTATAGAATAGAAAAAATGGAAGACGATGAAAATATGCAGCATAAGAAGCTTCACGACGAACTTGCAAGGTTAGGTAATTTTGAAACTATATTCACTCAACCCACTGATCACTTTGTTCCACCGCTAGTTATTGCAAAAGCAAAACTTAGTGATGATATGAATGTACTGTCTTTTGAAGAAAAACACGCTAAACTTTTAAACACACACAATTCTTTAAAAAATTCAAATGAACAGAATGGCATTTTAAGCGTAAAAAATAAGCTTTTAATAACTACTGAACAGCCAAATTTAGTAAGCACCTTCAATTCAAGTGGGTTAAGTACAGAAAAAGCAGAAATACGAGGAACAGAATTAAAAAAAGAAAATGCAAAAAATGCATTACCAAAAAAATATATTAATAAAGATTTTGATTCCAATATTTCAAGTATATCAAAGGAGATAACGAAAAAAGAAAAAGTCTTAAGAAATAAAAATATTAATAACGTTTTAAATAAAAGTAATCTATCATTTGTTTACACTTACACTAATTTGAATGAAACATCAACATTAGGTACTACAACTGCAAATCATTTTGATGTAATTCAGAATGACGATGTCATTGATTTAACAGTTACTTTACGGGATGTTAATAAACACAATGATTCTTATTCAACAATACCAAGTAAAAACGATGAGATTGATACGAAACCATTAAATAATATAACAGAATCAGAATCATCGAATATCGACGTGAATGTCAAAAACAACTCTCAGTTGACCTCCCAAAATTCTACATTTAAATCTGTCAATATTGACGAGGTGTTCTTACAAAATAAAATAATAAATAGTAGTATGCAAAACGAGAGTAGCAATTTTAGTTCCCAGTTAGATTTTGATGTTGCAACAAAAACACCTATTTTTAAAGACGACTTTGTTACTTCTACAGTTTTAAATAACCCGATAAATGCAGATGCCTACATTGAAATTGAGAAAAACAACGTTACAGATAACACATATGTTGATATCTCCACTGCAACTACACAGAGCGACATTAATTCTATTACTATAGTTGATATGAGATTTACTACTTTAAATTATTCACTATCTGTCCCTATTAATACCGCGACTGAAGCAGATTCTACGAAAACAAGTGAAAGTACAGGAATGAATACGGAATCCTCACCTTTTGTTTATATTTTAAACAAGTCTGAAATGATTAGTAAAATGTACCCAGAATCACGTGCAACTTATGTTCCAATTGTAAATGATATTTTTAATATCACAGAGGGTATCGAAGATACAGTAAACAATTCAAGTAATTTGGAAACTATTGATGATTTTCAATCACCGTTACTATCTGGTGCAAGTGAACCTTTGCAACGGCCCAATAGATCTAGAAGACCGAAACAGACACTAAACAGAATTAATAAATTTAATCCATTTCGTATATTGGGATAAGTGATTCACAACCTTTATAAAATTTAACTGCCAACAAGAAAATATATTAACGACTGAATAAATCCACTGCACTTTAATATTCATTATATTATTAGTCACAATCACACATCACATGCATCACAATCGCAAATACGTCATTGAAAGTAGAAGCACATGAATGATCTTGGATTATGTCAATATTTTTCTTTCCTTATTAACTGGCTCCAGGAATTAAGGTTATAAATTGGATTCTATTATGTAACGTTGTCAAAATTTTGTTTCGAAACAATTTTGGAATCACTTTTTAAAATTTTTAAATTTTCTAAAATGTTACAGTAATTGGAATAAACTGAGACTCGAGTAATAACTACTTCAATTCATAATTTTTATTTTATGAACATATTTATTTAACAATTTTAAAATTTTATCGCATTTATGACGATAACAAATTCATGCTTGTTATTTAAATAGGTTATACATATTTGCATTTAAAAGAAATTGGAGTAGATAATAATACCCTCTGAAAAGTAAAATTTTTCATAAATATTAAAATATGTCACAATTTAGTATAGTAATTTGAGATAAGATATTATAGTGAATCTCGCAAACCATATCACATTAGTATAAGGTATGATATTTAAAATATATTTTTATTCAGTTTATAAATTTTTAAGTCTAAATTTGATCAAAAACATAATAATAAATATTATTTTCGTCTAATTTGTTTATTTTTAAATATTTTATAAGCTTAAATTGATAATTCTTTCTTATTTATAACATTTAGGGATGATATTATTGTAAGAATTTTGTATTAAAAAATAAATATTAAAAAGATTTTTATTTCTCTCTTTTTATAAGAAAATTCAAATAATTGTTTATCCAGTGTCATACACTGAATTGACTAAAATGCCCCTTAAACAAATTTCTAGGATATTAACACTTTCTGAAGTTTTTCTCTACCGCTAGCTAACGCTTACCGGTAAGCGTGAAATGTTATAAATTAATAGTTTAATTCACGCTTACTAGCGTAAAAAAGTAGCTTATAAATATTATATGAAGACGATGGATAATAATTTAGATACTTTTTTATTGCCATTTAATGATTGCATTCATATGGTACTTGTAATAGACTTGTAAATTTTGTTTTTGAATCCACTTTTAGTAATATTAAAAGAATCAATTTAGCTAATTTATTGCATTATAATATGTCGCTACCAAACGCGTTAGAAAACTATTTTCCTCATACTTTTTCGGATATAAGAGTATGTAAAAGATCGAGTTTCTGGTATGACTGGTACGACTCACTAGGATGTTAAATTTAATGTAAGTCAATAAATTAAGACGGCTCCGTGTAATACATATTAATAAAGTCCCATATGCAGCAGATTACGTCTCTTTATAAACATTAATAGACCGTAATATTTGCAATTGTTTTGATATAAAGAGCCAAAAAGTCTGACTTTAAAGTATAAATGGGTAACGATATTTTTTTAAATCCGTTCGATATTATTTAACTTGTTTAGCACAAAATGGTGCCCGTATATTTCCTTAATCTACTGTTCGTTGTGGTTGACCTATTCAAAAATGTGTCAACTGGTATACATAACTTGCACTTGCATGATTTGCCTATGTAAAAAAGACGAAGAACCAATACTCTCGCAACGGTGATGGCACTCCTGATCGCCAGCCACTACAGAATTAGTGGCTGGTGATGAAGAGCGAGTAGGTATGTTAATAGAAAATATTTAAAAAAATCGGTGTTTGCCAACCTTCCTTTGAACCAATCTACAGGGGAGCCTATGATTAGCAGTGGACTTTTGATAGGTTGAAATGATGGAATGTTTAAATGAATGCAATAAGGAAAACCCAAAAGTATCGTAGTAAAATAGATATCTCAATACACTTCGTATTGATAAAAAGAATATATGCTGCGGCTGTATTGTGGTTACAGCACGAATGGATCGGCTCGACCGGAGAAGGACCACGCTTTCACAGAATACCAGCGTGAAATAGCAGCTTAATGCTGTTGTGTGTCGTATGGTGTGTGTAGAGAACCGGAGACCCCTTTACTGGAAACGAGGCATTCTATCTCAGCCCTCAGGGCAGGCAACGCATCTGCATTTTGATTTTTAATTGAAAATAAATGCAGATGTCTATGGGCCACAGCATCGACTTAACATCAGGTGGACTGTGTGCTCGTTTGGCACCCCTATATTATGAAGACATAAAACATAGTTTATTATACACACAGGGGAAACGACACACTAAATAGCTTTTATCTTTCCAAAAGCAGCAATATTTATTAAAAAACACGTATTAATATTAAAACGGAAATAGTATAACTTTTTTTTGAGTAAAATTAGGAATTTTTTTTTTAGAAAACCAGATAAAATCACGTGAATGCTGTTTAAGTGTTCTCTGCCGCTATCTTATGTACAGAGTACCGTGTTCATCTTGCGGTAACTAAAACTTACCTGTTGAAAATTTACATGTGTTTGTATCAAAATAATAAGAATAATAATAACAACGATTTTAGTAGTTTTAGTATTAATGACCAGACGTCTCGCTTTGCCAGGCAGCTTCTATTAATAAGGCAATATTGTATCCATGTAACCTAGATCACTTCAAGTATTGCTCTTATTCTGTTACTGAAGATTTGTAATAATCGTTTATCGTTATAGCCATAACGAAGCCCGGACAAACAAACAGACAATCATTTTAAAAATTATTATCTATGTGTTAATAGCATGCAAATAACTCCTTGCTTACTTTTGAGATCAGAGACAGACACTTCAATTTTATTTATTTTATTTATTTATTTATTTAAAAACTTACACGTAACACCTTAAGCTAAAGGGTACATAGGACGGACTTAATGCCATGTGGTATTCTCTGCCAGTCAACCCTGGGTGCTAAGGACAATTGTTGGCAGGTGCGACCATTATAAGTAGATAAGTGTTTATACATTAAAATATACATATATGCAAAGTACATACATACACATTACATTTAAATATACACACATATAGTATAAATATACGTACATTAATACATACATACATATATATATATATATATATATATATATACAATGATAAATATACTTTAAAGTATACTTGCCATTTATATATATATATATATATATATATATATATATATATATATATATATATATATATATATATATATAAAATATTTATATACATGCTTATAAACAAATGAATGATATATATAATATAATGTTTGAACAATATATAATTAAGTAAATATTTGAAGTAAAAAAGAAGAAAAGAAAGACAAAAATTAAGGGAAAATAATGTTAATTAGTAGCTTCCTTCAGGTAATGTTCTCGGAGAAGAACTTTGAAAACTTTTTTATTTGTGGCATTCTTAATATCGTTCGGGAGGGTGTTCCAAAGTTGTATAGCTTGTATCGTAAAATCGACCTATAAGAATTTGACTTATGCTGTGAAAACCTTAACCTCAGACGGTTTGACTGTCGGGATGTTCGACCGTCGATCGGATGAAAAAAATGAAAATTATCCTTAAGATGAGAAGGCGACTTTGGATCGTTTAAAATTGAATAAAATACAAGTAAAATTGTAGAGCATCGCCTTTGACGTATAGGTAGCCATTTAAGCTTTGAACGATAGGATGATATGCGGTCATACTTACGTAAACCAAAAATATACCTTATGGAATTATTAAGAAGGCGCTACAACTTGTTTAGAAGATTTTCTGACACATTTGGGTAACATACATCGGCATAGTCGATAATAGGTAGGATAAGGGAATGAACCAGCGTAAGCTTGTGTACAGGAACGGGAGGCAGGTGCTCTTCAATGATTTATTTATTGAACGTTTGTTGGTTATATTTAAGTCGTCCTATTGCTTACAGTGTGTATCAGGTAATAATCAAAATTTAAACAGACAGATCTTATAACTAATTGCACAACGTGCTGTGATTGGTTACCAACAATAACGAGCTCTGATTCGTAGATAAAAGTTTGGTGTTCCGGTGCGTCGCTAGGCGGCGTTAGAAGTCGCGCCAACATGCCGGCCGCCTTGGAAGCTCCAGCTTCCAATGATGTATCTACGTTGCCGCTTGATTGGAGATGCCGTAGGCTGCATTCATGTTGTCGTTCTCTGCTGATGATACAGGCAGAGGGCAGATTTTCGAGAACGCTCGTTGTACAGGACCCGTAGCAGTTTGGATGGTGGCGACACGCGACAAGCCGTCTTTTCCGGGGAAAATATGGGTAACTCTGCCCATACGCCATTTAAGGGGTGGTAAATTGTCCTCCTTAATAACGACAAGCGTGTTTAATGCTATGTCTTGACTGTTCGCCTTCCACTTCGTTCTTGTCTGAAGTTCAGCAACATACTCTTGTGACCAGCGTTTCCAGAAGTGCTGTTTTATTTGTTCCACTCTTTGAAACCGTGTCAAGCTGTGAGTCCGTGCTTCGGTGAGGTCTCTGCAGGCTGGTGCAGTGAGTGGCCGGCCGATAAGAAAATGAGCTGGGCTTAGTGGACGAAGATCATGTGGATCTGAGGACATAGGACTTATAGGACGGGAGTTTAGGACTGCTTCGATCTGTGCCAACACAGTGCTGAACTCCTCGTACGTCAAGTTAGCGGTACCCACGACACGCTTAAGGTGGAACTTACAGGATTTTACTCCTGCTTCCTACAATCCCCCAAAATGAGGAGCATAAGGGGGAATAAATTTAAATTCAATATTGTCAGTTGATAATTTATCAATTGTTTGCTTTGAATTTCGCTCTAGCATTTTGTTAATCTCTTTCATGGCTCCAATGAAAGTTCTACCGTTATCTGAGAAAATTTGTGCTGGTTTACCTCGTCGTGAGATAAATTTTTTAAGTGCTAATATAAATTCTTGAGCAGCTAACGTACTGATAAGTTCTAGATGAATGGCCCGGGTAACAAAACAAACGAATATGCAAATATAGCCCTTTTCCAATTTAGCTCCCCTTCCTTTGCGATTCAGTACGTTTATGGGACCCGCATAATCCACTCCACATCGAATGAATGGGAAACCAGGTTCTATTCGTTCAGACGGAAGGTTGCCCATGATTGGCGTTAGGGTTTTACCTTTCATTTGAGTGCAGCGGACATATTGGTGGACAACTTTTCTAGCTAGGTTTCTACCCCCTAACGACCACCAATTCTCACGCACGGTCGCCAATAGCAGCTGGGGACCAGCATGAAGAAGCTCTTTGTGTTGATGTTGAAACAACAATTGTGTGAAGTTGTGTTTACTTGATAAAAGTATCAGGTGCTTCTTGTCGTAATTAAAGTCAGGCGAGTTACTAAGACGGCCACCTACTCTAATTATATCCCTTTCATCTAGAAATATATTAAGCCTAGAAATCGAACCTGAAGTTTTTAAAGGTAAGTTACGTTTTAACTTATCATATTCCATCGGAAACGATTCGCGTTGAGCAAGACGCGCTAACGACTGTAATGAGTCACTCAATTCATCTACTGATAACGGTCCCTGTGTACGATCTTTCTTTGGTGTGCGTAAGTTATGTATGTATCGCAACAGGTAAGCGCCGGCGCGCACGATACGCTGATAAGAACGAAACCTTTCAAAATTAATAATTTTATTCTTTGTTACATCACAAACCATAACCGTTGTCGTTTGTGATTTTAGTTCTGGTAAGTCGGAGTGTGTAGTCGAAGATTGCTGTGACCATGCCGACTCAGAATTTTTTAATAACTCAGGTCCGCTCCATCACAGATTACTGTCAATGAGTACATCAAGACTAAGACCGCGCGAGACCAGATCCGCTGGGCTATTTTTGGTTCCTACATGTAACCATAACGCATTACTTGTTATTTCATCAATCTCCACTTGCACAACCACACTTTTTGCATCAATATTTTAGCTTTTAAGACAGCCGGTGTTAAAATTCCTAGAGGATCGTATATTTGTGCGATTATCGACAACATTGTACGTTTATTTAGTAAATTCGGTCTAACTACTCGTGTGGTAAAATGAAGTTCATCACTTTTATTATACCAACCCACTCCTAAAGTCTTTGTTTGGCAATGTTCGCCTAATGTCAAGTCTTTAGATATGTCGTGGTCACTGATATCAATGTTTAACAACCACTTACGCAACGGTAAACAAGCCGAGTTTAAAGTATTTCGTAACTTCTCACAGGTATCGAATAAGCTATTTAAATCATTGTCATCTAGGATGACGTCATCAACGAAAAAATCCTCTCGGATTACTCTCGCAACCTGCTGATCCTTACATTCCAGCGCAAGCTGACGTAAACATCTCATACTAAGGTATGGCGCAGACGCAGTGCCATACGTCACGGTGTTTAGGCGATATACACGTATTGGGTCCGACGGAAGTTTACGCCATAATATCAATTGTAAATCTCGTTGATCTGGTTGTACAAGAAAATTCCGAAACATTTTCTCAACGTCCGCACGACCCACGTATTTATATTGCCTAAAGCGTAATAAAATGCTAAAAATGTCATTCTGAAGTGGTGGACCAATATGTTGAATATCGTTCAACGACTTACCGGACGACGTCGCTGCGCTTGCATCGAAAACAGTGCGCAGTTTAGTCGTACTGCTATTTTCATTAATAACGCCGTGATGCGGCAAAAAATAGTGGGGTGACTCATAAGTTTCAACGCAACTCATATGACCGAGTCTTTCATATTCCCCCATAAAATCTACGTATTTTTCCCTAAATTGCGGCGAACGAGCGAATTTTCGTTCTAACGACAACAAACGTTTTTCAGCCGCTGTGTAACTGTCTCCGAGCACATCAGCTGATTCCTTTAAAGGAATGCGTACGGAAAACCTACCATCTTCCATACGTTTTGTCGTTTTGACAAAAATGTCTTCGCACGCACGTTCGTCAGCACTAAGGATGTTTTTATTAACGTTATTGTTTATCTCTTCGAGTTTCCAAAACAATTTCAACTATGTGTCAATTGTTTGGGAGAAATTACATTGCACACTCTTAACGGGAAGTGGGTTGTTATGTAAAGGTCCCGACATTATCCAACCCAATTTTGTATTTTGTAAATAAGGTCCTTTATTCAACTTAATTTTGCCATCACACAATAATTCCCAGAACTTATCCGCGCCTATCAGTATATCGATGTCTGACGGTGAGTGAAAGTTCGGATCCGCAAGTTGAATATTATCAGGTAAACTCATATTATTTACATCGCCACTAAATGTGGGTAATTGATTTGTAATGCACGGCAACACTAAACAATCAATGTTCATACAAAACGAATTTAACCTTGAACGTAATTTTATTTTACAAATGTGGGTGGACTGCGAAATTGTTTGACCTACCCCAGCAACGTGATAAGTGGACTGTATTAACGGTGCATTTAATGTTTCACATAACGATTTCTTTATGAAACAATGTTGACTACCATTATCAAGCAGAATGCGTACGGTGTGATATTTGTTATTACAATCTGCTATGTCCACTAACGCTGTGGACAGCAAAACGTTGGGTAATAACGAATATTCCTGATTACTGTTTTGCGATTCTGAATGGTTAGCCGTAACGTGTAATGATGACGAGACAGTGGAGACGTTAGCGGTGATCGGCTGTGCTGATGCACTCGACCCGCTCACCTGTGATGCGCCGTTTACCTGCCCAACAATGTGAAGCAAACTGTTGTGCCTTTTATCACACAACCTACATGGCCCAAACTTGCATTCGTCAAGTGGGTGGATTGCGCGTAAACAATTGATGCACAGCTGATGCGTTTTAACTATCTTATTCCTTTCTTGGACAGACGAATTAAGAAACCTTGAACAGGAATAAATCGCGTGATTACCATGACACATCACACACACGCGGCTTTGTTTTAGTTTCGTATTACCCTTAATGTTATTGTTAGTAACGTTCGTAGCAACATGAGTATGTGTATATTGTTTCTTAGAGCGCGTTTGTTCGCCGCCTTTGTACTCGTGGGATTCGTTATGGTTCACTTTTATCATTTCATAAACGTCGGCGCGGTCCTTAAGAAATTTAAGTAAGTTATCCAGTTTCAAAGCTGACCTTGATTCAATTTACGAACTAGCTGTACCTTGAAAATCTTCCCATTCGCGTTTAGTGGCCTGATCTAATTTGGAAACGACCATGTAAATGATTAAAGTGTCCCATGAATCTGTTGGTTCACCTAACGTTTTAAGGGCACGTAAATTTCTCAAAACAATATCTATTAAGTTCCTAATCTGGGAAGCGGACTCTTTATTTAACGATGGAATTTTAAATAATGCCTTCACATGATTATGAACCAATAGTCGCGGATTATTAAATCTATTCTCTAATAGCTCCCATGCGTGAGAGTAGTTGTGAGCCGTAAATTCTAATGCACCTATGACGTGTGCCGCGGTACCGGACAATGACGATTTTAAATAATGAAATTTTTGAACAGGACCTAAATCATCGCGATCATGAATCATACTAACGTAAGAATTTTTAAACTCTAGCCAAAAATCGTATGAACCGTCAAAGGAAGGTATTTTAATATCGGGTAACTTTATGCCTATCGGCTTACATGTTGAAACACTAGACTTGTCAGCTACTTCCTTTCTCAATAAAAGTTTTGCAGAAGCTACAGCACAATAAAATTTATTTTCGAAACGATCTCTCTCTTCCAGCTGTTTTACAAGATCGAGATCTTCCGCTCCTGTTCTTCAATTTTAGTCTCTATCATACATCTCTATCAAACTCGAAGTACTCTCAACACGTAAATTTAATTCTAATGACTGTTGTTCAGTCAAGGGTAAAGTGCACTTTTTAACATAATTTTCAAACAGAGTTAATCGACCTTTTAAAACTCCTCTTTTCTTAATTAAATCTGACAATTTGGGCTCACTCATTTTGGGAATTAAGGAAATCAAGAGTACTTACAGTTGCCAATTTGTAGATGCGTGCGAACCAAGGTGGGTGCCGTTGTGCAGGTAGGTACGGCCACCTGAGCACTGCCACTCCTGTCTGTCGATGCCTTAACGTTGCAGCTCTTCGCTCGATACGTGAATCTCCTCTTCGTATTTTGATGTGACGAATCTTCGGAGATTTCAAGCTTGAACTCCTTATTCGGCTCGATAGGACCACTTTATGTACAGGAACGGGAGGCAGGTGCTCTTCAATGATTTATTTATTGAACGTTTGTTGGTTATATTTAAGTCGTCTTATTGCTTACAGTGTGTATCAGGTAATAATCAAAATTTAAACAGACAGATCTTATAACTAATTGCACAACGTGCTCTGATTGGTTGCCAACAATGACGAGCTCTGATTCGTCGCGAAGAAGAGAAGTCGCGCCAACAGCTTGGTTTTGAAAGGTAGGAAATTTTTAAGACGATAAAGGGAACGCAATGTAGCAACAACTTTACGACTAACTTCAGAGATCTGCAATTTCCAGGTCTTAGTTTTATCCATGTACAGGCCAAGATTTTTTATGGAATCACAATATGGAATCAAACTTCCATTATAAATTACAGAAGAGAGATTTCCGTAATCAAACTTAGCCAATAATTGCGAACTTCCGAATATTATAACTTTGCATTTGGCAGGATTAACAGAAACGCCATATTTACATGACCATTCTCTTATGGCTTCCAGGTTATCATTTAGTTTGTGTATTACAAAGTTAAGATTATTTAAGCTTGACTGTAAATAGAGCTGGAGATCATCCGCATACAGATAGTACGAACAATCTAAAACTGAGGAGATAGAATTTATAAATAAGGAAAATATAATAGGAGAAAGTATTCCGCCTTGCAGCACACCAGATTCAATTTCAGCCCATGCAGAAAACTGCTGACCTGAGCGAACCGATTGCTGGCGACCGCGAATATAAGAAGAAAACCATTCCAAGGCTGGGGATGAAAACTTAAGGTGTTTAAGGATGGATAGGAGGATACCATGATCCACTGTGTTGAAAGCGTTTGAAAAGTCAATAAGCACTACCACTGTTAATTTTTGCTCATCTAAGCCCTTTCCTACATCGTCTGTGACTTTGATAAGCGAAGTGGTAGTACTGTGACCAGAGCGAAACCCCGATTGAAATTCATACAGCAGGTTATGTTTTGCAGCGAATACAGATATTTGCTTAAAAACACAGGCTTCCAGAACTTTAGAGAGGTATGATGTATTGAAATAAGACAAAAATGGTTAGGGAAAACAGGATTGGGTATTTTAGGAAGAGGTCTTACAAAAGCCCTTTTCCATGCGGAAGGGTATTGACCTGAGTCTAGAGAATAATTTATAATGTGTGTTATAGCTGGAAGAAGGTACTCAAGAATCATAGACACCATTTGCTTACTAATTTCGTCATAACCCACAGCCTTGGATTTAATGGCTAACAGAGCTTTTTTAATTTCATCCTGAGTAACAGGGGAGAAACAAAAGTCAGGGATCCGGAGAGGCTGCATTGATTCTATAGAAGCAATAGTTTGAGAATGGACTTGAGGGTCCAATGAAGTAATAGAAACAAAGTGACGATTAATGTCATCCAAATTGAGAGAGGCGCCACATTCCGGAGAATTAGATTTATAAATTCCGATAGACTTGAGGAATTTCCACAAATCAGTGGGCAAAGAATTAGTTATTTTGTCATGAATGTAGCGGCGTTTAGCATTTCGTACCACATGATTGCATCTGTTTCTTAGCGTTTTAAAGTCAGACCAATATTTTTCTGAGCGATTCTTTTTAAACTTCTGGAAAGCCCGATCTCGCCGTGCCATTGCCACTTGTACCCCTTTAGTCATCCAGGGAGCAGGAGGACGCTTAACTTTTTCGTAATGTACCGGAGCATGAATATTATACAGATTCAGGATGCTACTATTTAGAAAGGATATTTTATCATCGACGTTAGAAGCTGCCACCAAAGGGCCAAAATCAATTGAAGATGCGTCTCTCCTGAGACTCTCAATATTTATTCTTGAAAAATTGCGTAACTTCAGAAAAATAGGTTTCTGTTTTGGAGGTTTAAGTTTATATGAAAAATAATTTTATTTATATGTATAGATGCAATAAAAATATGTAATATCCAATACTCTCTCCCAGTGGTATAGTGCCAAGAACTCCTGGCTGCGTTTCCTTGCTAAAAAAAGCCTTTGAGTGGGAAAAGTACCACTAGCTTACGGAATCGCAAATATTGTAGTCAGAGAGATAAAACAATATCAATATAATCGCAAAATCGAAAATATCAAAGTTTGAAATCAATGATTTGAAAATAAATACAAAACTGAATTATAAATAGTTCTATATGGAAAACCACAGAATTCATTAAATGATCCGTCACGTAGTTCTGTGGCAACAATGTTAATTTCACTTATATTTATAGCCCAAGGGTTAATTCTAAAATGCACATGGAACCTTGTTGTGTTTGATAATTATAAGGGTTGAAATTAAATCGGATTACGAAAATGGAGATGAATTATTTTATACCTTTTATTATAATCATTATAATAAATGAAAAATACCCATGACAGATTTTTTGTTTCCATTGGATATTATGAAACAATATTAAAGCGAGTATTTTTATAACACAGTACCACTGGCTTGTGCTTGTGTTCGCTTGCTGAGAATTGGTTCATTACTCATTAATTAATGACAGCCTATCAAAGTGCACTGCTGAGCATAGGTCTTCCTATTCACCGTCTTATAAGGAGCTTGCATTTTTGGCAAGCCGGTTGGCAACCATAGTTTTTTTTGTTTTCTGGTTGTTATTAGGATGAAACTGCTGCCCATTCCTTGGTTTGTTACGCTCTGCTCCCTCTTACGATACCCCTGAGATGACACGGAATGGTGGGTATTTTACGTCGCCGATACACAGATAAGAAATTTTTTGTAAATATGTGAAATTTATTTTAATCATTTTTTTGTAACTCATAATAATATATTGAGATGTATCTTTTCTTTTTAACCGTTAACAATAACAGCTACAAAGATATATGTATATATAAAATTATTAATAATAGCTACAAAGATGTCATTCACCAAGTTCATCACATCACCCTGTTTGAATCATAAGAAATAAACATAAACTCTCAAGTAATGATATCTTATACTTACGCAAACACTACACATTTAAATAACACTAGTTTTTACGGATTTAATCGCGTATATTAATGAAATCTCACGCCTGTTACCCTAAGATGTAGGCAGAGACAATGGATTTCCATTTGGATCGATCTTGACACACCTCTCTCGCTTCTTACACATCCATATATAAGTGTATACATGCTCGGCGGCACTCTTGACTCATTTTCCAAATAAAAGGTCACACGGGTGTGTACTGTGAAGAACTGAACACAATGATGGAGAAGCTAGCACGTCTAAAACCAGCTGTGTCAATCGCTTGTTTCCGCTGCTTCTGCAGACAACGACCTCATACTGCACAACAGACGGTCTCCAAGTTACAAGAACTGGGGTTGAAAGCTCTCCGTCACCTGCCGTACTCACCAGACTGCGACTACAGAATTCTACTTTATCCAGGATTTGGATAACTTTTTGGCGGGGAATAAATTCAATACCCGAGAAGCAATACAAAATGCCTTTGAAGAATTTTATGACTTCCGTCCAGCGGATTTCTTCAAGAAGGCCATCAATTAACTGCCACTACGTTGGCAGGAATGCATAGATTGCATGGATGATTACTTTGATTAATAGAAATAAAAATATAAAAAACTTTTTTGAATTCTTTTTTTAAAAACTTAATACGTAAAAAACACCAATTTCATAGGTAAATACCTAATATATCAATCACCTAATATGGTCAACGAACTTCCATCTAGGGCATCCATAGCCGATTCTGCCACTTACCTCTACGGCGTAAATTTGCTTTGTCACTCTTTCCTCATTTATTCTTTTTACGTGTTCCGAAGCATTCTTCTCTTAATCGTAATCTTAAGATATTTTTGCATACTACAATGTTTTCCTATTACAAAAATTTTTATCATATCAATTAGATTATACCTTAACATGCTAAAAGTAATAAAAAAATAATTTTTGTGTAATGCTTTACTTTAATGCTTTTTCAGCCACACCCAACTTTTACATTCTGATTAAGGAGTCGTAAGAGTATTAGAGTTAGGGCAAAGCTTGAGTAAAGAACGTTCGGAAGTGCGAGCTTTTCGGTGTACGTGATAAATAGGGTCGTAAATGTCCAGTGTGCCGCGCAAGTGTATACCGTAGGTTCTACTATTCATAGTAATTTAGCCCGACCCTTCATAAAAAACTTGAAATAAGTTTAGAAGCTTAATAAAAAGTAAATGCCGACCGATATAAAATCATTTTTACATTGCGGTTTAGAAAGTCGATGCCAAGACATGACAAAGATAAGGCTCTGACTTCCAATGACTTATGTGGAAATTATTTTATTCTTTTAAGTTCTTTGAAGTCGAAATTTACTTTTTAATGATAATCTGTTTTTTTAAATCCTTTTGCGTGGAAGGAATTTCATTAAACACTTCATCCCCTTTTTCCCTTAAGGATGATATCTTTAAATTTATACACCCCGAAGTATAACTTATACCGTAATAAAAAACACACAACAAAATCGATTCACAATTGATGAAGGTAGAAGAATAAACAGTCGAATTGAGAGTCTGTTTTATTAAGTCGGCTAAAATTAGTCTTAAAGCTATAAACAGCCTAAATAAAAATATTATTAAAAATACATAATTATCGTTAATTTTGTAGTAGTAGTAAAAGTATTGGATAATTGCAGGCTTGAGCCTGACGTTGGTTTTCATCTTAAATCTTATAATAAACAGTGCTGTTCAATAAAATGATATTAAAAGCCCTATATATGTGCGTATATTGTAACTGTTTGTTATCTGACAGGGTACGTATATTCCTCTTGTGATAGCCGTCACAAAATTGACTACGGCGCAATATAAAAGAGTGTATCAAAGATAACAATAAATAAAAGATAAAATAATAAAGCTTACATAAGTGCTAGAGTTGCGTTAGCAAACCAGGCATTGCAATTACTGAATGTATTTTTTTAATAACCGAAGTGAAAAAAAGTAAGATCTAATTGATGTTAAGTAGCTTTTGCACCTTAAACTTACATACACAGGCTACAGGTGTGTTGTCACCTCTAAGAGCTAAGATGGTAGACTCATAGTCTGCAAATATGACCATCATCGTCATAGTCATCACCATTACAGTCCAGTGCATCCAGCGATACGTACTATTTACTGCTTCATTCATAATGATACTTGCTCTTAATACCTCTTATACCTTGGATAGGACAAATTCTTTAAAAAAATATTGTACAAGATGGCAGACCTTTGCATTGACACACTGGGTTATTGTGATGATTGCAAGGGGTTTTAGCCTAAAGTACTTTATCATTAATCGTACAAAGAGCCCTAAACACCATAAATAACTGGTGCTGGGCAAAAAAGCGCTGTCTCAAATTTCTTCTCTGGATAGGGTTTTTGTGTGATCAAAACTGGGCCTCGACGTAGGCTTTCGAATTTATGGGAAACACCCCAAATTCAAACTTAGTATGAATTCTATAGAGGTGAATCTATTCAAATTTTTACCATACTTCATTGTGCGGAAATCAATCTGCAAAAACCATCTAATCTACGAGTATAAATTATTATTTTATTAGCTCTGGATCAACCTTAGTGAACTCGAAGCTAGTTGGAGACTGTGTGAACCGTCTAAACACCCTGGGATGTAACAACAGTTTATTGATTAATGCTGATAAAATTGTTATAATACCCTTTACCAAAAGGTGACGGCACCACAACTTAATAGAAAAGTAGTACTATTCAGCACTTAGGCGTAATAATCGACCAAAAGCTAACTTAGAACTCTTACCTTAGTAACGTAGGCTAAAATTGGCTTAGGTATTTCTTTTTTATAGTAAAAGGGTGATAAGCGTGCACACAGTCCACCTGATATTAAATGGTTGCTGTGACCCATAAACATCTACATCTATCGCCGTTTGCAAATCAAAATGCAGATGCGTTGTCAGCCTTGAAGACTAAGATGGAATGTTTCTTTTCCAGTAAAAAGGGTCCCCGGTTCTCTACCCTTACCATACGAAACACAGCAGCATTAAGCTGCTATTTGACGCTGGTATTCTGTAAGAAGTGGAAAACTGTTCAGCAAGTTTTCTCTGGACAGGTTTTCTGTGCGGTCAATAGCCTTATATGTTATATCGATGGGTCAAAACTGGGCCTCGACGTAGGTTTTGGAATTTGTGGGGAACGCCCCAAATTCAAACTTAGTGAATGAATTTGGGTAGATTCACTTCTATTTTACAGGCAGAATTTTCGCATACATCATTGTGCGGAAATCAATCTTTAAAAACCATAATCTACGAGTACAAAAATTCTGATAGTCAGGCAGTGCTGTTTGACTATCAGAATTAGCTAAGGATTAGTTAAGGAGTATGTTAGGGCTGAATATGAGTAACAGGATGAGAAATTGTGTGATAACAGAAGATTGTGGTTTGCAAGATGATGTTGTGACCAGGATTAAGAAAAGAATGTATCAGTGGTTTAGTCATGTAAAAAAAAAATAAGCAAAGAGTGAAAAAGTAAGTTTATATTCCAGAAGTGGACTGCAGAGTCGGAATGGGACAATCTAGGTGAAAGTTTATCGACCAAATTGAAGATATATTGAAAATAAGCCAAATTAAGAGCACCCTTAACCGACGATCATGTATGCGTAGGTATATGGACGTGGAGGACGCGAGAGAGGTGTGTCAGGATCGTGCCAAATGGAATTCTGTAATCTTTGCCTACCCCTCTGTGTGACAGGCATGAGTGTTTATGTATTATGTATTACATGAGCGGCTCAAATTCGGACCCCTGAAATTATAAACTACAATTTGAAGAATAAATGTTTATTTACTACGTGCTCGGTAGTAAAACAAAACCTGCTTGTCTAAGAAGTTTTCCAGTTTTTTTTTAACTAATGAACTGAAATGATAAACTAAATGATAGTCTACCTGAGGGAGTGGGCTACTGCAGCCCGTAGACTTGTAACCAATTTCAAATCAAAAAGGAGGCTTTAAATACGTTGTCACTTCCGAAGATTAAGATGGAATGCCTTACGGACTGTTATTTATACGATCTAAAGTCCGTAACTCGTACTGAGGCAATGGTGGCGTCTATGCTACTTGATAAATCTTTTAGGTATAAGAGGTAGAGCGTGCTCAGTATTGGAAGTGTGTTAGACTAGTTTACTATTTTAAGTTGTGGATATTTTAAAATGTTTATTAACGTTGGTTCTATTTGGAAAAATAAGTCATTTATCACAAAACTTGGAGGAGACCTACGGGTAGCAATTAACATATTGTAACGCTCCCCCCCTCTCTAAATATTATAAATATATATATATATATATATATATATATATATATATATATATATATATATATATATATATATATATATATATATATATATATATGACCAAGATAAATAAGATATGTTTTGATCTTTCTAAATGATCTTTCAAAAGGTTTAATAATAGGCTGTTTGTATATTTTGGCGTGATCGTCATAGTTAGGACCCTCATTTACGTTGTGTTTCTTTAGTAAATTAGTTCTTTTAGTTGTCTCTTGGAAGAATGAATATTCACTAGAGTAATTGAAAGCTGTTGGTAGTGCCTTATAAGCTAAGTGAACCCCGTTCACGTAGACAGGGCTCGAGAAAGGTTAAGAACATAAAACGTCCCTATTCCACTTGCATCAGGTTTACATTATTAATTTATTATTATTTATCACTTCCCGCTTGGAAAAGGCTCACAATATATTTATACAAAATACCCGATACAAGGGCTTCGCTCTTCTACATTTATTTTAAGAAATGTAGGGGAGGCACACGGCTCCATACACGCCGTGTGCGGTGAACGCCAACCATTTTGATGCACTCCCCCGAAGGGAACGTTAATTCGGGAACTGGACCGTAGTCCACAGCAAAATAACTGGCGAATCAGTAAAAGAGGCTTGGCCCCTTGTTAGTGCGTAAGCACAAACATCGACCGAAGTCGCGCATGTCAATGCGTGTAAACGCCATACAGAATACGAACGAATCTAGCCACAGTGAATGTACGTCACACGGTTTAGGCAAATAGGCACACTGGCCGTAATACGTGGTAGAGCCATGCTGCAGTTATATTAGTAGTATAGTTGTAGCACGAATGGGTCGGCTCGACCGGGGAAGGACCACGCTCTCACAGAATACCAGCGTGAAATAGTAGCTTAATGCTGCTGTATTTCGTATGGTGAGTGTAGAGAACCGGAGACCCTTTTTACTGGAAACGAGGCATTCCATCTTAGTCCTCACTGGTGACAACGCATCTGCATTTTGATTCGTAATCGAGGATAGATGTAGATGTCTATGGGCCACAGCAAACACTTACCGTCAGGTGGACTGTGTGCTCGTTTGTCATCCTATCCTATAAAAAAAACCCTCCGTGAGCGCCACCACCTGCCAGACCGCCGCTCCTGCAGACGTGATGTAAGTGTATGGCATCAGCACCAATTGCATGATCAGCACGGCTGCTAGCTGCAGAGCGTGTCATGAGTCCACCGCTCACCTCAAGGGAATGGGGTTCCACGTTGTGCGGCTTTCGGCCGCAGCCTTGAGAGTCTCCTCAGATCCTCCCGCCAGCTACCACCCGCATGAGGTCGACACATATGCTCCACCAACCAATACAACGGCAGATATAGCCAAAAGGCAGCTATAAGATAAGAGTAATAATTCGCCATCAGAAAGGGTTTGTGTCACTGACGTTGAGTAAATGCATTTTCGATCATGTTTGCCTCACCCACCAACAATTTGCCTTCAATCATTCAAAAGTGGGAAAGTTACAGAGATATATTATTATGTTATTATATAAAACATCGTGGAGGGCAGACAGTCTGCAGCCCCGTAATGAAGGGACCCAACTTGGGCAGAACTACTTAGGTGTGAGTCAAACCAAGACGCAGAGAGCGCCATTGAGAATAGCGTCCCACGAAATAACCATCGCAGAGACGTAATGCTGCAGAACGCAACAAGCATCAATACAAATATCGTCGGGTTTACATAATCCCAAGGTCCGCCATACATCCCAGCAGACATCACCACCCGCATACCTCCATCGACCAGAACCACAAGAGAGCGTCGAATCAGGCGCAACATACCCGCAGATCCATCACAAGACGCAATACCGCAAACAGCAGTAAGCATCAAGGCAACTATCATACGGATGGCGCCCCCTCACAACACACCCACATGATCCATATCGACTATGGTAACAAAGTTTGTATTGTTGTTAACTAAAAAATATCACCAACGTATCATAGTAGCACGCTACTAAGACGCCAGTGAACAAAACTCCACGTATCATAGCGCTAATGGACTAAGACATCAAGTTGAGTATGCCTGTTACACTTAAAAGTGCTACCAAACACACTCATTCTAATCCGAAAGATAGACGACGCATCGCTCTGCGCTACGACGCCGCCCACAAACGGTGTGGGTGTGCGATGTCCACGGGAAAGCCGTATTGCTACTACAAACCCGCTTACCACCGGCACTAAGATGTTGTTAATTGTATACCTCCATCGACCAGAACCACAAGAATGCGTCGAATCAGGTGCAGCACACCCGCAGATCCATCACAAGACGCAATACCGCAAGTAGCAGTAAGCATCAATGCAACTCTCATACGGATGGCGCCCCCTCACAACACACCCACATGATCCCTATCGACTTTGGTAACAAAGTTTGTATTGTTGTTAACTAAAAAATATCACCAACGTATCATAGTAGCACGCTACTAAGACGCCAATGAACAAAACTCCACGTATCATAGCGCTAATGCACTAAGACATGAAGTTGAGTATGCATGTTACACTTAAAAGTGTTGCCAAACACACTCATCCCAATCCGAAAGATAGATGACGCATCGCTCTACGCTACGACGCCGCCCACAAACGGTATAGGTGTGCGATGTCCAAGAGAAAGCCGTATTGATACAACAAACCCGCTTACCACCGGCACTAAGATGATATGTCTAGGACACATCGGTTAGCGAGTCCAAGTTTAACTCGGACCAATTGCTCGTGAAGCAGCATACACGCCACCATAATATTTCTTTTGAAGTCCCTAATAAGGATTAGTCATTTTGCTACAGTACTAAGAGCAGTCGGTCACCCGACCACCCCATACAATGTTTATGCATCATAGAGACCTTCTTTCATAAGATTATTGATAGAATCATGCGTTACTTTGCGGAAATCCATATAATAAAAAATAAAAATATAAATTTCTTCGCAACCTTCCGCTAAATAAATACAATTAAGTGTCTTACCCGGATTGAAGAGCACCTCCCGCCCTCCCTCAATTGCATGCACTAACTCCGTCACCACTAGTCCCAGCACCACTACTCCCAACAAATAATGCAAATTCATCACAGAGACCTATATAATTGCTTTTGTATCATTGAGTTTATTATCATAAGTCCCTAATATGGGACTAGTCATTGTGCTACAGTATTTCAAGCAGTCGGGCTCCCGACCACCCCATATATATGTACAACTGCAGGTATATATCTCCGGCAGCTCCTCCATACATCATATTATACATGAACACCTTCCGTAACTTAGACAATTTTTAACAAATTTTTTAAATATCTTATAAATGTTATTTATCTTTATTTTTGACTTGCATTTCTATTATTTAACATATTTTAAATATTTTACAACTTTTTAAATAAATTTATTTATTATGAAAGACAATATTTTGCCTTTTATTTACTATGTTATTGGTCTAATGTCTGAAATGTATTTATATTAACTTTATGCTTATTAATGTAATTTTATTGCTTATTATATATATATATATATATATATATATATATATATATATATATATATATATATATATATATATATATATATATATATATATATATATATATATATATATACATATATTTTAAGACTATTTTTGATGCCCCTTTATATTGAATTTAATTATTAATAATAATAATGGGCCGTCACAATATGAATATCTGTAATATATATGGATCAATATTTAGTCGTGATTATTTAAGTAGAAGGAAAAAAAAGTTTCCTTACAAAGTAATTATTTTTAGATTTTTTTAATAGAATAGGAGGCAAACGAGCATACGGTTTACCTGCCAACTGCTGGTGCGAATGAAGAAGTCATTACATAATTAGGAGTTGAAAATATTTTACTTTTATGTATATATTATCATTTCATTTACTTTAATATTATAAACACTTTTTCGACATCTGTGAATCTTCATATTAGAATGAAGAAGAACCTTTGACTTCGAAATGACAAAAGACGAACGCTCTTAATTTTTAGATGCGTAATGTTTTATCCCGTATGTTCAAATTTGTAAAAAGAAATTAAATATACGGAGTTATATCGTCATAAACGGTGCATTATCGATCTCAATAAAGCTGCCTCACGTCCTGTGGTCTTTGAAAGACCGACGCGACGGTGCAAACGAAAGCGTTCTCGAGCAGCAGACGTATCCCATTTAGTTGCTTATTCAAGTTTTGCTTCTTTTGCATTGAGCTATTATGTATTACGTACTAGAGGCGACACTGCATTCAGCTACTCTGTTCCACTCAACTGCGGTGCATGCGCCGCACTTTAATCAGTCACTCGCTAGGCGCTTGTAGAGTTGTCACATGTTGTGTTGATTTAAAAAAATCTATTAAAAAATATGCTGTCGTGTATACTAATCATCATGTGTATGCGTCTGTGTGTAGATATTGCACAAATAATTCAAGAAATGTCTGTAAAAACCAAGGAATTACTTTTCACCGGTTAATAAGATAATTAATTGATTAACTAAATTAACGACTGGCCTGTTGGTCTAGTGGTTAGTGACCCTGACTGCTATGCCGGAGGTCGTGGGTTCGATTCCCACCCAGGACAAATGTTTGTGGATGAGCACGATCATTTGTTCTGTGTCTGGGTGTAATTTATCTATAATATTTATGTATTTAGATATATATAAGTATGTTTATCAGTTGTCTAGTACCCATAACACAAGCTCTGCTTAGCTTGGGACTAGATGGCGTTGTGTGATAGTTGTGGAATATTATTATTATTATTATTATTATTAATTAATAAAAAAGTATTATAGATTAATAATAAAACAAATTTTCCTAAGACGCCATCTCGTGTCATGGAACATAGATTATGAAATTAATATGTTCAGATGCGACATTTCTGTAGGTACTAAGTATATGACGAATATATTATTATACACATATTTTTTGTAGAAAAATATATAAGTTATTATAATTAGGCAAAATTTTTCATGATTAAATCTGCTTATTATTCTTTTATCTTATTTTTAGGTTTTCACTTCATAGTCAAAGTGGAATAAATTCGTCCATTTTTAACTCTCGCGTGCCCAGAATTTATGAACGATTCGTATTCTAATTTAAATAAATATCTTTGTAATTTTAATTTTATGTTAATACGTTTTGTTATACATACAAATGTATAACAAAACGAAGATATCTCAAATATAAAAAACATACTAAATGTATGTTTTTTATATTTGAGATATCTTTTAAAATATTCAGATAAAATAATCATTAAAATGTAATTGTGATATATTATGTAATATTATATTAAATAAGGAAATATAATATACAAAATAAAGGACAAAATTTAACAATACAATCTACTATTACCTACGGATCATTCTACCTATGTTTATTCTATGATAAAAAACCAAGCGCGCGAACACAGAGTAGCGCAAATTTTTTGTTTGAGATAGCTGTTCTAGTAAGTAAATATTACTTCAATGTTCTTTTGAGTACTTTTCACTCTAATATATAGCATCTGCTACACCTAGATAATGGTTGTGGCATGACTGGTCCTGCTCTACCGGGGTAGGACCATGCTCTCATAGAATACCAGCGTAAAATAGGAACTTAATGTTGCTGTGTTTCGTATGGCGTAGACAACCGGCGGATAGCCTTTTTACTGAAAACGAGATATTCCATCCTCGTTCTCAGTGATGACAACGCATCTTCATTTTGATTGTTAATCGAGAATATATAAAGATGTCTCTATGTGCCACGGCATCCACTTACCATCAGGTGGACTGTGTGCTGGTTCGTCTGAGCCTTTACTAAACGCACGATACACTTCTTAAAGTTATCACCTCGTTTTGTATTTACACATATTTCACTAATATTGTTATTATATATTTATATTTTAGGTAATCGATGAACACTATTTTTAGAAGAAGAAGTCTCGTAGTAATTTCTTAATGTGCTTTAAAAAAGCGTAAAATACGCATGTAAAGCGCTCTTTGACTAACACAAAGGATAAACTTTTCTTAGTAAGAAGTTAGATTACGCATTATTGCCCAGTCTTACGCATTTTAATAAACCACATGACATTTTTTATTTAAGCCTTTATTACTATTAAACCGTAGCCTCTGAATACATTTTGATACTTTACTATCCCTCATACATTGCCTTATAGGAGGGATGCTTACCACGGTTGCCATGCGTCGCAGGCGGTAGCCACAGTTTTTTGCTTAATTTTGGTTCTTATCGAAAAGATGCTGCTGGCAATCTTCTGTTCCATTTCCCTCTGTCTCCTCTCATCACAACCACTGTATGACATGGGATAGCGGATTCTCTTACGTACAGACATATTGGGTCCTTACATACGAAATTAGCGTTTGAAACTGACCACTTTGATCTAAAATATCTCCTCTATGGTTAAGAATTCTAAGAAATTTCAAATTTTTCTAGTTTAGAACACATTATAGTCACTTGTCCAATTAGTATTGATTTAATTACTCTATCGGAAGTGAATGTCCCAGAACATTTAATCGATCTTTTCCAACTAAAGAACTATAACACTCATGTAAACCTAAGAAAAGACAGAAAGAGAGGCGGAGTTATTATTTACGTACATAAAAAAAACATAAAGTGTCGACTACGATAACAAAATCTTTATATTTTGAGGGATTACTAACAAAAATAATCACACCTACGAATTACACTTGCAATCTACTCGCTATATACCGTCCGCCTAACTTAAGCAAACATTTATAAACAAATTGCAGCAATCATGCGACAAAATTAATAAACGCGAAGACTTTTATAATAGGCGATTTAAACATCGAGGTCGCTGTGGAAACACCTATAAAACATAAATACACAACAATGTTCTCGACGTACGGACTTGTGAGTGGGATCTCGGAATATACTAGAATTGAATTAAGAAATAACATAATTAGTAAATCGTGTATTGACCATATATTAGCACGGTCCCATTCACAAGACGTATACACTGCGACACTTAGAACCGTACTAGCGGACCACTGTGCGACGACATTCGCTTGTGTTGGATATCAGCACTATATAGAGGCGGCTCCTAAATTTAAAACATATATTGACCACAAAAAAGTTTCTACTTTATTAAATAAAATAGATTGGGAATCAACTAATGGTATTAGTTGCCCCACTGAAATATACAAATTCATTAAAGATAATTTCAATAGATGCTACAATGATGCCTTAACAACAATTCGGAAAAAAAATAGAACATTAACGAGGACAGAAAATAAATGGATTAATGAAAGAACTAAAAGGGCATGTGAGAATAGGGACTATTGGTATTCTTTGTGGTTAAAAATACAGACAATATGATTACTAAACAAATATATAATAAAATACGAAATTCAACTAACAAGCTGATACAAAAAATTGGTACATCAAAATGGATATACATAATAATAAAAATAACCAGATGAGACTTTGGCAAATACTAAATAAGATCACGGGACGGACAAGTCCTTCCATCTATAATATAATTTTAAATTCATTTCAAAATGAAAAAGTTACGCCACTTGATATCGCTAATGATTTCGCTCAGGCCTTTCAGAAAAATGTTTCAAGCATCGTACCGTCCTGCAATCGACCCCTTTTACCGATGAACTTGTACAGATTGCCTGTAAACGTAACATTTCGATATCAAAAGGCTACTCCAAGCTCAGTAGCTAAAATAATAAAAAAACATTCAAACGAACAAAGCACTAGGCATAGACAACATACGAGCAATAGACTTAATATCTATTGTGGACAAAATATCGGTAACTATAGCCGACCTAATAAATGCGTGTATAGAAAAAGGCAAGTACCCTACTGAATTAAAAACTGGAATTGTAAGACCCGTACATAAAAAAGGTAGTAAAACGGATTACGACAATTATTGCCCAGTAACAATATTACCTACACTAGACAAAATAATTAAAAAATATATAATTAAACAAATAAATAATTTCTATAGTCAACACTCAATTTTAAATAAAAGTCAGTATAGTTTTCAGCAGCATAAAAGTACCACTCAACTTTTATCTTCTTTTACTGACGACGTAAACCATTATCTTGATAATAAAAAACATGTTCTAGTTCCTTTCATTGACTATAGTAAAGCGTTCGACACCCTTAGACATGACTTACTGATTGAAAGGCTTGATGAATGTGGACTGCGAGGACCCCTTTTAAATTGGTGCAAAGACTATGTTAAAGAGAGAGCATATAGAGTTAAAGTAGGAAATGCTACAAGTACAAAGAAAACAGTCACTCACGGTACTGCACAGGGATCTGTGCTTGGGCCTTTGCATTACTTGACCTATGTTAATAATGTTGCCAATGTAATTAAAAACTGCAAGATATATCAGTTTGCAGACGATACCTGCATACTAGCGGCGGAAAATGACATATATGTGGCATTCCATAAATTGCAAGAAGATTTCACTAACCTTATGAAATGGTCTCACGATGCGGGGCTTGTTCTGAATGCCACAAAAACAAAAATGATGTACATTTCATCCAGTCATAATAGAGTATCTGTTCCTTTGAAACTCGTTGCCCACAGCCACCAATGTCTCCATAATAACATGTCTAACCAGACTTGTAATTGTACTCATATTGAATTAGTAGAACAACAACCTTACCTTGGACTCATAATAGACAGTCGATTTAAATGGACGCACCATATTAATAAAGTGTGTGAAAAGTTAAGGGCCATACTTGCCAAATTTTCTATCGTTAGGTATAAAGTTCCCTTTCCTACACTATTGTCCCTTTATAAGGCTCTGGCCGAATCAATAATACAATACGGATTAAGTAGCTATGGTAGAACCTGGAAATCGCATCTTTGTAGAATCCATGAATTACAACTTAGAATCATCAAAACAATTGTCCCCCCTAAAATCAAACAACAATATAGGGACAACTACAACCAATTATTTAAATATTGTGGTATCTTGCCAATAGAAAAAAAATTAAAACTTACTTTACTTGTAGAACAATTCTTTAATACAAAATTACAAGTCTTACCTACGTACAAACATCAGCTTAGAAGTATATATAACCCTAAATTAATTATAGCTAAAACTCATAATATGTATGGCGATCATCAAAATAAGATTATTACTCCTAAATTAATTAATAAACTACCTAAAACCTTGAAGGAAAATATCAATCCCAAAAATATTAAATATGAATTAAAAATATACTTTTTGAATCAACTAACATGATATAACTAAAAACTAACATACTTACTATATGTAATATAATTACCATATGTATATTCCAAAAATATAAAATAATATTTTCTCCAAACAACCTGTATACTACTCTAACTAAATAGCCGCTACAACTCATCCTCATGTTATTTGTATAGAAATGAGCGAACTACCTTCTTACTCTAAATAATATTAAAATGTTTGCGCTCGAACGACGGCGAACTGCAGTGTGCAGAAAAATCTTATATAGGTTTATGTTGCACTGTATTTATGAACTTTGTTTAATATGTATTTTAGTTGTTGTAAATAAAAAAAAAAGTATTCTATTAACCGATGAAAAGTAATTCCTTGGTTTTTACTGACATTTCTTGAATTATTTGTGCGATATCTAAGTACACACGACGGTATATTTTTATCAAGAGATTTTTTTTAAATTAACACAACACATGTCAATTCTACGAGCGCCTAGCGAGTGACTGATTAAAGTGCGGTGTATGCACCGCAGTTGAGTGGAACAGAGTAGCTGAATGCAGTGTCGCCTCTAGTACGTAGTACATAATAGCTCAATGGTAAGGACCTATTATATCAGGCCATGTCGGTATCTGTAAGGTACCTTTTGTATAGATGGGGCGGCCCCTTGCCGTCTCATGTATTACAAATGGTACCTTACACTGCGTACTGATCGACGCTCCCCCGTTAACTAACATACATAATATGCAAATTAGCTCTCTCTGAACATGCGCCACTTATCAACGTATCAACCACCGTTAAAGTCTATAATAGAAGCAGATATATCAGATATAGAATTACTCAATCTAGGTTCTAGTGTCATAATAGCTGGAAACCTCAACAGTAAGCATTCCTCCTGGAACTCGCTTACAAGCAATCCTACTGGTAATGCATTGGTCGAACCCACGGAGCGACCAAACTTCGATGTTATCGCGCCCGAGACTCCATTTACTACTAGTCATCGACTAAACACCCTTGACGTAGCGATACTCAAGGATGTCCGTTTGACGATAACATCCAGCAAAACGCTTTTAGAACTCAATTCGGACTAAAGACCAGCTCAGCCAGCTAATAGGTGAGGTCCTTCAAGCCATAATCATCATGTCTGGCGTCAGCTCGAAGTCAAACTCGAGTCTACGATCTCTCAGCACTTAGACACGATTCCCGACAAAATAGACTCAAAAAAAAAATAGATTCAGAGGAAGCACCTCACCTCAGCAGTCATAGAATGTTCTCGTAAGGTTCGTGTTTTTATCAATCGACACCTAAAGCTTCCGAGTGATATTCGACAGCTAATCAGAGCGAAGAACGCGGCTCTAAGAAAATACAATCACTATTGTACAATAGATAATAAATTTCATCAATCTCCAACACGAGGTGAAAAGCACATTGCGGAATTCAGACATGATAAGTGGGATAATTTGCTATCATTTGACCCGAGCTCTGAAAGCAGATCAGTCCTCACCCATGCCACTGCATCTTATTAAGCCAAAGAATTATTAAGAAAGCCCGATCCCGCCTCTGACGATTCTAATAGGACCGAATGCCTCGTGGAAGGTTTAGAGAGCCAATGCACTCCTTTAAGCGAATCCTCTGCTTACCTAACAGAGGTCGAAACGGAGATCGAGCGTAGGTCTACCCTATCACATGAAAGCGCCCGTTAAGATCCTGCGACTGTTGACGAAGTCACAGAAACTATCAAAGATCTTAGAAAGAAATCAACACCCGGCCCCGACGGCATTAGCAACAGGGTTCTGAAATCACTATCGGTGCCACTTGTTTGCCTCCTACTAGGTATTTTTAATGCTCTTCCTTCAGCTGCTCCTTCCCGGATTCATGGATAGACGTCATAGGAATCCCGAAACCAGGGAAACTACGCAACTTACCCTCTAGCTACACACCCATTAATTTTCTCAGCACACCGGGGAAAGCTTACGAGCGAATAATATTGAATCGCCTCCGTAAATAAGTTTTAGCCAACAAATTGCTACCCGACGAGTAGTTTGGTTTCAGAACAGATCACTCATGCATAAATCAGATTTATCGCCTTACGGAATACATCGTTCTCGCACTCAACAGGTAACTGTTAAATCCTTAACACGTCTGCTCTCTTCTTCAATGCCGCAAAAGCGTTAGATAAAGTCTGGCACGACGGTTTGCTTTACAAGCTGTATAGATTTAAAGTGCCCGATATCAGCAGAGCCTCCCTTGTCAACCGCCATTTCCGCCATCCAATAGAGGTAACTATTAATTTACTTCTAGAAGCGCTCCCTCAGAACTTCCGACGATATCTGAATATTTTAAGGAAGTGTCTCGGCGCTACTTTGAGAGGGCCGAGACACATCCGAACCCACTAGTGGTAAAACGGTACGGATAGTATCCGGGGACCCCGTAGCTTTCTAATGGAACCCCCAGTTCCCCTACATTCCGACGACAAAATATCGCCGGCCCGTCACACACAACCCCCTGTTCGTATGGCTGTTAGATAACTTCTTTCTTTCTTTCTAAAAGCCACGAGGCTAACAGATATTAATCAGAAACCAAAGAGAGAAACTCCTGCCGAAAAAATGTGTGGTAATCTCGCGATCGCTGTCCAGATGAATTGAATCTGTCGATTGACCTCTCAATCAAAGTTGGACTTACCTAGTCGGACTATCAGTCCAAGGCAAACATACACCTCGATAACTTCGAGTAGTGATCCCAACAACTAGCGGTATAGATGTGACATGGACGTTACCCATGATCTTTGTTCTATCCATGTTTATCTTATGATCTTTCCGTGTGTAGACACTATTGAGGTCATTGAGTATAGTGCTTAGGTTCTTCTGCCATAAGGACAATATCATCATTAAATCGAAAGTGTTGGTTGTACCTGCCATTAATGTTAATACCGTATCCTTTCCAGTTCAGTAGCTTGAAAACGTCTTACAATACAGCGGTGAAGAGTTTCGGAGATATTAGTATTCTCATATTTACTGAAGCAATTGTTTTAATTTTTATTTTAATTCTAAAGACAATTTTAAGAAATTGGTTACGTTTTATGGAAAATAAAAAAAAAAACGCAAATACGTACTTCGTTTGTCATAAAGACGAAGAGTACCGCCGGACGATTTTGGATCTACTATGATTATCCGAAATATGTTTATTGAAGCATCTTTATTACTAAAAGATAAAGACGTAATGTTGGAACGTAAAACTTTATTGGTGGTTTTTCTTTGAAAAACATTTCTATAAGGTTTTCTGTACGACATTTATTTTAAGAGAAATATAAAAATTTTGTATAATAGAAACATAAAAAAATCTAAATCGTTGTTTAAACAAAAGTTAATTTTAATTTTAAGTTGATGTCGTGCGAGGCAACTATGAAATAATCCAGAAAAGCCTCCAACAGATTTTATAAATATTATACAAATGTATGTATGGTTACGAGGGCGACATTGAAAGTTTTTAGAACTGACCACTTGTAAACGATATTATAAAAATAAGTTCAAATTTTGAAAATGGAATTTTTGCCAATATTATTTTGCATGTATTTTATTTTTGACAGGCCTGTCGGTCTAGTGGTTAGTGACCCTGACTGCTAAGCCGGAGGTCGTGGGTTCGATTCCCATCCAGGACAAATGTTTGTGTGATGAGCACGATCATTTGTTCTGTGTCTGGGTGTAATTTATCTATAATATTTATGTATTTAGAAATATATAAGTATGTTTATCAGTTGTCTAGTACCCATAACACAAGCTCTGCTTAGCTTGGGACTAAATGGATGTTGTGTGATAATTGTGGAATATTATTATTATTATTATTATTAATTTGTCATTTGTTTAAGATTTGGCGGCAAACTGATAATTGTCTGTGTCAAGCCAGTATAAATTTAGCGCGAGAAAATTTTCGTACAATGATTTTTTATGACTTTCGATGTCATTTAAGTTAAGAAGGAAGTTATGATAGCGTTCCATTGGCCTTTCACGATGAAGCTCCATCTCGTGCCACTGTTTAAAACCGGTTTAATGCGTTAAAACGTTGTACGCACTAATTTCACCAATGATTTGCGTGGGGGACGGCCTTCTACGGCGACGACTGAAGATAACATCAGTGTTGAGCGGCGTATGATAGAAACTAACAAAAGAGTGACTTATCAGCAGATTCGGACAAGCTTAGGCATCGGTATGAGTTAAGTGTACAAAATCTTTTATGAACATTTAGCGGTCAGGAAGCTTTGTGCCCGGTGGATACCTCATAATTTGACAGAGGCGCAAAAACTCCGTCGTGTTGATTGGTGTCGTGAAATGGTTCAAAGATTTAATGGAGGTGACCCAAATGCTGTGTTCGACATACTTATGGGTGACAAAATCTGGATTTATTGTTATGATCCTGAAACTAAGAGATAGTCTGCTGTCTGGGTGTTTCCTTCCGAGGAATTGCCAACTAAAGTAAAGAGAGGCCAAAGCGTGGGAAAAAAATGGTCCTAGTTCTTTGAAAGGACAGACGTAACAATTGTTTTAGAAGATCTAAAAACAGTTACTGCAGAGTGGTACACTAACAATTGTTTGCCACTTGTCTTGGAAAAAGTTCGTGAGAAACGACCTCGCGATAGGATCCACCTTCACTATGATAACCTATCGTCGCCCACTACCAAGCAAACAATCTAATACTTGGCGACGTCAGACATGGAATTACTGGGTCACTTGCTCTATAGCCCCGACTTCGCACCTTGCGATTTTTATTTATTTTTGAAATTAAAAGAAAAGCTTCGAAAAAAAAAGTTATATGAACACTGAGGAAGCAGGGGCTGCGTTTCTACATGCCGTCGCGGAGACCCCTAAGAACGAGTGGGCAAAGTGCTTTTCTCAGTGGTTCCATAGATTTCCAGAGATTGCTAATAACTCCCTGATCATTTGACTTCACGTCTCATTTAGTAGTCACACCATTTACCACGAGTGTTGCCCTACTCTTCGCTTGCCCCTAGTACGTTGTAACTGCATTTTCTCCTCAGCAGCTTTATGTAAGATAGTAAACTAATGATTAAGGATATGAACTGCAAAGCTCATAAATCGTAATTCAATCCGCTATTCAGAATCATCAGCGCTGTAGATTATACTGCAGCATTACACTGAGTTATAACCTTTTCATAGGCTCAATACATATTACGAGAATGATTTACCAGAAGCATTTGTTAATATTTAATCTTACAAAGTAGCTTAAGAAATTTATGATCTCCCAGCGGTTTTAGCGTGCCAGAGTAATTTATTCAGAAGTCGTTATCTTATAGATGTTTTAATAAGGACAGTAAAACAAAAAAGAAGCAACACTAAATAAATTTCATTGTCATAATTGACTTTTAGCTTTGAATTCGAAAAAACTTGTGAACATACGAGGAAAATTTCGGAAATCAAGGAAGTGACACAACATTACTATTTAAAAATGTATTTATTGCTTTTCGAAGTATTCTCCGCGAAATTCGACACATTTTTTCGTACGATGGAACCAATCATTGAAGCAACCATTCCATTCGGAAGTTGGGGTCTCCAAAATGGCCGTTTGGAGGCGTTCACAGCTTCTTCAGGTAATAAATAGCATTTTTTTTTGCAACACTCCGTGAACGAACAATTTTTGTTGGCTTTGACTCATTTTCACAACCATATTTAACTCATTTTAACACCCAAACTCGTGACTGGTTTTTGTTTCGAGTTCGTACGCGTATATCCAGGATTCGTCACCTGATTCGATGTTGTATACAGCATTTGCGGATCCTGCGTGGAATCTTTCGAGAGTTCGGACGCACCAAGTAACGCGAGCCGCTTTTTGCTCTTCACAGAGCGAATGCGGTATCAATATGGCAAATATGCCAATGTTAAAGTTGCCTGAATTTTGCGGTATGTCACATGTCGATCTTCCTCAATCAGCTTACGCACAGCATCAACGTTTTCTTGGGTGACTGCAGTTTTTGGACGACCTTGACGGGGATCATCACTGAGCTTGACACGTCCACGTTGAAATTCAGCAAACCAGCGATAAATTGTGGTTTTGGATGGGGCTTCATCAACAAATGCAGAACTCATCCGGTCAACACACTGTTTTTGTGAACCACTTCGAAAGTCATAATAAATCATCGCTCTCGAATTTTCTCGAGTCAATTCCATTTTCTCAACGACTAAACAAGTTTGACAAAACCTTGTGACAAGACCGAGAATCTTTTTTTAAATAAATAAATGGTATTCGATTTTTAAAACCAGGGAGTTTTCAATTAAAAAGATTTTAATATGACAGGAACAGTGGAAATATTCCATTCCCGATACTTTTAGTGCAGCCTAGGTACATTCCTGACACTTAAATCCCCTACGTCTCGTTTTTCGGAACTTGTACAGTTTTTCTTACCACTAGGGAATAAGAGGGTAAAACTCTGATTACAGACGTTGGACCTTTGAAATTGTTGTTTTAATAATATCAACCAACTGTGTGACACATTATGTTTTATGTCATAAAGTCTTTTTACTTTGTTCTTTTTTTAATTAAAAAGAACAAGAACGTTTTGATTGTATAATTGATATGGAAAAATCAGATAACATCAATTGCGAATACAACACAGCAAAATCTTTTTAAATTTAGATTTTAAGTGTGCGGCTTTAGTGACGTTCGGTGGAACATGAATTGGTGAGAACTTCTCTATGGCCATTTATATTCTTGATTTTAAAAAGTTATACAATATTCCATGATATTAGCCGGGTAGGGGCAACGTCAGAATATCCTCTGCCTCATATCATCACGTGGGTCTTGTAAGAGGCGAGGCCACCAAGCACAACAACTTAAAATAAAAATTAAAACTGTGGCCGAAAAGCCAACAGCTAGTAACTATAGAAACATTTCCTCTATTAGGCAATCTATATATATAGGCGGATATATCTATATATATAGGCGGATTTAGACCTGGAAGAGGATGCACGGATCAAATGTTTTCTCTCCGCATGATCACGAAGAAGCTTCTGAGTGTTAACCAGAGGATTTTCTGTGCTTTTGTGAATCTGGAGAAAGCATTTGATAAGGTTATAAGGAAGAAAATGTGGGAACTGTTGCCGGGATATGGTGTGGATGGTCGATTGTTAAGGGCTGTGCAGTCACTTTACTATGACTGTAAAGCCTGTGTGCGGGTAGGGCATGACCTGTCACCCATGTTTAGCGTCCAAGCGGGCGTAAAACAGGGTTGTGTCATGTCTTCCTGGCTGTTCATACTGTATCTCGACAGCTGTTTACAGAAGCTGAAAGATAGCTGTTTGGGTGTGAAATTGGGTGACATAAAAGTTAATTGTCTGCTGTATGCTGATGATGCAGTGCTTATTGCACCATCAGAAGCAGAACTGCAGGCATTAGTCACGTGTATGAAAGAGGAATGTGAAATTAAAGGTCTCCGTTTGAATGCTAATAAAACTAAGGTTCTGGTATTTGAAAAGGACGAAGAGAGAACGAAATGCGAAATATGGGTAAATCAGGAATGTCTAGAACAGGTAAATGAAATTGTATACTTGGGGAGTGCTTTCAGCCGGGATGGAAGATGTGATTTAGATGTGGATAGGCGTGTCGCTGCCGGAAACAAAGTCAATGGTGCCCTGAATGTATTAGTAAAAAGGCAAGGCGTGGTGAAGAGTGCACGCCTTGCAATACATAACGCAGTGTTGGTACCGACTTTGTTATATGGCAGCGAAACCTGGGTATGCCAGAAGAAGCATAAAAGCAAGTTGAATGCAGTGGAGATGCGATCTCTTCGTAAAATGTGTGGCGTTACCATAGCCGACCGAAAGCGAAACGAAGAGATTCGCAATATGGCAGGATTGAAAGATGACCTTATCACAAAAATTGATAGGGGCGTACTCCAATGGTTTGGGCACGTTGAACGAATGAGTGAAGACCGAATGGTGAAGAAAATATATAGAGCGAAAGTAAATATTAAAAGGTGTCGAGGTAGACCGAGACTAACTTTCGAAGACCATGTGAGCAAATTGCTCGAAGAGGGGAGGGTCAAGAGTACTCGGATACCTAGACGTGCATGTATGAAGAAGTTAATGAACCTGAAAGAAGCGAAAGAGGTATGTAAGGATCGTGACACTTGGCGATCTGTTCTCTCTGGCTACCCCGTTAGGGATTGTGCGTGACGATAAGTAAGTAAGTAAGTAAGTAAGTAAGGCAATCTATAGGGGAGGACATTTAAATGCTGTTATGGATAGTTAGATGGACGTATGGTATCTCAAATATTTCGGTATCCGATTTTCTGGCGTAGGAGATTGCTCAAAGTATATTTCCCTATTATTGAAATATTTAATAAGGCTAGGAATATATTATTTACCTCTCCATTGCCAAGATATGCGAGGTTTTAGTTTTACATCTAAACTGATTAAACTCACGTTCGCATTAAAAGGTTTTTCGGTTGTAAAGTAAAATCTATAGTCAAGAAAAGATTAAATATCCACGTGGGCTATCTACATTAACACTACGCACCTCGTCAGGGCCTCACTATAATATCTGGTAGAAGGACACTACGTTTTTTTAAATAGTATTATCAGTGCTATAAACATTACTAATGTTCCCCCTAACCACTAGTGGTAAGCTTAATCTGCTTGTGTTACGAGTGGTTCACGCCAGTAGTCGAATGGCGGATTCGAACCTACGACCTTTTTGAGTTCGCGGTCCGTGCCCTGCCATTAGGCTACTGTCGCTTCATTTTCCGGCAGTTTTTAGAGAAAAATGGTAAAACATGTCTTATATTTACGAAAATCCGTTTTAAATGGGTCAAGAATAATCAATCTCTGTCAATTTTCTATATCAATCACGTTGTAAAAATATTATTTAATTATTGTAGTTATACAATTATGTTCGTAATACTTTTAGTTTCTAAAAATATGTCAGAGTGAGACAATGCACATACAAGTGAATTAAATGGAGCGATGATGAAGGTTATTTTACACGATTCACAAGATTTTCGCTCTTGAAGAACCCTCAAATACGATCTCGAGATGAGCAGTATATTGTTCACTGGCATGTACGATCACGAGTGTGTATCATTAATCCTCTTGAATTTCATTCTTTTGTCTCGTTTTATTGATCAATATGATTTTTATTGTAACATGGCATGGTAATTTTTTTTATAAAAGTTTCGTTATCACACATAATGTCACTGTTTGTTACAACGTTTGTTTTTCCATTGTCACCGATATATTCTTGGTGAACTTCGAGGAGAAAGGACTTCTTCTCCCGATTTCATAATTCTACAAGCGCTACTTACTTGATTCTTTCACAATTCTACGATCAAGTAAGTAACTGCATTTTAGGGCATCTACTCCGTAAATTCAAAAAAATTGTTTAAAATGAAGTCAAAGGCAAGTAATTATTTAGCTTATCTATATGTATTAGTAATTCAGAATCTTGGTAACACCCTGAAATAAATTGTGTATAGAAGAAAAAACGACCCATACTAACAGATGTACTAACGGTGAAACGGTAACAGATATTTAAATGACTTTTATATAAATCATACTTCAAACCATCTTGTCAGCTGCTTGAAGATTAGTCGATTTTTACTATCAGTCAATTATCATAACTCCACAAGATGCAGGAATGTACAAGCTTGACTGTGAATGCGATTTTTCTTAAAAAGGACACACAAAGAAATTGATATAAACCCGCAACAAAAACAGTCATAGCTGACGTAAACTGACGGATGCTCAATGCAGTTTGCTGTTTTTGAATACATACCGCAATCCGCTATTGCATCAGATTAGATAGACCTAAAAAAATTCAAAGAGCATCGAGTCCCACCATGGATTCGCGAGGTTAGTGAAATTAATCACATCCCGATTTCAGTAGAGAATATGACTCTGGGCTACAGTCTGCTTGGTATCCAATAAATAATAAAATTAAATCGCAATTAAATCGTACTACGCCCAGATTTCAAGATACTATGAGTTCTTTTTGCGTAGGTCGAATCAAAATTGGTAATTTTAAAGTGGACATAGCCGTTAACTATGATATTGGGTCGTCGAACACTTCAGTCCTCTGGTGACCATGGGCTAAAATTTGAATTTAAGGCCACCATTTTAAAATAACAATAACTACGATATTTTTGTGGTTAATGTAATATATTATGATAAATATGTCAGTATATTTTTCTTTTACTTTTTACCGGTAAAATATCCACTTCTCTTCACTCACCATAAGAAATACAGTAGCATCATACTCTTATTTCATGCTGATTCTTAACGAGCGAATTATTTATTGTAATATTTGGCCTCAATTTATCAGTTTACCGATCAGTCGTCTTTAGTCTTGTACATAAAGATATTTGTTCCACCTACCAAGCATTAACCTTTAGTTTCAGTTTCTTTGATATCAAAATTTTATAAAATTAATTTTTTTGGAGAAATGTCGTGAGTTCAAAATAGTTTTCTAATACAAAAGGGGGTCATAAGGGTCATTATTATTTCTCTCTGGAGTGTTGTTTAGCGATAAGCTTAAGGAAATACTCAAATATATTAAGTTTGGTCTTGTCATATACGTATGTACCGTATTCGAATAATTATTAAGAGCTTGGACACTATTAAACTTATAATTGAATGTTGTCTTTGTTATGCCAAAAGTTAAAAAAAAACCTCAGCTGACTATGAGCCTTTCACCAGATTTTATTTAAAATAAGAAAAAGTAATTTTACAAAAAAATATAACAGACAACAGAGATTGCCGGTTAACCTAAAATTTGATTTTTGATACAACTATTATTGCTGTTTAAAAGCTAATAAGTTAAAAATGATACAAGCTGTATAGATTTAAAGTGCCCGATATCAGCAGAGCCTCCCTTGTCAACCGCCATTTCCGCCATCCAATAGAGGTAACTATTAATTTACTTCTAGAAGCGCTCCCTCAGAACTTCCGACGATATCTGAATATTTTAAGGAAGTGTCTCGGCGCTACTTTGAGAGGGCCGAGACACATCCGAACCCACTAGTGGTAAAACGGTACGGATAGTATCCGGGGACCCCGTAGCTTTCTAATGGAACCCCCAGTTCCCCTACATTCCGACGACAAAATATCGCCGGCCCGTCACACACAACCCCCTGTTCGTATGGCTGTTAGATAACTTCTTTCTTTCTTTCTAAAAGCCACGAGGCTAACAGATATTAATCAGAAACCAAAGAGAGAAACTCCTGCCGAAAAAATGTGTGGTAATCTCGCGATCGCTGTCCAGATGAATTGAATCTGTCGATTGACCTCTCAATCAAAGTTGGACTTACCTAGTCGGACTATCAGTCCAAGGCAAACATACACCTCGATAACTTCGAGTAGTGATCCCAACAACTAGCGGTATAGATGTGACATGGACGTTACCCATGATCTTTGTTCTATCCATGTTTATCTTATGATCTTTCCGTGTGTAGACACTATTGAGGTCATTGAGTATAGTGCTTAGGTTCTTCTGCCATAAGGACAATATCATCATTAAATCGAAAGTGTTGGTTGTACCTGCCATTAATGTTAATACCGTATCCTTTCCAGTTCAGTAGCTTGAAAACGTCTTACAATACAGCGGTGAAGAGTTTCGGAGATATTAGTATTCTCATATTTACTGAAGCAATTGTTTTAATTTTTATTTTAATTCTAAAGACAATTTTAAGAAATTGGTTACGTTTTATGGAAAATAAAAAAAAAACGCAAATACGTACTTCGTTTGTCATAAAGACGAAGAGTACCGCCGGACGATTTTGGATCTACTATGATTATCCGAAATATGTTTATTGAAGCATCTTTATTACTAAAAGATAAAGACGTAATGTTGGAACGTAAAACTTTATTGGTGGTTTTTCTTTGAAAAACATTTCTATAAGGTTTTCTGTACGACATTTATTTTAAGAGAAATATAAAAATTTTGTATAATAGAAACATAAAAAAATCTAAATCGTTGTTTAAACAAAAGTTAATTTTAATTTTAAGTTGATGTCGTGCGAGGCAACTATGAAATAATCCAGAAAAGCCTCCAACAGATTTTATAAATATTATACAAATGTATGTATGGTTACGAGGGCGACATTGAAAGTTTTTAGAACTGACCACTTGTAAACGATATTATAAAAATAAGTTCAAATTTTGAAAATGGAATTTTTGCCAATATTATTTTGCATGTATTTTATTTTTGACAGGCCTGTCGGTCTAGTGGTTAGTGACCCTGACTGCTAAGCCGGAGGTCGTGGGTTCGATTCCCATCCAGGACAAATGTTTGTGTGATGAGCACGATCATTTGTTCTGTGTCTGGGTGTAATTTATCTATAATATTTATGTATTTAGAAATATATAAGTATGTTTATCAGTTGTCTAGTACCCATAACACAAGCTCTGCTTAGCTTGGGACTAAATGGATGTTGTGTGATAATTGTGGAATATTATTATTATTATTATTATTAATTTGTCATTTGTTTAAGATTTGGCGGCAAACTGATAATTGTCTGTGTCAAGCCAGTATAAATTTAGCGCGAGAAAATTTTCGTACAATGATTTTTTATGACTTTCGATGTCATTTAAGTTAAGAAGGAAGTTATGATAGCGTTCCATTGGCCTTTCACGATGAAGCTCCATCTCGTGCCACTGTTTAAAACCGGTTTAATGCGTTAAAACGTTGTACGCACTAATTTCACCAATGATTTGCGTGGGGGACGGCCTTCTACGGCGACGACTGAAGATAACATCAGTGTTGAGCGGCGTATGATAGAAACTAACAAAAGAGTGACTTATCAGCAGATTCGGACAAGCTTAGGCATCGGTATGAGTTAAGTGTACAAAATCTTTTATGAACATTTAGCGGTCAGGAAGCTTTGTGCCCGGTGGATACCTCATAATTTGACAGAGGCGCAAAAACTCCGTCGTGTTGATTGGTGTCGTGAAATGGTTCAAAGATTTAATGGAGGTGACCCAAATGCTGTGTTCGACATACTTATGGGTGACAAAATCTGGATTTATTGTTATGATCCTGAAACTAAGAGATAGTCTGCTGTCTGGGTGTTTCCTTCCGAGGAATTGCCAACTAAAGTAAAGAGAGGCCAAAGCGTGGGAAAAAAATGGTCCTAGTTCTTTGAAAGGACAGACGTAACAATTGTTTTAGAAGATCTAAAAACAGTTACTGCAGAGTGGTACACTAACAATTGTTTGCCACTTGTCTTGGAAAAAGTTCGTGAGAAACGACCTCGCGATAGGATCCACCTTCACTATGATAACCTATCGTCGCCCACTACCAAGCAAACAATCTAATACTTGGCGACGTCAGACATGGAATTACTGGGTCACTTGCTCTATAGCCCCGACTTCGCACCTTGCGATTTTTATTTATTTTTGAAATTAAAAGAAAAGCTTCGAAAAAAAAAGTTATATGAACACTGAGGAAGCAGGGGCTGCGTTTCTACATGCCGTCGCGGAGACCCCTAAGAACGAGTGGGCAAAGTGCTTTTCTCAGTGGTTCCATAGATTTCCAGAGATTGCTAATAACTCCCTGATCATTTGACTTCACGTCTCATTTAGTAGTCACACCATTTACCACGAGTGTTGCCCTACTCTTCGCTTGCCCCTAGTACGTTGTAACTGCATTTTCTCCTCAGCAGCTTTATGTAAGATAGTAAACTAATGATTAAGGATATGAACTGCAAAGCTCATAAATCGTAATTCAATCCGCTATTCAGAATCATCAGCGCTGTAGATTATACTGCAGCATTACACTGAGTTATAACCTTTTCATAGGCTCAATACATATTACGAGAATGATTTACCAGAAGCATTTGTTAATATTTAATCTTACAAAGTAGCTTAAGAAATTTATGATCTCCCAGCGGTTTTAGCGTGCCAGAGTAATTTATTCAGAAGTCGTTATCTTATAGATGTTTTAATAAGGACAGTAAAACAAAAAAGAAGCAACACTAAATAAATTTCATTGTCATAATTGACTTTTAGCTTTGAATTCGAAAAAACTTGTGAACATACGAGGAAAATTTCGGAAATCAAGGAAGTGACACAACATTACTATTTAAAAATGTATTTATTGCTTTTCGAAGTATTCTCCGCGAAATTCGACACATTTTTTCGTACGATGGAACCAATCATTGAAGCAACCATTCCATTCGGAAGTTGGGGTCTCCAAAATGGCCGTTTGGAGGCGTTCACAGCTTCTTCAGGTAATAAATAGCATTTTTTTTTGCAACACTCCGTGAACGAACAATTTTTGTTGGCTTTGACTCATTTTCACAACCATATTTAACTCATTTTAACACCCAAACTCGTGACTGGTTTTTGTTTCGAGTTCGTACGCGTATATCCAGGATTCGTCACCTGATTCGATGTTGTATACAGCATTTGCGGATCCTGCGTGGAATCTTTCGAGAGTTCGGACGCACCAAGTAACGCGAGCCGCTTTTTGCTCTTCACAGAGCGAATGCGGTATCAATATGGCAAATATGCCAATGTTAAAGTTGCCTGAATTTTGCGGTATGTCACATGTCGATCTTCCTCAATCAGCTTACGCACAGCATCAACGTTTTCTTGGGTGACTGCAGTTTTTGGACGACCTTGACGGGGATCATCACTGAGCTTGACACGTCCACGTTGAAATTCAGCAAACCAGCGATAAATTGTGGTTTTGGATGGGGCTTCATCAACAAATGCAGAACTCATCCGGTCAACACACTGTTTTTGTGAACCACTTCGAAAGTCATAATAAATCATCGCTCTCGAATTTTCTCGAGTCAATTCCATTTTCTCAACGACTAAACAAGTTTGACAAAACCTTGTGACAAGACCGAGAATCTTTTTTTAAATAAATAAATGGTATTCGATTTTTAAAACCAGGGAGTTTTCAATTAAAAAGATTTTAATATGACAGGAACAGTGGAAATATTCCATTCCCGATACTTTTAGTGCAGCCTAGGTACATTCCTGACACTTAAATCCCCTACGTCTCGTTTTTCGGAACTTGTACAGTTTTTCTTACCACTAGGGAATAAGAGGGTAAAACTCTGATTACAGACGTTGGACCTTTGAAATTGTTGTTTTAATAATATCAACCAACTGTGTGACACATTATGTTTTATGTCATAAAGTCTTTTTACTTTGTTCTTTTTTTAATTAAAAAGAACAAGAACGTTTTGATTGTATAATTGATATGGAAAAATCAGATAACATCAATTGCGAATACAACACAGCAAAATCTTTTTAAATTTAGATTTTAAGTGTGCGGCTTTAGTGACGTTCGGTGGAACATGAATTGGTGAGAACTTCTCTATGGCCATTTATATTCTTGATTTTAAAAAGTTATACAATATTCCATGATATTAGCCGGGTAGGGGCAACGTCAGAATATCCTCTGCCTCATATCATCACGTGGGTCTTGTAAGAGGCGAGGCCACCAAGCACAACAACTTAAAATAAAAATTAAAACTGTGGCCGAAAAGCCAACAGCTAGTAACTATAGAAACATTTCCTCTATTAGGCAATCTATATATATAGGCGGATATATCTATATATATAGGCGGATTTAGACCTGGAAGAGGATGCACGGATCAAATGTTTTCTCTCCGCATGATCACGAAGAAGCTTCTGAGTGTTAACCAGAGGATTTTCTGTGCTTTTGTGAATCTGGAGAAAGCATTTGATAAGGTTATAAGGAAGAAAATGTGGGAACTGTTGCCGGGATATGGTGTGGATGGTCGATTGTTAAGGGCTGTGCAGTCACTTTACTATGACTGTAAAGCCTGTGTGCGGGTAGGGCATGACCTGTCACCCATGTTTAGCGTCCAAGCGGGCGTAAAACAGGGTTGTGTCATGTCTTCCTGGCTGTTCATACTGTATCTCGACAGCTGTTTACAGAAGCTGAAAGATAGCTGTTTGGGTGTGAAATTGGGTGACATAAAAGTTAATTGTCTGCTGTATGCTGATGATGCAGTGCTTATTGCACCATCAGAAGCAGAACTGCAGGCATTAGTCACGTGTATGAAAGAGGAATGTGAAATTAAAGGTCTCCGTTTGAATGCTAATAAAACTAAGGTTCTGGTATTTGAAAAGGACGAAGAGAGAACGAAATGCGAAATATGGGTAAATCAGGAATGTCTAGAACAGGTAAATGAAATTGTATACTTGGGGAGTGCTTTCAGCCGGGATGGAAGATGTGATTTAGATGTGGATAGGCGTGTCGCTGCCGGAAACAAAGTCAATGGTGCCCTGAATGTATTAGTAAAAAGGCAAGGCGTGGTGAAGAGTGCACGCCTTGCAATACATAACGCAGTGTTGGTACCGACTTTGTTATATGGCAGCGAAACCTGGGTATGCCAGAAGAAGCATAAAAGCAAGTTGAATGCAGTGGAGATGCGATCTCTTCGTAAAATGTGTGGCGTTACCATAGCCGACCGAAAGCGAAACGAAGAGATTCGCAATATGGCAGGATTGAAAGATGACCTTATCACAAAAATTGATAGGGGCGTACTCCAATGGTTTGGGCACGTTGAACGAATGAGTGAAGACCGAATGGTGAAGAAAATATATAGAGCGAAAGTAAATATTAAAAGGTGTCGAGGTAGACCGAGACTAACTTTCGAAGACCATGTGAGCAAATTGCTCGAAGAGGGGAGGGTCAAGAGTACTCGGATACCTAGACGTGCATGTATGAAGAAGTTAATGAACCTGAAAGAAGCGAAAGAGGTATGTAAGGATCGTGACACTTGGCGATCTGTTCTCTCTGGCTACCCCGTTAGGGATTGTGCGTGACGATAAGTAAGTAAGTAAGTAAGTAAGTAAGGCAATCTATAGGGGAGGACATTTAAATGCTGTTATGGATAGTTAGATGGACGTATGGTATCTCAAATATTTCGGTATCCGATTTTCTGGCGTAGGAGATTGCTCAAAGTATATTTCCCTATTATTGAAATATTTAATAAGGCTAGGAATATATTATTTACCTCTCCATTGCCAAGATATGCGAGGTTTTAGTTTTACATCTAAACTGATTAAACTCACGTTCGCATTAAAAGGTTTTTCGGTTGTAAAGTAAAATCTATAGTCAAGAAAAGATTAAATATCCACGTGGGCTATCTACATTAACACTACGCACCTCGTCAGGGCCTCACTATAATATCTGGTAGAAGGACACTACGTTTTTTTAAATAGTATTATCAGTGCTATAAACATTACTAATGTTCCCCCTAACCACTAGTGGTAAGCTTAATCTGCTTGTGTTACGAGTGGTTCACGCCAGTAGTCGAATGGCGGATTCGAACCTACGACCTTTTTGAGTTCGCGGTCCGTGCCCTGCCATTAGGCTACTGTCGCTTCATTTTCCGGCAGTTTTTAGAGAAAAATGGTAAAACATGTCTTATATTTACGAAAATCCGTTTTAAATGGGTCAAGAATAATCAATCTCTGTCAATTTTCTATATCAATCACGTTGTAAAAATATTATTTAATTATTGTAGTTATACAATTATGTTCGTAATACTTTTAGTTTCTAAAAATATGTCAGAGTGAGACAATGCACATACAAGTGAATTAAATGGAGCGATGATGAAGGTTATTTTACACGATTCACAAGATTTTCGCTCTTGAAGAACCCTCAAATACGATCTCGAGATGAGCAGTATATTGTTCACTGGCATGTACGATCACGAGTGTGTATCATTAATCCTCTTGAATTTCATTCTTTTGTCTCGTTTTATTGATCAATATGATTTTTATTGTAACATGGCATGGTAATTTTTTTTATAAAAGTTTCGTTATCACACATAATGTCACTGTTTGTTACAACGTTTGTTTTTCCATTGTCACCGATATATTCTTGGTGAACTTCGAGGAGAAAGGACTTCTTCTCCCGATTTCATAATTCTACAAGCGCTACTTACTTGATTCTTTCACAATTCTACGATCAAGTAAGTAACTGCATTTTAGGGCATCTACTCCGTAAATTCAAAAAAATTGTTTAAAATGAAGTCAAAGGCAAGTAATTATTTAGCTTATCTATATGTATTAGTAATTCAGAATCTTGGTAACACCCTGAAATAAATTGTGTATAGAAGAAAAAACGACCCATACTAACAGATGTACTAACGGTGAAACGGTAACAGATATTTAAATGACTTTTATATAAATCATACTTCAAACCATCTTGTCAGCTGCTTGAAGATTAGTCGATTTTTACTATCAGTCAATTATCATAACTCCACAAGATGCAGGAATGTACAAGCTTGACTGTGAATGCGATTTTTCTTAAAAAGGACACACAAAGAAATTGATATAAACCCGCAACAAAAACAGTCATAGCTGACGTAAACTGACGGATGCTCAATGCAGTTTGCTGTTTTTGAATACATACCGCAATCCGCTATTGCATCAGATTAGATAGACCTAAAAAAATTCAAAGAGCATCGAGTCCCACCATGGATTCGCGAGGTTAGTGAAATTAATCACATCCCGATTTCAGTAGAGAATATGACTCTGGGCTACAGTCTGCTTGGTATCCAATAAATAATAAAATTAAATCGCAATTAAATCGTACTACGCCCAGATTTCAAGATACTATGAGTTCTTTTTGCGTAGGTCGAATCAAAATTGGTAATTTTAAAGTGGACATAGCCGTTAACTATGATATTGGGTCGTCGAACACTTCAGTCCTCTGGTGACCATGGGCTAAAATTTGAATTTAAGGCCACCATTTTAAAATAACAATAACTACGATATTTTTGTGGTTAATGTAATATATTATGATAAATATGTCAGTATATTTTTCTTTTACTTTTTACCGGTAAAATATCCACTTCTCTTCACTCACCATAAGAAATACAGTAGCATCATACTCTTATTTCATGCTGATTCTTAACGAGCGAATTATTTATTGTAATATTTGGCCTCAATTTATCAGTTTACCGATCAGTCGTCTTTAGTCTTGTACATAAAGATATTTGTTCCACCTACCAAGCATTAACCTTTAGTTTCAGTTTCTTTGATATCAAAATTTTATAAAATTAATTTTTTTGGAGAAATGTCGTGAGTTCAAAATAGTTTTCTAATACAAAAGGGGGTCATAAGGGTCATTATTATTTCTCTCTGGAGTGTTGTTTAGCGATAAGCTTAAGGAAATACTCAAATATATTAAGTTTGGTCTTGTCATATACGTATGTACCGTATTCGAATAATTATTAAGAGCTTGGACACTATTAAACTTATAATTGAATGTTGTCTTTGTTATGCCAAAAGTTAAAAAAAAACCTCAGCTGACTATGAGCCTTTCACCAGATTTTATTTAAAATAAGAAAAAGTAATTTTACAAAAAAATATAACAGACAACAGAGATTGCCGGTTAACCTAAAATTTGATTTTTGATACAACTATTATTGCTGTTTAAAAGCTAATAAGTTAAAAATGATACAAGCTGTATAGATTTAAAGTGCCCGATATCAGCAGAGCCTCCCTTGTCAACCGCCATTTCCGCCATCCAATAGAGGTAACTATTAATTTACTTCTAGAAGCGCTCCCTCAGAACTTCCGACGATATCTGAATATTTTAAGGAAGTGTCTCGGCGCTACTTTGAGAGGGCCGAGACACATCCGAACCCACTAGTGGTAAAACGGTACGGATAGTATCCGGGGACCCCGTAGCTTTCTAATGGAACCCCCAGTTCCCCTACATTCCGACGACAAAATATCGCCGGCCCGTCACACACAACCCCCTGTTCGTATGGCTGTTAGATAACTTCTTTCTTTCTTTCTAAAAGCCACGAGGCTAACAGATATTAATCAGAAACCAAAGAGAGAAACTCCTGCCGAAAAAATGTGTGGTAATCTCGCGATCGCTGTCCAGATGAATTGAATCTGTCGATTGACCTCTCAATCAAAGTTGGACTTACCTAGTCGGACTATCAGTCCAAGGCAAACATACACCTCGATAACTTCGAGTAGTGATCCCAACAACTAGCGGTATAGATGTGACATGGACGTTACCCATGATCTTTGTTCTATCCATGTTTATCTTATGATCTTTCCGTGTGTAGACACTATTGAGGTCATTGAGTATAGTGCTTAGGTTCTTCTGCCATAAGGACAATATCATCATTAAATCGAAAGTGTTGGTTGTACCTGCCATTAATGTTAATACCGTATCCTTTCCAGTTCAGTAGCTTGAAAACGTCTTACAATACAGCGGTGAAGAGTTTCGGAGATATTAGTATTCTCATATTTACTGAAGCAATTGTTTTAATTTTTATTTTAATTCTAAAGACAATTTTAAGAAATTGGTTACGTTTTATGGAAAATAAAAAAAAAACGCAAATACGTACTTCGTTTGTCATAAAGACGAAGAGTACCGCCGGACGATTTTGGATCTACTATGATTATCCGAAATATGTTTATTGAAGCATCTTTATTACTAAAAGATAAAGACGTAATGTTGGAACGTAAAACTTTATTGGTGGTTTTTCTTTGAAAAACATTTCTATAAGGTTTTCTGTACGACATTTATTTTAAGAGAAATATAAAAATTTTGTATAATAGAAACATAAAAAAATCTAAATCGTTGTTTAAACAAAAGTTAATTTTAATTTTAAGTTGATGTCGTGCGAGGCAACTATGAAATAATCCAGAAAAGCCTCCAACAGATTTTATAAATATTATACAAATGTATGTATGGTTACGAGGGCGACATTGAAAGTTTTTAGAACTGACCACTTGTAAACGATATTATAAAAATAAGTTCAAATTTTGAAAATGGAATTTTTGCCAATATTATTTTGCATGTATTTTATTTTTGACAGGCCTGTCGGTCTAGTGGTTAGTGACCCTGACTGCTAAGCCGGAGGTCGTGGGTTCGATTCCCATCCAGGACAAATGTTTGTGTGATGAGCACGATCATTTGTTCTGTGTCTGGGTGTAATTTATCTATAATATTTATGTATTTAGAAATATATAAGTATGTTTATCAGTTGTCTAGTACCCATAACACAAGCTCTGCTTAGCTTGGGACTAAATGGATGTTGTGTGATAATTGTGGAATATTATTATTATTATTATTATTAATTTGTCATTTGTTTAAGATTTGGCGGCAAACTGATAATTGTCTGTGTCAAGCCAGTATAAATTTAGCGCGAGAAAATTTTCGTACAATGATTTTTTATGACTTTCGATGTCATTTAAGTTAAGAAGGAAGTTATGATAGCGTTCCATTGGCCTTTCACGATGAAGCTCCATCTCGTGCCACTGTTTAAAACCGGTTTAATGCGTTAAAACGTTGTACGCACTAATTTCACCAATGATTTGCGTGGGGGACGGCCTTCTACGGCGACGACTGAAGATAACATCAGTGTTGAGCGGCGTATGATAGAAACTAACAAAAGAGTGACTTATCAGCAGATTCGGACAAGCTTAGGCATCGGTATGAGTTAAGTGTACAAAATCTTTTATGAACATTTAGCGGTCAGGAAGCTTTGTGCCCGGTGGATACCTCATAATTTGACAGAGGCGCAAAAACTCCGTCGTGTTGATTGGTGTCGTGAAATGGTTCAAAGATTTAATGGAGGTGACCCAAATGCTGTGTTCGACATACTTATGGGTGACAAAATCTGGATTTATTGTTATGATCCTGAAACTAAGAGATAGTCTGCTGTCTGGGTGTTTCCTTCCGAGGAATTGCCAACTAAAGTAAAGAGAGGCCAAAGCGTGGGAAAAAAATGGTCCTAGTTCTTTGAAAGGACAGACGTAACAATTGTTTTAGAAGATCTAAAAACAGTTACTGCAGAGTGGTACACTAACAATTGTTTGCCACTTGTCTTGGAAAAAGTTCGTGAGAAACGACCTCGCGATAGGATCCACCTTCACTATGATAACCTATCGTCGCCCACTACCAAGCAAACAATCTAATACTTGGCGACGTCAGACATGGAATTACTGGGTCACTTGCTCTATAGCCCCGACTTCGCACCTTGCGATTTTTATTTATTTTTGAAATTAAAAGAAAAGCTTCGAAAAAAAAAGTTATATGAACACTGAGGAAGCAGGGGCTGCGTTTCTACATGCCGTCGCGGAGACCCCTAAGAACGAGTGGGCAAAGTGCTTTTCTCAGTGGTTCCATAGATTTCCAGAGATTGCTAATAACTCCCTGATCATTTGACTTCACGTCTCATTTAGTAGTCACACCATTTACCACGAGTGTTGCCCTACTCTTCGCTTGCCCCTAGTACGTTGTAACTGCATTTTCTCCTCAGCAGCTTTATGTAAGATAGTAAACTAATGATTAAGGATATGAACTGCAAAGCTCATAAATCGTAATTCAATCCGCTATTCAGAATCATCAGCGCTGTAGATTATACTGCAGCATTACACTGAGTTATAACCTTTTCATAGGCTCAATACATATTACGAGAATGATTTACCAGAAGCATTTGTTAATATTTAATCTTACAAAGTAGCTTAAGAAATTTATGATCTCCCAGCGGTTTTAGCGTGCCAGAGTAATTTATTCAGAAGTCGTTATCTTATAGATGTTTTAATAAGGACAGTAAAACAAAAAAGAAGCAACACTAAATAAATTTCATTGTCATAATTGACTTTTAGCTTTGAATTCGAAAAAACTTGTGAACATACGAGGAAAATTTCGGAAATCAAGGAAGTGACACAACATTACTATTTAAAAATGTATTTATTGCTTTTCGAAGTATTCTCCGCGAAATTCGACACATTTTTTCGTACGATGGAACCAATCATTGAAGCAACCATTCCATTCGGAAGTTGGGGTCTCCAAAATGGCCGTTTGGAGGCGTTCACAGCTTCTTCAGGTAATAAATAGCATTTTTTTTTGCAACACTCCGTGAACGAACAATTTTTGTTGGCTTTGACTCATTTTCACAACCATATTTAACTCATTTTAACACCCAAACTCGTGACTGGTTTTTGTTTCGAGTTCGTACGCGTATATCCAGGATTCGTCACCTGATTCGATGTTGTATACAGCATTTGCGGATCCTGCGTGGAATCTTTCGAGAGTTCGGACGCACCAAGTAACGCGAGCCGCTTTTTGCTCTTCACAGAGCGAATGCGGTATCAATATGGCAAATATGCCAATGTTAAAGTTGCCTGAATTTTGCGGTATGTCACATGTCGATCTTCCTCAATCAGCTTACGCACAGCATCAACGTTTTCTTGGGTGACTGCAGTTTTTGGACGACCTTGACGGGGATCATCACTGAGCTTGACACGTCCACGTTGAAATTCAGCAAACCAGCGATAAATTGTGGTTTTGGATGGGGCTTCATCAACAAATGCAGAACTCATCCGGTCAACACACTGTTTTTGTGAACCACTTCGAAAGTCATAATAAATCATCGCTCTCGAATTTTCTCGAGTCAATTCCATTTTCTCAACGACTAAACAAGTTTGACAAAACCTTGTGACAAGACCGAGAATCTTTTTTTAAATAAATAAATGGTATTCGATTTTTAAAACCAGGGAGTTTTCAATTAAAAAGATTTTAATATGACAGGAACAGTGGAAATATTCCATTCCCGATACTTTTAGTGCAGCCTAGGTACATTCCTGACACTTAAATCCCCTACGTCTCGTTTTTCGGAACTTGTACAGTTTTTCTTACCACTAGGGAATAAGAGGGTAAAACTCTGATTACAGACGTTGGACCTTTGAAATTGTTGTTTTAATAATATCAACCAACTGTGTGACACATTATGTTTTATGTCATAAAGTCTTTTTACTTTGTTCTTTTTTTAATTAAAAAGAACAAGAACGTTTTGATTGTATAATTGATATGGAAAAATCAGATAACATCAATTGCGAATACAACACAGCAAAATCTTTTTAAATTTAGATTTTAAGTGTGCGGCTTTAGTGACGTTCGGTGGAACATGAATTGGTGAGAACTTCTCTATGGCCATTTATATTCTTGATTTTAAAAAGTTATACAATATTCCATGATATTAGCCGGGTAGGGGCAACGTCAGAATATCCTCTGCCTCATATCATCACGTGGGTCTTGTAAGAGGCGAGGCCACCAAGCACAACAACTTAAAATAAAAATTAAAACTGTGGCCGAAAAGCCAACAGCTAGTAACTATAGAAACATTTCCTCTATTAGGCAATCTATATATATAGGCGGATATATCTATATATATAGGCGGATTTAGACCTGGAAGAGGATGCACGGATCAAATGTTTTCTCTCCGCATGATCACGAAGAAGCTTCTGAGTGTTAACCAGAGGATTTTCTGTGCTTTTGTGAATCTGGAGAAAGCATTTGATAAGGTTATAAGGAAGAAAATGTGGGAACTGTTGCCGGGATATGGTGTGGATGGTCGATTGTTAAGGGCTGTGCAGTCACTTTACTATGACTGTAAAGCCTGTGTGCGGGTAGGGCATGACCTGTCACCCATGTTTAGCGTCCAAGCGGGCGTAAAACAGGGTTGTGTCATGTCTTCCTGGCTGTTCATACTGTATCTCGACAGCTGTTTACAGAAGCTGAAAGATAGCTGTTTGGGTGTGAAATTGGGTGACATAAAAGTTAATTGTCTGCTGTATGCTGATGATGCAGTGCTTATTGCACCATCAGAAGCAGAACTGCAGGCATTAGTCACGTGTATGAAAGAGGAATGTGAAATTAAAGGTCTCCGTTTGAATGCTAATAAAACTAAGGTTCTGGTATTTGAAAAGGACGAAGAGAGAACGAAATGTGAAATATGGGTAAATCAGGAATGTCTAGAACAGGTAAATGAAATTGTATACTTGGGGAGTGCTTTCAGCCGGGATGGAAGATGTGATTTAGATGTGGATAGGCGTGTCGCTGCCGGAAACAAAGTCAATGGTGCCCTGAATGTATTAGTAAAAAGGCAAGGCGTGGTGAAGAGTGCACGCCTTGCAATACATAACGCAGTGTTGGTACCGACTTTGTTATATGGCAGCGAAACCTGGGTATGCCAGAAGAAGCATAAAAGCAAGTTGAATGCAGTGGAGATGCGATCTCTTCGTAAAATGTGTGGCGTTACCATAGCCGACCGAAAGCGAAACGAAGAGATTCGCAATATGGCAGGATTGAAAGATGACCTTATCACAAAAATTGATAGGGGCGTACTCCAATGGTTTGGGCACGTTGAACGAATGAGTGAAGACCGAATGGTGAAGAAAATATATAGAGCGAAAGTAAATATTAAAAGGTGTCGAGGTAGACCGAGACTAACTTTCGAAGACCATGTGAGCAAATTGCTCGAAGAGGGGAGGGTCAAGAGTACTCGGATACCTAGACGTGCATGTATGAAGAAGTTAATGAACCTGAAAGAAGCGAAAGAGGTATGTAAGGATCGTGACACTTGGCGATCTGTTCTCTCTGGCTACCCCGTTAGGGATTGTGCGTGACGATAAGTAAGTAAGTAAGTAAGTAAGTAAGGCAATCTATAGGGGAGGACATTTAAATGCTGTTATGGATAGTTAGATGGACGTATGGTATCTCAAATATTTCGGTATCCGATTTTCTGGCGTAGGAGATTGCTCAAAGTATATTTCCCTATTATTGAAATATTTAATAAGGCTAGGAATATATTATTTACCTCTCCATTGCCAAGATATGCGAGGTTTTAGTTTTACATCTAAACTGATTAAACTCACGTTCGCATTAAAAGGTTTTTCGGTTGTAAAGTAAAATCTATAGTCAAGAAAAGATTAAATATCCACGTGGGCTATCTACATTAACACTACGCACCTCGTCAGGGCCTCACTATAATATCTGGTAGAAGGACACTACGTTTTTTTAAATAGTATTATCAGTGCTATAAACATTACTAATGTTCCCCCTAACCACTAGTGGTAAGCTTAATCTGCTTGTGTTACGAGTGGTTCACGCCAGTAGTCGAATGGCGGATTCGAACCTACGACCTTTTTGAGTTCGCGGTCCGTGCCCTGCCATTAGGCTACTGTCGCTTCATTTTCCGGCAGTTTTTAGAGAAAAATGGTAAAACATGTCTTATATTTACGAAAATCCGTTTTAAATGGGTCAAGAATAATCAATCTCTGTCAATTTTCTATATCAATCACGTTGTAAAAATATTATTTAATTATTGTAGTTATACAATTATGTTCGTAATACTTTTAGTTTCTAAAAATATGTCAGAGTGAGACAATGCACATACAAGTGAATTAAATGGAGCGATGATGAAGGTTATTTTACACGATTCACAAGATTTTCGCTCTTGAAGAACCCTCAAATACGATCTCGAGATGAGCAGTATATTGTTCACTGGCATGTACGATCACGAGTGTGTATCATTAATCCTCTTGAATTTCATTCTTTTGTCTCGTTTTATTGATCAATATGATTTTTATTGTAACATGGCATGGTAATTTTTTTTATAAAAGTTTCGTTATCACACATAATGTCACTGTTTGTTACAACGTTTGTTTTTCCATTGTCACCGATATATTCTTGGTGAACTTCGAGGAGAAAGGACTTCTTCTCCCGATTTCATAATTCTACAAGCGCTACTTACTTGATTCTTTCACAATTCTACGATCAAGTAAGTAACTGCATTTTAGGGCATCTACTCCGTAAATTCAAAAAAATTGTTTAAAATGAAGTCAAAGGCAAGTAATTATTTAGCTTATCTATATGTATTAGTAATTCAGAATCTTGGTAACACCCTGAAATAAATTGTGTATAGAAGAAAAAACGACCCATACTAACAGATGTACTAACGGTGAAACGGTAACAGATATTTAAATGACTTTTATATAAATCATACTTCAAACCATCTTGTCAGCTGCTTGAAGATTAGTCGATTTTTACTATCAGTCAATTATCATAACTCCACAAGATGCAGGAATGTACAAGCTTGACTGTGAATGCGATTTTTCTTAAAAAGGACACACAAAGAAATTGATATAAACCCGCAACAAAAACAGTCATAGCTGACGTAAACTGACGGATGCTCAATGCAGTTTGCTGTTTTTGAATACATACCGCAATCCGCTATTGCATCAGATTAGATAGACCTAAAAAAATTCAAAGAGCATCGAGTCCCACCATGGATTCGCGAGGTTAGTGAAATTAATCACATCCCGATTTCAGTAGAGAATATGACTCTGGGCTACAGTCTGCTTGGTATCCAATAAATAATAAAATTAAATCGCAATTAAATCGTACTACGCCCAGATTTCAAGATACTATGAGTTCTTTTTGCGTAGGTCGAATCAAAATTGGTAATTTTAAAGTGGACATAGCCGTTAACTATGATATTGGGTCGTCGAACACTTCAGTCCTCTGGTGACCATGGGCTAAAATTTGAATTTAAGGCCACCATTTTAAAATAACAATAACTACGATATTTTTGTGGTTAATGTAATATATTATGATAAATATGTCAGTATATTTTTCTTTTACTTTTTACCGGTAAAATATCCACTTCTCTTCACTCACCATAAGAAATACAGTAGCATCATACTCTTATTTCATGCTGATTCTTAACGAGCGAATTATTTATTGTAATATTTGGCCTCAATTTATCAGTTTACCGATCAGTCGTCTTTAGTCTTGTACATAAAGATATTTGTTCCACCTACCAAGCATTAACCTTTAGTTTCAGTTTCTTTGATATCAAAATTTTATAAAATTAATTTTTTTGGAGAAATGTCGTGAGTTCAAAATAGTTTTCTAATACAAAAGGGGGTCATAAGGGTCATTATTATTTCTCTCTGGAGTGTTGTTTAGCGATAAGCTTAAGGAAATACTCAAATATATTAAGTTTGGTCTTGTCATATACGTATGTACCGTATTCGAATAATTATTAAGAGCTTGGACACTATTAAACTTATAATTGAATGTTGTCTTTGTTATGCCAAAAGTTAAAAAAAAACCTCAGCTGACTATGAGCCTTTCACCAGATTTTATTTAAAATAAGAAAAAGTAATTTTACAAAAAAATATAACAGACAACAGAGATTGCCGGTTAACCTAAAATTTGATTTTTGATACAACTATTATTGCTGTTTAAAAGCTAATAAGTTAAAAATGATACTAATAAATGGTATGAAACATTTATATGAGTATTCAAAACTATACAGCAGCAATTGGGACAATACTTAAACTAAATTTAAGATTCTTGAGAAAACAAATAATGTAAAGTTTAGGCCTTGGAGCGTCTGAAATAACGTGTAGTATGATCGGAGCATCGGTGGCTGCGTTTACCACCAGAGGGTCGGAATTTGTTTCGGCGACCACGAAATAGCGCCGAGAAATTTCCTTGAAATATTCAGGGATCATTGGGAGTTGACAGTATCTGTGCAACTCGGAGTTTCGTTTAGGATTTTTGTTTTAACGATTGAGATTCCTTCGGATTTACTTCCTAAGCGGTTGACGGCTGTTTGGAGCGTCTTGGTCATAATTTTTTTGTTATGATGCGCGGCGAAAAGTGCCGTTTCATCGGCCAAAAGAGCAGAATAAACTACTGGGTCCTTAAGGATATCACTCGTGATTTCAAACGAATGTAAACAGGAGTCGTGAGAGTACAGAGCTCTGAGCAACTCCAGCCTTGAGTAGATGCTTTATAGAGTCGGTTTCTTCTATTCGATAGTAGAAGTAGCGATTGGCAAGAAAGGCTCTGATCTATCGGATCGGAGTCTATCGGGCACGTTGAGTTTATACAGCTTGTATAGCAAGCCGTTGTGCCAGACGTTCTAACGATTTAGCGGCATCGAAGAAGAGGACATTATGGTTCTTAGAGATGGCAACGCATTTAAATCCTTCTTTTTATTTAAAGTTGGTGTCCATTGACTGCAGTGGCCATTTTCCATCTGGTGAGTGGTCAGCTTATTTATCACTTCAGTTCATTTGTAAAAAGTATTTAAAGTTCATGGCACCTGTAATGATTTAGCTTGTTACTTCAATTTTATAAGAAAAAACCTTTCCTATTTAACCTCTCAATGGCCACGCGGTTGGATCCGACCACGGCGATATTCCGTCAAATTCCAAGTGGTTGGATCCGACCACACACACCCACAGCACTATAACCCTTAAATACTTATATACATTTTTTTTAAAACTTAAAACGCAAAGTTTTGATTAAGTAACTAAAGGCGATCGCTTTTTTAAAAGCTTATAAATGTAGGTTGCTTATAGTCGTACTCGCAATGAGCGGGTCGAGATGAGGGTTTTCGTATTTACGATTCGCATGTACATATATTTGCTTTTGAAATTAATTTTATGTATAATATTTTATACGGAATCTTTTACTTCTCCAAGCCTAAAATTGGCTTTATTACTTTTATTTTAACTATTTGTATATTTAAAAGTTTTATATCTTTTCATTTATCATTACTCACATAAATTTTTTTATAAACTGTGAAGGTTGTTTTACATCAATAAATTTCATGATAACATAAGATGATATAACAGCTTTGGTATAAAACAGATGAGAACCTAAGTTAGGAAATAATGGACAAAATATCTAAATAAAGAAAGAATTTATTAAAAAAATCAAAGTCCAAACAAACTATATCCCAGTTATTATCTTCATATTATATAGATAGATTATATTATATTAAAATGTTGGAAGATGTTAATAGCTTTAAATACTTATGATAATATTAATGAAGTGAAATACACTCGGGGTGTAGTTTCAAGTATTGCCATAGTAAGACAATCCTTTAAAAACAAAAAAATTATCTCAAATCATAAAATATATTAATGAAAACAAGAAAAAAGTTTAAAAAATATTTCTGGATACGTGAGTATTGAGATAAAATGATATAGACCAAATTGATGCGTTCAAAATGGGGTATTGAAGGAGAAGGGGTGGCATAACTTACAGAAAGATATCCTAAATAAACCGGCCAAGAGCGTGTCGGGCCACGCTCAGTGTAGGGTTTCGTAGTTTCCCGTCCGTCACAATAAGTGTTCCCACTTATGAGTTTGTACAAAAACTGTTGTTTCCATCCAAGTTCAAAATGATTTTCCTAGAAAGTCCTTATAAAGTTCTACTTTTCAGATTTTTTTCATATTTTCTAAACGTATGGTTCAAAAGTTAGAGGGGGGGGGGGACACATTGTTTTTTACTTTTGCAGAGATTATTTCCGCAATTATTGACATTATCAAAAAATGATTTTAGTAAACCCCTATTCATTTTTAAATACCTTTCTAACAATATATCACACGTTAGGGTTGAAATTAAAAAAAATCACTTCCCACTTTACATATAGGGGGGCTACCCGAATAAAACATTTTTTTCCAATTTTCATTTTACCATTTTGTCAGCGTGATTGATACACATATTGGTACCAAATTTCAGCTTTCTAGTGCTAACGGTCACAGAGATTAAGCGAGGACGGACAGGCGGACAGACAGACATGGCGAAACTATAAAGGTTCCTAGTTGACTACGGAACCCTATAAATGGGAATTAGAAAGGAAACGAGTAAACGATCAAAAATTTCACTGACTGAAAACAGAAATGTTTGAGAGAACAAACAGAAACTCCTGACGAATAGATGTGTCGTAATCTCCTGAACGCTGCTCAGCCGAGTTAAATCTGTCAATTGACCACTCAGTAGAAGTTATACTTACCTACTCGGACTATCTGTCCAAGGAAAACATACTCGTCGACAACTTCGAGCGTAGTCACCCATATAACTACCGGCATGGGCATGACATGGACGTTAACCATGATCTTTGTTGTCAATGTTAATCTTAAGACCTTTCCGTTGGGAGACACTATAGGAGTAATTGAGCATAGTGCTAAGGTCCTCCAGCGATTCTGCCATAAGGACTACATCGTTAGTAAATCAAAGGTGAATGATGCACCCGCCATTGATATTAATACCTTACCTTTCCAGTCCCATAGCTTGATAACGTCTTGCAACGCAGTGGTGAAGAGTTTCAGGGATATTATTATTACTCATTTGATATTTATTCTCATGTTTACTGAAACAATTGTTTATAAATTTATTTCGAAACAAAATTAAAAAAAAAAGAACGTTAACACGGATTCCGTGTTTGTCATCAAGATGAAGAGTATCGCCGCACCGTCTTGATTCTATCTATAATCCAAAATATGTTTATCTGTAACATGTACTACTAAAGCTAAAGACGTAAAATTTTTATTGTAGTTTTTCTTTGAAAATATATATAACATTTATTAGATTACGTAGTTCAATAGAAATTCAAAAAAATATAAATCGTTTGAATAACAGTTAATGTAAATGTAAAGATTTTCTTCGTTGATGTCATGCGGGCAGCTCTATGGGATAATCCAAAAAAAGCCTCTAACAGATATTATAATTATCATGGCAAATATATTCTTTATGGTTAGGTGGTCATAGTACCTGGTTTTAGCGTCGCGAGTCCTGTGTTCGAATCCCACGTTATACCCCAATTACAGCATCGCTGATCATAACTTATTGTTCAATAGAAAATTTGCTATAATTTATTCGGCTTAATGTAAAAAATTCGTTGCGACTACCTAAACAGCTTAATTCAGCTATTTCAATGCAAAAAATCTAACTAGGGTGTTATGGTAGCTTAGGATCTCTCAAGGCCCTTGAGGTCTAAGTAAAGTGACTTCAATAATTTTCGTCACCACCATACCAACATAGCAACATTATGTCGCTATTTAACGCCGGTATTATAGGCGAGCGAGACCTCTTCCCGTTCGGGCCGACCCAATCATGCTGCAGCTACTAAATACAGCTGTATGGCTTGACTTTACTATAATGAGGGGCTACCACGATAAAAACTCGATGCTCCAGAAGCAATCGGTTTAAAAACACAATTTCAAAATATTTTATAAATCAGATTTTCAGATTCAATTAAGCACATATGGTTTCTTCATTTGTACTCTTTTCGTTTTACCCTTAATAATAATAATAATAATAATAATAGCTTTATTTCTCTACACTTTTACAGAGTTATCAAAATTATTAATAAATACATAGAACTATTAGAAAGTTCTTCTTGTTTTATGTAGTCCCTCTTGGGTAAAAGCCTCCTCCAATTTGAGCCATTCTTCACGGTTTTTGGCAATTTGCATCCATTCTTCTCCTGCTATGTTAATGATGTCATCCACCCATCTTTTCCTTTGCCGACCCACACTTCTCTTGCCAAATGGGCCCTTCCATTTTGTTGTTTGGTAGGTCCATCTTTTGTCCTGGTATCTAGCTATGTGTCCTGCCCATTTCCATTTTTGTGTTTGACTATGCTGAAGTGCATCAATTAATTTCGTTTTCTTTCGAATATCTATGTTTCTCGTTTTTTTGTATTCTCCTTAGTTTAAGGATGCTCCTCTCCATAGCATGTTGGCAAGACAAAATTTTATTTTTCACTCTTTCAGTGTACACCCATGTTTGGCTTGCATATGTTAGACTTGGGAGGATACACGAGTCCATTATGACCTTTTTCGATCTTAGGCTGTAATTTCCTTTGAGAATTTCTTTTTGAGCCCAATATTTTTTCCACGCTTTGTTTATTCTTCTGTCTATTTCTTTTTTAGTGTTGTTTAGTTCGAAAGATATCAATTTGCCTAAATATACATAATCATCAACATATTCAACGGATTTTCCTTCTATTTTGATTGGATTTCTGGAGCTGTTTGTAATTATTTTTGTTTTAGATGCATTCATTTGAAGTCCTGCTTTTTGGCTTTGGGTGTTCAGGCTCTGAAGCATGCTTTCTAATTCAGTCGCAGATTCACTAAATAGAGCTATGTCATCAGCAAATCGTAAATGTGTTAATCTTCTATTTAGTATCCATATACCTTTGTTTTTCCATTCTAGGTTTTGAAATATGTCTTCTAGGATGGCTATAAATAGTGTGGGTGAAAGAGGGTCACCTTGCCTCACTACTTTCCCAATTTCAAACTCTTCTCCGTGTCGTTCTAGTTTTATTTTGCTTGTATTCTCAGCATATATGTTCTTTAGCACACTTATGTATTTTTCGTTTATTTTGTTTTTTCTCAAAGCCTTCCATATACAAGAGACAGCCTATCTGTCAAAAGCCTTAGCATAATCTACAAATGCTATGTATAACGGCATGTTATATTCTTTGTATTTTTCTATCATTTGTTCCATAGCGTGTATATGATCCACTGTTGAGTAGCGTGGTCGGAAGCCTGCTTGCTCTATTGGTTGGTTTCTGTCTACGTCTGGGGCTATTCTACTTAGGATTATCGAAGAGAACAATTTATAGATTGAAGATAGTAAACTAATTGGTCTATAATTGTTGATGTCAATTGGATTTCCGTTTTTATAGAGCAGTATTATGTTTGAGCTGCACCATTGTTTTGGTATTCGTTCTTGTTGTATGATTAAGTTGAATAGTTTCGTCAGGTAGCTTACTAGAATAGGTGACCCAAGTTTTAGAGCTTCATTTGTGATTTTATCTGGCCCTGGGCTTTTTTCAGACTTTAGTCTTTTTATATGCCTTTCTATTTCCCCTTCAGTTATAGGAGTTAAAGTTGCTTTTTCCAGTTGGGATTCTCTTTTATGTTTACTTTCCAGTTGTTTATCCTGGGTTTCATCTTGAGATGTTCTTCTGTAAAGCACTGAGTAGAAAGTTGTTGCGCGCTTTACTATGTCTTCTCTGTTTCTTGTTTCCTCTTTTCCATCTTGTAGACCTTGTATCCAAGTTTTATGCATTGACAGCTCTTTAAGAGCTCTCTTTGAACTTTTATATGTTGCTATATTTCTCTCTATGATTATTCTTCTATGTCTTTCGTAGTCTTGCCTGATTGCTCTGTTTGTTTTCTTATATAGTTATTTTAATTCGTGTCTCATTTATTTATATTTTTCTCTTTTTGATAGGAGTTCCGTACGTTTAGAAATCAGTTCTTGTGTTTGTTCGGTAATAGTTTTAGGGTTTTTGTTACTGGTTTTAAATGCTTTATCCTGTTCTAGACTATTTGTGATGGTTTTTTCCTGCTCGCTCATCAGAGTTTGTACATTTTCTGTGTTCTTCATTGTTTCTTCTAGTCTTGTTGTATTTTCTTTTAGCTTTTCTAGATAAGTTTCTTTTTCTTTTGGAGTCTTTAGCATATTATGTGGGGCTTTAAATGATTTCCTGTTCATTTTTGGGGTTCGGAGATTCAGTGAACATCTGACCATTTTATGATCCGATGGGAAGTTAATATTGTTTAAAACCTCAAGATTTGTGATTACTTTGGGGTTGTAACTTGTACAACTAACTATACTTTATCTAACTAACGTGTTGTACTTTGTTCATTTTTTGTGTTGTTGTCTGGAGAAATCCAGGTCCATTTGCGAGAGTTTCTCTTTTTGAAATATGTATTCATCAATGATAGTTTGTTTTCATATGCGTATTGAATTAATCGTTCCCCTCGTGGATTTCGTTTACCATATTCGTACCGTCCCATTATCATATGTTCTTCATGTTTCGGGTACCCAATTTTTGCATTTAAGTCTCCAATCACTAGTAATGTCTTATCTGCTTGTTCTTGCGCTTTTTGTAAATCCATGTAGAAACTTTCAATTTCTTCCTCACTGGAGCTCTCAGTGGGGGCGTAAACTTGAATAATAGACAGTGATACCTTGTTGAAGCTCATTTTTAACAAAGCAACGCTTTCTGATATGCCTACAAAGCTCACGATATTTTGTTTCAATGTTTTCTTTACTAAGAAGCCTACGCCATGGAGTCCCAATATCTCACCAATGTAACAGAAAATATATTTGTTATGTTCTTCTACTGTACCCTAGTCGTTTAATTTCGACGAGCCCTATGATGTCCCAGTTAATTTTGGCTATTGCATTATCTAATTCTAATAGTCTTGTCATTGATGATAGTGATCTTAGGTTATAGGTGCATATTTTTAAGTTGTGTAATTCTTCAGATTCATAGTTTAGATTTTCAGATTTTCTGCTATTATAATTATTGGTTTTATTCAATGGAGGGTTGTGGTCAACCCAGTGTGTCGTTTACGTTAACCCTTATTGAATATAAAATATATTAGGTACCAATATTCAAAATTTAACTAACATAAGGTTTTTAGACAAAAATAAAAATAAAAATAAAAATGTCAAAAACGAAACGTATAGATAAACTAGACGTGTGATGCCAAAATCCCGGCACACAGGAAAAATGAAACATAAAACGTCAAAAATGATATAATTTTTAAAAATAGTATAATTTTATTAAATTTTAATAAAAAATATTTTTTACAATATTTTTGAGGGTCTGAATCCAATATTGGCCTAATATTGGTATCGTAACTAAACTAACTGTAAAGAAAACTTTAAAAATCCATTCATATAATAATTTAATTATACAAAATTAATAGAGGGTTATTAACCGATGATCCATTATCTCATGTTCCTTTTTTATCTTCGTATCGTAATTTTTACATCCTTTTACCACGCAACTAGACATATTTGTGACAGGCAAATCTGTCTTGCGCGCGCACCACTGTCGACCGATTCGCGTTGGCCCTAAACTGTAATTTTAGGGCAAGCGCACTGGTCCGTTTTAGTTGTTCGTTCGACCCGGTCCTTAAGCTAATAATATATAAGTCAATGCATTAGTGTTACAGTTTTTGCTAAAATTAAAATATTAATACCACTGAAATAAAGGCAAATTTGTGGATTTGATGGAGAACCAAGAGTAGTATAGTATATTATTTTGATTTATTTCCCTACTTGTACAAAACCAGGCCTACGCTTCATACAATTCGGACTTAAATCGGTCTCCATAATGATTTCTTATATTTACGCGAACACTACACATTGAAATAATACTCGTTTTTACGGAATTTATCGCGTATATTTAACTTTTTAATACCCGACGTTTCGAGAGCTTTACAGCACCCATGGTCACGGGAAGGACTGAGATGTTTAACGTCCAGATGTCATAGTTAACCGCGGTTACCATAGATTAAAATTTAACTTTTGTTCCGATCTACACAGTATGAACTTATGGTATCATGAAGCCTTGCAGTTGTATGCTTGGGTTGGGATTTAATTTTATTTATTATAGGATCCCAAGCAGATGGTAGCACCCAGCCATCTTCTCTATTGAAATTAGGGTGTTTTTTGATTTCAATAGCCTCGCGAATCATCCTTGGAAGGAATCGGTGTTCTTTAGCGAGGATTTGTGGTCTATCAAATCTGATGTAGTGACGGGGGCGATCCTGTACATGTTCACAGACTGCAGACTTCCCGGAGCGTCGATTTTTCACATCAGCTATATGTTCTTTGACGCGGGTTTTAATTGATCTTTTAGTTTGTCCTATGTAGGAGAGACCACATTCACAATAAAGCTTGTACACTCCTGCATCTTGCAGAGGGACGTTACACTTGACTGATGGTAAAAACTGACCAATCTTCTTCGGCGGCTTGAAGTATGTTTTGATGGAAGCGCGCTTCAAGATGTAGCCAATCTTGTCAGTGACTCCTCTAACATATGGCAGTACAGCAGGTACACGCTTGACTGTGGCCGGCTTCACTCGTTCTCTGTGACGTAGGCGCGGGACCCGAAGCTTGTTGTCATGCAAAACTTGCTTGACGTGTTGGAGCTCGGCAGTCAGGTGTTTACTGTCACAGATCCCTCGTGCTCTCTGAAAAAAAGATTTACCCACGGTAGCTAACTGTGAAGGATGGTGGTGAGAATCACCGTTTAAATATCTATCTGTATGGGTCTTTTTTCTATACACAGTATGGCTCAAGGTGTTATCAGGATTCCGAATTACTAACACATCTAGAAAAGCTAAGGAATTGTTTGCCTCTAACTCCATTGTGAACTGAATTTTAGAATTTATAGAGTTAAGATGGTCTAAAAATTCAGTTACTTTATCTAAAGGTAGAATTGTGAAAGTGTCGTCTACGTACCGCTTGTAGAATCTTGGATTTATGGGAGAAGTAAGCAGGGCTTTCTCCTCAAAGTCTTCCATGAATATGTCGGCGACAATGGGAGATACAGGTGAGCCCATCGCCACACCATCTACTTGCTTGTAGAACTCCTCCTTCCACAATAAGTAGCCAGATGTAAGGCAGTGTCTGAGTAATACTGCATATTCTACGGGCATGTTGTTTTCCTCCAGCCTCCTAGTTACAATTGAGATGCAGTCTTCAACAGGTAAGCATGTAAACAATGACTGCACATCAAAACTGACCATAGTTTCATTGTCTGCCAGACGCAGGTCTTTAATCTCGCTGACAAAATGGTAGGAATCCTTTATGTGTGCTCTTGTGTGTCCCCTGAGCGGTGAGAGTATTTTCGCTAAGTGTTGAGCCAATCTGTAAGTTGGTGAATCGATTTGGCTCACTATGGGACGTAATGGAGCATTGGGCTTGTGTATTTTTGGTAACCCATACAACTTTGGTGATTTGGCGCACGTAGGTATTATCCATTTTACGTCCAGATTTAATTTTTCGGAGTGTTTCTTTATGAGGTCACTAGTTGTTTTTAGTGTGCTATTTGTTGGGTCGTTTTTAACCTTTTTATAAGTACTTACATCCGACAAAAGTTCTTGTATTTTTGAATTATAATCTGACGTATCCATGACTACCGTGGCGTTTCCCTTATCTGCGCGGAGAATCGTAAGTTCTGGTTTATCTGGTACTACTATTGCGTAGGTTCTTTAACGCTATAAATTCGTCTCTGGGAAGATTCGGTTTAGGCACTGAACATCGACGTAACATAGACGAAATGTCTTGACGTATCGCCTCCAAATTTTCTTTCCGCATATTGTTTTTAAATAAACAGTCCTCGACGCTACAGATAATTTCTTCGTACGGTAATCTGCGCGGACTTATAGCGTAATTTAGTCCTTTGGATAAAACCTTTATTGTTGCATCATCCAGTGTTTGTTTTGACAGATTATAGAACGCGATTAATCTATGATCTGTGTTTGTCAAACACAAATCCAAATCCAATATCCAAATTATTTTTCACCGAAAAACTCTGACAACGAGTAGAACATTTTTTCATTCAAACATTTTTTAAGCTCTCTTTGAACTTAATTCAACAATACCTCTTTTTGTAGACATTTGGGAATTTTATTATAAATTTTTACACACGTGCCATAGGGTCCTGATTTGACTGTTTGTAATTTTGTGATAGGTGGAGCAAATAAGACAAAAGCAAACAGACAGAGCAAATAGGACGTAAAAAATGAGGCCGGGAGTATATTGAAAAAAGTTGCATATTTTTTTAACAAATGTGCATACTTCTAATATATATATATATATATATATATATATATATATATATATATATATATATATATATATATATATATATATATATATATATATATATAGATGTAAGTGTTAATATTTTTAATGAAATAAAGTAGGGTTCAGTAGGGTCAGTGCTATCTATGTTTGTAATTACGCAGATACATTTTTTGTACATTTTGTACATCTATCCCCGATTAAGTATCAAAACGCAGATACGATGTCACGCTAATTGCTATTTTTTTAACCCAAAATATTTTAATAAAGATATTATTACTTTGGTTATGCAAAAAGGAAAATCTTAAGGCATTTATAAATGTTACCATTGGCATTGGTATTAGGAAGGCCGTTCCGCTGAATATTAATAATTTCGCTTGTTTCATTCTAAAAGCGTATGAACTAAATTGTTGCGGAAATAAATAGAATAGAATAAATTTAATTCAATATTTTCTTATAATTTAATTCAGTATTTTACTTTTACCTACCACTGATTTGGAAAAAAAAAACTTCTGTCCTGAGAAGAACTACCAAGAAACTTGAGGGGACTTTTTTAAATTAAATCAATTTACAATATATTATTTTATATAATTCATATGAAGACATTAGAAACGGAATGGCAGCAGTCACCTCATTCTCAGCGGCTATTTATTATCAATCACATACTTTTTAGTAGTGTAACAACCCTTACTAAACAATTTTGGCTCAGGGCCGTGCTTTGTGACATTCATTTAGGCCTATGTTCAGCAGTGGATTTGTGAGGGGCTGTAATGATGATGATGCAATTTTTTATTAATAAATATTTTAAACTTTTTGATAGATAAGTTCTGTACGTTTTCTGGGACTGCGTTGCAGAAGCGTATACATTGCCCCATGAAAGAATTTCTGACTCTTATAGTTGAATAACTAGTATAACTAAGTTGTGCTTGTTCGTAGTATTTACAGAATGTACATCACTATTTTAAATAAAGCTATTTTTGTTTTTGTCTATATATATATATATATATATATATATATATATATATATATATATATATATATATATATACAAGATGAAGATGTGAAAGACAAGTACAAATGCTGACTGAGAGAAAATATAAGTAATTTGGATGACTTGTGTGTGAATGAGTTAGACTTGGAGAATGTGTGGCATAATGTTAAGAAAGGTTTAGTGGATGCAGCTACCGAAGTATGTGGTGTTAGTAAGAGAATGAATGAAAGGAAAGACAATACGTTATGGTGGGATGACGAGGTACGTATGGAAGTTGAAGCAAAGAAGAGAGCATGGCTAGATTTACTAGCGACCAAAGCTGGTAACTCTGGCGGTAAGAATGATGAGAATGAAAGAAAAAAGGCAGAGTTTAAACGTTTAAATAAGAGAGTAAAAGAATTAGTTGAAAGGAAAAAGCAAGAAAGAACGGATAGGAATGATAGAAGAATATCGGATAACTTCCAGGCAAATATTAAAATGTTCTGGAAACTCGTAATAAATACCAGGGGACTTTCAAAACAGCCTAGATTGAATGAGATACGAGACGAGAATGGCTGTATCCTGAATGATGAAGTGTTGAGTCTAAAGAGATGGAAGGAATATTTTGAAAGCGAATTTATGAGTGAGGAGAAGTGTGAACTAAATGAAATAGAAATTCCGAAAGAAGATGAAAGAGATAGGGAGATAAGTATGGATGAAATAATGAAAGCAATGAAAAGCATGAAAGTAGGTAAGGCAGCCGGATATGATAGAGTTTCACTCGAAATGCTAAGGGCTGGAGAGGACGTGGTGGCAGGCCTGCTGTACACCTTGTTTAATTTATGTTGGGAACTAAAGCGGGTACCGGGAGACTGGTGCAAAGCCGTGATAGTCCCAATATATAAGGGAAAAGGGTCACAGCAGGACTGTAAAAACTACCGTGGTATCAGCCTTCTTAGCATTGTGGGAAAACTGTATGCTAAGGTACTAACTGAAAGAGTTATGAAAGAAACTGATGAAAAAATTTGGGATGTGCAAGCGGGATTCAGAAAGGGAATGGGGTGTACAGATCAAGTCTTTTCCATGCGCATGATCGCGGAGAAGTTTTTGGCGAAAAACCAGAGAGTTTTTTGTGCATTCATGGACTTGGAAAAGGCTTATGACAGAGTGGACAGGGATGTGTTATGGCAAACGCTGAACGCATTTAGGTTGAGCGCTGGTTTGATACAGGCATTAAAGTCTCTGTATAGGGACTCGAGTGCTTGTGTTAGAATCAACGGGGTCTACTCGGACTGGTTTGGCATCCATAAAGGTGTCAGACAGGGCTGTGTAGCTTCCCCGTGGCTGTTCAACCTATTTATGGACAGCTGTTTGGAAAATTTGAAAGTTGAAGAATGCGGGATAAGAATGGGTGAGTTAACCATCAAATGCCTTTTGTACGCCGATGATCAAGTCATACTTGCGTCGTCGGCGGCCGAGTTGCAAATGATGGTTACATTAATGAACAGGTCATTAAAAGAAAGGGGAATGAAAGTGAACGCAAGTAAGACGAAAGTGATGGTTTTTGAAAGAGATGAAAGCAAAACGGTATGTGAAATAAGAATAGAAGGAGAGTTAATTGAGCAAGTGGATGAGTTCGTATATTTGGGATGTGTATTCAGCAGGGATGGGAGATATGATAAGGACATTGAACGACGAGTGAATGCAGGAAATAAAGTAAATGGGGCTCTACACTCTATTGTGAAAAGTCAGAATGTGTCAAAAAAGGCACGTATGGCAATTCACAGTGCTGTATTAGTCCCTACTTTAACGTATGGTAGTGAAAGTTGGGTGTGGCAGAAGAAGCACGAGAGTAGAATAAATGCGGTAGAAATGCGGTCGCTAAGGAGTATGTTAGGGCTGAATCTGAGTGACAGGGTGAGAAACTGTGTGATAAAAGAAGAGTGTGGTTTGCAAGATGATGCGGTGACCAGGATTAAGAAAGGAATGCTTCGGTGGTTTGGTCATGTAGAAAGAATGAATGCGGAAAGACTGACAAAGCAAATATATGTTGCAGAAGTGAATGGAAGAGTCGGAAAGGGACGTCCTAGGCGGAAGTTTGTCGACCAAATTGGCGATATACTAAAAATGGGCCAAATTAAGAGTACCCTTAACCGACGAGCATGTATGCGTAGGTATATGAATGTGGAAGAGGCGAGAAAGGTATGTCAGGATCGTGCTAAATGGAAGTCTGTAGTCTCTGCCTACCCCTCTGGGTGACAGGCGTGAGTGTTTATGTATATATATATATATATATATATATATATATATATATATATATATATTACATTTTCGTAAATATATTGAGAGGCAGAAGTTAATATACTTATGTATTTAAATTTTGTCCTAAGGGTTTCCTTTGGCCTAGGTAATAAATTTCTCGTACTCTTTTAAAAAACAAAGATAGTTTCAATGTCAATCGCATTACCAAGATTCCCTAAGACTTTATGCTATATAAACTTCGCTAAATCTAGCTGTTTCGGTGGATTCAACAAGACGCAGCTCTTCCCCATTTAAAAGCACCTGTTTAAATTTTGGTGTTGTTAATTTAGTACATTTTGTTTAGAGTTCGTTCAACCTAACCTATCGTTCAAAGACAAATTATTGACCCTTTGGCCGTGTAAGGGAAAGATGTGATCTCCTTCCGGATAAGGTTTTCAGCGCGGGGAGTGGCAAACGCTCCAAGTGGTAGTTCGGAGCTATTAATATACTGCTTTAATTTGGAACTTTGATACCGCGAATGAAGCTTCGATGTGTTTCGCTTGTGGTGCGACTACAGCACCGCCACATCCTTAAACCGGTATACTACTTTTAATATAGCATTATTCACTTCGTCATATTTTAGTAATTGCCTTTTAAGTCTGAAAATTAATGAAGTATCATCAGCCAATAAAACTATATCATAGTTATTCCCTACTAAGTAAGGTAAATCATTAATATAAATTAAGAACAGGAAGAGGTCAGGAATTAAGTCCTAAGACATCATAGATACTACTGATCCAGAAGAACTGCTCTCATTAATAACATCTGTTTGCATTATATTATATAGATATGATGTAATGAGTTTAAGCCATAAGCCCTTTACTTTTACACTGTAATGATTTAGTAAGTAGTAAATTTTCATATATACTATAGAGCTTCTAGTAAGTAGTAAATTTTCATATCCAACGTACTACTATCAATGTAAATATTTAATGTACTTCCAGATTTAACTAAAGGCGTAACTTTACTATGTTTCATTAAATCAGGAAACACACACGATTCGAAACTGGTAAAAAAATACCTAATATCTAAATTAAATACTCTCTTGCTTTAGTTAACTTGTTCTCCTAATATTTTAAGCCACTTTATGATGCTGTTTCCCGACGTGATTACATCAATCTGTATAATTTATGCGACCTCGCATAGTCTTTGGTCCTCTGAGATAGAGGTTATAAATTACTCTTGCGCGCTAAAACCGCTGGGAGATCATAAATTGCTTAAGCTGCTTTGTAAGATTAAATATTATAAAATGTTCCTGGTAAATCATTTGACAATAATCGCTTTCAGCGTTTTAGGTTTATTATATACAAAACAACGTTCAATTTTAAATCAAAATAAGGTATTCTTTATACGAATCATATTTTCGCTTTCATCATGTGAGACTTCTTGGTCTAATAAGTTACACAAAGCCTGTCATTACTCAAAAGCGGAGCCCTAAACAAATATCGCTCAAAGCTTAATACCTGACCCTTTTTATGCTTATATTTGCTATATGGGATTTTCTTGCTCTCGGATTTATTACTTAGTTACTAAGTATGTAGCCAAACACTAGCTGAATTTAAATGAGAAATTGAAGGCATAGTAAATACTTGAATGCAAGTAAAAAGAAATAAAATTAATAAGGCAGAAGGGGGCATGACTTTTTATTACGGAATTTTTAGTATTTGATTGTGTTTATTGTATTACACATAATTTTAATTGTATCACACATAACTTACTGGAGGGTAGGATCTCTTTTCCGCCTATGTGTCCTAGGAACCTATCTGACTAGGAAACACCCTGTTACCCATTTCTGTTCTGACTTATATAAAAGTTATTACGGTTTAAAAGGAATTAATTTTATATTTAGGATTTTTGAAATGAAACTATTGAAATACATATCTATAACTGCAAGAGATTTTCTTTTAGAAATCTTGTACTCCACTTAAAAGTTCGAAAGTTTACGATATATTTTAGTAGAACTACCATGTAACAACTATTACTATTAAACTTCATTTCTTGTGACAGGAGTGATTTACACATTAGTCGAATGGAAAGAAAGAAAGAAAGACATTTTGAAATAATACTAGTTTTTACGGAATTTATCGCGTATATTTAACTTTTTAAATACCCGACGTTTCGAACGCTTTACAGCACTCATGGTCACGGGCGGGACTGAGATGTTCAACGTCCTAATGTCATAGTTAACCGCGGTTACCATAGATTAAAATTTTACTTTTGTTCCGATCTATGCAGTATAAACTTATGGTATCTTGAAGTCTTGCAGTTGTATGCTTGGGTTGGGATTTAATTTTATTTATTATAGGATCCCAAGCAGATGGTAGCACCCAGCCATCTTCTCTATTGAAATTAGGATGTTTTTTGATTTCAATAGCCTCGCGAATCATCCTTGGAAGAAATCGGTGTTTTTGCGGTCTATCAAATCTGATGTAGTGACGGGGGCGATCCTGTACGTGTTCACTGTTCACAGACTGCAGACTTCCCGGAACGTCGATTCTTCACATCAGCTATATGTTCTTTAACGCGGGTTTTCATTGATCTTTTAGTTTGTCCTATGTAGGAGAGACCACATTCACAATCAAGCTTGTACACTCCTGCATCTTGCAGAGGGACATTACACTTGACTGATGGTAAAAACTGACCAATCTTCTTCAGCGGCTTGAAGTATGTTTTGATGGAAGCGCGCTTCAAGATGTAGTCAATCTTGTAAGTGACTCCTCTAACATATGGTAATACAGCAAGTACACGCTCAACTGTGGCCGGCTCCACTCGTTCACTGTGACGTAGGCGCGGGACTCGAAGCTTGTTGTCATGCAAAACTTGCTTGACATGGTGGAGCTCTGCAGCCAGGTGTTTACTGTCACAGATCCCTCGTGCTCTCTGAAACAAAGATTTACCCACGGTAGCTAACTGTGAAGGATGGTGGTGAGAATCACCATTTAAATATCTATCTGTATGGGTCTTTTTCTATACACAGTATGGCTCAAGGTGTTATCAGGATTCCGAATTACTTACACATCTAGAAAAGCTAATGAATTGTTTGCCTCTAACTCCATTGTGAACTGAATTTTAGAATTTATAGAGTTAAGATGGTCTAAAAATACAGTTATACTGCATAGATCGGAACAAAAGTTAAATTTTAATGTATGATAACCGCGGTTAACTATGACATATGGACGTTGAACATCTCAGTCCCGCCCATGACCATGAGTGCTGTAAAGCGTTCGAAACGTCGGGTATTTAAAAAGTTAAATATACGCGATAAATTCCGTAAAAACTAGTATTATTTCAATGTGTAGTGTTCGCGTAAATATAAGAAATCATTAAGAAAGACATTTATTTACTGAAACTATACACACCACATAAGCAATAAACACAGTTAAACGTATGGCAGATTAAGACTACAGATGATGGGATATATATCGAGCTAGTGATAAGGTTAACTCTACGTAATGCTGCAGGGTAACCTAGAGCGCTGATGATTCTGAATAGCGGATTGATATATGGGTATCATAATATATAAAGATACGGACTGCAAAACACATATCATGATATATGTGTTTTGCAGTACGTATCTTTAATCATTAGGTTACTATCGCTTATATAAAGCTGCTGATGAGAAAATGCAGTTACAACGTACTACCGGCTAGCGAAGAGTAGGGCAACAATCTTGGTAGTTGGTGTGATGACTAAATGAGACGTGCAGTTAAATGATCAGGGAGTTATTAGAATCTCTGGGATCTATATTCAGAAGTGGTTATCTCATATATGTTTTTAATAAGGACAGTAAAACAAAAAAGAAGCAACACTAAATGAATTTCTTTGTTATAATTGAATTCTAGTTTTGGATTTAAAAAAAAAAAACTTGTGAACAAAAGTTCCTGATACTTAAATCCCCTACGTCTCGTTATTCAGAAATTGTACAGTTTTTCTCACCACTAGGGAATAAGAGGGTAAAACTCTGATTACAAACGTTGGACCCTCGAAATTATTGTTTTGTTAATGTCAACTAACTGTTTGATACACTATGCATTATGTTATATAAGTCACTTTACTTTTGTTGTTTTTTCTATTAAAAAGAACTATAACATTTTAATAGTATAATTCATATCGAAAAATCAGATAACATCAATTGTGACAAAACAGCAAATTCTTTTTAAATTGGGATTTTAAGAGTGCGGCCTCAGTGAAGTTCGGCGGAGCATGAATTAGTGAGGACTTTTCTATAGTCATTTATATTCTACTCTACTCCACTCTATTTATATTCTAGATTATAAAAAGTTTTACATCATAGCATGATATTTGCTGTGTAGGGGCGACGTCAGAAAATCCACCGCCTCGTATGCCTCGTATGCCTCGTATGTATGCCTGTGGGTCTTGTAAGAGGCGAGGTCACAAAGAAGAACAACATATAATAAAGAAGCGGTCTAGGTGCGACCCGAAAGTTCCACACGACTAACTTCCCAGTGGAAAGAATAAAAAAAATATCATATGTTTTAATATTTTATACAATTTTTCATTCGGCAAAAAAAAACGACCTGACCGATTTTGCACAAAATTTAATGAGGTCTAAGTTATATAATTATGCGTTGAATGAAACTGGTCTCATGTCAATATTACTCTTTGTTCTCGAGATACACAAGGCGAAAATTGAATCCGAACATACACACACATATTACATACACACGGACATACTCTTAAAAACCATAATATTCGACTATAAAGACCTTGAAACGTGGAAATATGTTAAAATTTCCAATTTGTAAAATTGGACAAATTACAATAACTTCCAACTGGGAAGTAAATTAAAACTGCGACTGAAAAGCCAACAACTGGTAACTATGGAAAAATTTCCCCTATTAGGCAATCTATAGGGGAGGACATTTAAAGTATGTTACGGATGGATAGGTGGACGGATAGTACTCGGAATATTTTGGTATCTGATTTTCTAGTGTGAGACGATTGCTCAAAGTATATTCCCCTATTATTGAAATATTTAATAAGGCTACGAATATGTTATTAAACCCTCCAAGATATTCGAGGTTTTAGTTTCACATCTAAACCGATTAAACTCACGTTCGCATTAAAAGGTTTTTCGGTGGCAAAGAAAAATCATTAGTCAAGGATCTTAAATTACATCATGGGCCATCTACATTAACATTATGCACCTCGTTACGACCTCACTATAATATCTGGTAGAAGAACATTACGTTAACCGGCAGTTTTTCAAGAAAAATGGTAAAACAAGTCCTAAAATATTTACTTAAATCTATTTTAAATGGGTCAAGAAAAACTCTCTGTCAATTTTCAAAATCAATGATATATCGTTGTCAAAATATTATTTAATTATTGTAATCATGTTATTCGTAAAACTTTTAGTTTTTAAAAATATGTCAGAGTAAAACAATGCACATACAAGTGTATTCAATGAAGCGATGATGAAGGTTATTTTACAAGGTTCAAAAAATTTTCGCTCTTGAAGAACCCTCAAAAACGATCTCGAGATGAGTGGTATATTGTTCACTGGCATGTACGATCACAAGTGTGTATCGTTAACCCTCTTAAATTTCATTCTTTGGTCTCGTTTTATTGATCAATATGTTTATTATTGTAACACGACATGGTAACCTTTTTTATAAAAGTTTCGCTGTCACACGTAATATCACTGTTTGTTGCAATGTTTTTCCATTGTCACCGATATATTCCCGGTGGACTTCGAAGATAAAGTACTTCTTACTTCTCCTGATATTTCTACAAGTGCTACTTACATGATTCTTTCACAATTCTACGATCAAGTAAGTAACTGCATTTTCGGATATCTTAACTCCGTAAATTCTAAAATTTCGTTTAAAATAAAGTCAAAGGCAAATAATTCTTTAGCTTATTCAAATGTATTAGTAATTCAGAATCTTGCAACACCCTGAGCTAAATTTTGTATAGAAGAAAAAACGACGCATACTAACGGATGTTCAAACGGTGAAACGGTAACAGATATTTAAATGGCTTTTATATAAATCATACTTCAAACCATTCTTTCAGCGGCTTGAAGATTAGACGATTTTTACTATCAGTCAATTGTAATAATTCTACAAGATGCAGGGATGTACAAGCTTGACACCGAATGCGATTTTTCATAAGAAGGACATAAAGAAATTGATATAAACCTGCAATAAAAACATACATAGCTAACGTTAACTGACAGATGCTCATTGCAGTTTACTGTTTTTGAATACGTACCGCAATCCGCTATTGCATCAGATTAGATAGACCTAAAAATTTTGAAAGAGCATCGAGTCCCACTATGGATTCGCGAGGTTATTGTAATTAAACGAATCCCGATTTCAGTAGAGAAGATGGCTCTGGGATACACTCTGCTTGGTCCAATAAATAATAAAATAAAATTGTATCTAAATCGTACTGCGTCAAGACTTCAAGATACTATGAGTTCTTTTTGCGTAGATCGAATCAAAATTGGTAATTTTAAAGTGGGCGTAGCCGTGGTTAACTATGATATTGAGTCGTCGAACACCTCAGTCCACTAGTCATCGTGGGCTGAAATTTGTATTCAAGGCAGCCGTTTTAAAATAATATAACAACTACGATATTTTTGTAGTTAATATAATATATTGTGATAATTACACAATATTTTTTCTTTTACATTTTACCGGTAAAATATCCACTTCTTGTCACTCACCATAAGAGATACAGTAGCATCATATTGTTATTTCTTGCTGCTATTCTAAGCAAGCATATTTATCGTAATATTCGGCCTCAATTTATCAGTTGTCTTTAGTCGCGTGTATGAAGATATTTGTTACACGTACTGAACATTTAAGGTTAGATAATTGATAGAATCAGGCGTTACTTTGCGGAAATCCATTATAATAAAGATATTAATTGATTTGCAACTTTCCGCTAACTAAATACGATGATGTGTGACAGCTAGGTTAGGGGTTAGCCGCCGTAGAGTCTACATCACCTGAGGATGCCTCGTGTAGAGGCGAAACACGTGTCGTATTATCGTCGACGGTGTGTCTTACCTAGAATAGTGGTGTTGGAAGTATTGGTGCCGGGAGTAGTGGTGTTGGGAGTAGTGGTGCTGGGACTAGGTGTGACGGAGTTAGTGCATGCAATTGAGGGAGGGCAGGAGATGCTCTTCAATCCAGTTAAGACACATCATTGTATTAAGTTAGCGGAAGGTTGCAAAGTAATTAATATTTTTATTTAAGTTTAGTTTTAGTTACTCTGATATCACAATGTTATAATAAGATATTTTTTGGATAAATACGGCGAGCTTAAAATAGTTATCCCATACAAAAGGGGTCATAAGGGTAATTATTACTTCATGTGTCATTTTGAGATAAAATTAAGGATATACTTAAATATATTAACTTTGGCCGTGTTATATCTGTTTGTACCGTATTAGAATAAATATCAAGAGTTTGGACACTATTAAACGTACAATTGAATATCTTTATTATGCCGAAAATAGAAAAAAAATCCTTTACTGACTATGAACCTATCACTAGATTATATTTCAAATAAGAAAAAGTAATAAGTTACCAAAAATTTGATTTCTGATACAACAAAAATTGATGTTTAAAAGCAAGAAAGTAAAAAATTATACTAATAAATTATATTAAACATTTATATGAGTGTTCATAATTACACAGTAGCAATAGGAGCAACATTAGAACTAAATTTAAGCATCTTGAGGAAACAAATATGTAAAGTTTAAGCTTTGGAGCATCTGAAGCAACGTGTAATAGTAAAAGTATAGAGACGTTGCAAGTGGGCTGTGAAGACAACTTGAAACTAATTAGTAAACAACTGTTATTACCTTCCGCTGCGAAGTTATTAACAAAATTCTGCATAATATTTTTTTTAAACTTTATTAATTTCAGTAAGTGAAAACAAGTGAAAACACCCTTTAATGTAATATCCTGGAAAGCCAGTCAGCGCAAGAAGTCACTAAGATATTCAGTTCTCCATGTTGTTGAACAAATCGTGGTCGTAAATCTCCAATCGTATGTATAAGTTATAATAAACAATGCAATTAGGTACTCAAAATTGCATATTTTCTTTAAATCTATTTATATATCTTTTTTTATAAAACTTAAATGAGATAAAAATTTACAGTCCGCTTGATGGACACCAGCAGCAACTTGAAACAAAGAAGGCTACAGGTGCGTTATCACCTCTGACTAAGATTCGATTACTCACAGTAGATATGTGTCAATCATGAATGATTCGTTCATTTGAGCTGTTAGACTTAAAAGTATTGATGGTTCATTCGTCTGTTTTTGAATTTTCCGGCACGGCCAATCACAATTGACGAAACCTTTTTAACTCATGATTAGTGTGAATTGTGAATGAGTCGAAAACCGTCCGAATAACGAATGATCTGAATCAATTGTTTTTAGTGTAGGGTACTGGAGTCCGCAATTATCCATTTGAATAATCATCTGACTGTACGGCACGGTCCACGTGACGAAAGGTACTAGATTGATTTGGTCAAAAGTATTGAATTATTGACACATGTTTAGCTCAGGGTGAAATGCGGGTGGTGCTCTACCGAAAGGGTGTTAGCCGTTCGGAAACTGTCCGGTATGGTTGTCCTTGGATGTCCTGTCACGCAAATTAATTAAAATTGTTCACCTCTATGTGCAGTAAAAAGCTGTGGGTCCTGTAACATATTTTTATTTATAATACTAATTGTGTGATTAAGTTATTTAATTTGTTTAAATGTGAAGTAAAATTAGAGTTTTTAATTTATTTATTATATGATAACTCTAGGAATTTGTTGTTTAAGTCGACTTTTCCAAAAAGATCAATCGCGATGACTGACTGTGTTTTCTTCTTAGGCTGTGAATATATGCTGGACTGTGAATATATGCTGGACTGTGAAATAACTCCAACTTTCTAAGCAGTTTATGATTGCACTCTGCCCACTACATCTAGGTTTAAATCATTATCATCATTATTACAGCTCTTCTAAAGTCAACAGCTGAACATAAGAATATATGGGAAGCAAAGTTCTTTAGTGGCAACCTCGTACCGATAAGCAACGTGTAGGGCAGCCTCCCACTACACATTTTGAACATTTAAATATCCTAAAATTATGGGGGAGGTTTATGCTCCGCAGTGGACTTTTGATAGGCTGTAAAGGTGGTAAACAGAAATTTTGTATCGTATCGGATATAAAAATTATATATATATATATATGTATATCGGAATCTCGGAAACAGCACCAACGATTTTCATGAAATTTGGTTTGCAGGGGGTTTCGGGGGCAATAAATCGATCTAGCTAGCGTTCATTTTTAGAAAATGTCGTTTTATCCGTGTTTTCATGCAATGAAAAACTGCTACAATATCATTAGGATACGAAGGTAAATTTTGCCAGCATTTAAAAGGTTATAATAGCTTAAATGGAATATCGGGCGGTACCGGTTCAAAACCAGATGTCTTCGGTTTGACTTAATTTTCCTTTTTTTTTTTCAAGTTTCCTTCTTTTGTGAGAAAATCTACTTCAAGCCCTTTTTTAGTATATTTTAAAAAAAATTATTTAAATAACCAGTCGGTAAGATCGAAAAATATTATTCATTTTCCATAACTAAGTAATTTGTACCTAAATATAAATTCCAAAAAACACGATTTCCAAAAAAATTACCATAGGTAAGATCGAAAAATATTATTGATTTTCCATCACTATGTAATTTGTACCTAAATATAATTTCCAAAAAACACGATTTCCAAAAAACTTACCGAGCAAAGTCATCCGGGTACTGTACATAACCTACAATCGACTTTGAATGGAGAGGAGTAGGAGAGGGAGGTGAGCTTGGTGTGTCCCTTATCAAGGGGTGATGCAGAACCCTATATTTTTTTAAATAAAAATATCAAACAATAAAACAACGAAACATTTTTATTAAAAACATATATTGGAAATCACAAAGATGATGTATGCATGTATGCGTAGATATATGGATGTAAAGGAGGCGAAAGAGGTATGTCAGGATCGTGCCAAATGGAAGTTCGTAGTCTCTGCCTACCCCTCTGGGTGACAGGCGTGAGTGTTTATGTTATGTTATGTTACAAAGATGAATATTGATTAGGTACATATTATGATTAAAAAAATATTGATAAATAAATTTTATTATATTAGAATGGACTGAAAATTACTTATAACACTTTATTTACTTTTTTCTTTATTTATTTTATCCTTAATATAAATAATAAAATGACAACCAGAATAAAAATACAAATATTCATTATTTGAAATTGATTTCTGACAAGAGATAATTACACATTATGTGTGAAATATATATACTTAATCACCTTCCTCATTAAATATCTCGACCCAAAGATTTAATACTCGTTTAAAATAGACAAAACTATTATTGCGAATATTTTGTGACATTATTCTACCCATTTTTATTTAATCTAAATTTCACTAATAACATATGTACCTACCTAACATACCCACAGGATGTTTGGCTCAAGAACCGACAAAATTTTTCCAGGGATTTGGGAGGTTATTAGCTAGGTTCTACCCATACACCCTTTGTGTCAAATGGCACGGTTAGTTACGTGTGATTTTTTTGTTCAAAAATGAAAAACAAAATATAACATTTTTGTTTGTGGGTGTATTATTACAAAATAAATTTTGTTGTATTTTTCAAAGTCTTGTCAATCTAAATACATTTCGGTTTAATACAACTAGTTTCAAGAAAAATCCTTGTAAGCTTACAAAGTTTAATTTTTCATTTAATGTATGAAATTTTACAACTTCTAAAATCATTATAAAAAAACTAAAAGCCTGTTTGAACTTAGCTTTATTTTAAAAAGTTATTCAGTTAATAACCTTTCTAACGATATGCTATAAAAAACCAGCCAAGAGCGTGTCGGGCACGCTCAGTGTAGGGTTCCGTAGTTTCCCATCCGTCACAATAAGTGTTCTCACTTATGAGTTTAAAGGTGGGTATCCATTATGTTCGCGCTCCAGCAGCGCTCCGCGCTCCTGCAACTGCTCCCGGTGGTGGGTACTGTTGATCCATCCAAGTTCAAAATGATTTTCCTAGAAAGTCCTTATAAAGTTCTACTTTTCAGATTTTTTTCATATTTTCTAAACTTATGATTCAAAAGTTAGAGGGGGGGGGGGACACATTGTTTTTTACTTTTGGAGCGATTATTTCCGAAATTATTGACATTATCAAAAATGATTTTAGTAAACCCCTATTCATTTTTAAATACCTTTCCAACAATATATCACACGTTAGGGTTGAAATTAAAAAAAATCACTTCCCACTTTACATATGGGGGGGCTACCTCAATAAAACATTTTTTTTTCAATTTTTATTTTACCACTTTGTCGGCGTGATTGATACACATATTGGTACCAAATTTCAGCTTTCTAGTGCTAACGGTCACAGAGATTAAGCGAGGACGGACAGACGGAGAGACAGACATGGCGAAACTATAAGGGTTCCTAGTTGACTACGGAACCCTAAAAATATTGTAAAGATTTCATTATTTATTTATTTTAAACATTAATCATTGTGTTATAAACATAGATTAGAATCATAACTACAGAAGATATGAATTTGTTAGCAATATGTATTAAAGTAATATCTTTCTACTGCAATTGTAGTATGAGAGATATGTAATAGTATTTCTACAAACTAAATATAAAATTATACGAGTATTTAGTGTCTTTTTTTGACAAATAATGTTAATGACGATCTATAAATGTTTTAACTATATTATACTAAAACATGTATAAATCGTCATTTACATTATTTCTGTAAAATCGTACCATATCTCAAAATAAGTAAAACTAAAAAATAAAATGTACGACTCTCTTGCACGACGACGTTGCAAGTGGGCTGTGAAGACAACTTGAAACTAATTAGTAAACAACTGTTATTACCTTCCGCTGCGAAGTTATTAACAAAATTCTGCATAATATTTTTTTAAACTTTATTAATTTCAGTAAGTGAAAACAAGTGAAAACACCCTTTAATGTAATATCCTGGAAAGCCAGTCAGCGCAAGAAGTCACTAAGATATTCAGTTCTCCATGTTGTTGAACAAATCGTGGTCGTAAGTCTCCAATCGTATGTATAACTTATAATAAACAATGCAATTAGGTACTCAAAATTGCATATTTTCTTTAAATCTATTTATATATCTTTTTTTGTAAAACTTAAATGAGATAAAAATTTACAGTCCGCTTGATGGACACCAGCAGCAACTTGAAACAAAGAAGGCTACAGGTGCGTTATCACCTCTGACTAAGATTCGATTACTCACAGTAGATATGTGTCAATCATGAATGATTCGTTCATTTGAGCTGTTAGACTTAAAAGTATTGATGGTTCATTCGTCTGTTTTTGAATTTTCCGGCACGGCCAATCACAATTGACGAAACCTTTTTAACTCATGATTAGTGTGAATTGTGAATGAGTCGAAAACCGTCCGAATAACGAATGATCTGAATCAATTGTTTTTAGTGTAGGGTACTGGAGTCCGCAATTATCCATTTGAATAATCATCTGACTGTACGGCACGGTCCACGTGACGAAAGGTACTAGATTGATTTGGTCAAAAGAATTGAATTATTGACACATGTTTAGCTCAGGGTGAAATGCGGGTGGTGCTCTACCGAATGGGTGTTAGCCGTTCGGAAACTGTCCGGTATGGTTGTCCTTGGATGTCCTGTCACGCAAATTAATTAAAATTGTTCACCTCTATGTGCAGTAAAAAGCTGTGGGTCCTGTAACACATTTTTATTTATAATACTAATTGTATGATTAAGTTATATAATTTGTTTAAATGTGAAGTAAAATTAGAGTTTTTAATTTATTTTTTATGTGATAACTCTAGGAATTTGTTGTTTAAGTCGACTTTTTCAAAAAGATCAATCGCGATGACTGACTGTGTTTTCTTCTTAGGCTGTGAATATATGCTGGACTGTGAAATAACTCCAACATTCTAAGCAGTTTATGATTGCACTCTGCCCACTACCTCTAGGTTTAAATCATTATCATCATTATTACAGCTCTTCAAAAGTCCACAGCTGAACATAAGAATATATGGGAAGCAAAGTTCTTTAGTGGCAACCTCGTACCGATAAGCAAAGTGTAGGTCGGCCTCCCACTGGTTTGAACATTTAAATATCCCAAAATTATGGGGGAGGTTTATGCTCAGCAGTGGACTTTTGATAGGCTGTAAAGGTGGTAAACAGAAATTTTGTATCGTATCGGATATAAAAATTATATATATATATATATATATATATATATATATATATATATATATATATATATATATATATATATATATATATATATATATATATATATATGCACTTCTGAAGTTCCTACGTTCATCTAAGTACGTTTACAGAGATGCTTACTAGACCTAACCTTTCTTCCGCATCGGTTGTCGTATGTCGTATATCGGAATCTCGGAAACAGCACCAACGATTTTCATGAAATTTGGTTTGCAGGGGGTTTCGGGGGCAATAATTCGATCTAGCTAGCGTTCATTTTTAGAAAATGTCGTTTTATTCGTGTTTTCATGCAACGAAAAACTGCTACAATATCATTAGGATACGAAGGTAAATTTTGCCAGCATTTAAAAGGTTATAATAGCTTAAATGGAATATCGGGCGGTACCGGTTCAAAACCAGATGTCTTCGGTTTGACTTCATTTTCCTTTTTTTTTCAAGTTTCCTTCTATTGTGAGAAAATCTACTTCAAGCCCTTTTTTAGTATTTTTTAAAACAAAAAAAAATATTTAAATAACAAGATCAGTTTTTTTATGAAGTCGGTAAGATCGAAAAATATTATTCATTTTCCATAACTAAGTAATTTGTACCTAAATATAAATTCCAAAAAACACGATTTCCAAAAAAATTACCATAGGTAAGATCGAAAAATATTATTGATTTTCCATCACTATGTAATTTGTACCTAAATATAATTTCCAAAAAACACGATTTCCAAAAAAATTACCGAGCAAAGTCATCCAGGTACTGTACATAACCTACAATCGACTTTGAATGGAGAGGAGTAGGAGAGGGAGGTGAGCTTGGTGTGTCCCTTATCAAGGGGTGATGCAGAACCCTATATTTTTTTAAATAAAAATATCAAACAATAAAACAACGAAACATTTTTTAAAAAACATATATTGGAAATCACAAAGATGAATATTGATTAGGTACATATTATGATTAAAAAAATATTGATAAATAAATTTTATTATATTAGAATGGACTGAAAATTACTTATAACACTTTATTTACTTTTTTCTTTATTTATTTTATCCTTAATATATATAATAAAATGACAACCAGAATAAAAATACAAATATTCATTATTTGACATTGATTTCTGACAAGAGATAATTACATACACATGTGATGTATGTAATTACACATGTGATATGTGTGAAATACGAGTATACATACTTAATCACCTTCCTCATTATCTCGACCCAAAGATTTAAAACTCGTTTAAAATAGACAACACTATTATTGCGAATATTTTGTGACATTATTCTACCCATTTTTATTTAATCTAAATTTCACTAATAACATATGTACCTGCCTAACATACCTACAGGTGTTTGGCTCAAGAACCGACAAAATTTTTCCAGGGATTTGGGAGGTTATTAGCTAGGTTCTACCCATACACCCTTTGTGTCAAATGTCACGGTTAGTTACATGTGATTTTTTTTTCAAAAATGAAAAACAAAATATAACATTTTTGTTTGTGGGTGTAGTATTACAAAATAAATTTTGTTGTATTCTGCAAAGTCTTGTCAATCTAAATACATTTCGGTTTAATACAACTAGTTTCAAGAAAAATCCTTGTAAGCTTACAAAGTTTAATTTTTCATTTAATGTATGAAATTTTACAACTTCATAAAAAAACTAAAAGCCTGTTTGAACCTAGCTTTATTTTAAAAAGTTATTCAGTTAATAACCTTTCTAACGATATGCTATAAAAAACCGGCCAAGAGCGTGTCGGGCCACGCTCAGTGTAGGGTTCCGTAGTTTCCCATCCGTCACAATAAGTGTTCCCACTTATGAGTTTAAAGGTGGGTATCCATTATGTTCGCGCTCCAGCAGCACTCCGCGCTCCTGCAACTGCTCCCGGTAGTGGGTACTGTTCTTTCCATCTAAGTTCAAAATGATTTTTCTAGGAAGTCCTTATAAAGTTCTACTTTTCAGATTTTTTTCATATTTTCTAAACTTATGGTTCAAAAGTTAGAGGGGGGGGGGGGACACATTGTCTTTTAATTTTGGAGCGATTATTTCCGAAATTGTTGACATTATCAAAAATGATGTTAGTGAACCCCTATTCGTTTTTAAATACCTTTCCAACAATATGTCACACGTTAGGGTTGAAATTAAAAAAAAAATCACTTCCCACTTTACATATAGGGGAGCTACACTAATAAAACATTTTTTTCCATTTTTATTTTACCACTTTGTCGGCGTGATTGATACACATATTGGTACCAAATTTCAGCTTTCTAGTGCTAACGCTCACAGAGATTAAGCGAGGACGGACAGACTGACAGACAGACATGGCGAAACTATAAGGGTTCCTAGTTGACTACGGAACCCTAAAAATATTGTAAAGATTTCATTATTTATTTATTTTAAACATTAATCATTGTGTTATAAACATAGATTAGAATCATAACTACAGAAGATATGAATTTGTTAGCAATATGTATTAAAGTAATATCTTTCTACTGCAATTGTAGTATGAGAGATATGTAATAGTATTTCTACAAACTAAATATAAAATTATACGAGTATTTAGTGTCTTTTTTTGACAAATAATGTTAATGACGATCTATACATGTTTTAACTATATTATACTAAAACATGTATAAATCGTCATTTACATTATTTCTGTAAAATCGTACCATATCTCAAAATAAGTAAAACTAAAAAATAAAATGTACGACTCTCTTTCAGAGTCGTCAAAGGTGAGATAGGGGTTTAGGTCTAATGAGAGGCGTCATGGAAGAAAACTGTTCTGCTTTCAGAGCTCGAGTCAGCTGCGATTTGCGCTGTTTGCGATGGCTCGATATTCCAGCACATTATCCCACTTATAGTGTCTGAACTCGGTTCGCCGCTGTTTTCACTTTGTTTTGGAGGTTACATTGATTTAGTGGTTGTGATTATTTGTACAGACATTCATATATCAGGCCACGTCTTTATGGTGCTTGCTACATAAATTATGGCAAATAAAATATAATTATGAGTATTCCCAGTACAAAGCACGCGAATTCGTTAAATTAGTTCTTTCAATTTTTAAATAATTTATTTGCCTATTTATGATAATAGGAAATAAAAAAAAGTTTTGTGGTGGCGTTTTTAAACGCATAGTTGTTTTTAAAACGGTTGATGTTTTAATTAATTGAGAAGGACTTAGAATGCTAGTATAATCAAATAAATTACATGCCTATAAGTGCACGTAATTTGTTCTTTGAAGGAATACAATAAAAAATTATTTTCTTAATACTTTTTATATCTAAAGTTTTCTAAGATTGAAAATTAAATTTCTAGATTAGAACGTTTAACGTTAAAATTTGTTAATAAATTATTTCGATACCACTACCTATATTTTAGGCTTACGAACTTCTTTGCATCTTATATCCTTCATAGTGGTTGCATCAGCTCGTGAAGTAGGGTAGCGTGTTTTAAACCAAAACGCGTAGTTACCAAATAACAGTGGTGAAGCTAGGGTTTCAAACTAGGTCAAGCCCAAGATATGGTTTTGTTGTTTTCAGCAGTTTCATAAAAATACACCAACCTTGATCTGTCTCCCCTCTTCAGTTTCATAATGAGTTCTGTCGATGACGTGTTTTACAAATCACACAGAAGGGATACTACTGCTAGATAGATGGTATGACATATCAGCAACTGCATACCTTCGGTGGCTTTGAAAAAAGCCGTTTGGATTTGCTTGAGCGAATGAAAAAGATATTTACATACAATATAACACATGAACAAAAGAAAAGCTTGAAAAAGGTACAAGCAAACTATGTACAAAATTAAAAAAAAATTATTTATATGTTAAATCGAATCGTCTCTCTTTCTTTAGGAAAGATTTGAATACGTCCGCGTAAAATGTTGGTGAACGTACGAACCAATAACTGTTTTTCAATCGCGATAATTGATAAGTCTGAAAGACGTTCTTGACCATGTGTATTTCTCAAACAAGTATGGTTGCGCTTAAGAGATGAGAAAGCACGTTCTGCAGAGGAACTTGTGGCTGGAATAGTTACGACAAGATAAGCTAACCTTCAAAGCTGATCAGCACAGCACAGCGCACATTGCGTCTCAAACGAGGAGCAGAGTTATTTTGCTATGTGTTTTCATAAATGTGATCAAAATCTGACTTAAATTCAGTACGTAACCATGTCTGAAACTGCTTTATTTTATTACTGCAATAACCGACATCAACTTGTGATTTTTGTAAAATATTGTACAAGCAGTCGGTTTTTTCAAATAACCGGTGGAAAATTAAAAGAAAAAAATTGAAATTAAATGAACGCAATGTGTTTTCGAAATTCTCGGCAGCCAAGATAGTATGGCCGTCCTAGTTCTGCGGATTGTCTCACATATCCAAAAACAAATTAATCAGATTACCTTTTTGTTCGGATACTGTATTCACAATTCGTGACGTATATGTCCAACGAGATACGAGGGCGTTAGGCAATTTTTGGTGTAATGTGCATCATCACATAAAAAGACGACCGTTTCGTGCTGTTATTAAAAAAAATTGAATAAAGCCTGAAGGGCTGAATAAAAGTGATGACTGCACCAATCCTGCTACGAGATTTAGATAAAACTAATGCCAAAATGGTTGTATTACACCAAATATACATGGCTTGGGGACAAACATATTAAACTTTTTGTTGCACTCCATTTGTGACACCGGACATGACATCGTCATAGCTTTGCGCAAGTAGTTTTGTGGTGCAGTCATGTTTGTTTGATAATTGCAATATGATATTACAAAGTTTGTCTGCTGTAAGACTTTCAGACACATCTACATACCAAAAAAACGGTCATGAATATCGTTCCCATAATAATATCGGAGAATCATACACAATTGCCCTCTTTGACCAACATCGGGAGTTTCGTCAATAATAATTGAAACGAATTTTGACAATTTTACTTCGTACTCGATGCGAGTTTTCATTACATCACGACAGAATGGATAATGTCATTTTGAATTGTACTAGATAAATAACTCGGCCGTTGGTCGCTTTGTTGGTATTGCATATGATTTTCTAATACTTCGTAAGAAGCGATACGAATTCTAAAAAATTGCCTCTATTTAATGAAGTTTTCGACTCATGTTGACGTCTGAAAGGAAGATCTTATTGTGCTAAATGGCAAACAATATTGATTATTTTTTTTAAAAACACTACGGTTGTGATCAACATGTAAGCTGTGTTTTGAAATTTCTCGGATAACTGGTGCGACAAAGATGTTTCGATCCGATTTTTTCCAAAATTACTAAACGAAATTACCGAATTCATGTGTTTTTGAGAATTCATATGCCTTTTAGTGGCTCTAGGTCAGTTATTCGGTGAGGAAATGAGCCGTTTTTTCTCAACAAAGTTTAAAGATTTTACTTTTCCTCGCCGATTAGCACTTTAACACACTTCAATTTATAACAAGGGACGCTCCGACCCAGAAATTTCATTAAAAATCTTTAAAAAAAACATACATTATAAACTTGTAATATTTTGTATTCATTTGCTCAAGTTAAACACACAGATAATGTGAAGTGAACTTGCAAACGAGAACTCCAAGGTACGTCACAAACCGTACAACACTATTGCATTCCACGCGCTGCTGCGGGAGGTGCGAGCACTGGCACTGTTGCTACCCGCACCGCGCCGCAAGCTCGTTGCCTACTCTGTCTCCGAGGTACGTCACACACCGTACAACACTATTGCATTCCACGCGCTGCTGCGGGAGGTGCAAGCACTGGCACTGTTGCTACCCAGACCGCGCCGCAAGCTCGCTGCCTACTCTGTCTCCAAGGTACGTCACACACCGTACAACACTATTGCATTCCACGCGCTGCTGCGGGAGGTGCGAGCACTGGCACTGTTGCTACCCGCACCGCGCCGCAAGATCGCTGCCTACTCTGTCTCCAAGGTACGTCACACACCGTACAACACTATTGCATTCCACGCGCTGCTGCGGGAGGTGCAAGCACTGGCACTGTTGCTACCCTCACCGCGCCGCAAGCTCGCTGCCTACTCTGTCTCCAAGTTACGTCACACACCATACAACATTATTGCATTCCACACACTGCTGCGGGAGGCGCGAGCACCGGCACTGCTGCTACCCGCACCGCGCCGTAAGCTCGCTGCTTACTCTGTCTCCAAGGTACGTCACACACCATACAACACTATTGCGTAATTGCGTTCCACGCGCTACAGCGGGAGGCGCTAGCATTAGCGCTGCTGCTACCCGCACCGCGCCGTAAGCTCGCTGCTTACTCTGTCTCCAAGGTACGTCACACACCATACAACACTATTGCGTAATTGCGTTCCACGCGCTACAGCGGGAGGCGCTAGCATTAGCGCTGCTGCTACCCGCACCGCGCCGTAAGCTCGCTGCTTACTCTGTCTCCAAGGTACGTCACACACCATACAACACTATTGCGTAATTGCGTTCCACGCGCTACAGCGGGAGGCGCTAGCATTAGCGCTGCTGCTACCCGCACCGCGCCGTAAGCTCGCTGCTTACTCTGTCTCCAAGGTACGTCACACACCATACAACACTATTGCGTAATTGCGTTCCACGCGCTACTGCGGGAGGCGCTAGCATTAGCGCTGCTGCTACCCGCACCGCGTCGCAAGCTCGCTGGCTACTCTGTTTCTAAGGTACGTAACGCACCATTTAACAAAGTGAAGCGCGCACCATAAACTCGTTGCCTACTCCGTCTCTAAGGTACGTCACTTCACTTTTAACACAATCTCATTCTACGCGCTGCTGCAGCTCACGCCGTTATTCTACAAGCTTACTATCAGCTTCTTGCTGCAAGCTTATTGCTGCATACTCCGTGCTACGTGAGCCTTCGCTCTCGACTGACTTCATACCTAACGTGACCATAAGTCCCACTTTAGACGGGACGTTCCCGATTTAAAGGTTTATGTCCCGCTGTCCCCAAAATATGTAAAAATGTCCCGTTTTGACAAACGATGGCGTAGCATCATGCAAACTCTGTCCCCCGTGCCATCATTTTGACACCGCTCGTACCAGGTTTGTTAGCATAGCTTGCCCAGTTTTGTGATTATTCTGAAAAGCTACATTTTTGAACTTAAAGTTTTGACGTGACAATTTTTAATTAATCTACAATTAATTATCAAATAACATAAGCTATTTCTAATTAGTATTTATTTGCTGTTCAGAATTCACTTTTGGACAATAAGAGATTCAAACAACTATGAGTTTTATTTTTAAAACTATAATAAAAAGCTCCAGATTGAATTTTAATAACGGCGACCATTCTCAACGGAGAATCTGTAAAGGACAGGATTATATTGCCAAAGTGTATGCGCAAGCACAGGTCTACTCTACTCCTATTCCGGGCTGCTACTGTAAATTTTGTGACAGAAAAACCCAATAAATAATTCTTGGCGCGACTCGGGTTTTGTACTCGGGACCTAATCATCAGCAATTGCGTTTATGACCATTAGACCAAGAAGGTAGTCAAAAGTGTTAAAACTATAATAATTTTAAAGGCGTCCCGCTATGAGGAAATAATAAATGGTCACTTTATTCACGCCAAAAGCCTGGTTTTTCGCCTCATACTAATTACTATTTATACAATCATAGTTATATTTCATTATGGAACATTTTGCCACAGGTTAGAAAGGAAGCGATCGTCTTCTCGAAAGCCCGGTAAAAAGCCCACGCGTGCCACTAATCGCTCAATTCAACTCCTTTTATATGTATGACAGCGGTATCGCTAAGGCTACTAGGTCATGACCGGTGTAAAACAAAGAAGCTCGCGGGAAATTTGAAATAGTTTGAAACAGTTTACGAGTTATTTTATTAGTTGATATTATTGATTGAGCAGTTTGAAAAGGCCAGCCTGGCATCTCGGCTTCTATGGAGGCTTCGCCACTGCTAAATATCATGAAGGCACAACGCGAATATTTTTTTGTGATCACAATGCGTTTTTATAAGGTGACAAATGGTAATAAGTGGATGATATGTAATCGATCAATAAGAATTATTTATAGTCTACTAGCCTGCCAGGCAGACGTTGTTCTGCCCTTTTCTACGACCCTGTCATGTCCTATTAAGAATCCTTAAATTCGCAAAAAATAAATTGTGGGTTATTCATGGGCAAAAAAACTATCCTATCTCTCAAGTTGGACCAAACTGCAAACAATCGGTTAAGTAGTTTAGGAGCCTATCGCGGACAAACAACGTGACACGTAATTTATATATATTAAGAAGATAATCCACAAAACGGCATATTTTCGCATATCTCACTTAAGTAGTAACCATGGAGGTTAGAGAGAAGGAGAATGACCGTGGAGTTTTTATATGTTTTGTTTTTATTTTATTTTTTTAAATAATTGTAAAGAATAAAAAAGACATATGTCACAAATAAGTAATTAAAATATTATTCATGTAATTTTGACAAAACATGTCATCGCTAACGTATTGTAAAAATGTAAATTGCTTTATTGAGACTTTTTTGTTTTTTAAAGGAACCGTTTGAAACGTAGCATTGACGCATACGCAGTACGGGTACGTACTGCGCATGCGTCAATGCGCTTGAAAGCGTATGTATTGTGACTGTCAAATTATATACAAATATAATTTGGAATAAAATAATATTGCGAACATGAATTGAAATGTAAGCTATCCTATCTCTCAAGTTGGACCAAACTGCACACGTTGTGCAAATTTGATCAAAATCGGTTAAGTAGTTTAGGAGTCCATCGCGGACAAACAACGTGACATGTACTTTATATATATAAAGAAGATATTGAATAAAAAATATTCAAATTTATTCTGTTCTTTCCCACTGCTACTCTTTCCAATAAAGGTAAAGTTATATATAAATAAATAAATAAGTTACGAAATGTAAATAAATGACTGATCATTGGTGATGTCAATCATGCATATATTAGTATATTTACAGGAATACCTTCAAGGTTCATAGAGATAACAACACATCTATAGTCTTCTTTTTATTTAACGTAGTTTATAGGTGTCAATTGACTGCGGTGGCCAATTTCCATCCGGGGTGCGGTCAGCTTATTTATCACTTCAGTTTATTAGTAAAAAGTATTTACAATATAATTAATATAGCTGCATGCTGCATGGCTGCAGCTATATTTAATTGTATTGTATTGTATCGAATGGGTCGGCTCGACCGGGGCAGGACCACGCTCTCACAGAATACCAGCGTCATATAGCTACTTAATGCTGCTGTGTTTCGTATGGTGAGTATAGACAACCGGAGACCCTTTTTAATGAAAAAAAAAAAGCATTCCATCTTATTCCTCAAGGCTGACAACGCATCTGCATTTTGATTCGCAAACGAGGATAGATATAGACGTTTATGGGCCACAGCAACCACTTACTATCAGGTCAACTTTGTGCTCGCTTGTCACCCTTTACTATAAAAAAAAATAAAGTTGATAGCACCTGCAATAATTTTGCTTGTCAATTAAATTTTATAAGAAAAAACCTTTCCTATTTAATATTTTAAAAACGTATAACGCTTTATTTTGATTAAGTAACTGAAGGCGAACGCTTTTTTAAAAGCTTATAAATGTAGGTTGCTTTTAGTCGTAATGAGCGGCTCGAGATGAGGATTTTCGTACCTACGATTCGCATGTATAATTGCTTTTGAAATTAATTAAATTTATAAAATTAATTTTATGTATTAGCCAAGCCTAAACTTGGTTTTATTGTTTATATTATTACTATTTGTATATTTAAAGGTATCTACACTTCAAGTTATCTACTCACACACAAATTTTTTAATAATCTATGAAGGTAATTTTACATCAATAAATTTCATGATAATTGTAGATGATATAACAGCTTTGGTAGAAAACAGAAGAGAACCTAAGTTAGGAAATAATGGACAAAATATCTAGAAAATATCATTTGAAAATAATCGAAATTAAGAATGAATTCATAAAAAAATTTAAAGTCCAAACGAACTATATTACAGTTATAATCCTCATATATAAAAAAGATTATATTATATTAAAATTTTGGAAAATGTTAACAGCTTTAAATCTTATGATAATAATAATGAAGTGAAATTCACTCCGGGTGTAGTGTCAAGTATTGCCGTAGTAAGAAAATCCTACAACAACAAAGAAATTATCTCAAATCTTAGAATGTCTTAATTAAAATAAGAAAAGAGTTTAAAAAATACTTCTGTATACGTGAACATTGAGACGAAACGGTTGGGACCAAATTGATGCCTTTATAATGGGGCATTAGAGAAGAATGGGTGGCATAACTTACAAAAAGAAATTTCAAAAAAGGGGTATTAGAAAAGATACCAGTTAACGATCAATAATTTCACCGACTGAAAACAGAAAGGACTGAGAAAACAGCAAATATAAACTCCTGAAGAATAGATGTGTCGTAATCTCCTGACCTCTGAGTAGTTCTATCAGTCCAAGGTAAACATACTCGTCGATAACTTCGAGCGTAGTGCTCACAACAACTACCAGCGTGGGTGTGACATGGACGTTAACCATGACCTTTGTTGTCCATGTTAATCTTAAAGACTTTTTCGTTGGGAGACACTATCATACATCACTGGTCATTTAGCATAGTGTTTAGGTTCTCCAGGGATTCTGTCAAAGGACTATATCATCAGTTAATCGAAGGTTATTACAGTATAATACAGTTACCGTAGAATACTGTAATACTTATGTAAGTGAGTGATGTACTCGCTATTGATGTTAATACCATATCTTTTCCACTCCAGGAACTTGAAAACGTCTTACAATGTAGCGGTGAAGAGTTTCGGGAGTAATATTATTACTAATTTAAAATTTATTCTTATGTTTTCAGAAACAATTTTTTTTTAATTTTTTTTAAACAAAATTTACTTCTAAAGACGGAAAACTAAGAAATTGGTTACGTTTTATGGAAAGCAAAAAAAAAACCATATATACGTACTCTGTTCGTCATAAAGACGAAGAGTACCGCCGCACGGTCTTGATTCTATTAAGATTATCGGAAATATGTTTATTGAAGCGTCTCCATTACTAAAAGCTAAAGGCTTAATGTTGGAACGTAAAATTTTTATTGTCGTTTTTCTTAGAAAACCTTTCGAGAGGATTTTTCGTTTCAAAATTTCTTAGATTGTGTAGGTTAACAGAAATTCAGAAAAATACAAATCTTTGTTTGAACAAAAGTTAATTCAAATATTTCCCTCGTTGATGGTGTGCGAAGCAACTATTGAATAATGCAGAAAAGTCTCCGACAGATTTTATAATTATCATGGCAGATGTATTCTTTATGGATAGGAGGTCATAGTACCTTGACGTAGTGTTGTGGTCCTGTATATCCCCTATATGTAACTATGCAGTGACATCATTGCTGAAGTAAGAAACTCGTTGCGACTATCTAAAGAGCTTATTTCAGTTGTTTCAATGCGGTTAAATATGTTTTACTAGTCTTAAAACTTTTTGGACACCTTTTTGGATGCCAAACCAGTCCGAGTAGACCCCATTGATCCTGACACAAGCACTAGAGTCCCTATAAAGAGTTCTTAATGCCTGTATCAAACCATCGCTCAACCCATATGAGTTCAGTGTTTGCCATAACACATTCCTGTCCACTCTGTCATAAGCCTTTTCCAAGTCCATGAATGCACAAAAAACTTATGAAATATCGGTACTCTCTACAAAAATTACTAACAAAATTTGCACGTATTGCAAAATGATAAAAAAACTAACTTTGTGTTTTATGTTTAAAAAATAAAGTTAGGTACATTACAGCGTAAAGCCTCTAAAAAGCTGAACATAAACGTCATCGGTATATTGCTTTTTAAGGGGGATATTTGCCATAGTCACCACGCTTGGTGGGGTTGGCAACCGCAGTATTTTATTATGTCAAATTGTTATAAAGATGACGCTGCCAATAACACCCTGTTTTAGTTTTCTTCTGACATCAATGGTATGCCAGCCATAAAAGCTCCTTCACCAAATTCCAACTTAACCTGGATTTTACCGAAACTTTATCTTAAAACGTTGAACTTAAATGTTTAAATTTTTTAAGTAAGTAAAAATGAAAAACGAGCAAACAGTCCAACTGACGGTAAGTGGATGCTGCAGCCCACAGAAGTTTTCTTATTTCATCATCATCATAATTACTGCCTATCTCAAGTCTACAGCTAAACCTATGTTCATGTATGTTCCCATGTCTTCTACAAGGAATAGCGCTTAGCACGGTCTTGAGCTACATGCATCTATTGACTTTCTGCATCACTTACTAGGCCGTCACTCCATCTAGCAACTTGAGACTTCGCTTGCCAATACGAGGCTACTAAATTCTGTCAATAAGGTTCAATTAATCAAAATTCTGATGAGTCGTAGCCCCTGAAGTCAAAGATTAAATGTCTTGTTACATGTAAAAAGGCCGCACAGCTTGGTGTTTGGGGGGGGGGGGGGAGGAGAGAAGACTGTGATAACTAGGGCGTTCTTCAAAACTAACAAAATTTACATTTTATTCATTTAATTCTCTCCTTTTTTAAAATTTCATTTTCAAAAAGGAGAGAAAGAAATATGGTACAGTGGGTGGTCGGGGGAATATGGAATGGTAGGTATATATAAATTATATAAATACATAGATACGTATAACTATATATATATATATATATATATATATATATATATATATATATATATATATATATATATATAATAGTGTAGCTAAACAAATGTAGAATATTTATATACATATGAATTTGATAGAATTAAAGTTGAAAATAATAACTTTGTACACGTTTCTTAAAAACTTTCTTTTTTATGTGTTTAATAAATAAAATTAATAATATCTTTATTATACCGATATTAAAACGCACTTTCATATGTACCTAACATATGAGAGTGCTCAGGATGTCAGCCATCTATCAGAACGCAATCCATTGGGTACTGAATGCTGTTTATTATGTTTAAAGTTTTTTCCTTCCAATATTAAATAATACAGCAATGAAGGTTCTAGTTTTTACAATATTTTGAATGTTTTTAGTTTATGGTAATATTGAAATTTTAGTTAAATAGTTAAATTATTTTGTGTTATTATTATTATAAACGTGTTAGAGTCATGCTGCAGCTATATTATGGATGCAGCACGAATGGGTCGGCTTGACGGGGGTAGGTATCGCGCTCTCACAGAATACTCCATTGTTTCTTACGGTGCGTGTTGAGAAACGGGCACCCTTTTTTGCTGCTAACGGGGCGTTATATTTTAGTCCTCAGGGTGACAGCGAATATCTATGTTGATTCTCAATCAAGGATAGATGTAGCTGTCTATGGGCCACAGCATCCAGATACCACTAGATGAGCTGTGCGCTCGCTTGTCACACATATTCAATAAAAGTAATTAAATATAAACAAAAACACTTTACACTAATATTTTGTGAGCGTATTCGATTAAAATATTCTTAACATTGGATTTACATATAAACTTACGTATATAGGCTATATACGTTCCACTGCCGGGCGCAGGTCTTCTCTGATTTCTGAGAGGGTTTTAGGGCAAGGAAATGTTTGCCGCACTGCTCCAATGTGTGTTGGTGAACTTTACATGTTTTCAAATAATTTTTTCTTATTTCTCAGACATGCACATTTTCTCACGATGTTTTATTTCGCCGCCGAGCACTTAGAAAATCAGCACTTAAAATTATAATTAACAATTTCATTGGTGCCGGCAGGGATCGAACCCGGGTTGTGTACTGTGGAATAGGCAGCGAGCGCTAACCATCTGACAGTTATCACCATATTATTATGTATACAATATTTTTGAATGACATATTATATGTGTTATAGAATAGGGATGACTAACGAGCTCACATTCCATCCGATGGTGAGTGGATGCTGAGACTCATAGACATTTACATCTATGAATATTAATAATTTCGCTTGTTTCGTTTTAAAAGCGGATCAAATGAATTGTTGTGGGAATAAATACGATAGAATATAATCATATTTATTCAGCCCTAGCGATCTGTCCGGGCTTAGAACGGGTGATCTCTGGATTCTACAACAGCGCCATCTACCGGGCCCAACTATGCATGTAATCTTCGCACAAGTGCAAGCAATATTTTGACAAAGTTTTACCGCAACATGATGAAGCGATTTGGCAGAGCAAATTTTTTTAAAGAAGAGGGGGCAAACGAGCATACAGATCACCTGGTAAGTGACTACCGCCGCCCATGAACAACTGCAACACCAGGGGAATTACTGTTTTTTTAGAAAGGACCTGTTTGGCAACAACACCATTATTCAAGCTCACTTCCTGCAGAACTAAAGGTAAATAGCTACCTAGTCAGTAAACTCAATACCGTACCTATTCGTTACCTACTCTGTAATTTTAATTTACTTTTTGTACTTAGTTCCTCTACGCGTACATTTTTTCGCACATGGCTCTTACGAAAAAGGCCTAACAAAGGATGATGTAGACTTCAAAGTTAGTGAGCCTACTTCCAGCAGAGCTAATAGAGAGGCAGTGGCCGCACTAAATCAACCTCAGTTTATCAGAAAATGGATTAATTTCCGAAATCGTCCTCAAATGGAAGCACTGTTTTAAGGTAAATCTCAAGATTTAAATTACATAACTACCTATATCATACTTATTCGTATGAATCTGTAGGCATGAATTATAATATATGTATCAAAAAAATAAGCAACTAAACTTCAAAAATTATGGCGATCTTGCCCGACGCAAATTTAAATTTGGTACCTCCTACCATCTCGAAGTAAACCATGTGGTTTGCATTGAATAGGCAACTAAGGGACTAACCAGGAGAAAGGCAGCATCGGTATGTGCCGTGTTCCAAAATCCCCAAACCAGCTAAGTGTGAGGTATAAGGCTAGACCCCTTATCAGAAGGATGTGCAAATAAATAGCAGTTGGAGTTACAGAGTTTGTCAGAAAACTACATAAATGGTAAATACTTTCATTTTACATAAATGATTTATTACTGTATCATGTCAACGTTAAAAAAATTACAACACATTAACATATTACAACATATTAAATAATTTTTCAGTCTTGACAATAAGCAGTCAACAAACAATATCTAGATCCTTAAAACAAATCAATATTAATTAGATAGCGGTATTAATTAGAAAAGGCGTTGCCGGACGTTTAGAAAGGAGTTAGCTCTTTTCTAGAAGTTCCCTAATTCGTATCGGTCTGGAAATTTCGCCAGTGGTAAACTATTCCACTGAGAGGTCGTACGCGGAAGAAAACTCCTAGTGAAACGTACAGTGGCAGATCGCCAAGCATCCAGATGGTGTGGATTAGACGTGTGACTTAAACACACGTGTGTGTGTATGTGTGTTTGCGCACGTGCGTGTGTGTATTGCGGGTGAAAGTTATATAAGAATTTATGTATAAGTCTAAAAACTGTGGTTTTAATTTTCATTATAAGTTATTTTTGTAAAAATTATAAAATGTCAGTGTAAAATGTACAGTTTTATTACAATCTATTTTATTAAGGTGCTAAATGTCTAATTTTTATTTAGTTTATTATAATAAATGTGACCCTAAAAATGCAAAGAATCTTCTTATAAAAGTTGTTGTATATAAAACAATAAAATTTTTAAAGCTTTGCTCTACATGCCTATTTACATACTTACTACTTACTACATGCATATTTTCATGCACCAAGTGTATACAATTTTTATGATTGACTTTATGTGAAATTATACAGTTAACTATTTGTGGGCTGCATTCTGGATAACTGAAATTGTAATTATTATTGCTATGGATTACGCAATAGCAGCAGAGTTCTGGGTAGCCAAACCCTTGGCTAAGTTAAAATATAAATAATGGGATAGCACATTGGCTATCGGTTTTAAACAATATTAGGATTTCTTAGTTAAATTCAATCAAATCAATCAAATCAATTCTATCATTCTAATTCTCATAATGAAATGTCAAAATGAAATTATTATTAAATGTCAATTTATTTATTATTACATTTAAATTATAACTTAGTTTATTTTTCTGTGGCCGACCCTGTATTTAAGGCAATTTAAACAAGATAACTTTATGCACATTGAAGTTATTAAAATACCTAATATATTTTAATAATTGATTCTTTTTTATGTTGCCTCTTCTCCCGACAACAATGGTTAATACTATTACTATTAGGGCATAATTTTAGCTTTAGGACATTTATAAGCTTTTACAGATAGATAGATGGGTACGAGTAGATGGATGGTATTTCGAATATTTCGGTACCTGATTTTCTGGGGTAAGGCGATTGCTCAAAGTATATTCCCTAATTATTTAAATATTTAATGCTACAAGGCTACAAATATATTATTTACCCTCCATTACCAAGAATTACGAGGTTTTAGTTTCACATCTAAAACGATTAACTTACCCAGTCACGTTTCCATTAAAAGGTTTTATGGTTGCAATCTAAAATCTATAGTCAAGCTTAGCTTAAATTACTTCTTGGGATATTTACATTAACACTCTGCACCTGGTAAGGGCCTTACTATAATACCTATTTGGTAGAAGGACACTACGTTTACCGGCTGTTTTTCAAGAAAATTGGTAAGAAAATCATTTTTAAATGAGTCAAGAATTACTCTCTGTCAATTTTTTAAATCAATGGTACATCGTCAAATTAACTATTACTATCATAATCATAACTTAATTATTACTATCATATTATTGTTCGTAGAAGTTATAGTTTTTAAAAATATGTCAGAGCGAGAGTACACATACCAATGAATTTAATGGAGCAACGATAAGGTTGATCGTAAAAAGACAAACACACGACAGAACACAAACAGAAGACACAAAAGACACACAAAAGACAGAAAACATTTCGCTATATTGTTCACTCGCATGTACGAACGAACGATGACAAGATGACAAGTGCAAATCGTTAACCCTCTCTAATATCATTCTTTTGTCTCGTTTTATTGATCAATATGATTTTAATTGTAACACGACATGATATCCTTTTATATAAAAGTTTCCCTACCATACCTAATATCACTGTTTGTTGCAATGTGTTTTCTATTGCCATCGGTATATTCTTGGTGGACTTCGAGGAGAGAGTACTTTTTACTTCTCCTGATTCTAAATGTATTAGTTATTCGGAAGCTTGGTAACAACCTGAGCTAAATTGGGTATAGATTAACGATCCATACTAATAGATTTTTAAACTGTGAATCTCGCCACCATCCTTCGCAGTTAGCTACCGTGGGAAAATGCTCTGTATTGCCATGTCAGAGGTGGCAGTCACTGACAAGATTAGCTACATCTTGAAGCGAGCTTTTACTCGTATATGATACATACATCAATCTGCCCTTTCGGTGGCTTGAGTCAGTCAGTTTTTACCATCTGTCAAAAGTAATAATCCTGTATAAAATGCAGAAATGTAAAATCTTGATTGTGAATGTTATTTTTCTTAAAAAGGACAGATTAAAAAATAAATAGAAACCCGCATTAAGAAAACATATATAGATGACAGATGCTCTTTTAAGTTTGGAGTTTTTAAACACATACAGGATAGTGTCCGCTACTGCATCAGATTTGACAGACCAAAAATTTTTTTAAAGGTAACAAACGAGCACACGGTCCAGCTGATGGTAAGTGGTTGCTGTGGTCCATATACATCTACATCTATCTTCGATTAAGAATCAATGCGTTTGCGTTGCGTGCAGATGCGTTGTCACCCGTGAGGGCTAAGATGGAATGCCTCATTTCCAGTAAAAAGAATCTCCGGTTTTCTACACTCACTGTACAAAACACAGCAGCAATAAGCTATTATTTTACGCTGGTATTCTGTGAGAGCGTGGTCCTTCGCCGGTCGAGCCGACCCATTGGTGCTACAACTATACTTCTAATATAACTGCAGCATGGCTCTACTACATTTATATAGTTTGTAAAAGAGCATTGACTCCTACCGTGGACGATTCGCAATGTTGTTGAAATTAAGCACATCCTGATTTCAGTAGAGAAAAGGGCTAACGTCGGCTTGGTATCCAATAATTAATAAAATTAAATCGTAACCTGATCTTACTACAGCTCTCAAGATACTATGAGTTCTTTTTGCTTTTTAAATTGGAGGTAGCCGTAGTTAACACTTTAATATTGGGTCGTCCAACACCACAGTTCTTTGGTGACCATGGGCTGGAATTTCAATTTAAGGCCGCCATTTTAAAATAATATAACAACTACGATATTTTTGTACTTGATAAAATATTGTGATAATTATATCAGTATATTTTTAATTTATTTTTGCCGGTAAAATATCCACCTCCAGACACTTACCATACGAATACAGTAGCATTAGATATACTGTAAGTACATACTGATATTCTGTGCCAGAGTATTATTTGTTGTAATGTTCGGCTTTACTTTATCAGTTTATCGATCAGTCATCTTTAGTCTGGTGCATAAAGATACTTGTTCAATGTACTGAACATTTACGTTTAGTTTTAGTTATTTTCATATAACATTGTTATAATATGACATTTTTTGGAGAAATACGGTGAGCTTAAAATAATTTTCTTATACAAAAGAGGGTCATACGGGTCATAATCACTTTTCTCTGGAGTGTCTCTTTGAGATAAGTTAAAGTAAATACCCAAATATAATAGGTTGGGGGTAAAAGTTGCTTTGTATTTTATATAAAAAATTCAAGACTTTATTTTATATGTGCAATTTTGTTTGATAACTTGTTGCCAATTTAGAAGTAGTCATATAATCTCGTTGCTATAAAAATCTTGGGATTTTGATCAAAGAAATGCGATAAGTAATTTTGACATTCCTTTCTTCATGTTAACCTAACCAAAGAATTCTGAAGAGACCAATTCTGAAGAGTGCAATTTCAGAACTATATGATGGATGAATTAACACTTCCCAGCCAAGCTCTCTCAATTTTTTCTGAGTGGCCAAAGATGTGTATAATCTGGCGTTATCATGAGAAAGACCACTCCTTTTCTGTTGATCGATATCGATCACTAAAAGTAAAGAGTAAAGTAAAGTTACGGCCTATATACGTCCCACTGCTGGGCTCAGGCCTCCCCTCATTTCTGAGAGGGTTTAGGGCAAGGAAGTGTCCGCCACGCTGCCCAAATGCGTGTTGACGAACTTCACATGTCTTCGAAATATTTTTTTTTCTTATTCCTCAGACATGCAGGTTTCCTCACGATGTTTTCCTTCACCACCGAGCATGTGGTAAATCAGCACTTAAAATTGCAATTAAACGAATATTCAGACCATCTTTATTAATCACTAATCACTGAACATCATCATACTTGTTACAAATTTATGGTCGTATTTTAAAATACGACCATAAATTTGTAACAAGTATGATACATAAAAAATCGCCGGCGGGGATCGAACGCGGGTTACTCGCGTTCTGTTATATTTACAGCGTGCGTTAACCACTGAGCTACCACGGCTCATTAGTGATAATTTTTTTTCAAAAATGGTTCAGTTACTTTACAGTACGGAGACACGATTACACGATTCACTGGGTTTCTTTCAGTGAGCTCGTATGGTACCCAAATAATGAGGCTTTTTGTATAGCTAGATTTTTCAAATGGGTCAAAACTGTTTTGTGGTCAATCCTCAAATCTTCGGCTACATCGTTACTACTTATATGCCAAACTTGCTCCACTTTTTAAAAATTGAAATTGAAAATGACATCGACTCTATCTGTATGAGGACGACCAGAGATTTTGCCATCAAAATTCCCGGACAGAAAACGCTTGACACAACTTTGCGTTACTCTTACTGAGGCTGCATTAGTTCCATAAATATCACTTTTTTTCCACGGCTTGAGTCGCAGTTTTCCCTTTTTTGTAATAAAACTCAGAATGTATCGAATTTCTTCGATAGATTCGTATCATTTGGCAACAATTGAAAAATGGCGGGAAAGGGTTTTAATGTACTTTCTGTATCGATGTATAAGCGGTCGAATTCCACCGCGGCGCTATTCCGTCAAAATTCAAGCTGTCGAATTTTACCGCGCGCACCAACAGCATTTTAAACCATTAAAACTAATATTAAGAGACTACTTTTCTGTGAAGAAGTTTGGCATTATAAAATAAATATGAAATTTTTAATACTCTAGTGCAATGAAAAACAGTTATACTATGGATATTTATTTATAATCTCTAATTTCAATTCGTACGTCATTTTCGCGTGAATGTTATTGTGTTGATTTTTGGATTTTTCTAGTCCGTTATTAGTGTTTTAGTATAGTGTTTTATTATAAAATTGTAATGAAAGGTTTTGTGTTAATATAATTTATCTTTTTACGTAAATAATTTCGATTAATATACATTGAAATAATTGTGATTTTCACGCTGCCGACATTCGCTTGGTGTATTTTTTGTTTTTGTTATTAAAATGCAATAGTCTTTTTGTAATGAAGCAAAACCTGAATTTTATATAGAAAATTTTGTATAGATTTTACAATGCTTTCTTCATAGAAAAGTAGGCTCTAAATATAAGTTTAGAGCTGTGGACGGGGGCGGTCGCATGCGACCGCTCGGGATTTGACGGACGCATGCGACTGCGTGGGAGTTTTAAGGGGACTTAGGGGCTAAAGCCTGTCAGATACAAACAGTACAACCAAAGAAGTTTTTCATCAATTTTATATACATAACAAAACATAACAAAATGGTATGTTTGTATAAAATATAATCCTATAATCTACCTAACATATTTAACTCAATACCGGAGATCAAACGCAGAAACAACGGCTAGCCACGTGCCTCGAAGAGCACGGAAATACCGACAACTTCCTGATTCCGGGCTACTGACAATTTCTTGACGAAAAACTTGCTAACTTAGTTTTTTGGTCCAACACGGGATTCAAATTTCAAACATCATCATTCATGATCAACTGTCGCGTTAACGACCACTAACAACCTCACTTACAAATACCGAGTTTAAAAGCCATATTTTAAAATACGACCATAAATTTGTAACAAGTATGATGATGTTCAGTGATTAGTGATTAATAAAGATGGTCTGAATATTCGTTTCATATTCGATATTTGGCATATTCGGCAGCTTTACCGAATATTAGTATTCGGCCGAATATTCGGTTAAATCACCGAACATTCGTTAAAGTGGTATCCAAAGTGTCCACTGTATTGAAATGATCAACAGTCGCGTTAACGACCACTAACAAGCTCTCTTAAGAATACCGAGTTCAAAAGCCATTTTTTAAAATACGGCTACATCTACACTGAACAAAACATCATCATACTTTATCATACTAAAGTATGATGATGTTCAGTGATTAGGGAGTATTGAAATAAAATATAATAGATGAGATGTTCAGTGATTTGTGATTAATAAAATATTTTCTACTTTATTGTGAGATAGGAATCAGGATTATTGAGAGAAATCATAGCCAAAATACTTATAGAGGAATTTTATTACCCGTGAAAAAATATTTGTATATTTTTGCGTTCGGTGTTTTCGTCTTTTTACCTTTTCCACAACATAAATATTAAATAGCAAGGTACTCTTCTTGCTATTCAATATTTATTGATGGAATATTTTACCTAACCTAAATTGAATATTATAACCGCTTGTGCCTCGCTTGTTTAAAATGAAAGTAAAAATAAAAATTTAGGTAGCTTCTTTTAAAATATATCTAGGTACTATTTTGCTTAAAACATTTTATATGCTAATATGTTAAAACATAATATGTGATTCGATTTTTGTAAAGAAAACTAGAAAAATAACGAATAAATAATGAATCTTTGCACCGTAGGCTATAATTAGCTCGTAAACATGGCAAAGGTGTACCAGCGAACTAAAGCAGGTTAAGTTGCATTCATTTTAATTAGTCGCAATTTCGAAATGCAAGAACGTTGAATTATACCTAGAGATTCTTTACGCGACTTTTGTGAAAAACATTTTAGTGTTCAGAAACATATTTTTTTTTTTTATAGAAGAGGGGGCAAACGAGCATGCGGCTCACCTGATGTTAAGTGACTACCGCCGCCCATGATCAACCGCAACACCAGGAGAATTGCGGGTGCGTTGCCGGCCCTTTAGAAAGGAGTAAGCTCTTTTCTTGAAGGTCCCCAGGTCGTATCGGTCCGGAAAAATCGCCGGTGATAAACTATTCCACAGAGAGGTTGTACGTGGAAGAAAACTCCTTGTGAAACGTACAGTAGTGGACCGCCAAGCATCCAGATGGTGTGGATGGTATCGGGACGTTTGCCGTGTCGTGCGTTCACGAAATTTGGCGGCTGGGATTAATCCGAACAATTCCTCAGAGCACTCCCCGTGATAGATGCGATAAAATACGCAAAGAGATGCAACATCTCTTCGCAACGCCAGTGAATCGAGCCGATCGGAAAGCACTCGGTCGTCGACGATTCGAGCCGCTCTGCGCTGGATGCGGTCAAGTGGAAGGAGCTGGTACTGGGGAGCCCCAGCCCAGAGATGGGAATAGTATTCCATGTGCGGCCGAACCTGCGCCTTGTAAAGTTGCAGGCGGTGTGCCGGCATGAAATACTGTCCCGCTCTGCTGAGCACGCCAAGCTTTTTAGAGGCCAATTTGGCCTTCCCTTTCAAGTGACCACGAAACTGCACGTCACTCGATATGTCGACGCCGAGGATTCCGATACTGGCTGAGGCAACAAGGGGAGTGCCTTAAAACTGAGGGGATACGACAAAGGGGTTCTTTTTAGCGGTTAACGCGCAAACTTGTGTCTTCTGGGGGTTAAACTGGACTAGATTTAGTCGTCCCCAATCCGAGACTCTGTTTAGCAAAGACTCGACTTCAGACACAAGTTTGTCCCGGCACTCGGAGACGACGCATATTTCTAATGACCAAAAATAAAAAAAAAACTAGCGGTTGTCAACCCGCTTGCTAAGCGTGGCAACTATGATATAAATACTTCCATTACGAGGCAACCTATGGGGGAGGCTTATGTGAACATAGGCCCTAGACTTTAATAGGCTGTAATGCTAACAGTAACGGATAAGAACTTTATAATGTACACGCTTCGCTTGTTATGTTATGCGACTTACGTATCTTCGATTCAAATTAAAATACTCTTTGGAATTAGCTTTGTTCATTCCCTTACTTAAAATGAAATTCCACTGAGCCGTGCCTACTTTAAACGAATATTTAACAATTTAAATCGGGATCGCGCAAGTAAAAAGCGTTCTTATGAAGAAATAACATTTTTAATTAAATGAATATATTAAAGATAAGAATGTTTGGACATATTGAGTTCTTTTGGATATTTTTTCCTTATTTATATATTTTATAAATATTAATCACAACCGTCGGTAGAAAATCGTCTACTGGCCGCTTATTCTTTCAAGGTTACATTTTCTTTTAAAACTGTTGAAACTATATCTTAAAACGATGCCGTCGTAAATATTTGATATACGAGTACCTGTAAGTCTTTCTGCAAATATCATACTTTCAATCTTTACTACCATCACCATTTTTAAATGTATGGTTTACTACCAACTTACGCATTTTACTCACTATGCCGCAGAGTATCAATTGTTGTGTTCTGGTTTATCGAGTATATCAAATTCGGTGTCAAAATGCATATATTACTAGCTTTAGCCCACGACTTTGTCCGCGTAGAAGAAAATGGTTCTAATAGGATTTTTAATTGGTTCTTTACATTATTAATTTTGTTATAACATATAAATTATTATCTTATAATATTTGAATACTTATAAAATATAAAATATTTACTGTAGTGTAGGGATTTAAAGGTTAAATAAACATGAAAATAAAATAAAATTTTGTTATACTTTATGAACACGAAGCTCGGCCTTTGATTTAGTGAAAGTGACAAGGGGTTATTATCTTTTTACAACGAAATCAAAATACTACACTTTGTAAAAAAAATCAGCTTTCTCTTAAGTCTACTTCCGCTACCTTAAGAGTTTGACCTTAGACTTTATTTATGGTTATGGCAAAGCATACTTTGATAGGAAAATAAGGTAAGTTTCATTCAAATAATCTAAAAACTGAAATTTCGAATTATAATCCGATTTAAATATTCTTTTATATTTGACAGTCCAATTTTATAAAGTATTGCATTGCACCAAGCTTTCATGTAAATTCAACGTTTTGAGTTTTTAAACATGTGTCATAATAAAAAAAAATATTCAAATCAAAAGTACTAAGGAATTAACATCAACTTCGATGCAAACCACCCTTTTTTTTACGGGGGGAAATCCTCATGGACTGCCTCTGCCTGGGGAAAGGTGGAGGGGTCTGCCGGACTCTTACCGGCTAAAACCGCCCCGGTGTCTCCTCGCACGTTCACGCGAGGGGCCGCGGGAATCCAATTCCGCAGCCCCACACTAGTGCTGGCCCGGTCTGTACGGGTCTCGTCTCCTGCAGGGGGTAGTGAGGGGTTCAACTACCCCGTGTATCGCCTCAGAGGCCCGTCCCCGCTCTTCCTCGCGCCATCGATATAATGACGCAAGTACTTTCGCCTCTAGGTCCCAGGGCGGGGATCCGGCCTGGACGCAAGCCGTCTCGTAGGAAATCGTGCGATACCCGCGGATGACTCTGACGGCCATCGCCCTCTGCGCTTTGCGCAGAATGGCGAGAGTGCTGGCCGTCATGTCCATCGCCCATACAGGGGCCCCATACAGGGCCATGGACCGCATGATTCCCACGTACAACCGCCTACGGGCGGCGCTCGGCCCCCCAAGTTGGGAAGCAGCGTTGAAAGTGCGCCAGCTGCACGCATCAGCTTGGGCGCCAGCCGCAGGAAGTGGGGCCCAAATTCCCATCGGGTGTCGAGCACCAATCCCAGGTACTTCATGGTGGGCTCGACAGCTATCCGGGCCCCGCTAAAAACGATGTGCGATCCCGGCGGTGGCGCGCGTCGAAGGCCATGAAACATCATGGCCTCCGACTTGTTAAGGGCCACCTCCAGGCCCAGGCACCGGATGCGGTTCACCACTTGTGAAACCGCAGCCGTGGCAACCAACGCTGCTTCCCTGTGCGAGCTCCCCCGGGCAGTGACGAGCGTGTCGTCTGCATAACACGTCAAGTCAGCGCCCGACGGGAGCTCACCTCTCAGCACCCAGTCGTAGCCGATGTTCCACAGGAGCGGTCCCAAGACCGATCCCTGCGGAACACCGCATGACATGACGCGCCGACCAGCGCTGTCACGTCCCCAATACGTGACGCATCTCTCCTCAAGGTAAGCCCCTATTGTGCGGCGGAGGTAGGAAGGCACGCGATGGTAATGAAGCGCCTCCCGAATACAACTCCAGGGTAGGGTGTTGAAGGCGTTGGAGATGTCTAATGACACCACCAGCACCACCCCACCCCGGGATACTGTCTCCTCCGCCAGGGCCCTCACGCGCGTAATAGCGTCTATGGTGGAGCGCCCGCGATGAAAACCAAACTGGTTCTCGTCCAGGTCTGGCCCCACTCTGCACAAGTGGCTGACGAGGCGATCTGCGATGATACGCTCAAGAAGTTTTCCCGCCTCGTCGAGCAGCACTATGGGCCGGTTCGCGGACGGTGAGTACGCGGGGCGCCCCTCCTTCCTGAGTAGGACCAGCCTTCCCTCCTTCCACACACTGGGAAGCTGACCCTGCTCGAGACATGCCGTGAAGAGCCCCCTCAGCTGGGGCTCCAGCTCCTTCAGAGCCAGGACGAGAGCTCGACCAGGGACTCCGTCGGGTCCGGGCGCTGTGTTCTTGGCCCGAAGTCGCGCCATGGCCGCTCTCATCTCTGCTTGCGTCACCTTGGGGACATCGGTGCTCTCCTCCTCTGGAGAGTCTGTGGCTGAGGGCGAAGCCATCGCCAGGGGAACGTGTCCCACTCGTTCAGGGAAGAGAACTGATACCACCGTCTCTACCAACGGGGGTAGCATTGTTTGCGTTAGTGGAGGCGCCCAGGAACGCAACTTGCCTCGTACCCAACGGTAGGGGCGCCCCCACGGATCCCGATCTAGGGACCCTAGCAGCTCCTCCCTGGCACGCGACTTCGAGTCGCCGATGGCCAGCCACAGAGTCTCCTTAGACGCGCGGTACACCTCATACAGCGCGTCCTCCTTGGCGGAATCCCGTCGACGCCGTCTCCGGTATCGGGTGTACCGGCGACGGGCCGCCACGCACGCTATGCGCAATTGCGCATTGCACCAGTACACCTGGTGCCTTGCGAACCGTTGGCGGACACGGGGCATGGACGCGTCGCAGGGGCAACGCTAACGACTGAACATTTACCCATCAGCCATGCAGCTCCTCACGGCGTGCCACGCTTGAGCTTCGGGTGATTTTTTATAGAGGTTATCATTCTCGTGACTCTAGGCGGTTAAGCCAAGAGCCATCAACCCCTCAGGCGCCGCGAGACATGATCCACGACACGCCAAAGTGATTCCGAGTTTCGAACAGTGGCAGAGTCGATACGGGTTCTTCCCACGCCTGCCCAGAGACCGGGTGAGGGAACTCTGAGCCCGTTCAATTCCCGTGATGACGGGTTGCCCGGCGTCAGCAAAAGCCGAGTACACCTGGCATCTCAACGCGCATGTTACATCCTCTGTTCCTCAGTGGAGAGGATACGGGAAGCAACTAGCAGGTACCTGATTCCATTCGAAACCAGAGGTACGCCCAAACCCAGTCACTTTTGGTCCGTGACGGTTTCCCGCTACCCCTCATATCTGAGTGGCATTTCCCTATCAGCCACCTGGGGACGCGCCCGATTGGAGGACTGGCAACTCCACACGGGATGCAAATCACCCCTAAAATAACTTATTACCCCTTTTTAACCACGTTAGGCGATGAGTTTCAATAAAATACGTGGTTTGTTTGACTGTTAAAGAATGTTTATTATTCAAAATTTGAAGTAGATTGTACCAAGGAATCACGTTGTTTTTTTTATATTTCTATGCGTTGTACAATACAAAACTTGCCTCCGTTTTCATCACCCTGTGTTAGAATTTTGAAAAATCCTTTATTATTGGATGCCTACGTCATACAAAGAACACACCTTCCAAGTTTCAGGTCTCTACGATCAGCGGCCCTAGGCTGTGCGATTATCCGTCAGTCAGTGGTTCAGGGCAAAGCATTTTATATGTAAGTATAGATGTAAAGTAATGTTGGGTTATTTGTTGTTTGTAAGCATTTTTAATAACGTTGTAATTATTAGCTTAGGTAGATCAAGCGCTAGTTCCTCAGCGTGAATTGCATAATATACGAGCAAACCAAGTTCTATTTCCGTTCCTTTACCAATAAAATGGTTAATTGCAATCTTTAACTTACCAAAAGCGACTGCATTCGAGCAAGTTATTATCGTTTATTTGTGTAACAAGAATACCACTTTTTGCATAACAGAAATTTTCTGGGGTTAACATTTATTCATGTATGGGCCTATATCATAGAAAAAAAACGAGAAAAAGTCTTTCTTGCTATCAATTTAAACCACCACAGAAATAAAGACGGATCGCCACGTACATTTCAAGTACTGCAGAAACTAAGCCAAACACATTCTCAACTTATTGTAAGAACACCCACTTAAGTACACATTCACATTCAAAATGATTTGCAGCCAACAACATGGGTTGAGATACATATATATGTGTGCGTATAGCAATGAACTTTTACGGGATGACAAAGAAAGATGGGTGCATGAAATCGTGTCAAGAAGTTATTTTTATGGCATTGAGCGACAAGCGAGCACACAGTCCACATAATGGTAAGTGGATGCTCCCCATTTATCCTCAATTAAGAATCAAAATGCAAATGCGTTGTCACCTCTGAGGACTACAGACAGCAGCATTAAGCTACTACTATTTTACGCTGGTATTCTATGAGAGCGTGGTCTTGTCTCGGTCGAGCCGACCCATTCGTGCTACGACTATAATATAGCTGCAGCATGGCTCTACCACGTAAAAATGTACATTGAGCATGATTTCGTTATCACTTGAAATGTCAATAGACCTCCACTCAATATTACAATTCAAATACCCAACATTACCCATTTTATTTGTCAATCATCAACTCAATGCTCATTAACTCTGATCGCTCGGCCAAGAGGCCATTTCATAAAATTAAAGTTGTTTTATAGTCCTTAACTTTTAATAGAAAAACGATTTTGTCTCTGTATACTTTGTAACTTCGTTTAAAAGTAAAGAAAAGTAATTAAGGTTAAAAGCTTTTAGTGATTGAAACTTCTAAAGATCTCCTGCCAAGGGTCAAATTTTGTTGTGAACTCATTTTTTTTCCAAATCAGAATATTTATTGGCAGTAAACTGTGTATGTACAGTTTGCGGGTGACATTAAAATTAAATGTTAGACGGTTTGCCCATATCAATCAGACTTCAAGTTTTGTTTCTCAATCATATGCAATAATTGAGAAACAAAACTTGATATAAATTATTTGGTATTAAAATATTCGTTTAAATTATAAAAAAAAAATCATTATGTATTAACCATTTCTTGAGTCGTACTTTAAATTTTGGCAAGTACATGGATTTTATATCAGGTGACACATGATTAAATATTTTAATACCTCTGCAAAAGCTGCTCTTATAACACAGTACCCGGTTGACCGATTGTATATATATATATATATATATATATATATATATATATATATATAGTATATATAGTCCCTGGTTGACCGAGCTTTGCTCGGTATTTTTCGCTCGGTTTTTTTTAATTCGTGTGTTTTGGAAATTATATTTATAGATACAAATTACATACTGATGAAATACGAATAATATTTTTTAATCTTAGCGACATACTAGAAAAAACTGAACTGGTTATTTGAATAAAAAATCATGAGTGCAATTAGTTTAATTACAATTATCGTGTTTTTAAAAAATACTAAAAAAGGTCTCTAAAAATAGATTTTATCAAAAAAGAAAGGAACTTGAAAAAAAAATTAAAAAAGTCTGTCTGGACTCGAACCATGGTATTACGATTTTGTGACCGCCCAATGTACCAATTAAGCTATTTGTAATCATTAATAAACTGTCAAAATTTACTTTCTTATTCTAACGACATTGTAGCAGTTTTTCATTGCCTAAAAACACGGACAAAAATACATTTTCCAAAAATAAATCCTAGCTAGATCTATTTATTGCCCCAGAAACTCCCTGCACACAAAATTTTATGAAAATCGTTGGAGCCGTTTCCGAGATTCCAAATATATATATATATATATATATATATATATATATATATATATATATACAATAATAGCTCGTTTAAAGGTATAGGATATAATTCTTAATTATGGGTGTATATAAATTATGCTTATATTTACTGCGTATTGGACGTGAATTAATTTGAAAATTTATTATTAATAATCTGACAATAGTTGCCATTCTTTTTGATAAAAAGTGATATTTCGAAAATGTAAATATATGTGAGAGTGAGAATGCCTTTTTCTTCGATAACATTTCTTAGAGTTTCATCTGAGTACATGAGTGCAGATTGAATGTTGACTGCACGTTTCTAGAATCACCCCAGAAAATAATACCCTAAAATAATAGAGGTCTGCAGGTCAGCATATTTCAGCCAGGTATATATGGTACCTGGAGTGAAATAATAGGTATACCTGGAAAGAAATATGCAGACCTTGATACATTAACGGAAGTTGTTTCTGCTAATATGGATAATGCGTAACTGTAGTTAGAGATTTTTTTTTATTTTTCAATATGAGTTTTCCAATTTAAATAACAGTCTATGGTGACTCCAAGAAATTTAATGTTATCTACTATTTCTATTTGGGTGTATTTATCTGCTATATATTTAAATTAAGATTTTTTTTTGCAATTTCTGAATTGAATTTATTTTAGTTTTTGTTATATTTACGGTTAAATTAATTTGTCTGAGCCATTCAACTGCTATTTTTTAGGTTTTATTTACTTTATTTTCTAAATTCATTTGAGTATCGGCTATATGGTCACATCATCAGCGAACATAACACATCTATTGTCGGTGAGTCAACGGGTTATAAATATAATCTATGTATATGGAAAGGAGGTAAAAAGTAGGTATCTGTGGCTTGTGTTTGAGCGTTAATGGTAGCAAACTGAGTGTTAAATACTTCAGCTATAGAACTTGCATCCCTGATATTATTATTATTAATAGTCACATTTTAATAGTTGTTTTGAGTATGTTTTGTGCAGTGGTTTGCTTTTTATTAAGTGCAGTGTATATTTATTTTTGTTGTTACTATTTTTAATAAACTTTTTATTTGATTTTTGTTTAAATAAAAAACTAAAATGCTAAAATGTTATGGATTTTAAAAAACTGCTGTATCCTATTATATGATATTAATTATTTTTTTATATTTTAGTATTCTCTGATGTAACTGTCTTTTAGTTTTGCATGCTCTTTTAATGCTGTCTGCCAATTTGATTTTTTCCTGAATGAGATTCTAACCTTTTCTATGGGTATACAAAGATCGTATATTAATTTGAATAAGCTAATGAAACTATTATACGCCTAATTGACATCACGATACGAGAAAACTCCAGAAAAACTTAATTGAGAGAGATATTTTAGAAATATATTTAAGTAAATACTCATTTTCATTTCCTCTATGTACATACCAATATTTTTCAATATAACCTTGATTACATGGTACGTTTATGTATTGTGTAGAGTGATCAGATAAGCCTAAGTGTAAAACTTTTGAGCTGTAACCTTTTATATTTTTTATAACATTGTCTATGCAAGTTTTCGATTTTATTGTTATCCTAGTTGGTTCATTTATAGTTAGTTTTAAGGTATGTTTTAATAAAGTGTTTTTAAAAAGTGATCATATTTTCAAGTATATTGATATTTAATTTTATTAAAGTCACCGGCTATAATTACTTTTTAGTCATATATCTTGAACGTACAGTAATTCTATGTAATAACAAATGCAACGTTTTTAAAAATACTTCAAACTTGAGTCTTGAGTTCTGTAACAGCAAACAATAATATGATTTAATTCTCGTAACTGTATACCATAAATTCTATGTTTTTATCTAAGCTTAATTGATTTATACAAGGAAGTGAAATAAAATCCATACTATTTAGAATATGAATACAGAACCCTTCTCTGGATGCGTTTCTACGGTTGCTTACTCATCAACTTTATAGTCTGCAATTTGTAAAAATTTTGCATATTGATTTTTTTAAAAAGTGTCACTAATACACATTATATAAATTTTTTCCATAGTTAATAGAACTTCTATCTGGCAGAATTTAGACTTTATGCCCTGAATATTCTGGTGAAGTATATTAATACCGGTCAAAACTGTTTGTGCTTGCATATTATTTAGTTTATTGCTAATATCCTGTAAAGGAACGAAAGGAGCGATAAGCTGGCAATCTTCCCTTCACCGGACTATCAAGACAAGAGGTACCTTTAAAAACAATATATGTGTTTTTGGCTGTTCTGTTGCATTATCTGACATTAATTTATTTAAGTCATTCAAGATAATATATTCACCATTTATATTTATTTTGCCTGAGTATCTCGAAAACATATTTGTATACATATGAATATTACAAATGTTTGTTAAGTCCAGAATACAGCAGTGTTTTTGTATTTTACTATCTGAGAATAACAAATTAATGAATTGTTTAATTTTTTTATTGAATACATTAGAATTATAGCAATATTTATATGTCGGTAAATAAATATTAATGTATGTGTGTTGTAAAGCAGGATGTGTTGCTTTAAGATATATACAATATTTTAATAACTTTTGGAAATATTAAAATCAGTATCTCCTATCATAAGTATGCAAAAATCGAAAAGAGTGAAATTATCGAGTTTCTCCTACAAACCACGTGACATCTGGTCTATGTCGCCACTTGGTGTGCGATGGCAATCTCTCCATGCTCTCTGCTCCATGAGGTTGTCTCTTATTATTGAAGATTGCTTGTGGTTACTTAAACTGCTGATTATACATATATTGGACTTAGTGTAAAATGTGTCGTCTCTGTATAATTAGGAGACTTACATGTATAATTATTGATAAATAAATGATTGAATTCTTTAAAGTTGCATATTATTCAAAGTTTATTTTATATTCTCACGGTGTTTATAGCTTCAATTCGCAGATACTTTTGTAAAATTCCAAATATAGTAAAACATAGGTATTATGCACCTTAATTAATTCAAACGCCTTTCAAAAGTCCACTATTGAACATAGGTCTTCCCCATAGATTATCTCATACATATTTGATAGTTGTTATTCACTTGGCACGTCATCCCACCCTAACTGAAGTTTTTTTTGTTATTTTCAAATGTTGTCATTATTATGGTTTTATGTACTCTGTCATTTAGCAATATTTACACTTCGATATAGGGTTTATCTGGGTAATGTGACCATTTATTTTACCTCTCAGAACGGGACGCCTTTTAAATTATATGTTTAAAAAACACATTTTCGTGGAATATTTAATGATAAATATGAAAATGAGAATTAATCGTTTTCAGTCTGATGGGCTGAGATTTAGTATTTTTCAAAAGAGATAATAAGTATAATTCAGATATTAAATGTTATTGAATGATAACTTATTGTAGATCAATATTTGTTGGTATACTTGTTGGGGAGGCCTACGTTCAGCAGTAGACTTGTGAAGGGCTGTAATGATAATGATGATGATGATGACGATTATTTATTGTATATTGTCACTTCGAGCGACAAGCCTTGCATGCTTGTCAAAGCGGAGTAATTTTTACATATTTCCGTGACAGCAGCACACATAGCTTTAAAGCGAGCGGGACTATCCCACTCAAACTTGACATATAGTCACGTTAGATATAGGTATCAATAATAGACCGTTGAATAAAAAGTATAAAAAGTTTTTTGTTTTACTTCCTATGCCCGTAAAAGCGGTATGGGCCCCATATTGTAGATTTATGGACCAGCTTCGTTGTAGTGAGGATTTATTTTAATCGTTACGTTTGTCAGGTTACTCGTTGGCAGTCTGAGTATTTTACGTAGGGCATGCAAAAGGCTTTACCTCTATTAATCGGAAGCCAGAAGCTTTTTTGGACGTTTTTTTATAAACATCACTTACAACGTTCTCGGGGAAATTAGTGGGAAAGGTTCTGGCGTAAGCGCTGCCACTTGTAAGCGGAATTAAACAAAATACTTACATTTAATATATTTTGTCTTATTTCTGAAATATCTTACTTAGGTCATTTTGTATCAAAGTAGTGAAAGATGCTGTGGGTATTGCGTCATCTTACGAGTAATCTCCACGTCTTCGTGCACCCGAAATGCAAATAAAAAAATTAACATTGCTTATTCGTCGCGCAAAACACAAAGCAGATCACTGACTTTTCATGCACGGGTATGCGTGAAGGGTGGGTAACCCTTCACGCATACCCGTGCCTCACGGTCAAGTACGGGTTATGTCGAACTCGCACAAAATAAAACCTAATGTTGTTTCACTTTAGCTGAATAAAAGCAGAACCCATTTATTTATTTTTTGAGTTTTTAACAAATGCGAGGTAAGTAAGTGACAAATGGTAGATTGGGGAGCTTCGGTAAAGCAGACGTGAAGTTATAAATTATTTCAAAGGTATGACTTTGGTTCGCATTTCTGATTTTTCGTCAATATTTTATGGTATGTCATGGTATTTTTTGGATAAATCATAAATTGATGATAACTCAAAAAAGTCGTGGGTTCGAACCCGCCAGTCGACTACTGGCGTGAACCACTCGTAACACAAGCGATTTAAGCTTACCACGAGTGGTTAAGGAGAATATTAGTAACGTTGTTAATATTCTTTAAAAAATTACAAGTTACCATTTTATGTAATTTAGAAACTTGCAATTTATCGTTGTAAATTGTGTAATCATACTTATGCAAGTTATTCATGCTTGGATGTTTAAGCATTTGTTGCGACAGGAGCGAGCGAATTTTTAAACTGCTCATTAAAACGTATAGCATGATTTAACGAATGCAGGTGAAAATGAAGAGAAAATGATAGCAGCCTATATAGGCAAAAAATCTTCACCCGCGTTGAAAGAAATGTAGGTCTGCGAGAGTGCAGTTCGCTTGTAAAGGTATGCGGGTAATTGTTAATATTTACGGTTCGCTGTAGTGTGACTGTAAGTAATAGAGAAATGAGTTCGAATATTTCCGAATTTCAAAAGTTTTAAGGTTTAGGTCTTATGAGATGGCTGAGGTAAATACACGGAAAGAAAGATCTTGTGACTTCCAATAGATGACAATTGTTAATATTTTATATAATTAGCGATGAGTCTTTACTTCGCTTGGGTAGAGTCTATTAAAGTGGTGGTGGTAAATGGTTATGTCGGTTGGAGTGGTTGGAGGTGGTATTTAAAGTAGATTATCAGAGATCATTTAATTTTATTTTAATTACAATTTTTTATTTTTGGAAAATGAATTCCCAAGGTTTTGGAATAAAATAAAGCTTAGATTACTTCTGGCATTGCTCTCTATCTGTTCAAGAGGTTTCAGTTCAATCGATTCTGCTATTTCGAAGGTTAGCACGGACAGACAGTATACCTCATAACCTGAAAACTTTGAAAAGTTGTACAACCAGTGCGTGTTGCCAGTGATGACCTACGGAACCGAGACGTGGCCTTCACTGCTGGCCGTATGAAGATGCTAAAAGTCGCTCAGCGAGCTATGGAGAGGACTATGCTTAGAGTTTCTCTGCGTGATAAACTTAGAAATGAGGATATCCTCAAAAACAAAACAACTTGGTTTATTTATGTCTTAATAGCATGCAAATAACCCCTTGAATTTAATAGTAGCCAGTTATTTCAATTATACATACAGACTTCGTTTTATATATGTGTATAGAAAATATTATAAATTTACAGTTTCACTATTCCAATCGTTATAATATTTCAAATATAACATCACATATAAATCTTGACAAGTTAACCGCTTATCCTTTGATAAGGGGCAACAATTTCCCTGAAAGTGTTCTTAGTGAGCTCATACAGGCATTTGGTGATTTATACTGTTTCATTTAGTTCTTGCAGAAAGGAAATATTACTTCATAAGGCGTTGTAAATAATCTTCGAATATTACACCAGCAAACAACATTTAAAAAGAAAAAAATATTTAAGTGTCATAAAAATATCATATTTATTTATTGTGTATGTATTTATTGTGGGTATTTGTGTATATATATAAAATAATATTGTATGCACGTAAGTAGTAATGTAAATGTATATATATGTGTATTGTATTTATTATCATTATATTATAATTTAGTATTTTTTCCTTAAACCTTTAATTTTTTTTAATTATGAGTTTTGCACCCATCACTAGATTCTCTGCACAAACCAAAGGTAGACTGGTAGAGAATGCCTTTAGGCATTAAGTCCGCCGTTTTGTACATTCTTTTATGTGTGCAAATAAAGCTTAAATAAATAAATTAGGAAGACGTTACTGCCCATCTCCTCGTTTGTGTCGGTCCGTGGCATCTTACGACACCCACGGGTCGATATGTGGTAGTGGGTTTTCTGAAACCGCGACAGAACAGTCAACAACAAATCAAAAATATACATTTTATTTTTCTGCTTTTACTTTTAAGTTCCTACGTCTTATCGTGCTTTTACTCTAATCGATTAGATTGAACATGGACGTATCTGCGATCAGTCCCACGTCAGATCACACGGTAAACGTAATAGTTAAAACTTGAATTTCTTGAGATTATTCTCTGATGTAGGAATTGGTATGCTGGCATCTTTTGTAGGGATCATGCTAAAGAATAATACGATGACTAAGTATCGGTCATTGTAGAAGCGTCGGTGGGGGTCATTGTAGAAGCGTGCTCGTCGCGACCCCTGCCAGCCCTTTTCAGGGCTGCAATTCTACACAGCTGCGCACCCATGCGAACGAGGGTTAGGGCGTCCCCCCAAGGCGACGCACACCAGCTCGTCCCCGTTGGTGTGGAATGCAGCGCGCAAAGCGGCGATGGGGACCGCCACCCGTCACGCACAGCCCGACACGGCGGAAGGTGGAGGACGGAGTGCAGACTTGGCACGTGGAATGTTAGAGGAGGCATGAGAGATAAGACGAATGAGTTGATCGAAATAATGAAAGAAAGAGAATTAGATGTCGTGTGTATGTCGGAGACCAAACGGAAAGGCAGTGGTATTGAAGAGCTCCCTGGCGGGACGTTAGCTATATGGTCCGGAGTCCCGGAAAGCGAGAACGCCTGCCAAGGAGTGGGAGTGCTGTTGTCGTCCCGGTTGGTCGATCTTATGACTGAATACAAGGTTGTGAACTCAAGACTTCTCTGGGTTCGCTTCAAAATGGGACTGACGAAGTTATTCCTTTTGGCTGTTTATGCGCCGGTAGCTTCGTCGTCCAGGGCTGAGCTGGAGGAGTTTTGGGAGAATGTAAGAGAAGTTCTAGATTTGGTTAAGGGAAACGAAAGAACTGTTGTATGTGGTGATTTGAATGGATGGGTAGGTATCGCTCGACCAGGATACGAGTCGGTGCTTGGAAAGTTTGGAGATAAAAGGGTTAATGATGCTGGCAAGCTTATACTGGCTGTATGCAAGGAAAAGGGTCTTCTTGTGACAAACACTATGTTTAATCACAGGAAGATCCATATGTACACTAGAGAAAGAAAGAATGAGAGAAGTATGATTGATTTGTTCCTGGTGGATGACCGACTGCGAAAACAGGTGATGGATACACGAGTGTTCAGGGGTGCTGACCTGGGAACGGATCATTATCTAGTAATTACTAGATTTAGGGGTTTGTTCGCGGGTTGGCGCCACCGGACGGCAGTAACAGAACCACAGTCGGTCTGTCGCATCCGAAGCTGGAAGCTTCAGGAAGCGGATACTAGGGACAAATATCACACGAGGGTAGCCGAAAAGCTTGACACCATCGATGGCAGGAAAGAATGTGTGGAGAGAACATGGCAGAACCTTAGGGATGGAATGGTAAGTGCAGCGGAAGAAGTATGTGGTACGACAAAAAGAGGTAGTAGTAAAAGAAGAGATGCATGGTGGAATGACGAAGTGAAAGAAGCTGTAAAAAAGAAGAAAAAAGCATGGTTAGACTACTTGGCCTCTAGTAACGAGCATATGAGCAGCATACGAGAGATAAGATGAAAGAAAGATATAAGCTGCAGAAAGTTCATGCGAAAACACTGATTGAGGAAGTACGTGAAAGGTGTAGAATAGAAGCGGACGAGAGGCTGTCGCACAACTTTAGGGAAAACTCCAAACTCTTCTGGAAAGAGGTTGGAAGGTCCCGGAGTGGTGCGACAGCTTTAAGAATGAACAAAGGGCTTTCGAGAACCAATGACGTCCTCTCAGAAAAATCGGACGTCATGCAGGATGGAGTGAATTTTATAGAGAATTGTATGCGTGTCATGATCTTAGTGAAGGATCCGGGGGTGACGCCGTGACTGGCACGCCAGACACGGACCTCGATGACACTGAGGTCATCAGCATGAAAGAAATTGAACGTGCGATTCGAAGTTTGAAATGTGGTAAGGCTGCGGGACTAGACAGAGTTACTGCTGAAATGGTCAAGTACGGTGGGCCTCGCGTCTGGGACAGCTTTCATCTGCTGTGCAATTTGTGCTGGCGGACGGGAGATGTCCCGGATGATTGGCGATCCGCGGTCATTGTGCCTTTATATAAAGGTAAAGGTTCACATTTTGACTGCGGGAGCTATCGGGCGATCAGCTTGACCAGTTTAGCAAGTAAAGTTTATTCGAAGGTTTTGACACGCAGGATGCAAGAGAAATCGGAAAGATTCTTATGGGAGGCACAATGCGGATTTAGACCTGGAAGAGGATGCACGGATCAAATGTTTTCTCTCCGCATGATCACGGAGAAGCTTCTGAGTGTTAACCAGAGGATTTTCTGTGCTTTTGTGGATCTGGAGAAAGCATTTGATAAGGTTATAAGGAAGAAAATGTGGGAACTGTTGCCGGGATATGGTGTGGATGGTCGATTGTTAAGGGCTGTGCAGTCACTTTACTATGACTGTAAAGCCTGTGTGCGGGTAGGGCATGACCTGTCACCCATGTTTAGCGTCCAAGCGGGCGTAAAACAGGGTTGTGTCATGTCTTCCTGGCTGTTCATACTGTATCTCGACAGCTGTTTACAGAAGCTGAAAGATAGCTGTTTGGGTGTGAAATTGGGTGACATAAAAGTTAATTGTCTGCTGTATGCTGATGATGCAGTGCTTATTGCACCATCAGAAGTAGAACTGCAGGCATTAGTCACGTGTATGAAAGAGGAATGTGAAATTAAAGGTCTCCGTTTGAATGCTAATAAAACTAAGGTTCTGGTATTTGAAAAGGACGAAGAGAGAAAGAAATGTGAAATATGGGTAAATCAGGAATGTCTAGAACAGGTAAATGAAATTGTATACTTGGGGAGTGCTTTCAGCCGGGATGGAAGATGTGATTTAGATGTGGATAGGCGTGTCGCTGCCGGAAACAAAGTCAATGGTGCCCTGAATGCATTAGTCAAAAGGCAAGGCGTGGTGAAGAGTGCACGCCTTGCAATACATAACGCAGTTTTGGTACCGACTTTGTTATATGGCAGCGAAACCTGGGTATGCCAGAAGAAGCATAAAAGCAAATTGAATGCAGTGGAGATGCGATCTCTTCGTAAAATGTGTGGCGTTACCATAGCCGACCGAAAGCGAAACGAAGAGATTCGCAATATGGCAGGATTGAAAAATGACCTTATCACAAAAATTGATAGGGGCGTACTCCAATGGTTTGGGCACGTTGAACGAATGAGTGAAGACCGAATGGTGAAGAAAATATATAGAGCGAAAGTAAATATTAAAAGGTGTCGAGGTAGACCGAGACTAACTTTCGAAGACCATGTGAGCAAATTGCTCGAAGAGGGGAGGGTCAAGAGTACTCGGATACCTAGACGTGCATGTATGAAGAAGTTAATGAACCTGAAAGAAGCGAAAGAGGTATGTAAGGATCGTGAAACTTGGCGATCTGTTCTCTCTGGCTACCCCGTTAGGGATTGTGCGTGACGATAAGTAAGTAAGTAAGTAAGTAAGTATCGGTTCTCTTTCAAGACTTCTTACATCATATTCTTTGCAGTAATATTCCTTTCTACATAATTTTTTCTGCAATTACTATAAGACAATTAATTACCTCCTTTCAATAATGAAGGAAATTGAGTAAAGTTAGAAATATTGTGTGGATTGCTGAATTCTATAAAATTTTATAAACTTTGTTATTTTAGGGAAACAATTTTGATCAAAGATGTTTGCACAGCAACAAAGTAGCGAAATAGGCTGAAGGCAAAACAAACAAACAATGTTGAAGTAAAGGGATACATTAAAAAAGCAAACTGCTAGGCGTTGATTGAAATCAAAATATTCATTTTGTCTTGATGTTTATAGTAGGAGAGTGAATACTTAGATTAATGCCCTTGTGGCTTAGTGGCTTTTTATTGGATAACAGTAATAAACGAGCGCACTGTCAACCTGAAGGTAAATGGATACTGTGGCCGTTAGACATCTACATCCATCCTCGATTAAGAATCAAAATGCAGGTGTGTGCTATCATCCCTAAGGCCTAAGATAGAATGCTTTATTTCCAGTAAAAAGGGTCTTCGGTTCTTTACACTCACCATAAGAAACACTGTAGCATAAAGCTGGTATTTTACGCTCGTATTCTGTGAGAGCGTAGTCTTTCTCCTGTTAAGCCGACCCATTCGTACGGGATTTGTAATTCTATCCCCAAGTTTGAGGTCATCCAGTGATTTCTTCATGTCAGCCATCACGTTGTCAACCCGATTGTTCACTTGCTCGATTCGGGTTTCGGCTTCCAACAGGCGGTTGTTATGTTGAGCAACCCTATCCTTCGCCTCCCTTATCTCTTTCCCAAAGGTATCGTGAAGGTCCTTCATAAGAAGCATCTGCTCTTCCTTATCGCCTTTGAGCTGCTCTTCCAACCGACGGGCCTGTTCCTCCTGTCAGCGGACCTGTTCCTACTGTCGGCGGGCTGGTTCCTCCTCTTGCTCTTTCAACCAAAAGACCGGTTTCTCCTGTTAGCAAACCTGCTCCTGCAGCATCATTATCAAAGCGCCTAAGTCCCCATCACATTTACACCCATATCTATCCTTGATAAAAATTAAAAATGCTGATGCGTAATGGTAATGACAATCACTCACTTTACAAGTCAGCAGCATTGCGCCACTATTCCTCGCTGGTATCCAGTGCGTGCGTGGCCCTTTGTCGGTCAAACCAAACCAACTATTGCTAAGCTTAGCTTAGCAATAGTTGGTTTGGTCTTTACTTCATAATAACAACTTAAGCATTAAAGGTTAACTTACGATTTCCAATAAAATTGATTTGATTTTTTCAATGTTGGCTATTAAATTACCACAAATTATTAGATAAGTGAACGGTAGAGTACGCAAACTTAAAGTGCTTTTGCTTGTTTAACTTAGAACTAATTTGATAAAGCATTTTTGTTATTTGGTGGCCACAACCCTAAGGGACTAACTTAGATCAATTTTGCGCTAACATAACTTTTCTGTGTATGATTTCACGGACTGGTTACGCCCCCTCCCCCACATTTCTTTATTTGACATTAATAAGGATCCGTTTTACCCTTTTGGTAAGGATTCCTTAAATAAAATAGAATAATTAAATTTTATTGTTTTCATAAAAGTTAAAGTTACAGCCTATATATTATGTTCCACAGCTGGGCACAGTTTTCTTGGTTACATGGCAAGGAAATGTCCGCCGCGCTGCCCCGATGGGTGTTGATCAAGAATACATGTCTTCGAAATATTTTTATTTTATTCTCAGATATGCCGGTGTCCTCACGATGTTTTCCTTTACCGCCGATCACGTGGTAAATTAGCACTTAAAACAATTCGCCGGCACCAATGAATTACGACAATTTCATTGGTGCCAGCGGGGATCGAACAAGGGTTGCTCGCGTACTGTTACATTTACAGCAACGCAAAGCTGCTACGGTTCATATGTGTTATATAATGTTTTCATGTAATTTTTTAATTATTAATTTTGTGGCTCAGAACTTTAGACAACTTATTAAATTGATTCAGTGAATCGGTCATTAATTAGTCTGTGTTATTGTGAACTGCGAGATGAATTATCCTACAGAAAGATAAATTACTTTTACCTAACCAGAAATGTCTTCGAGGAAAACAGTTTATTGTTTTCAGTTTGAAACAGTTCTCAAGTAACAACGGCTATTGTTTGTTAAATTAAATATCAATACAAATTTATATAGACATAACAGGTTTCTCGAGGTACAATGATTGTATTTTCAACCATAGAATAGAATGGAATAATGTTTTATTCAATTTAGATTACATGTAATTCTTATTAAAATTCAATTATTTACTTTATCACTGGTTCGAAAAAATCCTCTGTCCTGGGAAGAACCAGCAAGAAACCCAGCGGGACTTTTATAAAATAAATTTTACAATGTCAATGGTCACAAAATATTTACAAAATTTATTTATTTAAGTATTCTTTTATATCGTAATAACCCTTTTTATACGGTTTTTGTTTAATTAAATATCTAAACTTGGTAATAGAGAGGCCTCGCATATTTTCCGGGATTTTGTTGTAATAGCGGATACATTGCTCCAAGAATGAGTTACTGACTCTATGGAGTCGAGAAGCTGGTAACACTAGCTTGTGCTTGTTCCTAGTGTTTACAGAGTGTACGAGTATGTCACTTTTTTACTAAACCTACCTTTGTTTTTGTGAACATACAACAAATTTTCATAGATATACTGAGAGGTCAGAGTTAATATATTTATTTCTTTTAATTTTTTTAAGGAATCTCTTGGTTTAAGGTTGTAAATAGCTCTAATTGCCCTCTTCTGCAAAACAAAAATAGTTTCTAAATCAGCCGCACTCTCCCATAGCAAAATCCCATAAGAAATTATACTATGGAAATAACTGACATAAACTAATCTAGCTGTCTCGACACTAGTGAATCTCTAATCTTTTTACAGCATAAGCTGCAGAGCTCAGTTTGCGTGTTAGTTTAGATATATAGGGGCCCCAATGAAGCTTAGCGTTAAGAGTGATGCCAAGAAAAACAGAGGATTCGACAGGACTCAGTTCTTCCCCATTTAAAAACATATTGGTACTCGGATTACTAACATTCGTCATTGTAAATTTAGTTTTATTGCCGTTTAAATGTAGATTATTAACGTTAAACTAATGCACTAATTTCGATATAGCATTATTCACTTCGTCACATTTAAATGATTGACGTTTAAGTTTAAAAATCAAGGAAGTATGATCAGAAAATAATACTATATCATGATTATCCCTTACAAGGGAAGGTAAGTCATTAACATACACTAAAAATAGGAATCCGCCGAGAATTAGTTTACAGCTTCATTTCTCGTCTAGCAACCATGAGATTAAGAATGTGATTGGAGAGTTTTTGTGTTCTTTTGCGGTGGGTCTTGAGGAACTTAGCTCCGACCGCATGAACAGCTTCCACGAGCTTATCATTCATATTGTCCACAGTGTTGCAGTCTTCTAGGCACTGAAAACGGCTTTGTAACTCGAGTTGAAAGTTTTCGAGACAGAACGTTGACTTCATTAGACGTGACCTCTCCAACTTTACGTTTAGGTTCAGTGTACCTCCCAAACCGATCGGTGATTGTTGCCAGTTTTTAACTTTGTACCACTGAGACATTACTAAACAGTTGGCGTCTAGTCGTCATAATGAAGTCAATCTCGTTTTTTGTCGAACTGTCAGGGCTTGACCAGTTCCACTTCCTATGTGGGCGCTTCTGATAGAAAGAGTTCAACATTTTGATTTTTTAGGACCTTTACCGCATATAGCTCATATACTTTTTGTGTGATGGAAACTCTCGATACTTCGGTGCTGTTGCTCCACAGAACCAGACCATAATTAATATTAGACGCGACATAATCATTATTTATGAATAAGTTTTATTTCATTAAACGCTGTTCATGTAAAGTTAAAAATTACTGCCTGTATACATCCCATTGCTGGGTATGGGCGTTCTCTCATTTCTGAGAGTGGTCCAGGGCAGGAAAATGTTCGCCGCGCTGCCCTGCGAGTTGGTAAACTTCACACGTCTTTGAAATTATTTGTTTTTCTTATTTCTCAGACACGTAGGTGACCTCAAGATGTTTACCCTTTCCCGACAAGCAGGTGGTAAATAAGCAGTTAAAATTGCAATCATTAATTTTATAGGTGCTGGCGGAGATTGTTATTGGGTTGCTCGCGTACTTCGAAAGCTACAGCGAGCGCTTAGCTCCTGAGCTTTTCATTTGAAATTATTTTATATGGAATATGTAATAAACATATATTACAAAGGCAATTATTATCCTTAGGATGATAAACAATCGTACATTATAATCCTTCGTGAAAAGGGAAAATTAGTAGCTGTTATGCAGGGATTTACTATCAATAGAATGGCTGATAAATACAAGCAATTATCTTTAATCCTATAACGTGATAGAAAATTATAAATTACAATGATGGTCTTACTACTGGGTGATATATTTATCACTCCATATCTATTCTGTATTTTCTTTTTTTTGACGTAACACAATACCTTCGATCGATCTAAGACCAATTTTTCAATTATTAGATAAAAGTTAGTAACGGGATTGAATGAAAGAGAAACCTATTAAAAATTGCAGTTGTATGGATGAAATTGTTTAATTATTACATTTTTATGTTCAGTCAGGGTAATATAATTTATCTGACAAATAACTGCAAATTTTTCAATCATCAGATTTGTCTGATGATTGAAAAATTAGCATTTTGCCAATAATTTATCAACCAATAAAGTATACTTTCCAATAAAGCATACTTTCGCAATGATGATAATAACTCGATTTAAACATAAACAAAGTCATTAAATATTACGAGCGCTGTAACTACAGCGTAAGTGAAGATATCGAATATCTTCCCGAGGGTATCGTAAGAGTTCTGTAAGGAAAATTCCGTAACATAATCAAAAGCATTCTACATACTGTAGTGTAAACATAGTCATAATTATACATATTAAAGGAATTTGTGATTAGCTGAAGCAGCTATCACTACCACTGTGATCGCCAATGTATTTGCTTTTTTCAAGTTAGTGTATTTATATAAATAAAATCGTCGCATATCTAAAAAAAAATCGTCGCATTTGGAAGTAACGTATTAACTACCATAATAAGGCTCCTGGTTTCTATATGAAAGTGACACATATTTGTCATTCCTATGAAGATAGTTATGGATCAAAAATAATAACTCTTTAAAGTATGATTTTTCTATCATCAGATAAAAGTTCATCAACTAAATTAAACACACTAATACTGAACTTAAATAGGAAACAACTGAACTGTTTCATACAATTGTGATTTTTTATTTATTTATGATGAATTTATAAAAGTTACACCCTATATACGTCCCACTGCGGGGCACAGGGCTCCCCTCATTCTAAGACGGTTTTAGGGCAAGGAAGTGTCCGCCGCGCTGCTCCAATGCGTGTTGGCGAACTTCACATGTTTTGAAATATTTTTTTTTTCTTATTCCTTAGACATGCAGGTTTCCTCATGATGTTTTCCTTCACCGCCGAGCACGTGGTAAATCAGAAATTAAAATTGCAATTACCAATTTGATTGGTGCCGGCGGGGATCGAACCCAATTTACTCGCGTTCTGTGATATTTACAACGAGCGTTAACCATCTGAGCTACCACGGCTCTTTGAAATGAACGGATGAATGTATACTATGAATAATTTTTATCTGCAGATTTGACAGTTTATTGCCAAATTGTGGCGTTTTTTAATTATATTGTTTGAAAAACGTCAGCGATCTTAGCTGGATACTTGCCAAACGTCCTTGTGGTTACGTTATGAGAACAGATATCATTGAAATTGTGCCGCAGGTTATATTGAAAAGATGAAAAACCAATAAAGAAAGATAGAACACTACGAACTCGTAAATTAAATGACACCTAAACTATGTTCAATCACTTCTTTAAATGTCACTAATGTACACCTTAAACCGTATTGTAAGCTGCAAATGATATTAGATGCACAATATATAAGTACTCGTATGCGTAAATGTTCGATTTTGGATGTACAAGACATAATAAGTACTCGTATGCGTGAATGTTCGATTTTGGATGTACAAGACATAATATGTACTCGTATGCGTGAATGTTCGTAAAATAAATTTATAATGGTGATAAGCTAACTTTTTTTTACTCGCATTTAGTTTAAAATGTATTTGGTCTATATTACATTTCGTGTAAAAACGTGCTTTCAAATGCTTCGACTCCTTTATTTTTTTACTTAAAACTTTGAAACTTGAAAACTTTTATGGTAATACAATAATACCGACTGAATTTTATAGATTACGTAGCTGACGACGGTGTTATCAAATTTTATGCAAATTGTAGTAAAATATATATTTTAAATGACAATAATATTTTATGTTCAATAACAATGTGATGTTTTTATTATTATGTCACTGTGATTCATATGAGCTCCTTTTGGTTCGGACAAGCTGTATGTTGTATACGTTGTATGACGGTAGCATCAATGAATTGCTGTATGATATACGAGTATGACAGATTTACCTAAAATGGTTAGTTCAGCGACGACAATCGCAAATCCGCAATTATTACATATATGATTAAGTTAAATGCTCATGGTAAGAAGGTTCACGTTAAGAAGTTAACAGATCAATAAGAAATAAATCTTTAATAAAGAAAAATTAATCTCTTTGTCAGTATTAAATTAGCGATTGCTGGATTTTCCGAAATTTCAAGGGTTTCCTTTTCTTAAAATTGACACAGTTATTTTTTATCCATATATTATTACTAATAGTGAATGAAAAACCTTTTACCCCTTTTTAAGCATGTTGCGCGAGTTAAGGCTGAGCACCCCTGCTAAATCTCATTCGTTCGCACATCATCAGCAATCCCATCTGGGTCAAGCGTATGCACTAAATAAGCTTAGAGTAAATAGTTTTGTTGCATATAATTTAAGTATAAATAGACAATTGTAATCAGTTAAAATCGAATATTGTAGTAATAAACTTCTTACTGTAACTCTGTCAAAATAAATTAATATATTTTTTATTGAAGTTTGGTTCATTATCTTAATTCGCGCATATATCGTGCGTGAGGTTTGACATAGTTAATGTTTATATGGAGAAGGGGTGCAGAACGATAATTTAAAAAAATGATTTATAAATAATAAAAGGCCTTTCACAAGTCCACTGCTGAACATGAGGCCTATGTTCAGCAGTGGACTTGTGAAAGGCTGTAATGATGATGATGATGATGAAATAATAAATACATTACATTTAATCAAAGAAAATATACATAATTTAGGTGTATATCGCAAATGAATCAAAGTAAGTTTTTTTAGAATAAGGCTGACAAACGAGCACACAGTCCACTTGATGGTAAGTGAATGCTGTTGCTCATAGACACACATTTATCCTCAGTTAAGAATCAAAACGCAGGTGCGTTGTCACCCCTGAGGACTAAAATGGAATGCCTCGTTTTCATTAAAATAGGGTCTCCGGATCTCTACACTCACCATACGAAACACAGCAGTATTAAGCTGCTATTTTACGCTGGTATTCAGTGAGAGCGTGGTCCTTCCCCGTTTAAGCCGACCCATTCGTGCTACAACCATAATATAGCTGCAGCGTGACTTTACCACATATAAAATAGTAATAAAAATATATAATCATTAATCACTACAGTATAGTTGCATATATTATTTTTCTTGTAATAATTACTATTCTCGATCAAAATTATGACAAAATATTTAAAGTAAGGGAAATATCACTTAATATAATTCATCCATCAGAACCCCACATTAACCGTGTCTAATAAAACCAACAGAGTATTTTCACTTTAAGACTATAAATGTAATCTTGCCGTAAATTGGTAATCAGATTGAATTTTTATATTCAGTGGAGTTCTGGATTATTTCATTTAAATTTTTGTTAATGAATATTCCTTACACGAATTTCTTTTCCTGGGACTGGATATATGGAAATTATTTCTTAACTCCATTACTGGTACTATGTGTTCGGTGTAGATCCTTTGGGCTACATCAATTACTCTAATTCTACTGTGTATATCCTCGTTACGGATTCTTTTACGCAGAAAAACTCCGAGAATAATCCTGGCTATAGCTCACCGAACAATATTAATGATTCTCACACAGTACACAAACTGAGATTACGTCTCAAATCCATTTGACATCTTTGGTAACACACACTGTTTGTACTCTCTGGTTTTCAATTTTTGAGGAATATGTGGAAGTCGTAATCACCCGAATGCCGTTCAGCTTGATTGGATCCGTCGATTAATCTCTTGAAAGTCCCGTAGCTGTCTGTACACACTACTATAACATTTTTATGGTTATTAAGAAAAATAATTCATAAGCGTAGTTACGCGTCGCGTTTTGTGAATGCGGCAAAAATAAAAATGCTTTACATATTTTATAATTTATTATCAATATATATTTACTATATTTAATTATCATTTTGAATATTAAAAGTGTAGCTCCTACCGGTGGCTTAGGAGCGTGTTATCGAGCATTAATTAGTGGGTAGGTTCATGTTTAGCCGTGGCCTCGTGAAGGATTGTAATGATGATGATTATGTTGTCTATCACAGAAATGAGATTATCAATATGGTGTAGTAAAAATCCACTTAAAATAAAACTTGTTTCCAGGATGGCGTAGTAAAAAGCCACTTTAAATAAAAATCCCCTAATAATGAAAGACACACGGTAGCTGGTTAACAGAGGTTAAGCGCTCGCCTTGACTTTACAATACGCGAACTACCGGAATATGATCGCTGATGGTACCAGTGAAATAGTTATTTGCAAAACCACTGATGACTATTAGCTTCATAACCCTTTTAGAAATAAGAGGAGACTAGTGCTCAGCGGTGGGAGTTACGTAGGTTACAACCTAGCACCTTCATAGTACCTATCAAAAGACTAAGATTTTGAAATTAAAAGCCAGGCACGAACTTGAAAAACTTTATTTACGAAAGTGGAGTTATACGAGCTTTATGACTCAATTGACGACAACTGAGGTTTTAATAAATTTGGATGGAAATTTTCAATTGTGAACCTACATATACTTAGATAACGGCATACTATAATTATGTATTCCAAATTTGAATCATGTGCATAAAATTGTCTCAGAAAAAAAAAGGTGTGAAAGACAGACACCGAAGTCATGCCATAAGTCCATTTTGTTAATATTAGCAATTATCACTAAAAATTATAAATGATTAAATATTCCCGGCTCTTTGCTTTTGCTCCATTAAAAAGTGTACTTTAACATATAAAAATAAAGCTAGATAATTCGTTCTGAAGTTTGAGAGTAAATGCGGGTTTTAGCGGAACTGCGGCACATTGTTATGAAATGTAACAAAGGAAGACTAATGAATGTTACCTCTAATGATCCTAATTAAGAGACTTTACTGTGTTATTTCATTTTTTATTACTTCCGTTTGTGTTATGGTTTAAATCAAAAATATCTCTCATACTCTTGGAACTCCGATATAAATATAAGCGTTTGGCTACGGTCATAGCCATATAGGACATTTGTGTACATTTAATCAAAATCAAAATAACTATTTTTAATTAAGCTAAATTTATAGATCTAAAGATTCATTTTAAACATTTTCCTATATTGCACAGAAAAAAAATCGTGCAGTTTTCTTTCCGTTTAAGTTTTACGCTGTCGATGTAGTGGATTCATGGTAGTAAGTTAACATAACTGGTAAGCTACGGCTCTAGACCTACGCAATGTACGGTCGGTACGGTTAATGTAGGATAGGGAGGGGGAATAGCACTCACTGGGTAATGGCTTACCTCCGTAACTCTGTCAAAATGTAACGTGTTCCGTTCCGTAACGTTGCGACGCCACGTCGCGTGAAGCGCGATGGGACAGTCAGCTTGTTTCATGCGACCGTGAAGTACGTTTCTTAATTCGAGACCGCACTGATCTAATTTTTGGTTAGGTGTTTTAGTCGATAAGTCCAAAACTTTGACACTTATTGAATTATTGATTTTACTTTTCTGACGCTCACCGCACACGGCGTGTGGAGCTGTGTTTCTCCGCCACAGTTTGTTTTAATAAATATGGCAGAGCGAAACCCTCTATATATATATATATATATATATATATATATATATATATATATATATATATATATATATATATATATATATATATATATATATATTGTGAGCCTTTTCCAAACGGGAAGGGATAAATATAAGATAAATAAAACTAATAACGTAAACCCGATACAAGTGGAACAGGGACGTTTTAAATGTACTTAACCTTTATCGAGCCCTGTCTTCGTGAATGGGGTTCACTTTATAAGCTAAGGCACTACCAACGGTTTTCAATTGCTCTAGTAAATATTCATTCTTCAAAAAAAATATATTTATACACACACACACACACACACACACACACACACATATGATATAAATAAGAAGGGGGGAAGCGTTACACTACGTTTAATATACATACAAATACTAATAGACCGGGAGCTGGTGACAGGTGACGTTCCACGATTTTGTCGCGCATGCCTTTTTAAGGCTTGATAACTAACCCTAAAATATCAAAGATTGTCGGGACTTTAGCCGCCCCCCCCCCGCGCGTCCTCTTCATAAGGAAAAACCACGGCATGCAGTTTGGGATCACGGAAAATTGGAGATCAATTTTTACAGAGTTTTCCGGAAATTTTCCACGGTTGGTCATACGAGGGGTGCATGCCAATTTTTCCAGAGTGTTTTTATTACAAAAACTTCCATTCTTTACATCGGCATGCAATTTGAAAACACGGAATTGCCCTTTGATTTTTTTCAGGTTTTCAGAACCCTTTGATCATCTTGAGCCACTGCGGGGTACATGCCATCAATTATTAGAGCTTCAATTTGCTTGAACTTCCATATATTACAATGGCATGCATTATACTATTACGGAAAAAACACGAAAATTCGATACACAAAGAAAAGCGCTTTTCCTTATGAAGAGTACGTGCGGGGGGGTTAAAGCCCCGACAATCTTTGATATTTTAGGGTTAGTTATCAAGCCTTAAAAAGGCATGCACGACAAAATCGTGGAACATCACCTGTCACCAGCTCCCGGTCTATAAGGTACCCCTACAAGTGATCCGGTTTCGCTAACTTTAACACGAAATATTATTGTTGATGTTTCTCAATTCAAGCTCACTCGAGCAAAGCCGCGGTTAACAGGTTAGTAGATCGTAAATGTCATCGAGAAATATTTGTTGTTTTTAAAAATCTTCAACACCGCAGCCAAAACTTAACTACCTTTTAGTTTTATTTTTCATCTAAGGCCAAAAATTATTGTTATAACATGCAAAAAATATATAATACGTATGCTTTTACTCTAAGATTACAACATTTAAAAGCAACGTCAGTTGTATCTCAATTAACGCTCTCGCCGGGCAAATTCAAATTAGATCGGTAATGAAGATTGAAGAAGCTTATTATGCACGTTTTTACTGTTACTGCCTTCAGATATTTATTTATTATTTATTTAAAATGGGAAGATTTTCTCCTGTATAATGGAGTCAATTTACGTACATTAATTGGACAGGGACAAACATTTAGACCTGAAACAACTATTTGAGGGCCATACAAATACTTCGTTCCGTACGAGATTGCTATGCTAAGCTCAATGCTAAGCCACTGCATCACGGAGCCGTCATCATTGACGGCTTGTCAGGGTTATAGGATGTATATTATTAGTTTTTCACATACAAACCTTTCTTTGATCTTTTCCTGAAATATTGTCTAAATATAACTTTTTACTAAATTTGATATTTAAATATGTAGGCTAATGAGGATCATCTTCAGGTTCACTCATGATGGATGGCGCAAATATGCATGCATTATAACATAATATACAAGAAAATATAATAAGCAGATCTTTAACAATACGTCGCAAATATACGGTACGCTTCCCGATTATGTTTTCTCAAAAAAAAATATAGTAACAACGGTTACCAATCATACGACGCTTTTCTTGAGTAAAACATTCTTACACTCAATCTAACCAGTATTTTATATACGTGCCCACAAGGCCTATCCTAGCATACGATCATTCTCGGGATGTATCTTCATGAATTGTTTACTCCTGTAACAAACACTATTAATCACTACTTCTTTTACTCGTCTATCCTGACATGAGTACGTATACTCTCCCTATCTTCGGACATTTACACATACATAAGCGCTTACGTTTGAACTCATGCAAATCAACACTAACTAAGGCGTACTTTTGAACAGCCATCATCTCATATGACAGCGTGGAACGGACAGCTGGTTCTCTACCCGTCGTCCCATATGACGACACCTAACTCATCGAGTGACAGCGTTTTCCAGACCAGTCGTTATCTTATTTGCTCACTGGCTCTAACAACATGGACTGGACAACTGGCTTTTTACACACTAAGCTCTACAAAAAACACACAGTTCTTTGTAGAGCTTGCACGCACTATTGGTATCGATAGAAGATATGCACTTTAACAACATACTCCCTTGTAGATATACTGACATCCTAAATCATACAATAATCGAAAGCGTGCGTCCCTTCGTTTACGCATGGAACGGATAGCACCTTTCTCTCAAGCCTTCACATACAGCTACGAGCTAGTATGTCCCTGCGACCATCCGCTTGGGTCTGGCTCAGACGATACTGTTATCTGTACTTTGTTTGATCAACCTGACTGGATCAATGAGTGTAACTCCACAATTTACAAGCCTGGACTGGACGAATGTGTCCTTTAACCAAACGCGTGGCATGGTCCGGTACGACATTGTTTCTTAGATCAGCTTCATACAAATCCAACCCTAAACATCAAACATTCATAGGCCTGGACCGAACGGATTACAACTAAGCACCAATGCGTGCAATGCGACAAAATAGAAATAACAAGTGACTAAGAGTATGAACGCTTGGAAATACCTCCGGCAACTTCTTCAATACTTAATTCTTCTTCAACTAGATCAATTCAAAGGAAACTTTACTTGTAATCACGAAATTAAATTATATATGTAGTCCAAGAATAGCCTTTTAAATCGTTCGTTACGCAACAAATTTATACTATACTTAATTTTATTTTTACGAACACGTCTGTCTGTCTCATGTCATCTGTCTTCATGTCTACGTTCAGTCATCCCCGTTACATCTCAATGACGACTAAACTAGACCTCTACAAACAACACACGCGCACCGCACCCACTCTTTGAGCTACGGCTATGGTATGGCTATTGACATAATCAAAACACAAAATAAAATGAAGTTAGCAATTTTACAATTTAACAGGGTCTTTAATCACCCAAATAGACTCAGGTTAGTCATTTGAAATAAGCTTGGTTTACAGATATTTCTGTCAACCAATTAAAAAGTTAACCACTTGTTACTAGAAAATATTTTTTTCAACTAAATATTTAAGACAAATTTACTTTCCTCACGCATCAAATGTCGTTCGGCAGCAACTGTGAGTAATCCACGGGTGGCGTCCCACGCCGAAAACATACTTCCATTTAAAAGCGAGCGGCACAGAACTACGTTTTCATCACACTATTTTAGGACTATATGTGGACGATAACAGGAACTTTATCCCACTTCTGATGTAGGCGAAAGAGGATCATCTACAGATTCACTCATGATGGATGGCGCAAAAATGCGTGCGTTACAACATAAAATACAAGAAAATGTTATGAAATAGATCGTTAGTAATTCGTCGCAAATATATGATACGCTTCACAACTATGTTTTTCTCTAAAACCTTTTAAACAAAAACGGTTGCCACGTTATCAACGATACGACGCTTTGCTAGAGTAAAACCTTCTAACTCTCAATCTAACCAGTATTTTGTACACGTACCGACAAATATTTGAATAAAATTCGTTAGGAATTGAAAAGCGTGAGCTATTTAATTAAAAAGGGAGACTTCAAATTTATTTTATTGTAATTAGATTATGTAGTTCTCCTTAGGGGATTTTCATGTACCAATTGATTGTTATAGTTCAATTCGTATTTTCTACTGAAGTAAATGAGGAATGTACGTAGTTTAGGACCTTTTTTGTGGCATTTCTTAGGGGAAGCATACATTATGTAATGGACTTGTGAGGAGCTATAATGATGATGACCATGTAGTGAAAACGTGAGTATTTTCATGCAGCATTAGATTAAAAAATTAAATTTAAAAAAATGCATGGTTTACACACCTAGAATTACGATAGATACAACAGATATAAACATATTATTTCATGTTGATATTATGTTAAATTGTGAAAGCGTTTTTAGTATCTTTAGTAGTATTATTTAATATAATTAATTTCGATCACACTACACTCTATGATTACAGTCGCACGTTAAGATTTTGTCATGACTTGTTCGAAAAATCGTATCTCGAAATATACTTTATTACAATTGCTATTGAATCTCAAATAACTTAGCAAACTTTCACAAAGATAGCGAGCGTAGAGCAAAAACTTAAAAAAAATATTATTCGCAGTATGTGAAGGATTTATATGTGGTAGCGTCATTCTGCAGATATATTATGGTTGAAGCACGAAAGGGTCGGCTTGATTGGGGAAGGACTAAGGTCTCACAGAATACTAGCTTAAAATAGCTTAATGTTGTGGCATTTCTCGTGGTGAATATAGGGAACCGGAGACCCTTTTTAATGGAAACGAGTTATTGTACCATATTCTTTAGGGGTGAAAACGAAGGCCACAGTATCGATTTCCATTAGGTGGACTGTGGGATCGTTTGACAGTTAACAAAAAAAATATATGCCTATCTTTATTTTATTGAACACGACGGATTTTAATTCTATGACGCCACTTGTCCAGCTTTTTTCACATGCATCGCGTAAAATATCAAGGCCGCCTCTTCCTACGTCTATCTCAAAAATCAAGCAGTACTCTGTGCATGGTATCTGTCGATTTCGATTGGGGAACCGGATACTTGTAGTGTTCTTCAACTCAAGCGATTGTCTAGATAGGTACTTCATGCACCAGTTTACATTCAAACAGATGGCATAAGTTTCCTACCCCGTAATGATTAATGTAGCAAATTAACTATTTTTAAACCAACGCAAAGTGATTTAAGAGCTTCCGTGACTGAAACGTCGGGTGGGCCTGTGGTACTAAAGGTGACCCTTTTAAGCCGTATATAATGGGAAAATTTAGATTAGATAACCGAATAATCTATTTCTTACGTTACTAACGAATAATCTATTTCTTAAATATAAGGAGTTTATTATTGCAAAATGGAATAAGAGTAATGTATTTTGATTTAAGCCTTTGACTGCCGTGCCGGTCACTTTGTACGGAGTATTGCATTTAAAACGTGACCGACGGCAGAGAACATCAATGGCGAATACATGGCAATTCTCTATCAATTTTTAAATAGAATAGGGTGACAAACAAGCACACAGTCCACCTGATGGTAAGACATCTACAGTAATAGAGGATGATTACAAATCATAAATGCAATTGCATTGTCACCTGTGAGGACTAAGATGGAATGCCTTATTTTCAGTAAAATGGGTCTCCTTTTCTCATATCTTATCATCTCTCATCTTCCGTTAATCCGTGAAATTCCAGTGCAGTATCTTGAAGACGTCTTCCACTGCAGCAGTGGAGAGTTTTGGGAATTTGATTGAGAATTTGAATCCTGTCTGACACCACTCTATAGTTGGATAGGTTTTTTACTTTGTACTGTGTTGAAGACTTCGAAATAATGACCGGCGAATTGAAAAACACTAGAAATTAATAATCATTTGTAGAAATATTCCTTCAAGAATCATTTATTAGGTACAAAAAGTTTCTGATAAAAACGAACAAAGGTACTTGCTTCTCCTGAACGTTGGCGTTTATATTTATGAGAGTAAATTAGCTTTTCCGATTTAATTGGTTTAAAAGTACAAGTGGTACTTCAATATCACTTGCTTCTCTTTAATAGGCTTGATTTTATTAATTCAGCGATTTCATTTCACAAATTGGAATTTTATATTTCTTACCTACTTATATACTGGTGGATAAAAGAATAAGGCTACGCATATTTTTATGATTATTAATTTATTGCGGTCTGTTTAAAAATGAAAATAAATAACACGTTTTTGAAAGCTCATTTGCAATATTAGTAGATGGTTTATTGATAAAATTATCAAGTGTGTGTCAAAAGTCATTAATCAGTTTTTAGGTATCTACACTTTATTCTTTTATGTTTAATGTCCTGTCTCTAGGACGCTATTTAAAACTATCAATAAATTCGTATTACAGTTAAGCTCTGTGCCTTTCACTTCCCTATCACTTATAAATATGGATCTACGCGAAGCAGAAGTTTTTCGAATCATAACGTTTATACAAACTGGAATGAGTCAGCAAAATATCACTCAACAATGTGAAGTAAGTCGATCAACGGTTCAATATGTCTACAAAAGGTATCTGGAGACCGGTGGCTATATAAGAAGACCTGGATAAGGTCGAATAAGAAAGACATCTGAGTGGGATGATCGATATAAAAATCGATCATCCCGTTCAGATATACTACAGTCTCATCAGCAAGCCTCAGAAATCGTCATCGTTCCGCGTAGAGTTGCAGCACCTGCTCAGAAATATCCGAGGTTACACTGTAAGTGATACGACAAAAAAAAGACACCTAAAAGAACGTACAGACCCGCAACAGGTTCTAAACTTACCACATCTCATAAGGCAGCAAGGTTAAATTTTGTTCTGAACGCCTTGACTGGAATGTGGCACAATGGGGACAAGTACTCTTTTCTTATGAGTTTCATTTGTTTCTGTATGGCGCTTATGGTAGCAAAGAGTATTTCGTAGATCGGATATCGAAAGAGTAAGCTTAGGTGGTGATTCAGTTTTGTTCTGGGGAGGTATAAGCTTAGAAACCCGTACAGAGCTGGTTGTCGTAGAGGAACTGTGACTGCTGATTCGTACATCAGTGACATTCTTGAAGAAAACGTAGTACAATGCTCAGACTTTATCGGTCAAGAATTTAAATTAATGCACGATAATGCGCGCCCTCACAGTCTGATGTGCGTTTGAGATTACTTACGAGAAGTGGGGATACAGGTTCTGGACTGGCTAGCATGAAGTCAAAACCTTAAACCCATAGAACATTTATGGGATGAGCTAAAACGGTGAATAAGACAGCGAGATCCAGCTCCAGAGAACAAGCAACAGCTGAAAGCGGCTTTATTGGAGGAATGGGCAGACATACCCCTAAAACTATTCTACCATTAAAAAGTTGATACAATCAATGAACAAAAGGATGTATATGTTATCAAAGCCGGAAGAGGCAATACAAGAGGTATTGCCTCCTCTGGCTTTGAAGAACTAAAGAAAGATTGACAACAGAAAAACCATTTTTTATCAGGGTGAAGTCGTAAAATTTTCTTAATTTTTTTGTGTATTGCTAAAAAATAAAATTGGTTAATTTAAAAATACATTATTTCATTTAAAAATTAACTGTGTGTTAATTTTTAAATGAAATAATGTATTTTCAGTAAAAAAAAGTTTTTTCGAAACATAATCACGACAATCAGTTTGGTAGGTGGCCTATTTTTATTCTCCTCTACTTTATTTTGTACAATCTATTTATCCGTATATAAAAAGTATTATATTTTTTTTCTACAAAAAATATTTTTATTTATACCATTTTGATACATGCGTTCCACATATTAACACTTATTATGGCTTAGTATATATTCCGCTAGTGTAGTGCAATTGAGTGTGTAAGTGCATTAGATTCTATTTTGTGATAGTGGCATGATTGAAATTTCTCTGCGTGATACAATTTGAAACTAGGATCAGACCGCAGTATGACCAAAAAATCGAGATGCTATCTCGATTTTTCTGATCTGGAGGATCTGTAAGCTTAAGTTACAATGGGCTGGCCATATGGTTCGAAGAATCGATGACTGATGAGGTAGAAAGGTTCTCGATTGACAACCTCAGATTGGTAAGTATAAGGCTCTCCAGGAGTAGGAACGGCGATCCGGTAAGATATGCACGAAGTCAATGTTCCTATGGAAAGAGGGAAGCCTATGTTCAGCAGTGGATTTGTTGCAGGGGTCTGTATACTCTATCAAACTTAAGAAATAACTTTTGACAGCCATGACATTTATCGGACTAGGCATTTCAACTGCAAAACCGGTACCTATAATATTCGATTCTAAGGAGATATTGATATTGATTCTTTAGAGTTGGTAATCAACACAGTTGGTAACAGTTTTATCGAATAGAAACAGATAATTAAAAACACAAAATTTATTAGTTTTATCATATCTATTGCTCATTGTATTATTTTATACAAATAGTGGCGTATAATTGTGGTACCTATATGTTATAGTTTTGTACGCCCCGAAAGGAAAAATGTGGATCGACGCTACATGTCGAGGGTTGGTAGTTTGTGGTTACCAATGGTTTCCCACCAAAAATACTCAAACACTGCTTCACATCTGGCTCTCTATTGTAGAAGGAAGAGTTCTACAAGCAAGTTGATGGTGCGGCGATGGGCTCACCTATATTTCCTATATTCGCCGCCATATATCATGGAGGACTTTGAGGAAAAACCCTTCTTACTGCTTCTATAAATCCAAGATTCTACAAGCGGTACGTAGACGACACTTTCAAAATTTTAGCATCTGAAAAAGTAACTGCATTTTTAGACCATCATAACTCCGTAAGCTTAAAATACAAATCACGATGGAGTTAGAATCAAATAATTCTTTAGCTTTCTTACATGTTTTAGTCATCCGAAATCCCGATAACACTATTGGTCATACTATGTATAGGAAAAAGGCCTATACCAACCGATATTCAAATGGTGAATCTCACCATCATCATACTAATACTATATAGATATAGTTACATAAATTAAGGACTAGATTCAAAAACACATTTATTTAATGATTTTCACTACAACTACTTGTGCTGGTGTCGTTATCATCATTGCTTACATTAATTAACATTTAATTTACTATAATGCATTTAAAATCTTTCTTAGTAGTCCGTAAAAAAAAATATTTTTCCATCACTTAGGCCCAGTGATCCCTTATGTATTCGTTATATTTTATTTTCTATTACTCTGGAATAATACTACGTCATCTTACCTTTAGTACTGACTAGGATCTTACCGGCAGCCGACAATCCTAAAGCTTGACCGTCTCAGTCACTCACAGTGATGATGTCTGACCCCTCATGGTGGAGGGCTGGGGGATTGAAGTTGGGGCGGTTCATGCTCCATTACCGAGTCAGAGCCTCCCTTGACGTTAAAAGTTATCATTTTAAAGCCAAAGATGAATATGCCGCCTGCATCCCAGAGAGCCTCCGCCGATGGGTTATACAGAGAAAAGTTTACTGGGAACCCAGTCTCCTCGTCCTTACGGTGGAGGCTTTTCCAGAACTCGGTATAGGGCCCCTCATTTTGTGCCTTCAACAGTACAGCCGCCCCCTCTTGAGAGTCTCTTCGCTGCGGGGCAGATAGGTGATGCCCAGCTGAGGCTTAGGCAGTTCGCCCTCGAGAACTATAGAAAGCTCTACTTTCAGCCGGGGGTTTCGTTTCTCCGACTTCACCCACAATCCATTCCTGTCTTGCCTTATTCAGGCACGTTACCAGAATCCAACCTGGCTTGTGGGTGCAATCTGAAAAGTTTGGCCCCAATCCCGGCGGCGCCCCACAGATTATCTTAACGATAACCTGTGTTAGTGCCCGGTGGACCAGCCGCATCTGATCCACGCTCACATGACTCGAATTACGAATCCTACTCGCGTAGAACCAGCTACGGCACGTAAGCAGAGCCTCTTCTCCCCCGTTACCAGCTTCACAGATTTCCTGGGCTGGTCGCCGGTTTAATTGAATCCCCAGTTTCGCTAGATTCCGACTACACAAATGGCACCGGCCCGTCACACATAGACACTGCACATTCCCCTAGTGCCACAAAAACCGATAGGACAACGGATGGGACACAGCGAATCCGCAGATGCACCCGCCGCGTACCCCTCCACAACGCCTACACACCGTACACTCGCGTCCCTGGGCGGTTGTCACTGCCCAGAACATCGAACGACACGAGTTAGCCGTCAGAGCCGGGGTTCGCTAACCCCTGTTCGAATGGCCGTAAGAAAACTCTTCCATGTATACTGTTTACTGTCATAAGAGTCATCGTTACGCAAGTAACGATGCGGAATATATGAATTCACTTTTTTAAAAGCCCGCAGCCTGATCGACCGCGGGCCCTGAGTTCTATGAAGCTGTAAGAGCCGCATAGGCTAGCAGCACCAACATCATCGAAACCAGAGAAACCAGAGAAGGACTTATTTTCAAATCAGACATATAGTGAGCGATATTCAAATAAGATTAAAAAATCTTCTCAATTTTGAAAATATTACAATTTACATCAAATCATTCACATTCCAAGTTCACACAAAATATTTGTACTATGACGTAGTTGACTATCTATCTATATATTCCCGTCAGTGTAACCCCAAGATATATATAACCATAACGAACCTTCCCGTAAACCACCACTGCCCTAAATTATCTTGAGGATCACCCACGTAATCCAAGAGTATGGCGTGTGAAACTGTATGAGGCTATATATGATTGTAATATGTTGAATACTTTTAATGAGGCCTTATAATAACTACCAATTAAAAAATAAGCGAAAGAGTAAGGTAACTACGAAAGATCCTCCCCGCCTCCCGCTAATGAAAAAGTAAGGTAATAGTAGTAATACATGTAAGTCGTTTTCTTCTTAAAATGTTTATTTCTTATAGTTAACAATAACATTACAAAGTTATAATGCAGCTAGTTTTAGGTCATTTTCTAAGGAGTTATAACGAAGTGTATCTAGTGTATTACTACCAGTGCATTTAAAAAGTTGGTCGTTAACTTGTTAATTCTACTTGGCTATTGTAGTTTTTCTTTCAACTCCATCGTATATACTGCTATCGTGTATATTTTCCACATTTCCAAAAACACGGTGGAATACACAGAAAAAAAATCTTCCTCATTTACCTCTACCCGAAATAATAATGTAATTAATGTCTATAACTACGCAAAATTACAGATTTGTAGTACTATCAGGGTTCTTTGTTGTGTAAGTACGGAATCCTAAAAATTATAAAATAAAAATTCGTTTCCCCAAAAACGGGAGAGGCTCGTAAGTATGCAAACTTAAAAAAAAAGCAATACTCACGATAAAACGTTGTTTTGTTGTCATTAAATTAAATTACATTATTAATTTTTAAAAATATTCATAATAGCTACCACCCCGGCTTCGCATGGGTTGAATCGAAGTCATTTTATCAAAAAGTAAACACCTCCACGTTTTTCGGATCAAAGGTAATCTAAATCACTGATGGAATTGCTCTACACGTGGAGTTCCATTACAATTAGTTCAGCCATTCTGAAGATTAGTCTAGGCAGACAGGGTTGGCAACCGCAGACATTAATTTTGAGCTGTTATTAGGAAGTTGCTACTGCCCATCTCCTGTTTCAGTTCACCTCCATCGTTTCTTACGACACCCACAGGACGATACGGAATATTTTTTTTATAGGAGAAGGGTGACAAACAAGCACAGTTCAACTGATGATAAGTGGTAAGTGATTGCTTTGGCCCATAGACATCTACATCTATTGTCGATTACGAATCAAAATGCAAATACGTTGTCGTACGTGTGTACTAAGATGGAATGCCTCTTTTCCAGTAAAATGGGTCTTCGGTTCTCTACACTCACCAGAGCATCGTTTAGTTTCTATTTAACGCTGGTATTCTGTAAGCGCGTTGTCCTTCCCCGGTGGAGCCGACCCATTAGTGCTACTTATATAGCTACAGCATGGCTCTACCACGTATTACTGCAGCATGGCTCGACCACGTAAACCAAACAGAGAGTAGTGGATATTTTTACACTACCACTACTTGGCTTAGTGTGCATAATTAATCGATTTTGTTTATCATGTAACGTACGTCTACCATGTTATACTACTTGTGTCATTATTATTATTTATGGTATTGTCGAACTGTAACTGCACTTCAAATAATGAGTAGGGTGGTATGCTGTGGTAACATAATGCTTCTATGTTTAATATAGTTAGAGCTCATGTGTTAAGAGACGACCCTTTTTACTGGTTATATAAGACGTTTCAATTCATTTCTCATCCGCATTTTGAGTCTTAATCATCGATAGATATAAAGGGTCTTTAGGCCCAGCACTCATTTACTAACATGTGGACTTGTGCTCGTTTGTCAGTCTTGTTTCTTAAATAAACAAATAATATAAAGATTATTCGCAGAATTTAAAGAAAGTATTAAACATGAGCTTATATAATTTCATTGACCTATATATTTTTTCAGGCGATAAAACAAGGATCATGATCAGTATAAAACGTAATAAAGGTCGTGGTTGCGCTCACGTTTATTACAAGTAATGACCAGGAAAAGATTGCACTTCCTCACACATCATTAAATATTACATAGAAATTCCGGGTGAAATTTATCTTTTTTTTTAATTAAAAAGATCATAAAATAAAAAATAAAATAAAATCTAATATAAAGTAAAAGGACCATTTTTGTAACATTGTTGCAATAAGACAGGCTGTTTATTTTTTAAGCATTTTTATTTTTGAGCAAATAAAATTGTTTCAATTCTCGAATTAGCTTTAAATCATCATCTACTTTCATGCTTCATCGTTCGTCATGCGTACAGCAAAGTAGTGGAGGAAGTCGCCAACATCTGCTTTTCAATTTATAACATTGTGGGTGTCTTCATGGAAAGATGGACTTTTTTGAGCTAAGTTAGTATACTTTATCATCTGCGGACTTCGGACTACTGTCCCACCTGATCTTCACCACATACTATCAGATGGATAGTTATCAAGCACAAGCAAAAATACAGATACTGACTTTTTCGGTTACCGATGTTTATAGTGCGTCTATGAGTAAATATATTCCAGAAGAACAAACGGTGAACAAAGAATATTATTAATTTAGGGGCTCTGAAGCGTTAACGTGAGTATTTTGCACCATGCATTAAGATTTTGCTTACAACTACAAGAATATTGCTTAAAACCACAAGATTCTAGCTAGCTAGAGCAAAAACTCAAACAGTCGAAAATGTATCAAGGACCGAGTCCCAGCCTTGACTACCTGATTGCAATTAGCAATTTCTTTGAAGATATATTGTATCACAGTCCATAAAAGTCCATTGCTAAACACGGGCTTCTCATCTCCTGCTTAGTTTCCCCTTGTCGTCTCTTATAGCACCTACGGGACGATATAGGATAGTGGATATTCTTACACCGTCACTACTCGGTCTTTGGAGATGTATATTATTATCATTAATTAACTCAAAGCGTCACTATATTTGAGTAATTAAATTTTTAAACATTCTTAATAAACGTTGCCAAGAGTTTGAAGGGAACGTAAGAAAAGTTAAGTTCTCTCGTTTAAAGTTAGAAGAACGCAAGCTCAATAGTTTTGAAAAAAGCTTTGCAAGAGATAACACAGACATAACTGAACAAGATGTGATAAATTACGCACGCTTCGCCTATCACTCTGATGCTACGGAAAGTTTTATGTTCCAAATAAGTCTATATCAGGGAGATAAATTGTTATGAATAATAAACAGAATATAAAAACGCTATTGCATGAAAGAAAATAATTCTTTCAAATAGTATGGCTTAAGCTGACCACAGTTTTGTTTGCTTGAAAGAAAAGGAAAATGTGTTTTTCAGATACCGATGAATTAATGCTCTAATATAATATTTTTATAGCATTAAGCACAAACGAGCACACACCCACCGTCCACTTGGTAAACGGTTATTGTGGCCCATAGTCATTTACATCTAACCTCGACTACCAATCAAAATGCAATTGATAATTGAGTTTCTTTAAGAATATAAAACTAATTGTTTTTATTGTATTAATTCGTTTAGAATCCACTGGTATATCCTACATTTACTGGTAATCTACAATCGTGCAATACACATACAAATGCTCCCTGCATTTGCCATTGTCAGTACGTCCGGTAGGTTGAATAGCGACCACAGAAATTTCAAATCTAATCTCACTTCTTTGGTCTAAGTATATTAGTCGGTTATGTAATTCATCATACATGCATCATACACAAAAGCCCCGAATATACTTGAGGTTTCCTTTTTGGATTTTTTCAGAACTGGAGACATTTTTTTACTGCTTACAAGGCATTCATTCTTAGTCTTCAGGGGTGACAACGTATCTTCATTTTCATTCTTAAGGTTATCTCTTACCTTCAGGTGGATTGTCATTTATTTCCCGTTGCGTAAAGCAATCGACATTTATCACAGCTGAGGACAAAATAAAAAGATATATTCAACGCTGCAATCAAATCTTATTTATTTATTGCAATCGAAGCTTATTTATTTGTCGGGGTCGTTAATAATATGTATCAATCATTTTCGGTTTGACATTCTTTATTATCATGATCAATTCTTCAAAGTTCACTGCTAGGGATAGACTTGTTCCTTTGATGCAGTACTAAACTTATCGCACCTTAAACTATATTCCCTTTTACCTCTTATTACTTTATGCCGGACGTAAACGAAATGTTGATACAGCCACGAGATCTTTCTGACATTTTCTATAGTAAATTTTTATGTTATCTCTATCCCGGACCGGTAACGCAGTAACCATGAGCTGAAAAGGAACGTTGAAAAGCAATAGCTAGCCTTTCTTGCCCCAACGGCGGGCAGATCTGCTCTATGGCTTTTCCACGGATCACGTTTTGGTCGTAGATAGAGCAAGTATGGCGCATAATAATACCGATAATCCACCCTTCTCACTGCACCACCGCCACCACAGTATCAGTGGTGCGGCTCCGCAAGTCGCAGAGAATAGAGCCAGTGGTGCATCACTGCCTCGACGGACGGGGGGACAGGATATTTGCACTTCTTCATCGTAATTACTCTTCTCAGTCCTCACTCACTCTCGATCCATCCGGTATTTTATATACGCGCCGACACATACGTGTCATAAAAAGTTTATGATCAATTTGAAAAATCTTAATTTTTTTTGTTACAGTAGACCATATTATAATTTTTTTTTAATATTCTTAACTTAAATATGTAGAATTAGAATATATAACCGTTAAAAAATTCAATGGTTTTTCCATACAAAAAGAAATTCAATGGAAGCTTACTCTCATTCAGAAATCTGACTTAGTAAATTTTAACGGAAATAAAATATTTTTTGAGGAAAGTTGTGATTAAAAAGTTCCAAGAGGATTATCAAAAGTTTTAGGAGCAAGACTTGTAACTGGGGAAAGAAGGACATTCTACGAGAGAAATAGCACGCAGAGTTGCTGTATCCCAATCATGTGTGTGGCCACGTTGCAGAGGGACAGCCTCTGGACCTGAAGTTAACACTCAGATCATTTGGAATTGCTCACAGCAGGCTGGACTACAATCACAAAGGTCTTGACGAGCACATTCAAAGTCACGGCAACGTCAGCAATGTAGATTGCAGTGGGTTAGGCTCCGACAAAATGAAGACGATGAGTCAGAAAATATTTGGCAAAACTGTTTTTTTGTTGACGAATCGCGAATCAGTACTCATTGAAATAACTGACGTACCCGTGTCTGGAGAATACCCGGAGATTCTGAATAGCAAATAACTGCCACCGAAACCGTTAAGCAAGGAGAGAAATCGGTGCCCTTTTGGAGTGGAATTATGATTGGAGCTAGAACGCTTTTGATCCCATATCGAGGCTCCAAGAGGGCAGATAGGTACAAAACAGTCGCTATTGATGGAATTGTTAGACCATTTCGAGTAAACCATGCTAACCAATTCGTAATGGTCGAAGATGATGCGCCCGTACAAAGAGCTCAACGAGTCAATTCTGCTCCGCAAATTCGACACCACAAGGTGATACTGGCGTGCCGGCTCACCTAACTTACTGCCACCTCCCCAGATAGTGCCAGAGATCATGGAAACCATTATCCAAGAATGGCACAGGTTACCGTAAAAATGCAAGATAATTTGATTCTCAGCATTCACAGGAGGATCTCCACATGTGTACGAGTTTGGTTAAACAATCTTTTTCTTCCCATAAAATTTCTCTTACTATTTCATTAGGATTGAATAATGGCTACAACAATAATACATAATGTCATTTGATATTTGAGTTTTAAATAAAAGCTCAGTCATCAGTTTCTAGAGTATTATTTCAATACACAAAACAATGCCTCTGTCGTTTGTTCTTTAATTTATTGCATATTTTTAGCAACGTTTTTTTTTCTATTTTTATGAATATCTGTGGTTTGGTTTATTTATTTTTAATCTAATTAATATAAAATATAGCTAATGGCGCAAAAAGAAATATTAATATTTACATTTTTTGAATAAATTACTTTCCCCAATATGAAATCTGTCAAATATTACACCTCATTTTCAGTGGTGCTGCCTCATTACTCAATTTTTATTTAAAAAAATGAAGCTCTTTTTTATTTTATTTTTTATTTCCAACAGTGTTTTTGATTTTAAAAACTTTTTCTTGATCAAATTAAAATTTAAAAATATATATCAGCTTTTGCTAGTGATCACAAACTTTTTGATGTGTGTAAATGGATACAACATGATTAATAATAACCCCTGGGAACGATGTTGTCGCTTCCAAGCCGTTTCTTGAATAAGTATTGTAAATAGTTTGTACAACTTTTCTTATTGTATAATTTACTCGTACCTACTTGAGAAAAGGTTCCGCTAGGTATTTTTTGTTCTTCTCGGGACACAGGTTTTTTCAAACCAGCAGTGGTACAAGTGAAAAGGTAAAAAATTACTCTCAATAATAAATAATTGTAATTATTATTGGATAAAAAAATATTCCAATCTATTATATTTTATTCTAAACAATAAACTAGAGTGCTTAGTTAAACCAATGTATTTGTTTTGCCATACGACATAAAAAATATAAACCTTACTTGCTCTAGCTATTTCTAGTCACATAGAACTTTCAGAATTTGTTATTAAATGTTATAAAGTAGTTTATGTTTTGCTCTGAGCGAATAATCTTTTTGTGTAGCAAAGCAGTGTATAATATTTGTTACCATTTTTTTGGCGCTTCGGTTTACCAGCATCATTTTCAAACGTCTTCCGTTTTGCAAATGTTGGTACGGAATGTCTTATGTATTCTTTATAACTCTTAAATGAATGTCTTATGTGTTCATAACACTTATGTATTCACTTCGGTTTCTGTATGTCTGTCTGTCTGTTACCTCTATTTATGAATGATTGAATTTTCGATAAGTTATCATAATGCAGTTACTTAAATACAGACAATGATGTATAAACTTATAGATACGCTGTCCGCACTCTAAAATGGCAAGATGAAGTGAAGCCAATTGGCCACATTGCGCTTAGTCACGCACCAACCTGTCGCGCGACGCTACGTTTGTTTTTAATTCATTATATCGTGATTCGTGTGTGTAAACATGTGCAAAACATAAAGAAAACATGCCATCGTGTGTTTTCAGACGATGTACAAATTATACCCCAAAAGTTAAAGACAAAAATGTGTCATTTCATGCGTAAGTACACAAAACTACCTATCATTTCATTTTATTCGACGACGCCGTCTAATGGCGGCCGGCGCATGCAGCTAGTAGTCAAGCAACAGGCATCCCGCCGTACGGTGTCATATGTTCTTTCTCTTTCTTCATGCGTATAAGTAGTTCTAGTATTTTCGCCGTTTTTAAGCGCCGCAATGTTCGTTCATGACGTGTCTTTATATAATATGTCATTGAATACAGACCTAAATTTTATTTATATCACAACCTAAGATGAAAAAGTTAGACTGCGTTTATATAGAGAAATGGGAAGCTAAAAGGATAATCGTGTAGGATTTCATAAACCTAAGCTTTAAAGCACCATTGAATAAAACTATTATTTACGGATTTTATCGCGTTTAATTCAACTTTAATTTATTTTTACTATCCCGACGTTACGGGTGCTTTACAGCACCCGTGGTCACGGGGGGGGGGGACTGAGATGTTTGACGTCCCAATGTGAGTCCGGCTACCATCAGTTTTTGAATATTAATTTTTGGTTCAATTTACGCAAAATGAGCTTATAGTATCATGAAGTCTTGCAGTGGTATGCTTGAGTTTGGGTTTAATTTTGTAAATTATAGGAACCCAAGCAGCTGGCAGCACCCATCCATTTTCTCTATTGAAATTTGGATGTTTTTTAATTTAAATAGCCTCGCATCATCCTTGGTAGGAATGGGTGTTCTTTTGCGAGGATTTGTGGTTTATCAAATCTAATGTAATGGTGGGGACGATCTTGAACATGTTCGCAGACTGCAGACTTCCCGGAGCGTCGGTGCTTCACGTCAGCTATATGTTCCTTCACACGGGTTTTAATAGATCTTTTTGTTTGACCTATGTAAGAGAGACCACATTCACAATCTAGCTTGTACACACCTGCACCTTGTAGAGGAATATTGCATTTGATGAATGGTAAAAATTGACTAATCTTCTTTGGCGGCTTGTAGTATGTTTAATGGAAGCTCGCTTCAAGATATAGCCAACCTTGTCCGTGACTCCTCTGACATATGGTAGTGCAGCAGGCACACGCTCGACTGTGGCCGGCTTCACTCGATCACTGTGACGTAGGCGCGGGATCCGAAGCTAGTTGTCTTGCAACACTTGCTTGATATGCTGCAGCTCGGCGGCCAGATGTTTTCTGTCACAGATCCCTCGTGCTCTCAAAAACAAAGATTTACCCACGGTAGCTAACTGTGAAGGATGATGGTGAGATTCACCACTTAAATATCGGTTGGTATGGGTCTTTTTTCCATACACAGTGTGACCAATAGTGTTATCAGGATTTCGAATGACTAAAACATCTAGGAAAGCTAAAGAATTATTTACCTCTAACTCCATTGTGAATTGTATTTTAGAGTTTATAGAGTTAAGGTGGTTTAAAAATGCAGTTACTTTGTCAGATGGTAAAATTGTGAAGGTGTCGTCTACGTACCGCTTGTAGAATCTTGGATTTACAGGAGCAGTAAGAAGGGCTTTCTCCTCGGCGCGCGCTCGACTGTGGCCGGCTTCACTCGTTCACTGTGACGTAGGCGCGGGACCCGAAGCTTGTTGTCTTGCAATACTTGCTTGACATGCTGAAGCTCGGCGGCCAGATGTTTTCTGTGACAGATCCCTCGTGCTCTCTGAAACAAAGATTTGCCCACGGTACGCTTTGACAAAGTAACTGCATTTTTAGACCACTTTAACTCCATAAACTCTAAAATACAATTCACAATGGAATTAGAGGCAAATAATTCTTTAGCCTTCCTAGATGTTTTAGTCATCCGAAATCCTGATAACACTATTGGTCACACTGTGTATAGGAAAAAGACCCATACCAACCGATATCTAAATGGTGAATATCACCATCATCCTTCACAGTTAGCTACCGTGGGTAAAATCGTATCTAATAGTAATAGTATATATACATATATATATATATATATATATATATATATATATATATATATATATATATATATATATATATATATATATATATCTATATATATATCTAGATCTATCGTATATATATATATATATATATATATATATATATATATATATATATATATATATATATATATATATATATATATATAACAGTATCTAATATAATCTTATCTGATAACAATCCGTAAATAATAGTAATTTATTCAATGTGTAGTGTTCGCGTAAATTTAAGAAATCATTATTTAAAGCACCATTTAAAAATATATAAATAATTAGTATCAGAAATGTTTTAAAATTTATATACTGTCTTTATGCTCTGAAAAAATATTGCACATATAAAACAATCTCTAAAAAAATAGTGTTATATTTGAAAGAAAAAACGAAATTAATTTAAATTATAAATATAAAAACCAACATGCTAGGAAAATATATTCAACATAAGTATAACTACAAAAATAATCCTAAATATGACCATATGCAATGTAATTAAACCTGATACCCGCTCGCCTTGCTGGGGGCACGATAATATTTTATTGCGGAACCTATATGTAAAATATCAAGTTTTTTTTATGGGACCATTGTAAAATCCGTTCTTAGTGAGCGTCTACATTGCAAAATGAGTAACTATACAAAATTTTAATTCAATCGGGTGTATAGTATTAGAGGTCTCGTGACGAGTCAGTAATTAAGTGATATTTCGCTTATGTGTATACGAGTATGTGGGAGGTATAATTTCCTCGTAATATTATCTACAATGCTTGTTTTTAGTGTGCCCTCTAGTAACTTTGGGACGATTGTGACACAATCTGTATAATCGTAACTATATACTGGTAACTATATACTTCTTTAAAAAAAAGGAGTACAGATATAACGGATTTTATAACAACTACATGATATTTCTTTTTATTTTGTTTACATTATGTCTACTTGCGACAAGCGGATATCAAAATTGTGAATATATTCTGGTTGCGCGGAAAAAACCATTGGATTATTATATTTGACGGTAGAGGTGCCAAGCCGCTTGTTCCTTTCCGACAAAACGATATCATTCATACCCTCCTCGATCCTCCATCGACACATCGGGGTGGTGGGGTGGGAGGGGCAAGAAGATGATTCTAGAATGTCACGTAATCATCGGGGCCGAGGACATATAAGGCACGCGCGACCGTTGCGCGGCCTCTTTCCACCGCAGTCGTCGCTGAAACCACAACGCTTCTCTCCCGACGCACCCCTGGGGCCCCAGAGTGTCTGTCTAGAAGAAGTTCCCTCCTCGGGTGAGATATAGTCGCGCACCGCCTCTCTCCGGAGTGTTCCAGAAGAAGTTCCAGAAGTTGCAGCTATAGTGCTCAACAGGATAGAAGAAACCCCGGTGAGTCAACACTCCTTTATTTACTGCCTTATATAGTTTAACCCACTCCAATTTTGTTGTTCTCCTAATAAGGCAGGATTCCTTTTCAGCGATTTGGCACCATAATAGTTTAGTTTTAGGGAAGAGCGAGTGCATTATACCGCATGCTATAGTAGTCGCTTTTACGTAAGCGTAGAAGCAACCGCATATACAGTCCACTTTAGTTAATATCTCGCGTAATAGGTTTAAGGTTCGACCGAGGAACTAGACTTCGGCAGCCTTAAACACGTGTCTCCACCATTTTATGGTCACTTCGAGCAGGATTTTGGTCGAATTGTTGAATTAATTAATTAGATAATGCACTCCAATTTATAGAATAGACTTAAATAGTGTTCGTTTAAATTTAAATTTTGATTAGGTACTCGCAAACAGAATTATTCGTTTTATAGCGCTCGTATTTGATTAAACTTAAAGCCTATTAAATAATTGAAACAGTGTAATAGGAACCGTTTGATACGCTTACCCACAATCTTGATAAAATTATTGAGTCTAGCAAATGACGCGTCACCTCGACTCGCTGCGCAGGTGTTCGATTTAATTACGTAATACGGCATACCGAGTGTCCATCCTTTATTGTTTGTGCGTTGTGAGATTAATTGTGATTGATATAACTTTATTATAATAGTTTAAAATGGCAGTTAGTGGAAGTGAAATCAAAATTAAAACGCTTTATGCTAAGAGGGACATACTCTTTTCGCGTATGCAGAATATAAGTGATTATATAAAGAACATTCATATAGAAGCAGTGCGGGAAAATTTTTTGACCGAAATCGAAACGATAGATTCTCTACGAATAGATTACGCAAAAATATTAGACCAAATTAATCATTTGGAATTACAAATCGACCCGAAATACATAGTGAACTACCAACCGCTGCTGGCATTCGAAGATATGTTGTGTCGCGTGAAGAGAATTGCGAGATCCCTATCTCAAAACGAAGCAAAGCCAGAAAAACAGGTACGTCCAAGCGACTCGATTCGGTTGCCGCCAATAGATATTCCGGTATTTAATGGTGATATTAAGACGTGGCCCTTCTTCTTCAGTAGTTTTCAAAACAATATACACAATAACCCATCGTTATCGGACGCCGAAAAATTATATTACTTAATCAGTAAACTTAGTGGGAGGGCACAGTCGATCTGCTCTGGTTTTACACCTACAGCAAACAATTACCTATTAATATTCGAAACGCTTAAAACTAAATATGAAGATAGGAGAATGTTAGCTTCCGAATATTTGAACCAGATATTCGATCTTAAACCTATATCATCCGCGAACATCAACGGCTTAGAGCAATTTCTAGATAAATTTGTGGCATCGGTGGCTGCACTTAAGAATTTGAAATTTAATGATCTTATGGATGTGGTGTTTCTCCATATTGCACTGAAGAAGTTAGACCCCGACACCGTGCGTGCGTTTGAAATGGAGCATCGTAGCTCGGAGATGCCTTCCTTTCATTCATTAGCATCGTTCGTGCGAGATCAAATAAAGGTGATGCAGCGCTCTCCGAACGTTAAACAGGACAATAAAAGGTGCGTCGACCGTAGACAGACTCAACCATCTAAAATAGCAGGGTCGTTAACTTACGTAACCGCTACGCCAACATCACTCCAGCATACTTGTTTAGTATGTAAAGATAGACACGGTAATTTATATAATTGTGCGACTTTTCGTAAATATTCACCAAGCGAGCGTTATAAATTAGTAAAGACAAACAACCTATGTTTGAACTGCTTAAGCGATAAGCATTTAGTTGCAAAATGCAATTCGAGTTCCGTATGTAGCAAGTGCGCCAGGAAACATCACACGCTATTACATTTTGAAAATAGCAATATAGCGGCGTCAAGTAAAGCGGATAAGGAATTCGCCCCTACTAAGGTCAACGATTCTAGCGGTCGACCTGGTGATGTCGCTCTGTGCTCATTGGCAAATATGGGAGCAGAACCTCCTTCAACCGTGTTACTGGGTACGGCACGTATTTTGGTTAGGGATTCGCGTGGAAACGAACAAAGCGTCCGTGCACTGCTGGACAGCGGAGCCCAAAATAGCTTTATAACGCGACAATGTTGTCGGCACTTAGGCTTAGTAATAAATAGGTCACTTTCATGTCCTGTAATTAAAGGCATCGGAGGCACTAGTAAATCGACACAGGGATATATAAATTTAAAATTTTATTCTCGGATAGATCGTAATGTTAACTTTGATATAAATGCACTAGTAGTAGATAGGGTCACTGAACGGTTGCCAACCGTTTCGGTTGACACCTCGGCAATGATTGAATTTAAGAATTTGACTCTGGCGGACGACACTTACGCCGTTCCTCGAAACATAGACATGCTCATTGGAGCATCGCTTTTCCCTTATCTTTTGTTAAACAATAAGGTCAGGGGCAACTCTTCGCATACCGCGCCTTACGCACTGGAAACCGTATTGGGCTATGTGATCCTTGGCTCCGCCCCCATCATAGATAGTATTTCGGCAACCTCTTATTGTGGTATGGCTGTCGAACCGCTCGAGTCGTTAGTCCGCAAATTTTGGGAGATGGAGGAGGTGAACGTCCCACCCATAGCTAGCTCAGATGACAGGTTATGCGAGGAAATTTACGTCCGCACGACCATTCGTGATCGCGACGGTAGATATAGTGTAGCGCTACCCTTTAAAGGAGATGTTTTATCTCTCGGCGATTCGCGTCAAATGGCGGAAAAACGTTTCTACAGCTTGGAGCGTAGGATGCTCGCTTCACCCCAGTTAAAGGAAGCTTACGACGGCGTCATTAACGAATATATAAGAGAAGGTTACATATCACTTGTGGCTTCGAAATTAGATAACTACGAAGACACACCGTCGTATTTCATACCACACCACGGAGTCATTAGAGAGGACAAACTTACATCTAAGTTACGTGTAGTGCTCGACGCTAGTGCTAAAACTAGCACTCACCTGTCGCTTAACGATATCCTCTATAGTGGGCAAAATTTACAGGGCAGTTTATTTAATATAATAGTCAATTTTCGTTTGTTTAGTATAGCACTATCCGCCGATATTCGTCGAATGTTTCTTTGCATAGGGGTCCGTGAATGCGACCGTAGATTCCAACGCATTTTATATCGTTTCAACCCAAAGGAACCTCTAATGGTGTTTGAATTTAACCGCGTTTGTTTTGGTTTAAAGTCGAGCCCATTTCATGCGTTACGCACGGTGAGACAGCTCGCTCACGATGAAGGTCCCTCTTATCCTAAAGCTAAGAGGGCAATTGAGAGCGGATTATATATGGATGATTTTGTGTACTCGGTCGATAGCGTGGAGGAGGCAACCCTAACCACCGCCGAGGTTATAAGGCTCATGAAATCGGGTCAATTCGATCTTGTGAAGTGGACTAGTAATTCGCGTCCGGTTTTGGATACAATCCCTTTATCACACCGTCTTTCGGCGATAAAGGAATTCGACGATTCTGATACACACAAGGTGCTCGGTCTATGTTGGTCACCAGAGTCCGACGTGTTTAGCCTTAAGGTAAATCCGCCCGTAGAGAAATGCACAAAGCGCACAATGCTGTCATGCGTTGCTAGATTATGGGACGTCATGGGTTTCGTAGCTCCAGTGGTATTATACGCTAAGCTTTTAATTAAACAACTTTGGTTATTGGAATGCGACTGGGATGACTCGCCGCCTGACAGCATTGTTCGGTTGTGGCAGCGCTTTAGAGAGGAACTTCCTTTATTAAGAGAAATTAAAATACCGCGTCATATAAACGTAGATAGGAATAGCGCCATAAAGGTCGTTGGGTTTGCAGACGCCAGCGAGAAGGCTTACGGGGGCGTTGTATATTTCCACGTCCAGAATAATGGTAGAAATTCGATTAGCCTCATTAGTTCTAAGTCGAGAGTCTCCCCCCGTAAGGTTGTCTCTCTGGCGCGCTTAGAGCTTTGCGCAATATTAGTACTTGCCAAGCTTATCACCGCAGTTATCAGCGCATGTAGGGATAGAGTTCACATAGAAAGGATATTTGCCTTTTCCGACTCCACCGTCGCCTTATGCTGGGTTCATTCTTCACCCCACCGTTGGGATACGTTTGTTGCGAACCGAGTGGCCAAGATACAAGACGAGTTAGAAACGCGGAACTTTTATCACGTGTCCGGTACGGAAAACCCCGCCGATTGTCTATCCCGTGGACTCACCCCGATGCAAATAATGGACCACCCGCTTTGGTTCCACGGACCTGCTTGGGTTCACTTGGATCCCTCGCAATGGCCAATAACCGACTTCGAACCTTCGTCAGTGTCACAACCGCCGGAAGAGAAGAGACACGCTCTAGTGGCGAACGTTTCGAGCGAGGTTTCTCCAATGATTGCTTTGGCGAACCGCTTGTCCTCTTGGTCGAAATTATTGCGTAGCGTAATTTACGTTTGTCGATTCGCGAAGCTGTTACCGCGACGTTCGTATGTCTTAGCATCCGATTACAACTATGCCGAGTCGCTAGTATTGCGTGAACTTCAACGTGCGCACTTCTCTGAAGAAATTAGAAGATTACAATCGAATAGAGCTTGTAGTCGCGCCTTTCAACGCCTTAAGCCATTTTTACAGGGTGGGATTGTAAGGGTAGGTGGACGTTTGTCCAACTCGCAATTGAGTTTCGACCAACGGCACCCTATTGTTTTACCGCGTAAAGACCATATCATGAACTTATTAGTCGACTACCATCATAAATTGAACTCGCACGCTGGCCCCGACTTGTTGATGTCGATTTTGCGTCAGAATTATTGGATTCTTTCTGCACGTAGTTTAATACGCAATCGGGTGCACAGATGTATAGCTTGCTTTCGGGCACGCCCCAAGCCGTCATTTCCGGAAATGGCGGAACTTAGATCTTGTAGAGTAATACAATCAGTAAAGCCCTTCACGCACACCGGGTCTGATTTCGCTGGTCCGTTTAAGGTCACGCTCACTCGCGGGCGTGGTATAAGATCCACAAAGGCTTACGTCTGCATTTTCGTATGTCTAACTACTCGAGCGGTGCATATAGAACTCGTTGGTGATCTAAGCACAGCAGGCTTTATGGGTGCATTTAAAAGATTTCTTTCCCGCCGTGGCCCTGTAAGTAAATTGTATTCGGATAACGGTACGAACTACGTCGGTGCAAAACGTATTCTATCGGAACTACATGAGCTCTTAGCTAGCAAGTATTATAATTCGGAGTTCGCTCACATTCTAGCCGAGAACCGCATTGAGTGGTCTCTGAACGTCCCAGCCGCGAGTCATTTTGGGGGCAATTGGGAGACTAATATCAAGAGTCTAAAGAGTCATTTATACCGAGTAATAGGAGATCAAATTTTGTCCTTCGAAGAGCTAAGTACGGTGCTCGCTCAAATTGAATGCGTAATGAATAGTCGCCCACTTTGTCGTACGTTGTCTAGTGACCCCTCGGAACCGCTGGCTCTAACTCCAGCACATTTTTTGAATTTAACGCCTTTAAAGTATTTGCCAGCCGCAGATATGGATGAGAACAGACTTAGCATTTCCGCACGCCACAAATTATTAGATCGGTTAGTGCAATCGTTTTGGAAACGATGGAGGATGGAATACTTGCATACTTTGCAGTCTCGGCAAAAATGGAACACAGCAACTGAGCCTTTAGTTGTAGGAACTGTAGTTGTGCTCACCAAAGAGAATACGCCGCCTCTCCACTGGCCGTTAGGAATTGTCGAAGAGGTCTTTCCCGGTTCCGACGGAGTAGTTAGGATAGCTCGCGTTAAGACCACGGTTGGGTCTTACTTGCGTCCGGTTGTCCGTTTGTGCCCCCTGCCTCTTCCATAATTTAAATTAGCTTTCTAGATTAAATTGTAGTTGAATTTAAGTAATCTTAGCGTTAGTTAGTTATTTTGTTAGTTGATCTTAGCTCTAGTTGTATTAGTTAATTTGAAGGAAATCCTTCAAGGGCGGGGGAGATGGTTGCGCGGAAAAAACCATTGGATTATTATATTTGACGGTAGAGGTGCCAAGCCGCTTGTTCCTTTCCGACAAAACGATATCATTCATACCCTCCTCGATCCTCCATCGACACATCGGGGTGGTGGGGTGGGAGGGGCAAGAAGATGATTCTAGAATGTCACGTAATCATCGGGGCCGAGGACATATAAGGCACGCGCGACCGTTGCGCGGCCTCTTTCCACCGCAGTCGTCGCTGAAACCACAACGCTTCTCTCCCGACGCACCCCTGGGGCCCCAGAGTGTCTGTCTAGAAGAAGTTCCCTCCTCGGGTGAGATATAGTCGCGCACCGCCTCTCTCCGGAGTGTTCCAGAAGAAGTTCCAGAAGTTGCAGCTATAGTGCTCAACAGGATAGAAGAAACCCCGGTGAGTCAACACTCCTTTATTTACTGCCTTATATAGTTTAACCCACTCCAATTTTGTTGTTCTCCTAATAAGGCAGGATTCCTTTTCAGCGATTTGGCACCATAATAGTTTAGTTTTAGGGAAGAGCGAGTGCATTATACCGCATGCTATAGTAGTCGCTTTTACGTAAGCGTAGAAGCAACCGCATATACAGTCCACTTTAGTTAATATCTCGCGTAATAGGTTTAAGGTTCGACCGGGGAACTAGACTTCGGCAGCCTTAAACACGTGGCTCCACCATATTCTGTTTTGTATATTGGGAACAAGAATATTGTATTAAAAAATCAGTACTATTGTCAGACTACGCTGTATAGTCAGTACAGTTTATATTAATATTATTTTTGCATCCATAATTTTCCTTTACTATTCTTCTAACTTGTAGAATAATATCTATGGAAACTACGTTTTACGTACTAATATAGTTTTATTGAATTTTATTGTTGAATAAATATTAGTTAAATAAGATTCTCCTTTAATTAAAATTCGATATCTTTTCTTCTAATAACCATTCATTGAGTATACTCATGAGCAAGTAAAACGGATTGTATCATCTATCTATCATCATCTTTATGTCTCCTATCATATGGGTGAATAAAAAAAAAATAAAACTACAACTAAATAACAATAAAACAAAAATGATATAGAGCATGACCAGCGCGCAAACATCAAGTTTACCGATTAGGTTTTCGATTACGTTTTCTGTGTTTGATTTAGGTACCCGAAATCAACAATCTCAAATGCTTAAGTTCGTTTCAGAAAACAAGCTGGATCCAGAATAAAGAACGGAAAAAATCGAATGACGTCATCCTAAAGTACTAAACCAACCCAAACGCAGCGTTCTCGTACTTTTTTTGAGTGCCGCTACACACGAATTGAAATTTCCATTCAGAATGCGTTAGTACGTAGTGAATCGTACCCTCAGGAAAAACAGGGATGAGATGAAAATATAAATTTACTGGAGAACAAAAAGTACCGGTTTTATGTGAATAGCTTTTTGTGGTTTCTACGTTGAATCATATTTTTTATATTTATACATTATAAGCCGAGGTAGCTCAGGTGCTTTACGCTCGCTGTAAATATAACAGAACGCGAGTAAGCCGAGTTCAATCCCCGCCGGCACCAATGAAGTTGTTTATTGCAATTTTAAGTGCTGATTTACCACGTGCTCGGTGGTGAAGCAAAATATCGTGAGGAAACCTGCATGTCTGAGAAATATGAAAAAATGTATTTCGAAGACATGTGAAGTTCGCCAACACGCATTGGAGCAGCGCGGCGGACACTTCCTTGCCCCTAAAAACCTCTCATAAATGAGGGGAGGCCTGTGCCAAGCAGCGGGACGTATATAGGTTGTACCTTTACTTTACTTTACGTTACATCATAAAAAGAGAAATAAGTTCTATAGTATGATTATTTTGGTTTTTTATTAACAACAAATTTCGGTTGATAGATAGCGCCATAATCTATTTTAATTAATCTAGTAAATTTATTGATTAAAACTGCTTATACGGATTTTATCGCGTTTAATTATACTTTTAATTATTTTATTTTTAATTCCCGACGTTTCGGGTGCTTTCCAGCACCCATGGTCACTGGCGAATGAGGCGACTGACGTCTCGACGTCATTGTTAAACCCGGAGTACCTTCAGCTTTTTTAACTATGGTTTATGGTCCGATCAATGCAAAATGAACTGATTATGACCTGAGATCTTGCAAGAAATCATTAGTAAATTTATTGTTGGGTCTTTCCAGGAAAGAGGTTTTTTTCTCGGACCAGTAGCAAAAGACTTTCCATAAATATTCTTGTAATGTATGTTGAATAAAAAATCTATTCTATTTTATTCCATTCCTGGTAACAGACCAACAAGATTTAGTGTTTACAAACCAAGAAGGGATTGTCGTACTTAGGTACAAAGTGGCTTTTGGCCCCGTCCTTATGCTTTATTTTTGAAATTACCTATAATTTGCTGTAAGCGCTCATGATGTGCTGCTATGTTAGTTTTTATAGCATTGGGTGAAACAAACGCACAGTCCACCTAATGGTAAGTGGATGGTGTGGTCCATAGACATCCACATTTATTCTCAATTAAGAATCACAATGCAAATGCATTGTCACTTTTGAGAAATAAGACGGAATGCCTCGACTCCAGTAAAAAGGGTCTCCAGTTTTCTACACTCACCATACGAAACACAGCAGCATTACGCTGCTATTTTACGCTGGTATTCTGTGAAACGTGGTCCTGCCCCGGTCGAACCGACCCATTTGTGCTACAACTATAGTATAGCTGCAGCGTGGCTTTACCACGTATATGTGCCGTAAGTAAATTAATAATCGTATGTTTGTATTTTTTACTGTAGTGCTTTATTTCATTACTATCCTTATTGATAGAAATCCTTTTCCGGCTACGTGTCCTTCTAGGTAAGTATCACCCTCTTACCCAACTCTGATTTTAAATAGCAGTGCTTGCACTGATGTGTTCAGCTCAGAATAGTTTAGAGAGCCAGTATAATTATAGGCTGTGAGACATTTTATTTTACTCCTCAGATGAGACAACACATCTATGTATCCCTCTCTGTTTGAAGTTAACTCCGGGTGTCTGTTTGTCACTTCAGTTTAGGGTAAAGTTAAAAAAAAATATCTATAACTATATATCTATAACTTTATATCTATAACATTATAGCTGATTAGCTTTTGCCCGCGACTACGTCCGCGTAGAAGAAAATGATTCTAATGGGATTTTAATTGATTTTTTACGTTACTAATTTTGTTATACATATAAATTATTATGTTAAAATGTGTGAATACTCACAAAATATAACAATCTATATTATAATTTAGGGATTCAAAGATTAAATAAACATGAAAATATTTTTTTTATATTTTATGAACACGAAGCTCGGCCTCTGATCTGATGAAAGTGACACAGGGGTATTATCTTTTTACAACGAAATCGAAATAATATACTTACCGCAGTATTTTTCTGTAAACATTATTTTTTGTTTTTCCTTCGGGTACTAGAATCACCAGGCTACTCTGTGCGCTTACTCTGGAGCATGTCACATACAACTAATCGCGGGAGAAGCAGCTTTCTCTCAAGTCTACTCCCATTACCTTAAGAGTTTGACCTTGAACTTTGGTATTTGCTTTATGGTTATGGCAAAGCAGACTTCGATAGAATGCTGCACTCTCTGAAATTCGAAGGGATAATTTGATGGTTTTAGGGAATCCTAGGAATAAAAATACAGACTCTCCTCGAGAACAACCCGTCGGTATAGTTACCTCGATTAAATTGCGATGCAACGTTTTCACCTGAAATCTGGTGCATTTGCATAATTTTGGTGGATTAATATTGCCCTCAATTTTAATATGTGGGTTGTGAGACCAGGAGGCTTCAGTGTGTTCAGGAACTCGATCGGATAATGAATGGCATCTGGTATTAATTACTGAGTTGACGGATTTATATTGATATTCGAGCCCTTCGCATGATCTCAAAAGTATTTCATTTATGACTGGGGCTTTTTCGTTTTTTGGTGCTAGGATGGCACGCTGGCATAACCATTTTGCAGGTTAGTCATGAGTATTATTAATGTTTAGGTAAATTTCAGCTATAAGGTCTTCTACAGTGGAAACAATTGTACCCAACTCTGTAAGGAGAATCATATTATTATCCAGTTCCTGGAAATCACCATTTCCTATTTTAGGTAACAGATCTGAGAACTGTCGGGTAGTAACATATCCCATTAAGAATGACCCTCATATTTTAGGTAAGGCTTCAGTTGTCACTGAAGGCCACAAATGAGACCGTCTCATGTACGCTTTAACTTCGTCCGCTCGCGTTCCTCTAGGCACTACTGGTAAAGTCTGCCGGAAATCGCCTGCTAACAATACAGTAACTCCTCCGATTTTACAATTATAACCTGAAAAAGATTTTAAATTAAACCCCCTTTCTGAGCTATAGTCCTCTCATCTCAAACAGTTAATTTTGTTTTGCAAAGTACTTCTGCAATACTTTTGAATAATAAATAAAATGTAATTTAAATCAAAAGCACTAAGGAGAATTGACATCAATTTCGATGCAAATGACCTCAAAAATAACTTTCCACCCATTTTTAACCCCGTTAGGGGATGAGTTTCATTAAAATACAAAACAAGTCTTCCACCAATTCTGTTAAAGAATGTTTATGCAAAATTTGAAGTAGATTGTACCAAGTAATCACGTTGTCCCATACAAATTTTGGCACCGTTTTTCACCCCCTTAGGGGTAGAATTTCGGAAAATCCTTTCTTATTGAATACCTACGTCAAACAAAGAACATACCCTCCAAGGATCAGGTCTCTACTATCAGCAGTTTAGGTTGTGAGTTGATCCTTCACATTCGCGACAAAGCATTTATATATAGTATTAATATTAATTAACACCATCTTGACCGTGTAGTAGCGGTGTAAACATATCCTTAACCTCATATCATCTTGTTGGTATCGTAAGAGGCGACAGAGGGAAACAGATCAGGAAAAGGACAGCGGTGTCCTCCTAATAACGATCAAAATTAAAAAACTGCCAAGAGTGGCAACTATGGCAATTATCCCCCCTATGAGGTAATGTATGGGGGAGGCCTATATTTAACAGTAGACTTTATTAGGCTATAACAGTAACGGTAACGGTAACAACCTCAAACCATATGAGTAGATTTAAAACCAAAAACATGCTCAACTTCTTAGCACACACTCACGCAATATCTTTCTTATTTCTTTTACGGCACGATGTTTGTTGCTGCACATATGCACCTAAAATCATATTGTTTATGGTTGATGGAATGATTTTAGGTGGATATGAGAGCGTGTTCGTATAATATATTGTGCAGGGTTTTGGATCGGTTCGGCATCATTTTAAATTTATTGTGCAGTCGTTTTTCTTCGTTGCTCTGAATTAAGAATTATAAAAAGATTAAAAAAGGAGGCAGAAGTAATTTAAAAATAATTATACATTGTTACATATCATGCAATACATTCTGCTATGTAATGTAGAGCCTACGGGTTGCTATGCCCGTATGCGAATACGCCCAATTAACGGTGAGAGTTAGTGAGTGCTCTACAGAGCCGTGATAATTAAACGGATGAATGCCAAACGTAAGCGAGATCCATACAAACTCAAAACTACTTGGCCACGGTATATTCATTTTACAATGAATTTTATTTCATTATTAAGTTTTTGAAACCTTTTTTTCCGTGTACCTCAGAATCTTACCAGCCAAGTGTACAACCAGAATCTTACAAACCAAGTGTACAAACAGACACTGAATGATAGCGATCTGTCAACTGTCACTAGGAAATTGCAGCATGAAAAGAAAATAAATTTTCCACTTTAATATTTATGTAGTAAGGTTTTATTTTGTACTATCAATTCGCCCCGACTTCGCACGGGTGATTTCTGGATCTCGACAACGGCCCCATCTACCGGGTCCAATTGAGTTTTTAAACCATTTAGCGCCACCCAAATACACACAAAAAATTCATCTTAATCTTTCGAGCCGTTTTCGAGTTTTAGCGAGACTAACGGACAACAATACATTTTTGTATATAAGGAGATTATCTCAGAAGTCATGATTATTTTTAAAAAATAATTTAAAACTGTTTTCTATCTTCATCGTCAAAGAGCGATGACGATGATGACTACTCCGACAGTGATGGAGAGTTGAATGGAATTGAAGTGCTAGATTATTTATTTGTAAATAAATATTATTTCTAAAATATCTGTTTTGATCACCCTACACAACTCGTTTAAATTGATAACTGTGACGTTACAGTATTGCGCCAGATCAGTCCTGAATAGGACTAACAAATAAGAATTTATTTGAATCGTATTGTTCGTGTATAGCTGTATCGGGTAGCCTAAAATCATTAAAGACAACTCAAAGGCTTTAATTTCTTAAAAACTTTTAAGCTTAAATGTTTTTCTGCATTAAAATCTATAAAGATGATATCCGCAGAATAATAAAAGTATTAACAAAGCCGTACGGAAAGTAGATTGCTGTCAATGCGATAGCTTATAGATGGTCGAAGAGAAAGAAATGTCCTCGTACTGACGTAGTGTTGTGTCAGCCCCGGGCAGATTACCTTACAAGATAGAGCGATGACCTAATAAAATATGCAGAGCGGAGGCGAATGCATGTCGCTTAGGACCTTACATTGTACATTGATGGGGAAAGTTTATTGTCGGTGGATTAATTAATGATTATGAAGGAATTTAATAGTGGTTATTAGCATTGTTTTTTAATTGTTTTCACGTATTATTTTCACACATAGCTCTGTCGCAGAGTAACTAGATAATCTGCCTTACTTTTTTAGCTGCACGCTGCAGTGAAGTTGATGAAAAAATCTAATTTATAAAACAAAATAACAATACATCTTTTAATAGATTAAGAAGACATCGCTTTTATTGATAAGACTGCATATATAGCATATAGAAACATTGAATTTTTTTCATTTTTTTACTTATTTTTTTAATTTTTAATACAACAAACTCTATGGGGAAAGCAGTTTTAGTAACAAAATGCGTGTATTATTAAATTCAATACGGAATGTATATTGCTCGTATGAATTAAAGTTATACGCATGTAACGGAAGCATTATTAGGTCACGTCGCAAATACATACATTGATCGCAAATAGGCAATATATAATAAAATAGTAATATTTATCTATTACTTTAGTGGATATTTTAATATGATTGTAATTGTCTTTTATTGAGTCATTCAATAAATGGAACGTGAACGGGTAAAGTATGTTTCTATCACTACGCCAACGACCCAAATATTGCAATATACATACACCAGTACATATCTACATAAAAACTGTTAGAAAACAGAATTGTAACAAGTGATTTCTTTTATTTTGTGCCAAAAAATTATATTTTACTACGTTTTTCATGTCATATTCCTATAGTGTCATCCGACTATGATTCTCATCGGAAATCACTAAATCACTCTTTGGGAAGTGTTCGGAAGTTGAGTTGAAAATAAATAATTGTAATTATAATTATAATAGAAAGTGACTTAATAAAAACGTGGTAAAAATAGGTTCAACTATCCAAACTTGGCAAGTCCATTCTTACAAAAACTTTTGGAAGGATAAATTGAGGGTATAAAGTAAATCGCAATAAAGTTAATAAAAACGATATCAAGTTCTAATAAGAAAAGAATTAAACGAAAACTCATTTCGTACAACATACCATGTCGTGGAAAATGGTTAAGCACTAGATGCATTTTTTTTTCTTTTTTGTAAGAGTTTCTAAAGGAAAAATAAAAATAAAGAAGTGCGTAAAAAGAAATAAGGACAAAGAGAATTCGGTCGTCAATTTTGAATTATTAATTCACGGCTCTTCAAGTTTTCTTAAGTTCGTTGAGCGTCAGGCATAAAATATTTAATAGCAGTGGAGCTTTCTTTTCTTTAAAAGATCTTCCTATTTCGAAGTAACAACAACCCAGAAAGGATGTTGAAGTTTTAAAATAAATGATTGTAAAATATTTATAAAGATTTATTGTTTTGTTTCTTTTTTTAATGTATTTATTTAGCTTGTCCTTGTTACCTTACATCGTAATGGCACACATAATGCTCCAGCAGTCGATGAAATTACTTGCAGTCCGTTTATTGATTTAAATTCCAATGAAAACAAACAATAATTTTCGCTCTCGCCTGTCTGATCAACAAAAAAATTATACAATTTAGAAAGCATCTTCGTAAAAAAGTGTGCGGTGACTTGGTGTTAGTATCGTAAGATATCGTTTACGCATAGTCCATTCCCCTTACATTCATTTTTTAAATTCTGACATGGTAATAAATAATTTATAAGAAATAGAATCGACTAATTTCAATTAAATTATCTTAAAAATTATAAAACATCTTAATTCATACAAAGACTATTAATCTCCAAAATAACCTCCATTATCGCGGCGCATTTCCTCTACGAATATTTTGCCCTACTTCCAGGGCAAAATATTAGTAGAGGAAATGCGCCGCGTTGCGTGTAAAAGCAGCTTTTATAAGCTCATCAACATTTCTATAGCGTCGTACAGGCCCTTGCTTGCCCAAAGTTGTAATCCATCTAATAACATAAAGGAAATCATCTTTTCGACACTATTGATCACCGTGTGAGCTGGACTGCTTACTCTCAGTTTTGTGAAAGTACTCATGGAAGCTTAACGAAGTGATCTTTGCCCCAAAAAAGAAGCAAAAAATCAAGGATGTCTTGTCGTAATAAATGGTTTTTTTTGATATCGATTTTTTTAAAAGCTAACGGCGTTAGAATGGCGGAAAGGTATGAAAAAAGAAATTTGTCACAACATTATGTACAAGTGTATTTTGTAAATAAAAATTAGACTGATGACTGCGCCGCTTTGAATGTTAGTTCCTAGAGCACTACCCCGGTGATGGTGACGACCGTGGGGTTTTAGTTGGTAAGAGCCCGGCATAACCTGTCTGTTGCCCCAGCAGCCGAAGGTATCCCTGAAGATTTCCCACGATGTAAAGAGGTACCAGTTAGCAGACACCAACATTTATAAACAAACTGATAAATTAGTGTAATAGGCTAATAGTGAGCTTTTTGAGACCGCTTGTTTGGTAACTGTTACAGAAACGAATTCAAACAATGAAGATAAGATAGTGAGGGTGAGTTAAAATTAATACGTTAGGGCAATATGGTCACTTTCTTATCACTCGAAAACTACAGCTTTTGTTGCATAGAAACTTCTGTGATACGTTAGCTCTTCATCAGTCAATAAACTAATAAAGTGTCAAAAAGGCCAACGGTGCCACTAGACAGTTGATATTATCTATATCTATTTATATAGTATCTATACATATAATAAATATGCAGAACAATTATTTGTTCATGATTCACGCAAAAACTTCTGAACGGATTTCCTTGAAATTACGTGTGGTGTGTGGGCAGTAAATGATGGCGTATAACATGTACGCAACTTTTTAGTCGCTTACCGTCAGTAATTAAAAAGAATGGTTAAAATTGCCAAAGCCTGTTTACTATTTTTTTCTTAATTTATTATAGGATAGTGTGACAAACGAGCACACAGTTCACCTGATAGTAAGTGGTTGCTATGGCCCATAGACAATCAACATGTATCCTCGATTACGAATCAAAATGCAGATGCGTTATCACCCGTAAGGACTAAGATAAAATGCCTCATTTCCAGTAAAAAGGGTCTCCGGTTCTCTACTCTCATCGTACGAAACACAGCAGCATTAAGCTACAATTTTACGCTGGTATTCTATTAGTATACGACTATACGAGTATACTATATAGGATACAACATTGTATTTTTGTCTCTGTCCTCCTCCTAGTTTTGGATATACCGTTAGACGTGTTTTTTTATAGGATAGGGTGATAAGCGAGCTCACGTCAATCATTCTACCTGATGGTAAGTCCTCGATTAGGAATAAAAAATGCAGATGTATTGTCATTGTGAGGACTAATATGGAATGCCTCGTTTCCAGTAAAAAGGGTCTCCGGTTCTCTACACTCATCATACGAAAAACAGCAGCATTAGTTACTATTTTACGCTGGTATTCCGTGATAGCGTGGTACCATCCCAGGTCGAGCCAACCCATTGCAAGGCTCTTCCACATATAAAACGTGTTTCTCTCAATTCCGTTAGTTCCTTCTCATATATTTTTATAAATAAATTACCTATAAAATAATACTTTAATAAACTGGAATATGCCTTCGCTCATATTTTTTTGCGTATTGGTGACGCACAAATAAAATTAATTCCTGTCGAGTTTTATTGTAGTCTGATAAAATGAATGAAATTTTACGTAAGGGTAAATACCCTCGTCAAAAGCATCATGTCTATATTAATCGCATAATTGAAATTTTATATATAGCGTATTGAACATAATACGCGTGATTTAGACGTGATTATTTCTCTCTTAGTATATTAAAATATACGACGTTGGAATGCATATTTACCGGTTAAAGGTAAAAACAAAAACTTATTAAGCTTTACCAACAATCTCCAAATAATTCTGTTTTGAGTGATTATGATGGTATCCTTCTAGTACTTTGCGTACAACGACTAGTTCTAATACAGTCAGGACCTGGTAATCACGCTGAAGACAATGGTACAATTGACCCTGCAAACGCAGACAATCACTCGTTTTTCCCTTAATAAATAAAACAACATAAAAATGGAGCTATCAAATTATGTGTTCTTTGTTTCATTCGAGCACTTCTCATTTTATTCATTACCCATTTCCAGTTGTTATAAGTAGATTTCTCTCCGCTGTAACATAATAATACGTATAACATAATAAATTATTTATAGGCCATATAAATATTCGTTACGTGCGAACGGAATCGAACCCACGGGCCTTCAGCCCCCACAACTAAGCTGTGTCACAGGGGTGCTGTCAAAATAATACTGGTTCTCTTATCCTTCTGTCCAGAAAACAAAAGTAAAAAAATAATGGTTTTATATCGATTCAGACTGACTGAGGATCATCATCATCATAGATCATTCAATATCACGAGCTTGTTATCATCCATGTTCATCACAACACTACCCGTTACTTTTCACGACTCTTTACTCTTAAACGGGTGGATATGTGAGAAAAAATTTCTATATGGCGTTCCCTTTTTTATATTCGTCATAATAATAATAATGTCTTCCAGACGAAATTTTGATCACAGCGGCCAGTCTCAATGTCAATACTGTACGTACTTTTAAAATGTGTCACATAAAAATGATGTATATCAATTTTTGTACCCAATGATTATAGTATATTATTATTTTTTGATTAATGAAAACTAAAATGGCTTTTGTATTAACTAAATTTATAAATTCATTGTATAAATTGTTGTAATAATATTGCTGTGATAATGGCGCACGAATTTCTCCTGTATCGTAGACATCGGAGACATTTACATATTTATACTAAACATGGACTAACCTTGGAATAATTTATACGTGGTAGAGCAACGTTGCAACATTTATATGGTTGTAGAACAAAAGACATAGCATAAAAGACAACTCAATGCTGCTGTGCTTTGTATGGTGAGTGTAGCGGATCGAAGACTCTTTTCACTGTACACGAGGCTTTCCATCTTAGTTCTCAGGGGTGACAACGCATCTGTATTTTGATTTTTGATCGAGAATTAACGTAGATGCTTCCACTCACCATTGATGGACTGTGTGCCCATTTGCCATCCTTATTCCATAAAAAATTGTATTTTTAGGCAACTGTGCCACAGCTTAATTAATAATCACCATTGCGCTTTTAAGCCGACGAATTTATAACAAGATAACAGGTAACATTAGTAAGTCTTCTATTCCGTTCTTTTGAAATTAGATAGAACTGCCAACAAAACAATTATTGCACTTTTCTATTTCGTCAGCCATTTAAGGCCACTGTATAATATGTCTTTGTATGGATGATTTGACGAATGACGAATTGATAGCATTATGTTTTACTTTTGAAGAAAACAAGTTGCAACATCTGAAAATATAGGCCTGCTTAATATAATCGATTATTTTATATTAACATACGTTCGTTTATAGTTCTTGTCCCCATCGCACAAAACCACGCGCTGTTCGTTCAAGCAGAGATTGAATGAACGAATTATTCTTTTTGTATGGACCCAACCCGATTCCGATCATTTTTAGCACCGATACAGATCTCATCTTTTCAATTTTATGGATCTTTTTTTAAGTACCCATTTTCCTTTATATACAATAAAGTTTAATGGTTTATATAATTAGTTATGGAGGACAAAACGTTTGTTGGATTAATTTTTTAAACTTTTTGTTGTAAAAGGAGCATTTTAATCTTCGTTGTAACTCAACCACTAATTCATGTACTTTTTGAAACGAGAATGGAGAAAATTTTAAAAATAATCTGTTATATTTTGATGACTCTAACATGATTTTATAATTTACGATGTCCGTGGTCCATTCAATCAGAAAAATGCAACGCAATCTAAATTATTGCGGATACATAGTGGCTTTATAAAGACGTAAGATTAAATCGGTCATTCAATTACTAAGTACCAAATATTATATGTCAAAAAAAAAAACAAGTTAACGTAAAATTTTGAATGAGACATTACTTAAATAAATAAGTCATTATCATTATTCAAATTTATTCTATTTGGGAATCTAATATACACACATTAATGTTGTAATGATATCGCAATCAGACGCTTTTTAACTACATTTTAAAGTCAATTAAGAAAAGTAATAACTATTTTCTGATATTATGTAGCGTGAAATATTCTGCCCTATTTGCGTTACATAATTTACATTGTTCATTTTGAATTCAACGTTGATACGCCATTTATGGGCCCTTCGTATGTGAAATGAAATATTTATACAAATATATGGCATGTAAGTCGTGAAATAATAATATAGTGTTTTGCGTTGCACATATTAAATCAGGGAACAAACGAATACATAGTCTACTCGTACAGTGTACGTAGTGCTTCTACATCTGTGGTCGATTGCGAATAAAAATGCAGATGCGTTATCACCCTTGCGGACTAAAATGATATGCCCTGTTACCAGTAAAAGGGGTCTCCGGTTTTTCGTCATCATACGAAACACAGCAGAATTATTCCGCAATTTCTCGCTGGTATTCTGTTAGAGCTAGCTTATATCGAGCAAATCCATTCGAGGTACAGCTATGTAAGTAGCTAGCATAGTTTTATCGTGGCTGTAGGTACGTGTACAATTTTATTTAATGAAGATGCCATTTTATAGTGTCTTATTAGAAATTCATTGTTTATTTGATTGGAAATGCAATACTTACCTACAAATATTTTGTCGTTGCATTTGGAGAGTATTCTTGTTTCACGTTGCTCATAAAAATATAAATATTTACGTATTTTTACGATTTAATTGCATATAAAAGTAAAATTATTATTTTCTTATTTTAAAAGTTGCAACTTTTAATAGCAACGTAATCCTTTTTCTAGGTTGTTTAAATACAGGTCTTCAATGCAAAAAGAGCAAGTGCTTTATTTACGTGATATTAAAAGCAAAACTCGGCTGTACGGAGCGCCTTAAGTGGTTTCTATCCACTTTGTGAAATTTTTGAAGAACCAGCTGGTGTTTTACGTTTGTGATCAGATATTTTATGTTTGTGAGCCCTGGAATACGATATAGAACTATTCAAGTCTGCTTAGAGAAAACTTATAGTATAAGCACGTACCATAATGTAAAGATACAATTATTTATAGCAAGAAATAATATCTAATAGGTATTTCTCGTAATTGTTTTATGGGGCGGAAGAGAGAAACTGAAACAGGCGATGGACAGCACCATCTTCCGAATAACAATAATAAGAAATTGCGGTTGCCAAGTTCGGTTACGATGGCAATTATCCCTCTTACGACGATGATACTGAGACAATCTATGGGGAGGCCTAAGTTCAGTTGTGGACTTTGGATCAACTGTAATATATTTCGCAAACTGGACGGCTCGCCATTATTAAATAAAAATCACAAACAAATAAGCTCTTTACGCCGATCATTAAAAGTTTGTTAAAATTGAGTACAAAATTACAATGTCTCAAATTAAATCAGTGTAATATTCGTAAGCAAATCTAGTCACACGGCAGTGTTAGCAAAGACCGGAAAGGAAAATGATGACGCAGTGGCAGTGTGTATAATTTAAGTTAAAACTTAAATATTTCAAGGCACCTTCGATTAACACAAAAAATATAATACCTGCACGCTTATAATTTTGCACACCTAATGAGGAACCAGTGAACCTGGAATTCTAAATATTTTGAATAAACATAAAATCAATGACTCACTCAACAATATAGGAAAATATGTGAAAACTTTAAATTGTCGATATTTGGTGTCGACAAAGTTATTGATGAGGTCTATTCTATGCACCGTTCTTGAAAGTAACCGTAACAACATATATTTATAGATACTTTAATAATATTATTAAATTAAAAATTTCATCATCATCATCATCATCATCATTACAGCCCTTCACAAGTGCACTGCTGAACATAGGCCTCCCCCAAGTAACGCCACAAAGCACGGTCCTGAGCCACCTGCATCCATCGACTTCCTGCATGTCTTACCAAGTCGTCACTCCATCTAGTGGGGGGTCGCCCTACACTACGCCTACCGGTACGAGGCTGCCACTCTACTAAGAATCTCCGGTGGAGGTTCGGTTGCCACCTACGACGACTCGCCCTGGAAACGTATAACGCATGCACCCTGAGGACTGACGAGAAGATACTGGAGCTGGAAGAAGAGGTAGACAAGTTGCGCTGGCATATTATTGGATTATCTGAGGTCCGGAGAGAGGGGGAGGACACGGTAATCCTCGAGTCTGGCAACTTGTTCTATCACCGGAAGGGCGACCATCTGTCCCAAGGAGGTGTCGGATTTATCGTCCACAAGTCTCTCGTCAACAACGTTGTAAAGATTGGGAGTGTGTCGACGAGGGTCACGTACCTGATACTCAGAATCACCAAACGCTTCGCTGAAGGTCATACAGGTCTACACACCAACCTCGGCACATCCCGATGAGGAGGTGGAGGAAATGTATGAGGATATTTCTAGAGCCATGCATTTCTCCAAAACCCACTACACGGTGTTGATGGGAGACTTCAACGCAAAACTAGGCACAAGAGAAAGCGGTGAGCTGAAGTTAGGGAAATTTGGAGTAGGGCAACGGAATCGTAGGGGCCAGCAGCTGGCTGACTTTATGGAGAAAGAGGGATTCTTTATGATGAACTCTTTCTTTCAGAAGCGGCCCCATAGGAAGTGGACCTGGTCGAGCCCCGACGGTTCGACAAAAAATGAGATTGACTTCATTATGACGACCAGACGCCAACTGTTCAGTGATGTCTCAGTGATCGCAAGGGTGAAAACCGGCAGCGATCACTGAATGTTTAGAGGCACACTGAACCTAAACGTTAAGTTGGAGAGGTCTCGTCTAATGAAGTCAACGCTCCGTCCCCCTCGTGCTCTAATCCATAATCCCGAGACTTTTCAGCTCGAGTTAAGTAACCGCTTTCAGTGCCTAGAAGATTGCAATGCAGTGGACGATATTAATGACAAGCTCGTTGAAACTGTCCATGCGGTCGGAGCTAAGTTCTGCAAGACCCACCGCAGAAGAACACAAAAACTCTCCGATCACACTCTTAATCTCATGGCTGTTAGACGGGAGGTGAGGCTGCAATCGTCAACGGATTTGACAGCATACAGGCACCTGAACAGACAGATCTCCAAATGCATGCGGCGAGACTTACGCAACTTTAATACTGCTCGTATTAAAGAAGCGATCGAGCGGAACCAGGGCTCCAAAGTCTTTGCCGGAGATCTGTTTGCCAGAAAGAGCCAACTGTCAAAGCTTAAGACTGAGTGTGGCAGCATCGTTTCCGAGACACCTTAGATTTTGAGTGAGATTGAGAGGTTATATGGGCAGCTGTACACATCATCGTTCGAGCCACACGCAAGTGTGAGTAACGATCCAAGAGCAAGTCTTACCCGACACTATTCCGATGATATCCCGGACGTCAGTCTGAGCTAGATTAGAATGGCTCTCCACCACCTTAAAAACGGCAGGGCTCCAGGCGAGGATGGAATTACAGCGGAGCTTCTGAAAGCGGGTGGAACACCGGTACTTGAAGTCCTTCAGAAGCTCTTCAATTCCGTCCTCCATGATGGTACTACTCCGGAGGCGTGGAGCAGAAGTGCGGTGGTCTTGTTCTTTAAGAAAGGCGACAGCGCTCTCTTGAAGAACTACAGACCAATTTCCCTTCTGAGCCGCGTCTACGTGCTGTTTTCGAGAGTCATTACGAATCGTCTCGCACGCAGACTCGACGACTTCCAGCCTCCCGAACAAGCCGGTTTCCGAAAGGGCTTCAGTACCATAGACCACATACATACCCTGCGGCAGATTGTACAGAAGACCAAAGAGTACAATCTGCCACTTTGCCTGGCGTATGTGAACTATGAGAAAGCCTTTGATTCCGTCGAAATTTGGGCGGTGCTACAGTCCCTTCAGCGGTGCCAAGTTGACTGTCGGTATATCGAAGTGCTGAAGTGTTTGTACAGTAGGGCTACGATGGCTATCCGAGTACAGAACCAGAGTTCGAAACCTATCCAACTGCAGAGAGGTGTAAGACAGGGTGACGTTATACCCCCGAAACTCTTCACCGCTGCGTTAGAAGACGTTTTCAAGCAACTGGACTAGAAAGGATACGGTAATAACATCAATAGCGAGTTCATCACTCATCTTAGATTTGCCGACGATATAGTTCTAATGGCAGAATCGCTGGGGGATTCAACTCGGCTGGGCAGCGTTCGGGAAATTACGACACATCTTCTCGTCAGGTATACCTCAATCTCTGAAAACTAAAGTATACAACCAGTGCGTGTTGCCAGACTTACGGATCAGGGACGTGGTCCTTCACTGCTGGCCGTATGAGGACGCTCAAGATCGCTCAGCGAGCTATGGAGAGGGCTATGCTCGGAGTTTCTCTGCGTGATGGACTCAGAAATGAGGATATCCGCAGTAAAACCAGAGTGACCGACATAGCCCAACTGATTAGTAAGCTGAAGTGGCAATGGGCCGGCCATGTAGCTCGAAGAACCGATAACCGATGGGGAAGAATGGTTCTCGAGAATTAAAAATTTAAACATATAAAAATATACAAAATTTGTCACACGCAAAGTTCAAAAACTTTATTAAACAAAGTTTATATAAAAAGGGTTAATAAAATATTAAGAAATTTATGGATGATAACAACACCTGGGAAGGATGATCGCTACCAAGCTATTTCTAATTTGTCTTGTGTTGTGAATTTTAAACATAGTTGTAAGCTATTATTTGAAAAAAATAATAATTCCGCTGGGTTTCTTGCTGGTTCTTTCCAGGACAGAGGTTTTTTTGTGAACCAATGGTAAATGAAAAAGTTGACTCTCAATAAGTGTTGTTTGTAATCAACATTGATTAAAAAGAATTTCTGTTTCTGTTTCAAAAAATTAAAGCAGTTCCAAGAACGTTGTAAAGGGTGGGCTATTTAAGATTTGGAATTTGAATCGGTTATAAAAAAAAATTGATGAATATTTTAGCAAAGTTGTGAGTTTATTAGAAAATTGTATCTTTCCATTTAGGAATGGAAGACATCATTGAAATGACTGCCACGGCTAGCCTTACAATAATCCATCCGATCAATTCCAATTTTTCACTACATTTTCGATTGTTTGGACCTCAATTTCGTTAATGGCAACTTCAATTTTATGCTTCAAGTCATCTATCGTCACTTGTACTTAACGACTCTCCACAAAAAAGGCCAACGGATTCAAATCGCAGCTTCGAGGTTGCCAATTGACATCAGCATTTTGGCTGATTATGCAATTTTCAAAAATAGTGCGCTGAATGTAGTTACGTTGGCTGTGTTTCACTTTGTGTCATCCTGTTGAAATCAAATACCGTCTATGTCACCCTCTTCAATTTGTGGAAATAAAAAATCGCATGGCACAGTAGCGATCGCCATTCACAGTAATGGCGTTTCCTTGCTAATTTTCTAAGAAAATAGCCTAATAATGCTGCCAGATCAAAACCAAAATCCGCACCAGACAGTCACTCGTTGTGGATAAATTAATTTCTCCACGATGACTTTAAATTTTCTGAACTCCAAATACTTTTGCTTATTGACGTATCCTATGAGGTGGAGATGGGTTTCATTTGGAAATATAATTTTTTGCTAAAAATGCTCATCTTCGATCAAGTGCACATAGTACTTAACATTAATCCTCAACTTTACCATATATTTATTTCAAAATTAATGCTGCAATATTTTCGGCATAACGGAAGATCTTGCTAAGCCATTTGAGGTTATATTTCCCCTTAAGTTCCATATTAATTGCTTAGATCACAGGTTCTATAGTAGTAGTATATAGAGTGAGCCATCTAATGTTGGTAATTGGAACTATAGGTTATTTTGAGCTCAGAAGTTTTGATGACACTTCCGATGTTACAGAAAGTTAGTTTTATGTTTGAAATTTATGAAATGGGTCGTTTTTCGCTTGAACAAAGTTGGAAAATATTAAAAACTTATTTACCAAGTGGTCTTCTGCACAAACTATGAGAAATTCACGAAAAAAAAATTGACAAAAAACATGTGCTAAGAACGCAGTTTATGTATCAATTTGTTAAACTAGGTCATGAAACTGGATCATTATTAGATAAGAAACCCGTGTACGTACTTGTACAGTGCGCTCAACCGAAAACATCGCTGCTGTTGCTCAGAGTGTGCTAAACAACCATCAATTCGTCATCGTTCACAAGAATTGAACATTTCACGCACTTCTTTGAGAAGAATTTTGTACAAAGACCTAGGTACAAATGCGTATAAAGTTTAGTTAGTGCTAGAGGTGAATCCATAAGACCTTCCGATGCATTTTCGGTTTGCTTAATGGACCTAAGGCTACTTGACCGAAGATGACCATTTTTACTAAAAAAATATATTATAAAATGAAGCTCATTTCCACCACAGAGGAGAAGTCAATAAGCAAAGGTATTTGGAGTTCAGAAAATCTACAACCATCGTGTAGAAACGAATTTATCCACAACGAATGACTGTCTGGTGCAGATTTTGGTCTGGCAGCATTACTGGGTAATTTCTCTTCGAAAATTAAGGACAAGTGACGATAGATGACTTGAAACATAAAATTGAAGTTGCCATTAACGAAATTGAGGCCCAAGCAATCGAAAATGTAGTGAATAATTGGATTGATCAAATGGATTATTGTAAGGCTATCCACCCTATACAACGTTCTTGAAACTGCTTTAATGTTTTGAAACAGAAACAGAAACTTTTTTATTCAATGTAGATTATTTATTTCATTTACCATTGGTTCACAAAAAAAAAACCTCTGTCTTGGAAAGAACCGGCAAGAAACCCAGCGGAACTATTTTTTTTAAATAATAGCTTAAAATCATGTTTACAATTAATAACACAAGACAAATTAGAAATAGCTTGGTAGCGATTACCCTTCCCATGGTTTCCTAAATAATCCATTTTGATGCTAAATTTCAAGTTTCTTTGATTCTTTGGTTTTTGTTGAGTGAGTCACTGAGGGATACAATGACGCTATCACACTTTTAAAACAAGGATTTTATTATTTTATGACCTACAACAGATGTCACTACTGATCTGAAATTATTTTGTTAATTATAGTGATTTGTAATTTCAATGCAATTAAAAAGACAATAATAATGGAAAAAACAAACATCACCTTACGAAAACACAAATCTAAATCAGTTACAGATCTTTCAATAATTATCGATGAATGCAATGTAAATTATTCGAATCCTTTCGACACATCTACGCTAAGTTTACCAAACACTTCCATCACGGAAAATGACTACACAAAAAACTTACAACGTCAAATTAATGAACAAAAATTATTACTGGAATCTGCTAACGAAGAAGTGGAGCGATTATCTCTAGAAAACATAGACCTAAAAAAAACTCTAGCCCAAAGAGAAAATACTCTAAGTTTAATGAAAAAAATTGGTATTTCTGAAAATTCAGTAATGTCTTCTCCGGTCATAAAAAGAATTAAAAACTTTATATCTGTGGATAAAACTCCTACGAAAACAAATTCCATATCCCCTAAGACCAGTATTACACAAGTAATTAATCTTGAAAACAAAATTAAGAAACTTGAACAAGAATTGGAAGAAGCTAACAGACAAATAGAAAAATTAAACCAAAATATAAAAAAATTACAGGGTAATGTAATATGCTCCACAACAAAAAAGGAAGCCAAAGAGTACACCGAAAATCATTCCACGTGCACCACAGACCTGACACCTTCGCAATTTCAAACAAAAATAATAGTAAAGAATGAAATAAGCTCCATGATTTCAACATACAGCACTAAAAGAAAAATATTTATCATCGCAGATCAACAGGGTCGAGGAGTTCGTCACTGCCTTCAAAACCTTATCGGAGATGAATTTTTAGTCACTTGTCTATGGAAACCGGGTGCGAAAATGTATGATCTATTATCCTCATTTAAACAGGAATTGTTGTCACTCACAAGTAAAGATTACGTCATAATTATGGGGGGAATTAATGACAAAAATCCATTTGAAATTAAGTGTAATATAGAAGTTTATTTGAATTGTTTATCAAATACAAATGTAATTATATCCGAAATTCCATATAACAAACTTTTAAATGAAAAAAAATAAAATTATAAACTGAGATATATTTGTAACCGTCATAAAAATTGTATATTTGTAGAGATGGGTTTTGATCATTTTATACCATTTAAGTCATTTTTTTCCACTTTTGTTTGCCGCTCGTTGCTAAAAGAGATATTACGCAATGAATATCAAATAAAAATTAACGCATACAAAATAACATACAATCATGTAATTTCATATAATTGTATTAATTCTAACAAATTATTCGATAAATCTACGCAAACCGAAGAATGTATTATTTCTAAAAATAAAAACTTAGATTCTTTGAACATAAGTGCATCTTCCGATATTGTAAAAAATGATAATAATCAGTTTTTTCTTGTACAATAGTATAACTTTGCTTCATCAAAACATAAATGGACTCATAAGTAAAGCTGACTTATTAACTGTTACCCTAAATGATTTATTACAAAATAATATATCTATAGATGTATTATGTATAACGGAACACAACATGAAGTATACTAATTCAGAATTCTTAAATGTCTCATCATATAAATTAGCTTCATTTTATGCAAGAGATAATAGGAATGGCGGATGTTGTATACTGATTAGGAATAATTATACATACATTCCCCTAAATAACATAAATAACCTATCTATATCTAATATTTTTGAATGCTGTGCTGTTGAGCTTACTGCCCATAAAACTATTATTATATGCATTTACAGAAGCCCAAGAACTAACAGTCAATTCTATGAAATATTCTTTAGTAAAATGGATACAATATTGAAACAAATTTGTTTCAAACTAAATAAAAATGTAATAATTTGTGGCGACTTTAATATTGACATAATAAAAACAAATAAATATTCTTTAAAGTTTGCGCAGTTAATGAATAGTTATAATTTAAAATTGGAAATTGACAAACCGACAAGAATTTGTAGTGGCACTTGCATAGATAATATAATACACAATGTTGGGAAAGGGAGAAGTGATATTTTAGATTTAGGACTTTCTGATCATACTGCTCAGGTATTCAAGTTTTCGGTGAAAACAACATGCACATTAAAATATTGGTATACAAAACGACGAGATTATTCAACAGAAAACTTAAACAAATTCAAGTATTACATAGATAAAATTAGATTTACAGATGTTTATACCAGTAGCTCATCTAGTGAGGCTTTTAATAAGTTTTATAATGAATTTAAATTATTTTATAATCTTTGTTTTCCTGTTATTCGAGCACGAATTTCAACAAATACGAAACAAAAATGGATTACAAAAGGCATAAAATTTTGTTGTAAACGTAAGCGTCACCTTTTGTGGCAATATAGAAGAGATCCTAATCAAAACAACAAAAATATGCTTAGGACTTATTCAAATAGATTAAAAAAATAATTAAATTAACACAAAAAGCTCAAAACAATCACATTGTTAATTTATCACTTCATAAGACAAAAACAACTTGGAAAATTGTTAATAGCTACAGAAAAAATTATAATAAAGAGTTTAGTAGAAATTTTATAAATCGAATTAAAATAAATAATAAATTTATAACGAATCCAAAAGACATTGCGCAGGCATTTAATGATCATTACATTGACCAAGTATATGCAATAGATGACAAAAATAATATGACCTATTCTAATAATTTGACACATAACAAATACAATTCATTTTTCTTTAATTTTGTTACACCTAATGACATACTATTAACAATAAAATTATTAAAAAACACAAAAAGTACTGGTTTTGATGACATTTCAACAAAAGTAATAAAACACGTAGGAAACACGATTGCCCCAGTAATGAGTCATATTATAAACCTATATGTTGAAGATGGTGTATTTCCTGAAGTTCTTAAAACGTCCATTATTAAACCATTATTTAAAAAAGATGACAGGGAGGACTTATCCTGTTACCGTCCGATTGCTATGACTTCTATATTTTCAAAAATTATAGAAAAAGTAATTTATAAGAATTTATATAATTACTTTGAAAAATTCAATATTTTTGCAAAAGAACAAAAAGGCTTTCGTAGAAACAAATCTATTAATGTAGCAATTTATGAATTTTTATACCAAGTATTTACAAATATTGACAGAAAACTACCAGTGACAGCCCTATATATGGACATTTCGAAGGCTTTTGATTTTGTCAGGCATGACTTGTTAATTATAAAATTAAATAAATACGGTGTAAGAGGCAAGACACTTGATCTTATAAAATCCTACTTAACAAACAGAATTCAAATTACTCAAGTATCACGGATTTGTCCAAAGACTAAAAATGAATATATTTATTGGTCCTATCCTCGATCCCCAAATTTTGGTGTTCCTCAAGGAAGCGTACTTGGTCCTTTATTGTTTTTAGTATATATTAATGATTTACCTAACAGCGTAAGCTTTCCTATGACTCTATTTGCAGATGATAGCTCTATGGTGTTTACATGTACAGACATAAATAATTATGAAAATGAAATTAATAACAGCCTGAAGAGTATAATTAGCTGGCTTAAGTCAAATAATTTAATAATAAACCTAAAAAAGACTCAAATAATGAATTTCTATCAACGAAAATGGCCCCTTGATTTACTTAATATTAATTACGATGGTGAGAAGGTTAGTGAAACCAAAGCAGCAAAATTCTTAGGTCTTTATATTGACAACAACTTAAAGTGGGAGACTCATACAGAATATATTTGCAAAAAGTTAAACCAATTTTCATACGCTTTACATGTATTATCCAAAGTAGTTAATGTAGATGCTTTACGGACGGTATATCACGGCTTCGTATCTTCTACTGTGCGCTACGGTATAATTTTTTGGGGCAATGCCACAAGGCGCGAAGATATACTTAAAGCACAAAAAAAGTGTGTGCGTGCTATTGCAAGCATATCGAGTACAGAAAGCTGTAAACCACAATTTAAAAAATTTAAGTTATTGACATTTCCCGCAATGTATATTTATGAAGTTGTAATATTTGTAAAAACTAATCCTGAAATATTTAATGATTATCTAATAACGAACAACCGACGTAAAAATAAAATTCATACAATCTCATCAAAGACAGCTTTACTTAGAAAAAGCGTTTTTGGTATATTGTCTAAAATATATAATAAGGTTCCATCTATGTTTCATGAAATGGAAAATATTCATAAATTTAAAAAAGAATTTAGAACCTTTCTAATTGAGAAATGCTACTACTCAATAGATGAATATTTAAGTGACGCATCAGTAGGTATATTATAATGACATTCACAAAATATAATTCATTTGACTTTTGATTGGACAATATATTATTGTAAATATCCCATTTTAATTAGTTATTACATCGTTGTTGAATTTTCTCATATAATTATAATATAAATAATAAAATGAAATAATATATAATAATTTAATTGTAACTAATATTTGTATACCTAAGGGTCGAATGCAGCGAACATATTTATAACATATACATATAAGATCTATTCTGTCTCATTACCTGTATTCACAAATAAATAAATTTGAATTTGAATTTGAATTTGAATTTATATTTATTCATAATATTTAGAATTTTAGGTGCACTGGTTCCTCATTAGGTTTGCAAAATTATAAGCGTGCAGGTATAATATTTTTTGTGTTATTCGAAAGTGATTGAAGATGAAGCTTGGAACCGGACGGCAGGGAACAAGCTTTAGGACGCCGATAGTTTAGGTAATTTCTTTTTACAGTGAAAATAATGGTAATTAACAAAAATAAAATAACATAAGCCCTGCTTTATAGTTTGTTCAGTTAGTATGCAAAGTTTCATGATATTATTTAAAATATATTTTTTATGAATAACAGCGGTTTATTGTTCAGTTTGGAGGTAACTTTGGATTTATTTTCTATCGAGAAAATTTTACGGAATCATGTTTTCATCTAACATAGTACTTAGCATTAATCCTCCACTTTACCATATATTTATTTCCAAATTAATGCTGCCATATTTTCGGTATAACAGAGGATCTTGCTAAGCCATTTGAGGTTATATTCCCCTTAACGCATGTTTACATCACAATTACAACGTCAACGTAAAACAAGAATGTCGTTCTATACCAGATTTTCATTTTATTAAAAATGACTACAAAATATCATTTTAGCAGTGACTTCATGAAAACTATTTAATAATAATAAAAAAAACAAGACAACTACGCATGATATGACCATAAACAATAATTAAAAAAGCTGAAGGTACTCCGGGTTTAACAATGACATCGGGACGTCAGTCATCTCCATGGGTGCTGGAAAGCGCCCGAAACGTCGGGAATTAAAAATAAAAAGTAAAAATAAACGCGATAAAAACCGCAAAAGTAGTTTTAATCATGTGTAGTGTTCGCGTAAATATAAGAAATCATTAAGAAATCATTAAGACAACTACGGTAAATATTCCTCCTATTGGGAATCTACATTATATAATTTCTATCTTATAAAATATTATAAAATATTAAATCTACAGGAGAGGCCCATGTTTAGCAGTAGACTTGGATGGGCTCCAATTACCGAAAAAAATATCTACATTATAAAATATAATACATTATAAAATATAATACATTATAAAATATAATACATTATAAAATATTAAATCTACAGGAGAGGCCCATGTTTAGCAGTAGACTTGGATGGGCTCCAATTACTGAAAAAAATAATAATCATTTATTGCAGACAACCAAGGCCCGTAAAAAAAAACATATGTACTTATAAGGAACGATAATAAAAAAATGAATTACAAAATACTGAAATACATAAATATAAATTAGATAAATGCCATAAAATAAATTAAAACTTACAAATGAACATACTAGACCAATATTTAAATATTTCCCTACAATTTTGCGTTAAAATTTATATAATCGCGTTTCCAGATTTGAGAAGATTACTTCTAAATCTGACCACACGATGTCTTATCAAAGCATCGAGCGTCGGTACGCGAGCCTCAGAGAACATTGTAGATGCACTACAGTACCTCGGAAAACGAAATAATATTCGGAACGAATCATTATACTGAACCTTGAAAATTCGATAGTTTTCCTTTTTAAATTTAGTACAGAGATGCGACGCGTAAAGCGATTGGCAATAGGTTTAAAATGTTTTGTATATAAATCAGTGCAACAATGAATTCTATCCAATTTAAAATAAACTCAAAAAGTTTTATCCTTAGCAGATAGATACAAGATACAAACTTTATACAGTAAGATTATACGATAGCTTCTACAATGCAAATTAAATCAGAGAGTGCTTGAGTTAAAAAATTTCGTTGCAATTGTTATTTTCACTAGTGACAAAGGCAGTTTCAAATAAATTTATGCATGAATGTTAGTAAAGTTTTATTTTTTTGTTTCTATTAAACACTATTCTAAGAGATTTTTGGTTATATTTATTAAAAAAATATAACATATTCCACTCACGAACCCCTAAAAACATACTCATAGGATGTAACTTTGTACATTAAACTTAATTTTACAGCAGTTATAATAGTTATTAATAGTACCTTTTTGATTTCAAATCATAACTTATAAATCAGCTCTTGGTTTGTATGATATTACGTGTATTAATACAATACAATAAATGAATTACTTCCCCGATATTCCTTCTCAAGAATTGGTTGATTGGAATTATTTTCCTTTTTCTTTTTGTTGATTTGTGCGAGTACATAACCCAAACCTTTATTTAACATTTCTTTAGTATGCAAATTTTTGAAACATTAATAACTAGCGGTCACCCGCGAATTTGACCGCGTACAATTTCTGATTCTCTATGAGATTATAAAATTTTGTCGCTGCAAAAGTCCTACATATATGAGGCACCTTGAATGATGAACCTTATGCAAGTATTTGTTACAGGTTGACGATGCATTGGAAAGTAATCACCGGATGTGCTCAAGGGGAAACAGTATTCATATCACGAATACTTAATACCATCAGAATACCCCTTTGAGTTTCACATTCCATGCTAATTCTATGCGGATCCATAAAAAATGTTTGCATCTTTTGACGACATTTTTATTGCTTCCTTATTTTTGGCCTACCTGATAATAAATAATATGTTTTTATTTAAGGATTTCTTTCTATACAATATTTTTGTGGCACGGATCTCGTGTGTTAAAATCTATATGAAAACTGATTCTCATTGAGCCGGATATGGTGATTACTTTTGTCTCTAAAACATTTTTATGAAGACCTGTATTTTGTAGTCTGGTACAATTGTATAATTTTGGATGTTTTAATTTCTACAATAACATAACGCCCAGTTTAAGGGAGAATTAGAAATATAAATGAGAATATGAACTGGAAGCCCTGCTGAGTTAAGGGCATATAGAAACTCGACGGAATAATTTACTGCATCATAAACTTGTAACACTAAATCCACAGGTTTATAGCTGATCTCTTCCACTTCAAATTACTTTAGCAAAAGACCATGTTCTTAATTCCAGTTTCTCCTTAGCCCAAAGGTTGTCTGGAAGAGATCGCTCTTTAGCGATAAGACCGCCTTATTGTGTATACGTATATATTAAGTTTTCTCTGTAATGTATTTATTCGTTGTATATGTGTGGTATACAATAAAGTATATACTACTACTACTACCATTAATATCACCCGCTTTGTAATTTTTATGCACCAAAATAACACGCTCGCATAATCATTCTACGGGTTTTGCCATAATGTTAGCGGTGTCAGATTAAATTTTGGCGGTAAGCTCTGCAAGAGTTTTTATGACTATTGCCAGACTTGGTGGTGTTACAACTTTACTATCTACAGTAAGATAATTTCAATCCCCTATTTGAATTAAAGTCTGTGCAATATGCCCAGCGGTAGACATCAACATTTGAGAGTACACAGAGATATTTGTCTTAAGAGCGAGCTGAATATGAGGTTACTAATATGAAAACTTTAAACACGAATTTATTTCATCGGCTCGTATTTCTCTCTGTACTACCGGTAAGGTTTGTCGAAATTGAAAACCAAAAGAACTGTAACACCACCCATCAATGTACCATTTTTTCTTATATCTCTCAATGTTCTGCTGAGAGCCTCTACGGCTCCTTTATGGACCACAGTGCAATTATCCCATAGAATAAGTTTTGTTTCTTTCAAAACTTGTGCCATATTAATATGCTTTGAAATGCTGCATAGAGGTCACCTCTACATGTATCAAATTTAAGGGCAATTTTAATGTAGAATGGGTCATCTTACCACCGTCCAGCAACGTCGTTGCAATATCGGAAGAGGCAACTGCCAAAGCTATTCCATGATTTTTCCTTACCTTGGCTAGTAATAAATTTAAAAGAAAAGTTTTGCTTGTGGCTACAGGAGCATCCAAAAAATATTTGGCGAGTGCTGTTCTCCATATGGTCTAAAATTTGCTTATAAATTTTAAATTGTTTTTTGGTTTACACATTTACTCTGTTAGATACTACTTCTGCCAATAAATGTGTATCATAGCTTATCTCTTTGCCATACTCTGTACTTTGTATCACATTACCGTGTCTTAAAGATTGAGGCAAACCATAGTTATCTAATGGAAAATTGACTAAAGCACTCCATCGAAATTGTTAATTACAGAACAAACATATAAATCGCGTTAAAATGATCCCAATCGGTCATGTCGTTGAGACGTTTCTCTATCACCAACAGACTCACCAACTATTATTTTATAAGTATACAGATGAATCAATAAAATAAAAAATGAAAGAAACGTGCCTAACAACTTGACGAATTACGAAGTACGAAACGTCGATAGATTCCTCTTGAATTCTAAAATAATCTGTTCGTGATCGTGTTATTTATAATTTAATACGAGTAGCATACACCTACAAAATATTTTAATATTAATCGACTTATCATGGTTTACAGATCGGTAGCCTCAGGACGGCGGGTTCATAACAGCACTGAACTATTAATCGTATGGCCCAATATTTATTCGGTGGTATAGCCAATAAATCATTATTGATTCGGGCATGGATGTTTCCTTTGTGAAATTTATGTAAGCTGTTTTATATAATATGTAAAACACTTGCACATTCTTGTAACTTTTAATAAAAAGAAAGAAAAGTAATCAGAAAATTCCTATTTTGATAAGTAAAAAAAAAAACAAATCGAATACTAAACGAAATAAAACTAGCTTTTACGGATTTTATCGCGTATATTAACTAATTTTATATTCCTGAAGTCTCGAGGACTTTACAACACCAATGGTGACGTGGGAGGGGAGGGGGGACTAAAGTATTGAACATCCAAATTTCAAAGCTAACCACGGCTACGTCGAAATATTAAAATTATTAATTTTTGTTCTGATCAACGCAGTATGAAATTATAGTGTCTTGAAATCTTGTAGTTGTATACTTGGATTAAAAAAAAAGTAAAATTATTATTTCTTTATTTTAAAAGTTGCAACTTTTAACAGCAAAGTAATCCCTTTTCTAGGTTGTTTAAAAACAGGTCTTTAATGGAAAAAGAGCATTGAAGTGCTTTATTTTATTTACGTGACATTAAAAGCAAAACTCAGCTGTACGGAGCGCCTTAAGTGGCTTCTATCCACTTTATGAAATTTTCCCAGCTGGTGTCATTTAGACGTAAATCAGATATTTTATGTTTGTGAGTCCTGGAATACGATGTAGAACTATTCAAGTCTGCTTAGAGAAAACTTATAGTATAGGCAGCTGCAAGTTAAAACTTAAATATTTCGAAGCACTTTCGAATAACACAAAAATATTATACCAGCACGCTTATAATTGTGTACACCTAATGAAGAACCAGTGAACGTAGAATTCTAAATATTATGAATAAATATAAAATCCTTGTTTTCAAAGTTTGAATAGTGTCATTTTATCCCTCATGCCCTCACTCATCAAAAACCAAAGAAGAAGAAATATGAAAATATGTGAAAACTTGAAATTGTCGATATTCGGTGTCGAGAAAGTTATTGGTGCAGTCTATTCTATGCACTGTTCTTGAAATCAACCGTAACAACATATATTTATAGATACTTTAATAATATTATTAAATTAAAAATATGAACATATACAAATATACAAATTTGTCATACGCAAAGTTCAAAAATTTTAGTAAACTAAGTTTGTATAAAAAGGGTTATTATAATATTAAGGAATTTATGGATGATAATAACCCCTCGGAAGGATGATCGCTACCAAGCTGTTTCTAATTTGTCTTGTGTTGTTAATTGTAAACATGATTGTAAGCTATTATTTAAAAAAAAATAGTTCCGCTGGGTTTCTTGCTGGTTCTTTCCAGGACAGAGGTTTATTTGTGAACCAATGGTAAATGAAAAAATTGACTTTCAATAAGTATTGTTTGTAATCTACATTGAATAAAAAAATTTCTGTCTCTGTTTCAAAACATTAAAGCAGTTCCAAGAACGTTGTATAGGGTGGGCTATTTAAGATTTGGGATTTGAATCGGTTATAAAAAAAAACCAAAGTTGTGAGTTTTTATCAAAATTGTGAGTTTATTAGAAATATTGTATCTTTCCATTTAGGAACGGAAGAGAACATCATTCAAATGATTGCCACGGCCTTACAATAATCCATTCGATCAATCAAATTTTTCACTACATTTTCGATTGTTTGGACCTCAATTTCGTTAATGGCAACTTCAATTTTATGATTCAATTTGTCTATCGTCACATGTCCTTAATTTTCGAAGAAAAATAGCCCAATAATGCTACCAGACCAAAATCCGCACCAGACAGTCACTCGTTGATAAATTCGTTTCTCCACGATGGTTATAGATTTTCTGAACTCCAAATACTTTTGCTTATTGAATTTTCCTCTGAGGTGGAAATGAGCTTCATTTGAAAATATAATTTTTTGGTAAAAATGGTCATCTTCGGTCAAGTAGCCTTCGGTTCAACCCACCTTAACAACATAATTATATTTGTTGATATTATAATAATATTATTAAATTAAAAGTTTAAACATTGATACAGTTCCAAAAACGTTGTATAAGGTTCTCTATTTAAGATTTGGAATTTGAATCGGCTATAAAAAACAACTGATGAATATTTCATCAAAGTTGTGAGTTTATTAGAAATATTGTATCTTTCCATTTAGGAATGGAAGACAACATCATTCAAATGACTGCCACGGTTAGCCTTACCATACCCTATTCAATCAAACCAATTTTACACTATATTTTCGATTGCATGGGACTCAATTTCGTCAGTGGCAATTTCAATTTCATGTTTCAAGTCGTCTATCGTCTCTGGATGGTTAGCGTAACACCTGTCCTTAACGAATCTCCACAAAAAAGTCCAACGGAGTCAAATCGTAGCTTCGAGGTTGTCAACTGACATCAGCATTTTGGGTGATTATGGGATTTTTGAAAGCAGTGCGCGAAAGATCGATTGTTACGTTGGCTGTGTGACGTTGTGTCGTCCTGTTGAAATCAAATATTGTCTATGTCACCTTCTTCAATTTTTGGAAACAAAAAATCGTATGGCGCATTAGCGATCGCCATTCACTGTAATGACGTTTCCAGACCAAATTCCGCACCAGACAGTTACTCGTTGTGGATACTCGTACATTCGTTTCTCCACGATGAAAAGTAATCAGAAAATTCCTATTTTGATAAGTAAAAACCAAATCGAATACTAAACGAAATTAAATTAGGTTTTACGGATTTTATCACGTATATTAAAATAATTATATTCCCGTGCTCTCGAGGACTTTACAACACCCATGGTCACTGGGGAGGGGAAGGGGGACTGAGGTGTTGAAAATCCCAATTTCACAGCTAACCACGGCTACCTCGAAATATTAAAATTATTAATTTTTGTTCTGATCAACGCGGTATGAAATTATAGTATCTTGAAATCTTGTAGTTGTATGCTTGGATTGGACATTAATTTAATTAGTTATAGGATCCCAAGCAGATGGTAGGACCCAGCAATGTTCTCTATTGAAATTAGGATGTTTTTTGATTTCAATAGCCTCACAAAACATTATTGCTACGAATCGGTGTTTTTAGCGAGGATTTGTGGTCCATAAAATCCTCGCTAAAAACACCAAGATGAAATGAAATCTTTCTTTCTTTCTTTCTTTCAAATGACAGGGGCAATCCCGCACGTGTTCACACACTGCGGGCTTACCGGAGCGTCGATTTATCATGCTATGTGTTCTGTTTTTATGGATCCTTTTGTTTGTCCTATGTAAGAGAAACCACATTCACAATCAAGCTTGTACACTCCTGCATCTTGCCGAGGGACATTACACTTGGCTGATAGAAAAAAAAAACTGACTAATCTTCTCCAGCGGCTTGATTTATGTTTCAATGGAAACACACTTCAAGATTTAGCCAATCTTGTCAGTGATACCTCTGATATATGTCGGTACAGGAGGAACATGCTCGACTGTAGCTGGCTTTACTAGTTTACTGTGACGTAGGCGCGGGACCGTAAGCTTGTCCTGGTCAGGTGTTTACTATCACCGTTTAAATATCTATCTGTAAGGGGCTTTTTTCTATACACGTTGTGTCTCAAGGTATTATTAGGATTCCGAATTACTAACACATCTAAAAAAGCTAAAAAACTGTTTGCCTCTAACTCCATTGTGTACGGATTTTTAGAATTTATGGAATTAAAATGATCTTAAAATTCAGTTACTTTATCTAAAGGTAGAATTTTGAAAGTATCATCTACGTACCGCTTGTAGAATCTAGGATTTATGGGTGAAGCAAGCTGGGCTTTCTCTTCGAAGTCTTCCATTAATATGTTAGCGACAATAGGAGATACAGGTGAGCCCTTTCCCACACCATGTACTTGCTTCTAGAACTCCTCCTTCAATCTTAGGCAGCCAGATGTATGGCAGTGTCTGAGTTATACTGCATATTCTACAGGCATGTTGTTTTCTTCCAGCCTTCTAGTTACAATTAAGATGCAGTCTTTAACAGGTAACCATGGGGACAGTGACTGCACATCAAAACCCACTATAGTTTTATTGTCGACCAGATGTAGGTCTTTAATCTCGCTGACAAAATAGTAGCCTTGCACGAATAGACTGGGCTCAATGTGGAACGTAACGTGGGAACATTGGGTTTGTGTATTTTTGGTAACTCAAACAACTTCGGTGGCTTGGCACATGTACATATTATGATTTTACGAGTAGATTTAATTTTTCGGAGTGTTTCCTTATGAGGTCACTAGTTGTTTTAAGTGTGTTATTTGTTGGGTCGTTTATAACTTATTAATATATTTAAGTGTTTATATCCGACAAAAGTGGCTGATGTGGTACTTCAGGGTATGGAACTTTTTATTCCTTCCTCTGTGGTGCCCATTGGAGGCAAATCTCAGCCATGGTTTGGTCGCTCCTGTAAAATAGCATCATGCTATAAGCAGGAGTGCTACCAAGCCTGGGCTGACGCATCAGTGTTCCGGGATGTAAACACCAGCGCTCTAAAAAAGAAGTATAATTCCGCCTCTAGGTCCTTCAAAAGAGTTATTGCCAAGGCAAAGTCAGAGCACATAGGCAGAATTGGCGAGAAACTAGTTCGCCTTCCTTTTGGAACCAGAATGCACGGGATTCTGCTCTGTCACCAAGGCTGTCCAGGAGAATTTCTATCAACCATCTCTTCCATCTCTGCACAGGGAGGACGACTCACTGGCCCATACCGCAAAGGAGAAAGCCGATCTTCTAGGCTCTTTCTTTGAATCCAACTCGACTCTCGATGACGGGGGGAGTACGCCGCCGACCATCCCGCGGTGTGAGTGCTCCATGCTGGAAGTGCAGTTCACACAGCGCTCGGTTCGCAAAGCACTCCTCTCCCTGGATATCCACAAGTCAAGTGGGCCTGACGGAATCCCGCAATTGTGCTGAGGACATGTGCTCCAGAGTTGGCACCGGTTTTAACGCGTCTTTTCCGGTACTACTAATCCCTAGGAGTAGTCCCAAAATCTTGAAAGACGGCTTTCGTCCACCCGATCCCTAAAAAAGGCGACCGCTCAGACCCGTCCAACTACCGGCCTATCGCCATCACCTCCTTGTTCTCCAAAACAATGGAGTCCATTGTAACTGCCAGCTCAGGAGGTACCTTGAGGATCACCAGCTGATTAGTGATCGCCAATACGGTTTTCGCCGTGGTCGGTCAGCTGGTGATCTTCTGGTCTACCTAACTCACAGATGGGCGGAGGCAGTAGAGTCCAAGAGGGAGGCATTGGCCGTTAGTTTGGACATTGCGAAGGCTTTTGATCGGGTTTGGCACAAAGCGCTTCTTTCGATGCTCCCTTTCTATGGGCTTCTCGAGAAATTGTGCGATTGGATCACCAGCTTTCTTGCAGATCGGAGCATCAAGGTTGTTGCAGATGGTGCAAGCTCCGATTGCAAGCCTATTAATGTTGGTGTTCCACAAGGCTGCGTGCTATCGCCAACGCTGTTTCTTGTGCATATCAATGATATGTTGCAAACCCGTAAAATTCATTGCTATGCAGATGACGTCACTGGTGATGCTCTTTACACCGGTCGAGCCAATATTTCTCGGGAAAACGTCTCCGAGTGCCGGGACAAACTTGTGTTTGAAGTTGAGTCTTTGCTGAACAGTCTCGGATTAGGGGCGACTAAATCTAGTCCAGTTTAACCCCCAGATGACACAAGTTTGCGCGTTAACTGCTAAAAAGAACCCCTTTGTCGTATCTCCTCAGTTTCAAGGCACTCTCCTTGTTGCCTCAGCCAGTATCGGAATCCTCGGCGTCGACATATCGAGTGACGTGCAGTTTCGTGGTCACTTGGAAGAGAAAGGCCTCTAAAAAGCTTGGCGTGCTCAGCAGAGCGGGACAGTATTTCATGATGGCACATCGCCTGCAACTTTACAAGGCGCAGGTTCGGCCGCACATGGAATACTGTTCCCATCTCTGGGCCAGGGCTCCTCAGTACCAGCTCCTTCGACTTGACCGCATCCAGAGCAGAGCGGCTCGAATCGTCGACGACCGAGTGCTTTTCGATCGGCTCGCTTCACTGGCACTGCGAAGAGATGTTGCATCTCTTTGCATTTTCTTTCGCATATACCATGGAGAGTGCTCTGAGGAATTGTTCGGATTAATCCCAGCCGCCAAATTTCGTGAACGCACTACGACCTGGGGACCTTCAAGAAAAGAGCTTACTTCTTTCTAAAGGGCCGGCAACGCACCTGCAATACCCCCGGTGTTGCAGTTGATCATGGGCGGCGGTAGTCACTTAACATCAGGTGAGCCGCATGCTCGTTTGTCCCCTCTTCAATAAAAAAAAAGTTCTTGTATTTTTGAATTATAATCGAACGTAACCATGACTGTCTTGGATTTCTTCTTATCTGTTCTGAGAATCGTGGGTTCTGGTTTATTGCGTAGGTTGTTATTACATTAAATTTAACTGAATAATACCTGTGATATACCGAGTAATGCCAGTAATATAGTAATATCAATGATATAATATTGTGATATAGTGTCATATTTATGAAAAAAAAACGGGAATAAAACTCTTATAATATAGCGATTATTGATTAATCATAACATTTTATACAAGGGAAAAAAAACATAACAATATTATCTTCTGCGATGTATTTATTGGGTTGTAGCACAATTTTATGAGCAAACGCGTGCCGAATATGTCATATAAATATTTGATATCGCGCAGGTATGCCTATAAAACCTGTGACAAACAACGTCGACCTCGATAAAAAAGACGCGCCTTTACTCTTTTGTTATGCATTATCTATAGAAAAGTCGAACTCTTTGTTATTTATTAAAACTTACTTAGACTTTTGGCTATAACCAATCCAACTTAGAGTTTCTAGAAAGTGTTTGAAAGACCTCTTTCTGCAAACTTGAATACTGTGTGTATTAGTGAACACAATTACAGTAGAAGATATTTAGTTAAAAGCATTTAAGTGAGTTACTGTCGTAATTATAACTTATTGAGATGTATGTGAAAATAAAACTATTTATAGCGGTCATGATGCACGCAGACGAAAACCAGCGTCAAGTTTTCAAGCTCGATATTCAGTTAATCTGGAGACCTAGTCGGCCCAGATCCTATAAGACGCACAAAATTCACATATTTTGAATAGAGATTATAACGAACTGTACGAAAGATTGTTATCTTTCATACAGTTACATAGTGCCAATAATAGTTACGCCAATCCAAGAGTTCCAATATGTGTGAACTCTACTGAGCTATGCCAATAAATCTTTATTTCTTCCTTACTTAAAGAAGGTATGCTTAAATTCTACTTATTGTTCATTCCACTGCCATGCACATCTACAGTTTATAAAAAGAGTATAATTTATACTTTAGTCAACAGCTGTCACTTAAAATATAATGCGCATTAAAGTAGCCGTTTTAGGGATCAGATATTGAGCTTTAATTTCAAAGAAGGTAAGCGACTTTACTTCAAATACTATTCTGACCTACTGGTAATTTTTTTTTAAGTAAATGAAAAAGGCTACCTCCAACAGGATTTTTCCTGTATCATGGAGCAAATTTAAAAACATAAATTGTAAAATGGCAAACATCCAGCGACGAAACAATTATTTGTAGATTCCTTTTTTGCGTTCAAGATTTGAACGCGCATCCGATCGCATCGCGACCAAACGCTTAATCACTGCGCTACCAAAACACACTAATTGTTGCTAAATGAAATTTTTGAAAACATATGTAGTCGCCATCACTCGTAGCACCCTCTTAAAAAAGAAGAGAATTTATTTGTAGCGAAATATTCTATAGCGTTCATTGTACTGTGTTAAATAAATTTAAAAATAAGAACAACACGAAAGTAACCGAAATGCATAACGTGAAGTCCGGTATGCAAGATGACGTAAATAGTAACGTTATGTTAATGGATATACAAGTATGACCATAGATAATTTATTCAAATTATTTTTCGCGAGATAGAGTATTTTACATAGACCAGTCAAGCGGCTCGTTGGTCTAGGGGTATGATTCTCGCTTTGGGTGCGAGAGGTCCCGGGTTCAAATCCCGGACGAGCCCTACATTATTTTTGTAGTATTTTCCGCAAACTAGTTATTTTTTAAGAATAACTGTTATTTTTTAAACCCAAAATATATCTCATCTGAATTCTTATATTGTATGTTTTGATTCACTTTTTATCTATGACTTCACTTTTTATGTCTACAAGAAAATTAAATATAATAAAAGGCTGTCAACTTTAGTTAAATATATATCTATCGTGTTTAATTTACTTATTTTTCTTTTATACTCCTGACTTGTTTTAAATTCCCGATGTTTTGAGTCCTTTGAAGTAGGTCCTTTGAAGTAGGTCTTTTGAAGTACATAGATACATATAGGATTTATGGTAGTAAAATTACGCATTTGTACCTCTTTACTTGAAGTTGGTTGCAGAGCTGCAGTAGCAACTTGCTATCAAATGAACTGAAAGTTTATTTGTTATTTTAATTTTAAAAAATATGCTATGTTGTTAGTAGTAACAATCAATATCAAATACTCCACGCAAAAAATTGCATTTTTTACTTTAATTTCTGTGACTTGCTATATTATGTATTCTGTGTTTTGTTATATCATGGCACATGTAAAAAACTTAATATAACATAGACGATCGATCTTGTTGTACTTTCACTTTATACGAGTATACAATTGGTTTGGATCATAGAATATTATATTACACAATGGAATGGCTGTCAACCTTATTTTATATGAGGATCGGCATCGCCGGGAGCACACATACAAGCAATTACGTCGTATTATCACTACTACAAAACTGATTTGCTGTGTTGACAGACTGAGTAAATATAGACATTTTAGACTTTTGATTAATGTTCAAGATCATCAATAAAAAACAAATCAAAAAATATGCAGAAGAAACGGTGTTGGTGATAGTCAGTAGTAGAAATTCAGCATCAATAAGTTTGTAATAGGAGCATGCACCGTCTACAATGACCTTGATGTTTCGATCTGCAAGAAAACTGGTGATTCAATTGCACAATTTCTCGGGAAGCCCATAGAAAGGGAGCTTCGAAGGAAGCGCTTTGTGCCAAACCCGAACGAAACTCTTCGCAATATCCATACTAACTGCCAATAGCTCCCACCTGGACTCTACTGCTTTTATCTATGAGTCACGTAGACTAGAAGATCACCAGCTGATCGACCCCGACTAAAGCCGTATTGGCGGTCACTAATAAGCTGGTAATCCTCAAGGTACCGGTTGAGCTGGCAGTTTATAGTGGATTCCGTTATTTTGGAGAACAAGAAAGTAATAACGATAGACTTATAGTTAGATGGATCTGAACGGTCACCTTTTTTGGGGTCGGGTAGACGAAACCCTTCTTCCATGATTTCGGAACTACCCCTAGGGAGTAGGAGTACCAGAAAAGACGTGTTAGGACTAGTGCCAACTCTGGAGCACACGTCCACGTGTAGTGAAAGAATGCGATTCAAGGTCACAAAAACATAATCAATCAAGCGGAATCACTTTCCACCCATAGGTAAATTTAGTTCGTGTTTTCATATAAACGTAAAAACCTCAAATAATTAAATAAAATTATCGATTGCGATTTAGGTTAAATGTTGCCACTTTTACGTCTTTGTGATTATCCCACATTGCAGGGACACTATATAATTAACGGAGTAAATTAATTTGTTACCTCTGATTTTAAATATTTTGGAAATTAAAATAAAAACTACTTTTTAACTTTTATACAAAATAATTAATTATCCTTATTTTAGTTTATTTATAAACGATCTATTAAATATATTTTATTACCTATTTTAAATTAATAATTTTATTTTGATTATAATGTTACTTTTATATAAATTTTATATTTTATATTCATCATCATCATCATCATTACAGCCCTTCACAAGTCCACTGCTGAACATAGGCCTCCCCCAAGTAACGCCACAAAGCACTATTTTATATTAATTATATTTATTACCAATTTTATATTGTTTTATTTATTAGTACAATGAAAATACTTATAAAAATATGTTTTATTTCATCAGTTATGCTAACTTCTATTTACCTGATAAGAAAATATACTTTTTTTTAAATAGATCAATTAACTGCAGCTTAAAAAAATCCTTTTTACTGCGTATTTTTGGTTAAATTTCATACTCAACACTTAGCGAAAATACTCTCACCGCTCAGGAGACATACAAGAGCGCACATAAAGGATTCCTACCATATTGTCACCGAGATTGAAGACCTACGTCTGGCATACAATGAAACTATGGTCAGTTTTGATGTGCAGTCATTGTTTACATGCTTACCTGTTGAAGACTGGACATCTCAATTGTAACTAGAAGGCTGGAAGAAAACAACATGACCGTAGAATATGCAGTATTACTCAGACACTGCCTTACTTCTGGCTACCTATTGTGGAAGGAGGAGTTCTACAAGCAAGTAGGTGGTGTGGCGATGGGCTCACCTGTATCTCCCATTGTCGCCGACATATTCATGGAAGACTTTGAGGAGAAAGCCCTGCTTACTTCTCCCATAAATCCAAGATTCTACAAGCGGTACGTAGACGACACTTTCACATTTCTACCTTTAGATAAAGTAACTGCATTTTTAGACCATCTTAACTCTATAAATTCTAAAATTCAATTCACAATGGAGTTAGAGGCAAACAATTCCTTAGCTTTTCTAGATGTGTTAGTAATTCGGAATCCTGATAACACCTTGAGCCATACCGTGTATAGAAAAAAGACCCATACAGATAGATATTTAAACGGTCATTCTCACCACCATCCTTCACAGTTAGCTACCGTGGGTAAATCTTTGTTTCAGAGAGCACAAGGGATCTGTGATAGTAATAGTAAACATCTGGCTGCCGAGCTCTAACACGTCAAGCAAGTTTTGCATGACAACAAGCTTCGGGTCCCACGCCTACCTCTCAGAGAACGAGTGAAGCCGGCCACAGTCGAGCGTGTACGTGCTGCACTGCCGTATGTCAGAGGATTCACTGGCAAGATTGGCTACATCTTGAAGCGCGCTTCCATTAAAACATACTTCAAGCTGCCGAAGAAGATTGGTCGGTTTTTATCATCAGTCAAGTGTAATATTCCTCCGCAAGATGCAGGAGTGTACAAGCTGGATTGTGAATGTGGTCTCTCCTACATAGGACAAACCAAAAGATCAATTAAAAGCCGCGTTAAAGAACATATAGCTGATGTGAAGAATCGACGCTCCGGGAAGTCTGCTGTCTGTGGACACGTACAGGATCGACTACCGTCACTACATCAGATTTGATAGACCACAAATCCTCGCTAAAGAACACCGATTCCTTCCAAGGATGATTCGCGAGGCTATTGAAATCAAAAAACATCCTAATTTCAATAGAGAAGATGGCTGGGTGCTACCATCTGCTTGGGATCCTATAATAAATAAAATTAAATCCCAACCCAAGCATACAACTGCAAGACTTCACGATACCATAAGTTCATACTGTGTAGATCGGAACAAAAGTTAAATTTTAATCTATGGTACCGCGGTTAACTATGACATCTGGACGTTGAACATCTCAGTCCTTCCCGTGACCATGGGTGCTGTAAAGCTCTCGAAACGTCGGGTATTTAAAAAGTTAAATATACGCGATAAATTCCGTAAAAACTAGTACTATTTCAATAAATTTCGTTTTTTTTTTAGTACAGATAAATCACTGACGATGTGCTATTGATTGAACCGTCGACTGAATCTCGAGAACCACCAATTCATGGTCAAAGAGTTGTTGACATAATGCATTTTATCCAGCAGCTGTGAATTATATCTAGTCATAGTTCTTTTTAGAATTGTCATTTCTTACAAATGTCACTCATAGGAGAAAAGAGGATTGACTGTTAATAAGTGTAAATATTTAATTAATTAGAAACTGTATAGAAAGGGTTATTATAAATACATGGTAGATAATAAACCCTGGGAGTTTATTTGAGGTGGTCGCTTCAAATTTGTTTCTAAAATATTTTTTTTTAAATATTTTGTAACCAATCATATTGTACAGGATTCTTGCTAGTTTTTCCTAGGATAGAAGTTTTTTTCCCAACCAGTGATAAAGTAAAAATGACTTTTAATAACAATTACATGTGATCTATATTGAATAAAAAATCATTCTATTCGATTTTAGGGCTGATACCATAATAAAAGTTTTTCATAACGATGTGTAAAGTGTCTTTGGTATTACTGCACTCTTTTGTAACACACTGTATATTAATATTTTTCTCCATAATCAAGCATCAAGCTCGGTGGATATTTTTATTTTATTTTTATTATTTTGATCTTGATTCTAAATACAAAAATTTTTGACAAGTAGCCGTTTCGAGAATAGACCATTTTTAGAATTGACCATTCTGCACCAGCCATTTTATTTATTATTCGTCTAAAGAATCTTTTACATAATTTGTCGATAATTTTTGTAAAAAATTATATATTTATTTCTAAATTAAGAAAAAAAATTATTACGTATTTTAAAAATAACAATACGAAAATATGTTGGTACATAATATTGTCAAAATAAGAAAACAAATATATAGAGATATTTTAATAATAAGAACATTTTAAAAATACGAATACAAAAATATAAGCGTGCGACGGGATTCGAACCGCCAGCCACCGGAGTACCCCGCAACTGTGCAGCGGCGCGCTGGGCCTAACGTCGCACATCGGCGAAATTCGTGCGGTATGCAGTATGCACCCCGCAGTGAGCGACACTACTCGTCCCCCACTCATCTGCTTCACCCCCTCTAGTACATAAAAGTCGTCTATTCACCGCGTCTTAACGTGGTAAGGTGATGGAGCCTTTTAATAGAATGAATATAAATTTAATATAAACGTTTATTTGCAATACGGCTGACGATATTTAATTTAAACATTAAATTGTCTTTGTAAATGCCTAATTGAGAAAACCTAACCGTGATGAACGAAATCTGAACCCTCCCTTTTTAATTAAATCGTTCCTCTGCCTTTCAATTTGTAAAAAACTAACTTCAAATATCAAAGAAATTTGAAACCAAAAATTCAACAAAAGAAGAAAATAAATTCGGAAAGAATCGGAAGCAATGTAATCAAATATTTATTTCATAATTTAAAATAGTAAAATAAAAATATATCTCAAAGACATGTGAAGTCCTAAAAGCCCTCAGAAATGAGAGTAGCTTTACCCTACACCTTATTTTACGTATTCAAGGCACGTTAGTAAGTTGCTTAACTAAATAATGTCTACGGCACTTAACTTGCAGTGACGTAGAGAAGAGATAAGTGAGAGACAATATTATATAAGAAAATATATCCTACAGATAATATAGTTAGAAGATATTATATTATCCTTTCCTAGACGTAAAATACTCAGACTGGCGACGGGCAGCAGCATCAAAGGTTCTAGAAGTCTTGCTCCGCCTGTCACATGTGACGACCAAATCCTCTCAGTAATTAGAGAGGTTCATATTCAGCTGTGAGCTTTTACTCACTGATCCTGAAAACGGTGATGATGATGTGACCATACACTCTGACGCACTTTTTGGTTAAATGAGAGACAGTCATCAAATATGTATGTAATGAAGTACTGTAAATGAACATTAAATCGGGTACTCTAGTTTTTACATAGAAATACGATTAAGTGGAAAGGAAATGAAGATCCGGTGACCGCTTGTCAACCCTGAGAGAGAACACCGGGGAGTTTTACTCGGTAAGAATCTGACATAGCTCGCCCACTTTACCTCTAGGACTGCCAAGCATCTATAAGTATTTTCTACGTAAAAGAAAAGGTAAATAGAAATAGTGCTTCAAACAGATAAGCAACGAAAGAAAAAGATTGCACAACTTTTTTTCTCATCAATCTTGTAAGTTCTAATCGCTTTATCTCTGGGGAATTGCAAAACTTTGAATGATCAATTTCTTACATGGTTTCTTATACGGCGTAAATTACAGAATATAATACGATGTTTTCTTACCTTGATTATATGTAACATCAATGTATGTTTTTATTCTTAAATAAATTTTCATCCTAAAATTTTTCATTATCGGACTTAAGCCCACTCTTATTTTGAGTACGTATATAGGCTGTATTTATTTTACTTTATATTACATAAATATTTCACTTAAACGTTTTACGTCAAATATTTATCGTAGTGTGTCTTAAATCGCAAAGGTTGACCTCTTTTAGAATCAGTTTTAATATTTTTAACATCGCTGTAATTAATTTCTAGCGTATTCAAACGAATTTAAAATATTGAAGTAAATTATGCAACATTTTATCTTATTTAGTGTTTATTTTGTGTCTACATATGTGTGCTACCAAATTAATTATAAATTAATACTAAGAATAAAAATGGGGGCGTATGTATGTCAATTACTTTTATTTAAACGCGTTTTACAAACCACTTTTTAAAATTCAGAAGCTATGCCATCACTTCAATACCCTATACTGTAGAGACACTTCGTGGAAAAAAGTACCAAAAAACTCACAAGTACACTTTTTTCTCTCAATAAATAACAGTTGAAATTCAACCTTCCACCTATCCGCCACGGCTTTGCATGGGTGATCTCTGGATCTCGACAAAAGCGCCACCTACCAGGTTAAATTAAAGCTAAGAACCATTCAGGTGACCTCATAAGTACAACATAAAAATACCTCATTGTCAGTCAAGCCTTTTAAAACGAAAACTACGCCCCACGTGATAGATGCGATAGAAATGCAAGGGGATACACATCTCTTCTCACCGCCAGTGAATCGAGCCGAACAGAGAGAACTCGATTGTTCACAATTCGAGCCACACTGCGTTGGATGCGGTCAAGTGGAAAGAGCTGGCCCTGGGGTGCCTCGGCCCAGAAATGAGAATATTATTCCATGTAAGGCCTAAATTACGCTTTGTAAAGTGGCAAACACTGTGTCGGCATTAACACTATCCCGTTCTGCTGAACAAGCCCAGATTTTTAGAAGCCAATTTAGTCTTCCCTTTCAAGTGATCACAAAACTACTCATCATCAGATATGTTCACGGTGAGGGTTCCGATGCTAGCTGAGTCAGCAAGGAGAGTGCTCTGAAATTGAAAGGATAGGACAAATGGGTTCTTTTTAGCGGTAAACGCTCAAACCTGTGTCTTCTGAGGGTTAAACCGAGACTAGATCCTAGGCTATGGTTAATAAATACTCGATTTTAGACACAAATTTGTTCTGGTACTCGATGACGTGATTGCAAGAAATGTTGGCACAGCCGTTCTAAAAAGCATCACCTGTGGTGTCGTCCGCATAGCAATAAATGCTGCTCCTTTGCAACATATCATTGATATGCAGAAGAAACAGCGTAGGTGATAGCACACAGCCTGTGAAAAACCAGCATTGATAGGCTATTAATCGGAGCATGCGACGGTGCATGCCACGACCTTAATGCTCCGATAATCGAGAAAACTGGTGATTCAAATTCACAATTTCTCGGGAAGCCCATAAGATCGTAGCTTCGAAAGAAGTACTTTCTGCAGGATCCGATGGAAGGCCTTCGCTATGTCCACACTAACTGGCAAGGCCTCCCCCTTAAACTCGACCAACTGCACCCATCGATGTGTGACGCAGACCCTGACGGAATCCATACTGGCGGGCACTAATCAGATAGTGCACCTCAACATACATCATGAGCTGGTAAATAAAAGAGGTGATAGCAATAGGAATTGGACAAATCAGAGCGACCATCGAGAGTCAAATTAGACGGATAAAGGAAACCTAAAACTTCGACTTTCTCTTCAGTAGCGTGGGCCAGTGAGTTGTCCTCCTTGTGCATGGCTTACAGAAATTTCTTAGGAGAGCTTTGGCGAGAGATCAGAATTCACGGGTTCGCAAAGGAAGGTGTACTAGCTACTTACCAATTCTGTCGATTAGCAATGGCCCTTTTGAAGGACCTGGAGGCGGAATAATACTTCTTTTTAAGAGTGGCGTTGTTGACATCCCGGGACGTTGATGCATCAGCCCAGGCCCGGTAGCACTACAGCAACTGCTTCTAACCTAATGTTTGTTTACAGGAGGTTTATCAAACCATGGCTGGGATCTACCACCGATGAAAAAAAGATTTAAAAATTATCCATATCGTGAAGTGCCACTTCAGCGACAGAATCAGCAACAACATTGGGATCATCCGGTGAGAAAAAACTTTCCTCCAAGGGTAAAATGCAAAAAAGACCATATCGCATCCCAATCGGCCGATCTATAGTCTAAGCACGGCAGACTGCAGAATGCAAACGGGATATTAGCGTGAGTGGTACTACACTCCGGAGAAGGCCATGATCCGAGGAGCCAAGAGGGGTGTCGACAGAGACCTTATATCCGGCCGCATGACGGGTTAGCATAATTTTGAATATATTTATAAATATACTGCTTTTGCATCACCAAATCAGACAAATTAATGCTATTCGCGATCTTATCCATTCAAAGTGTGCTTGTATGAAATCTTTTTAACCGTAAAATCGCCCATTGTGATCTCCATAGTATTTTTTCTTCATTCTTTTATGTTTTGTTTTGGTATACAATAAAATGTTACCTATCTATTTAGTGTCGGATTCTATGCAGTACGGATCGTTACTCACTCTTGAGTGAGTCTCCAATGATAAGATGTACAACTGTCCGTAGACTCTCTCAATTTTGGTCGGTCTTCAACTTCAGCAGTCGACTCTTTTCGGAAGACAGATCCCACTTTCATTTTTATGTGACTATAAAATTAACTGTTTGTACAGTAGGGCTACGATGGCTATCCGAGTACAAAACCAGAGCTCGAAACCTATCCAACTGCAGAGAGGTGTAAGACAGGGTGACGTTATATCCGCGAAACTCTTCACCGCTGCATTGGAAGACGTTTTCAAGCTACTGGACTGGAAAGAATACGGTATTAACATCAATGGCGAGTACATCACTCACCTTCGATTTGCCGACGATATAGTCCTTATGGCAGAATCGCTGGAGGACTTAAGCACTATGCTCAATGACCTCAATGGTGCCTCCCAACGGATAGGTCTTAAGATGAACATGGACAAAACAAAGATCATGTTTAATGTCCATGTCACACCTATACCGGTAGTTGTTGGGAGCACTATGCTCGAAGTTGTTGACGAGTACGTTTACCTGGGACAAGTAGTCCGACTAGGTAAGTCCAACTTCGACCGAGAGGTCAATCTACGGATTCAACTCGGCTGGGCAGCGTTCGGGAAATTACGACATATCTTTTCGTCAGGTATACCTCAATCTCTAAAAACTAGATTGTACAACCAGTGCGTGTTGCCAGTGATGACTTACGGATCTGAGACGTGGTCCTTTACTGCTGGCCGTATGAGGACGCTCAAGGTCGCTCAGCGAGCTATGGAGAGGGCTATGCTCGGAGTTTCTCTGCGTGATAGGCTCAGAAATGAGGATATCCGCAGTAAAACCAGAGTGACCGACATAGCCCAACGGATTAGTAAGCTGAAGTGGCAATGGGCCGGCCATATAGCTCGAAGAACCGATAACTGATGGGGAAGAAAGGTTCTCGAGTGGCAGCCTCGTACCTGTAGGCGTAGTGTAGGGCGACCCCCCACTAGATGGAGTGACGACCTGGTAAGACATGCAGGAAGTGGATGGATGCAGGTGGCTCAGGACCGTGCTTTGTGGCATTACTTGGGGGAGGCGTATGTTCAGCAGTGGACTTGTGAAGGGCTATAATGATGATGATGATGATAAAATTAATAAACAGAAATTTTATCGGAAATGATTGAAATACATTATTTTAAATATTCAAACAAAACGGTGACTTATTCGGACAAAACGGCTTGCTGCATCATTCGTCATTCAGCAAAAGAACGGAATAATTTGAAGGAAAGTGTCATTATATTCGGTTACAGTCTGGGTGTTGATTGATAATTGATGTCTTTGTTACATCAATGCGATTTGCTCTTTGCGGCTGCTTCTATAGCAGTCAAGTATACAGTTAGTATACTTGATACTTGAATGGTGACAAATTATATATCCTCGACGGTACGAATATGCTACTCGAGAACCTTTCTTGCCCATTGGTTGTCAAATATATGAGCAACATATATGACAGGTCTATTCCCAGTTTAGCTTACTACTACTACTGCTTCTACTAAGCCATATCGAGTTCTCTGGTCCGACTTTTATAACCCCTCCATAGTTCTAAAAAAAGATTTTTCTAGGTTTTGTCTTAGTCGCTCTTACAACAACCACGGGATGTGACGGGAGTGAATTATCTTACGCGACCACCACATTTATGTAAATATGTTATTGTGTAATCACAAACCAGATAAATTCCTCCAATTAGTTAAATCTTATCACATTATTATCCCGATGTCTGCAGAATTTAGGCCCTCTTGAAGTTAAAAATATTCAACTATAATCTATGAAGATTAAATGTATGTATGATTCAATGTATCGTTGGATATTACTTGCGTCATATTTTTGTATGTAAGTGAAGACCATTTCACTAAAAAGCAAACTATATTCTCGTTCAATGTTAAATAGTATCCTCTCGGATATACACAGGTACGATACTCTGTTTTGGTTATTCAGACAGGTTTGGACAGTGAAGTTAACAACGTCAGCTTAATTGCTACGCTGCGTTCATAATACATAATAGAGAATAGCAAATTGGTAACAATGTAAGTGGAGAACTCGTCCTAAATTGATTGTCATTTGTTTTGTATTATACACTTAGAGTAATTTCATACGCGTGCTTGTAATTACTATGAAACTCTCTCTCTCTCTCTCTCTCTCTCTCTCTCTCTATATATATATATATATATATATATATATATATATATATATATATATATATATATATATATATATATATAGGTAACCTGCTTGTCGAAACGAAACGAAATTAAAAACATATTTCGGGGACCTGTAAAAATCTGTCAACACGCCTTGGGGCAGCGTGGCGGAATCTTTCTTGTTATGCAAACTCTTTTGGTAATGATAAGAGTCCCGGGTCTAGCACTAGGAATTACATTTTTTCATTTACTAAGCCAGAGCTGACTACAATCGCACCTGGTGGTATAGTGATAAGATCTTTATGATAAACTTCACTGTCTTAGGGATATTTCTATTTTTCCATGTTTTTAAATATTCAAGGTAAGTAGTCTAGAATAAACCAAGTAATCAGAGTGTAGAAATCTTCCAGAAATACGTGCTTGATCATCCATTCTCATAAACGCCAAGTATCAGTGGAGAATATTCAATTAAAGCGTGTGGCGTTGCTGTTTCAGATTCTGAAAGAAGAGGAATATGTTTGTCCCCTTAACCCCTTCACTTCTCGCTAAAAATTAATATCCCCAAATGAACTATTTTATATTATATAACTGTCTTTCAAAGTGTACGGCTGAACATAGGCCTCCCTATAAATTCTTCCATTGGGAGATTATTTTCATAGGTCACGGAATGCAAGGGGGGGGGGAGGGTAGGCAACAGCAGTTATTTAATGTTTTGAGTTGTCATCATGACGTAGTTACTGCCACTCTCCTGTTTTATTTCCTTTCGACGACTCTTACGACATCTATTGTACATCGCCTTACACCACCACTACATGGCGCTCATTATACCGAATATGAAAATGCATTTTGTTTTTAACCTCTATAAATATTAAATGAAATGAGAATGAAAATATTATTATTAGTTGTTATATAATATAATATGTGTAATATTTACAACTAATAATAAAACAATCAATAACTCACAGATTTATGATGCAATTACAGACAGAAATGTGCGACATATTCGCAATGATGAATGTGCTCGATAACACCTATAAACGTTATACAGTCACAACTAACCGTATTTTTTTATAGTATAGGGTAACAAACGAGCACACAGTCCACCCGATGGTAAGTGGTTGCTGTGGCCCATAGACATCTACTCTCGATTACGAATCAAAATGCAGATGCGTTGTCACTCATCAGGACTAAGATAGAATGCCTCGTTTTCGGTAAAAAGGGTCACTGGTTCTCTACACTCATCATAGAAAACACAGCGGCATCCCCGGTCGAGCCGACCCATTCGTGCTACATCTATACCACTAATATAACTGCAGCATGGCTTTACCACGTATAAGTATTACACAATGGAGGTTTTGTTTACAAAGTAATTTGATATATCTGAAAAGTAAATATTTGATAAACATACAATATTTAAGAAAATTTAAGTTCAATTCGGGAATTATATTATACTTTCATGTTAATTTATTTATAAGTAAATTTTTCATTTACCAGTAAATTTTACGTGGTAGAGCCAAGCCGCAACTCTAGCAGTCTATTGGCCACAGCATCCATTTAACGTCAGATGGACTGTGTGCTCGTTTTTCACCCAATGCTATAAAAATAAAAAAAATCGTCCGTTTTGATGTAACTCTTAGTGTTTCGCCTGGTTAATTTTGGCCACATAATAAATTTTTTTTAGATAACTGCAAACTACACAGTACTTTTTACTGTTACATATGTATTATTAGCACGCAACAAAATAAAATCTTGTTAATACTTAGAACAAAAAGCTATTTTAATTTTAAAGCTTTTTTTCAACCTCCATTTACTTATAACATTGGAACTCCAATTACGTTTTAAAATCCGTTCGCAGCAGAATTATGCATATAGCAGCACCTTCCTCATAACAACTCAATAATAATAACCAAAAACTGCGGTTTCTATAAATGCTGCCAAGCAGGGTTACTATGGCTAGGGATGTTAGGCATGCATGCATTTTATGAGGCAATCTGTGGAGGAATATGTTCAGCGATGGATTTTGCTTAGTGTAATAAATAAATGAATGGAAATATATTTATTTTTTTTAAATTTAGAATGTATTCAGCTTTTTAAATATAAAAAAGAAGAACTATATTTAATAATAAATGTAATCTCATATTAATTTAATATAAATAGTACCTCAGCAGCCCTGACCTTCGCTCTTCTGCACTGAGAAAGTAAATTATCTAAACACAAAATTTCATCCGATTCGTTAAAACCGTTACCGAGAAACCAAACACATAACATGAATATATAAAAATGGCTCATGTAAGAATTGTTGAAAGAATTGCTACATATTATGTTAATTTAATGTAAGCCTCGACGTTTCTACTGCTTGGCAATAATCATGGTTTCGGCGGTATTTATCTTACATATATATGTAGTAAATCTATAATATGATGTGAAGTGTGAAGTGAAGAAAAATATCTTGAGGCGGCCATAAATACCATTCAGCAGTCAAGCAGTCTAATATTGTGTCGAAAACAGAATAGAAATCACAATCACCTTGACCCGAAAACGGATAGATGTTTTGTAAAATACTTAGGGTCAGTTCACACCGAGACATGACACGGCGCGACGATAATTGAAGAGGACAGTGGTTTGCACCGCGCATCGCACCACCGCGAGTGCATTGCGACGTCGCGAGGCGTATTATGTAGTCGCTGGGAGCATACCACACTTTCAAGCTGCGCCTATCAACGAAGCACCGCTGGGTCGTGATGTGCCGCGTTACACCACGTCGTAAGGAATCTCGAAGCGCAGCCAAAGAATAAATAATGGTCGCCATACACGGTCAGTTCGACTGATCATTCCAACTGATCAGTTCAAACGAAAACTGTTGATATTCTTTAAAATATTGGATTTTCGATATATCGATAAATAAACTTATATATAAAATTCCGATATATATATATATATATATATATATATATATATATATATATATATATATATATATATATATATATTTATAATAATCGTTACATCGAATATTCAATATTTTAAAAAATATCAACAGTTTTAGTTAGCGCAGCGCGACACCGCCGGGTATTTTATAATTACCTCAATAAAATGCGTATCTTTTTGTGTAGTAAATAATGTTCTATTTTGTATCACAATACGAGTATTCGCATCGCATCATGTCTCAGTGTGAACTGACTCTAAGGCTTAGATTTGAATCAGAAATTAACAAATGGATATATGATAAAAATATGAGAAGAATAAGAATATAGAATAGATAAAGAATCATCAAAACCACAATTGAAAATGATACTTAATGACTATACATATAAAACATACAATTGAATCGAGAACGTTCTTTTTTAAGTAGCCTAAAAACTGCCGTTGCTGCTACGATATTAATGCGATGTTAATTTGAAATTGTTACCATGGATATCCTGTCCGACGTGTGATAGTGAACTTGGTAAGACTTATATTTTTTATAATTATATTTTTCAAATATGCAGGTTTCCTCACAACGTTTTCCTGCAACACCGTACATGGGTCAAATGAGCATTTATAATTTTGTAACGACTTCATTGGTGCCTACAGTTTATAATCGTAAATTATAATTTATAATCGATGCAGCCAATGAGGTTGTTGTAATCGCCTGCAGTAGTAACATTTCTTATAAAACTTCACCGTACGTGTCAACTTTTCGACCAACTATTGTCGGTCAACGATCGATCTTGTTTATAGTAACGTTATAATCGATGCAGCCAATGAGTTTGTTGTAATCGCCTGCAGTAGTAACATTTGTTATAAAACTTCACCGTACGTGTCAACTTTTCGACCAACTATTGTCGGTCAACGATCGATCTTGTTTATAATAACGTTATAATCGATGCAGCCAATGAGTTTGTTGTAATCGCCTGCAGTAGTAACATTTGTTATAAACTTCACCGTACGTGTCAACTTTTCGACCAACTATTGTCGGTCAACGATCGGTCTTGCTTATAATAACGTTATAATCGATGGAGCCAATGAGGTTGTTGTAATCGCCTGCAGTAGTAACATTTGTTATAAAACTTCACCGTACGTGTCAACTTTTCGACCAACTATTGTCGGTCAACGATCGATCTTGTTTATAATAACATTATAATCGATGCAGCCAATGAGGTTGTTGTAATCGCCTGCAGTAGTAACATTTGTTATAAAACTTCACCGTACGTGTCAACTTTTCGACCAACTATTGTCGGTCAACGATCGATCTTGTTTATCAGTTACATCGGATATTTGAAGAGCTTTTTTAATATTTGCAATTTAGTTTCATATCAGTAACATAATGGTGGTGTGGTAATAAGTGGATTCAAATCCATACGTATGCCTACTGTAGTGAACCACTTCTAATAAAAATATTTTAAGCTTACTTGGAGTGGTTAAAGGGAATATTATTGATAGTAATATCATGGCTAGTATTTTTTAAGACGATCAAAAATTAGACTGTAATATTTCACTGGAGGAAGTGACGAACGCGTAAGATATGCAGCAAGTCGATGGATGCAGGAGGCTCACGATCGTGCTTTGTGGGATGGCATTCCTTGGGGAGGCCTATGTTCAGCAGAATAGATATTTAATTTAGACATTAAATTGTTTTTGTAAAAGCCGAATTAGGGAAACTAATCGTGATGAATGAAATCTGAACCCTCTCTTTTTAATTAAATCGTTCCTCTGTCTTTCAACTTGTAAAAAAAAAACTCACTTCAAATATCAATGAAATTCCAAACTAAAAATTTAACAAAAGAAGAAATTAAATTTCAGACTCAGAAGCAATGTTATAAAATATTTATTTTGTCAAAGGCAAGCGAACATAATGAAAGAAAATTGTTTAATAAAATAATTTTACTGTCAAATATGACGAAATAGATTATTTTTATATAACCATCTTACATCTTTAAATATATTGCCGACGCTGAGTGTCGAAAAATGTGTGTGCTTTTGAATTATGATATGTTTTTGGGATGTTATCTATCGCCTACAGTCAGTTATTGTGAAAATATTATGGTTAAATGAGCGCATAAAATAAGGTTACAACTTATGTTGTTCACCTAAACATTTAAGTTTTTAAACTAGCAGTTCAAGTAGTACTGACTCTATGTTTTAAAGTCTGAAGGTATAGAGAGCCAGAATAATTACAGGTTGGGAGGCACTACATTTTAGTCCCCAGAGGAAAAAACGAGAAGTTGATTGCAGGTGCCCATGGACTATTAGGTTAGTTAGGTATTTTTTCTTTTTTGGAATTTATTTAGTAAATAGAGAATGACTTGCTGTGTTGCGTCCAACGATATTATAAGTAAAAATGTTTTCTTATAATATTATTGGTTGAATCTTAATGATTGCGTCGTCGGCGGCCGAGTTGCAAATGATGGTTACATTAATGAACAGGTCATTAAAAGAAAGGGGAATGAAAGTGAACGCAAGTAAGACGAAAGTGATGGTTTTTGAAAGAGATGAAAGCAAAACGGTATGTGAAATAAGAATAGAAGGAGAGTTAATTGAGCAAGTGGATGAGTTCGTATATTTGGGATGTGTATTCAGCAGGGATGGGAGATATGATAAGGACATTGAACGACGAGTGAATGCAGGAAATAAAGTAAATGGGGCTCTACACTCTATTGTGAAAAGTCAGAATGTGTCAAAAAAGGCACGTATGGCAATTCACAGTGCTGTATTAGTCCCTACTTTAACGTATGGTAGTGAAAGTTGGGTGTGGCAGAAGAAGCACGAGAGTAGAATAAATGCGGTAGAAATGCGGTCGCTAAGGAGTATGTTAGGGCTGAATCTGAGTGACAGGGTGAGAAACTGTGTGATAAAAGAAGAGTGTGGTTTGCAAGATGATGCGGTGACCAGGATTAAGAAAGGAATGCTTCGGTGGTTTGGTCATGTAGAAAGAATGAATGCGGAAAGACTGACAAAGCAAATATATGTTGCAGAAGTGAATGGAAAAGTCGGAAAGGGACGTCCTAGGCGGAAGTTTGTCGACCAAATTGGCGATATACTAAAAATGGGCCAAATTAAGAGTACCCTTAACCGACGAGCATGTATGCGTAGGTATATGAATGTGGAAGAGGCGAGAAAGGTATGTCAGGATCGTGCTAAATGGAAGTCTGTAGTCTCTGCCTACCCCTCTGGGTGACAGGCGTGAGTGTATATGCATGAATCTTAATGACAGGGTAAGAAATTGTGTAATAAGAGAAGAGTGTGGTTTGCAAGATGATGTTGTGACCAGGATTAAGAAAGGAATGCTTCGGTGGTTTGGTCATGTGGAAAGAATGAATGAGGAAAGAGTGACAAAGAAAATTTATGTTGCAGAAGTGAATGGCAGAGTCGGAAAGGGACGTCCTAGGCGAAAATTTATCGACCAAATTGGCGATTTACTGAAAACGGGCCAAATTAGGAGTACCCTTAACCGACGAGCATGTATGCGGAGGTGTATGGATGTGAAGGAGGCAAGAGAGGTGTGTCAGGATCGTGCCAAATGGAAGTCTGTAGTCTCTGCCTACCCCTCTGGGTGACAGGCGTGAGTGTTTATGTTATGTTATGTTATTATTGGTTGCGTCTCTTTTCGCCGTGTTAAGCTTTGAGGTGCTTGATGCGTGTGTAAATTATAGCGTGCTCTGCACACTATAATTTACGATGGGGTTGTAGAAGAATAGGATAGAATAAATTAGAACGAATTTTATTCTGACCTTAATTTTAGTTTATTCTACCCTGAGAAGGACTAGCAAAACCCAGCAGGGTTTTTTTTTGAGTGGAACGTATATAGGCTGTATCTTTTACAACTTTGTGAAGAAGAAAGAAAGGGATTTTAGTATCATTATTAATAAACAATCAATATAGCTTTTAGTAGTAAGAGCAACATACACTTTTTTAAAGGAGAGGGGGAAAAAGAACAATCTATTAAAATTTCTCTCTAAGAATGTGTTTAGTAGCTTATACTATGTTTACATACTTTAACTGCAGCAAACTCTGTTTTCGAGAAGAATGGGAAAGAACAAAATGCTTGACAGGGCAAGTACCTACCGCTTGCCAGTGTGAAATAAAAACATAACGTTGCGACATTTCATATGGTGAACTGAATGACCAGTACCGAGAGAGGAAGGGTCATTTTAACATTAGTATCGAGGCATTCATACTTAGTTCCCAGTGATAAAATCTGTATATTTAGTTGGTGTACTGTGAGCTTATTTGCATTATGATTTTATTTGCATGATGATCTGTGACTGTAAAAAGCTGGCTGCCGAGCTCCAAGATGTCAAGCAAGTTTTGCATGACAACGAGCTTCGGTCCCGCGCCTACGTCACAGTGAACGAGTGTAGTCGGCAACAGTTAAGCGTATACCCGCTGTACTGCCGTATGTCAGAGGATTCACTGGCAAGATTGGCTACATCTTGAAGCGCGCTTCCAATAAAACATACTTCAGGCTGCCGAAGAAGATTAGTCAGTTTTTACCATCAGTCAAGTGTAATGTTCCTCTGCAAGATGCAGAAGTGTACAAGCTTGATTGCAAATGTGGTCTCTCCTACATAGAACAAACTAAAAGATCAATTAAAACGCGCGTTAAAGAAAATATAGCTGATGTGAAGTATCGACGTTCTGAGGAGTCTGCAGTCTGTGAACACGTACAGGATCGCCCCCGTCACTACATCAGTATTGATAGACCACAAATCCTCGCTAAAAAGCACCGATCCCTTCTAGGGATGATTCGCGAGGCTATTGAAATTAAAAAAAACATTCTAATTTCATTGGAGGAGGTGGCTGGGTGCTGTCATCTGCTTGGAACCCTATAACTAATTAAATTAAATCTCAACCCAATCATACAATTGCAGGACTTCAAGACACTATAGTTCATACCGCGTAGATCGGAACAAAAATCAATAATTTTAATCTATGCTAACCACGGTTACCTATGACATCTGGACGTTGAACATCTCAGTGCCGGCCGTGACCATGGGTGCTGTAAAGTGCTCGAAACGTCGGGTATATAAAAAAGTTAATATATGCGATATAATCCGTAATACTAGTATCATTTGCATTAGCTCATAAATCCCATAAAAACACTTGTATAAGACAAAAATCAGTCAAACAACCTAAGACGGCTTTTAATATATTCGTATTAGATCGTTGTTAGTTTCTGAAGGAAAAATCTAAACAAATAAATAAAATTAAAGAGTCTGTCTATAATATAGAATAATCTGGCCTATTTTAAGGTCAAGAGGTTATTTTCATGCCATTAAAACATGAATAACAAAATTAAAATTTTCGTGAAATTCGTCGGGGTAGAATCACCCTATCACAGTGCTTGTTACTGCCGCCAAATAACAGTGCTTGCACTGCTTTGTCTGAAGAGAGCCAGTTTATGTACAGTCTGTGAGGCTTACCATAATAGTACTGAGGGGTGGCAACACATCTGTAGGCGCCTTTTTTGAAGTCAGCTAGTTGGTTAGTCTGTTGGCTGCAGTAGCCACTAAACATTAGATGCACTGAAAATTCGTTTGAAATTTCAGTTTTATACAAAAAAATTATCATATCTAAATGAACCTAATGAAATTCCGTAAATGACAAAATCGTAGACTAACGATCGTTATGAGAAGTTGACTAAAAGTTATTATCCATTTGCTTTGAATAAGGCAAGAACATTTAGTAACTAAAATGTAAATGAGAATTAAGTTTTCTTTCGAATAAAAATATTCTATATCATTACGAAATCACAGCAAGTTAACTTACGTTTAAAGACTTGAAATTAGAATATCTGAAGCTGATTTTTTTGAGGGGCTCGTCGTCAGAATACTGTATTTACGTCATTGAAATCATAAATTGACGGTGGAAAATAAATTACAAAGTGATATAGCAATCAATGTTGCTACAGTGCGTGTTTGTGGACTACAAATATCTTCGAAATATTTTAATTTCTCTGAGCAAAAAAGGTCAACCGTCAGAAAAGCAAAGAAAAGGAAAACTTTTGCTTATAACCAAAAGCATTCAAAATATTTTTTAACAGGGTAGCATTATTAATATATCAATATGTGTAGTACAGAATATAAATTATTTTAAAAAGAAAAAATATTAATACAATAGATAAATCAAGATATAAATATTTTCTGTTTATATATATATATATATATATATATATATATATATATATATATATATATATATATATATATATATATATATATATTATGATTGATGTAAGTGATTCAAATAGGATATTTTCTTAATTTGCTTGTTAACAGTTTGCTGAAACAACCGGTCTCTTTACACAAAGTCATAGTTAACGTATAAAGGCTGCCAAATACATTTTTCGTGCAAGCTGACATAAATTTTATTTATTAACTATCTTTTTACGCCGATATGATGTTAGTTTATGTTGTAGAATTTAATACTACTCGTATGTACAAATAGTTGTGTCGCGCGTAGAAAATTTATGGCAATTTTAAATTTGCATTCCTAATAAAAACGAAACATAGACGTGTATCGCAGAGAATATTTTACGTAGATGATTGAATTCATCATTTTGTCTCTTACAATATACAAATGTGAAAGACGAGTACAAAATTAGAAGTTTTAAGATCTTAAAGGCTCCGTTTTAAAAACGGATATTCTTTTTAGTGCTACAAAACCAAAGACATAAATGGAGCTCTATTAATATCACTCTACTGTATATCTATCTGTTTGTTGATCTGATCATTTGTCCATCTGTTCATCTTTCGTCTGTCCGTTTGTCCGTCTATCCATCCGTATGTCACGGTTCTCTAGTACATGAGTAAAGAAACCGACCAGAGGCAAAGCTCCTTAAAAGCTATTAAAAACCTTATATATTAAGCTTTGCATCTTCTTAGAAGCTTTGCCTCTGGTCGGTTTCTTTACTCTTAGTCTCTAGCTTGTAGGCGGAATGAGTATCAGGCCTAATATTTGGATATTTCGTATGGAATGTTGACACAGAACCGAATATAGATGTAGCATTTTTTTCATACAATTTGAAAAAGGAGCGAATTTCTTTTCTTAGCCTTACATAAGTTTTTTAAAGCTCACTAAGTAGAGTAAAAATATATTTTTTAATTGTTTATACTCAAAAATACCATTAACTTTGTCAGTTTAAGAAAGTTTTTGCTACGAGGTTTATCTAAAAATTATACTAGTAGACTTGATCTTTATTATATATTATGTATCATATACTGTTTTTAAAGAAAGACTTATAATAAACACTGATTAAGTAGTATGTAAACTGTAATCAAAATAAACTTACAGTTTATACCTAATTAAAAATCTAGTTTTACAAAAAAGGTTTAATCTATCATAATACGTACGAAACCCTATGAGATTGAGGCCCAACTCACATTTATTCGGTTTTAGTTATCAATCTTGGTCTAAATTTTTCGGAAAACATTTTAAGACTGCCGTCCCTCACTTTAAAATAATCATTCAGAGAGGTATTAAAATTTCATGAATATATTGACAAATAGTGATGGTAGCTCAGATTGGTAGATTCGATACCCGCAGGCACCAATGAAATTGTGAATTGAAATCTAGGTACTGATTTACCACGTATTCAGCGGTCAAAGAAAACATCGTGGGGAAACCTGCATGTCTGAGAAATAATAATAAATATTTCGAAAACATGTAAAGTTCACCAACATGCATTGGGGCAGTATGGCAAATATTTCGTTGCCCTAAAACCCTCTCAGAAATGAGAAACCTATGCCTAGCAGTGGGACGTATATAGGTTATATATAAATATATGTATAGTTAAGTAATATTAAATATAATTTTCACTTTTAACATTATTGACAAATAGTAAACTGAGGCTGAATATGTTACTTACAGAAAACATTCTTTCATTAAATTACCTTCGAGCATGGATTAACGAGAAGCTGAAGGAGAAATATTATAATTATATTAACATAAACTAGAAAGCTATAATAGTACGTAAGCTTTTATATTTTTATATTTTTTTAGTTTAAATAACTACATCGTCTACAAAAATTCGTGTACCAGTGGGTATAACGCAGCATTCATGAAGGCTATTGACACGCTTTCCTACTACTAGCCCTTTTTCTGAAGAAATCCCATCATAAAGAGGATGCTTAAGATGCTGATCAATGAAATGATTCTGCACGTATTCTTTCACTGCCACTAAGGATGGTAAAATGAAAATCTTTTTCAGATTTTATCATGATTAAATTTAAATTATCACTACTATTAATCTTGGTATCAAATAATTAATAAAATATAGAGCATACCAATCCAAGTCTTCAAGATACAGTTCAGCCTATTCTGCATTTATCGAACTAAAATAAAGAATTAAAAGCCGAAGGTAGCCTGGGTTAACTATGACATCAGAAAAGAAAACTTTGGAATTAAAAAAATTAAGATAAATCCCGTAAAACTCGATAAATCTGTAAAATCAGTTTTCTTTCATATTTTGTGCTAGCGTAAATATAAGAAATATTTACATGGTAAAAACGGGTAATGGTGGGCCGGCCACATAGCTCGAACATGAATGGTAGACTCGTACCGGTACGGTAAGCGAAGTGTAGGGTGGTCCCCAGTTTAGACTCCTACACTTTTTCTCTGCTAAGGATCAAAATGACGACGTCTTATTACCCCTGACTACTGACATTGAATGTCTCGTTACCAGTATAAAGAATATCTTGTTGTCTACACTCACAACAGCATAAAGCTGATATTTTACGCTGATATTCTGAGAGAGCGTGGCCCTTCCCGGCGAACCCGACCCAATCGTGATACAACCATAATATAGCTGCAGCAATAAAAAATATAATACGATAATAATATTAAGAAACCTAAAAATATTTATTTTATTTAACCTACAGAGGTAATATTGTCAACACTGCGATTTTTACAATGGGAGATACCTATTTCTAACAATAAAATTACCTAAATATGGTAATTTTTCTTTCACAGACAAAGTTACTCAAAAAAAAAAATATTTTGTGCTCGTTTTCGAAAATTCAAGTTATAACTGCAACTTTAACAATTTTGCAAATCTCTAGCTTTGCTAGTTGCGCTTCGTCGCATTCAACTTATTTCTCTGCTTGAGGCGCTGTCGAGTTTGAAATGAAGAACCATCCTCATAAATAACTACTCATTTCAATTAGGATATTCCTTTTTAACGTACTTTTGTGCGACCCAAACAGTTTTTTAAATTGTTAACCAATCAAGTTTTATATCATTATATACAAAAGGTCAAAAAATAACCTTCAACAAAATAACGCAAAGGATAGAAATGATGTAAATAACTTTGATTTGTAAGTAGTGAAATAAATTACATATGTGAAGGAAGCCGCGTGAAGGAACATATAGCTGACGTGAAGCTTCGACGCTCCGGGAAGTCTGCTGTCTGCGAACATGTTCAAGATCGTCCCCACCATTACATTAGATTTGATAAACCACAAATCCTCGCAAAAGAACACCGATGCCTACCAAGGATGATACGTGACGCTATTGAAATTAGAGAAGATGGATGGGTGCTGCCAGCTGCTTGGGATCCTATAATTTACAAAATTAAACCCAAACCCAAGCATACCACTGCAAGACTTCATGATACTATAAGCTCATTTTGCGTAAATCGGACCAAAAATTAATATTCAAAAACTGAAGGTAGCCGGACTAACTATGGCATTGGGACGTCAAACACCTCAGTCCCCCCGTGACCACGGATGCTGTAAAGCATCCGAAACGTCGGAATATTAAAAATAAATTAAAGTTGAATTAAACGCGATAAAATCCGTAAATAATAGTTTTATTCAATAATCTGGTATGATAGTTAATGTGCTTTTGTGGTATGTATATAGTAATATAACCTATTAATAAAAAGCTAATTTACATAAAAAAACGCATATAATAATTTATTTTACAAAAAGATTTATTTTAAAAAAAGACTGCTAGCAAAATTTTATTAAACAAGGTGTCAAACAAAGGTGATTTCGGCGGTGGGCAGCCCCGATTCGGCCCGATCTTCCCGACTTAGTAGGTGTCGTTGTGTGCGTGCTTGGCTCCTGCGTACTAGTCCGTACTGGCACGTGCTAGGCACGCACACATATTAACGGTGTTCGTTAAATTTCTTAGAAAATAGCCTACTATTTGGTTTTTACTATGAACATGGTGATCTATTGCGGACATAATTAAGTATTACGTGGTAGAGACATACCGCAGCTATATTAGTAGTATAGTTATAGCACAAATGGGTCGGCTCAACCGGGGAAGGACCACGTTTTTATAGAATACAGGTGTAAATAGCAGCCCAACGCTGCCGTGTTTCGTTTTGTGAGTGTAGAGAACCGGAGACCTTTTTTACTGGTAATAAGGCATTCATCTTAGTCCACGATTCGTGGTAACAACGTATCTTCATTTTGATTCCTAATCATGGATAGATGGAGTCATCTATGTGTCACAGTAACCACTTACCATCAGTTGGGCTATGTGCTCGTTTGTCACCCTTATTTTATTATTAAAGTCTAAAAATTATTAGCACAAAATAATGTGACATTTATTAGTTGAAAAGTATTAAAAATATATCCAAAACTAAAAAAGTTCGTTGACCTTTTCAACATTGAAGACGTATTCAAGAATAAAAAAAAAGTATAAGTATATAAAGTCATAACTTTGAACTCAATAATTCGTAAAATTCGGAGAGTCAGATCTTCTTTGAGTTAAATTTTAATTTGAATTATTACAAGTTTCTGATGAGAAAAAAATTAAAAGTTTAATAAATAAAATAGGTAATGAAATTAAAAGATGCAAATAAATAAACTCCTTCCAATTCTCACTATAAATATATTTTGCTATTTTTGTCTTTGTTTACATAACGTATTTCATTACATACAATATTTACAACTAACTACATAAATTATAAAGTAGAAAAGGCTAGAAAATATTTAAACACAATAGCCTTGAACTATTTTCTGTTATAGTCTCTACTCCTCGCGTTATAGTGCCAAGAATGCTGACTACATTTCCTCGTTAAAAACCGGGTGTTTGTGAAACGCTCTCGAAAATGAAGACAGATGATAGTAGTAACGATAGCTTTAATGATGGGTCAGAAAAAAAATCATCTTTTCACAACGTTTTACGAGCTTTATTCACGCTCCATCATGTTTGTACAGAAAATGAAATAATAATTTCATAAAAAAATATCATGAAAATATCTTAACATAAAACCAGCAGGGGAACGTAAAATACCTAAAATTAGCAGACAATAGGGTCCATGTTCTCGGGGACGCAAAATTCCCGCGGCCCGCAACTAGCGATCTTACGAATACCGAATATTTTACAATACTTGTCTAAATACCTAATTTATCTACTTAACGTACTATTTTGCCATTGTGCTAGTCTCACCTAATCACTTTAATTCGAATTCTCAGGTTAGATAAACCAAATACCTGGTTCGTTTCGCTGCTAATGAAAAATTTACATAAATGTAATTTTAACAAGTATAGAATCATGATTTTTTTATCCATCGTGTAGGTATGTTTATTATTCTGACGTATTAAGTTATGTACCTAACCATATCAGTTCAGTACTATGTTATTTACAAAAATAGATATGAAATAGCTTACCAAATCCTCCGGGGCCCTATGAGATGCATCTCAAACTGTGCCTCAAACATTTCGAGGCAGATTTGGAATCGGCCTTGCGTCTCCTAATGCAGGCGGACATCATTGTGGGGTCATCGACACAGTTCGCACGTAGTTTGTTGAAAACATCCACGAACCTATGGTGCATTTCGTCAGCACTATCATACTCACGATTAAAAACCCTTTTTTGTACATAACCCACAGAAAGAAGTCTTACGGTTAGATCAAGTGAGCAAGGTGGCCAAGCGTGTGGTAGTCTGCTGATCCAGCGATCTTCAAATAGCTCGGTCACGTGCTCACGGACGAACCTTACGACATGTGGAGCTGCACCATCATGCTGGAACCATGTGCGGCGATATTCAGCTACCGATAAATCATCTTAAGTGTTAACCAACTGTTTATTTATGAAGTTTAGGTATCTCTATCCGTTAAGTCGCTGTAGCAGAAACACTGGTACTACTAGTATGCGATGCTTAAATAAACCTGCCCATAAGTTAACTGACCATGGGATTTGGTGCCCGATTTATCAAACAGTGTGTGGGTTGACCTCGGAATACCTGTGTATGTTTCTTCAGTTCCACAGGCCGTTTCTAGTAAATGTTGACTCGTCCGTCTAGAAGACGTGTTCAATGAAACTAGGCACACCTTGATACTGGTCTAGCAGCCAACGGCAGGAGACTCACCGGCAGTCGTGATTACCGGGAATTAAGCTTGCACTTTGTGCACTTTGTATGGGCGCATTCGGTTACACTTTAACATCTTGTGAACTGTCTAGTATGACACGGACATAATTGAGCACGCACGTAAATGAGGATATTCTTGACCTTTATCGACAATTTAACTAAAAAACTGTTGATGATAATGATAATAATTAGAGGATTACATATTATTCATTTAACTATAACAAATTTATTAAGTGAGTTAATAAGATATTACAAAATCAAAATAACAAAACATGAGGAAAATAAACAGAAATCGTAAATAGAGTTTTGGAAGACTTCCTGTATTACTTTCTTAATAATCAGTTTCTTTTACTTGCGTATCGTCTTTCAGCGTTTCTCTGAAAATAGATTCTAAATTATTTGTTTCAAGAAATAACAAAATTCTAAATGATTTATTTTGTGTAATCTTGCATATAGTTTAGCATTCAATTATTTATTACCTTTTATAGAAGAAGATATAATGTTTTTTATTTGAAAAACATAGTTGCACATTGCACAATGATGTATACGTTTTCTCAACATTCAATATGAGCGATATGCAAATAAAAATATTGCGATAGTCTTGTAATTAAATCATTCACCAAATAAATTATGTATAAAACAATTATGTATTTTACAAATTATGTATAAAGCAAACATAAGCCCATAGAGTATTCATATTACATTGACAGAACACCTATGTCTAGGGTAATGCAAGTCAGGGATTTAGGAGTAAAATTTTCTGCTGTAAATCAGAACGTTTAAGAATCATATTGTTGAAACACGTAAAAAGGCTTTTAGAACTCTAGGTTTTACGTTACGTGCAGCTAACGGTTTCACAAATGTGCAAGCTATTATAGCTTCGTACAACACACTAGTTCGGAGTCATTTGGAGTGTAATTCAATAATTTGGGCTACTTATGAGAAGAAGAACGATCTAATGCCGGAGAAAGTACAAAACAAATTTGTAAGGTATTTGTATCTTATGTTATACGGGGTGTACCCATTTTACCCACTGCAATATCCCACATTATTTGTTCTGGGTATGGTGGGATACAATCAGCTCAGGGTAAGGAGAGAACTTAGACTAGTTTCATATATTTTTATGGTTCTTAGAGGTAGGATTATTAACGAGAATACGTTGAAAAATATTAATATTTGTGTTCCGGCTAGGTATATATGGCGGCGGCGTCAGCCAGACCTACTAGCCGTCCCTGGATGTCGCACTAACTTACTGCGAGAGGCACCCCTGACGAGAGCGTTTCGAACATTAAACTTGATCGACAGAGAAACGGATTTATTCTTTTCTACTCTGAACGAATTCACAAAACTTGCGTTATGGATAATTAGCTATAAGTTAATATAGTAATATAGGTAATATAGGTAATATAGGATTGTAAATAGTGCTTTATCTATCGCATTGGGTAGACCTGTAATGTTAGATATAAGTTATGTGTAAATAAATAAATAAAAAATTATCGTATAGTAAAATAATTATTACATGTAGCAATACAATTTATATTTTTCTTTCGCATATACCATGGAGAGTGCTCTGAGGAATTGTTCGGACTAATCCCAGCCGCCAAATTTCGTGAACGCACTACGCGGCAAACGTCCCGATTCCATCCACACCATCTGGATGCTTGGCGGTCCACCACTGTACGTTTCAAAAGGAGTTTTCTTCCGCGTACAACCTCTCTGTGGAATAATTTACCAGCGGCGATTTTTCCGGACCGATACGACCTGGGGACCTTCAAGAAAAGAGCTTACTCCTTTCTAAAGGGCCGGCAACGCATCTGCAATTCCCCTGGTGTTGCGGTTGATCATGGGCGGCGGTAGTCACTTAACATCAGGTGAGCCACATGCTCGTTTGCCCCCTCTTCTATATATAAAAAAAATTATTTATTTAATCTTCATATTAATACACCTTAATCTAAATGTTACAATGGGCGGACCTAATGCCTTATGGCATTCTCTACCAGTCAAACTTGAAAGAAGTAGACAAAATATGTATATAGAAAACCAATAACAATATATTTATACATATTGCATATATAATATAAATACATAAAACAAAAAAAAAGAAGTAGAAGGCTTATTCGGTTCTTTTCTATCGTCTGTCAGACAATGACAGACGACAGAAAATAAACATGTATATATATTTAAATATGAATATAGAAAACCAATAAAATATATTTATACTTATTGTTTAAATAATATAAATATATAAAACAAAAAAGAAGTAGAAGGCTTATTCGGTGCTTTTCTATCGACTGTCATTGTCTGAACTATAAATTAAAAATTTCAATGTGTGAAAATAGAAATGTGTTGTTCGATTTTTTTCGAATTTCGAATTTTTTCACAAAATCTACATCGAGAGCAAATTTTCCAGATAAATTATCTTTGCAATATTACTTAATGCTGGCGACGCGAGATAAACATCTCATAAGTATTTCATTGTTTCTTAAAGATTGAATGTTAGAATTAATAATTTTTATAAAATTCTAATTTCTGACTAAAGTAAGGTTATAGAGTCATGTATTACATAGTAATTAGCTATGTAATACGATTCAAATTAATAATTAAGAATATTTTATTCGCTTTAAGCACTTTTGATGAGACATAAGATAAGGACAATTTAATGCTACAGTGAAATGTTGTATATGTAAGACAAGGATAAATATAAATATTAGAAAGGGATGACAAGAGCCTTCTATAGGATCCAGAGGATCGTGTTAAGAGTTTGTTAACTAGTGCAGGCAATTAACTGAAGGAAAAACGCAAGCCCGAACCGTTTCTTAAGAATATTGAATTAAATTATATCTTTTATTAAAAGTTTTAAAATGTATGCAACGTGTTAATGTTCTGGTTAAATTTTGTATTAGAATAGGATAATAAAAATGTCAACATCCCTATCACGTCGAATGGTGTTATACTAGCCCTCTTCGCAGATGACACAGCCCTTTACTCTAAAGGCCACTCACTGCCACAGATTCGGAACAAGATCCAAAAGTCAGTAAACGACTTAGGAGCTTGGTTCCAAAAATGGCGTATCGACGTAAACCTGGAGTAGAGCTCCGCCGTTTGCTTCGAATATAAACGACGCCGTCTCACCGTCACTCCGCCAATCAGGATGTTAGGAACCCCTGTCCCATGGCAAACTACAGCCAAATATTTAGGCGTCACCCTTGATGCAAGGCTCACTTTCGAACCCCATATCAAGAAGGCTACTCTCACCGCACGATTTTACATGGGTAGGCTCAACAGCATGTTGGGCAGACACAGTAAAATGTCCCTCCGCAACAAGCGAACCCTATATAAGGTCTGCATACGACCTGTCATGACCTATTCCGTGTTAATAATGAGAAAAATAATAGTAAATTAATGATTTAATTCTGCTTTAAGTTCTGCTCAAAGATCTGCTTAAAGTTTTAATTCTTGCATTAATTCCTCATGATCTTAATCGTCAACTTTCTTTTGAGAGAGCGGTTAAGGTTCTAACTCGAACGTGTTATCACGGGTCACGCCCACAACGTTGATTCCCGAACCCAATGAGGTGTGGTATAGAAAATGGGACCAGTATTTGTTTGATCGTTGTAACGGCGTGAGATGAAGGTCGGGACAGTCTTTTTCACTTAAGTATGTGAAAATTTGTAGATAAGAGATATATGGATTGATTGCGTAATATGCATCCATTCTCATAATCAATATAAATATTTCATACTTATAAAATAAAATCCTATTATCATCTAATATATCTAACTTATCAATTTATTTATTTTAATACTCGTCGTTTTATGACAATAGTGGCTCAAACAATATGTGGCTGTCTAAAGTAAGACATTGTGTTAAATGATATAATGTAGTTTGTGAATTATTATCTATAGATATAGAAGAATCTCCTAGGTGTGAGTTGTTGTGTTTAGCAGTGAGCACATACAATCGCCGGTACGACATACTCCGCCAATCGTTGAGTCCGCTGATTCCGTGAGGCATCGAGGTCACCGGCCCCTAGGCGGATTCTTGGCGCTTTAAGACGCTCGTGTCTATTATGCAAAGTCGCGTCCTTAAAGTGCCACCACCGCACTTCCCCCAACCCTTTTGTTATAAAAGGGGTAAGCAGTGCCCAAAGTGTCGAAGCTCATCTCTTGTCACCACCACCATCCGCGTCGCGCAACACCAGTTGCTACCGATCGGCTGGTTATTAGATAGGGCCTAGTAGAAGATTACCGCTGACTCAGTTAGGTAGGGTACCAACATGTCAGGCAAGGATAAGAGGGAGCCCCCCCCCCCTAAGTCAAGAAAATCACCAGATAGGAAAGGTGTACTGGAGCGTTCACTTGTAGTTAGGGATCTGGCGAACCCGGAATGCTCAAGAGTTGTGTCTTCCTTTTCGCAGATACTACCTAGTAAACCTGTCTCGCCGCGGAAGGAGCCCGCGCTGGGCGTCGTGCTCACTCCGGCCGTGTCTGAGCGCACGGTCAGGCAGAAACCGTCGCCCCAGCAGCAGCGGTCGAAGAAAACGGCCAGACGCCACACTCCACCCGAGACCGAGGCCTCTTTATTCGAAAAGAGGCAACGAATCGGTTCCAACTTATCTTCTTCCGATGTACCAACATCCTCATCGAAAGACGAAGACCACCATGCGGTGAAGACCACCACAAAGGGGGTGCATAAGTCGCCAGCAAAGTCGCCTTCACCACAACCCCCCCGCTCCGTGTCACCGGACCGGCGTAGCCATGACTCGGCCCAGTACGAGCAGGGGGTGAAGAATCTTACAGCTGGGGGTCCACCACGTATGTGACCCTTGCAACATCCGCCGGCCGATCATCGCCGGTGCAGATAACCAATCCGTCCCGGGCTCCCACAGGACGATCCACCAGTTATGCCCATATGGCAGCAGCACCAGCAGTGCCACGACCGCAAGCGGCGGCAGAGCCAGCTGACAAACCTGCTGACCGGAAGAGAACCAGATACCCGCCCATACTGGCCGAATGCCTCCCGGATTGGACGAGGCATTTTAAGGAGCTCAACAGAATGTTGGGCCACCTCCCAAATGCCCGTCCATTCGGGAAAGGAGTACGCTTTGCACCGCAGAGCGCCAACGAATTTCGTACTATTCAGAAGTACATGGTCGAGCTCTCCAAAGACTTACCAACACTGTCGTGGTGCTGCTATACCCCGGAAGAGGACAAGCCCACTAAAGTGGGCATCCGGGGTCTACTAATGGGCACGGACACCAAATCCATAGATGAGGCTATTAGGGCAAAAGGCTTCCACATTAAATACGTTAAGGCATTCCTGGTTGCCTCTACTTTGCCCAACTTGGCCACCTGAGCCTGGAGCAGCTCCAGGAACTTTACAAAACCGACGAACTCCTCTACATGAGAGGGGTCGTCATCGAGGCCTGGCAGAGGAAAGCAGGATATAGCAGCACAATGCCACCGCTGCCAGGCTTTCGGGCACGCCTCCGCCAACTGCTTCAGGCCAGTGAAGTGTGTGCGCTGTGCTGGACGCCTTCATATAGGAGAACACATACAGCCGGCTTCGAGACAGCAGATGCCATCCAACGTCTGGTTGGCATTGTCATCGAAGTCGGCAGTCAAGTCCTGACCGACATACGAGCCGGGACCGATCCGATAACAGCGGTAATGAAGGCGCTGGCAAACCTCCTGGCCCGGCATTACAGAGGAGAGTAACTTGCACCTCCTCTATTGGAACCCAGATGGAACACAGCAGAAGCCGCATGAACTCCGCACAGTCGCCCAACAACAGGACATACAAGTCATCTTGCTGTGAGAGACGAAGCTAAATCCTAAGACGCACATTAAGCTGCCAAACTACCATCTATACAGAAGGGACAAGGTCACTTCTCAAGGGGCCGCCTATAGAGGGACGGCGGTTCTAGTGAGGAGGGATATCGTCTATCAAGAGCTGGATTTACCTGTATACCAGATAATGCGCTCTATCGGTATAAAAATGGAGGCGGCGGGCAAGGAACTAAGGATCTACGCAGCATACCACCCGCCGGGGACTCCATTCTGCTCCTCAGACGTCCGGACGGTAATGGAAGGCCAAACACCGACCATCATCGCCGGGGACCTAAACGCTAAACACCCGGAGTGGGTATCCAGAGTGATCAACCCAAATTATGAGGACGAGAAGAATAACTACGACGTTTTAGGTCCCGAAGAACCGACACATGCTTCGTCAGATCCACGGAGACGTCCGGATGTATGGGGCATCGTGCTCTCTAGGAACGTCAACTACCCGATAGTGGTAGAGGTGCTGTACGACTTGAACTCACAGCTCCTCCCGATTCTGATTGCCCTTGGCCTAAAGGCGATGACAACGCCACCCAGAGCATTCGAGACACGTGTCGACTGGAGGCTCTACTGTCAACCTCTGCAAGAGAGACCTCCAGTCCACCATCCTATAAGCACAGCGGATGTCGTAGAGGCCGCTGCTACTAAAATCACCAAGAACATCCAGGTGGCCCTCCACGCGGCCTCTACGATCGGACCGATCACTGCAAGGCGGGACGATCTGCCGCGAGAGATAAGCGTGCAGATCAGGTGCAAGAGAGCGTTGAGGAAGCTCTAGGCGCGTACTCGCTGCCCTAGACTAAAGACGCAATTAAACACCATGTCGGAGGAACTGTCGGTTGCAGTCCAGGCCTACAGAGGAGAGGACTGGCAGCGGCGCATATGGAAAGCTGAAAAGCATGACGCGTCGCTCTACAAACTGAACCGACAGTTGATCAAATCCAGACCTCCCGTTTGCCCGCTGACCAACGGCGCGGGTGAACGATGATCGTAGCATCGTTATCCAAGCGTAGCATGATAGCCAAGGGCAGAGCGGATATCCTAGTTGAGCACTTCGAGGAGCAATTTATGCCGAACCCAGCAAGTGCAGAGTTCATGGAGCTTCATGCCCGGAAGGAAAGTCGCGTACAGGAGTTCCTGTCATCGCCCGCGTCACCGCTTGCAGGAAAGTAGTTCATCTCCCCCGCTGAACTGCGGAGGACAGTAACCTGCCTGCAACCAAGAAAGGCGCCGGGGCACGATGGGATTACAAACGCTGCACTCCGACTGCTGCCCAATAGAGTCCTAGTAGAGCTTGGTCGACTTTACAATGGGATATTGCGGACATCCCACTTCCCGGAGGACTGGAAGAAAAGCAGAGTCATCGTCTTGCCGAAACCCGGGAAGGACAGGCGTAGAGCTGCCAGCTACAGGCCGATCACGCTATTATCGCACATAGCTAAACTGCTAGAAAGATTGCTGCTAAGACGTCTCCGTCAGTGCGTCCAACTTCGGGCGGAGCAGCACGAATTCAGGAGAGGTCACTCTATAGTCACACAGTTGACTAGAGTGCTGCACCTGCTTGTGGCAGAGTACAACCGTGGCCGCATATCGTTGGGCGTCTTTGTCGACATTGAGAAGGTGTTCGACAGGGTGTGGCACTCAGGATTGCTTTACAAACTACGTGAACAGACTAGTGTCCCTCTTGCTATGTGGCGGCTAGTGGCCTCTTTCCTGGAAGACAGGAAGTTCTACGTCTGCGTAGAGGACGCCGAGCCCGCAACAAGATCCATCAGAGCCGGCGTTCCACAGGGCAGCTGTTTGTCTCCAGTCCTGTACGCGGCTTATACTAACGATATTCCAACACTGGCAGGCAGGCTGCAAGAGTGGAAGGATGACGTAGAGCTGGCACTATATGCGGACGATAGTGCCTATTTCACCTCGTCCAGAAGAGCCCACATAGCCTCTGCCAGGATGCATCATCTGCTGGACCTGTTGCCACCATGGCTGGACGAGTGGAGGATGGTCGTCAACGTTGGTAAGACGACCGCTCTGCTCACTCGTCGTCTCAGAAAACTACCACCTCTCCTGATCCTCAATGGCCAGAAGATTGCGTACGAGAAGGCCGTGATCTACCTTGGGTGCCGGATTGACAGGACGCTGCGCATGACCGCGCACCTCGACTTCGTCGTCCGTAGAGCCAGATGTGCGCGGGCGACGCTCTTGCCAGTCCTGGCATCCAAGCTGCCAACTAAGACCAAGCTCCAGATATACAAGATGTATATCCGGACCATTATCACCTACCCTGCTCCGGCCTGGTACGCGCTTCTGAGCGACCCTCTGAGGCGGCGACTGCAGGTCCAGCAGAACCTGCCATTAAGGACGATCGTCGGAGCAGGTTGCTACGTCTGGAACGACATCATAGCGGCCGATCTGAAAGTCGAGACCATCACCGACTTTGTGGCCCGGCTGGTGCACGGCATGTTCGACCACGACGACAACGGGCCACATGAACACCTCAACGGCTATGCGCCATTGCACACACGGCCCCCGGACGGGCGACCTCTTCCAAGAGAACTCCTCTCTATATCGATTAGAGAGTCGAGTAATAACCCACAAAGCCGCTGATAGGCCAACCCTGACTTTTTACTGGACAACCTCCTTTTTCCCGTAGTTAACCGACTACGGGAAAAAGGACTTTTTTGACTACGGATTAATTCGTCTTGACTACCAAGCCTAGAAAAGGCTCTCAGGACTGGCCCATAGTTGTGGGCCGTGAGGAAAATCCGGGCAATGGGGGTATACCCCGAGGCCCAAGACCTGCAGGACCCATAGTCCGTGCAGACGACAATACGAAACTAATTATTATCCGCAAATACTTACAACTACGTACTTAAGTTTGTAAAAGTTATTATAAGGGAAATAGAAACCTACGTGTTACTGAAACTAACGAAGAGTGTAAATTATGAACACATCGGAATAGCGTTTTATATCCAAAAATCTCGTTTCCTAATTGCGAGTATTAAAATATGCAAGATTTTCGTATAATTTATATACAGAAATATACTTAATTGCAAAAGCATCTGAAATAAAGTATAATACTTGCTAACAATTACATCGAATTGTGTATGGACTTAAATTTTCCTTCTAGCGTTTCCATACAATGAATTATCAAAATACCTAAATAGATCTTTAATAGAGCTTTGACAAGCTATAATTACTTACTAAAATCCAAAAGTATACCTCAGAAATAGATTTGAGTATTCATAGCCTTTTTAAATTGTTAAACCAAAAGCGGGAAGCGCGTAATCATGAAAACAACCCTGAAAATTAAAAAAAAAACTATATCTATCTAAAATCACTATGAAATATTTGATACCTATGGCCGCGGTATTTTAGAAATATATACAAAAGTTTAGTGTATTCGATTAAAAATATAATTGATAAAATATATAACTCAAAGAATTACACACATGGTTCAAAAATAACCAAAAAAATCACTATTTAAAAAGCATGTTACTCACGCACTCAACGTATATGAAGTGTGAGTTCACATCAACAGCTGACGCAAAACTAAATAATTATTTTAAAATGTATATACATTATGTCAGATCTTTGATGATATAACTACGCAAAGTCATATATTATCAATCTTATCAGATATTTTGCGGTAAAAAAGAGCTTGTAAATCGCTCGTAAACGCAGTTTTTTTTTTAAATATATCTGAATATGGTGCAAATTTGAAACCCTTCGAAATTTCGAAGGTTTGTACGAAGCTTATGTTTTGTTCTATTGGTCTATCGGCTATATCATCATTTTTGTTCTTCTTTGACTTTAAACAACTTTTCTGCTTCTTGAATCCTAATATCTTACAGTAATTATCCAGATAGTAACAAGGCGGAATTTAATGATACAGTCCTGTTGCTGCAAAATATTTCTGAGCACTTACTACAGTGGGGTATAGACTCCCTATAGCGGTCACGATTATGTTATTGTTACGAGCTTGAGGTTCGTGACAATAAAATTTCCGATAGAATTACCTAAATTAACACTTTAATTTACTTTACACAAATTAAAGTTAAAAACACTAATAATTAAACACACTAATTCACTTAATTCCGCTCCGAAGCTTCGCTTGTGTCGCCGAGTTCAACTCTGCCTCGATCGCATCTTGCAGCGCCTATTTATTTAAATTAGCAAAGAAGCATCCCGAATATTCAAGTAAATGCGCGCAAAGGGACGAGTGTGCGAGTATAGACTTTCTAGAAACTTAGTTCTTCGGATGGCGCTGTCCGTTGAGAGATTTGTGATGTCATTTTCTGCAAAGCTCCCCTCGCTCTCGTTCCTGACACTAGATGGCGCTAGTTGACTTATTCACGCGACACTGCCCTCTCCTAAGACATGCTCGTCCCGAGCTTTATCGGTCCTATAATAACGCGCCAAGCGATCCACATGGACGATCTTAGGAGTCCCTCTTGCGCCTTTCTGTACCCGGTAGGTCACATCGTTGATCCTCGTTACAGTCCGGTACGGGCCATCCCATTTAGCTTGAAGCTTAGGAGATTTCCCTTTGCTGCGGACTGGATTGTGCAACCACAGTAATGAACCTTCGTTGAACCCTTTATTGTTCATTTTGCGGTCGTACCGGGTTTTCATTTTCTCAGACATTTGCTGGCCCGATTGTCTGACCTGCTCATAAATGTCATTCATTTTGTTCCGCAAGTCATTTGCATAATCGGTTATACTGCGTGGGGCATCAGGTGGTATCCTGGTGATCAGGTCTGCAGGCAGCCGTAATTCTCTTCCAAAGTTTGCGAAAGCTGGTGTCACTGCTGTACTTTCGTGAACAGAACTTCGATATGACAACAAAAACGGTTGTATGTGCTTGTCCCAATCTCGTTGCCGATTGTCTACAACTTTTGCTAGGTACCTCTCCAATGTCTGATTAAATCGTTCCACCATTCCATCAGATTACGGGTGATAAGAAGTCGTTCTTGTCTTATGAGTACCCATAACTCGGCAAATTTCCTGGAATATTTGAGACTCAAAATTCCTTCCTTGATCGCTGTGAATCTCTAAAGGTACTCCAAAACGACAGAAGACTTCATGAACTAGTTTATCTGCAACTGTTGAAGCTTCTTGATTTGGAATGGCGAAGACTTCTGGCCACTTAGTGAAGTAATCCATCACAACTATGAAATACTTGTTACCGCTTTCACTCTCCGGAAACGGCCCCGCCACGTCAATGGCTATTTTCTCCCATGGTGCACCAACATTGTACAACTTCAATGCACCTCTACTACGAGTCTGAGGTCCCTTTACAGCCGCACAACTTGTACATTTGCGACACCAGTTCTCGACATCGTTTCGACAGTGGACCCAGTAAAACCGTTCTCGGATCTTCAGTAGAGTTCGTTTAACTCCCAGATGGCCTCCTGAATAATCATTATGGTACAGCTGTAGCACATCCAGTACTTTAGCTTTAGGGACAACCATTTGCAAATGACAGCTGTCTCCCCTAACATTTTCCCATTTAAGGCACAGAACTCCATCCTGAAGCAGCAAACTGTCCCACTGGGCCCAATAGCTTTTAGTGGTAGAACTCATGGCTGAGACGTCGCTCCACTTAGGCTTGGGAGCACTGGCCTTTATCCATTCCAGAATCGGCTTGATGTCCGGATCTTCCTGCTGTGCATGTTGTAACCTGTCCTTCCATTCGTTGCCGAGGTGATCCGTCCTGAGCATCCTCACGGATACCTCTTCCTTACTCTCTTGCCTAGTACAATGGTTGCAATCTTCAGGACAAGGTCTTCTTGTCAATGCATCTGCGTTGCCGTGAGATTTTCCGCTGCGATGTTCGATCTCAAAGTTGTATTCCTGCAGTAGTTCAATCCACCTCGCAACTTGTCCTTCTGGATTTTAAACTGCAATAGCCATTTTAGTGCAGCATGGTCAGTTCTTAAGTGAAATTTTCGTCCCAGAAGATATTTGCCAAAATGCTGCAACGACTTTACAACAGCGAGCAATTCGCGTCTTGTGACACAATAGTTCCTTTCCGGTTTTGACAACGACTTGCTGAAGTACGCTATCAAGACCTCTTGGTCACCATTCCGTTGAGACAACACACCGCCAAGTCCTATATCACTTGCTTCTGTGTCAACTATAAATTCTTTGCTTGCATCAGGGTATCCCAAAATAGGTGTTTTGCACAGACGGTCCTTGAGCTCCTGGAATGCGATATTGCAACTTCCATCCCAGCAGAAATGTCGCTTCTCCTCGGTTAGCTTGTGCAGAGGTTTGGCTATATCTGCAAAGTTCTTCACAAATCGCCGATAATAGGAGCACAAACCCAGAAATGCTCTAACCTGCGTCTTGTCTTTTGGAACCGGCCAACCCTTTACAGCGGCGATTTTCTCGGGGTCCGTACGGATACCTTCTTCCGACACTACATACCCTAAAAAGTTAACTTGTCGTTTGAATAGTGAACATTTCTTCGGACTCAACTTGAGGTTGGCACTCTGAATCTTCACGAGCACGCGTTCCAGGTTCTGAAGGTGTTCCTCAAACGTACGGCCCACGATGATGATGTCATCCAAGTAGACCAGACAGGCATCGCCAATTAGCCCAGTAAGTACAAGCTCCATCAGCCTTTCAAACGTTGCTGGAGTATTGCACAACCCAAATGGCATTACTTTAAATTGCCACAGACCCTTTCCCGTCGAGAACGCAGTTTTCTCCTTGTCCTTAGGGTCAATTTCAACTTGCCAGTAGCCACTTTTTAGATCCAGCGTGCTAAACCACTTTACTCCTGTAAGCATGTCCAGCGTGTCGTCAATTCTTAGCAAGGGATAGCTGTCCTTCTTCGTAACGTCGTTCAGACGGCGGTAGTCAACACAAAACCGCATGCTGCCATCCTTCTTCTTCACCAGCACCACTGGTGAACACCACGGACTAGAGGAAGGTTCAATAACACCATCCTTCACCATTCCTTCAATCATGGTTTCCACTTCCTTTTCACGTGCTACCGGCAATCTTCTTGGCCGCTGACGGATAGGCAATTCTTCTCTTGTGTTTATTTTGTGTTGAACTAAGCCAGTCTTTCCTATGTCAGCATCGTCTGATGAGAATATATCGGCGTACTTGAGTAACAACTTCTTCACCTTGACCAATTCGTTCGGGGAGAGAACACTGCGACAGTCTTCCAAAAGTGTGGTCACTCTCGTTTCTGCGTCCTTGCTGGGGTGTCCCACTCGATATATATTGGCACCGATGTAACCAATCCACTTCCTCACAAGTACCAATCAGTGTGCCTTTTTCTATAATCTGTTCCCGGTCGCAAAGGTTCAGCACACGTACTCCTGAGATGTCAGTGGTCCTGACCAAGGTTCGAGCTACTTTCCATAGAAGGTCATTGTTTACCCTTTCCACAAGTACACAACGGTGAGCTTGCCCAGCGTTTCGAGGAAGACTAACCGGAACAATCGTTTCCGATCTCGGCGGAAGAACAATCTTCTTAGTGCTGTTCACGTTCCCTGGTAACGCACCTTCCATAAAAAGTTCCTCCTGTCCACATTTCAAAACACCTTGCTTAACGTCGATCTCACAACAATTATTCCTCATAAAGTCTAGGCCTAGGATGCAGTCGTCCATTATATCAGCCACGATGACATTATGCAGGTAGATCACGTTGCCTAGCTTCAACTCCATCTCCTTCTCTCCACGGACGGGTATACGCTGACCGGTGGCTGTTACCAAATTAATGCGTTCTAAGTTGTATGCGGAGTCCCCAAGGAACTGACTTATAAGTTGGGAACTAACAACCGTACGAGAGGCTCCAGTGTCTATGGTCAGTTTACACGGCATTCCGTTGACCTCGCCCTTGATGATTAAACTGTTCCCATCATGGGTTTGTGAGATCGAGATCCTTGGGGCTCTTTTAACATCAGCCAGCACCCGCCCCGCAGTTCTGGCTTTTACTCGTTTCCCTGCTGCTGCTGGGCGGTGCTGTTGGCCGCACTACCCTCCTGAGATCATTCACCGTCCCTTTCTAGGGTTCGCTTAGGGCAGCGGGATCGAAGATGGCCCTTTTCCCCTCAGCCATAGCACCTAGGGCTGTATCCTCTGTTGCGGTCGCGAACTGTAGCTGCTGCAACCTCCCTGACGCGATAGGAACGATGATCCTGCCGCACGGCTTCTACCTCCAGTGCATGGGCCAAGGCGTCCTTAATCGTCTCGTGGTGCCCGAGCCTCACAGCAGCTCTGACTTCCAGGTCGCGGATGCCGTCGATGAATGTCTGCACCAGGTTCCCTTCAATGAGCGCAGGTACAGACCGGTATGCTTTTCGCACTAGCTTCTCCACCTCTAGAGCCCACTGCTGCAGGTTTTCATTGATGCGCTGCACGCGATCTTTAAGCTGCGCACGAAAGACGTGTTCCAGGTGAGCGTCGCCATATCTCGCCTCCAATGCCTCAAGGAGTTGCTCATAAGTCACTTCCTCACCGAGAGCTTCCAGAAGTGTTAAGGCCTGGTCGCGCAGGCCTAGTGTGAGAGCAGTCATGGCCTGGCTTTTATTCCAGCCGTTCGCCTTCATAACGGCCTCGAACTGGATCTTGTAGGCTGACCAGGAAGAGGTACCGTCGAACGGCGGCACTTTGAATCCACGTAGCGAAGGTGTTGTAACTACTACGGGAGCTGTTGTTCCATCCCCAAGTTTGAGATCTTCCAGCGTTTTCTTCACGTCAGCCATTACGTTGTCAACCCGATTGTTTACTTGGTCGATTCGGGTTTCGGCCTCCGACAGGCGGTTGTCATGTTGAGCAACCTTATCCTTCAACTCCCGTATCTCTTTTCCGAAAATAGCGTGAAGGTCCTTCATGAGGAGCATCCGCTCTTCCTTATCGCGTTGGAGTTGCTCTTCTAAACGACGGGCCTGTTCCTCCTGCCGGCGGGCCTGTTCCTCCTGTCCGCCTCGCAGCTGCTCTTCCAATTGGCGTGCCTGTTCCGCCTGCTGGCGAGCCTGTTCCTCCTGCTGGCAAGCCTGTTCCTCCTGTCGGTGAGCCTGTTCCTCCTGCTGCTCTTTCAACCAACGGGCCTGTTCCTCCTGTCAGCGGGCCTGTTCCTGCAACATCACCATCAGAGCACCTAAGTCGGGTGCTGCAGATGTAGGAGCTACTGACGGGCCTGCAGCCGTTGGCTGGCCCTCCGACGTCTGTGGCGTTGCACCACCAAATCTTCGTTGGTCCGTCTCCTGCTGGCGTTGACTTCGGGTACGGACACCCTCCGTTTCCTCCTTAGGTAAAATCGGCATTATTTTGTCCCACTTCTGACACCAATTGTTACGAGCTTGAGGTTCGTGACAATAAAAATTGCCGATAGAATTACCTAAATTAACACTTTAATTTACTTTACACAAATTAAAGTTAAAAACACTAATAATTAAACACACTAATTCACTTAATTCCGCTCCGAAGCTTCGCTTGTGTCGCCGAGTTCAACTCTGCCTCGATCGCATCTTGCAGCGCCAATTTATTTAAATTAGCAAAGAAGCATCCCGAATATTCAAGTAAATGCGCGCAAAGGGACGAGTGTGCGAGTATAGATTTTCTAGAAACTTAGTTCTTCGGATGGCGCTGTCGGTTGAGAGATTTGTGATGTCATTTTCTGCAAAGCTCCCTTCGCTCTCGTTCCTGACACTAGATGGCGCTAGTTGACTTATTCACGCGACATTATTTACCTACACGGATTTTACTTTCGTATAATAATTTGGAATTGTAAGAATAATAATATTTTGGTGGTATGTACGCAGTAGAAGTAGTACATTGATCTATGATGGTATGCGGTAAATTTGTATAGAACAATAGCGAGTTTTAACGATGGTGATCGTAATTATCAAATTATTTTGAGCTGCAAATAAAAGAGAACCCCATTCTTAGTTTGATATAATACCAATATAATAAGTTAAAAGTTACAATATATCATGTATGTTTTACGATTTAATTTGCAAATGTAACAAAGAGATTCTGTATATGAAATTATTGATAAGTATGGAAAACAATGTTTCAAAATTGTGGTGAATATAAAGAACCGGAGACACTTTTTACTAGGAATGAGGCATTCCATCTCAGGGGTAACAACGCATCTATATTTTAATTCTTAAATGAGGATAAGTATAGGTGTTTATGGGCAACAGCATCCACTTACCATCAGATGGCCGAGGCTGTGTGCTCGGTTGTCACCTTTATTCTATAAATAAAGCAATATATTGTTTAACTATAGAACTGTCTGACAGAATAATCGCCTTATTAGAACTGTCGCAAGATGCTTTAGTATCTCTATGGTCTCACTTTACCTAGCTTTATCAAGTGTTAAATGTCTAATATCCGATATTAAAACTCTAATATCCGCTGAAAATGTAACTCCGGTGTAGCTGTTACTCACTCAGATGATAAGCGGCTTAAAATACAAATACCAAATAACAGCTAACTACTAACTTGTCGTCGTCATCACACCCACAATGTTATATGTTTTGATGCTGCTACTTAAATATTTCCTCTCAATAGTGTATATTTAAATAATATATACAACTATCATGAAATGGAACTCTTCCTTTTTAGGCAGATTTTTTATTTGCAATCGTGGCTCATAGCAGGTAGGTTAGCGATCGTACTGGTACTACATGATGTTAATGAGCAAAGTGGCTTACATCTGGCACGAGATGATTATACCGCCATCTATCGGAAACCATGAGGTCTTTCCAGTCACTTCATATGAAAATATAGGAAGGTAATGAGATGGATTCCCTTTTGTCGCTACATTTATCTCTAAATATATATAATTCGTTATATATTCCAAAATACTAAAAACAAATAAGATATATCTGGCGATAAAAAAACGTTTCGTTTGTTTAAACACTCGAAGAATATTTTGAATGAGTAAGTGATTTCAATGTCGCCGCACATTGGCTATATAGGATTTTCTTGACTTTCTTTGAATAAAGTAACCTCGATCGAATTAGGCACGACGCCAGCTAACTTTGCTTTATGCTTCAAATATTTTTGTTTTATCAGATATGCGAAATAAGACGTTAGGGATTTTTTGTAACAAGAAACTAGTTTTTACTGAAATTAGAGCCTTCAAATTCAAAATAATAATATTATATGGGTGAAAAGCTAGCTATCAGTCTTCCTGATTATATGCGGCTTTTTCAACCCATAAACACAGATAAGGCCAAAAGTGCCTTGTCACCCCAGCGTACTTAGATTATATGCCTCACAGTATATTACTGTGAGGAATATCATACTGACTAAACAAACTGGAAACTGAAGAAACAGAAAACAAGATACCGATTCATACATACTGCTATTAGGAAATGAAGACCTATCAACGAGTAAATAGTGAAGTATGAGCGACAAAATATATTTTTGTTAACCTCGAAATTCCCAAAAAAATTTAGAAAAATAAACAAATTAGTATCTAAAATTTAAACCACATTAAAGAAAAAAAAACACAAATAGCCAAAATATTTACAAAATTACTCACGATAAAATAAATTAACCAAGAATCTAAAAGCAAGTATGCAAGTAAATTTCCTACTATGTAGCAAAAAACAATTTTGTTTTCAGCTGCGGCATAGGTAAAACGAGTTCTCAGCCCGCAGGTATCGTAAGAAGCGTTAATTTCAATTGCCAAAAGTATATATTATTATGATAGACCATTATGAGTTTAACATTGGCGGCATTAACGTGAACAATAAATATTTTATTTTATTTATTGTATTTGTAACACATATCTAATATACGAAAATTTATGTTTGTTTGTTGCTGTAAAACTTTGTCAACATATTGCTTGCAGTTTCGCGATGGTTATATCCATAGAACAATAATGAACTTAAAGCAGGTGTTAATTCTTTTCTTTGAAAGTTATAGATTATTCAATTTCAATTAATGTATTATCATTTCTAATTAAACAAAATAAATGTTTCAAATTTAAAACGATATTTCCACAATTATTTTATTACGGCTGCAGTGCACCGGGTACCAGCAAGTTATGTATAAATTTTAGCTTTCTGCACTCTTTCCCCTTATAAATTTTAACTATGCGATACCTCACACTTCTACGAGCATGCAATACGCTTGTACGCTATAAGAAGAATCAAATTTTCCCTTCACATAGTACTGTTACGAGCTTGGGGTTCGTTACAGTAAGAACTGCTGATTGAATTACCAAAATTGAGACTATAATTACCGAAAAACAATTACATCTTATAACGCATTAATAATAAAACACAATTCCACTATGGATCACTTTAGTTCGCACTTATATCGCTTCGAAGTATTCCCTTGATTCGCCAATTCAATGCCGACTTGGTCACGGTTCTTAATGGCCTTGTATAAGGCCTCTTCTACTGAAACATCTAGAATGTTCAAGTTCAAGTATATTCCGGTCCCGACTGACTAGGTATAGAAAGTTATAGTATGGAGTTTTCTAGAAAGCTCTCCTAGTTCTACCTCTCGATACTAGATGGCGCGAGTTACCACTCGCCGCGTACCAAGCATTAATAATGGCGCTCAATAGTAACATATAGATAATATTGAGTTATAAGTTCACCAATTCGTCTAGCAATTGAATCCGCATTGTCAAGTAGGAAAACATTAATGCGGATCTTTTAAACATAAGGTAAGTTCAATACAAAAAAAAAACTTGAAATAACTAGCTATTTTAAAGATTATACGTCTATTGTTTTTCCTTTTTTATATAGGATATTGTTTATGTAAAGAGATTTTGTATAGTAATATAAGAAATAAAAGGAAAACAAGTTTAATTACTTTTGCGAATTCGATCAAATGAAAATCTCACAAGTAGTTTGAAAATCTACACGACCACTTTTCTATTCGCTAGATTGCACAGACCCGAACTGAAAATTTGACTTTAGCACAAAATTCATTCCAAACTTCTACGTTTACGAACGCAAAAACTTAGTCCGATCCAGAATTAACCAGCATCTTATGACTGAAGAAATGAAAAATTTTGAACTCGATAAATTTATAAGTCTTAATTTAGTGTAATGAGATTAAGTGGTAGAAAATCAACCATAATAAAACGACCTAAGTCTCGTAAAGAAATATTTACGGGTTGGCCAAGAAAATTTTTAATAAAAGTAATTTTACGAATTTTGTATTGTTTAATTCAAACTTATTCTTAGTTTCCCAAAAAGTCAATTTTTATTAAATACTCGAAATTAGATTCATAAAATATGTAGTATTTGCAGAAACAGTTGAGCATACTTTAGCTACATTACCGTTGTAGAACGAATGAATCGGCTCGACCGGGAAAGGACCACGCTCTCACAGAATACCAGCGTAAAATTGCAGTTTAATGCTGCTGTGGTGAGTGTAGAGAGCCAGAGACTCTTTTCACTGGAGACGAGGCATTCTATCTTAGTCCTCAGGTGTGATAATGCATTTAGATTGTGACTTTTAATTGAGAACAGGTGTAAATGACTATGGACCACAACATCTGCTTACCATCAGGTGGACTGTGTGTTTGTCACCCTTATATTATAAAAAGATTTTTATTTATATTATAAAAATTGCTTAATTATTTTAAATCTCCTTAAAGTTGCTAGAATAACTTATATCGATATAATGCTGATCGTCGCAATACCGTCTTTTCAATTTGTGTAAAGAATTTGTATCGTTTAACTAAAATAAGGACAAAATCGGATCCTGAAGAATTATTTGAAAAACACACATAGTGCTTCTAATGGTAGTTTCATCAACTACAATTTTAACTGTTACATTTTTTGTGTCTAAAAAAGACGACTTAGAAATGGTGATTACCTTAACTTAACCTTGATTAAAAGGTATGGCAAAGTAAAACACTGGATAGACACATTTCTGCCAGTGTATATAAATCATTACTCAGCATAGTTTTTAAGATTTTATATTTGGTTACAAACACATATGGTATGAATTCTGAAATAAAACTTATAATTATTATTATTACGTTTCCTAAATATTAAATGTATTTAACAGAATCCTTCTAGAAATCAAATTAAGTAAATTAACTCGCATTAGCGATAATATTACAACTAGCACACTTACAATAAAATTATATAATTATTATGAAATAAATTATTTAAAAGATTTTGATATAATTGATACTGATTGACAGCCGCAGTAATTATTGAAAATATGCCACTTACGGTTAAAGTTTTCTTATTACAATTACATATTAGAAAGTTTTCATCTTAATATATATAAATTACGTGTCACGTTGTTTGTCCACGATGGACTCCCAAACTACTTAACCGATTTTAATCAAATTTGCACACCGTGTGCTGTTTGGTTCTACTTGAGAGATAGGATAGTTTTTTGCCCATGGGTGACCCACAATTTTTTTTGAGAATTTAAAGGATTTTTAATAGAACATGACAAAGGGTGGTCGAAAAGGACAGAACAACGTCTGCCTGACAAGCTAGATTAATATATATTAAACATACACACATAAGTTCACATAGATACAAACATATAAATGTATACAAGTGGAAGACGAGGTTCTTTGCTCTCGATTCCGTCTGCGTAGCGTGATGATATAAACAATTACAGCTTAAATAGAGCTTCAAACAAGAAAAACAACGATATTCGTCATCCTCACTGATAACTATATAGAAAATACTGACATTACTTTATTTGGAACTTCATAACCTTTGCACCGGAATACAATAGTGGATACTTATTACTGTATAAGGAATAAAAAGGATATAACCTTTCATGCAAAAAAAACCTTACCATATAGTAAAGGAACAAAAAATTAACTCATATTTCTCTATAAGCAATTTCCATCGAAGGCAAGAGGTGCACAATGCTCCATCTCCAATTAATAATTCATCAAGAAGATAGAGTAGAGTTGGATAAGATTGAGTAATAATTAATATTTCATATCATTTTTTATAGCATAAGGCTGACAGCGAGCACGTAGCCCACATGATGGTAAGTGAATGCTGTGGCTTGTAGACAATGACATTTATCCTCGATTGAGAATTAAAATGCAGATGTTTTATCACCACAGAGAGCTCAGATGTAATGCCTTGTTTCCAGTATTGTTATACGAAAAAGCAGCATTGAACCGCTATTTTACGTTGGTATTCTATTAGAAAGTGGCCCTTCCCCGGTCGAGCGGAGCCGTTCATGCTGCAACCATAGTATAGCTGCAAGATATTTCTACTACGTATAAAATCATTCATTTTTTATAGAATAACGGTAACAAACGAGCAAATAGTTCAGTTTTCAGGGTAAGTTGAAGTTATAGCTCTACATCTATCCTCAATAAAGTAGATGCGTGTACGGTGTTAACCCTGAGGACTAAGGTATGTCTCGTGACCAGTAAAACGGTCTTCGGTTCTCTGAATTCACTATGCGAAACATAACAGCATAAAGCTGGTGTTATATGAAAGCGTGATCTTTCCCTTCCCGATCGAGCCATTCCATTCGTGTTGCAACGATGATTTAGTAGCAGTATATTCCTTCCACATTTATTGTAGACGTAAATTATATAAATAGCTTGTATTAATGATACTCATCAATTACTAATTCCTGTAATTTTTGTATGTACCACTTAGATTATATATTTAAAAATACACTGCGGTTGTCATATGTTTGGTTTCATTCGCTAAAATCATTTATTGGACAAAAAAGTATCATAATTTTAACTTCTTATTTTAACAATAAGAGTCAAAATTCACTAAAAGCATTTTCTTTGTGTCATTTGAGATCCTTCACCCTTGTTAGCCGAAAAAGTAAACGCATTCAAAATAAATTACGACACCGTTATTTGCGTCCGATGTCAAATGTTTACTGTGAAAACACAGCTGACCAGCTTGACCTTATTTCTTTACAAACAGTTAATGTAGGTGTTGGAGAACAAACTATAAAAAAAAGAAAATATACGCAGAAAAACCCTTTTAAAAGATATTTATATTTTGTGCTAGTGTGTATACTTGTGTTTATTTTTCGTTCCAAGATATGACTTTTTATTTTAATTCTTCTTCATTATCATTATAATTTTATCCCGTCATGTTCACTACTGGACATGGATCTCTCCGGTTGGTGAGAAGATTTACCTTAAATGTTACGCTTGCCGAATGGATTGACGATCGCAATACCAGATATTTTACACCTTCCGACTTTGAGTCTCATTTAGTTTACTTTTTTTCTTTGGGTTAACTTTTGGAGTTTTGAATGCAATGTCCTGTTCTTCACTATTTTCTTAATTTGATTTGTTTCATTGCATTCGTCCTTACTATTATCTTCACTCTCATCTGATATCTGAAAGTAATCGAGAACGAAGTTTATAATTATGATACTTTTTTCTGCAAACCTTATTATTGTCTAAATTAACAAACTTTTTTGTTACAGTTGTCACGGTCATCACATGAATGGTTGGAGATCGCAGAAGAATTTTATCACAAGTGGAACTTCCCTCAATATCTAGGTGCACTAGACGGAAAGCATATCGTGATACTAAGTCCTATTCACAGTGGTTCTGAATACATAAACTATAAGTGAACATTCAGCATCGTACTTTTTGCTTTAGTTGACGCTGACTACAACGTCATTTTTGTGGATTGTGGAAAAAATAGGTGATTGTGGTGAGTACAGAAATACAGACTTTAACAAAAAACTATGTCGTTCTGAATTGGTTTTACCAAAACCAGATTTTTTGCCATTAAAAGAAGAAAAGACGCCGTACGTTTTTGTAGCTATAGTGCATTTACCCTAACCGTTAACATTATGAAGTACAACTAAAACATAATAACTTTATGAAGTACAAGTAAAAGTAACAAAGGAACAAAGAGTCTTCAACTATCATCTGTCAAGATCTCGGCGAATAATCGAAAACGCTTTCGGAATATTGTCTTCTGTTTTTAAAGTACTAAGGAACCTATTCTGTTACAACCCGACAAGGTGACGGACATAGTTATGACTTGTGCCTTATTACACAATTTTCTGAGGAAATCAAAAATCAAATCATATACACCAGTTGGAAATTTTGACAATTTTGGCGTTATTCAACCTGGCTCTTGGCGAAATAATCAAGAAGGCATGAGTTCTCTACTACCACTGAAATTTTCCACTTTACTAAGAAGAGCAGCCGTTACTGCCAAGAGCGTTAGAGATACATTTTCTGATTATTTTGTAAAGAATGGCATAGTTCTGTGGCAAAATAACTATTAATTTATTATTTCATAAGTTTGTAATAACTTCATGCTTCGAACAGTGAGATAAAATACGTAAATGGTAGGTTGATCTGTAGCGTACGTGACACCAGGTTGTGCTCGATATAGTACTCGTATGTTAATAGTAAATACAAATAGTATTTATTTATTTATTTATTCTTTATTTTACACACAATAAGTTGGTAACAATTATTAAATATTTAAATAAATGTACAAAGGCGAGCTTAACCCCAATAAGAGTTCTCTTCCAGCAAACCTATTGGGAAAGAGAAATAGTTATATATATAAAGCAAGTAGGTAGCAGCGTGCGTACTTAATAATTAACATAACGCTACTTAATAGAAATTGGCTATAAGTTACAGTTAACAATTAACATATAAGTGTATAACATATAAGTATAATTTATTTTCTTATTTCTTTTATTCTTATTTCTATTAATTTACATACATATATACCAATAAAGACAATAAATATATACATATATACACATACACACACACACACATATATATATATATATATATATATATATATATATATACATATACATGTATATTTATATATATGTATATGTATATGTATATATATATATATATATATATATATATATATATATATATATATATATATATAGTACTGTTCATTGTATTAGATATTCCTATTACTTGTAATAAAATAGAAAGATTTAATTATTAAAATAATAATAATAATGGTACTCGTATGATAGGAAGCTTTTACTATTATTATTAGATACAAATAAAAGTTACTCACCGTTATCGTAGTTTTGTCTTTCTTGGTTTATTACACAACATCCAAAAATTTTGTCATTATGTCGTAAAATGGCCATTCCGGTTTATAAATATTATAAGTGCCACTACCTGATTTCAATGACTCCTTGAATTTAGCTTTCACCTTTTTGTAGGTAGACATTAAATTTTGTTTTTTTTTCTCCGTGATCAAAGGTGCGACAGGCACCGCCGTGCCGCGTCGCACCTTTGAACTTACCGACCCCCGATGGATCGGACGGGCGAAAACAGGCCACCGCAGGCCTTGTCGGATGCGACAGTTTCCACGGCCTGTTGGTCTGGCCTGGCGCGGTCTGATCTGTGAGAAAGCAGGCCATAGGATCCTAGCTTATTAATAAGCGTTAATCGATTAAACGCAATTTAGATCAAGCTTATATTAATTTATAGTCTTGTTTTGCTCCTTATTAATAAGACAATTTTTATTACTCAGATAATAACCAATAAGCATGTTTTTTTTTGTAGATTAACAAAAAAAATATACAAACATCGTTTGCATATTTTTTTTTGTTAATATACCGTAGATCCGCCATAAAGACGAATTTAAAAAACAAATTTCATCTAAATCGGATGATTTTTCGATTTTCTAGAGCCGAAAAACTAGGTGACCGCGATTATATTAAATTACCAATTTTATTTCCTATGTAGCAGTATTAATTAAACCAATGCAACTTTCAAAGAAATTGATTTTAATTAATGAATATTTGACTATCATGGTAATGCAAACAGCGTTGTAAATATTTTATTTTTGTATTCAATATTTAACTAGCGGTCCGCACCGGCTTCGCACGGGTGATTTCTGGATCTTGACAATAGCGCCACCTACCGGCCCCCAATGATTTGAATATAAACCATCTGGTGACCCATTCAATTCAAACCCACACGACAAATTCATCAAAATCGAATGGATTGTTTCAAAGTCTAGAACGTACACGGGTAGACACATTTTTTTGTATTTTATATACATAAAAGATTTCAAGTTCATTGAAATTCTTGGTAAATTTAAACAATTACTTCTAATATTTAAGACTTTTTATACAAATATGGATGAAACCGGAACAAGTGCTCTGGCTACCTACATCTATCGTTGAAAACTCAAATGAAGAGCTTGTGTTGTTTTTCTTATCATAGGAAACAGAAACTTCCATGAAAATTGATTTATCATAAATATAAAATACTGTGCTAGGCGTGTGATTTGTACTTTCAATATTTTTAATAATATCCTATTTCCTATTATACCCTGTAAGCAAGGCTTCGTGCAACGGGTCTTCTTCTATGCAGAAAAGAATGGCAAAATAATTTTATAACACAGTTTTAAATCGTCTACAAAAATCGTTAAAATAAACATACATAAAACAACTTCATTCGATTTTTATTAATTTCAAAGTTGAATACAAAAGCATAAGTAAAATAGCATCCATCAACCGCAAAGTTTAGTAAATAATGATATGATTTACATTTATATTTCCATAAGGTTTGATTTTCTCGAGTGGCAGCCTCGTACCGGTAGACGAAGTGTGGGGCGGCCCCCCACTAGATGGAGTGACGACCTGGTAAGACATGCAGGAGGTCGATGGATGCAGGTGGCTCAGGACCGTGCTTTGTGGCATACCTTGGGGGAGGCCTATGTTCAGCAGTGGACTTGTAAAGGGCTGTAATGATGATGATGATGATGAAGGTTTGATACAAAAAATAGAATATACCTTATATTATATTACGTTTACAAATAGTTTAAAAATAATTTTATAATTTTGATAAATTAAGTAATTAAATAACTAGACGCTTAATGATTTCTTATATTTACGCGAAGTGTTCGCACACATTGATTAAAAATACTTTTACGGATTTTATCGCGTTTTATTTATTTTATTTTTAATACCCGACGTTTCGGGTGATTTCCAGCACCCGTGGTCACGGGGGACTGAGGTGACTGACGAATCATTAAACGACCTTTGTTAAACCGATTTTGTGTGACTGCTCGCATGTATGCGGAATGTTTAATTTTTTCAGTAAGTGTTTCATTGCATAAATGGGTAAAATTTTACAACGTTTAAATAATTTAACGTTATTGCTTTGAAATCTTTCCTTAATGTTTGGGAAACTTTGTTTAAGAAATTTTCGTTGAAGATTATACATTTGATTGAAATATGTTTTATACGTGCGCCCATAACTACAAAGCCCGTATTGTATAAAAATGAGGCTAATGATTTAAAAAGCTTTTACTTAACTTTAAAGGATATGCGATTCTGAAGAATTTTAATACTCGCTAAAAATTAAAGGCCTACCCTCAAGCCACAGGTTCCAATAATACTATTATTGCAGCTTCTCTTTTAAAGTGAAAACTTCCTTAGCGGCGTTGTACACATTTTTTGTAATGGGTAAAAAATGTTAAACTCGCGTCAGGACACCTGCGGCTGCAGTCTCGACATAGATAACGATCACTTTACAACCAATATTTGTTGTTAAGTCATAACAATCCGAATATAACGATTTTTGGTAGTCTGTACTGTCAAAGCGATCGGTACCGATCGTAAACTTTACAATTATTTGTTATGTTTGCTATTATTTTAACTACCATTTTTGACAGCCCGCTAAGTGTTTGTTACGATCATAAGTTGTTTCACAGTTTTATAAATAATCTTTATCTATTATAATATAAGGTTATAATAAAAGTATTAAGTAATTATGGCGGAATCGTATTTAGCACGGGATTTGTCAGAACTAGAACACAGGCGTGTTATGGTTATGCGGCGGCAAATCGCACGAAACCGGCGCGAAAGTGAAAATCCCTTAGATTTAGACGATAGTGAATTCTTGTACCTTTACAGAATTACAAAAAATATGTTTATTATGTAAAAATTATGTAAAAATTACAGTCTCTAAACAAACCATTCAATAAACAACGATAGATTCGAAATAGGTGTACACATATAATTATTTGGACAAGTTGTGCCAGTTATACTTTTCGGGTTGTACTTAACGCAGCTCGAAACCGGGCCTGCGCCTGCGTTACTGTCCCCCACCATTGAAAATATTATATAAACTATATTTTATATATTAAAATATATGATATGTTTTATAAAATGTGTAGCATAAAATAAATGACATGTAGGTAATGTCAACGTTGTCAAATCGAGACAGACATGTAATAGTGTTGCAAGGAGGCAAACTTTTATGTCCTTTGATATTTAACAAGTCAGTTCAATTCTTAGAAACGGTAAAAGCTACTTGTAAGTTACATACAAAATATTTTTATAAGAAAGGGTTTCTTCTATTTCTGTACAATTTTCAAAGAAAAGCAATTATTTTAATAAAATTATGTCTGCAAATTTTCCCTATTATTTTTTAACAGCCAACATTTTTTTAAGAAAACCCGCACTATGAATACGTTTTTCGTTAGCGTAACAACAACATAAAGTAAGGTACGTTGCCGGCCCTTTAGAAAGGAGTAAGCTCTTTTCTTGAAGGTCTCCAGGTCGTATCGGTCCGGAAAAATCGCCGGTGGTAAACTATTCCACAGAGAGGTTGTACGTGGAAGAAAACTCCTTGTGAAACATACAGTGGTGAACCGCCAAGCATCCAGATGGTGTGGATGGTATCGGGACGTTTGCCGTGAAGTGCTTTCACGAAATTTGGCGGCTGGGATTAATCCGAATAATTCCTCAGAGCACTCCCCGTGATAGATGCGATAAAATACGAAAAGAGATGCAACATCTCTTCGCAGCGCCAGTGAATCGAGCCGATCGGAAAGCACTCGATCGTCGACGATTCGAGCCGCTCTGCGCTGGATGCGGTCAAGTCGAAGGAGCTGGTACTGGGGAGCCCTAGCCCAGAGATGGGAACAGTATTCCATGTGCGGCCGAACCTGCGCCTTGTAAAGTTGCAGGCGGTGTGCCGGCATGAAATACTGTCCCGCTCTGCTGAGCACGCCAAGCTTTTTAGAGGCCAATTTGGCCTTCCCTTCCAAGTGACCACGAAACTGCACGTCACTCGATATGTCGACGCCGAGGATTCCGATACTGGCTGAGGCAACAAGGGGAGTGCCTTGAAACTGAGGGGATACGACAAAGGGGTTCTTTTTAGCGGTTAACGCGCAAACTTGTGTCTTCTGGGGGTTAAACTGGACTAGATTTAGTCGTCCCCAATCCGAGACTCTGTTCAGCAGAGACTCGACTTCAGACACAAGTTTGTCCCGGCACTCGGAGACGTTTTCCCGAGAAATATTGGCTCGGCCGGTGTAAAGAGCATCACCAGTGCTGTCATCCGCATAGCAATGAATGTTACGGGTATGCAACATATCATTGATATGCAGAAGAAACAGCGTTGGCGATATCACGCAGCCCTGTAGAACACCAGCATTAATAGGCTTGCAATCGGAGCTTGCACCGTCTACAATGACCTTGATGCTCCGATCTGCAAGAAAGCTGGTGATCCAAACGCACAATTTCTCGGGAAGCCCATAGGAAGGGAGCTTCGAAAGAAGCGCTTTGTGCCAAACCCGATCGAAGGCCTTCGCAATGTCCAAACAAACGGCCAATGCCTCCCCCTTGAACTCTACTGCCTCCGCCCATCTGTGAGTGAGGTAGACCAGAAGATCACCAGCTGACTGACCACGGCGAAAACCGTATTGGCGGTCACTAGTCAGCTGGTGATCCTCAAGGTACCTCATGAGCTGGCAGTTTACAATGGACTCCATTGTTTTGGAGAACAAGGAGGTGATGGCGATTGGCCGGTAGTTGGACGGGTCTGAGCGGTCGCCTTTTTTAGGGATCGGGTGGACGAAAGCCGTCTTCCATGATTTTGGGACTACGCCTTGGGAGTAGGAGTACCGGAAAAGACGCGTTAAAACTGTTGCCAAATCTGGAGCACACGTCCTCAGCACAATTGGGGGGATTCCGTCAGGCCCACTCGACTTTTGGATGTCCAGGGAGAGGAGTGCTTTGCGAACTGAGCGCTGTGTGAACTGCACTTCCGGCATGGAGCACTCACACCGCGGTATGGTCGGCGGCGTACTCCCCCCGTCATCGAGAGTCGAGTTAGACGCAAAGAAAGAGCCTAGAAGATCGGCTTTCTCCTTTACAGTATGGGCCAGTGAGTCGTCCTCCCTGTGCAGAGATGGAAGAGATGGCTGACAGAAATTCCCCTTGACAGCCTTGGCGAGAGACTAGAATGCACGAGTTCCAGAGGGAAGGCGAACTAGTTTCTCGCCAATTCTGCCTATGTGCTCTGACTTTGCCTTGGCAATGACTCTTCCTTTTAATATAGAATTATACTTCTTTTTTAGAGCGCTGGTGTTTACATCCCGGGACGCTGATGCATCAACCCAGGCTTGGTAGCACTCCTGCTTATAGCATGATGCTATTTTACAGGAGCGACCAAACCATGGCTGAGATTTGCCTCCAATGGGCACCACAGAGGAAGGAATAAAAAGTTCCATACCCTGAAGTACCACATCAGTAACAGAATCCGCAACAACGTTGGGATCATCCGGCGAGAAGCAAACCCGCTCCCAAGGGTAGGATGCAAAGAAAGACCGCATCCCATCCCAATCGGCTGACCTATAGTGCCAAACACGGCGGCAGCCTGCTGAATGCAACCGCGATTTCAGCGTGAGTGGCACAACACTCCGGACCAGACAATGGTTCGAGGAGCCTAAAGGGGCGTCGACGGAAATCTGATATCCGTCCGGGTGAGAGGTCAGCAGAAGGTCCAACAGGGAAGGTGCATGATTCTCCACATCTGGAATCCGCGTAGGCAAAGTAAACAGTTGTGTCAGAACCATGAACATGACACAACAAAATCATGAACAGATCTCCCCGCATGATCGGTTAAACGTGAACCAAGCCATTCGGCGTGATGGGCGTTAAAGTCGCCGAGGATCACGATCTCTGCGGAGGGGATCTGCTGTAGCAACGAATCTGCAGCCATTTGGACGTGGTCGAAGAGTCGGTCTGTTTCGGCATTACCGCTATGGGACCTATAGAGGCACCCGTAGACGCGCGGATGGTCGTCGCTGTCTACGCGTAGCCAAAGGATGGACAGGTCCGAACCTTCAAGTCTGCCGAGGTGTCGAGAACAGATGTCCTCTCTGACGTAAACGCAAACTCCAGCCCGAGGCACAAAGGAGTGTTCCAGTTTGTACCCCGGGTAGGAGAGATACGAGACATCAGCCGTAGAGGACACCTGCGTCTCGGTCAGAAAGAGCAGAGCCGGCCTCGCCGTCTCGAGATGGTAGTGGACGGCGTTTAGGTCAGAGTGAAGTCCCCTGATATTGCAGAAATTCACGGACAGCGTGGCAGGAGTCGCCTTGGTTTTGTTGCTCCGTTTGCCCCGATCAGTTGTAGTCTTGAGCGGAATTTTGCCCCCCCCCCAGAATACGCGGGGCAGCCTGAGCACCCACGCTCAGAAGTGGAGAAACATGGTCGTGGATGCTCAGCGAGGGATTCTCCAGGGGTGCTGGTACCCTCCTGGGGTAGTCTATCATTATTTAATTCCGCTACCATGTTGATGGGGGGGGGGGATTTGGGCCTCCGGCCACCTGCACTCACCAGACGAAACGCGGAAGCAGAGCTTCCACTTCACGCCGGTATTCTGTAAGGTCGTGGTACCACCCCGGTTTGAGCCGGCCCATACGTGCAACTGCAAAGCTGCCGCGTGGCTCTACCACTGTTAAAAAGTTTGCGATGGAGTCGCTACCTATGTCGAGACTGCAGCCGCTGACCAGATAGAAAATTCGTAAGACGGATGGAGTTGACAGACGGTGCGGCGTAGGAGAGGAAGTATCCCCCTCTCTTTCTACGGTGCGGCAAAAATGTATGCCTGCGCCTACTGTTTCGTTTAGGAGGCGCAGGGCGCTTGCACGAATGTAATATAAATTTTCATGTTTGTGTACGATAGCGCAATAAATAAATATTGTATTCTACCACATAAATGATAGTACTTTTATACTGATAGTTAAAGCAATTCGTGCAAAATTATTCCCTAACCCATTCCAAAATATCAAAAATGCACAACGTTAATATTCAAGTTTTCACTTCTGCCGGCACTCCCGGAGTGCAACCCGTCGTTTTTTTTTTAAATTCATAGTGTAATGATTTATACAGCAGAGCATACCAATTTCCGCTAGTAATGACATACAACGATTATTCATCGTCAGATCAGATCGTTAGTTTGATGCAGCAAATCAAAAGATAGCAAAAAATGTGTGCTAATGGAACAGTTCTTTCGTTGGTTTGATCGACGGATCATATAACTGTCGCCGATATCTACAGAACTCCATACTTATGTAGGTCCAATACGAGTGACTAAGAACAATAATTTTCTTTTGAACTTTACTCACACTTAGTCTCATTTCTGTAAACGTTTTTGTGGTTTATTTTTCTCGAAAATGCACTTATATTGTATTATTCGATTAAGTGTAATAGTTGATTCATAACCTCATAACCTTCAAAACTACAAACTAAAATATCTTTCATTTCTGGCTTACTTTAATATTAAACTATAAGACGAAAGTGTTTAAGAATGCAAACCTATTAATTTTACGGACATTTTTCTGCAGACGCAAAAAAATCATATAAAGAAAAATTTATGAGTGCTCGCCGTTATCCTTTAGTACCACCACATCTGATATATTGCTCAATAGCGAGTTGGAGGACATACATACTTATTCATTTTATTTAATATTGTACACAAAAGCACTAAACGTCATGATTTATACTTTTATAATTAGGGTTAGGGAATAACAAAGAATAATTTATAAGTCACATACAGCGTAACTTACAAATAAATTAAAACAATATACACAAATACATTGAGTACCAGCATTGAAAAAGCTTCCGATTCAGCATGATGCTGTAGCAGTTTTACTACAGTTACACTATCGGTGCCTTGTATTTAACTATCTGGGGTCGAACATGTTCCTGTTGTAATAAATTATTATAAAAATTAGAATTTAAATTATTATAGGAGTATAATAATATAAGAATTAAATATAAAATCACAACACAAATATTACAAGAGCCAACAAACGAAATTGACGATAGAATGTGGTAGCGTTATTTCCAGAACACTACAGATTTTAAGAAAATTGAGAGGTTCTACATGGTATCGTTATTACTAACAATTCAAGAGAAAGAGAAGAGAATCCAATTCATGTCACACTATTCCGATGATATCCCGGACGTCAGTCTGAGCGTGATTAGAATTGCTTTCCAGCAGTTTTAAAACGATAAGGCCACGGATAAGGATGGAAATTATAACAAAGCTTTTGAAATCTAGTGAAAAACCGGTACTTAAAGTCCTTCAGAAGCTCTTCAATTTCATCCTCTATCATAGCCCTACTCCGGAGTCGTGGAGCGAAATTGCGATAGTCTTCTTCTTCAAGGTAGGCAAACACGCGCAACTCATAATCAATTTATCTTCTGAGCCGCGTATTTGTGCTGTTGTTTAATGTCATTAAGAATCGTCTCGCACGCGACTCGATTGCTTTCAGCCGCAATAACCCGAACAAGTTAATTCCTGGAAATGCTTTAATAACATAGACCACATACATACCCTCCGGCAAATTGTACAGAAGAACGAAGAGTATAATCTGCCACGTTGTCTTACGTATATGGACTATAAAAAAGCCTTTGATTCCGCTAAAATTCGGGCCGTGTGTGGGCAGTCTCTTAAGGGGCGCCAAGTAGTATTTCGGTATATTAAAGTGCAGAAATGTTTGTACGGCAACTGAAGTAGGGCTTAAGAAAGGGAAACGTTATATCCTCAAACATTCTGCATTATAAGATGTTCCTTATGGCAGAATCACTGAAGGACCATAGCACTATCCTCAATGACCTCAAAAGCGTGTCCCAACAGATAGGTTTTAATCGAACATGGAAAAAATAAAGGAATTATCGACATGTATGTTTACCCAGAACGAAGTGCGAATAGATAAGTTTAACTACAACCGAGTGATTTAACTCATCAAGGCAGCGTTCCGAAGATTAAAACACGTTATCTAGTCAAGTATACTTCAAAACTTGAAAAAAAAGATCGGGTATGGATCACAGACGTGGCGCTTTACTGCTGGCTTTATAGGAATGGTCAAGGTTGCTCAACAAGCAATTAACAACGGCTTTGCTTGGGATTTATCAGGGTGATAGACTTAGAAATAAGGAAATCCGCACTAGAACCAGAGTAACCGACATAGACCAACGAATTAGTAAGCTGAAGGGGTAGCAGTCCAGCTATATAGCTGGAAGAGACGACAACCGATGGATAGAAAAGGTTCTGGAGTGGCTACCTCGTACTGATGAGCGAAGTGTAGAGTCGGCCCTACAATATGGAGCGATGGAATTGTAAGATATACAAGAAATAGGTGGATGCATTCGGACCGTGCTTTGTGGCATTTTTTGGGGGAGATCTATGGTTCAGCAGTGAACTTGAGAACGGCTGTGATGATGACAATAATGGTGATGGTATTAAACATTTAAATATAGATTGATTTAAGTTGATTGGTTTCAAGCTAAAATCAAAAGTTCACATTAATTGTATATAAGACGATAATATATTCTTAATATATATTTAGTGGCTTCTTAAATACGATTTATTGTGTATGTATTTCCATCAATTTAGTAGTAGGTATCAATAGCCTAAGCACACGCTGCACTGCATGTATTGCTCAAATAAAATAGCTGTGTATTTCCTAAAAATATTACACCCATAAACATACAGTACGTAAGTAGTCGACAGTAAGCCGTGAACATAAAATATAGCAAAAATTTAATATTCGGGACTTGATGGCAATTTATTAAAGAGTTCCATTCGGAGGTCTGAAACATTAAACTGAAATTTGAATAATGTAATCACCTAAAAGGGTTCCCAATAAAGGATGATTAAGAAAATATACTGTTAAGTAAAATTTTATATTCCTTATCTTCTTTCTGGGTAATTTTCATAAAACTAAAATTAAAATTGTTTCTATAGAATTATTACTCACATCTGTCAATAATTCTTATTAACATATTATAAACAACAAATATTCTTATTAATTTCCTATTCGGAGTCTATATGTTAATACCTGAAGGGAAACCATTTTGTACCATTTTTAAGCTTATTGTGCAAACAGAGGAGTGTGAAAATTGACACAGTTGAAGTTTATATAGATAAGGAGTGCAAACATTTTAAGAGCGCACTAAATTGTGTTTTATTGTATTTTTTCCAAATACCTTAAATTAAACAAAACTTACATTGTTTACGTTCATACAGCCAATTTCAAACACATAATTATTGTCACTTGGACAAATTAAAACGGCCATAAAGCTCGAAGAACCAACAACCGATGAGGAAGAAATGTTCTCGAGTGGTGGCAGCCTCGTACGGGTAGCCGAAGTGTGGAACAGACCCTCACTAGATGGAGTGACGGCCTGGTAAAAGCCTAGTTTTCCGCCGATACAGCAACATTAATCGCTTCGTGTAACTTACTTTGGTATTGTACCTACATTCCTTTACACGTGACGCGGTCCTGCTATCATTCCAGGTGCACTTTAATATCACGCCATGTAATCCTAGCGTAACTCAAATCGTATATTTCAACTCTTACATATGTGATCATACATAATATGTAACATATCACAGCTATGAATAAATAATTTATTAAAGAATAAAAAATTATTACAAAAAAAATTAGCAACGCTTTTTTTATGGAAAACCGTTGCAACCGATGTTGTACAAATATAAAAAAAAAAGTCTTTGAAAAAACTTTGAACAAAATAACTCATCATTCTTCACAAAGTACTTAGGAACCTAATACTAAAAACAAAAATATTTAATTAAATTTTTTTACGTATCTATTGCAAAACTTAATTAAAGTATTAAGCATTTTCTTCTGTGGCTCCTCTTAAAGTAATTTCCTTTTTATATGATTTGTTAATGCGTTATAAATATAATTTTCAAATTGTTTAAATTTCCTTAAATATATCTAAATATATACTTGTACATAATAAATACTTGTACATAATAAATACTTGTACATAACACATATAAATAAATAATACTAAAACTAACATTTTGTTTTTAAATCTATCCAAAAAAAATTAAACAAAACAAGTTTTTAATTCAAAACATAATCAATTTTTTTCTTGATATGTTGAAGGACAGAAAAAGGATTTTTTTTTTCAGAAAATTTGCCGTTAACAAGATATCGTAAAAAGTTAAAACTAGGTCCTTTAAAACTTTCACCTTTTAAAGGAACTAGTTTTAACTTTTGTTTATTCACTTATGAGTTTATTACTAACAAAACAAGATAAGTATTTTTCCTACAGTACACTTGTATAAATTTCCTTTTTCCTAAGTAATGATTACGAAAAACAAGAAAAGGACCGTCAAATTTAAAGGAACTAATCTACAAACCAGGTGCTAAGCGCACGATTTTGTATTTATGACCATAACTGCGTACCAAATACATCACTTCAGTACCGCTTTTTAAAAGTCTCTTTAAGTTATTGTCACATCCGTACGCGAAATTCAATACAGTTTGTAACGAAACCAACAAAACTTCTTTGTCTCAGTTCTTGGTTGGGGTCTTGGAGAGAAAAGTTACTCATGCGCCCAAATCTGTTTCTGACAGTTACGTCGAGTACAAGACGCTATTGAAATACAAGTGTGTTAATACTTCAGTTGCATATTAGGTTGGTTAGTTTTTATTTATTTATTTAAAACTTCATATACACAAGTGGTATATAGGCGGACTTAATGCCTAAGGTATTCTCTCCCAGTCTACCTTGGGATGATGCAGAGATAGAATGAAATAGGTGTAATAAAAAATTAATAATTATGCGAATACTAAAATAAAATAACAAAAAAAATTGTAATACATGGAAATAAAATACATAAGATATAAATGGTACTTCGCAAAAAATAGATAAAATTAATTATAATAAAATGAAATATAAGATAACTAAGATAATAAAAATGTATTATACATAAGTACATATTATAATGTCAGATGTATATAAACTCATAAAGATATACAAATATACATGTCATCAAATAAATTTACAAAAATATATTAACACATATATATATATATATATATATATATATATATATATATATATATATATATATATATATATAATCGTACAACTTAGTCTGAGTTAAAAATTAGTTATAACATAGTATAAAAGTGTCATACAAGGTAACAGTCAACCTGATAGTAAGTGTCACCTACATTTATCCTCAAACAAATAGGGTTTGTAGCAGAAATAGTTTAGATGGTAGAAATAGTTTGTGGTAGCAACAATGATAGATTCCGAAAAGGAGAAATATCACCTAGTATTTATTGGATACCGTTATAAGAACTAATAATTAAATGATGTTATAAACGAAACACAATGTACTCCAAGTATAAACATTTTCTATAGCACGAGTATGTCGGGCCAGACCACACTTGCACAGAGCACCAATATGAAATAGCAGCATAATGTTACTGTTATTCGGACAATATGATTAGTATGAAATAAATTCAACGATTCGATTATTTCCAAAAGGCCGTCAACGAATAGCGACGCCAAAAAATCGAGATAGCAGGTACAGCGATCGCCAAGAAGTCAGATCTCCTATAAGGAGTGATAACCTGGTAAGAGATGCAGGGAGTCATTGGATGCAAGAATCATAGGACCGTGTTTTATAGCAACTTGAGTTTAGCTTATGTTTAGCATTGTACATACTTGTGATTGACTGTAAATATGGTGATGATCAAGATGCTTTTGTGCTTGACTGGTTTAGGGTGTTACTGGAGTGTGGCCTTGGTTTAGCAGTGTGTTCGTGAACTTTGTGGTATTCCTTGAGTTTGGTCTATGTTCAGTGATAGTGTAGTGTAGTGTAGCATTAAAATACACTATCACTGTCTATGTTTAACAATGTATTTGTGATTGGCTTTAGTGATGATAATATTTATCATCATCATGCATAAATGGAATTTAATGGTGCAATAACAACGTAACCTTTTTATTTGATATAATTTTTTTAAATTTAGTAACATTAAAAATATTTAGTATTAAAGGGCGGTAGGTGTAAATCAATATGCACATTGCTACAAATAATCAAATTAGTTTTTATTGATATTCTAAAATTATAGTTTACTAGTTTGCAGTTTTTAATATTTTTGTGCATTTCATTATATACATTGTGGGCTTAACTCACCGTAAAGGTTAAACTGTGATAACATTACATCACCCTAGCACCGGTCACTTTTATTTCACACAACACACCAGAAGATAAGTTTTCAAGGCAAAGTCCACTAGGTATAGCTGAGTTAGCAAGTAGCCAAAAAGCTCCTTTAACTTCTCTCAATCAACGTATGGCGGAATTCGACGCACTTCTAAAAAATCTACTACCCCGTTTCCTGGCTTGAAATCTCTCACAAGTGACTTTTAAGCGTTTAAGGATAATGTTTAGAATATCATGCGATTACTACATCGGAATATCAATGAGGTTAGTCATATTGTTGACAGTATTGAGATGCGGCATCGGAGAAAATATTTGTTGCTAAATGGAGTTCCGGAATCATCTGATGAAAACATCTTAGAACGAATAGAGACGTCTAAAAATTGAGATAGCAGGTACAGTAATCGCCAAGAAGTCAGATCTCATTCTCAGTCATTGGATGCAAGTAGCATAGGACCGTGTTTTATAGTGTTGCGCGCCTAATATGATGTCTGATACCTGGAACTAGCGCCATCTTGTATCGAATAGAATAACTAAGCTAAGGTCAGGGCCGGTATTTTCTGAAATATTCTGGATGTTTCGGTGGAAAAGGCCTATAAAAAGCCTTGAAAACCTCGATCGGGGTAGTATTAAATTGGCGATACGAGCGAAGTTTTCATATCCCTAAACTCGTAATATTGGTGTCAGAAGTGGGATAAAATCATGCAGATTTTACCGAAGGACGACACGGAGGGTATTCGTACCCGAAGACAACGCCAACAGGAGACGAACCAGAGACGATTTGGTGGTGCAACGCCGAAGACGTCGGAGGGCCAACTGCCAGTCCCGGAGGCTGACCTGTCAGCAGCCCCTACACCTGCAGCACCTGACTTAGGTGCTCTTATGGTGATGCTGCAGGAACAAGCCCGCCAGCAGGAGGAACAAGCCCGCCGGCAGGAGGAACAGGCCCGTCGTTTAGAAGAGCAGCGCAAACGCGATAGGGAAGAGCAGATGCTCCTCATGAAAGACCTTCACGCTACCTTCCGTAAAAAGATAAGGGAGGTGAAGGATAAGGTTGGTCATCATGACAACCGCCTCTCGGAAGCTTAAACCCAAATCAACCAAGTGAAGAAAACGCTAGACGGACTCAAATTTGGGGATAGAATTACAGCTCCCGTAGTAGATACAACACCTTCGCTACGTGGATTCAAATAGCCGCCGTTCGACGGGACTTCTTCATGGTCGGCCTACAAAATCCAGTTCGAGGCTGTCATCAATACAAACGGTTGGAATAAAAGTCAGGCCATTACTGCTCTCACACTAAACCTGCGCGACCAGGCCTTAACTCTTCTGGAAGCCCTCGGTAAGGAAGTGACTTACGAGCAGCTCCTTGAAGTATTGGAGGCTAGATATGGCAACACTCACCTGGAACACGTCTTTCGTGCGCAGCTTATAGATCGCGTGTAACTCAGCAACAAAACACTGCAGCAGTGGGCCTTTGAGGTGGAGAAGCTCGTTCGAAAAGCATACCAGTCTATACCTGCGCTCATTAAAGGGAACCTGATGCCGACATTCATCGACGGCATCCACGGCCTTGATGTAAGAGCTGCTGTGAGGCTCGGGCACCACGATACACTTAAAGACGCCTTGGCCAATGCACTGGAATTTGAAGCCGTGCGGCAGGATCATCATTCTCCTCACGTTAGGGAAGTTGCAGCAGCTACAGTCCGTGACCACAATAATGGATCCATCCCTAGATGCTATGGCTGTGGGCAAAGGGGCCATCTTCGATCCAGCTGCCCTAAGCGAACTATAGAAAGGGGAGTTGATCGATCTCGAAGGGGTAGTGCGGCTAACGGCACCGCCCAGCAGCGGCAGTATCATCGTTCTCCTCACGTTAGAGAGGTTGCAGCACCTAAAGTCCGCGACCACAATAAAAGTAACAGCACAAGGTGCTACGGCTGTGGGGAAAGGGGCCATCTTCGACCCAGCTACAGCAGATCCCCTCCGCAGAGATCGTAATCCTCGGCGACTTTAACGCCAATGACGCCGAATGGCTTGGTTCACGTTTAACCGATCATGCGGGGAGATCTGTTCATTATTTTGCCTTGGCATATAGTTACTTCGCCTACGCGGATTCCAGATGTGGAGGATCATGCACCTTCCCTGTTGGATCTTCTGCTGACCTCTCACCCGGACGGATATCAGATTTCCGTCAACGCCCCTTTAGGCTCCTCGGACCATTGTCTTGTTCGGAGTGTGGGCAACACACTCCGAACAAGACTCACTCACGCTAAAATCGCAGTTGAAATCTGAAGGCTGCCACCGTGTTTGGCACTATAGGTCAGCCGATTTGGATGGGATGCGGTCTTTTTTTGCATCCTACCCTTGGGGGCGAATATGCTTCTCGCTGGACGATCCCAACGTTGTTGTGGATTCTGTCGCTGATGTAGTACTTCAGGGTATGGAACTTTTATTCCTTCCTCTGTGGTGCCCATTGGAGGCAAATCTCAGCCATGGTCTGGTCGCTCCTGTAAAATAGCATCATGCTATAAGCAGGAGTGCTACCAAGCCTGGGCTGACGCATCAGCGTCCCGGTATGTAAACACCAGCGCTCTAAAAAAGAAGTATAATTCCGCCTCTAGGTACGTCAAAAGAGTCATTGCCAAGGCAAAGTCAGAGCACATAGGCAGAATTGGCGAGAAACTAGTTCGCCTTTCTTCTGGAACCCGTGCATTCTGGTCTCTCGCCAAGGCTGTCCAAGGAAATTTCTGTCAGCCATCTCTTCCATCTCCGCACAGGAGGACGACTCACTGGCTCATACGGCAAAGGAGAAAGCCGATCTTCTAGGCTCTTTCTTTGCGTCCAACACGACCCTCGATGACGGGGTGAGTACGCCGCCGACCATCCCGCGGTGTGAGTGCTCCATACCGGAAGTGCAGTTCACACAGCGCTCGGTTCGCAAAGCACTCCTCTCCCTGGACATCCATAAGTCGAGTGGGCCTGACAGAATCCCCCCAATTGTGCTGAGGACGTGTGCTTCAGAGTTGGTACCGATTTTAATGCGTCTTTTCCAGTACTCCTACTCCCTAAGCGTGGTCCCAAAATCATGGAAGACGGCTTTCATCCACCCGATCCCTAAAAAAGGCAACCGCTCAGACCCGTCCAACTACCGGCCAATCGCCATCACCTCCTTGTTCTCCAAAACAATGGAGTCCATTGTAAACTGCCAGCACATAAGGTACCTTGAGGATCACCAGCTGATTAGTGACCGCCAATACGGCTTTCGCCGTGATCGGTCAGCTGGTGATTTTCTGGTCTACCTAACTCACAGTGCGAAGGCCTTCGATCGGGTTTGGCACAAAGCGCTTCTTTCGAAGCTCCCTTCCTATGGGCTTCCCGAGAAATTGTGCGATTGGATCATCAGCTTTCTTGCAGATCGGGGCATCAAGGTCGTTGTAGACGGTGCAAGCTCCGATTGCAGGCCTATTAATGCTGGTGTTCCACAGGGCTGCGTGCTATCGCCAACACTGTTTCTTCTGCATATCAATGATATGTTGCAAACCCGTAACATTAATTCATTAGGGATCAAAAACCTTAACGGCAACTAAGCAGCTATTAAGGATTGGTCTACTCGTTATGCAGTTTTGGTCAATCCTTTGAAATGCCAAGCTATACTGGTGGGTAGCTCAAGGATGCTGGCTAAGATTAATCTGACAGACTTACCTCCTATTTACTATGATTATACTACATTTCCATTCAGTAATTCTGTTAGAAATCTTGGCCTTCACATCGACAGCACGCTGAATTGGAGAACTCAGGTTTCAGATATGAGTCGTAAAGTCACTGCCACATTTTGCTCTCTGTATCGTTTAAAACATTTTCTTCCCACAAAATCTAAGATCTTACCACTTATATTACCAATAATTGATTATGCAGGTGTGTGTTACCCAGACCCGTCCCAAGATCTTCTGAACAAGCTGGAACGCCTCCTCATTAACTGTATAAGATTTATCTTTGGGCTTCGTAAGTATGATCATATTTCTCAATACAGATCTAAGCTAAATTGGCTTACAATCCGGCAGAGGCGCAACTCCAGAATATTACTTGTACTTTTTTCCATATAATGATCCATCTTCGCCTTCTTATCTTAAGAGTAAATTTCATTATCTTTCTTCATCTCATGATAGAGTCTTACGGTCTTCTTCTAACAACAAAATCTGTACTCCAGTTCACTTCACCGAGTTCTATGGTAACTCCTTCACAGATCAGGCTACACGCCTTTGGAACTCCTTGCCCGATGACATCAGAAAAGCTCCCAATAAGTACGCTTTTAAAAAGTTGGTCCGTGATCATTTCTTAAAGACAACGCATTTTACATGACTCATCTATTTAATTTTTTATTGCCAAACAGACGTATATATTCATAGTTATTTGTATATACTAATTATGTATGTATTTAAATATATATATAACGATTTTCATAAAATTTAGTGTCCAGGGAGTTTCGGGGATAATAAATCGATCTAGCTAGGATTGATTTTTAGAAAATGTCTTTTTGTCCGTGTTTTAGGCAATGAAAAACTGCTACAATATCGTTAGAATAAGAAGGTAAATTTTGACAGATTGTCAATGATTATAAATAGCTTAATTGGTATAATGGGCGGTCACAGAATCGTAAAACCCCGGTTCGAGCCCAGACCGACCGACTGACTTTTTTAATTTTTTTTTCAAGTTCCTTTCTTTTTTTAGAAAATCTATTTTTTCTAGCCCTTTTTTTAGTATTTTTTAAAAACACGAAAATTTAAATCAAACTAATTGCACTCATGATTTTTTATTCAATTAACCAGTTCAGTTTTTTCTATTATGTCGCTGAGATCAAAAAATATTATTCATATTTCATCAGTATGTAATTTGTATTTGAATATAATTTCCAAAACACGCGAATTAAAAAAAAACCGAGCGAAAAATACCGAGCAAAGCTCGGTCAACCGGGTACTATCCATTTATTTATATATTTGTATATATGTAAGGATAGATCATATATGTATAGTTTATTTATTAGTAGTTTGTATATATTATGTTGTTAATTATCATTTGTATTGTGTTCTCTTATTCTATATTGCCACACCAACATCAAATTCTCACCACTCCATGGGTTGACTGGTAGAGATGCCTCAAGGCATTAAGTCCGCCCTTTGTATTCTTTTATTTAAGGATGCAGTAAAGAATAAAATAAAGTAAATAAATAAATGTTTTTGTGCTTGTGTGCTTTAGGGTGTTACTGGAGTTTGTCCTTGGTTTAGCAGTTTACTTGTGACTGACTGTAATAATGATAATGCTCGAAGTCATCTTGTGTTCGTGAATTTTGTGGTAACTCAAGTATGAGTTTGGTTTATGTTCAGTGATAGTGTATTGTGTATTAAAATACACTATCAATGTCTATGTTTAACAATAATATTTATCATCACCATGCATAAATGGAACTTAATGGTGCAATAATAATAATTTTAACATTATATTTAATATTAAAACTTAGGTAACAGTACGAGATGGCCGATGCGGCACGCGGCAGTTTTTTGACGATGCACTCGCTATTTTAAATCTGCTATTTTACCAGCGTCGCGATTCTACTTGAGCCGTTAAGGGAGAAAAATATGGCAAAGAAATAAAATTCTTACTGCTAAATATACGTGTACAGTATGTTCATAACTCAATTAAACACAATTCTATTAAATTTTAGCAAAGTTACTAACAAAACTGTGTACACAAAACTTTTATTAAGAAAGAAGGTCTTTAGATGAATTTCTCTAATTTTCCAATTTCTTTTTGTATCAAGTCCGATGGAAGTAATTGAAAATTAAATAAACTGTAATATTTTGTCCATAATTGATGGAATATTTCACGATACCGTTAACGCAGCCCTTTTTACTGTTAATGAGATTTTTAAAACAGTTTGTCATATATTCAGGTAGCTTTCATATTTTCAGACATAACTATTAAAATTTTCGTGACAGTTCCGGCTTCATAGCTCACATGAGTAAATGAACAGGCTCTTGTGAAAAAATAACATAAATATCAATGAAAGCAAATTTTAAACACAGGTCTATATTTGTTTTAACTATGAGTAGAACTGATTTGATAGAATCTTGGAAGTCATGTGTATAAGACAAAAATTCTTAAAATCACTAATTTGGCTTCAGTGCCCTTTATTTACCATTTTTCGCCAACGGTTGTCGGTTCTTCAAACTAGGCGAGGTCCAATGCCACTTCAGCTTACTTATCCGTTGTGTTCTGTTAGTTACTCTGGTTCTACCGCGGATATCCTCTGCGGATGGGATCTGTTGTAGCACGGAGTCTGTAGCAATCTGGACGTGGTCCATGAGTCGGTCTGTTTCGACATTACCGCTATGGGACCTATAGAGGGTCCGTACGTTCAAGGCGCTGCCGAGGCGTTGAAAACAGATGTCCTCCCTGATGTACACACAAACTCCAACCCGGGGCAAAATGGAGTGTTCTAATTTGTACCCCGGGTAGGAGAGATACGAAGTATCAGCCGGAAAGGACACCTGTGTCTCGGTTAGAATAGATAGTAGTGGACGGCGTTAATGTTTGAATTTCATGCAATATGCTAAATTCCTTTTTTCAAGAGAATGTTATATACAATAAAGGGATTCAAACTTCTTTTTATTTCGATATCTGGGCGTCTATATCATTAGTCATTATTACACTTGATGGATAATTGTACCTCGTCATATCGTTCTTACATTAACTCAATTCTAATTAACGCATTTACTAGCGTAATTGAAATTAATTTACCTCTGTAGAAGCCAATGAATCTTTAGCGAATTTAAATAATTTGAAAAAAACAGTCTCTATTTCTCGTTTCTATTTATTCTATTTTCTATTTATTTATTCTATTCTATTATTCTATTCTAGTTTCTATTTTGCTCCTTATCTTCTGTCATGTTGTCTGGGATTGGGAGACTAGTGCAAATTCCTGAAATTTATAGAAGCAAGAAATTTAAGTTCTGTAAAATAAAATTAGTAAGCAGTCTTATACATTTAAATTTATATATTTTTTACATTTACAAAGAAGTAAGTACCTAAACGAAAACTAATTCCCCTATTTATTTTGCAAAATTCTTAAATAGTTAACTAATATGGTACATGTACTACATTGAAATTCAACTTTATATTAACCAATAATTAAAGGTAACAAATATAATTCAGACAATCAAACAGTTCCGCAGGTATACCTTATTATCAATACAATTTACTAATTTAATTCACCAATACAAATTAACTAAGCTTTGTAATTTAATTAATTACGCTTTGTACGATTATTAGAAACTATATGAAACAATATTAAATGAATTTTAGCTAATTTTATGTATCAAACTTTACGTAATTGCTTTGTAAGGTTGTTTGGTGCTAACCTGATAAATAGCAGTCGATTAACACAAATACTACATGATAAAGAGTGCTGAGTTAAATAAATTAAATAATAGTCCAATATCTAAGGGGCTAAGACTCCAGACTTCTTGGTAAATGATCTTTACTCCCTCGGTGGTATTTCCACAATGAATATTTAAGACTTCCCAAATGTATTCCACTAAATATTCTATAGGCTTCGATTTAGAACCATAATTAGGAATATAATCTCTTTTAGATAGTAAAATGCAGCAATATGATCAATCGACCTTTACTTGATCCTCAAATTATAAGACAAAGGAAAGTACAATATTTTTAATGATACCAACACAGCTTACAAACTAATATTGGCATGAGAACTGCTAAAATAATTTGACTGGCGCTTCAATACTTTATCCTCCAGCGCTTTTTACACCCTGCCAATAACACTGATTAGGGTTGTTTTAGTAGATTTGCCAATGCAGTAAGCATGCCGGCTGTAAGTAATCTATTAATGATTGTTTATCTCTTAATAAAAATATTTCAAAATATGAAAATGAATATACGTTTAAGAAGCTTCATTTGGCAAATCTACATGTAGTTACAGGGTAGTTCAAGCGATGTGAAACGTACGGTTGAGTTTTCTTTAATGCCACATGAAGCAACCACTTAAAGCGTTCTTCCATTCCGTTAATAACCTACTTTAAAGAAGTCTTCATGCGTTGTTTCGAATGAGTGAAAGAATTATTTTCTTATTATTCACTAACTGCTGAAAATGAGTATCATATTGCGTAAATTAAATGAATCTTAGTTGAATCCTTTTTTCTCGTATATACGTTCAAGTTTATTAGTATTTCACATATTTTTACAATGATGACACCTAAAGTAGAACAATTTATAATAACAACGTTAATTCAATTTATAGAACTTACACGTATACGAGTACTTAATTATCTAAAAGTAAAACTAATGCATGTTACCAGTGACTTACGGAACTGAGACGTGAGCTTCCACTATTGGTCGTATGAGGAAGCTTTAAGTCACTTAGCAAGCTATGGAGACGGCTGTGCTTTAAACTTCGTAAAGTAACGTAAAGTGATTATCCGCAGAATAATAAGAACAGCCAACATAGCGGATTAGTAGGCTAAAGTTACAATGTGCTGGCCATATAGCTCGAAAAACTCAACAAAAAACGTCGTACAGACAAGCGCAGTGTTTAGCAAACAGCCACTAGATAGAGTTAGATCAGTTGACTTTGTGAAATTTTATGTGGAGGGGGGAGGATTATATTTAGCAATAAACTTTTCCTTCTAATATGTTTTTAATAGATGATTTTCATAAGCATTAGTACGATATTAGTATTCATTCTTCCTAATTGGCCTGTAAAAGTTAACGGCTGGATATGGGGCTATCTTACTATGGACATGTATATTATTATGTGTAACCACGCTTTGTAGACGTGTTGGCAATCCTAGCACGACTCTCTCAATTTTAATCTTGATTAATTTGTTATGTTCAAAGATGATTCCGGATAAAGTCTTGGTTATTAATTTTGAAATTTGATCATTATCTAATATAAACCACATTCATCATTATAATATAAACCACAATATGATCTAAAACTACGACATAGAAAAAAATTTCTTTCAACAGTCAGCAAGCTTTTTACGACTTTATTTCAAAGCCGTACACTATATGTCGTATCGTAAGCACTGGTTTAACTTCTGGTAGGCTTTTACTTTATACATAATAAATACATAAACACTCACGTCTGTCACCCAGAGGGGTAGCCAGAGACTACAGACTTCCATTTAGCACGATCCATACCTCTCTCGCCTCCTCCACATCCATATACCTACGCATACATGCTCGTCGGTTAAAGGTACTCTTAATTTGAATAAAGACATTAATTAATTCACAACCATCCGCTTAAAAATACAATGATGTGTCTTACCTGGATTGAAGAGCACCTCACGCCCTCCCTCAATTGCGTGCATTAATCGCGTCACCACTAATCCCAGCACCACTACTCCCAACACCACTACTCCCGGCACCACTACTCCCAACACCACTATTTCAGGAAAGATACACCATCGACGACAATACAACACGTGTTTCGACTCTACACGAGGCATCTTCAGGTGATGTAGACTCCACGGCGCCTGACCGCTAAGTCAATTGACTTAGCGGTCAGCCGCCGTAGAGTAGAGCCTGGGAATAGTGGTGCTAGGATTAGTGGTGACGGGATTAGTGCACGCAATTGAGGGAGGGCGGGAGGTGCTCTTCAATCCAGGTAAGACACATCATTGTATTTTTAAGCGAATGGTTGCGAATTAATTAATGTCTTTATTGTAATGGATTTCCGCAAAGTAACGCCTGAGTCTATCAATTATTCTTAATTTGGCCCATTTTTAATATATCGTGAATTTGGTCGACAAGCTTTCGCCTAGCGCGTCCCTTTCCGACTCTTCCATTCCCTTCTACAACATATATTTGCTTTGTCAGTTTTTCCTCATTCATTCTTTCTACATGACCAAACCACCGAAGCATTCCTTTCTTAATCCTGGTCACCGCATCATCTTGTAAATCACACTCTTCTTTTATCACACAGTTTCTCACCCCGTCACTCAGTTTCAGCCCTAACATACTCCTTAGCGACTAAATTTCTACTGCATTTATTCCACTTTCGTGCTTCTTCTGCCACACCCAACTTTCACTGCCATACGTTAAAGTAGGGACTAATACAGCATTGTGAATTGCCATACGTGCCTTTTTCGACACATTCTGACTTTTCACAGCAGAGTGTAGAGCCCCATTTACTTTATTTCCTGCATTCACTCGTCGTTCAATATCCATATAATATCTCCCATCTCTGCTGAATACACATCCCAAATATACAAATTCATCTAATTGGTCGACCATTTCCCCTTCTATTCTTATTTCACATATCGTTTTACTTTTTTGTCTTTCAAAAACCATAACTTTCGACTAACTTGCATTTACTTTCATTCCCCTTACTTTTAATGACCTGTTCATTAATGTAACCATCATGTGCAACTCGGCCGCCGACGACGCAAGTATGACTTGATCTTCGGCCAACAAAGGGCATTTGACGGTTAACTCAGCCATTCTTAACCCGCATTTTTCAACTTTCAAATTTTCTAAACAACTGTCCATAAATAGTTTGAGCAGCCACGGGGAAGCTACACCGCCCCGTCTGACACCTTTATGGATGCCAAACCAGTCCGAGTAGGCCCCGTTGATTCTACCACAAGCACAGTGCTCAGCCCAAATGAGTTCAGCGTTTGCCATAACACATCCCTGTCCACTCTGTCATAAGCCTTGTCCAAGTCCATGAACGCGCAAAACACTCTTTTGTTTTTCGCCAAAAACATCCCCGCGATCATGCGCATGGAAAAGACTTGATCTGTACACCCGATTCCCTTTCTAAATCCTGCTTGCACATGATAAATTTTTCCATCAGTTTCAGTAGTCATCCATTCTTTTATAACAGCCCACTGAATTCCACTGCTGAACGTAGGACTCTCACATAGATTGTTTTACTGGCAAAATATTTGCCTAACTTTGCAAGTTTAATATACTGGGAGGCAACTGCACTTTTTGTTATCTAGTAAAGTCACTTTATTATTTTATTACACTAAGTTACTACATTACATATAAAAATATGTGATGTAGTAACTTAATGAAATACAGAATATATTTAAAAACATGCCTCGGTAGGGCCAGCATCTGGCTCCATCACTCGATCAGCTTCATTGTTTCATAATATTATTGCATTTTCATCGTATGTAATTGCAGATGCCAAATTTCGGCTTAATCGGATGTCAGCAGTTGTCAAAAATAAGACAATTTTTAAACCAGAAAGTCAATTAATAAAATAACCAAGAAAGCAAATTAATAAAAATCATGTAAAAATCATTGACTTATAATGATTTCTTAAATTTACGCGAACACTACACATTGAATAAAACTATTATTTACGGATTTTATCGCGTTTAATTACTTATTTTATTTTTATTATTATCCCTTCCGACCATGGGTGCTTTACAGCGCCCATGGTCACGGGGGGTGACCCCCCCCCCCCGTGACTATGGGCGCTGTAAAGCACCCGAAACGTCGGGATAATAATAAAAATAAAATAAGTAATTAAACGCGATAAAATCCGTAAATAATAGTTTTATTCATTGACTTATATATTACTAGCGTAAGGACCGGGCCGACCGAACAACTAAAAAGGACCAGTGCGCTGGCCCTAAAATAACAGTTTAGGGTCAACGCGACTCTTTTATTTTTGTCTAAAGAACTTAGTGTAAGTTAAATTTTGAATATTGGTACCTAATATATTTTATATTCAATAAGAGTAAAATGAAAAGAGTAGAAAAGAAACCATATCTGCTTAATTGAATCTGAAAATCTGATTCATAATTTATTTTGAAATTCTGTTTTCAAATCGATTCCTCCTGGAGCATAGAGTTTTTTATAGTGGTAGCCACTCATTATAGTTGCATTAAGGATGCAATATCAATGCATCGATCGAGCACCGATTGACCAGAAAGGGAGCTAATTCTAATTTTATTTAAAAAAACGCGGTACTCATGTACAATACAGAAACTCGATATCGTAGGGTTAATATTAAAATGTGAAAGGACCCAATAATAATACAAGTTGACCTTTATATAGAATTATGGTATTTTCGCTTAGTATTATTACGATACTATATACAACAAATTATGAAATAATGGTACAATTAGGATAGTAATTAAACTACGAAATCCGACCCTGGTTGCGTTGTGTTATAATTTGACAATGATGTATAAACTTATAGATACGTTGTCCGCACTCTAAAATGGCAAGATGAAATGAAGCCAATTGGCCACATCGCGCTTAGTCACACACCAACCTGTCGCGCGACGCTACGTTTGTTTTTAATTTATTATATCGTGATTCGTGTGTGTAAACCTGTGCAAAACATAAAAAAAACATGCCGTCGTGTGTTTTCAGACGATGTACAAATTATACCCCAAAATTTGGACAAAAATGTGTCATTTCATGCGTAGGTTCACAAAACTACCTATTTTCATTTCATTTTATTCGACGACGCCGTCTAATGGCGGCCGGCGCATGCAGCTAGTAGTCAAGCAACAGGCATCCCGCCGTACGGTGTCATATTTTCTTTCTTTTTCTTCACGCGTATAAGTAGTTCTAGTATTTTCGCCGTTTTTAAGCGCCGCGATGTTCGTTCATGACGTGTCTATATATAATACGTCATTGTAATTTGACGCTTGTATTATGACAGACGTGCTACTTTTTCTTGTACGAAAAAGTTATGAGTAAAATATTGAGATGGGCCTATCCTTCCTTTTAAAATCATTGGTTAAAATAGGCGAAACAAAATTTCTGGTAATTAACATTTTGCATATGTAATAAAGGCATTTTTTTACAAAGTAAATTAACAAATATATCCAAATTAGATCTGCAAATTAAGAAATCTATTGAGTGCGCTTATTGGTAATTTGTAAACATATGAACAGGTATTCGCATGCGTGCTACTTGACAACATACATAATCTTTATCCTTAACGAGGCATTCGTCATTCCGCTCAGAAATTATTTTTTTCCATGGACAAGCTGAGGTTTTGATACAAATGCCAAGAGATTTCCCACAGCTCTCAAGTACAAAATCTGAAAAATGTATAGGCGTTTGTTTATTCTACACCTACATACTATATAATTTTTTCTTATATAAAGTTAAGGTATTACAAAAACCTGTCAGTATAGTGACATAATGAGACGTTTTTTCTCACTTATTCACTACGCTTAATCTCGCCCATTTCTAATAAGTCAGGTGACAGCCATAGATCGGGTTTCAAGCAAACATAGTGTAACATATATAGCGCAAGTGCGACAGATCGGTCTCACTAACCGGAGCAAAATATACAATAATGCAATGGTTGCGGTTCGATAAGATTGGTACAAATTTAATGATGTAAATAATGTACATTTTTATAAATTATGTAATAAAGTAAAATTCTTTATAAAAGAGTTACTTATTTGTTTTTCGGTCAGCTGCCTTTTTTTCTTGATAATTATCGTAATGTACGATGCGCGGTTGAAATGAATAAATTTGATTTATTGCAAAAAACACATAAAATGCCAACATGAAAACCAATGATGTTAGTGCTGTACTGCACATGGCTGCAAAATCAATTAGAACTTGACGTTAAATAAGCTATTCGATTTTGTAAATCCTATTATATTGATGTAATCATAAAACTACTACTGCATCTGGCCGTAACATATTTTTCCATATTACTTTTTCTCGTATTATTAGAAAGATTTATCGCAATAAACTTAGCATGTAGTAATTTGGAGTATAGTTGTAGCACGAATGGGTCGGCTCGACCGGGGAAGGATCACGCTATCACAAAATACCAGCGTCAAATAGTAGCTTATTGCTGCTGTGTTTCGTATGGCGAGTGTAGAGAACCGGGGACCCTTCTTACTGGAAACGATGCATTTCATCTAAGTCCTCACGGGTAACAACGCATCTGCATTTTGATTCGTAATCGAGGACAGATGTAGATGTCTATGGGCCACAGCAACCACTTGCCATCAGGTGGACTGTGTGCTCGTTTGTCACCCATTCTCATGAAAAAATAATGAAAAAAGTGCTTTGAATGTTTTCGGCAAATATAAAAGTTGGCAAAGGTTTACTACGTTGTTTAATATTTACTTTAATAAAAACTGTTTAATTTATTTTATTCCTTTGTAAATACGATTTCATTTATCAAACGAAGTAAGTAGGTACCGCCTTCTTAATAGACCAATAACAATTTTAGTAACTTTTGTATTCTTTGCAACGTATTGCCATTTGTGAATGTTAAACAAATTAAGCAAGGATGTCAATTAATTTTAAAAGCAACCAATAATAAAGAATTAAGTACTAATTTAAAGAATTACATAAATACTAGTTTTCGTCCGCAAGGAAGTCGGTCATACCATGTTCTTTATGGTAAATTTTGAGGATAAAAGGTAGCCTAGCTATATGAAACTAACGAAACGTAACTTCAAAATTGGCTGAGTGACTTAGCATTTCCTTTCATAGCTTTTTCCCCAAGTTAGCGGTTTAACGGCCAATAACGACTAAATTTATAAAGCCTACTTAGCTTTGATAGTTGACTCTTTTAACTTAACCAGACACTCAATTTTGTCAAAGTCAGTTTGGTCATGAAAGCTAGACAGATTTTCGCATTGAAATAGAAAAGTATGGATTTTCTCTCTGCAACACATTTTGGCAGCGGAGTATTTATCTTCTGTTAGATCACTAAACAAGACTACATTATATACTGCAGTTTGCTTAAACGCACAGACTTATATCATGCTAGGCATTTTAAACGTGTTCGAATTCTTTTTATTTACAATAGGAAAAAAAATAGTACTCACTGCCATTGTATTTGTTAGTTTGCACACAATTCAAATATAAATTTATAATAAAATTTAAACGATTTGCTTTTTTTTTAATGATGATTGTGAACGTCAGTCAAAAGTGTAAAATGTGCAAATAAATTCTGTCAACACAGAGTTATTCCTTCTCTTTCTTATCAGGAGACGTTCAAATAAAATATGATTTTATGTAACAATAAAATGCGTTAGTAACATTTTTTTATTGAAACTCACTCATTGGACATAAAACCAATAAGCTAATTGGGTTTCTAGTTGTAATAATACGACGTAATCGCTTGTATGTGTGCTCCCGGTAACAGCGGTTCTCATACAAAATAACATTGGCAGCTATTTCATCGTGTATTATATTATAGTATTAAACGTTTATTTGCAATCCAGCTGTAGATATTTAATTTAGACATTAAAATGTCTTTGCAAAAGCCGAATTGGGGAAACCTAATCAGAATAAACTAAATTTGAACTCTCCCATTTTAATTAAATCGTGCCTCTGCCCTTTAATTTGTAACAAACTGGCAACACACAACAACAAACAACAAAAACAAACTTCAAATATCAATGAAGTCTGAAACCAGAAATTTAACATAAGAAGAAAATAAACTTAAGATTCGGAAACAATTTAATGAAATATTTGTTTTCCCTAAGTTAAGATATATATATATATATATATATATATATATATATATATATATATATATATATATCATCGGAATAGTGTCGGGTACGACTTGCTCTTGGATCGTTACTCACACTTGCGTGTGGCTCCAACGATGATGTGTACAGCTGCCCATAGAACCTCTCAATCTCACTCAAAATCTCAGGTGTCCCGGAAACGATGCTGCCACACTCAGTCTTCAACTTTGACAGTTGGCTCTTTCTGGCAGACAGATCTCTGGCAAAGACTTTGGAACCCTGGTTCCGCTCGATCGCTTTTTTAATACGAACAGTATTAAAGTTGCGTAAGTCTCGCCGCATGCATTTGGAGATCTGTCTGTTCAGTTGCCTGTATGCTGTCAAATCTGTTGACGATTGCAGCCTCATCTCCCGTCTAACAGCCATGAGATTAAGAGTGTGATGTTATCCCGGACGTCAGTCTGAGCGAGATTAGAATGGCTCTCCAGCACCTTAAAAATGGCAGGGCCCCAGGCGAGGATGGAATTACAGCGGAGCTTCTGAAAGCGGGTGGAACACCGGTACTTGAAGTCCTTCAGAAGCTCTTCAATTCCGTCCTCCATGGTGGCACTACTCCGGAGGCGTGGAGCAGAAGTGCCGTGGTCTTGTTATTTAAGAAAGGCGACAACGCTTTCTTGAAGAACTACAGACCGATTTCCCTTCTGAGCCGCGTCTACGTGCTGTTTTCGAGAGTCATTACGAATCATCTCGCACGCAGACTCGACGACTTCCAGCCTCCCGAACAAGCCGGTTTCCGAAAAGGCTTCAGTACCATAGACCACATACATACCCTGCGGCAGATTTTACAGAAGACCGAAGAGTACAATCTGCCACTTTTCCTGGCGTATGTGGACTATGAGAAAGCCTTTGATTCCGTCGAAATTTGGACAGTCCCTTCAGCGGTGCCAAGTTGACTGTCGGTATATCGAAGTGCTGAAGTGTTTGTACAGTAGGGCTACGATGGCTATCCGAGTACAGAACCAGAGTTCGAAACCTATCCAACTGCAGAGAGCTGTAAGACAGGGTGACGTTATATCCCCGAAACTCTTCACCGCTGCGTTGGAAGAGCCGATAACCGATGGGGAAGAAAGATTCTCGAGTGGCAGCTTCGTACCGGTAGGCTTAGTGTAGGGCGACCCCCCACTGGATGGAGTGACGACCTGGTAAGACATGCAGGAAGTCGATGGACGCAGGTGGCTCAGGACCGTGCTTTGTGGCATTACTTGGGGGAGGCCTATGTTCAGCCGTGGACTTGTGAAGGGCTGTAATGATGGGTGGGAATCGAACCCACGACCTCCGGCATAGCAGTCAGGGTCACTAACCACTAGACCAACAGGCCTGTGTGTATGTGTGTGTGCGTGTGTGCGTGTGTGCGTGCGTGCGAACATGTTTGCGTGCATTAGTCTGTGCATGCGTGCGTGTTTGCGAGCACGCGTCCGTGCGTGTGTGCGTGTGAGTGTGTGTGTGTGTAAAAATGACTGTAAAAAAGTGGTTTTCGGCATCTGAAAAAATCTTGTTACGTTACTTTATAAAATTCGAGTATTTTTAACTTTCAAAATATAGTTTTACTTCGACACCATAATTTTTATCAATTCTATAATAAAATCAGCTCTTTTACTCAAAAAACAATGTCAAACACATCAAAATCAGTTGGTTCGTTCGAGAGGTATCGTTGACTAAAGAAATCTCGAAAATGTATTTTTTTAATAACTTGCAAACTTATGAAGTAAATTTTTTCTCATAAACTTTTTTGTTAAGCTAAAAAATGAGTCGATTGCAGTAAATAACGTGAAATACTATATTCTGAAAATAATAAAAAACGTGGTGTGCTAAAATTATGACGTTTTTGAGCTCTGAGCTCAAAAAGTGATAAGGGAACTTGGAAGTTCCAGGCATGGCCTGCAGGGCCAACCAATTTTCTATACAAGCATAATGTTTTGTAGTGTATCGCCGACGCTAAGCTTTGAAAAATGCTTTTGAATTATGTTTTGTTTTCGTGATGTTGTCTATCGCCTACGGTCAGTTATTGTGATTGTAATATGGTTAACTAAGCGGATGAATCAAGGTAATTCTCAACTTATACTTTCGTGAAACTTACTACATACTCATCTTAACACTTAATCTTCTAAGCTACCAGTTCAAGTAGTGCTGATACTATGTATTCAGTCTGAAGGTGTAGAGAAGGGTATAGAGAACCAGTATAATTACAGGTTGTGAGGCATTCCATCTTAGTCGTTAAAGTGCAATGTGCAATGCAATAAAGTGCATGCAAGTATTCCATCCTCCATCGTTTCCAAAACGATTGCACTAACCGGTCTAATAATTTGTGGCGTGCGGAAATGCTAAGTCTGTTCTCATCCATATCTGCGGCGGGCAAATACTTTAAAGGCGTTAAATTCAAAAAATGTGCTGGAGTTAGAGCCAGTGGTTCCGAGGGGTCACTAGACAACGTACGACAAAGTGGGCGGCTATTCATTACGCATTCAATTTGAGCGAGCATCGTACTTAGCTCTTCGAAGGACAAAATTTGATCACCTATTACTCTGTATAAGTGACTCTTTAGACTCTTAATATTAGTCTCCCATTTGCCCCCAAAATGACTCGCGGCTGGGACGTTCAGAGACCACTCAATGCGGTTCTCGGCTAGAATGTGAGCGAACTCCGAATTATAATACTTGCTAGCTAAGAGCTCATGTAGTTCTGACAAAATACGTTTTGCCCCGACGTAGTTCGTACCGTTATCCGAATACAATTTACTTACAGGGCCACGGCGGGAAAGAAATCTTTTATATGCACCCATAAAGCCTGCTGTGCTTAGATCACCAACGAGTTCTATATGCACCGCTCGAGTAGTTAGACATACGAAAATGCAGACGTAAACCTTTGTGGATCTTATACCACGCCCACGAGTGAGCGTGACCTTAAACGGACCAGCGAAATCAGACCCGGTGTGCGTAAAGTGCTTTACTGATTGTATTACTCTACACGATCTAAGTTCCGCCATTTCCGGAAATGACGGCTTGGGGCGTGCCCGAAAGCAAGCTATACATCTGTGCACCCGACTGCGTATTAAACTACGTGCAGAAAGAATCCAATAATTCTGACGCAAGATCGACATCAGCAAGTCGGGGCCAGCGTGCGAGTTCAATTTATGATGGTAATCGACTAATAAATTCATGATATGGTCTTTACGCGGTAAAACTATAGGGTGCCGTTGGTCGAAATTCAACTGCGAGTTGGACAAGCGTCCACCTACCCTTCCAATCCCATCCTGTAGTCATCCTGTTGGTTGCAGGTGCCTTTGGGCTATACTACCCACTTACCATCATTGGACTGTAATTTAGTCATTCACTTCAGTTTGGTAAAAAATACCCATTTGTAGTTATGATAATTTTAACACCTTTAGCTCCATATTAACTTTATTGTGTGTTTACTTTTAATGAGGTTAAAACAAAACAGTTTTTAGTGATAATATATTATTTTAAGGTTTTGCATTTATTTGCATTTATTTAGTAAATAGAGGATGAATTGTGGCATTATAGCTCACTTCGCTGTGTTAACATTGAAGTGCGTGATGCGTGTCTATCTCCGCACACTAATACTACTGCAACACTAATTTTACCTAAGAATTAGAATAGAATAAAATGAATTTTAATTAATAAAGATTATTACATAATGCTTATTAAAAGTTTTTTTTATATTTACCACTGGTTCGTCAAATACCACTGTCCTGGGAAGAACCAACAGAAAAGTCAGCGGAATTATTTAGTAAGTATATACCTTCAAAATTTTACAATCACACAACTTACCAACATAATAAGTTCAAAAATGAGAGACCTGTTCAGCAGTGGTACATATAAGTATAGGCCTTAGCTTAATTTAAAAAAAAATCCTGTATAAATAGATAAAAATTATAAAAAATATAAATTAATTACATCTGGTATTAAATATAAGCTTTGAACGAGGGAGGATAAAAATTAAGCTTATATTTAAATGGAACAGTAACACGCGTACAGCACTAATGTGATGATGATATATGTCTAATATAATTTAAAATAAGTTAATATACGCGATAAAATCCGTAAAACTAAGTATCATTTAAGTGTGTCGTGTTCGCGTAAAGATAATAATTCATAATGAAACTAATAATAACAAAAAAAAATTTAAAATCCTTCAATTGCAATATAAAATAATAAGTAAAGTATTAAATTCACCATACTCACATAACATATATATGTGTTTCGACCTATTAAATTAAACTGTTGAACTTTGGGCCAACCCTTAAACTGTCTCATACAAAGCCCTCTATGTAAACTACGAAATCTTTGGTTTCGCAAGGGGGATATTTGCCATAATTGCCACGATTGGTAGGCGGGTAGGCCACCGCAGTGTTTTATTTTCTAGTATATTACTTTATTAGGAAGACGTTGTTGCACATTTTCCGGTTTGTTCCCTCGATTGCCTCTTGCAATACCTGCGTGACGATATGGCATTATGGATATTCGTACATCACCACTACACGGTCAACAGAGAAAGAGACAACAACCACACTCGTATTTCAATACAATTATAAAATATAACTCATTGTTCGCAGGTAAATGTGAGGTGGAAAACAAAGATTGCTTAATATATTAATATTACAGTAAAGAATTTGTGCTCACGTTATTACAAAAATCCTAAAGAACAGTATATGTACAGATGGCTACTTACTTTACTTTATTTAGGGCAAATATCGTAGTCTCCTGCAAAATGACATTTATTTTCATATACTTTTGCTTTTTGTTATTTCACGTGATATAGAAGAAAGAAAATGTTATTTACTGCTTTTAGCTTTATTAAATTTTCTAGAACATAAAGAGTGGAATACGGGTAAAAAGTCAACGCTTATTTCATAAAGGATTTTCTTTGTGGAACGATCATAAAATATTTTTGCAATCCGAACGAGATGCAATTTATTTTACTTGAAAAACCAACGTTAATTTTTGTAGAATTATTGCTGCATAAGAACATTATTACTTAGTAGAGACATTTCATAAACTAAATAATGAATTTGTTGTTGCCATCAGTCCTTTTATAACCCCCAGGAAATTATAGGGGTGTTATGAGTTTAACGTGTGTATCTGTGTCTCTATGTGTACGTAGCAACAAACGGACCAACCAAACCAAGAGGACAAACCGATTTTGATTTAGTTGTTTTTAGGCTGGAAGGTTACTTGATCGAGAGAGCCATTAGCTATGATTTCAGAAAATCTGTTCAACCATTTAAATCTAATAGATAATCATATCTTATTCATAAGATCATCAGGTCTTTTAGGGGGGAGGGGTATAGTTTTTTTTAATTTAAGTTATTTTATTCATGGAATTTTATTTAGTTTTCTTATTTAAATGTATACAGAGTTTGTTATTTACTTATGCACTCGCAAAAGGCTAGACTCCGTTGAGACTGGTCGCCGTTATCAAAATTCGTTCTGGATGACATTACTTTTAAACTGAATGAAAATTAAAAATGCTTATAAAATGTTAAGGATTTCATTCTTAAATAAAATTTGTGTCAAAACATGGTTTGTAGCTCTCAGTGCGGTCCGTTGGGTAACTCACATATCGATTTGAATTATTCCTTTTTTTATAGTTCTAATAATAGCAAACCACCACAGTTCTCATAACAGACACGAAAGAGTTTAAGTTTCTTTGGAATAAAATAAAATTTTAATCACTCAAATATTTAAATAACTTGCTTAATTTTTTTATGGATTAAAGGTGCTGTGGCCCATAGACATCTATCTATTTATCCTCAATCAAAATTAAAACTTAAATGCGTTGTCAACCCTGAAGGCTAAGATGGAATGCCTCGTTTTGAGTAACAAAGGGTCTCCAGATTTCTACACTCACCATACGAAACACAGCAATTTTACGCTGGTATTCTGTGAGAGCGTGGTCCTTTCCCGATCGAGCCGACCCATTCATGCTACAACCATAATATAGCTCCAGCGTGGCTCCGTCACGTATAGTAAAGAAAATCATCTTGTATGCAATGTAAAATATCTTTTTTTTTTCACGTAAATATTTACAAACATGGGTGGACAGAAATTTACCATAAAGTAGAAGAAAACCCTACCACACCTCACCTTGCTGTGGCAAAAACTGTCTATACATCTTCGACAGATATCGGAAAAACTACCAACCTCTGACAGTCACTAACGTATAAAGGCCCCTCAGTAGAAAATAATTCCTCGGAGTCCACTACTGACCTCTATATATATACAAATATTCCCAGATTGGGTTTGCCAAGCATTTTAATTTTCCTATATGAACTGCGCAGTCAAAGTTAATATATTTATTTCTTTATTTTTGTTGATAACTAACACAGTTTAAGTTTTGAATATAACACTTAATGAAAAAAAAATTAAAGATATTAAAATTATTTTATACGTATACAAAACTTCTGTTAGCAAGTCTACATATAGTTATAATGTCCTCCAGACCGAATTTCGGCCACGGCGGCCTTCCTCAACGGAGGCTATCCAACGGCGCAGGACAGGATTATAGTGCCCAAGTGTATGCGCAAGCTCAGGTGCACTCTCTATTCCCTCACTCTCATAATCCGATGGGACGGTGAAGTGACACGACCGGAGAGAGATCAGGCGCAAGACCAACGGATTTACGTACTTTCCGAGGCACGGGGGTAAGACACCGCCAACTTCCTGAATCCGGGCATCTACTGAGAATTTCTTGACAGAAAAACTCAATAATTGATTTTTTGGCCTGACCCGGGATATGAACCCAGGACCTCATGATCAGCAGTCACACTACTATAACCGCTATACCAACGAGGCAGTCACATACATATAGTTATATGGTAATTTAAGCGATGTGAAACATATGACTGAGTTTTGCTTTTAATACCATATAAAGCAACTACATAAAGCGTTCTCCTTTCAGATGATAACCTACTTTAAAGTAGTCTACATGCGATGTTTCGAATGGATGTAAGATTTATTTGCCAGTTATCCGCTGACTGTTGTGTAGCATATTAGGTAAACTATATGAACCCTAATTAAATCCCTAAATAATTTATTCTTTAAGTTATCATCCTTTCCCAACAATGACACCGGGAGTACAGGAATGTAAAATAGCAAGGGCAATTCTATTTAGAGCACCTCCAAGTTTACTTACTCATCTAAAAGGCAACAATCAGGGCATGTTACTAGTAACTTAACGAAATTGAGACGTGGCGTTCCACTATTGGCCGTATGAAGAAACTCAAAGTCACTCAGCGAGCTATGGAGAGGGCTATGTATACAACTTTGTAACGTAACGTACAGAGATTATTAGCAGATGAAGATGTATAACTGACATAGCCCACCAGATTAGTTGGCTGAAGTGGTAATTGGCCAGCCATATAGCTCGAAGAACTCAACCAATAGGTGTGAAAAGTTCTCGAGTAGCAGCGTCGTCTCGAGAGTCTAGCGTAGTGTTGAGCGACCAACAACTAGATAAAGTGAAGATCTAATGAAACATGCTTTTGGCTCAGGCACGGTTTTGTGGCATTATGGGAAGTGGGGAGACTTATGTTCAGCAATGGACTTGTCATATTATAATGATGACACTTTTTTCAAAAATGATGTACTTAAATTCTTCTTTCCTTCAAAAGACTTCCCTCGAATTGTTTTTAACAGATGATTTCGATGAGCCAAGATAGTACGATTTTAGTTTTCATTCTTCCTTATCGGTTTGTAAAAGTTAACGGCTGGATATGAGGCTCTCCCATGTTGTTATGTAATCACGCTTGGCAGAAATTGTGACGATGACAGTACCAGCCTCTCACCTTTGCGCTGATTAATTTGTTCTATTCAAAGATGATTCAGTATTAAGCCTTGATTATTAATTTGAAATTCAAGCACAATCACATAAAAAAATTAAGAACAAGTGATTTTTTTTAAATTCTTTAAGTATTGAAGAATTGAGAATTTGATAAAAATACGTGGTTATAAAAACCACGTATTTTTATCAATTTCTTGCATCGTCGCCCGAAGTGAAGCTGTTGACAGCTCATCGGCAATTTAGTCTAAAATTAATTACTAAATTCCACCCTAAACAACTGATAGACAGAAAGACAGACAGACTACCAAGAAATTATCTTAATAAAACGTAGTAAAGGTGGTAAAATATAAACTGCAGCACGATATAAAAGTCCTACGCCAAAGCAAAAAGTAGCAATTTCTTTTTTTTAACAGTCAACAAGCTTCTTGTGACTACTAGGTGGTAGAACTTCTTCGTGTCTAGGAGTCTGTCTAGGTAGGTCCACCATCCACTTACCCATTTTCGCAGCCACATGTTAGTGTTGGCACTGTTGTGTTCACTGAAGTGTAAAGAGTCAGTATAATTATAGGCTCTGATGCGTTCCATCTCATACCTCAGATGTGACAATGCCACTGTGCCTTGTTTGTTGGAGTGCTCTGCGGGTGTTCATGGACTGTAGAAGTCACTTATAATCAGGTAGACTGTAAGTACCATTTTCACTTCAGTAAAAAAAGAATTTGAGAAGATTGAATTAATATTATTTGTGAAAAGCTTCTGATTTACAGAACTCCAAGTTCAGGTGCTGGGGCTCAATCTGAACATATAAATTAATTTTACTTGTGTCTAATAAATTATTTTTAGAACTACTTATTTATTTAAATATATTTAAGCTCATTTTCCGAATAAAAATACTATGCCATTTCAGAATATGAATGGCAGAATTCATCTCATGACCTGCTTTTAACGCACGGCCCTGATTTCGTTTTCCCGTAACCGGTAATAAGATTTCCACGAGCTTAAACCGTTTTCTGTGGATTACGTTGATTTGCATCACGGAGATAGAGTCAAATTTTGTTGGTTAATTTTAGTTATTTAGGCGTCCGATCGACTTATTTTGTGCATTTAACGATTGAGCTTTATTAAAAATTAATTTGGAGTTAAGAGACATTGTGCATGGCGGTTACGTCAAATTTAACAATTTAAGAGAAGTCCTACTAATAAAAAATCATGTCGTGACTAGCAGTCGCGTTTGCCTTTATATCCTAATATCACGCGGGCTACTTGATTACGATTTGCGTCAACACCAATTTGCCAACACTTTAAAAGTCCACTGCTGAATATGGCGCCCTGCCCCCGAAGTATAATCATAAAGCACGGTCCTGTACCACCTCCATCCATCGATTTTCATGCATCTCTTACCAGGTTGCCAGTCACCACTCCATTTAGTAGGGAGACCACCCTACACATTGTCTTACCGGTACGAAGCTGCCTTCTAAGATTTTTAAAACCTTTTTATACAGCTGGAAGAAACGATAGTATACGATGACAAAATCGAATCATTTTTTTAGTTAGTTTAATTATGGTCTCAAATTCACAGTGAATCAATGACTGAATCTTCCCCTCGAGACCTTACTTACATGGGCACTGCTACTAGCAGACACTCAGCTTTTACATGTCTTTCACATGACTCAAAAGGTCAAAGATATTTAAGAATTCTGGTGTTGAGTTGTCGTCTTGTATATTATACGACATTTGATAAGACAAATTTTGTATATTTTGTGTATTTTCTGGGATTTTGTTGTAAACGCGTATACATCGCCTCAAGAATAAATTACTGACTCGGTGGAGTCGAGTAACTGGTACTACCAGCTTGTGTCTGCTCCTAGTATTTACAGAATGAATATCACTTATTTTCGCAAAACTACTTTTATTTTTGTGTACGTACATTACATTTTCATAAATGTATTGAGAGGCCAGAGTTAATATATTAATTTCCTTAAATTTTTGTCTCAGTGACTCTTTTGGTTCTAAATTATATATTGCTCTAACGGCCCTCTTCTGTAAAATAAATATAATTTCAGTGTCAGTCGTGTGTCCCCATAGCAAAATACCATACGACATAATGATATGGAAATAACTAAAGTAAACTATTCTAGCTGTTTCAACACTGGTAAGAGTTCTAATCTTTTTTACAGCATATGCTGCAGAACCAAGTCTGCTAGCTAGTTTTGACCTATGGGGGAGCCATTGAAGCTTTGCGTCCAGTGTGATTCCAAAAAAAATGGTGGTATCAACAAGACTCAGTTCCTCCCCATTTAAAATTACATTAGTATTGACATGTTTAAAATTAGGAGTTACGAATTTCATACATTTAGTTTTAGTTCCATTCAAATGCAAATTATTAACATTAAACCAATTGACTAACTTAGCTATAGCATTATTTACTTCGTCGTAATTTAATAACTGTCGTTTTAATTTGAAAATTAATGAAGTATCATCAGCAAATAATACTATATCATAGTTATCCCCTACTATGTAAGGTAAGTCATTAATATATACAAGAAACAGAAAGGGGCAGAGAATTGAGCCCTGAGGCACGCTCATTCGTACAATTGACCCGGAAGAACTCATACTATTAATAACAACTCTTTGTGTTCTGTCACTTAAATATGAAATAATTAATTTAAGAGCATCATTTCTTACACCGTAGTGTTGAAGTTTCCTGATTAATGTTTCATGGTGAACACAATCGAAGGCTTTGTATAGGTCACAGAACACACCCAAAGCATCCTGTGAATTCTCCCATGCATTAAATATATATTTAATCAGCTCAACACCAGCATCAGTTGTCGAGCGACCCCTTGTGAAACCAAATTGATTTTTATGAAGTAATTTATTTACATTAAAAAAAAAATTAACAACTGATTAAGAATAATTTTTTCAAAAAATTTACTAAGTGTTGGCAGTACAGAAATAGGTCTAAAATTAGCGAGGTCCAATGTACTACCAGATTTAAATAAAGGTTATACTTTACTATGCTTCATTAAATCAGGAAACACACCAGATTTGATACTACTATTAAAAATAATAGATAGTTGAGGTGCGATCGCATCTATTATAGACGCAATAACTTCAACAGAAATCCCCCACAGATCGGCGGTTCTCTTAATATCAATAGTCTTAAAATATTTTACAATATCTTTTGATGAAACTTTATGAAATGTAAAATTCCTTGTACACACATTTACATTTTATTTAAGTAATGATTCGGCGACGGTAGGAGAAGAATTCAGTGACTTAGTGGTTAAGATCGGAATATCAGTAAAATATTTCTCAAAAACCATTGCAACGTCCTGATCTGATTTAGTTAATTTATTGTTAAAACTTAACTGGTAGTTTGAATTGCGAGAGTTGACCTTACCAGTTTCACTATTAATTATACTCCATGTCATTTTAATTTTATTAGAAGCAGTCTTTATATAACAACATAATATTATATCTCTGTAACTTCTTTGAATGATTGAAGGCAACTTGTTAGTGGGTGAGACAAACATGATCGAAAATGCATTTACTCAACGTCAGTGACACAAACCCTTTCTGATGGCGAATTATTACTCTTATCTTATAACTGCCCTTTGGCTATATCTGCCGTTGTATTGGTTGGTGGAGCATATGTGTCGACCTCATGCGGGTGGTAGCTGGCGGGAGGATCTGAGGAGACTCTCAAGGCTGCGGCCGAAAGCCGCACAACGTGGGACGCCATTCCCTTGAGGTGAGCGGTAGACCATGACACGCTCTGCGGCTAGTAGCCGTGCTGACCATGCAATTGGTGGTGATACCATACACTTACATCACGTCTGCAGGAGCGGCGGTCTGGCAGGTGGTGGCGCTCATGGAGGGTTTACGGCCAGTGTGCCTATTTGCCTAAACCGTGTAACGTACATTCACTGTGGCTGGATTCCTTCGTATTCTGTCTGGCGTTTACACGCATTGTCATGCGCGACTTCGGTCGATGTTTGTGCTTACGCACTAGCAACTGGCCAAGCCTTATTACTGGTTCTCCAGTTATTTTACTGTGGACTACAATCCAGTTCCCGAATTAACGTTCCCTTCGGGGGGAGTGCATCGGAATGGTTGGCACTCACCGTGCACGCCGTGTGCCTCCCCTTCCGCTTTTTTTTAAATAAATGTGGGAGAGCGAAGCCCTTGTATCGGGTATTTTGTATAAATATATTTTGAGTCTTTCCGAGCGGGAAGGGATAAATAATAATAAATTAATGATGTGAACTTGATACAAGTGGAATAGGGACGTTTTATGTTCTTAATCTTTCTCGAGCCCTGTCTTCGTGAACGGGGTTCACTTAGCTTACAAGATACTACCAACAGCTTTCAATTACTCTAGTGAATATTCATTCTTCCAAAAGACACCTAAAAGAACTAAGTTACTAAACAAACACAACGTAAATAAGGGTCCTAACTAAGACGATCACGCCAAAATAATACAAACGGCCTATAATTAAACCTTTAGAAAGATCATTTAGAAAGATGAAAACATATTTTATTAATCCTGGTCACATATATACAGAATGGGTCCCACATATATGCAATAAATGAAACCATATACGTGTTATCGCCTCTGCTGACGATATACAAAAAATGAACCTAATCGGTCCAGTAATTAGGTCAAAAAGTAGAGTTTTAATTTTAAGCAAATTTGAACACTCTCTAGAATTGGGTCACTAAGTCAATGATTCAATGAACTTGAATGAATCCTTGAACATTAAAAAGCGACGTTGCCACGCAGTGCAAACTGTTGGTATTGCGACATATCGACAGCGGTGTCTTTTGTCGGCGTGCCACGTGCAACGTTGTCACTCTTCCAAGGGGTCAAGGTACGCTGTCTATATATAATAAATTCAGTAAGAGTGTTCACTTTTACTGAATTTATTTAATATTTATTTTGTTTGAAAATTTCACTTTTTTATTTTACGGGTTTTAATTTAATATTTAATTTTCTACAATTCTACGGACTAGTATTACTTGTGGTTTCATTTATTGCATATAAGTGGGACCCATTCTGTATATATTTTTATTTATTTAATATCATACATATTTATTATTATGAGAAGGGGGAAGCGTTACAGATTGTTGGGTTGATTGTTGGGTCGATTGATGGGTCGATTGTTGGGAGGCAAAAATCATTGGTTTAGAAGAAAGGGGATTTTGGAGGTCCGTCTAGCTACGCTGAATGTATGTGGAGCAATGAATGATAAGATGGATGAAGTATGCGATATGATGTACCTATATGATAGAGGACTAGATATGTTATGGTTAAATGAGACGAAGGAGAAGGGAAAGGATGTCACTACACATGGCATATATACCGCGTACTGATCCGGTGTAGACGAGACCGAGCAGGCGTACCAGGGAGTCGGTATCATACTTTCGGAAGGGATGGGCCAATGTGTGAAAGAGTATGAATGTGTAAGCCCGAGACTGCTATAGATACGAATAAAAGTGGGCCTAAAGAAGTTGTTTGTTCTAGGGGTCTACGCCCCAGACATGTCAAAGCCCACTTATATCCGAGAGCAGTTTTGGGAGACGGTGAGGATGGTGTTAATGAAATGTAAGGAAAATGAAAATATTGTTATGTTAGGAGATTTTAATGGAAGGGTTGGGGTGAGGAGGCTTGGCTATGAAAGGATACTGGGAACTTTTGGTGATGAAAGTATTAATGAGAATGGTGAACGCCTCCTCACCGTATGCGTGGAAAGGAACATTTTTGTGTCGAACACTTTCTATCGTCATAAGAAGATTCATATGTATACTTGGGAAAGAGGTGATGATAGAAGCATGACAGATTCCATAACTGTGAATAGTGTGACTTGTAGAATGTGTGGCATAATGTTGAGAAAGGTTTAGTGGATGCAGCTACCGAAGTATGTAGTGTTAGTAAGAGAACGAATGAATGGAAATACAATACGTTATGGTGGGATGATGAGGTACGTATGGAAGTTGAAGCAAGGAAGAGAGCATGGCTAGATTTACTAGCAAACAAAGCTGGTAATTCTGGCGGTATAAATGATGAGATTGAAAGAAAAAAGGCAGAGTTTAAACGTCTAAATAAGAGAGTAAAAGAAATAATTGAAAGGAAAAAGCAAGAAAGAACGGATAAAAATAAAAGAAGAATATCGGGTAACTTCCAGGCAAATATTAAAATGTTCTGGAAACTCGTAAGAAATACCAGGGGACAATAAAAACAGCCTAGATTGAATGCAATACGAGACGAGAATGGTTGTATTGTGAATGATGAAGTGTTGAGTCTAAAGAGATGGAAGGAATATTTTGAAAGCGTATTTATGAGTGAGGAGACGTGTGAACTAAATGAAATAGAAATTCCGAAAGAAGATGAAAGAGATAGGGAGATAAGTATAGATGGAATAATGAAAGCAATGAAAAGCATGAAAGTAGGTAAGGCAGCCGGATATGATAGAGTTTTAATCGAAATGCTAAGGGCTGGAGAGGAAGTGGTGGCAGGCCTGCTGTAAACCTTGTTTAATTTATATTGGGAACTAAAGCGGGTACCGGGAGACTGGTGCAAAGCCGTGATAGTCCCAATATATAAGGGAAAAGGTTCACAGCAGGACTGCAAAAACTGGGGTGCGAAGTCAGAAGTCCTCCACGTGTGCCTGGTAGTTGCGGGTCCCTCTCGATACGTCTGGAGGGAAGAGCAGCAACTGGGCCGGTGCACCCTGGGCGCGGCGGTAATCTTCCTCGAGAAATGAGAAGAAATTCTTATTCCTTGGGGAATGTTACTGCCGCGGCTAATTATTCTGACATGGGGGGGTCCATCCCGGACCAACAGTGCGTTCTTCTGCGTGACCCTCTGATCAGCAGAGGGCATAGCAGAGGAGCGAGGGCGGGCTCGGTGTGCACTTACCCTGCCTCCGGGCAGACAGTGAAGGATTCATCCTTTGCTGTCACCGCCGGTCTCGTAATCCCAGTCGAAGTGTCGTGGATCATGTCTCGCGGCTTTGATAAGGACCGAGGGTCTTGGCTTAATCGCCCGGACCGCGAGGTAGAAAACCTCTATAAAAAGTTACCCCGAATCCCAAGCGGCGACGCACCGCGAGGGGATGGATGGCTGACGGGGTTCTATGAACAAATCAGCCGCAAGTGCAGTCCTCGCCAGGGTACCTGCAGACCCCCTGGCGAGTAATAAATCCTCTAAATCTGCTTACCTTGGTAAAGGGGTCTCTGCCAAGGTGGACCTTTAATTCCCCCATACTCGTGGGTACAGAAATGGAAACACAGAAAACAAAAAACAAAACAAAAACCGCCGGCAACGGCAACGTAGAGGAGAGGAGAAACGATGCGGGGACTGAGTCCGACGCCGCATCGAGCAGCGTGGGAGGCTCAGAGAGCTCCCGACGCGTGGGGCCTGGGACCGCGGAGACCAGTAAGTTCTTCCGCAAGCGGTCCAGGCTGGATGGCGACCAGGGGCCGTCATCCGGTGAAGAGGAGGTTTCGGCCCGGAAAATCCCCACCAACAGGCGGGGCGGGCTGAGAGGCAAGGGGAGGGGGCTCTCTGATAAGCAGATGGCCGAACGAGCGGCAAAGCTTGCCGAGGAGGGGCGCCACCCGGGCGATACGGCTCGGGAATCAGGCGAAGAGACGAGTGCGACTGGCGGCTCCGAGGTGGAGCGTAAGGCCAGATTCGTAAAGGAGGTGGAGGCCGCGATCAAGGTCGTGGCCTGCAAGCAAAAGTCCTCCTCAAAGCTCAAGGCCATTCCCGGGGCCTCCGCCTCCATCATGGCGGCTGCGGAGGCCAACTTTGTTGGGGCCGGGCCTAATGCGGACGAGGTGGCGAAGCTGCGGGCGGACGTGGCCCGCCTGACGTCTGCCATGGAGACTCTCCAGAAGGAGAACGAGCAGCTCCGCGCAGACCTGGCCAGTCTACGTGAGCCTGCCTCTCACGCGGCGCCCCAGACGCAGCGCCCAAGCCAGCCCGTGCCGATGGAGAACCAGGTTCTGAACCTGGTCCGGCAGGAGCTGGCTGCCTTCCAGCACCGGTTTTCCGTGCTGGAGGGCATCGTCCTGCGCCCCCCCCTAGGGGCAAACAAGACGGCGGCGAGGCCGGCAACGTACGCGGCGGCCACGGCTACCGCATCCAGGCTGGGGCCGTCCAGTCAGCCCTCGGGCGGGGCTGCAGTTGCTCCTCCCCCCCTGAAAAGCCGGCTCCGGCAAAACCGGTACCGGCTGAACCGGCTCCGGCTAAGCCGGCGACGGGAAAGAGAGGCAAGGCGAAGGCGAGAAAGGGCAAGGCGGCAGCACAGATGGTGGCTGCACCGGCCCCAGTGCCTGCGGCGAATGTGCCAGCGCCAGCGGCAAGCCAGCTGCCGCCACCGTCACCGCCCCCCCAGATCCCTACACCTCCCGCGGCTGAAGCCGGTTGGCAGGTGGTCGGGGATAAAAAGAAGGGGAAGAAGGCAGCCAAAAAGGCCAAAGAGCAGGAGCGGCAGCGCCAGTTCAGGGCGCGCAAGATCGCGGCAAGGCTCCGCGCCCCGAAGACCGCAGCTGTAGTGATTACACTACAGCCGGACGCGGAAAAGAAGGGCGTTACCTACCGCGATCTGCTCGCGAAGGCGAAGGAGGCGGTGGACCTCGGGGAGCTCGGGATCACTGGGGGCCTCCGGCTCAAAGTCACCCAGACGGGGGCCCGTATGCTGGAGGTCCCCGGGGAATCCAGTGGCGCAACCGCGGACGCTCTGGCTGCGAAGCTCAGAGCGTCTCTGGACGCGGATGAGGCCCGAGTGTCAAGGCCCGTCAGATGCGCAGACCTGCGCATCATGGGTCTGGACGACTCGGTATTGGAGGAGGAGTTGGTGGCCGCCGTCGCCAGGTCCGGGGGGTGCACTACTGACCAAGTCAGGTCAGGCGCCATACGCCCGGACCAACAGGGTATGCATGCCGCTACGGTGCGCTGCCCGGTTACGGCGGCCAAAACCATAGTGGAGGGCCGAAGGCTTCTGGTGGGCTGGGTCTCAGCGCAGGTTAAGCTGCTGGAGCCCAGACCTCTGAGGTGCTATCGCTGTCTCGTGGGGCACCACGTATCAGTGAGATGCGCCTCGGAGGTTGACCGCAGTGGCCTTTGCTTCCGCTGCTGTCAGCCCGGACACATATCGGCGACCTGCTGCGCCACGCCGCACTGTGTTGCATGTGCGGCGACCGGCAAGCCAGCCGATCACCGGGCCGGAAGCAAGGCCTGCGTGCCACCCGCCAAGGCCAAGGCCGCGGGTAGGGTAGGGGCCAAAGCCGCCACCGCCTCTGTGGCCTCCGCCGCGGCCGCAACTGCCACCGCCACCGCTGTCACTGTCGCCGCCGCCGCCGCCGTGACACCGACGCCCGCAGAGGGGCCCCCCGTGGAGGAAGCTGAAATGGAATGCCTATAACGGCCCCATTAAGCTTCCTCCAGGCGAATATCAACCACTGCGCCTGCGCTCAGGATCTGCTGCTCCAGAGCATGGCGCAGTGGTCGATTAACATCGCTGTGGTCGCTGAGCCGTATTTTGTCTGGCCTAGTGAGGACTGGGTGGCGGACCTTAACGGCTCAGTGGCCATCATCTCTTCGGCCGCCGCCGGTACCCCGACCCTTGAAGGTGTCAGGAGGGGTCAGGGGTGCGTAGCAGCACGATTCGGGGAGTTCGTCGTTGTGGGGGTGTACTTCTCCCCGAACCGATCTCTCGCCGAGCTCCACAACTCTCTTGCAGAGCTGAGAGCAGTCGTCGTCGGAAGTTATCCCCTCCCCGTACTTGTCCTCGGGGACTTCAATGCCAAGAACTTGGCTTGGGGTTCTCGTCGTACAGATGTGCGGGGTAGGATGGTGGAAGACTGGGCTCTGGAGACAGGCCTGGTCGTCTTAAATCGGGGTTCTGTCCCCACGTGTGTGCGGATGCGGGGCGAGTCGGTGGTGGACATCTCGTTCGCTAGCCCCGCTCTGTCGCCGCGTGCCATTGACTGGCGTGTCATGGAGGGGGTGGAGACCTACTCCGACCACCGGTACATCCGGTTTGATGTCTCCACCCAGCCCTCGAGCGCGCCAGTCCAACAGGCCCCGAGTGGTCCGCGTTGGGCGCTAAAGCAGCTGGACCGGGAGCTCCTCCTGGAAGCCTCGATCGTGCAGGCCTGGGTGTCATCACCGGACAGGCCTGCCGACGTCAATGATGAGGCAGGGTGGTTCCAGGAGGCCATGTCTGAGATATGTGACGTGGCAATGCCCCGCGTCCGGCCAGGAAGCGCCCGGCGTCAGGTGTATTGGTGGTCGCGTGAGCTGACATCTCTGCGCGAGGCGTGTGTCGCCGCGCGGCGCCTGTACACCAGACATCGCAGGCTCCGCATTCGTCCACCGAATGCGGCAGCCATTGAGGCGGAGCTGTACGAGGGATACAGAGCGGCGAAAAACGCCCTCCGAGAGGCTGTCCTGCGGGCCCGGAATCGGGCCCGTGAGGAGATGCTGGAGACTCTCAACAGAGATCCGTGGGGGCGCCCTTACAAGATGGTGCGGGATAAACTCCGCACCTGGGCCCCCCCGCTGACGCAAAGTCTCCGGCCCCAGCTCGTGGAGGACGTGGTGAGCGCTCTGTTCCCTGCGCGACGGGAACATCCGCCCCCGCCTATGGCTCCGCCACCTGCGGTGCCGGACCACCAGGACGACGACGACGACATCCCGGAAGGGACCGGGGTAGACCTGAGAGTGGCGGTACGTAGGCTCAAGGCCAGGAATACCGCCCCAGGACCCGATGGCTTGCCTGGCAAAGCCTGGGTCCTGGCCTCGGAGGCTCTCGGGCCCCGACTGGAGGGGCTCCTAAGCGCATGCTTGGAGAGAGGCCAATTCCCGCTTCGTTGGAAGACGGGGAAGCTGGTCCTCATTCGGAAGCCAGGGCGCCCTGCGGACTCTCCGTTCGCATACCGGCCCGTGGTGCTGCTCGACGAGGTGGGCAAGCTCTTTGAAAGAGTCATTGCAAACCGCCTCGCCGAGCACCTTGCGGGGACGGGGCCGGATCTTGCGGAACACCAGTTTGGTTTCCGCAAGAGGCGCTCTACGGTGGACGCCATCATGCGCGTGAGAGCCCTCACGACGGGGGATGAAGTGGCCAGAGGGGGGGTTGTCTTGGCGGTGTCTCTCGACATCGCCAACGCCTTCAACTCCATGCCCTGGAGCTGCATTAGGGAGGCACTCCGGTATCACCGGGTGCCGAGCTATCTCCGTCGTATAGTCGGGGACTACCTGACGGACAGGGCCGTCATCTACCCCGGTCGCAACGGTGAGTGGAACCGGCGAGAGATGTCGTGCGGTGTCCCACAGGGTTCGGTTCTGGGGCCACCTCTGTGGAACATCGGTTACGACTGGGTGCTGCGCGCCGACCTCCCTACCGGCGTCAGCGTAGTTTGCTACGCTGACGACACGCTGGTACTGGCACAAGGGGGGTCGTACGAGGCGGCGGCGGAAAATATGACACGCGGGGTTGCGATAGTCGTTGAGAGGATTCGGCAACTGGGTCTTGAGGTGGCTCTGCACAAGTCCGAGGCCATGCACTTCCATGGTCCTCGGAACAGGCCACCACCGGGATCCTCAGTGATGGTAGGAGGGGTATCCATCGACGTCGAGTCAACGCTGAAGTACCTAGGACTCGTCCTCGACGGCCGATGGAACTTCGTTGAGCACTTCCGACGTTTGGCTCCCAAACTGGAACGGACCGGGGCTGCCTTCAGGCGGCTCCTGCCGAACCTGGGAGGGCCAAACGCCTCCTGCCGGAGGCTCTACGCGGGGGTCGTGCGGTCCATGGCCCTTTACGGGGCCCCGGTGTGGGCGCGTGGTTTGGCGCGGCTTGCCGTCCACCACCTGAACGCGCCCCAAAGGGTGATAGCCGTGAAAATGGTTCGCGGCTACCGCACGATCTCCCGCGAGGCGGCGAGCCTCCTTGCCGGATTGCCGCCATGGGATCTGGAGGCGATAGTCCTCGCACGCCTGCACGAATGGCGTGCGGAGGCACTGTGCCGTGGGGAAACCCCGCTGCCGCGGCAAGTTGTCGCGCAGCGGACAGACTTCCGGCACGATCTCATGGCGACATGGAGACAGCGACTGTCGCAACCCCGTGCTGGGCACGCCACTATAGCGGCGATAAGACCCCTCTTTGAGGAGTGGCTTGAGAGACGCCACGGCATCCTCACCTTCCGCCTGACGCAGGTCCTCACCGGACACGGTGTGTTTGGGAGGTTCCTGCACCGAATCGGGCGGGAGGAAACGCCCGGGTGCTCCCACTGCGAGGATGGACCGGAGGACACGGTGGAACACACCGTGGAGGTGTGCCCTGCTTGGGCGGAGCACCGATAGGCGGCGGCGACCTCTCGCGTCCGGCCCTGGTCGAAGCCATGGTCCGGAGCGAGACGGAATGGGATGCCGTCACCACCTTCTGCGAAGCAGTGATGCTAGCGAAGGAGGTGGCGGAGCGGGAGAAGGAGAGAGCAGCAGCTTTCCTCCCCGGCCGCCGCGGGAGACGCCCTGGGCGTCGGGGGCTACGTCGTGGCCCCCGGCCACCGTAGGCGCAGGCCTGTGGACGGCGAGCAATGGGTAGCTCGTCGTCCGTCCGTCTAATGACGACAGGCCGTGTCGACGGCGCGTTTTGTTCCACGCGCGCCTCAAAGAGCTGTCAGCAGCGTGAAGGGGCCCGCAAGGGCCGACGCCTGCCGGGGCTGCGGGCTGTTCGAAAGAGATACCGCGGCTCCGGAACGTAAGGGCACTGAAGGAACACGGATGGTTTTTAGTCAGTAAAAGTCTGACACTCCCTTGCGCTCCACCCAGAGCGAAAGGGGTCATTAGATGATTTTCCATCCGCAAAAAAAAAAAAAAAAAAAAAGGACTGCAAAAACTACCGTGGTATCAGCCTTCTTGGCATTGTGGGAAAACTGTATGCTAAGGTACTAATTGAAAGAGTTATGAAAGAAACTGACGAAAAAAATTCGGATGTGCAAGTGGGATTTAGAAAGGGAATGGGGTGTACAGATCAAGTCTTTTCCATGCGCATGATCGCAGGGAAGTTTTTGGCGAAAAACCAAAAAAGGTTTTGTGCGTTTATGGACTTGGAAAAGGCTTATGACAGAGTGGACAGGGATGTGTTATGGCAAACGCTAAACTCATTTAGGTTGAGCGCTGGTTTAATACAGGCATTAAAGTCTCTGTATAGGGACTCGAGTGCTTGTGTTAGGATCAACGGGGCCTACTCGGACTGGTTTAGCATCCATAAAGGTGTCAGACAGGGCCGTGGCTATTCAACCTATTTATGGGCAGTTGTTTCGAAAATTTGAAAGTTGAAGAATGCGGGTTAAGAATGGTTGAGTTAACCATCAAATGCCTTTTGTACGCCGATGATTAAGTCATACTTGCGTCGTCGGCGGCCGAGTTGCGAATGATGGTTACTTTAATGAACATGTCATTAAAAGAAAGGGGAATGAAGGTGAATGCAAGTGAGACAAAAGTGATGGTTTTTGAAAGAGAAGAAAACAAAACGGTATGTGAAATAAGAATAGAAGGAGAGTTAATTGAACAAGTGGATGAGTTCGTATATGTGGGATGTGTATTCAGCAGGGATGGGAGATATGATAAGGATATTGAGCGACGAGTGATTGCGGGAAATAAAGTAAATGGGGCTCTACACTCTATTGTGAAAAGTCAGAATATGTCAAAAAGGCACGTATGGCAATTCACAATGCTGTATTAGTCCCTACTTTAACGTATGATGGTGAAAGTTTGGTGTGGCAGAAGAAGCACGAGATTAGAATAAATGCGGTCGCTAAGGAGTATGTTAGGGCTGAATCTGAGTGACAGGGTGAGAAACTGTGTTATAAAAGAAGAGTGTGGTTTGCAAGGTGATGCGGTGACCAGGATTAAGAAAGGAATGCTTCGGTGGTTTGGTCATGTAGAAAGAATGAATGAGGAATGACTGACAAAGCAAATATATGTTGCAGAAGTGAATGGAAGAGTCGGAAAGGGCCGTCCTAGGCGAAAGTTTGTCGACCAAATTGGCGATATACTAAAAATAGGCCAAATTAAGAGTACCCTTAACCAAGGAGCATGTATGCGTAGGTATATGGATGTGGAAGAGGCGAAAGAGGTATGTCAGGATCGTGCTAGATGGAAGTCTGTAGTCTCTGCCTACCCCTCTGGGTGACAGGTGTGAGTGTTTATGTTTATGTTTAATGTATTTATTTATAATAATAAATTAATAAATTGTGTGAGTCATTGCGGATTTAATAAAGCAATTAAATTTGAAGCGACAGTAGCCTAATGGCAGGGCGCGGACCGCGAACTCAAAAAGGTCGTGGGTTCGTATCCACCATTCGACTACTGGCGTGAACCACTCGTAACACAAGCAATTTAAGCTTACCACGAGTGGTTAAGGGGAATATTAGTAATGTTTATAGCATTGTATTCTTTAAAAAAAATAGTGAGCAATTATGTGCAGATTTCATTATTCTGGGCGGTTATGGATAAACAATTTGTACTTTTTAATTAATAATTACTAATTAAATAATTAATAAATAGTGTAAGCTATTGCGAATTTTAATTAGGCATTTTGTGAGCAATCAAGAGTACTTAATCATTTTTAAAGAAGTTCATTGGTTTTAAGCAACAACTATTTTGTATTTTTAGTTATTAATAACTAATCCGTAATTGTTAACACGATTAATTAATTAATTAATTAATTGATTAATTAATTAATTAATTGATTAATTAATTAATTAATTGATTAATTAATTACGGATTTGAAATGAGCAATTATGTGCACTGATTCAATAATTTGATCGGCTAAGAAAAAAAATTTTGTTCTTTTAGTTATTAATTACTAATTAAACAATTAATTGTGTTGGGTTGATTGCTGGGTTGATTGTTAAGTCACTTGTTAAGTTGAGTCGATTGTTGGTTGGGTAGATTGTTGGGCCGATTGTTAGGTCGATTGCTGTGTTGATTTCTGAGTTGATTGTTGAGTTGATTGTTGGGTCGATTGTTAGGTCGATTGTTGGGTTGATTGCTGGGTTGATTGCTGAGATGATTGTGGGTTTGATTGTTGGGTTGATTGTTGGGTCATTTGTTAGGTCGATTGTTGGGTCGATTGTTGGGTCGATTGTTGTGTCGATTGTTAGGTCGATTGTTGGGTCGATTTTTGGGTCGATTGTTGGGTCGATTGCTCGGTCGATTTTGGGTCGATTTTTGGGTCGATTGTTGGGTTATTGTTGGGTCGATTGTTCGGTCGATCGTTGGGTCAATTGTTCGATCGATTGTTGGGTCGATTGTTGGTGTGATTGTTGAGGTGATTGTTGGGTCGATTGTTGGGTCGATTGTTGGGTTGATTGCTGGGTTGATTGTTGGCTTGATTGTTGAGTCCATTGTTAGGTCTACTATTGTGTAGATTATTGAGTAAATTGTTGGGTCGATTGTGGGGTCGATTGTTGAGTTGATTGTTGGGTTATTGTTGGGTCGATAGTTCGGTCGATTGTTGGGTCAATTGTGGGGTCGATTGTTCGGTCGATTGGGGGGGGGGTCGATTGTTGGGTCGATCGTTGGGTCGATTGTTCAGTCGATTGTCGGGTAGATTGTTGGGTCGAATGTTTGGCCGATTGTTGGGGTGATTGTTGGGTCGATTGTTGAGTCGATTGTTGGGTCGATTGTTGGGTTGATTGCTTGGTAGATTGCTGAGATGATTGTTGGGTTGATTGTTGGGTCCATTGTAAGGTCGACTACTGGGTCGATTATTGGGTCGATTGTTGGGTTATTATATTAGGTCGATTGTTCAGTTGAATGTTGGGTCGATTGTTGGGTCAATTGTTGAGTTGATTGGTGGGTCGATGGTTGGGTCGATCGTTGGGTCGATTGTTGGGTCGATTGTTGGGTCGATTGTTCGGTCGACTATTTGGTCGATTATTGGATCGATTGTTGGGTCGATTGTTGGGTCGATTGCTGGGGCGATTGTTGGGTCGAATGTTGGGTCGATTTTTGGGTCGATTGTTGGGTCGATTGCTGGGTCGATTGTTGGGTCGATTGTTGGGTCGATTTTTGGGTCGATTGTTGGGTTATTGCTGGGTCGATTGCTGGGTCGATTGCTGGGTCGATTGTTGGGTCGATTGTTGGGTCGATTTTTGGGTCGATTGTTCGGTCGACTGTTGGGTCGATTGTTGGGTTGATTGGTGGGTCGATTATTGAGTCGATCGTTAGGTCGATTGTTCGGTCGATTGTTGGGTCGATTGTTGGGTCGATTGTTAGGTCGATTGTTGGGTCGATTGTTGGGTCGATTGTTGGGTCGATTGTTGGGTCGATCGTTAAGTCGATTGTCCGGTCGATTGTTTGGTCGATTGTTGAGTCGATTGTTGGGTCAATTGTTGGGTCGATTGTTGGGTCGATTGTTGGGTCGATTGTTGGGTCGATTGTTGGGTTGATTGTTGGGTCGATTGTTGGGTCGATTGTTGGGTCGATTGTTGGGTTGATTGTTGGGTCGATTGTTGGGTCGATTGTTGGGGTGATTGTTGGGTTATTTTTGGATCGATTTTTGGGTCGAATGTTGGGTCGATGGTTGGGTCGATTATATGGTTGATTGTTTGGTCAGTTGTTGGGTCGATTTTTGGGTCGATTGTTGGGTTGATTGTTGGGATGATTGTTCGGTCGATTGCTGGGTTGATTGCCGAGTTGAGTTAAGGTGTTCTCTTTCCATACAGTCTACCGTTTTCTGCCTAGGAGTCTGTGTCATATGATACTAATTTTTGGCTATATTTTTCAACTAAGCAGCGCCACACTTACTGTCGTATTCCAATTTCAAGGGTAAGGGAACGTAGAAGATAACCTCAGAAGATAATACATCTGTGACCTTCTTTGTTTGAAGTTTTATAGGCTCAGAAGGGCTAGAACCCAGAGCCTTAAAGCCAGTTAATAAAAAAAAAGTTTTTTACTAGTGCATACTTGAAATACGACAAGGGGCTACTCCTATTGTCAGACAGAATGTTATGTCGTTTTTCTATCCAATATTATAATAAAACAATATTGTTTTCATTTCCACATGCACCTTGACATAAACTTTATGTTACTTTTCCCAAGTGTAAGAGTAGTAAGAGTTAGGGAATTTGGAAAGCACATCTGTCTATTTTATGCACGCTGTAAGAAACGACTCAAAGCATATACGGCATTGAATAGTAAAGAAATAAGCAAGACAAACTGTCACAACAATGCCAAAGGCTCTAACGTACAGCCAACTGGAATATATTGTTGTGGGATTCTCGCTGACTATACATATTCATATTATATTGATTCATATTGAATATGAACTGAGCACGAAAATGTAGTTTCAGTTCTGACTTATTTTCTATCACGGGAACAATTAATAGATTCAATGAAAGGAAATATTTAAATATTTAATATGATGATGATGAAATATACCTAAGCATAATATAAAATACAAGGAAGATATTAAATATCCTAAATCGGATTGCCTACATTAAACTTTTAGTGGATTTCACGGCTTTACAATTTAGATTAGATTTAGAAACTGTAATTGTGTGATTTTTATGTTAAATAAATAAATAAACAATAAACAACAATTTGAAGCAATTTATGAGAATATAAGATTATAATTCTGGTCAAAAATGTATATTTTAGTAGTACGTGATGTTTAATTTAATTATTCCACCTTTATTTTATTTATATTAAATTAGGCATTATAATCAGCATTCCCTGCCTATAAACCCATATTGTGGGTAATAAAATATAGTTGGTTAAAATTAAAAAGAAATACCTACTTATTTTAATTCTATTCTACTATTTGTTTTTATTAATCTTAAAAACTTTACAAGAGCAAATAAACAATTGATCACTGATAAACAATCAGTTGGCCGTGCAGAAACGATTATGTACTCTTACGGTAGGCTGACACCGATATACTAATTATAGAAAAAACTTAACATAATATAGACTCTGTAATTCTGTTAGATATTTTCCTCAGAGTAAGCAGCTATTATGATTATCTATTAGATATTATATAAAACTAACACATGTTATGCAAAAAAGGAATAGGAAAAAAGAAAGAGTCATTGCCAAGGCAAAGTCAGAGCACATAGGCAGAATTGGCGAGAAACTAGTTCGCCTTCCTTCTGGAACCCGTGCATTCTGGTCTCTCGCCAAGGCTGTCCAGGGGAATTTCTGTCAGCCATCTCTTCCATCTCTGCACAGGGAGGACGACTCACTGGCCCATACTGCAAAGGAGAAAGCCGATCTTCTAGGCTCTTTCTTTGCGTCTAACTCGACTCTCGATGACGGGGGGAGTACGCCGCCGACCATCCCGCGGTGTGAGTGCTCCATGCCGGAAGTGCAGTTCACACAGCGCTCGGTTCGCAAAGCACTCCTCTCCCTGGACATCCACAAGTCGAGTGGGCCTGACGGAATCCCCCCAATTGTGCTGAGGACGTGTGCTCCAGAGTTGGCACCGGTTTAAACGCGTCTTTTCCGGTACTCCTACTCCCTAGGCGTAGTCCCAAAATCATGGAAGACGGCTTTCGTCCACCCGATCCCTAAAAAAGGCGACCGCTCAGACCCGTCCAACTACCGGCCAATCGCCATCACCTCCTTGTTCTCCAAAACAATGGAGTCCATTGTAAACTGCCAGCTCATGAGGTACCTTGAGCATCACCAGCTGATTAGTGACCGCCAATACGGTTTTCGCCGTGGTCGGTCAGCTGGTGATCTTCTGGTCTACTTCACTCACAGATGGGCGGAGGCAGTAGAGTTCAACGGGGAGGGAGGCATTGGCCGTTAGTTTGGACATTGCGAAGGCCTTCGATCGGGTTTGGCACAAAGCGCTTCTTTCGAAGCTCCCGTCCTATGGGCTTCCCGAGAAATTGTGCGATTGGATCACCAGCTTTCTTGCAGATCGGAGCATCAAGGTCGTTGTAGACGGTGCAAGCTCCGATTGCAAGCCTATTAATGCTGGTGTTCCACAGGGTTGCGTGCTATCGCCAACGCTGTTTCTTCTGCATATCAATGATATGTTGCATACCCGTAACATTCATTGCTATGCAGATGACAGCACTGGTGATGCTCTTTACACCGGCCGAGCCAATATTTCTCGGGAAAACATCTCCGAGTGCCGGGACAAACTTGTGTCTGAAGTCGAGTCTTTGCTGAACAGAGTCTCGAATTGGGGACGACTAAATCTAGTCCAGTTTAACCCCCAGAAGACACGAGTTTGCGCGTTAACCGCTAAAAAGAACCCCTTTGTCGTATCCCCTCAGTTTCAAGGCACTCCTCTTGTTGCCTCAGCCAGTATCGGAATCCTCGGCGTCGACATATCGAGTGACGTGCAGTTTCGTGGTCACTTGGAAGGGAAGGCCAAATTGGTCTCTAAAAAGCTTGGCGTGCTCAGCAGAGCGGGACAGTATTTCATGCCGGCACACCGCCTGCAACTTTACAAGGCGCAGGTTCGGCCGCACCTGGAATACTGTTCCCATCTCTGGGCTGGGGCTCCCCAGTACCAGCTCCTTCCACTTGACCGCATCCAGCGCAGAGCGGCTCGAATCGTCGACGACCGAGTGCTTTCCGATCGGCTCGATTCACTGGCGCTGCGAAGAGATGTTGCATCTCTTTGCGTATTTATCGCATCTATCACGGGGAGTGCTCTGAGGAATTGTTCGGATTAATCCCAGCCGCCAAATTTCGTGAACACACTACACGGCTAACGTCCCGATACCATCCACACCATCTGGATGCTTGGCGGTCCACCACTGTACGTTTTACAAGGAGTTTTCTTCCACGTACAACCTCTCTGTGGAATAGTTTACTACCGGCGATTTTTCCGGACCGATACGACCTGGGGACCTTCAAGAAAAGGGCTTATTCCTTTCTAAAGGGCCGGCAACGCACCCGCAATTCTCCTGGTGTTGCGGTTGATCATGGGCGGCGGTAGTCACTTAACATCAGGTGAGCCGCATGCCCGTTTGCCCCCTCTTCTATCAAAAAAAAACGCATATCGGTCACTCTTCATATAAATTACGGCAATGATTTATCTTTCTATACGGGATATAACAATATTAATACTTTCGAGAAAACGATTTAAAATAATAAGGCTAAAACTTCTGGGATTTGAACCTGAGACCTCCTCGCACCCTAAGCGAATATCATACCCCTAGACTAACGAGCCGACTGCCGATATCGTCGAAAAAATAAAATATTATTTCTCTTACTATCCAAACCAGTTGTGTATAAAGTGAAAGTAGATTAACAAGATCGGCCGTCTAGGATATATGGCATGATATAGCAAAATATCATATAACACTAATTAAACTTAAGAATGCAATTTTACACGTGAAGTATTTTATATTTTATATTGATTGAGACTACATTGTATTTTTCAAATTAAGGTGAAAAACAAACTTTCAGTCCATTTGATGGCAAGTTATTATACTGCAGATCTGCAACCAACTTAAAATAAAGGTCTACAAATACGTAATTTTACTACCATGAATCCTATAATACGTAGATCACTCAATAAGTTTTGACATGCTCTAAATTTAAAAATGGAATGCACCCGTGTAAATGTTTCTAAAACGCAAATTTATTTAAAAAAAAGAACTCTATGAGCAAATTGCTCAATAATAAAAAAAAGTTCTATTAATTTTCCTGCAACGCTTCCCGCGCTTCTCATTTAAAACGATAGATCTTAACCGTGAATATTTGCGCGCTATGATCTGTTTTGATTTTTAATTTGGTTTAACCGATCAATTAAGTATACAACGGTTAAGTCAGCATTAAATGAATCAGTTCCATCACGCGCAACAGTTTTTAGGTGATTTGCTGAATTCAAAAAGGTTAAAATTACCCTCAAAGATGACCGAAGCGAAGCGATTTTCGACCTGTCAGATCAAGACTGGCAAAAGTGTTTTCAGAGTTGGTTTAGGCGAATGAAACTTTATATAGAGCATGATGGAGAATATTTTGAAAAGATTTAAAATAAATATTAATAGTATCTAGAATACTTTTTGTATATCTCAAAACTTATTGAGTGTCCCACGTATGTAACTCAAAGTACTTAAAACGTCGGGAATTTAAAAGAACTTGGGAGTTTAAAAGAAAAATAAGTAAATTAAACGCGATAAATAAGTATATGTTTATTGAAGGATGACAGCTTCTTAGTATATTTAATTTTCTTGTAGACATAAAAACGAAGTCATAGATAAAAAGTGAATCAAAACATACTAATATAAGAATTTATTTAAGACATACTTTGTGTATGAAAAAAATAACAGTTAACCTTAATAAAAAATTCTAGTTTGCCAAAAAAAAAGTTAAATTTGGGCTCGTCCGGGATTTGAACCCGGGACCTCTCGCACCCAAAGCGAGAATCATACCCCTAGACCAACGAGCCGCTTAGTTAGTAAATGTAAAATACTCTATCTGACGTCAAATAATTTAAATAAATTACGTATGAGCGTAATTAATCGAATAACATACCGTTACTATTTACGTCATTTGCAAACTGGACTTCACATATGCATTTCGTTTGCTTTCGATTGAGTTTTGAAATTTATATATCACGGTATAATGAATTCCGTAAAATATGCCGTTGCAAATGAAACCTCTTCTTTTTTAAGAAGATGCTATGAGTGAAGGTTGCACTCAGCAATCAGTGCTTTTCGGTAGCGCAGTAACCAAGCGTTTCGTCGCGGTGTTAACGGCTGCGCGTTCAAATCCTGACCGAAAAAAGTGTTACCCTACGAAATAATTATTTCATCACTGGATATGTGTTCTTGTGCAATTTATGTCTGTAAATTGCCTCTATGATACAGGACAAATCCTGCAGTATGATATATGGATAACGTTTTTTTTTTTAATTTAAAGAAGTGTTTACTAGTAAGTCAATATGATATTTGATTTAAAGTCCTTTGAAATTTAAACTTAACGCTTGACCCCAAAAAGACTAATTTGATGCGCCTTATAATTTTACGTGATAGCTGTATTGACTGAAGTATAATTTATACCTTTTATAAAAGCGCGATGTAATGGATCGATAGGTACAAATGGGTAATGGGTGGTATAACTACAATCTCACGCTTTTAGCTAAAGTATGTCTTAATGTACTTTGTATAGCGAGTGATGAGAATGTTTAATCGAGAATAGATGTACCTATATAGGCGTCTACGGCCCGTCAACACAGCATCAACTTCCCACTTTTACCTCCATAACATATACAATAAAATCATTATTGTAAAAAAACACACAAAAACACATAAAAAAATTGCGATATGAATACTAACATATGAAATGGCAAGCTTCATGCTTTCTCTTCGCCTAGCTTTTTTTTTTTTTTTATAGAAGAGGGGGCAAACGAGCATGCGGCTCACCTGATGTTAAGTGACTACCGCCGCCCATGATCAACCGCAACACCAGGAGAATTGCGGGTGCGTTGCCGGCCCTTTAGAAAGGAGTAAGCTCTTTTCTTGAAGGTCCCCAGGTCGTATCGGTCCGGAAAAATCGCCGGTGATAAACTATTCCAGAGAGAGGTTTTACGTGGAAGAAAACTCCTTGTGAAACGTACAGTGGTGGACCGCCAAGCATCCAGATGGTGTGGATGGTATCGGGACGTTTGCCGTGTCGTGCGTTCACGAAATTTGGCGGCTGGGATTAATCCGAACAATTCCTCAGAGCACTCCCCGTGATAGATGCGATAAAATACGCAAAGAGATGCAACATCTCTTCGCAACGCCAGTGAATCGAGCCGATCAGAAAGCACTCGGTCGTCGACGATTCGAGCCGCTCTGCGCTGGATGCGGTCAAGTGGAAGGAGCTGGTACTGGGGAGCCCCAGCCCAGAGATGGGAACAGTATTCCATGTGCGGCCGAACCTGCGCCTTGTAAAGTTGCAGGCGATGTGCCGGCATGAAATACTGTCCCGCTCTGCTGAGCACGCCAAGCTTTTTAGAGGCCAATTTGGCCTTCCCTTCCAAGTGACCACGAAACTGCACGTCACTCGATATGTCGACGCCGAGGATTCCGATACTGGCTGAGGCAACAAGGGGAGTGCCTTGAAACTGAGGGGATACGACAAAGGGTTCTTTTTTAGCGGTTAACGCGCAAACTTGTGTCTTCTGGGGGTTAAACTGGACTAGATTTAGTCGTCCCCAATCCGAGACTCTGTTCAGCAAAGACTCGACTTCAGACACAAGTTTGTCCCGGCACTCGGAGACGTTTTCCCGAGAAATATTGGCTCGGCCGGTGTAAAGAGCATCACCAGTGCTGTCATCTGCATAGCAATGAATGTTACGGGTATGCAACATATCATTGATATGCAGAAGAAACAGCGTTGGCGATAGCACGCAGCCCTGTGGAACACCAGCAATAATAGGCTTGCAATCGGAGCTTGCACCGTCTACAACGACCTTGATGCCCCGATCTGCAAGAAAGCTGGTGATCCAATCGCACAATTTCTCGGGAAGCCCATAGGAAGGGAGCTTCGAAAGAAGCGCTTTGTGCCAAACCCGATCGAAGGCCTTCGCAATGTCCAAACTAACGGCCAATGCCTCCCCCTTGAACTCTACTGCCTCCGCCCATCTGTGAGTGAGGTAGACCAGAAGATCACCAGCTGACCGACCACGGCGAAAACCGTATTGGCGGTCACTAATCAGCTGGTGATCCTCAAGGTACCTCATGAGCTGGTAGTTTACAATGGACTCCATTGTTTTGGAGAACAAGGAGGTAATGGCGATTGGCCGGTAGTTGGACGGGTCTGAGCGGTCGCCTTTTTTAGGGATCGGGTGGACGAAAGCCGTCTTCCATGATTTTGGGACTACGCCTAGGGAGTAGGAGTACTGGAAAAGACGCGTTAAAACCGGTGCCAACTCTGGAGCACACGTCCTCAGCACAATTGGGGGGATTCCGTCAGGCCCACTCGACTTGTGGATGTCCAGGGAGAGGATTGCTTTGCGAACCGAGCGCTGTGTGAACTGCACTTCCGGCATGGAGCACTCACACCGCGGGATGGTCGGCGGCGTACTCCCCCCGTCATCGAGAGTCGAGTTAGACGCAAAGAAGGAGCCTAGAAGATCGGCTTTCTCCTTTGCAGTATGGGCCAGTGAGTCGTCCTCCCTGTGCAGAGATGGAAGAGATGGCTGACAGAAATTCCCCTGGACAGCCTTGGTGAGAGACCAGAATGCACGGGTTCCAGAAGGAAGGCGAACTAGTTTCTCGCCAATTCTGCCTATGTGCTCTGACTTTGCCTAGGCAATGACTCTTTTGAAGGACCTAGAGGCGGAATTATACTTCTTTTTTAGAGCGCTGGTGTTTACATCCCGGGACGCTGATGCATCAACCCAGGCTTGATAGCACTCCTGCTTATAGCATGATGCTATTTTACAGGAGCGACCAAACCATGGCTGAGATTTGCCTCCAATGGGCACCACAGAGGAAGGAATAAAAAGTTCCATACCCTGAAGTACCACATCAATAACAGAATCCGCAACAACGTTGGGATCATCCGGCGAGAAGCAAACCCGCCCCCAAGGGTAGGATGCAAAGAAAGACCGCATCCCATCCCAATCGGCTGATCTATAGTGCCAAACACTGCGGCAGCCTGCAGAATGCAACCGCGATTTCAGCGTGAGTGGCACAACACTCCGGACCAGACAATGGTCCGAGGAGCCTAAAGGGGCGTCGACGGAAATCTGATATCCGTCCGGGTGAGAGGTCAGCAGAAGGTCCAACAGGGAAGGTGCATGATCCTCCACATCTGGAATCCGCGTAGGCGAAGTAACCAGTTGTGTCAGACCATATGCCAAGGCAAAATCATGAACAAATCTCCCCGCATGATCGGTTAAACGTGAACCAAGCCATTCGGCGTGATGGGCGTTAAAGTCGCCGAGGATCACGATCTCTGCGGAGGGGATCTGCTGTAGCAACGAATCTGCAGCCATTTGGACGTGGTCGAAGAGTCGGTCTGTTCTGTCTAGCTCATTAAATATTAGTTTGAATCATCATCATCATCATCATTACAGCCCTTCACAAGTCCGCTTCTGAACATAGGTCTCCTCAAGGAATGCCACAAAGCACAATGTTGAGTCACCTGCATCCATCTACTTCCTGCCAAGGCGTTTTATATCACAATGTATAAGTTTTTATATAATCTTAATATACGTCATATTTAAACTTTTTAAAGTAGATGGAAAAATATAAATAAAGATGTTTATTGAATGGCTAGAATTCAAATCAAAAAAGGGTTCATGTTATGTGTTCAGGCAAAGTGAGAAGAGAACTCACAGAAATTTATGCGGCGGAGACGACCCTTGTCAAAATCATGTCCTTTACTTTAATCTTATATTCAAAATATATTGAATAACCTGAGGCAAGGCACTGGCAGGGCTCGAGATTCAAAGATGATTTAGACGTACTTATTATTTGCCACTTGCAACATTTTACAACATTATTTACATTCGTTAATTTAACGATAATGTAATTGTATTATATATTGATATTATACTAAGAGCGAAATAATCTTGTCTAAATCATTCTTCGCGTTTTAGCGTCTTATGCTTAATATCTTACGTATGCCATTTTGATTATGCGATTAATGTAGACAGAATGCTTTTGACAAGGGTCTCAACCCTTACGTAAAATTTCATTCATTTGATAAAAGCACAATAAAACTTGACGCAAAATCTAAATGTCACATTGTTATAAGTATTTTCATTTCCAAATCTGTATATTATCATTATTTAAACCGTAGAAAATGTTTGCTTTTGTTTCTAGGTCTTTATAAAAACTAACCTAGGTTCTTGTGACTTAAGATAATAAATCTAAGTATAATGTTAGGTTTTTCAAAATAAATAAGGTATCTGAGAGTGAAATGGTCACCTTAAGCTTTGGCGCCTGCTATAACCAAAACTAAGAGGAAGAATGAGACAAAAGCGCAAAGTCGTATACTATAACTAAAAAAATAAAATAAAAAATAGCAAAAAGCTTTAGCAATCATTAGTAATACTTCGAAAAATCAACTTAAAAGAAAAACTAACTACATTACACGATACTAAAATCGACTAAAATATTTACTGTTAGATGGCACGGCAGACGTTATTATGCACTTTCTGGTTGGTGACGCGATGAGTTTCATCTTCTCTCAAGTTTCTATAGACTTATTTAACTCAATACGTGTAACTAAACCCTCTTCATGACCAATAGAACCACCACAACTATTATGACAATAAACTTAAATAAATAAGAAAACATACCTTTCTTTTTTAGTCTTCTATAAGCAAATTAAAAGCTGCCAAGATGTTGTACGCCATCATACTTCCTACACACCAAATTTCATAGAAATCCGTCCAGTAGTTTCTGCGTGATCGTGAACAAAAATATGCATATATATAATATCAACTGTCAAAGTGGCGTCGCAGCGCCCTTTCGACTCTTTATGATTTGGTTGAAGTTTGGTTTGGTTGATCGGTGAAGAGCTGTCGTATCATATGACCTTCTATGCATATTATATACAAGGCGGTAATTTTCAAGTTATAAGAAAGTGACTGTATTATCCTGATGATCATATAACCTCATATATTAATTTTAACACAACACCGGAATTGATGTTATCATCATATATCTTGTTTTCATTATTTGAATTCATCTCTGTAACAGTTAACAAATAGAAACTGCATTAAAAAGTTCAGTATTAGCCTACCAAACTAACTTGTCAATTTGTTTTAAAAATGTTGGCATCTGCTAACTGGTCCTTTTTTATATCGTGGGAAATCTTCATGGAAACTTACGGCTGCTGGGGCAACAGAAAGCTTATGCCGGGCTCTTACCGGCAAAAACCCCATGGTCGTCACCATCAGCGTATATGAGGGATCCCGGAATACGTTCGGAACGCAACCGAGCCAGTGCTATTTAAGTCTAGGAACTAACATTCAAAGCAGCGCAGTCATCAGCCTAATTTTTATTTATAATACACTTGTAGTTAATGTTGTGACAAATTTCTTTTTTCAACCCTGTTCTAACGCCGTTAGCTTTTTGTAGAAATCGGTATCAATATATACAAAGAAATACTAATTATAACGGCGAGACATCCTAGAAAGTGTGTTTCTTTTTTGGAGCTATGAACACTTTGGTAAGCTTCCATGGGTATTTTCACAAAACAGAGCAGAGTTTTTATTAGCAGCGTAAAGGCAATGTCCTTTATTCTATTAGCTCAAAATTGTGACCATTTTATCGGATGATCTGAATTTGATGGATTATAATTACGGGCAAGATAGCCTGTACGACGCAATAGAAATATTGATGAGCTATAAAGGCTGCTTTTAGAACGTGAAAGTAGAGCGACATATTCGTAGAAGAAGTGCGCTGCGTAATGGAGGTTATTTTGAAGGTTAATAGTAATTCTTGCATAAAGTAAGTTGAGATTTTATAATTTTTAAGATAATGAAATTAGCTGATTCAATTACTTGTTAAATCGTTTAGTCACCATTATTTTGAATCACTCGTCAATGTATTATACTAAAACATGCAAGTACATATCAAATTGTTACAAATATTTTGGCCATCGCTTTGGCTCTATTCTTTTTACTCGATGGTTGGGCTTGGCGACTACCACATATTACTTGATTATAACTCCTCTGCTGGTATGCCGAAGGCTATTGCATGCCTAGTTAGTCGTCACTGATAGAGACACGTCTCAAAAGTTTATAGGTTTCTGTATGTTGGTTTTAGATTTACAAAGATCCTCTGAGCTTTTTAAGACAAAATTCTATACCAAATAAAAAGTCACTTGGGTTACCTTAAGAGATTTCTTTATAATCATTAGTTAGCTCTGATAGCAGTCATGCTGTTCTTGTAGGAGCCTCTAAATTAATAAGCAACATAACTGTCTAATGCAGTCGTTTACGTTAGACTATCGTTCTGTCTCAAACATAGATTTTATATTTCCTTTTATTTATTATACTGTGAGCATTAATCTTATATAAATTTCGATAGTAAATATGAAGGTACGAATATTCATATAAAATAGTATTCAATGCCTTGTGTACTCCGTCGTAGTATTGCAAGGCATATATGTAATGTACGGACTCTTTTATATATCGACTCTGTTTTGTACATCGATTTTACATTGCGGTTTTATTACGCTGTAAACAATGATGTTATATACATATTGGTAGTAAATATTAATGTATGTAAATTCACATAAAATGATTTTCTCGCGGAACCTCAAGGCAGTTACGTAATACACAGAGTCTCGTTCTGTCTCCTACATTATTTATGTTTTTTTATAGAAGAGATGTTAAGTGACTACCGCCGCCCATGATCAACCGCAACACCAGGGGAATTGCAGGTGCGTTCCCGGCCCTTTAGAAAGGGGTAAGTTTTTTTCTTGAAGGTCCCCAGGTCGTATCGGTCCGGAAAAATCGCCAGTGGTAAACTATTCCACAGAGAGGTTGTACTCGGAAGAAAACTCCTTTTGAAACATACAGTGGTAGACCGTCAACCATCCAGCTGGTGTGGATGGTACCGGGACGTTTTCCGCGTAGTGTATTCACGAAATTTGGCAGCAGGGATAAATCCGAACAATTCCTCAGAGCACTCTCCATGGTATATGCGAAAGAAAATGCAAAGTAATGCAACATCTCTTCGCAACGCCAGTGAATCGAGCCGATCAGAAAGCACTCGGTCGTCGACGATTCGAGCCGCTCTGCGCTGGATGCGGTCAAGTGGAAGGAGCTGGTACTGGGGAGCCCCAGCCCAGAGATGGGAACAGTATTCCATGTGCGGCCGAACCCGCGCCTTGTAAAGTTGCAGGCGGTGTGCCGGCATGAAATACTGTCCCGCTCTGCTGAGCACGCCAAGCTTTTTAGAGGCCAATTTGGCCTTCCCTTCCAAGTGACCACGAAACTGCACGTCACTCGATATGTCGACGCCGAGGATTCCGATACTGGCTGAGGCAACAAGGGGAGTGCCTTGAAATTGAGGAGATACGACAAAGGGGTTCTTTTTAGCGGTTAACGCGCAAACTTGTGTCTTCTGGGGGTTAAACTGGACTAGATTTAGTCGTCCCCAATCCGATACTCTGTTCAGCAAAGACTCGACTTCAGACACAAGTTTGTCCCGGCACTCGGAGATGTTTTCCCGAGAAATATTGGCTCGGCCGGTGTAAAGAGCATCACGAATGCTGTCATCTACATAGCAATGAATGTTACGGGTTTGCAACATATCATTGATATGCAGAAGAAACAGCGTTGGCGATAGCACGCAGCCTTGTGGAACACCAGCATTAATAGACTTACAATCGGAGCTTGCACCGTCAAAAACGACCTTGATGCTCCGATCTGCAAGAAAGCTGGTGATCTAATCGCACAATTTCTCGGGAAGCCCATAGGAAGGGAGCTTCGAAAGAAGCGCTTTGTGCCAAACCGGATCGAAGGCCTTCGTAAAGTCCGACTAACGGCCAATTCTCCCCCCTTGGACTCTACTGCCTCCGCCTATCTGTGAGTTAGGTAGACCAGAAGATCACCAGCTGACCGACCACTGCGAAAACCGTGTTGGCGGTCACTAATCAGCTGGTGATCCTCAAGGTACCTCATGAGCTGGCAGTTTACAATGGACTCCATTGTTTTGGAGAACAAGGAGGTGATGGCGACAGGCCGGTAGTGGGACGGGTCTGAGCGGTCGCCTTTTTTAGGGATCGGGTGGACGAAAGCCGTCTTCCATGATTTTGGGACTACGCCTAGGGAGTAGGAGTATCGGGAAAGACGCGTCAAAACCGATGCCAACTCTGGAGCACACGTCCTCAGCACAATTGGGGGGATTCCGTCAGGCCCACTCGACTTGTGGATGTTCATGGAGAGGAGTACTTTGAGAACCGAGTGTTGTGTGAACTGCACTTCCGGCATCACTCACACCGCGGGATGGTCGGCGGCGTACTCTTCCCGTCATGGAGATGCAAAGAAAGAGCCTAGAAGATCGGCTTTCTCCTTTGCGGCATGGGCCAGTGAGTCGTCCTCCCTGTGCAGAGATGGAAGAGATGGCTGACAGAAATGCCCCTGGACAGCCTTGGTGGGAGACCAGAATGCACGGGTTTCAGAAGGAAGGCGAACTAGTTTCTCGCCAATTCTGCCTATGTGCTCTTTGCCTTGGCAATGACTCTTTTGAAGGACCTAGAGGCGGAATTATACTCCTGTTTTAGAGCGCTGGTGTTAACATCCCGGGTCACTGATGCGTCAGCCCAGGCGTGGTAGCACTCCTGCTTATAGCATGATGCTATTTTACGGGAGCGACCAAACCATGGCTGAGATTTGCCACCAATGGGCACCACAGAGGAAGAAATAAAAAGATCCATACCCTGAAGTACCACATCAGCGACAGAATCCGCAACAACGTTGGGATCGTCCGGCGAGAAGAAAACCCGCCCCAACGGTAGGATGAAAAAGAAAGACCGCATTCCATCCCAATCGGCTGACCTATAGTGCCAAACATGGTGGCAGCCTTCAGAATGCAACTGCGATTTTAGCGTGAGTGGCACCACACTCCGGACAAGACAATGATCCAGGTGCCTAAAGGGGCGTCGACAAAAATCTGATATCCGTCCGGGTGAGAGGTAAGCAGAAGGTCCAACAGGGAAGGTGCATGATCCTCCACATCTGGAATCCGCGTAGGCGAAGTAACCAGTTGTGTCAGACCATACGCCAAGGCAAAATCATGAACAGATCTCCCCGCATGATTGGTTAAACGTGAACCAAGGCATTCGACGTGATGGGCGTTAAAATCGCCGAGAATCACGATCTCTGCGGAGGGTATCTGCTGTAGCAACGAATCTGTAGTCATTTGGACGTGGTCGAAGAGTCGGTCTGTTTCGGCATTACCGCTATGGGACCTATAGAGGCACCCGTAGACGCGCGGATGGTCATAGCTGTCTATGCGTAGCCAAAGGATGGACAGGTCCGAACCTTCAAGTCTGCCGAGGCGTCGAGAACAGATATCCTCTCTGACGTAAACGCAAACTCCAGCCCAAGGCACGAAGGAGTGTTCCAGTTTGTACCCCGGGTAGGAGAGATACGAGACATCAGCCGTAAGAGGACACCTGCGTCTCGGTCAGAAAGAGCAGAGCCGGCCTCACCGTCTGGAGATGGTGGTGGATGGTGTTTAGGTTAGAGTGAAGTCCCCTGATATTGCAGAAATTCACGGACAGCGTGGCAGGTGTCGCCTTGGTCTTATTGCTCCGTTTGCCCTGAGCAGTTGTAGTCTTGAGCAGAATTTTGCCCCCCTACCCCCCCGCCCCTCCCCCCAGAATACACGGGACAGCCTGAGCACTCACGCTCAGAAGTGGAGAAACATGGTCGTGGATACTCAGCGAGGGATACTCCAGGGGTGCTGGTACCCTCCTGGGGTAGTCTATCATCATTTAATTCCGTTATCATGTTGATGGGGGGGGGGGCGGAATCTGGGCCTCCGGCCACCTGCACTCACCAGACGAAACGCGGAAGCAGAGCTTCCACTTCACGCCGGTATTCTGTGAGGTCGTTGTACCACCCCGGTTTGAGCCGGCCCATACGTGCAACAGCAAAGCTGTCGCGTGGCTCTACCACTGTGTTTATTTAATTTTTATTACAATGTAAACAACGATTATATATATATATATATATATATATATATATATATATATATATATATATATATATATATATATATATATATATATATATATGCAAACACTCACGCCTGTCACCCAGAGGGGTAGGCAGAGACTACAGACTTCCATTTGGCACGATCCTGACACACCTCTCTCGCCACCTTCACATCCATACACCTACGCATACATGCTCGTCGGTTAAGGGTACTTCTAATTTGGCCCGTTTTCAATAAATCGCCAATTCTGCTTCTGACTCTGCCATTCACTTCTGCAACATAAATTTTCTTTGTCACTCTTTTCTCATTCATTCTTTCCAGATGACCAAACCACTTGCTATTTTATTACGCTATAAGCAATGACACTATTTTCTATTTGTTTTTAACATCATTGTCTGTAAGTAATAAGATCTTGTGAGCCGTGGTAGCTCAGACGGTTAACGTTCGCTGTAAATTTCACAATACGCGAGCAAACCGGGTTCGATCCCCGCCGGCACCAATGAAATTGTTAATTGCAATTTTAAGTGCTGATTTACCACGTGCTCGCCGGTGATGGAAAACATCGTGAGGAAACCTGCATGTCTGAGAAATAAGAAAAAATATTTCTAAGACATGTGAAGTTCGCCAATACGCATTGGGGCAGCGCAGCGGGCTATTCCATGCCCTAAAACAGAAATGAGAGGAGGCCTGAGCCCAGCAGTGGGACGTATATAGGCTGTAACTTTACTTTTTACTTTTAATAAGACTTTTAACAAATAAATCAATTTAAAATCAATATACATATTAATTTGACTTAAAAAGTAAGCACACACACTCGTTCTGTTTCATTCATAGAATTCATAATTTGCGTTTTATAAATCTACCCTACAGGCATAGTAAAAACAGAATAGTAGGCTATCTTCTAAGAAATTTACCGAACGAAGCTAATATGTGTGTGTGCCTAGCACGTGACAGAACGGACTTGTACGCACGAGCCATAGCACGCACACAATGACGCTTGCTAAGTTTGAAAGCTCGGGCAGAGTTGGGGACTCCCACCGCCGCGCTACGCAATTACTTTTGTTGTGTGACTTGCAATGCAACACAGGTGGTGTTGACTCTTAACAAAATTTTGCTAGTAGTATTTTTTTCGATTTTGTTTTCTCTTTTTGTAAAACAAATTAATATATTCGTTTGTTTAAGTATTATCGTCTTTTTATAAATAGGTTATATTACTATATCTATACACAGATACGTAGGTACCTCATAAGAACATTAATTATCATATCACATCAAATGAAATTATTTTTAAACATTGAATCCTAGCTAACACCATAAGCTCAGTGTTAATTTGCTCGCGTGTGTGTTAATTTTAGTTATTTGGTATTTGTTGTAATGTAAAGCTGGATTTTTTTGACAAATATTGATTATTTTAGATAAAACTAAAGAAATGATTAAAAATATGATGCATAGGTGCGTACGGATATGTATATGTTTGTAAATATTATAACTACTTATAAAACTAAATGAGACTTAGCTGTTAAACAAAAAGACAGTGAAAACCCTACAATAGTAGTTCTAATAAACTATTCTATTTTTACTATGCTGCAGGTTATTTAATTACATATACAATATACGTACTCAATATATAATTACAAAATATACATATTAAGTTTAATGAAGAATTTATGGATTTACAGATAATCGTATCAAAATCTATATATGATATAGATTTCACATATCGCGTTATTACTAGTAGGAGCTACTAATAATGATCATTGTTTGCTAAAGAAAAACCACGTAGCAATATTTATTAAGAACTTTTGAAAATTGAATTACACAAATTTAGTAACGCTGTGAGTTAATTAATTATAATGATATTCATCAAAAGTTAATTCACCATCTTCAAAGATCGTGTGGTGGTGTAAGAATATCTACTATCCTTCATCATGCCGTAGGTATCATAAGAGCCAACAAGAGAAAACTTAGTAGGAGATGGGCAGCAGCATTTTCTGCTGCATCTTTGCGTCAATCTATCGTAGAGGCCCATTTTTAGCACTGGACTTTATAGACTGTGATAGATTATATCTTCAAAGAAAGCCCCTTTGCTTATTGCAATCAGGTACTCAAGGCTTGGACTCAGTCCTCGAATCATTTTCGGCTATTCAAGTTGTTGCTATAGCTCTTTATTGCCATGGTTTTAATAGATTCAAAACGAATTAATTTAAGCTAGGAAAAAGTCAAGACCTTGTGTGCAAATTCTTGTGGTTGTAGGCAAAATCCTGATGTATGGTGCGAAATTCTTTAGTATTCCTTTTAGTCGTTATGGCTTTAGCAGGTATTCTCGCATTAATGCTCCAGGACGCCTACTTAATATTCTTTATTCGCCTTTTGTTCTTCTAAAATGTATTTATTAATAGTGCGCCACAACTAGCTAACCGAAAGAGTCAGTATCTGTATTCTGTCAATACTTGACAACTATCCTATCTGATTATTAGTGGTGATGATCAGGTATAGATCAGGTATAGAGGTCAGGGATAGTAGTCCGAAGCCCGATTATGACAAATCGCACTAATTTAGCTCCAAAAAGCAACTCTTTCCTTGAAGACACTCACATTGTTAAAAGATTGAAAGGCAGATATTGGCAACTATAGGTACGCATGACAAACAACAAAGCATGAAATATGATGATGATTTAAATAGTCTGCTAACTTGAGAATTAAACCAGTTTTAATTAATATATTTTTTATTATAAATAAAAAAGGTTCCAAAAATAAATAGCCAGTTATATTGCAATGTTAAAGAGATGGCTTAAAAAGTTTACTTCATTTATTTAAGATTTTTTCTTATGATCTTTTAATTAAAAAAATATACATTTCATCCGAATTTCTACGTACCCTTTTGTGATGTGTGAGAAAATGCAATCTTTTCCTGGTCGTCGTAGACGTGAGCTTAACTGCGACGTTTTCTACCGATCTTGATCCTTGTTTTATCGCCTGAAAAAATATATAGAGAAATGAAATTATATATGTTAATGTTTTATATTCCCTTCTTATCCTGCAAATTATCTTTATATTTTATTTTAATTTTAGGAGTAATACTGACAAATTAGTACCAGTCCACATGATTTTAAATTAGTGCTGTGGCCTAAAGACACTTTATATCTAACATGAATTAGGACACATAATGCAATTATGTTGAGGACTTACATGAATTAATATCTTCTAACCAATAAAAAGGATCTTCAGTTCTCTACTATCACCACACGAGCTCTCACTATACGAAACAAAGCAGTATTTTGCTGCAATTTTTCGCTGTCATTTCGTGGGAACGTGCTTGACCCGACCATTTGGTGCTTCAGCCATAATGCAACTACAACGTGGCTTTACCATGTGGCTTATCTTTACGGCTTAAAAGCGCGATGACGCTTTTAAGCCGTAAAGATGTGCAAGAACAAGTGTGCCTTTGTGTAGTGGTGCCGTCAAACAATTCACTACTCTATATACTATATATAGTTTCTTATTAGGAGTTGTTATTAGGAAGTGGGTGATCCTTCCTAATAACAACTCCAAATAAGAAACTTGTAACTGCAAACCCGTCTGCCAAGCGTGGTAGCTGTAGTAAATATCGTCCTTATGAGGCATTCTGTGGGGAGCCCCACTACGTCCAGAAATGGACTTTGATAGTCTATTATTAATGAATCAATGAAAGAATAAAAAACAGAATTATTATTTTTATGGCCTTTGCAGAATTATGCTGAGTCAGTCTGTATTATAGTTTATTCAAATAATCTTTATCCTTATCAGCAATAACACAGCGTAACGCTCTACTCATTATTTGTAGCGCAGTTACAGTTCGCCAATACCATAGCAATAATAATCACAAAACCAACATAGATTAAGTATTCACACCAATCCGTGTAGCGGCGGTGTAAAAATATCCACTATTCCGTATCGTCCATCGGTGTCGTAAGAAGCGACGGAGGGAAACTGAAGCAGGAGGGCGGGGAGAGAGGGAGGGGAAACTGGGCAGTAGCAACTTCCTAATAATAACTCAAAACTAATATCTGCTGGATGATCCGATCTGATGGATCGTTATTTCATGATGTTATATGTGATATAGCCACACTGCAGCTATATTGTGGTTGTAGCATGAATGGGTCGGCTTGACCGGGGAAGGGCCACGCTCTCACAGAATACCAGTGTAAAATAGCAGCTTAACGCTGCTGTGTTTCGTGTGGTAAGTGTGGAGATCCGGAGGCCATTTTTTACTGGAAACGAGGCATTCCATCTTAGTCCTTATGGATGAGAGCGCATTTGTGTTTTGATTCTTAATCGAGTAAATGTAGATATGGACTGTGTGCTCGTTTGTCACCTTTATACTATAAAAATATTTTTAAATCTATCTAAGTTCTTTATGCAGAGCTTAAAATAATAAATTGGTTTTATATTTCTGCAATACATGATTTAATTATACAGATTTTTAATTTTCTGGAAGAATTCCGAAACACATCATGTATGATACACCCACAATATATTGGCATCTCATAGCATGTGACGTATCGGAGCAATTACTTTCTTACTAACTCGAGTTACACTCACGTATCTGAGAAATTATTGAGGCAATTATTTACAAAATTCTCAGAGAAATACGGAATGTTTCAAACTTCGGCAGTGTTAGCGTCAATTTGCAGGACTTATAGGTATAAAACAATTATTTCAGTTTTCTACCCCAGAATTAAACCAATGCGTCGTTACAATTTAATAATATCTACTACACCATATCGTCCCGTGGGTGTCGTAAGAGATAATAGAGGAAATCAGCTCAGGAGATGGGCAGAAACGTTTTTCTAGTAACGACCAATAATAAAAAACCGCAGTTGCCAAACCGCTTGCCAACCGTGGCAACTATGCTAAAAAATATTAAGCAGGTTCAATAGGCTGAGTCGGTAACGGTAACGGTCAACTAAAATAACAAAATGCCAAATCCAGCATTGCTGGCTTTCTCTTCATCCAGCGAAAAGCGATCCGAATATTCCATCTCCAAAATCTTCCATAACAGTTCGATTCACAGGTGCTGCGAATAGATTTTGCATTTCAGGAGGTTTACATTGAGGAATGCTCAAAGAAATTGTATGGAATAGTTTCAGTCTCCATATCACAACAATCGAACATCGCGACAACGCTCACGATACCATCCACACCATCTGGATGCTTGGTGATCCACCACTGCAGTTTGCTAGGAGTTTTCTTCCTTGCACGACTTCTATGTGGAATCCGCTTCAATCGGTAATTTTTCCGGACCGATACGGCTCAAGGACCTTCAAGAAACGAGCTTACTCCTTTACTAAAATGTCGGCTATGCACTTGCAATTTCCTTGGTGTTGCAGTTGACACGTGACAGAGACAAACGTAATAGGAAATGGGCAGAAGCGTCTTCGTAATTTCTTCGTTCTTCATTTAGAAAATTAAATAAATGCGGTTGCTAACCCGCATATCAAGAGTTGCAACTATCGCTAATATGGGGATATTTATTATGACGCAATTTGTGGATAGGCCTAAGTTCGGCTGAGGACTTTGTTGGGCTATAATGATGAAAATTATAAATGTACAGGCACATTTGTAAATATTGCCCCTCTTGCATTTTACAAAAGCTCAGCAGTGGACTCATTGCAGGTTGGTGGTATTTCTCAAGAACTTAAAACAGTCTCGCGTCTGGCGTTAAGCGAGTAGCACGCGTTCACACGCATCGCTAAGTGTTGACGTACGCTGCTTGTTATTGCTTACTCACGCGGGTAGGTAGGGCCGCGCGGCCTGCTTACGCGCAAGCTTACTCAGTGGTACTCACGGGTATACGCAAAATGACGGACGAGAATGAAGAATTTAACATTAATATTATGTATAGCGAAGACGATATAGCAGAATTAGAAGTAGAAGAGCGGGATAGTATTGGTAAAAATACGCCTAGGATTATTAAAAGAATCAGAGAAACGGGGGAGAGTGATGATGAGTGGAAGATTGTGAAGGGAAAAGGGAAGAAAAAACGACTGCAAGAGGATGAGAACTTAAGTACAGAAACAGATATCGAGGTATACATTGCATGCAATGAAAAGCTGCCCAAGCAATTTGCTTTGGCACGGTTATTCAAAGAAAATGGAATCACTGATATAATTAGAGTGAAATACTTAAACCCATTTAAAGTAAGGTTGCAATTTTCGATTGAGGGAAACGTTCAAAAATTAAGTACCTGTGCGACATTCATTTCTATGGGATGGAGAATTCAAAAGGCAATGGAGGTAAACTACTCTTACGGAATTATAAGAGACGTGGAGTTAGAAATGTCTGAAGAAGAAATTATGAAAAATATATCATGCCCAGATTCTACAGAATTAATATCCGTTAAAAGGCTTAAGCGACGAAGTTACACGAAACAAGAAGGGTGGTGTCCAAGTGAAACCATACGGCTTTGTTTTAAAGCGTCCTCTCTACCTTCATACGAATATATTTTCGATATGAAAATAACTGTTCAGCCATATGTTTATCCCGTTTCACAATGCTCACAATGTTGGAAGTTGGGTCACATTCGCAAGTTATGTCCATTTAAGAAAACAATATGCCCGAAATGTGGGGGAGAATATGAGAATTGTGACACTAAAACATTCAAATGAGTCAATTGTTCTGGAAGTCACATGGCTTTAGCTAGGACTTGCCCTGCTTACCTCAAAGAAAAAAGCTTGCAAGAACTTATGGCTGAGTTTAATTGCACATACAGAAGGGCTTTAAAAATCTATGTTGCGCCAACACCACATAGACAAATGGACCTAAAATTTACAGAACAAGATACCATCCAGCAGGAGTGTAATTATAACACACTGAAGAGGGAAGCGGCTAAAGTCCAAAATGTTCCTACTTTTGCAGAAGTGACGGCCAATAGCATATTGCATAACGTAGACAATATTAGCCAATGTGAAAGTAAGACATCGTCGCCCCGCCAGCGCCAAATAAAAAAGGAGAAAAGAAGTACAGAGCATGACACGTCATTATAAAGTAATAGATTTGAACCTAGTACTAGCTATAGTGAGGCAAATAACAACGAATTTTCTAATAAAATATCTTTCAGTGAGCTACTTATGAGGTTAAAGGAAGTAATTTTTTTTAATAATTTTAGTTTGCAAGAGAAAGTTTACAAAGTGATAAAGTTATGTGTTGAGTGGTTAATTTTGATAACTGTGGACAATATCTCGGAATGGCCAATGTTGAAAACCGTTTTAAACTTATTTAATGGATGAACACCTTAACTGTAAAATAGTAAATCTTAATATCTTACAGTGGAATGCTCAAAGTGTTAAGCCTAAACTAATGTCCTTAGAGCCTTTATGAACTATGGAAAAAATACATATCGTAGCCTTAAGCGAAACTTGGTTAAACTCTGAAAGTTATATTAAAATCAAAGATTATAATATTTACCGTAATGATTGAGCTGACTCTTATGAGGGTGTTGCTGTTTTAGTGCACAAATCTCTTAAAACGGTTAGGGGGCATTTACAACTAAGTAATGATGGCATAGAAGCTATTTATATAAAAATTTTTAACTGTCAGGATTTAGAGAATATCGTTTCTATCTATTGTCCATAGTCAGTGCGTACTTGCCAAAGACATTGGGATGAATTATTTTCTACATTTAGTTGTAAAACCGTAATCATTGGGGACTTCAACGCTCACCACTCAAGCTGGTCCTACAAGACTGATAAAAGGGGTTCACAAATATTTGACGCGCTTTTAGATACTAACTTTGATATATTAAATAATGGAGAAAGCACTCGAATTAGATTCGTAAATAGAGTCTTACAAGCGTCATCTCCCGATCTATCACTTATGACATCGGATATCGTCCATAAATTTAATTGGAGGGTACTTCGAGAAACTTTAGGTAGTGATCATCTTATGATTAAAATATCAGATTTATGTCAAAAACGGTTAGAGTGTGATCTTAAAAGGAATTTTAAAAAAGCAAACTGGGACGGTTATAAGAGTACTCTTGAAACACTTTTTGATCAGTTCCCAATACACACAACCGACCTTCAAAAATGTTACAATACATTTTTGAAATATTTAAATTTAGCAGCTGACATTGATATCCCTTTTATAAAAATAAATCAAAACCCAGAGTCTAAATTTGTACCGAAGTCTTACTGGGACGTAGAATTATCGAAGTCGGTAGCTATTCGTAGACAAGCACTGGCTAGGTTTAGACGTAACTCAACACCTCAGAATTTATCTATACTCCAAGAAAAAATTAGAGACACACAGAGGTTAATTCGTCAGGCTAAATTACGTAATTGGCAGAGGGTTTGTGATTCCGTAAATGAAAAAACAACCACTAGGTATATGTGGAATAAGATGAGATGGATGAAAGGTTTTAGGTCACATAATACCCACCATATAGACAAAGAAAAAGCAGAAATACTTCTTCGCATTCTAACGACAGATTTTGTTTCACCGGAACAGGCTAGTTTCAGTTCTAGTAACATGTTACTAGAGGAAGAGGTCTCGATTCAGGAGCTTGACACATGTATTAAATTAAAGGATACATCTCCTGGATACGATGGCATAGCATATTCAATGTTGAAACACCTTCCGTTTAAGGGCAAATGCATTTTAATCAAACTGTATAATGCTTTTCTTACCAATAGTTTCGTACCATCACAATGGCGAGATACTGATATTATAGCAATCCCAAAGCCTGGAAGAGACATTAATGATGTATCGTCCTTGCGGCCAATATCACTTATGTCTTGCTTATGCAAAATGTTTCATTCAATTATTAAAGGGAGACTAGAATGGTTTCTGGAAAAAAACAAAGTCTTTTCTTCTAATACGTTCGGTTTTAGGAGAAGCCGATCCTGCTTAGATAGTCTTAGTAGTTTGGTATCAAGGATACAAATAGGGTTTTCAGAGAATCAGTCCACGATAGGATGTTTCTTAGATTTAGACAATGCGTATAATAATGTTGACATAAATACATTACTGTACACTTTAGATCAACTAAATATAGGGAAAAAAATTTTCAATATCTTAGTAGTTTCCTTAATGAACGACATCTCAAAATGTATGTGGATAACGTGTTTATCAGTAGATTTACGGGGCAAGGGCTAGCCCAAGGAGATCCATTATCTCCTCTTTTGTTTAATATAGCTACTCTTAATGTATGTAAAAGCGTCAAGAATGTTTATATCTCTCAATATGCGGATGATTTTGTTATATATAAAAATTGCGATAGTATCAGTAACGGAGTTATTGATATACAGTTAGCTCTGAATACTCTTACTAGTTTATTTTTTACGTTAGGCCTAGAAATATCTTCATCCGAAAGTAAAGTATGCATATTTAAGAATGGACGCGTAAGGGAAAGCATAAATATAACGGTTAACAAAAGAAGCCTTAAAATCGTTGAAAGCGTTAAATATTTAGGGTTATGGTTAGATCGATCTCTTCGATGGAACAAGCACATAAATGAAATAAAAGAGAAGGCCCTTAAGTTCGTAAATATTTTGAAAGTTTTAATAGGACCAGGTTGGGGAGTACACCCAGTTCAGCTACGTCGCTTATATATAGCTATTATACGTAGTAGATTGGATTATGCCTGTTTTTTATTTGATAATAGCCATAAAACACATTTAATAAAACAAGATGTAATACAAAATCAGTGTATGCGGTTAATTGGTGGGTTTGTCAAGAGCACTCCTATCCATGTAATGGAATCGGAACTGCTTTTACAGCCATTATTTATTCCGAGAAGATGTTTAGCTGGTAAATTTTGGTTAAAGTGTAGGTCTATTGATGAAAATATTGTGACAAATTTATTATGTATTCTTGATGAACTTAAAGAAAGCTTTTATTGGCGGCGTAGAAAAACCCCACTGCTAGCTACAATCTATAGATTATTTAAAGAAACTCGTATGTTTTCAAGTCCTCACTTAGAAATGTTTTCACTCAATTCGTCAATTATCAAGTTGGGTTTGTCCGATTCAATAATCCCTCAAATAGAATTTGTAAATGCACCTAAACATAAATACAATCCCCATTACCTACGAATTTTATTTCATAAATATTTAGCTGAAAACTTTACAAATTATTATAAAGTATATACTGATGGCTCTAAGGATAAAGAAGGAACGGGTGCTGCATTTTTAGACATTCAAACCAAAGAATATGTTAAGTTCTGCTTAGGTAAGGAAATTTCAGTTATGCATGCGGAACTCATTGCAATTGCAGAAGCCTTATCTTATATCAAGTCACTTAAATATGATAAATTGTTGATATTAACAGATTCTCGCAGTGCTGAAGGACATTTAAAGAAATGTACTTCATTGTCTCGCGGTTTTCCGTTGGCTTACGACATATTAAGTAATATTGTAACGTTAAAATCCAACAACAAAAGCATTGTCTTACAATGGGTGCCTTCCCATATTGGCTTAGAGGGAAATGAGGTAGTAGACGTTCTTTCTAAAGAGGCGATAAGTGATGGGGAGAATACCGACTGTGTACCTTACTACTCTGAACTTCTATCTAAAGTTCGTGAAAACTGTACAGAAAAGTGGTCCGAATACTTTGATGAAAGGTCACTGTCAAAAGGTATTTGGTACAAGACGGTACAACCGCATCTTTCCCGCTTGCTTTGGTTTGAAGGATGCAATATGGGAAGGCAAGAAATCATTACAGCAATGAGGCTTCGTTCCGGACATGTACCATTAAACAAATTTGCGTTTGTAATGAAAAAAGTAAATTCACCAAATTGTGACAAATGTGGAGTTGTGGAAGATGTTATTCATATTATGATGGAATGTGAACGGAACGAAGCATATAGAAAGCAATTGGGTTTTGACAAAAATAGTGTTGGACTATGTAATAGTATCCTAGCTGTTCCATTGTCGGATAAAGCTAGGGAACTTTATAAACTTGTATTACTGGGTATTAAGAATAGGTAATCTTTTGTTTAAGTTTGATTTATCATTGTCTGATTATGTGTTTGGTTGTGTACCTATGAGGGTGACTTGATCTAATAGATCTAACCCTCTAAATAAAGATTAAAAAAAAGAACTTAGAACAAGAAATAATGAAGATATGTACATATCATCATGGTTTAAGCAATAATTTATTTAAGAATTCTATATTTAATACATACACAGAAAATTCATTAATGTAATTACTCAAAGAGTTCTATAAAGTGGGTAGAGTTGAGTAAAAAGTTTTACTCCTCATAAATTAATAACCAAATTTTGCTGTTTAAATTGAAGAAGCTTTTGTTTCTGAATTGAAAGATTATTATGAAACTTAAGGTTTTTATACTTACAACTTAATGTTTAATCGTTTATATGGGTTTCAGTTTAAAACTATATACATTACGTAAATATATATTGTAGTACTATTTTACTTTTTTGTACCTATATAAAAGTAAAAAATATTTTGTCTCAGTGCAGAAAAACAAATTGATTATGCACTGGAATTTAGCAAATATAAGAAACTTTAACGGATCTCGTCCTCTTTCTTCAGACTTGCACCTGTTTATTACACGCCTAGTTGTTTCTAGTATTATACATACACTTATTAAGCTATGCTCAGTTGTATACATTTTCCTGGTATTTAACATTGTAAGATAGCAAAAGAAAGCTGCTATGTTTCGTATGGTGTATTTAGAAAACTGGCGATCCTATTTACTGGAAACGAGGCACTCCGTATTAGTCCTCAGGGGTGACAATACACCTGCTTTTTGATTCTAAATTGAGAATAAATGTAGATGTCTATTGACCACAGCATCCACTTACCATTGGGTGGGCTGTGTGCTAGTTGGTCATTTTTATTCTATAAAAAATTCTATGGCGGCTATCTATACCTATATACATTGATTTTCTTCTAAAACTATATCTGGTGTTTAGAATCATCTAATTGCCAAATTTACCAGCTTTTACAATAAATTTACCATTTTGTATTAAAAAATGTATATTTCTCCATAATACTAAGCAACACTCATTACATACCTATTCATTCATAAATGTAAAAAGTCCCCGGAAGGCCCCAATGTTCATACGAAAACAGAAAAGAAAAACAGCTTAAATCGATTTTGTTTTTTAGTCATAAATAAAATCCCCAAGTAACAATTAACTTACTTTACGTAGTACTATACGTTACTTATGAAATAACTTTAATTCCAGAACCATACGGATAGGGACAATGTACTTTACCGTTAGCGTTACAGGCTATTAAAGTCCACAGCTGAACATAGGCCTCCCCCCATATATTGCCTCATAGGGGGGATATTTGCCATAGTTGCCACGCTAGGCCAACGGATTGGAACCGCAGTTTATTTTTTATTTTTAGTCGTTATTAGGAAGAATCTGCCGCAACACTCAACTCCTGATTTGATTCGCTCTGTCGCCTCTTACGACACCCATGGTACTTTAAAATCCAATAAAAACTTAAAAATTTATTCCGTGGTAACTCAGGCGATATGCGCTTGCCTTAAAATATTATAATACAAAGACAGCCAGTACCAAATTATGTTGTCAGTTATAGTTTTAAATGCCAAATTACCACGTACTTGGAAGTGGAGACTACCGTGAGGTAACCAGCATATTATCTAGCATATTATAACATGCGAAGTCTGTTAAAACGCTTTGAGGCCTCTGCACTCTTGATCAGAATCATTATTTGTCATTCTATCACAGTTTGTACTAAGTATTGTACGGTATAAAAAGTTACATTCATGATATTTATAGTCTGGGCCGCTAGCCGCACGCCTCCTCTCATTTCTGGTAGGATTGTAGGGCAAGGAAATGTCTGTTATAACAATGCGTGTTCGATTTACGTAACATTGAAATTCTTAGAAATATTTTATTTAATATCCGATAACATTCAGGTTTCCTAACGATTTTTTCCCTTTCCACAGAGTAAATTAGCACTGAAAACTGCAACTTACAATTTCATTGGTGCCGACGAGGATAAACCCGAGTTATTCCAGCCCCTGAGCTATTATAATTTATACGGTTTAGTATTAAAAACTGCAATGTTAGCCCGCTTTCATCTATGACTGCTTCATCACCATTCGCCAGGCGCAATCGCAGTTAATACCATAAATATCAAGAACAACTCAATATTCAAGAACAATTTGTATACAATATAGGTATGAATAAGAATCATTAACCTCTACAATTTCACATTAATCTTCAAAGGTGATTTGATCCCACATTTAATTAAGTGGAATATAGAAACAGGCAATAAAATCCGCACAGAAAAATAATATAGTGATATTGCAACGTATTAAAAAGCCATATAAGTAGGCACTTATTTAACTTATAATATGTGTATAATATATAATATTATATGCTCGTTTATCTACTATTTATGCACACTTCTATTTACGGATCTCCTTCACCAAAGCATAGAATAAATAATATTGTTACGAGCTTGAGGTTCGTGACAATAAAAATTGCCGATAGAATTACCTAAATTAACACTTTAATTTATTTTACACAAATTAAAGTTAAAAACACTAATAATTAAACACACTAATTCACTTAATTCCGCTCCGAAGCTTCGCTTGTGTCGCCGAGTTCAACTCTGCCCCGATCGCATCTTGCAGCGCCTATTTATTTAAATTAGCAAAGAAATATCCTATTGAACATTCTATAATATTATATAGAAATATAATATTATAGAATGTTCAAGTAAACACGCGCAAGGTACCGAGCGTTCGAGTTTCAACTAGGCGCTGTCGGTTGAGAGATTTGTGATGTCATTCTCTGCAAAGCTCCCCTCGCTCTCGTTCCCGACACTAGATGGCGCTAGTTGTGTCGTCGACTTGAGCGCGTAACAATATGTAATACTACGTTGCCAAGGTTTGCCTGGAAGAGATTACTGTTAAGCGATGAGACCACCTAATTGTACACAAATTTATAAATTAAGGTTGGTGTGTTATTATAATATGTTATGTACAATAAAGGGTATAAATAAATAAATTAATACCTTGTGAAATGGTAAGTAAAATAAGTAAGGTACCTATTCTGACTAATAAAATAAACATATTTTTGCTACTGTGCGAATTCTGTGCCTAACTCAAACAACTTGCAAGGTCACTCTTCGCGAATTGCGATTTAATAAATCGCTCGGAAGAAATAGGTAGGTAGTGTAATAAACAAAGAAACCAGAAATACGATTCCTAAATAAAATGTAATTGTATTCTAATTAGTTAAATTTTTTTTTTTTTTTTTTTTTTATAGTATCGGGTGATAAACGAGCACACAGTCCACCTGATGGTAAGTGGTTGCTGTGGCCCATAGACATCTACATCTATCCTTGATCAAGAATCAAAATTCAGATGCGTTGTCACCCGTGAGGACTAAGATAGAATGCCTCGTTTCCCGTAAAAAAGGTCTCCGGTTCTCTACACTCACCATACGAAACACAGCAGCATTAAGGTACTATTTTACGCTGGTATTCTGTGAGAGCGTGGTCCTTCCCCGGTCGAGCCGACCCATTCGTGCTACAACTATACTACTAATATAACTGCAGCATGGCTCTACCACATCAAATCTTGTAAACAAAGTTTTGATTTCAGTGCTTTGTGTTATTATAACTTAGTTATTATAACTTCACTGTCTACTTACCTACTTAGACAGTGAAGTAAATTCCAACTAAGTTTTGAAATAAAGTACTTGGGTACTACTTCTGTATTTAAATTATTACTTAATTATTTTTGCTATAACTATTTATTTAACAAAAAATGAAATAAATGTAACTTTTATTATTCTTAGGTAACATAAAAAATAATATATCTGAATCCTTTTGTTTGCTCATTAAGCATTCTTCCACGCAACAATTACAGAAGGTTCGAAGTTTTGCCATTATAATTTATCAAAAAGATGGGTAATATATTATTTTTAAATCACATAAAATATTTTGAACTATTTTATACTACAATTAAAAATAATAAACACTAAACAAAAGTTACAACAAGTGTTTACAAAAACTATTTACCTAAGTAAACAGCATTAAAATTCATCAATCGTCTATAACGCGTAGCCCAATTGCGTATTACACCGTCGGTGACTCGCGATTTTAGGTAATTATTTCATGCAGGTAGTAAGAGTGACAGAAGCCTGCTAAGAGGAACATAATAATGAGTCATTGCGTTTGATGTTGTCGACGTAAACAATAAATTGCTAGAGTTGCCAGAATGGGCAGTAATAAAAAAATAAAGAACTGATTTCATTTTTAGTAGTAGTTAGACTGTGGATAATAGAGGCCAAATTATTATTATATTTTATTTTTGAAGATGGTTTACACTTTTTCTTTGAAGTTTAATTGTTAGTATCTTTTTAGTGATTAATGGAATATCATATAATATGATATATGAAGGGAGGCCCTATGCCCAGCAGTGGGACGACGTATGTAGGCTGTAACTTTATTATTATAATAGGATAGCTTCTGAAGTTGTTGCTAAGGCATCATGCATAGAAGAATAAAGTCCTAACTTCAAAGGCTATTAAGTAGTATTTTTGTAGTTTTGAAGTCGATTTGTAGGTGCTTTTATTTCAAAAAATTGGTTACCCTGCAAGCCCTCTCTGGTACTTACCGCTAATTTCAATATCAAGGTGCTCCAAATTCCATCCGTCATGATATTTTTGAAAAATCACGTTTTTTTATCGAAATTGTACATTTCACTAAAAAATCAACCGATTTTGACACGATTTACGCCAAATAACGTAATTAATTCAGTTTATTAAGAAAAATTACTATAAAAAATAGATTTCACAATTTTTTTTAAGTTATTTTGAAGAAACACTTTTTCGGACAGGAAATTAAGGACAAGGAAATGTTTGCCGCGCTGACCCAATACGTGTTGACGAACATCACAACGGGTTGACAATCATCAGGTTTTCTCACGATATTTTACTTCACCAAAAAAGTAAAAAAGTTAAAGTTACAGCCCATAAACGTCCCACTGCTGGGCACAGGCCTCCTCTCATTTCAGAGAGGGTTTTGGGGCAAGGAAGTGTCTGTCGCGCTGCCCCAATGCGTGTTGGCGAACTTCACGTGTCTTCGATTATTTTTAAAATCTATCATTATAGTTACATTTCCAGCGCATGCTAAGATTTTATATATAATAGGTATAACTGAATAATATGTTAAGATTTAAGCGCTGTTAGAATTACTGAAATTGACTGATAGAATCAAAAATTTCTTAAAAATATAGTTTTTAAGAAGGATTTGGAGACAGTACTGTTTTTTCATTTTTTTAATAGTGGAATTATTATTAATTTTTTATGATTTTCACAATAACACTTTATAATACAGATGGCTCTTTCAATACCGAAATGTTATGAAAGAGCCAAAAAACACGGTATTAAAATTAAAATTTTATTGATTTTTCAATAACGTTTAAGGGGTTTTCGTACGCAATTACCTACTTTCATAAATAAGTAATAATTTTAGAAGGAAATATCACCATATTTTTCATTAAAAGTATGTTTTGTACTTCGTTTAGTAAATGGCTCTTTCGTGCTACTTCCCCCCAAATAAAATATTTCATTTTATTTTAGTAACATTTACTCTAACGCCGATTTAATCGTTTTATGATCTCTTTGTGCTTACACTTGTTTTTAAAATAACATACTTATATTACGTAGTTTATACTCAACATATTACTACATGATTTTGTAATACATTTAATTATATAATGTGACCTGTTATATAAATACGAACACGTATAACGTACACAACTACACTACTTATATATACTATACTATACTTTCTTACATTACTGTACTAACGTACAGTAATGTAAGAAATAGATGATTTTCTATTATATACGGCTTAAAAAAGTTACCTTTAGACGCTCCCTGATGTTTCGGTCACCGAAGCACTTAAATCACCCCTGATTTAAAAAATATTATTACGAGCTACATTAATCATTACGAAGTAGAGAAATTATGCCATTTATGTAAAAGTGAACTGGCGCATGAAGTAGCTGTACCTATCTAGACGATTGTTTGATTCGAAGAACACTTTGAGTATCCGAACCGAGAGCAGCAGATACCATGCACAGACTGCTGCTCAATTTTGTGGGACAGGCACAGGAAGAGGCGGACGTACGCTTGTACAGGATGCGCATATATGAAAAAAACTAGACGCCGTAGAATTAAAATCCGTAGTGTTCAATGAAGGATGGGCATAATGTTACACTATTCTATAAAAATACAAACCACCACATAGTCTAATTAATAGAAAATGGATGATGTGGCCCGTAGTTTCACATACAATGACTGGTTTCCACTAAAAAAGGTCTCCGGTTCTTTCCATTCACTGTACGAAACGCAACAGCATTATGCTGCTATTTCTCGCTGCTATTAGGTGAGACCACAGTCTTTCCAGGGTGGAGCCAACCCATTCGTATTTAAATCATAATATAGGTGCAGAATGACTCTACAATACATAAATCTTTCGTATACTGCGGTTATAAAAAATTAATTTTGCTGTACGATACGTTATTTTTCTGAAAGTGCGCTAAATTGTTTGAGATTCAACAGCAATTGTAATAAAGTATATTTCGAGCTACGTTTATTGAAATATCTTATGACAAATGCTATAACGTGCGACTGTAATCATATCGTCTAGATCGGTCGAAATGAATTATATGAAATAATACTACTAAAGATACTAAAGACGCCTTCACAATTAAACGGAATATTATCATAAAAAAGAAAAACAAAGTTTTCTACCTTGTCATAATTATATTTTTAATTCTAATGCTGCTTGAACATATTCACGTTTTTATTACATCATCATCATCATTACAGTCCTTCACAAGTCCATTTCTCACATATTTTCTTACATATTTCTTACATTACATTGTGTAAGAAAAAAGCAGATGCTTTCCCTAAGAAACGCCATAAAAATGGTCCTGAGCCACCTGCATTCATCATTTACTTATAAATAATTTACTACAGTACGAAATACGAATTCAAATACAAAAAGCTATTGGTAACCTCACGAAAATTTCGTCGGGAGAACTACTAAATCTAATTACGATAAAGTAAATTTGAAGTCTCCCTTTTTAATTAAATGGCTCACGCTTTTCAATTTCTAACAAATTTTCTTCAAATATTTGAATGTCAAATTTAGTAAAAAGAGCAAAATATGGTATGCTTAGTCATTATTTAAGGGAAAGTTCGAAGAAAATGAGGTCTTCATGTAAATCTCTGCTAGGTTTGTGTGTGAAAAACTAATAACGTACAACTTTGACATGCAGTCAATGATGACGGCTCCGTGGCGCAAAAGCTTAGCATTGAGTTTAGTATAGCATTCCCGCACGGAACAAGTATATAATAGTTTCTTTAAATAACAATAATGTCCTCAAGATCGAATTTCGGTCACGGAGGCCTGCCTCAACGGAGGCTAGCCATCAGCTCAGGACAGGATTACAGTACCCAAGCGTATGCGCAAGCACAGGTGCACTCTCTAGTCCCTCACTCGCATTACCCGATGGGACGGTAAACCGACACGACCGGAGAAAGATCAGGCGCAGGATTAACAGCTTTACGTGCTTTTCGAGGCACGGGGGTGAGCCACCGGCCACCGCCAACTTCCTGACTCCGGGCAGCTGCATCATATTTTTCATTACTGAGAATTTCTTGATAGAAAACCTCAATAATTGATTTTTTGCCCGACCCTGGATTCGAACTCAGGACCTCATTATCAGTAACCGCACTACTACAACCACTGGACCAACGAGCCAGTCATCCTTAAATAATTCCTTGTTAAATACTTCGAATAAATAAACAGTCGAATAAGTAAATAATAAATAAATATTTCTTTTTAGAAGAAAAGGCGAATTTTTCATTATAAAACGAAAATTTCATAGTTAAGCATATAAATCAATAAACACCGCTCAACGGTTAATAAATATTTGCTCCTTTCTATCGACTGCCTATTATTCAAGTATTTCAACATTTTTTTTTTACAAGAGTGCTTTATACTAAAATAATTATTATTAAAACTAAGACTTTTATTATTGAAAAATACAAAATTTGTGCGTTGGAGTTATGTTGATATAATTTTGATATTGATATTTAATTTAACAAACAATAGCTATTGTTACTTGAGAACCGTTCCAAACTTTTCAGTTTGGAATGAACTGTTTTCCTCGAAGACATTTCAACTCGTAGTTAACAACAACACAAATTAATTAATGCCTGACTCACTTATTCACTTTATTAATGTTTAATAGCATAACTGAGCAATCATCATTACCATCAAAGCCTCCCGCAGGTAATGCAACACAGCACGCTTCTGACTTATGAGTCACCTGCGTAGCGTGTATCAGAAGGTCGTGACTTACCTTTGATACCGGATAGACAGGATGCTACACATGACTGCACTCGTTAACATCGTCGTCCGTACATGCTAGAGGTGCGCGTGCGATGCTTCATCCCGTTCTGGCTTCCAAGCTATCCATCAGAACCAAACTAATAATATACAAGGTATACATAAGACCAAAGACAACCTACGCATTTGCCGACGCGAGGCACATCGTAAAGTCGCTGGCAGCCGATGCTGGTAGAGACAAGTCACTATGACAGCTTCAGGTGCGCCTCCCGGCGTTTCGCTGCGTCACGCGGCTTCGCGACAAACAAAGGCGGTGAACTGGATCTGCATGTGTGCACATGGGTTAACAAGCCAAAAACGTATGGCTGCTTGTTTTTTATGATAGTGTGACGGCCCTTTATTATTATTCATAATTATTTTTTGTAAAAAACCGCCAAAAATTATCTTCAAAGTAATATTTTAAATAATTAAAATACATTAATAAGCATAAAGTTAAAATAAATACATTTCAGACATTAGGCATTATAATAAATTAAAACCTTAATTTTTCCTTTCTAAATTAATTTTTTTAAAACTTTGTTAAAATATTCCAAATGTATTAAATTATAGAAATACAAGTCGAAAATATTATAGTAATAAAGTCAGATAACATTTATAAAATAATTGGAAAATTGGTCAAAAACTGCCTAAGTCATCGATAGAGACCTTCTATAATAATGCTTTAGTATCATATACCATACCATCAATCATAAGTCCCTAATACAGGACTGTATATTGTGCAACAGTACTATAAGTAGTCGGTCGAACGACTACCGCATATACATGTACACCCTTGGGGATGCGTCTCCGGCAGCTCTTTTATGTAAGCAATCTTTTCACGTACAGCCTCCTTGTATACATGAACACGCTGCTACTCTACACAAACACGCTCGATGACTTATATATATATATATATATATATATATATATATATATATATATATATATATATATATATATATATATATATATATATATATATAAATATATTATAATTTTATGCGATTACGGAACTTAAAAAGAGAAGATTAAGTATTTTCTTCCTTTAGATGTTAATTTTCTATTATATATGATTTTGTTAGTTACAAGTATGCAGGATGACAGATGTTTTTTTGACTGGTGTTGAATTGGTTGGTGGAGCATATATGTTGACCTCATGCGGGTAGTAGCTGGAGGGAGGATCTGAGGAGACTCTCAAGGCTGCGGCCGAAAGCCGTACAACGTGGCACCCCTTTCTATTGAGGTGAGTGGTAGACTCACGACACACTTTGTGGCGAGTAGCCGTGCTGATCATGCAGACAGTGGTGTTGCCATACACTTACATCACGTCTGCAGGAACGACGGTCCGGTGAACATAGGCCTCACACACACACACAGGCACACGGTGCAGGAAGGACGGGACGGTGGTGGCGCTCACAATGGTCTTTTTATGGCCAGTGTGCCTATTTGCCTAAACCGTGTGACCTACATTTACTGTGGCTGGATTTGATCGTATTCTGTATAGCGTTTATACGCATTAACATGCACGACTTCCGTCGATGTTTGTGCTTACGCACTACCAAGGGGCCGAGCCCTCTTTTACTGGTTCGCCAGTTATTTTGCTGTGGACTACAGTCCAATTCCCAACTTAACATCCCATTAGGGGGGAGCGTATAAGTTGCTTGGCGCTCACCGCACACAGCGTCTGTGGCAAACCGTTTTATCGGATATTTTTATATATTTACATATTGTGAACCTTTTCGAAGCGGGATGTGATAATTTATAAGAAATTAATAATGTAAATCTGATACAAGTGGAATAGGGAAGTTTTAATGTTTTTAACACTTATCGAGCCCTGTCTTCGTGAACGGGGTTCACTTAGCTTTTAAGGCACTACCAACGGCTTTCAATTGCTCGAGTGAATATTCATTCCAAAAGACAGCTTAAAGTACTAAGTTACTAAATAAACAACGTTAAATAAGGGTCCTAACTAATACGATCGTGCCATAAATATTACGAACGGCCTATTCTTAAACCTTAATAAAGATCAAAACATATTTATTTATTCTGGTCACATATAAAGAAATCATAATATATAAAAGGGTAAATAATATCATAATAATATATGATAATAAGAATGGGGGGTGGGGAGCGTAACAGCATTTTACGTGTTTAAGATTCACAAAATGTGTTGTCTGATTAAATTTTTTCCTTTGTTAGGTATACAACGAAAATTACTAATTTAATTCGTTCATTAGTCTTTCAAAAAAGCGTTCTTAAGTAAAGTAACTCGATATAATATCTCCATCGCACATGCGGGTAATGGGAAGCTAGAGCAATTTCGCAAATTAATTTCTTGCACAGCAGTGGTGGTGGCAAGTTAACAATATGATATATTGCTTGCTGTGTTACAGTGCAACATAAGTTTAAAGTTTGAAAGATCCTTAAACTATACGTATTGATCATGAGCTGTGGTAATGGTACTAAGTGTAATAGTAAGATATACTATATCATAGTAGGTCAAGTGTGTAAAATTTCGGGGTATTCTGACGTTAGGACACTACCTAGCTGAAAACTGAATTATAAAGTTCCATTCTTCAGTTTATATATTATGTATATTAACTTCAGGACGATAAAAATTGGTATTCCCTCTTTAACAAAATCTGCCCTATGGGGCAATCTATGGGCAAACCTAAGTTCATCAGTGAACTTAACAGGCTTGAATCATCATTAAAGCCCTTCACAAGTCCACTGCTGAACATAGGCCTCCCCCAAGTAATGCCACAAAGCACGGTACTGAGCCACCTGCATCCATCGACTTCCTGCATGTCTTACCAGGTTGTCCATCTAGTGGGGGGTCGCTCTACACTACGCCTACCGGTACGAGGCTGCCACTCGGAAACCTTTTTTCCCCAACGGTTGTCGGTTCTTCGAGCTATATAGAGGGCCCATTGACACCAGCTTATTAATCCGTTGGGATATGTTGGTCACTCTGGTTTTATTGCGCATATCCTCATTTCAGAGTCTATCACGCAGAGAAACTCCGAGCATAACCCTCTCCATAGCCCGCTGAGCGATCTTGAACATCCTCATACGGCCAGCAGTGAAGGATCAAGTTAAGTCATCACTGGGAACACGCACTGGTTGTACAATCTAGTTTTCAGAGTTTGAGAAAATGTGTGGTGATTTCCCGAACGCTACCCAGCCGAGTTGAATCCTTCGATTAACCTCTCGGTCGAAGTTGGACTTCCCTAGTTGGACCATTTGTCCCGGATAAACGTACTCGTCAACAACTTCGAGCATAGTGTTCCCAACAACTACCGGCATAGGTGTGACATGGACATTAAACATGATCTTTGTTTTGTCCATGTTCATTTTAAGACCTACCCGTTGGGAGACACCATTAAGGTCATTGAGCATAGTGCTTAGGTCCTCCAGTGATTCTGCCATAAGGACCATATCGTCGGTAAATTGAAGGTGAGTGATGTACTCACCATTGATGTTAATACCATATCCTTTCCAGTCCAATAGCTTGAAAACGTCTTCTAATGCAGCGGTGAAGAGTTTCGGGGATATAAAGTCACCCTGTCTTACGAACTGCAGTTTCGAGAGACTCAGGCTCAGAGGTTTCGAACTCTGGTTTTCTACTCTGGTAGCCATCGTAGCCCTACAGTACAAACACTTCAGCACCTCCTTATACCGACAGTCAACTTGGCATCACTGAAGGGACTGTAGTATCGCCCAAATTTCGACGGAATCTTTTTCATATTCCACATACGCCAGGCAAAGTGGCAGATTGTACTCTTTGGTCTTCTGTACAACCGCCGCAGGGTATGTATGTGGTCTATGGTACTGAAGGCTTTTAGGCTTGTTCGGAAGGCTGGAAGATATCGCATCTGCGCGCGAGACGATTCGTATTGACTCTCGAAAATAGCACGTAGACGCGGCTCAGATGGTAAATCGGTCTGTTAGTTCTTCAAGCGTTGTCGCCTTTCTTAAAGAACAAGACCTCCGCACTTCTGCTCCACGCCTCCGGAGTAGTGCCACCATGGAGGACGGAATTAAAGAGCTTCTGAAGGACTTCAAGTATCGGTATTCCACCCACTTTCAGAAGCTCCGCTGTAATTTCATCCTCGCCCGGGGACTTGCCGTTTTTAAAGCGCTTGAGAGTCATTCTAATCTCGCTCGGACTGACGTCCGGGATATCATCGGAATAGTGTCAGATAATACTTGCTCTTGGATCCACACTTGGTTACCATACTTGCGTGTGGCTCTGACGATGAGTTGTACAGCTGTCCATAGAACCTCTCAACCTCACTCAGTTTTCAGCTTTGACAGTTGGCTCTTACTGGCAGACAGATCTCTGCCAAAAACTTTGGAGCCCTGTTGCCGCTCGATCGCTTCTTCAATACGAGCAGTACTAAAGTTGCGTAAGTCTCGCCGCATGCATTTGGAGATCTGTCTGTTCAGTTGCATGTATGCTGTCAAATCTGTTGACGATTGCAGCCTCATCCCCCGTCTAACAGCCATGAGATTAAGAGTGTGATCGGAGAGTTTTTGTGTTCTTCTGCGGCGGATCTTGCAGAACTTAGCTCCGACCGCACAGACAGTTTCCACGAGCTTGTCATTCATATCGTCCACTGCACTGCAATCTTCTAGGCACTTAAAGCGGTTACGTAACTCGAGCTGAAAGTTTTCGGGATTCTGGATTAGAGCACGAGTGGGACGGAACGTTGACTTTATTAAACGAGATCTCTCCAACTTAACGTTTAGGTTGAGTGTGCCTCTAACCATTAAGTGATCGCTGCCAGTTTTCACCCTTACGATCACTGAGATATCACCGAACAGTTGGCGTCTGGTCGTCATAATGAAGTCAATCTCATTTTTTGTCGAACCATCGGGGCTCGACCAGGTCCATTTTCTGTGGGGCCGCTTCCGAGATAAAGAGTTCATCGTAAAAACCTCTTTCTCTATGAAGTCGGCCAGCTGCTGGCCCCTTGGGTTCCGTTGCCCTATTCCAAATTTCCCTACTTTCAGCTCACCGTTCTTTCTTGTGCCCAGTTTTGCGTTGAAGTCTCCCATTTACACCGTTTAGTGAGTTTTGGAGGAATGCATGGCTCTAGAAATATCCTTATACATTTCCTCTACCTCCTCATTGGGATGTTCCGACGTAGGCGCGTAAACCTGTATGATCTTCAGCAAATACCGTTTGTTGATTCTGAGTATAACCCTCGTCGATACACTCCCAATCTTTAAAACGTTATTAACGGGACACTTGTGGACGATAAATTCAACGCCTCCTTGGGACAGATAGTCGCCCTCCCCGTGATAGAACAAGTTGGTAGATTCTAGAATTACAGTGTCCTTCCCCTCTCTTCGGACCTCGCATAATCCTATAATATTCCAGCGCAACTTTTTCATCTCTTCTTCCAGCTCCAGGATCTTCTCGTCAGTCCTCAGGGTGCGTGCGTTTAATTTTGCCAGGTCGAGTCGTCGTAAGTGGCAACCGAACCTTCACCGGAGATTCTTAGCACCCCCAGCCGTTTACCGCGTTACCATGGTTGTACAGGCTTGAATAAGAATACTTAATTATTTTCCAACCATGTCACCTGTTTCTTTGTGTAAAATTTTAGGCGATAATCTCATCATACATAATTTTATTTAGTGACGGCCTCGTTGGTCTATTGGTCAGTTCGGGTTCGAATACCCCGTCGAGTCAAAATCAGTAATTGGGTATTGCTGTTTAGAAATTCTCAGAGTCAGGAGCCAGGAGTCAGGAAGTTAGCGGTGTTAAGCCCCCATGCCTGGGAAAGCACGTTAATGTGGTTCTGTGCCTGATCTCTTACCGGTTGTATTAGATTACCGTTCCATTGGACGATGAGAGTGAGGGAATTAAGAGTGCACATGCGCATACAATCGGGCACTTTGATCCTGTACTGCGCAGATGGCTAGTCTCCGTTGAGTCTGGCCACCGTGACCGTAATTCGGTCTAGACATTTGTACATACTTTTGTTTTCTTATAACGTGGCTGTATATAGAGTAAGTGAAACGCAGATCTAATAGAGCGCTCTTCTTTTCACAATTTAAACATATTACCCCTACCAAACAACAAACTGACACAACTACAAGGGGGATTGAGTGGTAAATTAGTACATAAAATTTCAATTGATAATTTCATTGGTGCCGGTGGGGATCTAACGCCGGTTACTCGCGTACTGTGAAATTTACGGCGAGTGCTTTTTTTTTTCATTCGCATTGCATGCATTTGTTTATCATCCAGTGCTTTTTCGACCCTATCAAAAATACTGATCAGGGCTGTTTCCGTAGATTTGCCCAGGCGGTAAGCAAGCATATAATGTACGGGCCTCGTAGCAAGTGCTACATCCCTTATATATATAAACTTTTGCAGTTTCTTAACACATTGTTAATTGCAATTTTAAGTGCTGATCTATCATGTACTTGGTAGTGAAGGAAAACATCGAAGATATAATAAGAAAATTTTTTTTCGAAGACATGTGAAGTTCACCAACACGCATCAATGTAGCGCGGTGGTCATTTCTTTGCACTAAAACCGTCTCAGAAATGAAGGGGGGCTTGTGCCCAGCAGTGGGATGTATATTGCCTGTAACTTACATAAATGAATGAACATGTTAGTATTATAATATTTTTACGTGGATTTTAATAATATTTATAAGACATAAATACAAATTGTATCAATTTGTATGTGTACGACAAACTCGAATAGACGTTATGATAACAGTAACGTGAATGTTATTTCCAAGATAATATGAAAACAAATTCGAGTTATAAACCAAAATTTAAGCTTGAAGTCCTCTGTGACATAAGTTATCGTTGTAACTTAAGTTCCTGAATAAGTTACGAGCTTACAGCAAAGTTTATAATCGTATTTAAAAGTAAATATTTTTTTATTTTAATATTTCAATTCTGTCGAAAATATATACATAATTATTTAACTAATGTAAATATAATTTATATAAATCATATTATATTCATAACATCAAAATTTGCAATTGTTCGTATTCCGATAAAAAAGATCCATAATATCCGGCAATTTTGACTTTTATTGCTGTATAGGTATATAGGTCTCTCTATAGCGAATCACCCCTGAATGTGCCACTTTTTGTCATGCTTGGTGGGAGAATTGACGATAGTAGTACTAGACGTCTCGCACTGGTCTAGGTAATCTTTTGCTCTTGACGAAAATAAACAAACTCCATCTATGAGAAAACATAATCTTTTTAACCTGGTCACTTGAAATACTGTTCTCACCTCTTGGTGAAAGAACTACTCTGCCAGCTCTCACATTTTTACCATCACACAACGCAATAAAATTTTTGATACCATTCACAACCTATAAACGTTTTTAGGTCTACCATTACTATTATCCAGAAATATTCTTTCTTCCCGCGACTACTTTCGTGGAATCAGTTGTCATAATCAATTCTTTTAAACCAACGATACTATTTAGGAAACTTAAGGAAAAAGGTCTTTAAAGACCGGCAACGTACCGGTCATTCTTATGGTGTTGCAGTTGTTCTTGGGTAGCGACAGTTACTTATCATAAGGTGATCCACATATTTGTTCACCCGCCTCTTCTCAAAATCTCATCAATCGTCAATCAATGCATTCGCTTGTTTTAAACACACGGTTATTTTGTGAGTTTTACGGACGTATTCGGATCTTGCGATGCTAATGGTACAAATGGTAGCTTCGATGACAAGCACTCGCTTATATATTTCATACGCAATCGATGAGAGTCCTGTTTCAACTACCAATTTACCACATGCTCGGTGGTGAATGGATACATTTTGAAGATGCCTACCCTTCTGAAAAAATCAGGACAATGCGGCTGAGTTTTGCCTGTGTTATAACTCCCTTACAAGTGCAAAGAAATCTATGCCGAGTTGTGAGACTGAGTTGTGGGATGGAAGTAAGCGAATATATGTAAAAAGGAAAAATATATAGGCGTTTATTCATAAAATTCATAATTATATCAGATAGCTTAGCAGGTTTCTCATCTCTTATCCGTGAGACAAATTAAGTGAGTATTTCGACAGATAGTTAAATCCTTTTTCATTCTTTTTAAATGTTGGTTGCTGGTGTCGTATTTATATTTATAAGGCAAGTACTTGAAAAATAATTAAGATTGTTTATAACGCCTCACTAATAATATTTCCTTAAATGAAACAATATAAATCACCAAATGTCTGTTTTAGCCCAATATGAACACTTTCAGGAAAATTGTTGCCCCTTATCAAAGGATAAGCGGTTAACTTGCCAAGATTTATAGGTCATATTGTATTTGAAATATTATAACGATTAGAAGAATGAAATTATAAATTTATAATATTATTATCTATGCATATAAATAAAATAAAGGTATCTGTCTCTACAATTGAAATATGTATATATTAAGTTCAAAAGGTTATTTGAGTGTTATTAAGACAAATAACATTTTTAAAATGTATGTCTGTCTGTGCGGGCTAATCTTTGGAAAAGCTGGATTGATTGTAATGCAACTTCTAGAATAGATAGCAATATCAGAAGTAATCTAGGCCCGGGCTCCCAAACTTTTAAGGTAATGGAACACTCACCAAATCCCTTTTATGTTATGTAACCCCACATCAAATGATTACATATCATAAAGAGTGCATTTAAAATTTTATAAAAATGTTGCGCGCCATAATTAATGCCTGGAATATGGCGGGTGATTATAAGAACCTTCTAGTATCAAGTGGCAGAAATAGGAGCGTCAAGATCTTTCTAGAACTCTCCCACTAGCGCCATCTAGTGTCAAGTGGCGAGGGCTTTCTGGAGGATTCTTTGCTTGACAACATTCTACTACAACATTCTAGGTATTTTCGGTGGAAAAGGTCCTATAAAAAGTCGGTTGGGAGCGCGGTCGAGAATTGAGGTCGAGTATTGAATTGGCGAATCGAGTGAAGACTTCGGAGCGAAATAAAGTGAACTAGTGTAAAGTTTGATTAATTGTTAGTGTGTTTTAAATTTTAATTGGTATTCGGTTATTAAAGTGTTAATTTTGGTAATTCAACACACAGGTAATTCGACAGTTTTATCACAAACCGTAAGCTCGTAACAATATTAAAGTCGCGAACTACCTGCGTACCTACATAAGAGTAATGGGTCCTTTTCGTTACAAATTTTGCGCATTTCAAAATAATATATTTAAATCAAACTGTGAAATTATTTAACAAGCAAAAATAAATAATTTGCGAAACCCTGTTGACTTTTTTAGAGAACACTTAGGTTCCGCGAAATCCACGTTACGCATCTCTGAACAAGGCTATATTTTGTCCGAAATCTCGGGAGGTTTTATTTCATGAAAAAATTAAAAATTAATACTTAAAAAAGACCATTTAGTATTTGATTACTTTAAATCTTATTACCGCCACATCTATAGATCCTACACAGGCAAAGCCAGGACGGATCGCTAATCATATAAATTATTGACAATAATTATTCGAAATAAAAGTATTGTCATCTACTGGAGGTCACAATGTCTTTCTTTCTGTGTATTTAGCTCAACCTTGAAATTTTAGAATATGCGAACTCATTTCACTGTTACAAAACAGTGAACCGTAAATATTACTAATTAAACACCTACTTTTACATAGCGAACCACACGCTCACAGACCTACATTTCTTTCAACGCGAGTGAAAAAGTTATGCCTACATAAGCTGCTATCATTTTCTCTGCATTTTTACCTGAACTCGTCAAATTACGATATACGTTTTAATGATAACCCTAACAACTGAGAGCAGTATAAAAATTCGCTCACCCCGGTCGCAATTAAAGTTTATACATCCAAGCGCGAATATTGCGTAAGTACGCTTACACAATTTAAAACCATAAATTGCAAGTTTATAAATTACAAATTTTAGCAACTAGTATTTTACCGTCAATTTATGAGTTATTTCAAAAATACTTATCACATACAGTTTTTTAAGATATTGATGGAAAGTCAAAAATGCCAACCAAAGTCATACCGTTGAAATAATTTACAGCCTTGTGTCTGCTTTACCGACGCTCCCCAAGCAACCTTTTATCACTTGCTTGCCTTGCCTTTGTTTACAACCTAAAATAAAAAGTAAATATGATCTGCTTTTATACGGAAAAAGTGAAAAAAACATTAGGTTTTAGTTAGTGCGAACCAGACGTAACCCGTCCTTGACCACGCGAGACAAGTATAAAAAGTGAGTGATCTGCTTGGTTTGCGCGACGCATAAGCGATATTTCGGATCCACGAGGACGTGAAGATTACTCGAAACATGACGCAATACCCACTGCACCTTTCACTACTTTAGCACTTAATCAGCTAATTAAGATATTTTAGAAATAAGACAAAATATATTAATGTAAGTATTTTATTTCATTCCGCTGTGAAGTGGCGGCACTTGCACCTCATCCTTTCCCACTCATTTTCCCAGTGAGTTTTGTAAGAGATGTTTACAAAAAATTACCACAAAACTTTTGGCTTCCGATTAATAGCGGCAAAGCCTTTTTACGCTTTAAGTAAAATACTTAGACTGGCAACGAGTAATCTGACAAACGTTACGATTAAAATAAATCCTCGTTACAGCGAAGCCATGCTTCTACAACAGGGCGGCCTAAATCACTGAAACGGAGTACTTTTACAGGCATAAAAATAAAACAAGAAGTTTTTTTTTACTTTTTACGCAAGGGCTTACTAGTTGTATTGTATGTGTACTGCTGTTTCCGAAATATGTGAAAATTACCCCAAGCATGCAAGGCCTGTCGTACGAAGTGACATTATTCAACAAATCATTTTCAGCATCATTACAGCCTTTCACAAGTCCACTACTGAATATAGGCCGTATTCAGTAGTGGACAGTGATCAACAATAAGTTATTATACAAAAACATTAAATATCTGAATTATATTTATTACCTCTGCTGAAATATATGAAATTCCAGCCCACCAGACTGTAAACGATTAATTCTCAGTTTTATTTTTTATCATTAAGTATTTCGTGAACATGTGTTTTTTTTTGAACGTAATATTTAAAGGATGTCCCGTTTTGACGGAAAAAATATACGGTAACAGTACATATATAAACATTGTTTCGAAGTGTAATTATTATTAAATAATTGAGTACATTAAACCGTTATCATCATGAGATTATTTCAAAATAACAAAATGTATCAAATATCGCCCTATGAGGCAATCTATATGGGAGGTCTATGTTCAATAGTGGATTTATGAAAGGCGTTTGAATTAATTATTAAGGTGTATAGTATAGGGGTTGTACAATATTTGGAATTTTACAAAAGTATCTGCGAATTGAAACCATAGTGAGAGATTTCCATGCAATTTTAAAGGAATTAAAACAAAATTTAAAGGAATTTATTCATCTACGGTCTTTTATAGCATAAGCATGGTAAACGAGCATAAAATTTACCCAATGTTAGAAGATGCTACAGCCCATAAGGGGCTGCTTAAATGCAATACTACCACATGCCAAAATGTATTAATTTTACAGGAGAGCCAATTGAAAATTTTCAGATTTTATTTTTTGAATAACTCAACCAAATCACGACCGATCGGTACGCGTAATACATCATTACATACGTATTTGCATGCTTAATGACTTTAAATTAGTATTTCTGCACTTATGTTGATATGGAAGCATATATGATAAGGAAGCATACAGAAGCAGATAAGTTACTTTTGAACATAAATTAAAGGTATATTGACACTGAAATGTAATGTATGAAATAAAAGCCACAAGTCGAAAAAAATCAGGGTTTTATATATTTATTATCTTAAATAAGACACATAAGTCGTTAAGTTTATTTGTAAATCTAAATATAGCATCATTTTGAAATAATTGATATTCTCATTACGTAATTCCTCATAAAAACAAAATCTGTTTAATATTTCAAAAGGATAAATTCTCATTCGAAAGCTAAAAATGTTAATCTAAAAGCTTTAAACATTGTGAGATCATTCAGTAACTAGATATCTTTATAATTAATCTAATTATCATAGTCACAACTTGCTATTAATGAATAATTACTATGTTATTCACAAAGATGAAGATCACAATAGTTATTAATATTAACATAATATTTATAAAAATAATATCAATTAAATAAAATGTTATTAAAATCTAAAACTATTGTGAAAACTAATAAATGACATAACAATCTTAAAAAAATAGCTTCAATAAAAAATAATAAAAATTAATACACACTGAATTCTAAATATTTGCATAAAAGCTTTCATAATGTTTAAGTATCACATTTTTTTCTATTAATTTTATGATACCCTGCTATTCTGTTTCCCAAAGTTTCAGTTTTTGAGTATATAATTTCTTTAAAGTTGGCACTGTTGCAGTCTTAGCTTTCTTTTTCAATGTGTGTACCCTTTCAAAGTTTTTATCTTCATAGGACGTTTTGAATAAAAATGTATATCTGTTGTCCTTGGTGATTTTCATAGTTTTAATATCTGCCCATTTCCCTTTCTCTCCGTCTTCACTTTTACACAAGTTTCCCGTAGCTAACGATTTTAAATCGTAAAAATATTTATACATGAGTTCCTTTACATTGTACGAAGTGCCATTTTTTTTGACGTCTTAATGAGTGTTATATACTGTTCTGGTACATAGATAGGCGATGCTTTGAGTGCTCTTGATATATTTTTTTTGGATATTTGAGTGTACAGAATCACCTTCATTTTTTTTTTCAATGAACTATTTGGAAAAGGAAATGAATCTATTTCATCGAGTACTGAGAAACCGAGATAAGGCTGGTTGCCCGGAATAGAATTTGTGAGGACATCATTTAGATCCACGGCATCATTTTCTTAGGATATATTTTCAAGTGAATTTTCAAGCGGCATTATGTTAGAATTATAGTTGAATGCGACTGTGCCTAGATGTCTTGGTGTTTTACCTGGACTGCCACTTTCATCGCAAACTCTATTTGTAACAAAGAAAACAAAAAAATGATTATTGTCATAATAATATGAATTAATAATACTACCCAAGACTTCGCTCCCCGAGATCACCTTCATTATAATTGCAACAGCTTTTCGGACCCCAAAGTAAAGAAATGAAGAAGTTTAAGAATTAGACCATTAATTCCAGAGATAACTTCATTCAGCTTAACTTCTTTAAAATTAGTAAAGATATGTTAATACTCGTAGTCACTTATAGATGAACTTAATAAATGTTTCATTAAATATAATATTACTACTTTTTTGTTAGGTGTTTGACGGGACTCCCAAGCTCCAACATATTTAGAATTCTTTGCGCTCGATTGTTCATTCTGAAGAATATCATTAATATATCACTAACTAAGCTTTTACACTTTCATTTACACCTTTATTATTAATTTTAAACGAAAAATAGGTACAAAAATGTTAAAAATCATAACACAATGCTATTAAACGAACACATTACTCTCTTTTTGAGTATTCAGGTTACACAAAAGACACTACAGAACAAGAAAATTTAAAAAATCTATAATGCTTTACTAAGAACGGAGCCGATTAGTAAATACCACTTTTAAATGTAATATTTTATTTATTTTCAATATTGTTATATATCAAAACAACATTATACCAAAACAGTGAGTTTTAGTTTGAAAATTTTAAAAATTTTTCTTTGAAAATTTTATGCTAAATAAACACATTCCATATACAGCAGCACTTTTGTTGATAAATTAATTGAATATTTGTATATATATATTTTTAAGCAAAACAAGTGTATTACAAAATGTGGCTCTTTTACCTTAAAATAAAACTGTGTACTTTCGGATTTTAAATTCAAAACAACCACATTCCGTAATATGGTGCTTTCGACTATGAAATATGAATAAAACTTACATGGTTTTTTGACATGTGGTAGTTTGGTTCCAAGAAAACGTGCATTCACGCTGGCACCCCAACAACAACCAACAATATGGCGATTTTGACTTGAAGTTAGTCGCAAAAGGTCAAAATTGAAAACAAATGTTTCGTATATTTTTGGTGTTTTAAGGTCAAAATCAACGGGTGTCTTCGATTCAGGTATAAATATAATAGATTATAAAATGAATTATACAATAAAACCGATTTTCATCTTTTTTATTTATGGTAGTTTTGAATTTAAGCAGCGATATATATATATATATATATATATATATATATATATATATATATATATATATATATATATATATATATATACTGCCTCGTTGGTCTAGTGGTTGTAGTAGCACGACTGCTGATCATGAGGTCCTGGGTTCGAAACCCGTGTCGGGCCAAAAAAACTAATTATTGAGTTTTTCCGTCAAGAAATTCTCAGTAGTTGCCCGAAGCACCTAAAGCCTTTGGTCCTGCGCCTGATCTCTCTCCGGTCGTGTCAGTTTACCGTCCCATCGGATTATGAGAGTGAGGGAATGGAGAGTGCACCTGTGCTTGCGCACACTTGGGCACTTTAATCCTGTCTTGCGTCGATGGCTAGCCTCCGCTGAGGCAGGCCGCCGTGACCGAAATTCGGTCTGGAGGACATTATATAGATGTAGATAGATAGATAGATTATCCTAGATTAAGGATTAAAATGCAAAAGGCGTTGTTACCCTTGAGAACTAAGATTGAATGTCTCGTTTCCAGTAAAAAGGGTCCAAAACTCACCATACGGAGCACAGAGCTGCTACTTCACGCTGGTATTGTGAGATCGTAGTCCTTATTCTGTCGAGGCGAACCATTTGTGCTAATAATATAGCTGTAGCGTGACTCTACCACATAAAAATATAAGGAAAATGATTGATGGTTTGAAGAAATAAAAAAATGATTTCACAACAAAATTTGACCCTTGGCAGGAGATCTTTAGAAGTTTCAGTCGCTCAAAGCTTTTAATCTTAATTACTTTTAGTTTCTTTAAAACGAAGTTACAAAGTATACAAACACAAAATCGCTTTTTATTAAAAGTTAAGGGCTATAAAACAACTCTAATTTTATGAAATGTCCACTTGACTGAGCGATCGGAGTTTATGGGCATTGAGTTGATGATTGATATGTAAAATGGAGAATGTCTGAGTTGAGGCCTATTGACATTTCAAGTGATACTCTGCGGTATAGTGAGAAAAATGATAAAGGTGGTAGAACTAAGTCTGACTCTTTAGAAAAGTAAACCTTACACTTAAAAAGTGGTAATGGTAGTAATAATTGAACTTGTGATCTTTGCAGAAAAACTTAGAGGTACTCGTATACTATAATTCAATATAAAAGTAATTATATCAAATATTAATGACGGCAACCTTATTAAGATAATATGGCTTCGATTAGATAATGACAGTGTTCCCTCTGCGAGTTTTTATAAGACATGAGATGACGAACTATCAAAAAAAAATGCATAGTCATAGTCAAAATGTTTTAATTTAAAATTGGTTTTTACTAGGCACTTTTTGAAAACTAATAGCTACGCCACCGCTTTAACAAGTCCATACTACAGAAGACCTTGAAAGAATAAGCGGCAAGTAGACGATTTTCTCCCGATAGTTACCATTATTACTTATAAATATATACATAAGGAAAAAATATCCAGAGAAACTCATTATGTAAACCATTCCTTTTTTCATGTCCAAGCATTCTTGTCTTTAAATATTCATCTAATTAAAAATATTATTTTTTCATAAGAATGCCCTTTACTTGCTTTAATTCAGCAACTACGTAGAAATATCCCGATTTCAATTGTTAAATATTCGTTTAAAGTAGACACGGTTCAGTGAAATTCATTTTAAGTAAGGGAATGAATAAAGCGAATTCCTAAGAGTATTGGAATTTGAATCGAAGATACGTAAGATACTGATGATTCATTGTGAAGTGCTGCTTATGCATAACAAGCTAAGTAGTGCAGTAATCACCTGTGTGAACATGGCCGTGGAATTCCACGGCCATATTCACACAAGCCTCCTCTATAAAATGCCTCATAGTGGGGGTATTTGCCATAGTTGCCACGCTTGGCAAGTGAGTTGGCAATTGCAGTCGTTGTTTCCTTCTGTCGTCTTTTACGACACCCACGGGGCGATATGTGTTAGAAGATATTCTGGCACTGCCATTACACGGTAAAAAAAAGTTATAGTCCTAAAATAGTAAGTAACTAAGTCCCTTTTTTACTTTAAGTAATTTTTTGTGTGACTGCAATCCCAATTTGTACCTAAACCGAACTGTACGCCGCTTTGTGCTGAAACCCTATATGGTGAATCTCACAGTCATAGCGTAACAAAAGCTCGGAAAGTGTGACTTTCCTAGGAAATTAATCCACTTCTTTGAAGTATACTAACGAAAATGGAACCACTTGGTTCGAATGTGTTTGATGGGAGGTGAGGGGGAATCGATGGGAGGAATTAAATCATGTAGCTCTTGCACACACTCTAAAATATATTATGTAGAACACCGGTTCATAGCTTTTAAAAAAAAGCGATCTAGGTGCGACCCGAAACGTCCAAACGACTAACTTCCCAGTGGAAAATTTAAAAATATCATATATTTTAATATTTGATACAATTTTTCATTCAGCACACAAAACGACTTGACTGATTTTGCACATAATTTAATGAGGTCTAAGTTACATAATTATGCGTTACATGAAACTGGTCCCATGTCAATATTACTCTTTGTTCTCGAGATACACGAGGCAAAAATTTAATCCGAACATACATAAATACATACGTATATGTGCACACATGGACATTCTCTTAAAAACCATACTATTCGACTCTAAAGACCTTGAAACGTGGAGATATGTAAAAATTTCCAATTTGCAAATTCGGACCCATTACAATAACTTTCCACTGGGAAGTTAAAAATGGCTAAATTATTTATGTTCCTCTTCAAAATATTGAGACATCTTCCGATTTACAATTAAAATTCTAATGTTGGTTTAAACGGCCACTTCAAAGTTTTTTTAGATGTGGTTCTCTTTAAGTGCTAGACCTGCATTTATGTACAAATATTACTGCGTACATTAAATATACTGAAAGTATTTACGCGTACTATAGATTATACATTTTACTTATTTCATTTATAAAAAGTACTATATGTTTTGTACTACGACACGATTCTACATCAAATTAATTTCATTAAACGTGAATGAAGGCCAAACATCCAAGCAAACAGTATTTCAAATATTTAATATTAGTAATATGTACAAGGTTTTTGGTCACGCTACCTCTAACTTTGTTACAATCACATTGATAGCACCCTGCTTACAAAAAATATAATTCTTTAGTTTCATAACTTAAACTAAATGTATGAATTAAAACATTTCAAAATATTGAATACGATAACATGCGAGATTCGTGAAATGAAACGATCATAATGTCAAACAAAGAAGGGTTACAGTTAGGGAAGTGGTGAGTTGCCTGAAGGGGGAGAGTGAGAAGATTGAAGGAAGACACCAAAGTCAGAAGTTTTTGGGAGCGAGAATCATTTTTAATAAGGCAGGTGTTGAAATCTCGAATAAGAATAATATGATCGTAAGTAGTACTAAAATCAGCAAGGATTTTTCCAAGCGTATCAAAGTAATCTATGTGCATGTTAGAACTGTAAAATACCGCCAGCAACATTTTTACATGATTGAGATTGATGAGATTGTAACTTCTATAAAGAGATATTCAGCAGATTGAGAGTAAATAGAAGGAGAGGCACATATGGTCTTATAAAATATATCCGAACGCAGGTATGTAGCTATCCCACCACAACCTTTTCCTATACGATCATTACGAATGAGGACAAAACCAGGTAATGCAAACTGTGTAGAGGGGAGTGATGGCTTGAGAAATGAATCAGAAATTAGTAAAGCATCGAGATGTGCACTGTTAATGGATGCTAGAAGATCAGGATAATGGCGAGGAACACTCTGGATGTTAATGTGTATTTTTGTTAACATTTATTATTATTTAGAACATAAAATATTAACTCCATTTCCTCGTTAAATAAAAGGGGTGAAATAAAATGTTGCGTCCTTTTGGCAGTTTTTCACCGGTTACGTAGACATTTGCTTAATGAATAATAAGTGAATTTCGTCAACAATGTCTCCGGTTAACTTTAAAATACTTTTCTTCGTACTTTTCTTAGAAGTTGTTACATTTTTAAATAATGTTTTATTGTTTATACTTCCAATGTATGTTTCAATAAGCGTCATAAAAGAAAGATGTGATCATTTATCTCCTTTATATCCTTTAAAGTACAAAGGACAAGAGAAATATTTATATTTTTAAGCTTGCTTATGTGTTTCGACACAATAACTTACTAAAGGAGTTCAGAGACGGGAGTTTGTTTTTCTAGTGGGATGTCGCTGGAGATGTAGTCAGATGTATCCAGAAGCCGAGCCCTTTCCACAGCACGAACTTCCCGCACTTTCAGATCCAAAGGCACAAACTGGGCTAACGCGAGGGCCGCGGATGTAGATACAGTGCGGAAACACCTAATAGCCTTGATGGCAAACCCGCGCTGCATGCTCCCGAATGCCCTGTTGACCCATCTTTTCTGAGCAACGTGTTCCCAAATTCCAGCTGCGCAGGTGAGTGATCGTTGGCACGATCACTCGCTGGTAAATGGTGCTGATGTTATCAGGATGGGCTCCCCATGTAGGTCTCGAGTACATTCAGAGTTGGCAGCGTTCTCCAGCTCACCGAAACTCGCGCCCGTGACAAGGAGGAGGAGTGCTGGTCACCAAGCGTTGTCGAAGGCTGATTTGATATCTAGAGATATCACGATGCTGAGGTGTTGTTCTGATTTGGCTGATTTCATTATTTTAAGGGCTGTGTTAATGACTGAGACTAAGATGGAATGGTAAATGCTATCACTAAAAATGTCTACTTTCCTCGCCTCAGGTCTATTAGAGGGCCGCCTTCCACTTCGTTTACCGGTACGAGACTTAAACTCGAGAACCATTCTTCCCAATCGGTTTTCGATTCTACAAGCTATGTATATGAGTTATCCAGTGCAATTTTAGTTTGCTTAACCGTTGAGCTATGTCGGCTACTCTGAAATGCCAATTATCAATTAACATTATCAATAGGATTTAAATTAAAGAACTGAAATAACTAGAATAAAGGAACCATAAATACAGCCTAAATTCTTACGTCAGTTACCCAGGGGGGTAGGCAGAGACTACGGATTCCTATTTGACACCTCATCATCAGCACCATCATGCGGATGGATGTGAAAGAAGTGAGTGATGTTTCAAAAAAAATTTACTTATAATAAAAGAAAAATGAGACTTTTTAGAACTAAAAATAACAAAATGATTTCCATACAATCGGCTTCGGAAGGCGGTGCTAAGAGTGAGCCATAGTAAAGATAGGTGAACTTACGAAAAGCAAATCTGTTATCTGCATTTAGTATACGTAGTCAGTTTTGATGAGAACAAAGGAAATTGTTTTATTATTATAAATTAATGGACATAAAATGAAATTGATTTAATGTAAATACTTTCAAACTAATAACAAACTTAGGTCTTAAAGCTACAAAAAAATTAAGTTTATAATTTTTAGATTAATAATGTTTAGGGTTTTGTTCATACTTTTATGAAACTCAAAATGGTTTGATTCTCAATGATTTTGAAACCAACTCAGAATAAAGCTTTTGAAAAACAAAACCAAACCTGAAAACTAAGTTGTACAACCAGTGCGTGTTGCCAGTGATGACCTACGGAACCGAGACGTGGTCCTTCACTGCTATCCGTATGAGGACGCTCAAAGTTGCTCAGCGAGCTATGGAGAGGGCTATGCTTGAAGTTTCTCAGCGTGATAAACTTAGAAATGAGCATATCCACAGAAAAACCAAAGTGACCGACATAGCCCAATGGATTAGTAAGCTGAAGTGGCAATGGGCCGGCCGTATAGCTCGAAGAACCGACAACCGTTGGGGAAAAAAGGTTCTCGAGTGGCAGCCTCGTACCAGTAGTCGAAGTGTAGGGCGACCCCCACTAGATGGAGTGTCGACCTGGTGAGACATGCAGGAAGTCGATAGATGCAGGTGGCTCAGGACCGTGCTTTGTGGCATACCTTGGGGGAGGCATATATTCAGCAGCGGACTTGTGAAGGGCTGTAATCATGATAGCAGTGAAGGTAAACGAAGAGAGAAAACCAGTTTGTGATGATGGTAACAAGGATTTTTTAAAATAAAAGACCAGTAATGTACCCTTTCCCGTGTGGTGGCGGTGTAAAAATATCCATTACCCATATCGTCCCGTGGGTGCCGTAAGAGGCGGAATATGGAAACAAACAGGAGATGGGCAGCAGCGTCGTCCTAATAACAATTTCAGTGCCAAAAACTGCGGTTGCTGACGCGCCAGTCAAGCATGGCAACTATTCAAATATACTCTCTATTAGGCAATCTTACGGGCAAGCCTATGTTTATCAGTAGACTTTGATATACTGTGACGGTCATGTACTCTAAAGCTTAGATACATTTCCCTTGGAATGTTTATATATATATATATATATATATATATATATATATATATATATATATATATATATATATATATTATTTGACTGTTTTTATTGATCTGACAGATATAAAATACGAGGCTTATCTCTCCATATTCCTGTTTATTGGGCGTTTGAATTGATAGATAGCGAAGGTACGGCTTATATTGAATTTGAGATTAATCGTTTCCTTTGATTTGAGGAAGTCGACATGGTATTTTTTTTATAAAGGTACTTATTTTATTGAAAACTTACGCGAATTCATTGTAACGCTAAATACATATGTCGACCAAAATAAGTATGTATTAGTGACAAGAAGTGCAAGTGAAGTATTTTTATTACCACGTCAGTATCACAGATATGATTTTACCGTACCACAAGAAAAAGGTGTTATGCTTCTTAACCAACCCATTCATGATGTATTGTGTAACGTGACAGCCCGTGACAGGATTATGAAGTGCATAAATGACGTAAAAATACCAAAATAAATATAACCTTTTTTATTTTTTTTGTTATGATTCGAAAGAAACTACGTCTATGGAAACCCAGTACTGCGATCCACAAAATTGAAAGATATATATATATATATATATATATATATATATATATTGACATATATATATATATATATATATATATATATAATAAACAATTGAAACTAAAAATATATATACCCTCGTAGTAGCCTCGTAGTACCCCATAGTTTCATTATTTTCTTTTTTTTCGACACAGGTTTTTTATATTAACGAATTACGTATTACGTATTATTACGTACAGCATGACAAAACGTACTATAAACCTATTTATTATGGCATAGTGGTTACGTTGAAAGAACAATTTATCATCGCATCATGTTTTGTTCGTGGGACATTGAATTTGCATTCACTTATTTTTAGCTTATTTTTTATTAAATTAAATGTTATGCCTTTTTAATACTTAAATTTCAAACATAGTTTAAAATGAACTTGTTTTTAATTTTAATTTCTTGATTACTTAGTTACGAAAGATATAGTTACATTATATATAATGTTTAAAACTAGCGACATGCCTTGGCTTCGTTTTAATAAAAGGATAAAACAAAGTTTTTTTTGCTGCGTAGATCGGACCAAAAATAATTAATATTTAAAAACTGACAGTAGCCTTCGTTAACTATGACATCGGAACGTCAAACACCTCAGTCCCGCTGTGACCATGGTCGCTGACAAGTACTTTACGTCGGGAATTGAACTAGTTAAAATTTAACGCGATAGAATTCGTAAAATTAATTTTATTCCATAATGTGTAGTATTCGCGTAGTTATAAGTCATCATTATTTAAACTTTATGTTTTGAAGATTGATTACTTTGTATAGAAAGCCAAGAACGATAACAGTGTTTCTTAGCCAAAAAAATACTTGACTACATAGAATCTTATCCGTGAAAAAATATGGATTGAAAAATTCTATCCAGAACCACGTCCCACGTACTGAAAGAATGCCTGATGCTTTGAATTTACCCTCGTAGCATAAGTAAACTACTATAGCATCACTGGGGACCACTAGATATTTATACGAGTAGTCTTACACGAGTAGCCGTCAAACTTGTAGAATTTTCTTATATAGAAGAAGTGTCAAACGAGCATGCGTCTCACTTGATAGTAAGTGTCGATTCACACCCATGAACATCTGCAACACCAGGGGAATACAGATGCCTTGCCGGCCGTTTCTTGAAGGTCCCTAAGGCGTAAATTAAGTGGTAAATGATTGCAAAAAGAAGTCTTACGGTGTTTCAAAACAAAATATTATTTGAACTCTTGATTATTTAAAATGTTTAACAAATACCGAATACTAACTTATGTTTTTGAATCCATATATTATCAACAAAATATTTTTATTTTTACAGAACTGTGAATAACTAAAATGCGGAGACAGAATCCAGCGAAATCAACGCTTCTATGAGCAAGGAAATAGAAAAGTATTCAAGCGAAAAAGCTCGCTTGCTAATACATGGTACGGATTATTTATGAAAAAAGATAGACAGCAAAATTTTATATTCATAGTAAAAATAAATCAACTTCATAGAAATTATTTTTATATATTTTCATCTTCAGACCTTAAAAGTCCGCAGCTGGGCATGAGTCTCTTCTGTCATGGAAAGGAGTTTTCTGATTCGCGTATTGGCGATTGCATTAATAGAAATGTTCTTCAGACCGAATTTCGGTCACAGCGGCTAGTCTCAACGGAGACCAGCACAAGTACACTCTACTTACTCTATTCTTATATTCCGATTGGATCGCAATTGAACACTACAGGAACAATGACTTTACGTGCTTTCGGGGCACGGAGGTGAAACACCGCCAACATGCTGATTCCAGGCCACTACTGAGAATTGTTTAACAGAAAATCCTAATACTGATTACAGTCCCGGGTCGGGCTATAATCATCATTCACATTACCTGACTGCTTGCACCATTGACTTTGCTCCCAGTCGCCGATATATGTTTTTAAGTCTAACATATATGATATTTATTATTATTTCGTCATCTTTGCAGGTCAAATAATCTTTATGTTAATCGACTCCCATGGGATGCGAGTTATAGTTTAGAGTATCGCAATTATAAGACAATAAGGAACATATTTTATTTTTCTTAGCACAAAAGTATAACAGGCGACTAGTACAACACAATTCAGTTACACTTGGCTTGTTGGGTCTAATTAATGTCCGCGATCTAACCCTTATTGTATAGCTGGCAGATAATTATGCCGTATGGGGCGCAGCGTCCCAAACTTTACCACTTTATTTGATCACAAGGCAGGGAGTCATTGTATGGATGAATATTGCTTATTGAATTTCTCTTTTATCTCATAAATGTTACTAAGAAATATTATATAAAAAGTTTCGTTATTTCTTAAAATCTTTTAATTAATTAAAACTACTTTTACGGATTTTATCGCGTTTAATTTTAATTGGTTTTTAATTCCCGTCGTTTTTAATTAACTTGCTTATTACGTACATATGTCTTCCGGTTCAAAAGTTTTAATCAATGTTTTTTTTTTTTTTTATAGGATAGGGTGACAAACGAGCACACAGTCCACCTGATGGTAAGTGGTTGCTGTGGCCCTTAGACATCTACATCTATCCTCGATTACGAATCAAAATGCAGATGCGTTGTCACCCGTGAGGACTAAGATGGAATGCCTCGTTTCCAGTAAAAAGGGTCTCCGGTTCTCTACACTCACCATACGAAATACAGCAGCATTAAGCTACTATTTCACGCTGGTATTCTGTGAGAGCGTGGTCCTTCCCCGGTCGAGCCGACCCATTCGTGCTACAACTATACTACTAATATAACTGCAGCATGGCTCTACCACGTATAAAGTAGTACTAATATCTGATTAAGTTGATGTATGGCATGCTAATTTAACTTCGAAAAAAATGAAGTAATATTATACCCTATAGTACTGTAGGTCCAGCATCCAGGTCCATCATCAGATCAGCTTTATTGCTGTACTGGTGATTGACCTAGATACTGGACCTAGCAACGCCTATGAAAGCTTGATGTAACTTTGGCTCGGTATCATGGTAACTATCGTTTGGCTATGGTGTGTTAGTGTATAATAAAATAAATCACTTGTACATACATAATATTAAGAACCAAATGAAAATAATTAATATAAAAATAAATAAATGTTTGTAAACATTGTAAACATTGTTAATTATGCATTGAGAGTCAAATCTCGAATCTCCAATAGCGTAGAAACTACTGATGATAACGTAGCGTAAATAAGAAGAATCTTGTCCAAAAGGGACGGTTTATACTCTGTATCCTGAAGGTGTTTTTTATACATATATATATATATATATATATTAATATATATCAGTGTTATGACATATCTATATGTATATATAATATATATATATATATATATATATATATATATATATATATATATATATATATATATTAATATATATATATATATATATATATATATACATATATATATATATATATATATTAATATATATACACCTCACCTCAATTTATATATATATATAATATATATATAAATTGTACATGAACACACATTGATACCCGAAACAAATATTTGTAAGCCATACAAACACTTGCTCCGTGAGGTGTATGTAGTACCCCGCAGCGCTACAGCCTCATGCTTAGCTACCGAGTCATCAGTTATAAATTATAACTACCTACTTTAATGTAACTTATAAAGGGGCCTCATTTTTAAAATAACGTGTTTATCCAGATCTATATACTAACAATGTTCCTTTCTCTCATTTAACAATTTTCTCATGTGTCTGGAGAATAGGAAATACAATTTGATAGGGAAAAAATATAATTATCCTCTCAACTGTCCCGGCTCAAATGGTCGCATTGGCGCACACTGTCCAACCCAAAACGAGTGATTTATTGCCTACGTGGCGCTTGTCATTAAAATTGTAATATCTTAATAATTATGAATGGAAACTCTATAAAATAATATGTTTTTAGAATTATTGTTAAGTAAGCTAATAGAATATGTGTCAATGTGTACATTCACCTTTCTATATTTTCTAAATGACATGGTAATAATGCTAAAAGCGATTTTTTTCAGTTTGGTGAAAGAGCTGATTTATCATGTGCTCGACGATGAAGTAAACAATGTGAAAAAATCTAATTACAGAGTAGAGTAGAATTATAAGTATATATATATATATATATATATATATATATATACATAGACATGCAAACTCTAATCGCTCCATAACTGTCTTAACTGAACTTAACTTATAGATCTTTACATATAATTGTGTGTGTTGCAAGTTACGTTTGTGGCAGCTTAGGGAGGGTTGAAGTAGAAGGAGACAAAGACTTATTCCTATATTACTTTATTTCCAACTTACAAGTTAACTTAACTTCTGTGACAATGTTAGTACACAGAAATACTAGACTAATTAACTTACAAACTAACTTAACTACTACTGGGCTGTCTTAACAATTAAACCTAGGTTTATATCTTTGTGTGATTTAGGTATCATATTGGATAATAAGTTGCATTTGGATCTCCATATAGACAAAATTGTTAAAAGAAAAACCCTTTCAAATGTATGGTTTTGTGATGAGGTCATGTAAGAACTTTAAGAAACCCTGTAAATATCTTTATCTTTATAAAGCCTTGGTACGCTCCCAACTTGAATATGCCATACCAATATGGAACCCTCTGTACAATAAGTATTTAGACTTAATTGAAAATGTGCAGCGTAAATATCTGCGATCCATGCACTACAGATGTTATGGCATATTTATGTCATACGATCAGTTGTTGAATAGGTATAAACTATATTCTTTTCCGTTATGGTGTAAACTCCTTGTATGTATGGTACTTCATGGTATCATTAATAATAAGTTTGATTGTACTGACTTGACCAACAGATTATGTTATATTGTCCCAAGAACAGTTCATAGGCGGGAGGTGCGCGTTCGTAAGCTGTTCGCAACTGCCAAATGTCGTACCAAAGCGGGTATTCGCTCACCTCTGCGTCAAATGATTGATGTCTTTTTTTTTCTTTTTTTTTATAGAAGAGGGGGCAAACGAGCATGCGGCTCACCTGATGTTAAGTGACTACCGCCGCCTATGATCAACCGCAACACCAGGAGAATTGCGGGTGCGTTGCCGGCTCTTTAGAAAGGAGTAAGCTCTTTTCTTGAAGGTCCCCAGGTCGTATCGGTCCGGAAAAATCGCCGGTGATAAACTATTCCACAGAGAGGTTGTACGTGGAAGAAAACTCCTTGTGAAACGTACAGTGGTGGACCGCCAAGCATCCAGATGGTGTGGATGGTATCGGGACGTTTGCCGTGTCGGGCGTTCACGAAATTTGGCGGCTGGGATTAATCCGAACAATTCCTCAGAGCACTCCCCGTGATAGATGCGATAAAATACGCAAAGAGATGTAACATCTCTTCGCAAGGCCAGGGAATCGAGCCGATCGGAAAGCACTCGGTCGTCGACGATTCGAGCCGCTCTGCGCTGGATGCGGTCAAGTGGAAGGAGCTGGTACTGGGGAGCCCCAGCCCAGAGATGGGAACAGTATTCCATGTGCGGCCGAACCTGCGCCTTGTAAAGTTGCAGGCGGTGTGCCGGCATGAAATACTGTCCCGCTCTGCTGAGCACGCCAAGCTTTTTAGAGGCCAATTTGGCCTTCCCTTCCAAGTGACCACGAAACTGCACGTCACTCGATATGTCGACGCCGAGGATTCCGATACTGGCTGAGGCAACAAGGGGAGTGCCTTGAAACTGAGGGGATACGACAAAGGGGTTCTTTTTAGCGGTTAACGCGCAAACTTGTGTCTTCTGGGGGTTAAACTGGACTAGATTTAGTCGTCCCCAATCCGAGACTCTGTTCAGCAAAGACTCGACTTCAGACACAAGTTTGTCCCGGCACTCGGAGACGTTTTCCCGAGAAATATTGGCTCGGCCGGTGTAAAGAGCATCACCAGTGCTGTCATCTGCATAGCAATGAATGTTACGGGTATGCAACATATCATTGATATGCAGAAGAAACAGCGTTGGCGATAGCACGCAGCCCTGTGGAATACCAGCATTAATAGGCTTGCAATCGGAGCTTGCACCGTCTACAACGACCTTGATGCTCCGATCTGCAAGAAAGCTGGTGATCCAATCGCACAATTTCTCGGGAAGCCCATAGGAAGGGAGCTTCGAAAAAAGCGCTTTGTGCCAAACCCGATCGAAGGCCTTCGCAATGTCCAAACTAACGGCCAATGCCTCCCCCTTGAACTCTACTGCCTCCGCCCATCTGTGAGTGAGGTAGACCAGAAGATCACCAGCTGACCGACCACGGCGAAAACCGTATTGGCGGTCACTAATCAGCTGGTGATCCTCAAGGTACCTCATGAGCTGGCAGTTTACAATGGACTCCATTGTTTTGGAGAACAAGGAGGTGATGGCGATTGGCCGGTAGTTGGACGGGTCTGAGCGGTCGCCTTTTTTAGGGATCGGGTGGACGAAAGCCGTCTTCCATGATTTTGGGACTACGCCTAGGGAGTAGGAGTACCGGAAAAGACGCGTTAAAACCGGTGCCAGCTCCGGAGCACACGTCCTGAGCACAATTGGGGGGATTCCGTCAGGCCCACTCGACTTGTGGATGTCCAGGGAGAGGAGTGCTTTGCGAACCGAGCGCTGTGTGAACTGCACTTCCGGCATGGAGCACTCACACCGCGGGATGGTCGGCGGCGTACTCCCCCCGTCATCGAGAGTCGAGTTAGACGCAAAGAAGGAGCCTGGAAGATCGGCTTTCTCCTTTGCAGTATGGGCCAGTGAGTCGTCCTCCCTGTGCAGAGATGGAAGAGATGGCTGACAGAAATTCCCTGGACAGCCTTGGCGAGAGACCAGAATGCACGGGTTCCAGAAGGAAGGCGAACTAGTTTCTCGCCAATTCTGCCTATGTGCTCTGACTTTGCCTTGGCAATGACTCTTTTGAAGGACCTAGAGGCGGAATTATACTTCTTTTTTAGAGCGCTGGTGTTTACATCCCGGGACGCTGATGCATCAACCCAGGCTTGATAGCACTCCTGCTTATAGCATGATGCTATTTTACAGGAGCGACCAAACCATGGCTGAGACTTGCCTCCAATGGGCACCACAGAGGAAGGAATAAAAAGTTCCATACCCTGAAGTGCCACATCAGTAACAGAATCCGCAACAATGTTGGGATCATCCGGCGAGAAGCAAACCCGCCCCCAAGGGTAGGATGCAAAGAAAGACCGCATCCCATCCCAATCGGCTGACCTATAGTGCCAAACACGGCGGCAGCCTGCAGAATGCAACCGCGATTTCAGCGTGAGTGGCAAGACACTCCGGACCAGACAATGGTCCGAGGAGCCTAAAGGGGCGTCGACGGAAATCTGATATCCGTCCGGGTGAGAGGTCAGCAGAAGGTCCAACAGGGAAGGTGCATGATCCTCCACATCTGGAATCCGCGTAGGCGAAGTAACCAGTTGTGTCAGACCATATGCCAAGGCAAAATCATAAACAGATCTCCCCGCATGATCGGTTAAACGTGAACCAAGCCATTCGGCGTGATGGGCGTTAAAGTCGCCGAGGATCACGATCTCTGCGGAGGGGATCTGCTGTAGCAACGAATCTGCAGCCATTTGGACGTGGTCGAAGAGTCGGTCTGTTTCGGCATTACCGCTATGGGACCTATAGAGGCACCCGTAGACGCGCGGATGGTCGTCGCTGTCTACGCGTAGCCAAAGGATGGACAGGTCCGAACCTTCAAGTCTGCCGAGGCGTCGAGAACAGATGTCCTCTCTGACGTAAACGCAAACTCCAGCCCGAGGCACAAAGGAGTGTTCCAGTTTGTACCCCGGGTAGGAGAGATACGAGACATCAGCCGGAGAGGACACCTGCGTCTCGGTCAGAAAGAGCAGAGCCGGCCTCGCCGTCTCGAGATGGTAGTGGACGGCGTTTAGGTTAGAGTGAAGTCCCCTGATATTGCAGAAATTCACGGACAGCGTGGCAGGGGTCGCCTTGGTCTTGTTGCTCCGTTGGCCCCGAGCAGGTGTAGTCTTGAGCACGTGGTAAATCAGCACTTAAAATTGCAATTAACATTTTCCTTGGTGCCGGCGGGGATCGAACCCACGTTACACGCGTTCTGTTATATTTACAGCGAGCGTTAGCCATCTGAGCTACCACGGCTCATTTTCTACATTACGTTGTAGTTGTTTTAGTTGTATATTATTTTCACATTATTAATTCCTTAACCTTTTTAGCAAAATCGTTTACACACATTTCCAATGTATCCAATTTACTTAACAAGCCTTGTATATTTTGATGAAATCCTGATTCAAATTTTAGTTTGATATAGTGTCGTTATATTTATGAACGAAAATAGTTAATGTTTTTGCATGTGTTACTTATGAAAAATCTAAAAAATTACATTTTGGAAATAAATTAGTACATAATATTTGCCTATTATTTAACAATTTTACATTGAAATGTTTATTAAAACCCACTGGCATTATAATATATATATATATATATATATATATATATATATATATATATATATATATATATATATATATATATATATATCATCATTACAGCCCTTTACAAGTCCACTGCTGAACATAGGCCTCCCCCCAGGTATGCCACAAAGCAGCACGGTCCTGAGCCACCTGCATCCACCGACTTCCTGCATGTCTTACCAGGTCGTCACTCCATCTAGTGGGGGGTCACCCTACACTTCGTCTACCGGTACAAGGCTGCCACTCGAGAACCTTTTTTCCCCAACGGTTGTCGGTTCTTCGAGCTATATGGCCGGCCCACTGCCACTTCAGCTTACTAATCCGTTGGGCTATGTCAGTCACTCTGGTTCTACTGCGGATATCCGTCATTTCTAAGTTTATCACGCAGAGAAACTCCGAGCATAGCCCTCTCCATAGCTCTCTGAGCGACTTTGAGCGTCCTCATACGGCCAGCAGTGAAGGACCACGTCTCAGTTCCATATGTCATCACTGGCAACACGCACTGGTTGTACAACTTAGTTTTCAGGTTTTGAGGTATACCTGACGAGAAGATGCGTTGTAATATCCCGAACGCTGCCCAGCCGAGTTGAATCCGTCGATTGACCTCTCGGTCGAAGTTGGACTTACCTCGCCGTACTATTTGTCCCAGGTACAACTACCGGCATAGGTGTGACATGGACATTACACATGATATTTGTTTTGTCCATGTTCATCTTAAGACCTATCCGTTGGGAGGCACTATTGAGGTCATTGGGCATAGTGCTTAAGTCCTCCAGCGATTCTGCCATAAGTACTATATCGTCGGCAAATCGAAGGTGAGTGATGTACTCGCCATTGATGTTAATACCGTATCCTTTCCAGTCCAGTAGCTTGAAAACGTCTTCCAATGCAGTGGTGAAGAGTTTCGGGGAAATAACGTCACCATGTCTTACACCTCCCTGCAGTTGGATAGGTTTCGAACTCTGGTTCTGTACTCGGATAGCCATCGTAGCCCTACTGTACAAACACTTCAGCACTTCGATATACCGACAGTCAACTTGGCATCGCTGAGGAGACTGTAGCACCGCCCAAATTTCGACGGAATCAAAGGCTTTCTCATAGTCCACATACGCCAGGCAAAGTGGCAGATTGTACTCTTCGGACTTCTGTACAATTTGCCGAAGGGTATGTATGTGGTCTATGGTACTAAAGCCTTTTCGGAAACCGGCTTGTTCGGGAGGCTGGAAGTCGTCGAGTCTGCGTGCGAGACGATTCGTAATGACTCTCGAAAACAGCACGTAGACGGAAGGGATATCGGTCTGTAGTTTTTCAAGAGGGCGTTGTCACCTTTCTTGAAGAACAAGACCACCGCACTTCTGCTCCACGCCTCCGGAGTAGTGCCACCATGGAGGACGGAATTAAAGAGCCTCTGAAGGACTTCAAGTACCGGTTTTCCACCCGCTTTCAGAAGCTCCGCTGCAATTCCATCCTCGCCCGGATAATATAAACATATACATATATTTATGAACTTTGTATGTTTCACTTTGTTAAAAGCTAAATAGAGTTCAGACTCCAGTTTTATTATGTTATCATATCATGCCTTCCTACACAAAGCAAAATTACGTCTTATTTAACTGTTTAAGGAACAACTGTAAGAACATTTCAGAATCTGTGAACTTGGTGTTTGACTCATTGTTAATGCACTGACATAGTAATTTTCGTTCCATTTTCCAGTTCTTTTTCTAAGTAAGACAAGGAACAGCCCGGAAAATTATTCGTTCACGCCAATTACAATTTTGTGTCTATTTTCACTGTTCTCTAAGTAAGAATACACTGTCACATTATTGTTTTGCTGATTCTAGTTTTTGATTTAGTTCTCCTATTATACGCTCCTACAAAGTATGTGCATTTTTTCTTTGTCATCCGGTCTCAAGCTTCCATTCAACGTATTTTATAGTACATCAGAAAAAGAGGGTACTGTGTCCTCCTTTTTGTCATCAACTGAGAGCGAGTTAAAATAATATTCTATTGGTTTGTTACTTGTGTGCTTTGCTCGACTTGTATTTTTTTATAGGATAGGGTGACAAAAGAGCACACAGTCCACCTGATGGAAAGTGGTTGATGCGGCCCATAGACATCTACATATATCCTCGATACGAATCAAAATGAAGATGCATTGTCACCCGTGAGGATTAAGATGAAAAGCCTCGTTTCCAGTGAAAAGGGCCTCCGGTTCTCTACATTCACCATACAAAACACAGCAGCATTAAGCTACTGTTCTACGCTGGTATTCTGTGAGAGCGTGGTCCTTCCCCGGTCGACCCGACCCATTCGTGCTACACCTGTATTACTAATATAACTGCAGCATGGCTTTATCACTTAAACATTTTATTATTATACCGTCCAGGCCATCCAAAGCTCCTGACTCAGGAGTACAATGATCCAACAATAAGTTTCGTCTTTCACTTTGAGGGGTATATCTTTCAAGTGACGGTTTTAGTTTCAGGATTCGGAGTGTTCACGTGTATCACAGGCTTCGTGATTTCTTTATCATTGATGTGGTCGTTAAATTATCATTTGCACTAATTGTATGTGTCCCTTTCTTATTTGACGTGCTTGGTACATTACTTAAACAATCACTACATTTCCAATTCCTTCTTCGCGCAGGTCATTATATTGTATCTTTTTTCAGTTTTAGAACAGTTAAGATCAAACTTGCCTTTACAATTAGTAATAATATATTGTCTTCCTTTAATTATCTGTTTACATTATTGAATTGTTTATCTCATAATAAATTTTTATTGATCCTTTATTTGTTTACCCTAATTCTTCCACTATTTTCTATTTTAATGTTTATATAGGAAAATTTTATATAAGAACAAGGAAAAGAAAGAAAAAATATTTGCAAAAACCTTCGTTGTTTGTTTTTTTTTAAATTATTATTATTTATTTAGTTAAGATGAGCTGTTTTGTATACGCTCAAATGTGTTGAAATATTGCTACATGTTTAAGAAATCAAATGATTCATTACAAGCACTGTTCATATAAGTTTTTTCAGTTTTAATCCACTGTCACACGATTTAAAAGCTTGATACCTTAGACTTATTTTCTAATGGTCCCCACACACGGCCGGTTAAAGCGATCTGTTGAACTGATATCAGTTCAAACGGATTTAAGCCAAAGGGTGTTCCACACACACGGTCAGTTCAAGTGATCAGTTCAAACCGTTCTAGTTTTTGTTGATATTTTTTAATGTAGGATTTTCGATATGATGATAATTATAAATGTATCATTATTATAGTTTTATACATCTTAAGTTATAGTTAGTCAATATATTGATACATCGGCTTTATGTAAAAGTACAATCATAAGTCATTTAGTTTAGTTCGTTTATTCTATTTGTTAAGCAAATTAAATTATAAATGTATGAAAATGTTAGATTATAGTTCTTATTTATTATTGTTTAAATTAAATAAAACGATTATGTGTATCAATATTTTCAGTAAGAGCTTTCAAAAATACTCTTTGTGTTAATATGTTCAGCTTTTTTATATGTTAATAAGCACAGATGCTAAAAATAGCCCAAGAAATCAAATATTTAACAGCTGTTTCTTATAGAACGGGAGTAAACGGCCTACCCAGCGGACAGTCGATGACGAAAGTAACTCAAGCTCATAAGATGCCTAAGCGATCAAAATTACTTGTTGTTGACATGAACATCGAAACACTTGTTTCGTCGTTTTCTCTACTAGTTCACATGCACAGACATTTAACACACAAAAACGAATAACTTTTACGTATCAAAATGCACCTCAAACCATTACATAACCGATAAAACAGGAGCAACAATCCGTCGACGTCAAGTTCCCGCAAAACACACAGTGAGTAAAGAAGTATTACTTTTAATACGACAGAGATATATTATACAAAATTACACGGCCTTCACTGAGATCCTATATTCACCTTCGGATCGCACCATCAGAAAGGTCAGATCATGACAATCACCTTACGAGCCCTACATACTTCCTATCTAGTGTCGTCACTGAGATCCTAAACCCACTTTCGGAGTCCACCATCAGCTAGATGATATCATCACAGTTATCTAGATCTTCATGAACCCTTATGAAAATTAGTTGAAAAAAAACGGGATGGTTCTACGTAGCATTACTGTGATCCTCAACCCACCTTCTGACCATATGGAAGGTGACATCATCACATTCACTTTAGTCTCCATCCTCCCTCAAACTAAATCCTCTAATGATATAAAATAATAAAAAATCTAAACAGGATATAGTAGAAATAATGTAAGTAGCTACTAAGAAAGTAAGTACTTACCGGTAATTAAAACGAACTGAAGCCAGATTACGGTGATCAGGAATACGGTGCGCCCCGAAAACTCTATTCGTTCATCGCTCAGTTATCTTGCATAGTGGAAAACGACATCAAAAGTCCAGATATATTTTGGTTTAAAAATTAAACAGAAAAAATAAACAATTTTAAGAATATGTGAAGTCTACGACGACACGCATTGGTCCACCCCGCCGGATTCTTCCTGTGGCCGAATCTGCCTGCGCCAAGGTGTGGAAATTTAAGGAAGTGAATATAATAAGATGAATAATATGAAAATTTAGTATATCTACTAAGGTTTAAAAGCTATAAAAAACTAACAAACTATGCATTAAATTGAAAGAGAAAAAGGTGGAAAAAAGCGAAGAAAACAAAATGTCCTTTAGCAGGAAAAATATCTTTAACGTTTTTACTCATAGCAACTTGTCAAAATCAAAATGATTTTTGCCAAAAGAAAATTTGTTATCAGTCTCGCACATCAACGTCACCCCATTTTTTATCCCTCGCTATATAAAATGCTCTCTTTTCATAATACCAACACTGACACAAATAAACAACTTTTTACATAAAAATATATAGTACATTCAAGGCATAAACTAAATACGTCAATGTATAATTACGTTAATTAAATACTTTGATTAAAAGTGGAGACCACAGCCTATGAATACCTCCAACCAACATCAAACAAAGAAGACTACATACTCATTATCACTTTTCATGATGGTTCAGAGCCTCCAATTAAACTGGCTCTCTATACTCTTCAAACTTGAATACGGCAGAACACTGCTGCTTGGTGGTTGAGATAGGTAAGAACGTCCGGTTGACGGACTCATAAGTAACAAAGGGTCAAAATTTCAAAATTTTTAAAATTGTTTTATTAGAACAAAAATGTACTAATAGGATACAGAATACCGTAACGTGGCGATGTTAGAAAATCCACCAACCTATTTCATTACGTGACGACGACTTTGGGGAATGCCAAAAAAAACTTATGGTTTCCTATTGTTGGCACACTTTCTTATTTTCGCTAGATGTTAAATATCCAAACCAGCGACGGGTATAAGCCTCAAAGGTGCGAGATGTTTAATACTGTGATCGCCAATCAATCTGCCAACCGTAACGATTTCCGAAAATCTTCCTGCAACGGAAAAGGCCATGTTGTGATAGAGAAAAAGTTAAATAAATATGTTACTATTTGTAAAACATATAATATTCTTATTTTCATTCAACTTACTAGCTTCTACTCTGTGCCTGCATGAACTTAGTTTTCGTCACATTGTTTTATAGAGGTGAAGTAATGATGATAGGAAACCTAAAATAAACCTATGCTCGAATGTAGATCATATTATAAGATAATTAAAAAATGAAAAGAACGAAATTATTCTATTATTAATATCCACTAATGAGTGTACAACTATACAAACTAGCTAATTTTATCTCTCCAATCACATAATATTTTAGTCCTACATGGGGTAACTTAATAGCGAAGCAAAGCTCGTGAACTTATTACCATGGCGATAGACAATCAATTTATTACTTAAGGGCTTCTTCGATATTCTTGATCGTAATTTTGTTTACACAGTATTAAAGTTGTTCTCTGATATCACATTTCTCATTAATTTGCTAGACACAGCTACGATACATTTCAATAAAGGTCACCGTTTAGATATTATTAGCCGACTTCAATAAAAAAGGAGGAGAATCTCAATTTTGGTTTATGTTCTTTTTTGTATGTATGTTATTACTCTATTTCTTAGTCAAACATGAACCGATTTCAATGATTCTTTTTTTAATTTTTATATAGGGCTATATATAGGAATTAACAAAGAATTGCAAATCAAAAAAATTAAAATTAATTTTCTAAGTGTTTAATATTTCGTAACAATTTTCAATGATTTTATCGATACAGGAAACAAAATTAACAAACAAATTTCATCGTTTGTTTTTATGTAGTTGTCTATTACATGTATGTCCTTAAATTTCGTTCTGGGAATTATATGTCTCATAAGCTTCCCTTTTTTAAATCCGCCACTTTACTCGATTTCCATTTTTGTCCGTGAACTCGAAATAAAGTACATTTGTAAACGAAATGTAAATGAGATTCGAGGCTTTGTTGAATACAAAGATTTGATCTGATTACGAGTTCTACGCAAAGCGGTATTACATTAAGGACTGGAACTGGAAAAATTCGTAGCGTGTATCAACGGTCGATATATCAATTATAAGAAAATAAAATATTTAAAAACACTTTAATTATGTTATAATGCTTTGTAGGCATTACGTGCAGCAGTGAACTGGTGAAGAGGCTTAATGATTATGATGATGATTTTGATAAAGTTATGCACTAAAAGTTTCAGTTCTTGTCAAAATTAAATGCCAACTTGTAAGAACTAATATAATTAAGTAAATAAATATATACTTAATTATATTAGTTCAACACCTATCATATACTTATGATAGGTGTTGAAGTCAATTTAAACATAGTCTATAGAAGAAATAAAACCCTGACCTTAGCTAGCTAGAAAATATTGTATTCTTTTTAGTTTTATGAGGGCACTTACTTTTTACTAAATATTTTTACCCATTTGAGGAAAAATATGAAGTCGATATGTAAGTACAAAACTTCATACAAAAATTCATTTTAATGTTATTCTAGTAATATTAATATATACAGCGAACATCTAAAAGTCAAAAATGTTTCAAATGTTATCAATGGTTCAAATGTTTATCAAACATTCATGTGCTCATCTTACAACACCGCAAGCATTCACCCACTGCGAACTGATTGTATAATACCTTCTATACATCCGCAAAAGGGGAATCCAAAAGAAGGCATTGTGCGCGTTGAGAGTTCACAGAGTCCTAGATAGTTCATGGATATCCAGATCGGGCTACAGTCCGAATCTGTTCGAACAAAAAAGAGTTTATGCTTCTTGCTCCTCATTCGAAAACTCGTCACTTAAATCGTAATTTTATTACAATAACATAATAATAAACTAATAGCTACAAAACAAAAACCTGCGATATTGATCCAACTATGACACATTTTTCATATTGGGGTCAGTAATCGATGATGGGGACATTATGTCATATCACACATTAAGGCTTTAAGAAGCCCGAATGATCTCGACGAAACGACGACCGCAGTGATTTTAGTCGTAGTCAACTGCGCCTTGCGGCAAGTTCCGTACTACTTAAATAAATGCAAAGGTTAAAAGGCTGCAGAGGTAACAAGTATATTGTATAGTGGAATACTCTATTCTATTATTTTGTGCCCTTTCGCGGATTTTAAGTTGATGAAATCGTATAAAACTATCATGGCGGCTTATTGCGAACATGGAATGAATCATATAATCTTCTTTATATATAAATTACGTGTCATGTTGTTTGTCCGCGATGGACTTCTAAACTACTTAAACGATTTTAATCAAATTTGCACACCGTGTATAGTTTGGCCCAACTTGAGAGATAGTATAGTTTTTTTGCCCCACAATTTTTTTTGGCGAAAATATAACAGGGCATGAAAAAGTGTAATCGAAAAGGGCAGAACAACGTCTGCCTGGCAAGCTAGTATAATAATATAATGAATATATATTAAAAAACTACAACTCAAAACTTAAAATACCTTAAAGCCCCGTGGTATCGTGCGAAGAACGCTGATTACGTTTCCTCGTTGAATGGCTATACCAATTAGGTAAATATTGAAATATCGCGATAGAGTATTTAATAAAAGGTGTAACTCAGAATATCCTCAACATTCCAAAAATACATACATTACAAAAATATTAACTTTATTAGTATTTAATAAATTAAAGTTATTTCGTGCGCGAAAATTGATCAAAGATATGGTGGAGCGAACGATCAAGTGGAGTGTATTAGCGCGGTTCAAAAGGAACCAAAACAAAATGGCAGATGTGGTGGACTTTGGACTAAATACTTGCTTTGTAATTAATTGTTGGTGTTGGCTGACACGACGCGAGATGAGCTGCTGCGGATTAAGGAACAACAAATAAAACAGCTCAAAATCAAGGCATGGGCTCTTACCAGGGGAAGCTCTGAGCGGCCTCTTTCTACGGCCTTGTGGACATGCGTGGTAGAGCCACACTGCAGCTATATTATAGTTGTAGCTTGAATGCGTCGGCTCGATCGGGGCAGGACCACGCTCTCACAGAATACTAGCGTAATATAGCAGCGTAATGCTGCTGTGTTTCGTATGAGTGAGTGTAGTGAACCGGAGACCCATTTTACTGGAATCGAGGCCTTCCATCTTAGTCCTCAGGGGTGACAACGCATTTGCGTTTTGATTCTTAATTGAGGATAAATGTGGATGTCTATGGGCCACAGCATCCACTTACCATCAAGTGGACTGTGTGCTCGTTTGTCACCCAATGTTGTTAAAAAATACGACGAAAATTGTATTGCACTGGGGCTAACAGTGGCAGTGCGAGTTCTTTTACAGCTCCTATCGTCCCCACTTCCACCTACGTGGAGCGCGCCTCTCATTGGAGAAACAAAGATGCGTCCACCAATATCTAGTTCCACAATTAGGCAGACCCATGAGGGAAGGAACGAATACGAGGGCAACCACCCCCCCCCCCTGGCTTGAAGGGTTCTTCAAAACTATGCTACTACTTACCTAATTTAATCCTAGAGACAAAACTCGCGATACCATCCATACCATCTGGATGGCTGGCGGTCCACCACTGTGCGATTTAAAAAAAGTTTTCTTCCTCGCACAACTACCACCATAATCAACTACCAACAGAGATTTTTTCGGACCGATACGATTTAGAGACCTTCAATAAAAGAGCCTTTTTCTTTTTAAAAGGCCGGCAACGCATCTGCAATCTCCCTGGTATTGCAGTTGGTCCTGGGCGGCGGTAATCACTTACCATCAGGTGAGCTGTATGGTCGTTTGCCCCCTCTCCTAAAAAAACAAACATATCAAAAGCATTTCCATTTAGACTGGCCTGTTGGTCTAGTGGTTAGTGACCCTGACTGCTATGCCGGAGGTCGTGGGTTCGATTCCCACCCAGGACAAATGTTTGTGTGATGAGCACGATCATTGTTCTGAGTTTGGGTGTAATTTATCTATAATATAATGATTTCTTATATTTACACGAACACTACACACGATTAAAACTACTTTTACGGATTTTATCGCGTTTATTTTTACTTTTTATTTTTAATTCCCGACGTTTCGGGCGCTTTCCAGCACCCATGGTCACGGGGGACTGAGATGATTGACGTCCCGATGTCATTGTTAAACCCGGAGTACCTTCAGCTTTTTTAATTATTGTTTATGGTCCGATCTATGCAAAATGAACTGACTATGTCTTGAGGTCTTGCAGTGGTATGCTTGGGTTTAGTTTTAATTTTTACCATACCATAAATTAACAACTAAATCGAGTGTCCAACAAACGAAATCGTTGACCACAGACACGAATCATAAACAACGCGCTGTCTACAACTTATCAAAACAAACACTGGACGACGCCACAATAAAAGTTTTAGAAAAAGGTATTAATTTCGCAATTACACCGCGAAAAATACCGTATGAGGACATTATCTGTAGTGTTGAGGACTGTCTGTATAAAAATAATATTAGTAATGAAGATTTAGAGGCCATACGTCAAGACATCTCGTCTATGTTACGTCGAAGTTCAGCGCCGAAATTAAATCTCCCCAAAAATGAATTTAACGCCTTGAAAAACTTACGCAACAGACCAGAGCTTACGATTCTCCGCGCAGATAAAGGTAATTCTACGGTTATAATGGATACGTCAGATTACAATTTTAAAATACAACAACTTTTGTCGGATGAAACTACTTATCGAAAGGTCAAAACCGACGCTACAACTAATACGCTTAAAACTACTAGCGATCTAATTAAGAAATACTCCGAAAAATTGAATCTGGACGTTAATTCGATAATACCTTCATGTGCCAAACCACCGAAGTTGTATGGGTTACCAAAGATACACAAACCGAATGCTCCTTTACGTCCAATAGTGAGTCAGATTGATTCGCCAACTTACAGATTGGCTCAATACTTAGCTAAAATATTATCACCACTCAGAGGACACACAAGAGCACACACTAAGGATTCATACCATTTTGTCAGTGAGATAAAAGACCTACATCTTACTGACAATGAAACCATGGTCAGTTTTGATGTTCAGTCTCTATTTACATCCCTACCTGTTGAAGACTGCATCTCAATTATAACTAGAAAACTAGAGGAAAATAACATGCCAGCAGAATATGCAGTATTACTAAGACATTGCCTTACATCTGGCTATCTATTGTGGAAGGAAGAGTTTTACAAGCAAGTAGATGGTGTGGCGATGGGCTCACCTGTATCTCCCATTGTCGCCGATATATTCATGGAAGACTTTGAGGAGAAAGCCCTCCTTACTGCACCTGTTACACCAAGGATCTACAAGCGGTACGTAGACGATACTTTCACAATTTTACCATCAGACAAAGTAACTGCATTTTTAGAACATCTTAATTCCATAAACTCTAAAATTCAATTTACTATGGAGTTAGAGGCAAATAATTCCTTACCTTTCCTAGATGTGTTAGTCATCCGAAATCCTAATAACACCATTGGTCACACTGTGTATAGGAAAAAGACCCATACAAACCGATATTTAAACGGTGAATCTCACCACCATCCTTCACAGTTAGCTACCGTGGGCAAATCTTTGTTACAGAGAGCACGAGGGATCTGTGACAGCAAACACCTGGCCGCCGAGCTTCAGCACGTCAAGGAAGTTCTGCACGACAACAAGCTTCGGGTCCCGCGCCTACGTCACAGTGACCGAGTGAAGCCGGCCACAGTCGAGCGTGTGCCTGCTGTACTACCATATGTCAGAGGTGTCACAGACAAGATTGGCTATATCTTGAAGCGAGCTTCTATTAGAACTTTCTACAAGCCGCCGAAGAAGATTAGTCAGTTCCTACCATCCGTCAAGTGTCATATTCCTCTACAAGATGCAGGAGTGTACAAGCTTGATTGTGAATGTGGTCTCTCTTATATAGGACAAACCAAAAGATCAATTAGGACCCGCGTAAAAGAACATATAGCTGATGTGAAGCATCAACGTTCCGGGAAGTCTGCAGTTTGTGATCATATCCTAGACGGCCCCAACCATTACATCAGATTTGATAGACCATAAATCCTCGCGAAAGAACACCGATTCCTACCAAGGATGATACGTGAGGCTATTGAAATTAAAAAACATCCTAATTTCAATAGAGAAGGAGGCTGGGTACTACCACCTGCTTGGGATCCTATAATCAATAAAATTAAAACTAAACCCAAGCATATCACTGCAAGACCTCAAGACATAGTCAGTTCATTTTGCATAGATCGGACCATAAACAATAATTAAATAAAACCGGCCAAGAGCGTGTCGGGCCACGCTCAGTGTAGGGTTCCGTAGCTTCCCGTCCGTCACAATAAGTGTTCCCACTTATGAGTTTAAAGGTGGGAATCCATTATGTTCGCGCTCCAGAAGCGCTCCGCGCTCCTGCAACTGCTCCCGGTAGTGGGTACGTGCGCGAACATGGAGCGTGCAACATTGCACGCTCCGCGGTAGGCGATGCCAAGGAGAGACCAACCGAACTATTCGATAAATACCCGACCCAATGTAATAAGTACCTACAGCGCCATCTCTCGGGGAATTGGGTTACTAATTAATACATAGACGTGCCAGAAGTTTTCGGTGGTAATTTTGGATTGCGAGAACCGATTTTAATAATTCTTTTTTTGTTTGAAAAAAAAAATACGTTCAGGATAATAGAATATGTAAACGAAGTTAAAAAAAATGCTTGCTTAAACGATTATACTAAAACTTAGTCCAGAAATTGTTTTGTACAACTTTTTGTCTTTTTTGTACAAAAACTGTTTCCATCCAAGTTCAAAATGATTTTCCTAGAAAATCCTTATAAAGTTCTACCTTTCAGATTTTTTTCATATTTTCTAAACCTATGGTTCAAAAGTTAGAGGGGGGGGGACACATTGTTTTTTATTTTGGAGCGATTATTTCCGAAATTATTGACATTATCAAAAAATGATTTTAGTAAACCCCTATTAATTTTTAAATACCTTTCCAACAATATATCACACGTAAGGGTTGAAATTAAAAAAAAATCACTTCCCACTTTACATATAGGGGGGCTACCCTAATAAAACATTTTTTTCCAATTTTTATTTTAGCACTTTGTCGGCGTGATTGATACACATATTGGTACCAAATTTCAGCTTTCTAGTGCTAACGGTCACAGAGATTAAGCGAGGACGGACAGACGGACAGACAGACATGGCGAAACTATAAGGGTTCCTAGTTGACTACGGAACCCTAAAAAGCTGAAGGTACTCCGGGTTTAACAATGACATCGGGACGTCAGTCATCTCAGTCCCCCGTGACCATGGGTGCTGGAAAGCGCCCGAAACGTCGGGAATTAAAAATAAAAAGTAAAAATAAACGCGATAAAATCCGTAAAAGTAGTTTTAATTATCTATAATATTTATGTATTTAGAAATATATAAGTATGTGTATCAGTTGTCTCTAGTACCCATAACACAAGCTCTGCTTAGCTTGGGACTAGATGGCGTTGTGTGATAGTTGTGTAATATTAAAAAAAAATTATTTCCGTATTTCGTACGAAAATTTATGGTATACCCGAGTATTAAAATACATAACATTTCAAAAGTTGATCCCTGATGGGTCTACGGTGTACGGGGCACGTACCGATTCTGCGAACGTAATTTTGACCTAATAAAATTTTGATATCCTCTGGATTTGATAGAATTCATCGACTATTTGTAGACAGGATCATCGATTGAGTGCTTAGGTACCCTCGTTGATGAGTAAAAAGTTGTCAGGGCCAACTAATATGCATCTTATCACATACTTTATTTAAATTTTATAACATTGAAATATACACGATATTTAAAAAACTATATATAAAATTATGTGTAATTTTCGTTGCTTAAACTATATTAGTAGTATATTTGTCACACGAATGGGTCGGTTTAACCGGGGAAAGAACACGTTTTCACAGAATACTAGAGTATAATCACGAGTTAATGGTGCTGTGTTTCGTAAAGTGAGTGTAGAGAACCGGTGACACTTTTAACTGGAAACGAGGCATTGCATCTTAGTCTTCACGGGTGACAACGCATCTGTATACTGATTTGTAATCGAGGATAGATGTAGATGTCTATGGGATACAGCAACCACTTATCATTAGGTGGACTGTGTGCTACTTTATCACCTTATCCTATAAAAAATCTACTAAAAGGTTATAGATTGAAACTAAAGACATTACTGCCTTCAGGTAAATAATGTAATTAATTTTCCTATATTACCCGAGGTTTGCTCCTGACTAACAAAAGCCCGACGGCTGTACCTTCTACGAGTAGTACAAACAAGATCCTTAATTAAGTTGTGATCACTGACTGTAAAGAAACCGTAACAGTGTCATTCTGCATATAATTACAATTCATTAACGTTCTTGCGCCATACTGTCAGTATAATACAATGTTGTTTTAGTTTTAACCCGTCTTTGGATTATTGTTGCGAACCATATATTTTTCATTTAAATCCTTTTTATGAAACTCTCACCGAAGTACGCTGATAAATTAGCAGCATAATTTCATTGTTTTCTTCATTATTATTGATTATTTTACATTTTAATCTTCAGAGGTGACAATGCATTTGCATTTTGAAACTCGATTGGGCTTTTATTCTATTTCCTGATGAAACAACGTAATCGAAATGCAAACCAAGAAGTTGTGACTTTCTCTTTTCTTTTATCATAATAAATATTTTTCTGAGCTTAACAAATCGCTAAAAAGTAAAGCCTTTATATTATTAGCCGACTTCAAAAAAAAAGGAGGAGAATCTCAATTTTGGTTTATGTTCTTTTTTTGTATGTATGTTATTACTCTATTTCTTAGTCAATTATGAACCGATTTTAATGATTCTTTTTTTAATTTTTATATAGGGCTATATATAGGAATTAACAAAGAATTGCAAATCAAAAAAATTAAAATTAATTTTCAAAGTGTTTAATATTTCGTAACAATTTTCAATGATTTTATCGATACAGGAAACAAAATTAACAAACAAATTTTATCGTTTGTTTTTATGTAGTTGTCTATTACATGTCATCATCATCATCATCATCATCATTACAGCCCTTCACAAGTCCACTGCTGAACATAGGCCTCCCCCAAGTAATGCCACAAAGCACGGTCCTGAGCCACCTGCATCCATCGACTTCCCGCATGTCTTAACAGGTCGTCACTCCATCTAGTGGGGGATCGCCCTACACTATGCCTACCGGTACGAGGCTGCCACTCGAGAACCTTTCTTCCCATCGGTTATCGGTTCTTCGAGCTATATGGCCAGCCCATTGCCACTTCAGCTTACTAATCCGTTGGGCTATGTCTGTCACTCTGGTTTTACTGCGGATATCCTCATTTCTGAGTCTATCACGCAGAGAAACTCCGAGCATAGCCCTCTCCATAGCACACTGAGCGACCTTGAGCGTCCTCATACGGCCAGCAGTGAAGGACCACGTCTCTGATCCGTAAGTCATCACTGGTAACACGCACTGGTTGTACACTTTAGTTTTCAGAGATTGAGGTATACCTGACGAGATGTGTCGTAATTTTCCGAACGCTGCCCAGCCGAGTTGAATCCGTCGATTGACCTCTCGGTCGAAGCTGGACTTACCTAGTCGGACTATTTGTCCCAAGTAAACGTACTCGTCAACAACTTCGAGCTTAGTGCTCCCAACAACTACCGGCATAGGTGTGACATGGACATTAAACATGATCTTTGTTTTGTCCATGTTCATCTTAAGACCTATCCGTTGGGAGGCACTATTGAGGTCATTGAGCATAGTGCTTAAGTCCTCCAGCGATTCTGCCATAAGGACTATATCTTCGGCAAATCGAAGGTGAGTGATGTACTCGCAATTGATGTTAATACCGTATCATTTCCAGTCCAGTAGCTTAAAAACGTCTTCCAACGCAGCGGTCAAGAGTTTCGGGGATATAACGTCACCCTGTCTTACACCTCTCTGCACTTGGATAGGTTTCGAACTCTAGTTCTGTACTCGGATAGCCATCGTAGCCCTACTGTACAAACACTTCAGCACTTCGGTATACCGACAGTCAACTTGGCACCGCTGAAGGGACTGTAGCACCGCCCAAATTTCGACGGAATCAAAGGCTTTTTCATAGTCCACATACGCCAGGCAAAGTGGCAGATTGTACTCTTCGGTCTTCTGTACAATCTGCCGCAGGGTATGTATGTGGTCTATGGTACTGAAGCCTTTTCGGAAACCGGCTTGTTCGGGAGGCTGGAAGTCGTCGAGTCTGCGTGCGAGACGATTCGTAATGACTCTCGAAAACAGCACGTAGACGCGGCTCAGAAGGGAAATCGGCCCGTAGTTCTTCAAGAGAGCGTTGTCGCCTTTCTCAAAGAACAAGACCACCGCGCTTCTGCTCCACGCCTCCGGAGTAGTGCCACCATGGTGAACGGAATTGAAGAGCTTCTGAAGGACTTCAAGTACTGGTGTTCCACCCGCTTTCAGAAGCTCTGCTGTAATTCCATCCTCGCCTGGGGCCTTGCCGTTTTTAAGGTGCTGGAGAGCCATTCTAATCTCGCTCAGACTGACGTCCAGGATATCATCGGAATAGTGTCGGGTAAGACTTGCTCTTGGATCGTTACTCACACTTGAGTGTGGCTCCAACGACGATGTGTACAGCTGCCCATTGAACTTCTCAATCTCACTCAAAATCTCAGGTGTCTCGGAAACGATGCTGCCACACTCAGTCTTCAGCTTTGACAGTTGGCTCTTTCTGGCAGACAGATCTATGGCAAAGACTTCGGAGCCCTGGTTCCGCTCGATCGCTTCTTTAATACGAGCAGTATTAAAGTTGCGTAAGTCTCGTGTATGTCTTTAAATTTCGTTCTGGGAATTAAATGTCTCATAAGCTTCCCTTTTTTAAATCCGCCACTGTACTCGATTTCCAGTTTTGTCCATGATAAGATACATTTGTAAACGAAATGTAAATGAGATTCGAGGCTTTGTTGAATACAAAGATATGATCTGATTAAGAGTTCAACGCAAAGCGGTATTACATTTAAGGACTGGAACTGGAAAAATTCGTAGCATGTATCAACGGTCGATATATCAATTATAAGAAAATAAAATATTTAAAAACACTTTAATTATATTATAATGCTTTGTAGGCATTACGTGCAGCAGTGAACTGGTGAAGAGGCGTAATGATTATGATGATGATTTTGATATAATATGTGCACTAAAAGTTTCAGTTCTTGTTAAAATTAAATGCCAACTTGTAAGAACTAATATAATTAAGTTAATAAATATCCTGCTTATGATAGGTGTTGAAGTCAATTTAGATATAGTCTATAGAAGAAATAAAACCCTGACCTTAGCTATTACGTGGAAAATATTATATTCTTTTTAGTTTTATGGGGGCACTTACTTTTTATTAAATATTTTTACCCATTTGAGGAAAAATATGAAGTCGGTATGTAAGTACAAAACTTCATACAAAAATTCATTTTTATTTTATTCTAGTAATATTAATATATACAGCGAACATCTAAAAGTCGAAAATGTTTCAAATGTTTTCAACGGTTCAAATGTTTATCAAACATTCATGTGCTCATCTTACAACACCGCAAGCATTCACCCACTGCGAACAGATTGTATAATACCTTCCATACATCCGCAAAAGGGGAATCCAAAAGAAGGCATTGAGCGCGTTGAGAGTTTACAGAGTCCTAGATAGTTCATGGATATTCAGATCGGGCTACAGTCCGAATCTGTTCGAACAAAAAAAAGTTTGTGCTTCTTGCTCCTCATTCGAAAACTCGTCACTCAAATCGTAATTTTATTACAATAACATAATAATAAACTAATAGCTACAAAACAAAAACCTGCGATATTGATCCAACTATGACACATTTGTCATATTGGAGTCAGTAATCGATGATGGGGACATCATGTCACATCACACATTAAGGCTTTAAGAAGCCCGAATGATCTCGACGAAACGACGACCGCAGTGATTTTAGTCGTAGTCAACTGTGTCTTGCGGCTAAATTCCGTACTACTTAAATAAATGCAAAGGTGAGGTAACAAGCATATTGTATAGTGGAATACTCTATTCTATTATTTTGTGCCCTTTCGAGGATTTTAAGTTGATGAAATCATATAAAAACTATCATAGCGGCTTATTGCGAACATATAATGAATCATATAGTCTTCTTTATATAATATAAATTACGTGTTACGTTGTTTGTCCGCGATGGACTTCTAAACTACTTAACCGATTTTAATCAAATTTGCACACCATGTGCAGTTTGGCCCAACTTGAGATTGAGAGACTGGATAGTTTTTTTTGCCCATGAGTGACCCACAATTTTTTTGGCGAAAATAACAAATGCATGACAATTATTAATTATCATGCATTTGTTAATAATGAATTATTAATATATTTTAAATTAAATGTACAATATACTCTTGTGTCTTGTATAAATGTAAAATAGTAAACGATCACGGCCTTACTTATAATTGTTGTTTATCGCTCACTTAAGTTAGTCATTAACATTATAATATATGTCTTTCTATTGTCCTTTGTTGTATAGAAGATGAGCACAAGTAGTAGTAGTAGTAAGACATCATTGCTGTTTCATTGGACTGTTTAAAACATTTGTGCTTATCTTCTTTTTATATGTAAACTTGATTAATAATTTTTAAGGCAGACCGGCAGGTAAAACAAATAGTGATTAATTAACTTTTTATATTTCATAATAGTTTCATTATTTTAATATTTATATTCATAAATATAGTATTTAGTATATATAAAATTTATTACATATATAGGTATACATATATATTATATAACACTATTTATTATTACATATACCCTATATATTTATTTTTTACTATTATTAACCTTTAAGTAGTGATGTGGTTTGGATGACTCAAAAATGGTGATGTGACGTTTTATAGACGTCTACGCAATTTATGTCAATAGTATGAACTTAATTATTAATTAGACATTTGTTTGTATAAAATCAAAATAAAAACCCTCTTTTTAATGATATCGGCTAAAATTAAACCCAATTTAAGCATTAATCGACATTTATTAGGACATTTGTCAAAAGTTACGAAAAAATCACATTCTATAAAAGACGCACTTCTTAAGTGTTATGAAATAAGCAAACGGACTTATTTTTTAACAAAAAATAAAATTTCTTACTTCTTCAACTCAATTACTAAAATAATATAGGAACTACCACAGAATCAGTCTTCTAAATTCAGTCTCAGTCAGTACAGTCGCTGCAGATTGTTTTGGAACAGCCTAAGCATATAGGCTTATGACATGCGATGCATTTGTACCTTGTGCGTCACTTCAGCCTTGCTGTACACACCTTACAAGTCTTTTTGTCATTTTCACCGAAAGCTGACTCAATGCGGCTAGGTTCTGGAGGTAAATCTTCGCTAAGAATCCGTTTCATTGTCAGTCTTATATTCAATTATTTTGTCAGTAATATCGTCATCCATAAAAAATCTTCACAGGGTTTCTAGGTTGGTGAATGCTCTAGGCTTTGATCTAGGTATGTCAACCAAGTTGTGGCTTAGTGAACGACAGTTACACATCACTGGTTCATCGCTTCACCATTTAGAACCATTCTTACCTATGTAGTATCTTTGGGATTCTGTGTGTATATTATCTTGTATTGAAAATAGACTTGAATCTTGCATCGCAACTGAACTGCGGAGTGATCTTTGTCGTTGAGATTGAGTTTCTGCATCCTCAGAATATTCTGAAGCCGAGTCATGATCACTGTGCAAACAGAAATCTGGATCCACTTCTTCATCGTCCACATCACTGAAGTCTCGCTCCAACTCAGCCTCTATCCACTGACTTAGGGTCTTTTCATTTATCGAAGTATTTAGAGCTACTCGTTTTCGCTTTCGACTGTTTCCTGAAGGTCCAGGTTGATCCATCTAAAATAATAACGTACACAGTGAGGTGACGAATAAGAGACACTTAAAAAAAATACACTAATACTGTAGTGACGTTTAATAAATCATTTACGCAAATACTGACCTCACGTCTCAGGGACACCAAACGGTCGTACAGGTACAGGTGTTGCTGCCACGAGCGTGAGCACTCGACTGACCGATCACGCCACCGAAACCCGAAGGTGGCGGGAGGGGCGGGAGCGTCTTTAAAAAATTAACGCCACGAAACTGATTTTTGCATCGAGGCCGTCTGTGAGACACCCACGTCACTACTTAAAGGTTAATAATAATAGATTAAATGTCATCGGATGAAGACTCATTTTATTTTGCATGTTCTTCTTTTAACATTACCTCACCCGCAGCGATTCTTTTATCGATAACGTGGGTAATTATTTGCACACGAAATTTGCCTCTACAAATTGTTTAAATGTATGCCATATAAATGCGCAAAGCATCCCTGCCCATTACTCAGATCTACTTGACACATTTTCCTCAACATACATCCATGCTCTACTTATCTCAGAGTCCTGGCTAAAACCCTCCCTATCCTCCACGTTGTACAGTTTTCCTGGATTTGTACTTATACGTTCTGATCACACTGGCAAAGGTGGAGGTGGCGTAGCCATTTACTTGCGATCGGAATATGCATATGATGTCATTGCAATATCACCATCAGAATATAGAAGATCTGCTGAGTACCTATTTCTAGAAGTAAAAATTAAGGGTTTAAGGGTCGTGCTCGGAGTTGTTTACTGCCCTCCTTCAACTGATTATTTTTCCCATATTGAATCGGTAATCTACTTCTTCAGAACTGATAACAAACATATTATAATAATGGGTGATTTCAATACCAACTTGCTAAAGGATTCTCCTCAGAGTCGCAAACTTAAAGCCATCATGAACTCGGCAGATCTCTATATTCTACCATCTGGTCCAACTCACCACAACGTGGACATCGAAGATTCATGGTTAGACATCATTTGCACTAGTTCAGCGGATCATGTTTTATATCATGATCAACTGGCTGTTCCCGCGTTTTCTCGACATGATCTTTTGGTCATGTCGTATAAATTAATATAGTATGTCGTATAATTAATTAGCCTCCCAAGCCTAACCCAGTGATTGTGTATTTACGAAATTTCAATAAAATTGACACCATTCGACTACACCGCGATGCTAAGAATATAGAATGGGGCCCATTGCTGGATGCAAATAATATGGAATACAAAATTGCTCATTTGAACACCCAAATTCTCAACCTATTCGATAGGCACGCATCAGTTCGAGCAGTCAGATTACGCCGACCTCCTGCACTGTGGATAACTGACGAAGTGCGTAGAGCAATGAGAAGAAGAGATCGAGCTTTTCACATTTTTAAAAAGAATCGGAACAATAGCACCTTTCAACAATATAAGCGAGCACGAAACCGCTGTAATCAGGTGGTAAGAACAGCCAAACGCCGCTACTTCCACAATAGTATTTCAAACTCCTCTTCTGCAGACATATGGAAGTTCCTTAAATCCCTAGGATTTGGAAAGTCACATTCCAATTCTCTAATCCCAAATATTTTACTCAATGACTTGAATATACACTTCTCTTCTGCATCACGTCTGCATTTGACCACCAAAGCTACGACTCTCCAGGAACTTAATTCCATGCCTTTTTATCATGTAATTCTTTCGACTTCAGTTCAGTGACTGACGATGATACTAGAAAAGCCATACTTTCAATAAAATCTTCCGCAATCGGATATGACGAGGTGAGTAGACCTATGATACTTCTCATACTCGATATTATTACTCCAGTTCTCACTCACATCATCAATTTCTCCCTCTCTACTGGTATTTTCCCTAAGTTATGGCTAAAAGCTTTTATCTTGCCTCTTGCGAAGGTACCCAATCCATCCCTACCCACACATTTTAGACCTATTTCTATACTGCCGTTTCTTTCCAAAGCCCTTGAATCATTGGTACACAAACAAGTCACCTTTTTCATTTCGAAATGCAACTACCTTAGTACATATCAATCTGGTTTCCGCCCGGAACATAGTACCACCACAGCGTTACTTCAAGTTACAGAAGATTTTAGAGAGGGCATGGAGAGGTCATGTTTGACTGTTCTGGTCCTTATTGACTTTTCAAACGCATTTAATTGTGTCGATCACGACTTACTCCTTGGATTACTTTCACTCCTAAACTTCTCCCCGTCAGTACTGAATTGGTTTTCCTCTTATCTTCGTGGTCGCCAGCAGGCTGTTCGGGCTGGTCAGGATTTTTCCGACTGGTGCAATCTATATCTAGGTGTACCGCAAGGCGGCATTCTCTCTCCTCTCTTGTTTTCGTTGTTTATCAATCTTCTAACTACCCACCTTCAATGTTCTTACCACCTCTATGCAGACGATCTTCAGTTATACTCACAAGCGTCCTGTGTTGCTACCGCTATTGCAGCTATTAATCAGGACTTACAACGCATTTCAGACTGGTCACAGCGATTTGGTATAACGGTAAATCCCAGTAAATGCCAGGCTATTATCATTGGTAGTCGTCGATTGGTGTCACAACTTAACATACCTGATCTACCATCCATTTGCTACGAAAACTGTGTAATTCCTTTCCGCACTAGTGCCAAGGATCTGGGTTTAATTATTGACCCGACCCTTAGTTGGAGGTTACAGGTGGCCGAGATTTGTCGTAAAGTCACAGGCGTACTTCGTTCCATCTATCGTCTTAAGTTCTTTCTGCCTCCTTCAACTAAGCTTCTACTCATCCAATCTCTAATTCTTCCATTGTTTGACTATGCCGATGTTTGTCTTTGTAATATCTCTCAGGAGCTGCTAAGCAGGTGGACAGGTTACTTAACAACTGCATACGATTCATCTTTGGTCTGCGGAAATACGATCACGTATCAGAATTTCGCTCCCAATTAAAGTGGTTGACTATACGCCAGCGCAGAGATTTTCGAATGCTGTCCTCTCTGTTTTCAGTTCTTAATGATTCTTCCTCACCCCTTTACCTAAAAGAAAGATTCCAATTCCGTAGTGACACTCATTCTCTCAATCTCCGGTCTTCACACAATTTATTACTGTCTGCTCCTCTCCATCATTCTGGGTTTATGTCAAATTCTTTCATATTAACTTCCATCTCCCTCTGGAACAAATTGCCTGTTGACCTGCGCATAATACCTGCTAAAAACGTGTTTAAAAGAAAACTATACGAATATATCCGTAACCAACAAATTTGAGTCCACTTACTTTATATGTTTATAGTTATTTGTATATAAATTTATGGAGATATGTATATATATATATATATATATATATATATATATATATATATATATATATATATATATATATATATTTCAAGTATGTGTAGCATGTACATTTTGAATTGAATGAGATCATGACAACTTTACTGCCCATAACTCACTCTCTGTTCTACCCAAGGTTAGCTGGTAGAGAATGCCATATAGCATTAAGCTCGCCTTTTGTACAAAATCTTTGGTGCAATAAAGAATAAAATAAATAAATAAATAAATGACAAAAGTGCAGTCGAAAAGGACAGAACAACGTCTGCCTGGCAAGCTAGTATAATAATATTATGAATATATATTAAAAAAACTACAACTCAAAACTTAAAATATCTTAAAGCCCCGTGGTATCGTGCGAAGATCGCTGATTACGTTTCCTCGCTGAATGGCTATACTAATTAGGTAAATATTGAAATATCGCGATAGAGTATTTAATAAAAGTGTAACTCAGAATATTCTCGACATTCCAAAAATACCTACATTATAAAAAATATTAACTATATTAAGTAGTAACTAAGTTATTTCGTGCGCGAAAACTGATCAAAGATATGGTGGAGCGAACGATCAAGTGGAGTGTATTAGCGTGGTTCAAAAGGAACCAAAACAAAATGGCAGATGTGGTGGACTTTGGACTAAATACTTGCTTTGTAATTAAAGCAGCTCAAAATCAAGGCATGGGCTCTTACCTGGGGAAGCTGTGAGCGGCCTCTCTCTACGGCCTTGCGGACGTGCGTGGTAGAGCCACGCTGCAGCTATATTATAGCTGTAGCTTGAATGCGTCGGCTCGATCGGGGCAGGACCACGCTCTCACAGAATACTAGAGTAATATAGCAGCGTAATGCTGCTGTGTTTCGTATAAGTGTGTGTAGTGAACCGGAGACCCTTTTTACTGGAATCAAGGCATTCCATCTTAGTCCTCAGGGGTGACAACGCATTTGCATTTTGATTCTTAATTGAGGATAAATGTGGATGTCTTTGGGCCACAGCATCCACTTACCATCAAGTGGACTGTGTGCTAGTTTGTCACCCAACGTTATTAAAAAAAACACGACGAAAATTGTATTGCACTGGGGCGAACGGTGGCAGCTCACGTTTTTTTACAGCTCCTATCGTCTCCACTTCAACCTGCAGGTTTCCTCACGATGTTTTCTTCACCGCCGAGCACGTGGTAAATCAGCACTTAAAATTTCAATTAACAATTTCCTTGGTGCCGGCGGGGATCGAACCCGGGTTACTCGCGTTCTGTTATATTTACAGCGAGCGTTAACCACCTACCACGGCTCTTCACAAATCGCTAAAATATACTGAAAATATAATTATTTTTATCGTAATTAGAAATAAAATACAAAACATTAACGGGGACGAAAGAAGTAATATCTGAAATCGCTCGAGTTTTTTTTACATTCACCATACGAAACATAGCACCATTAAGTTGCTATTTTAATGCTCATATTCTATTAGAGTGTGGTTCTTCCCAGGTCGAACCGATTTATTCGTACTGCAACAATCACGCTGCTGTTATATGATGCTGAATGTCCATAATGGGGTATTCCTATATTCCACAATTTTTTTCTGTCACGTATTTATTTTTTAGTTTGGCAAGTATGTCGATTAAGTTTTCGTATACTTCAATGAATAGAATAAAGCAATGTTTCTGACTTTTAATTTCCCCGGTGCTTCACCCCTATTTCGGACGACAATCAGTTTTAGGGGACATGAAAATGAAAAAGAAATTGTCTTTCATTTTAACAAGCATACGAAATAATAAAAGTATACTTCATAAGTAAAGTTGGAAATTGACCATTTTTTTGTTCATGTGGTACAGCATCACTACAGCTGTCTACCAATTGGATCTTCTAAGAGTAGACCACGTTTAAACACAATACCAGGTGTTTATGACATATACTTATACGCCAGTATATTCCAAGTCTATGGTTTATGAAGAAAACATATTTTTGTATTTTTAAAAGATTTAGTTCTTTTTTTGAGAAATGACGTTGACGTTGTTGCGTCAGTTTTTGTTACATAAGGCACTGAAAATATAGTTCAAATAATAGACCAAATTAGATCATACACTGTTGCGGATTGTTTTATTTACCAACAACCCTTCTAGTGTATCAGCAGGACAACAGATCAACTAGTGAAGCTAGTAAACACCAGGATAATACCGGAGCTCTTGTTTACTAGTAGCGTGGTATTGAATCTTAGTCCTCAGCCGTGACAACGTATCTGCTTTTTGAGTCCTTATCGAACACATGCGGTTATCCAAGGACCACTTTTATCTGGGGGCACGGCAGTGCCCCGCCAAGTCGAGCAAAAAAGCGGCACGGCCGTACCATACTTTTCTCGTTCAGGCCATTTTCGACCCCCTATAACTTCGTAATGGATAAAACTAGAAGCCTGATTTCAGTAACCAATTGGTATTGCATAAAAATATTATATTTCAAATTTCATTAAATTTGAACGAGTAGTTTAAGAATTATAACTAGTTAAAATTTCTTAATTTTGTCACTCACGACATTCAAGATTTTTAACATTGATATGGTCACTATAAAATGTTGTTAGGTTAGCTAATTACGTAATAACTTAGAACAGAAGGACCCTTAAGTAGCGACTGAATAAATTAACCAACATGGATCTCACAACTTTTTACGGTAGAAGAACTGAGTTGCGAGACTTGTTTTTTTTTTAAGTTATGTTTTTGATAGCATTTTATTTTTTGTTATAAAACGTTGCTAGTTCCTTTGGATTTCTTTTATATCGTAGAGGCGTTTGACATAAATTGAACATGAACCGATAGCCAGAAACCAAGCAATTATTTGTAGACCATAAAAGTTTTGTGTACTTTGTATGGGATTTGAAACCGTTGCCCCATAGAGCCGCAGCCCAACGGGTAGCCACTGCGTTACCGAACCCTTACATATATATACCGAATAATTATATTGTTATACCGAACGATGTGTGGAGCACATCATACCAAAAGTTCAATAATTTAAGGACGCTAAATGCCATTAAATGTTCCTAATTCTAAAAAAAAGAGGGAATACAGTGAAATATAATCCATACTAAAGTCCGAATTTTGTGAATTTGTGTGTATGTGAAGCGTAATTTACGAAACGTCTGCACCGATTGGAAAAATTCTTTCACCATTTGAAATGTACATCATTCCAGATGGGCAAAGGCTTATACAAAATAAGATAATTGTTCAACCAGGGTAAAGCCCAAGAGGGCCGCTGGTAGCCAATAATGTGCAAACGATTATAAAAATGAAGGCTTTATGGATTAGACCGTATTCATGCATAGTACACACGCATGTTATGGATCTATCGATTCTTAACCCTTACCTACTCAGTAATAGTTCCCCGGATTTCAATGATATTTAAATAATCAATTCAACCTAGAATTATATCAACAACCGCAAAAAGGATTTCAAAATAACTTAATATCCGTTAGTGTTGTAACCCAGCCATATATTATTCAGGCCGATTACGATTATCGCGCGAATCATGTGCGCGAGTGGAATTTATTGCTATTCAACGAAAAAAATAACAACCAACATTTTTTACAGATCTATTTATTATATAAGTATAATAATTAAATGTCATTATTATTATACTACTATGATTAAAAACCCGTAAATTAATAATAATTATATTGGTGGAATTCTGAAGTATAATTATCAAGTCCCAAAATCTCCAAAGAAAACATATGACAGTGGATTGCTTTGGAAGTGATTTATATACTTTTATTTTTATAAAATTGAAGTGACAAACAAACTTACAGTCCAACTGCTGTTAATTGGCTATTGTGGCTATGAACACCCGCGACCAATTTCAAATAAAAAACGCTTCAGTTACATTGTCACCTTTGAGAATAAAGATAAAATATATCACTGCATTTTTATATACCCTTAGTTCATGTAACACGGGAGAACATGCGCCGCTATTTGGAGCGACATAAGACGGACTCTTAGGCACTAAAGACTTCCTGCCGCCTAGTAACATGTATGTCAATTATTACCATTAGATGTACATTTCAAATTCTCATAAACATTTTAAAGAGTATTCATACACATATAACTACCGGTATGAGCTATTAAGTTATATGTAAAAATAGCATTTTTAATCAACATTTTTAATAATGATGAATATATTTTATCTTTTTTTTATTGGATCGAAAAAATACTTACAGGGAAGAATCGGCAAGACACCTAGAGACACCAAGACACCCACATGGACATTAAAAATGATCTTGGTTTGGTCCATGTTCATCTTAAGACCTATCAATTGGGAGACACTATTTAGGTCATTGAGCGTAGTGCTTATGTCCTCCAGCGATTATGCCATAAAGAATATATGGCTGGCAAAACATAGGTGAGTGATGTACATGCCATTGATGTTAATACCGTATCCTTTCCAGTCCAGATGCTTGAAAACATATTGCAACGCAGCTGAAAAGAGTTTTGGGGATATAACGTCACCCTGTCTTACACCACTCTACAGTTAGATAGGTTTCGTACTCTGGATTTGCACTGGGTAACCATCGTAGCTACAGAAACACTTCAGTACTTCGATATACCGACAGTCAATTTGGCACCGCTCAAGGGACTGTAGGACCTCCAAATTTTGATAGAATCAGAGGCTTTCTCATAGTCCACATATGCCAGGCAAAGTGGCAGATTGTATTCTTCGGTCTTCTGTCAAATCTGGCGCAGGGTATGTACGTGGGACTCTCAATAAGTTTTGGGATATACAAAAAGTATTTTAAATACTATTAATATTTATTTTACATCTTTTCAAAATATTCTCCATTATGCTCTATACAAAGTTCCATTCGCCTAATCCAACTCTGAAAACACTTTTGCCAGTTTTTTGAATTTGAATTTTGAATTGAATTTATTAACACAATGATTATTCTGTTTCAAAGGTATTTGATTCACGCACTCAATAATATAACTTTCACCACTAACTTCGCAATAATATTCTATAAAACTATTATTTTCTGTCTACTGTCTACTTAGTTAGAGCCAGCGTTAGCCACGAGTTAGAACCAGCGTTAGCCACTATCTCTGAAACACTCTTCAAAATACATTAGTACGAGAGAATATTATTTTAGCGAATTACTAACAAAACATGTAATTAATCCATTTTGGAATCGAACCAGCAATAATTTCTCGTATCACTGGCAAAGTTCTACTAACAGTTCTCCACAATTTAAATAAAAAAGTAATGACCCGTTGGGCACAGACTTCTATCTATTTTAAGAGGTTTGTTGCAGGTTTGTTGAGTTGCACTCAAAATTGGTGAAAAAAAAAACTATACCAGTGTAAGAAATTAGCAATATGGCTTAGACATTACTTAGACAGCACATTAACGTACGTTATCAGTGCAGATTAATTTATAATAAATTTTGATTTACAATTTCTTTATTTTGGTCTCATTATATCATACCTACTCAATATTTAAGGCAAGCTTAAATTTGATACGCCAGTACGAGAGATTACCGAGTTTAACACCCGCAACCGCAACTGAAATAGTTAATTACAACTTTAAAGGGTGATTTGCAACATACTTGATTGTGTACAAAAACCTCATAAAGATCTAAAATCTGAGAAATAAAATAAAAATGAATGACAAAAATCTGAGCGACGGGCTCAAAAGATTGAGTTTGACTCGAAAGATTGAGTCTAAAGTTTTGATGAAGAAGTACGTAGTCCACTTAAAGATAATTGGATGCCAAAGACTAATATGATCCTTACGCATGTGGATGCTGTTGCATTTAATATATAAACTGCTATTTTACATAAGCTTTCTGTAATCATACCATATTGCATCGAAACTAATATTTGCTGGGAACTCTAAACTCGAGTTATTGAGAGGTATGTACACATCATCCTCATCATCTTTATTATAGATAAATCCACTGGTAAACACAAGCCTTACCCAAGGACTACTACAAGGCTCGGTCCTGAGTCAGATGCATCCATCCACGTCCTGCATAATTTACCAGGTCATTACTATCAACATCTAGTGGGGAACTGCCCTATGAGTAGAGCAAAATTTCCGATCAGGTAAATCCAACTTCCAACCATGAGATCAACCGACGAATTCAATTCGTCTGGGCTTCGGTAAATTTTAACAAATCTTGTTGTTCGGTATACCTTAGAACCTCGAATAATAGGTTCTCATGTGGTAACTTCATAGTTGCAAACGCGTTGTGGGGCAGGTGATGCACTACCGTGATTTGTGGCAAACTTCAGCCTATATTCAACAGTGTACTTATGATGGGTTGAATTGATGGTGATGATTTAGTTGTAGCATGGCCCTTAAGAGTATTGCTTCCTAGTAATGCTTCCCAGTCAGCGCATTCTTGTAGAAATCTATGCTGTTATAATGTGATCACATTATATCGGAAACTTTACGAAGGTAAATAAGGTACGCGTAACGTATAACGGTTCTTATTGCATATTTCATAAGGAACATAGAAATGTTACCCCTGACTCATATAAATAAACGTAAGTCACATCACATCCTACACGTGAGCTAGTTGCTATTTCAGGCGTGAAAGCGTTTTCACGTACTTTTAAGAGTTACTCAACCGTAACTAACCATAGCCCAAATAATGCTCATGTAGGTTATGTCTCTTAATAAAAACTGAAAATATCTTTGATGAGTATTAACGCTCCCACATTTTAATGTAGAATAATTATTCCGCGTTTTATTATGTTCACGGGTATCCCGCATTACCTACTTTAATTTTAGCCAAATTAAATTCAGTGGTAACTGTTAATATAGATGGTTTATATTTTATCTGAAAGATTTACGTGTAAGTGTAGAAGTTAAGAGATCATGACTTCACTTAGAATATATTGTATAGAATCATTTTCGGCGCTATCGCTGAGATCAAATGTCCGAAATTAAATCCCCGTGGATTTTCAAAGCATCGTCTTTATATAGATGTATGAACTAGCTAGCGTAAACAGACGTTCTAGAGCATAGTGGTTTTTAGTGGTAGCTCAATTCTTCTGCCAAATGGGAGAGAAGGCGGAGGCACCGGGTTTTATAATTGGCATTGTGACGGCGCATTATTATTATTAACTTCTATATGAAGCCATCTAAAATGTTCTAAAAAGAAAACTACATTCATTTACAGTAAAGTGAGAGCAATTTAATGATTTTTAATATTGCCTTTAAAAATCATTAAATTTATTAAAAATCTGTTGAAATATTCAAAATGTATTAAATAATGGAAATAAAAGTCAGATATATTATAATAATAAAGACAAATAACATTTAAAGTATAATTGGAAAATTGGTCAAAAAGTTATTGAGTGTGTTAATGTAAATTAGCAGCGTGTTCTTGTATACATAGAGGGTGTTCGTGTAGAGATTGCTCATTTATAGGAGTTTCTGGAGACGCATACATATATATGGCGTAATAGGCTGACTGAATACAATAGTACTGTTTCACAATTTATAGTCCTACATTAGGGATTTGTAATAGTAAGGTCAATAATACAAAAGCATTATTGTAGAAGGTCTCTATGATGCATAAGCAAGGTAATAGTAAGGTCTATGATATAAATCAAATATGTCGACGGTATAAAATATGTAAAAGTATTACATTAATAAAAGTGGGACTTGAAAAGAATTATTATAGTGGATTGTAGACTGCATCAGAGCGTCCGTGACCGAGATAAACTTGGACTCGCTAACCGATATTTTGTGGGCATATCATCTTAGTGCCGGTGGTAATAGCACACCGTTTGTGTACAGTGTCTAAACGCTTATAGTTATGATTAAATTAATATTATTCTAATTAATACTTTCTTGGTGTCTCGCTTCTTCTTTGTCCTGATGGATAGTGGTATTTGATGAACGGCTTAATTTTTAACCTCTCACAATTATTTAAAATTTTTAATTTAAGTGGTGATTTTTAACTAACTATATATATACTAAGAGGAAAAAATACGCTTCGTTTCACGTCAAAGCGATACGATGTCAGTAATGCTTTGATGTTGATGACGCGTATGCCCGAAAGACTTTCGCCCTGATTGAGAAGTTGACGTGTAATCAATTAATACGTCCATTTCCTAAACGCTGTGAGGTTCCACATTTTGCCTCCAAGCCCTTATATAGCCGCTGATGGTTGTCAGATTTGATTGGATGTTTGACTGATCCGGTACAGTTTAATCTCCTCGCGTTTTCCGAGAGGCAAATGACTCATGCGAATTTGATTTTATTATACATTAAGATATTAAATATTACACATTAAGTTAGTACTTGCCTCTACGCAAAAAACAAGATTATTACTTTGTTTATGTGTGTGGTGTAATTGGAGGCTGAAAGGGAAGAAAGAAGAGGAGGGGATGCCAAGGAACGGCTGTGCCTGGTGGGGTTGCGAATGTGTGCAAAAACTTTTCCGTGGTCTGGCATATCAGCCAAGGGGAAATAAAACGAAAGTAAAATAGATGCGAGTCCTAAATGTCCCTTCTTTGCCCTCACGGGAAATCTATCGATATTGAAAAAAATGATGAAAAACGAGCATATGAATCTTTTACTACAGGCATCCTCTGAAACAGAATGCTAATTTTGTGTTGTTTGACTTATTATTATTTTACGTATTATTGAAATACACTGACCGCCTTCAGTTGTATTTATTCAAATGTCAACTTTAAAGTATGCATTGAGTAAGTTCGTTCTTACAAATTTGCGCTACTTTTTATAGAAGTAAGGGTATCGCACGCACACAGCCCACTTGATAATAGCTGAAGGCTGATAAGGTTGCAGATGATAAGACAAATTAGACTGAAAGCCAAATATCAAATGCCAATGTAATCCACAGAAACCTACGTCCATCATCGATTAACAATCATATTAAAGGACGTAGTACTAATATGGATGCCTCACTTTTTTAAAAACTAGGATTTTCTCCTGCATCCATTTTACATACATAAATATGACAAGCAAAAATATCCGGATACGGAAAAATTATTTGTAGGCCATACTTGTTCCGAGCGGGATTCTAGTCCGCGGCCCTCAGCGCTGCAAATCAGTGCTAAGCCATTGCGCCACGGAACAGCATTCCTCATTACTAGTAAAAAGGGTCGGTTGTAATGTATTTTTTATTTAGCACATACAGGAGAAGATCTTTGTGTGAAGATAAGGTTTTTTTTAAAAAAAAGGCAAGAATATTCACACTAATCAACGAAAAACGGCAAAGAATCATAACAGCAGTAAAGCTTTTTGTAATAAGCCATAAATGCCTCACTCCTCTATCATAATACTTATTATATCCATTAACGGACTATTAATATACCCATATCTATAAAAAATAAGATATGTTTTTTACACTTTTTGTTCTGTTCTGTGCGTTAAGATATTATGAGACACGGAATAATTTGGCGAAACAGCCGGCTGGCGTAGATTGACTAACTCACCGAATTTAGAACTTGATCCCCGCTACACTATGATCTATACCATTTAACGTATGTGGTAGACCCATTATCTCATGGCAGACAAAGCTGCATACCTTTTCGTTCAATATCCTATAAAATAACAATTTTAGAATGTATCATCAAGAGAAAAGTCAGCATAAAACAGTCAATTTATAAATTAGAAACATTCGATAGAAAACTTTTAGTTTTTAGATTGAATCAAAGTAGGTAGAATTCAGAAGCAAGATTTTTTGCTCAACTTATGTAACCCAAATCGACGTAATCTACGGAAAATAACCGTGCCCGTGGAAATCTTATTACAGGGTAGGAGAAAACAAAATCGAGGCGTGCTTTATAAGCGAGTCACGAGATAAATGACATAGAGCAAGAGCCCGTGAACCCCAGACTTTCGTTATTTTATAAAAGCTTAAAGTTTGTCAGCGCATGCTCCCAACACAGGTAAGAATGATGGACCATTATAAAGTTTGATTTACGGTGGCTTTGGCAGTTAAACGGTACTAAAGGTGTGTAAAAATACCGATCTATATTCATCAAATAATAAAGTGCAATTTTTGGTATTACCTTCAGAATATTATTAAAAATCACGTTATTCATTGCCAGACACTTAACATCGTGGCAACCCCTTGCCAGACACTCCTTAATGTTTAGGAAATTATAATTTTATTTACGTTATAGTATAAAAGCTGTTTCTTTTTATTTAATACTTGGGTAGTAATTAAATGATGCTTCGTCATTAGCCAGACATTTTTGATAGTTCCAACCCCTTGCCAGACAAGCATGTAGGGTTTAGCTGTAGGAGCGAGCGCGAGGCAGTATTCGTATCGCACCCACCTAGGGTGCGAGTGAGATGGCGAGTTAAGTCTACTGCGATCCCTTACTGCTAGACATGGCGTTAAAGATTAAATTTATTTATTTGTTAAAGATTATTTGTTAATTTTTTTAACAGACAAAATCAACAGTTAAAAATATTACTTACTTTTGTAGTGAATTTTTATTTTTAATCCGTTGTGTTAATTCTATTGCTTTAAGTTAATTTTTATTCAATAAACTTTTCTTCATACTTTAATAGGTACAGCACTCTAGTATTAAAGTCTAGTTAAGCTAGGCGTATTTAAATGTTTATTTATTAAGTATTTATATTATATTATAATTTACAAAAAAAAATTTATCATTTGCAATGATTATGTATTTAGTATTTACTAAATGTGAAAAAATACAAATTTTTCAAGATGGTGTCCCAGCTGCGTGACGTCTCGGCATGATAAAAATTAAAGAAAATGAAAGAAAATTTAAACTCTAACTAAAATCTTATATTTTGGTACACTACACTAAATAATATAAAAAATAATTTCACTTAATCATAATTAACTTCCCTCGTATTATTATAATACTTTTTTTAACCTGTTATTGACGGAATAAATAAAAAAATTTACAATTTAAGGTCGTTGTAGTACCGAATGTTTTTCTTAAAATGTTTTTAAAATCTTTATAGATTATCAGTTCTAGTAGTAAATATCTTTATTTGCATAAGTCCTTCAATCATGAATCTCTTCTTAAGATTTACGATATTTGTGTGGCAAGAAGTTGGAACTATCAAAGATGTCTGGTTAATGAGAAAACATCATCTAATTATGACCCAAGTATTATATATAAAAATCAGCTATTATTAGAATAATATTAATTATATTGTAACGTAAGTAATAATATAATTAATATTATTCTAATCATTAATAACGAATATTAAATTAATAATACTTGAAGATAGCATAAAATATTATTGTGTTAGTTGATGTAAATATGTATTAAGACGAGGCATGATGCTAAATGCAAGTTTTATAACGCCTTAAAGTATATGATCCACTGCAGTAAACAAACCCATAATAGGGTTAAGGTTACCAAAGTACACCTTCACGTCACTCCGTCAAGTCCGGAGGTAAGGACTCATCATACCTAACAAAACGAGCCCAAACTCGACATACCTAGTAGTACTCGGCGACCAGTTCCAATAGCGATTACAAAAGTACATCTTCAGGTCACTCCGTCAAGTCCGGAGGTAAGCACTCATCATACCCAACAAAACGAGCCCAAACTCGGCGCACCTAGTAGTACTCGGCGACCAGATCCAATACCGATTACCAAAGTACACCTTCAGGTCACCCCGTCAAGTCCGGAGGTAAGGACTCATCATACGTAACAAAACGAGCCCGAACTCAACACACCTAGTAGTACTCGGCGACCAGTTCCAATACCGATTACCAAAGTACACTTTCAGATCACTCCGTTAAGTCCGGAGATAAGGACTCATCATACCTAACAAAACGAGCCCAAACTCGACACACCTAGTAGTACTCGGCGACCAGTTCCAATACCGATTACTAAAGTACACCTTCAGGTCACTCCGTCAATTCCGGAGGTAAGGTAATACAAAACAGTAAAATAAGTTTGAATTTTCAAGTGGTTTTATTTAAAATTATTTTTTTTTCTGTTATTTTAGCTATTTTTCCAACGAAACTTGGTTTTTTTTTAGAATTTGTGAGTTGGCGTTTTAAATGTATATGTATGTAAATAGTTGACTAAGTACCTGCTCATATCATAAAACTGACTTTAAAAAAATATTGATAATTAAAATGTAGTGTGATGCCCAGACTCCAGACCTCATAAACAGTTTTGTTATTAGTGAGTAGGTACTCAAAATATTATTACTATAATATCTAGTAGTGTTGCGAACAGGAGACCTCACGGAAAAGCTTTTGGTTGGAGCTGAATTGTCTGCTTGCTTTGCGCATATCACTGAGCTTGACACGTCCACGTTGAAATTCAGCAAACCAGCGATGAATTGTGGTTTTGGATTGGGTGAAAAGGACACAACGGATCGGAAACTAAGAAACAGAAGGGAGGAATCGAGGCTTCTCTCGATCCGGCCTCCTATAACGCCTACGTTGGGTTCGGGAACAACGTATGTGATCTCCGCAACGGAGTAACACACTAGGGCGATAACCTCTTTCCTTTTCAGCAAGTAGGTTCGGACGGGGATTACGGGTCTTCCGAAGTCGTCCCGGTCCCGACGCCTTAATTCTTCGATGTGGACTGTATAACTTAAGGGATGAATTACTTGGGAATAAAACAGCAATTATCTTCAAACCGTTCCGTGAGAGAGTAATTACTTTTCCCTATCACTTCCCTACACTTTTTCTTCTTGACTGCTGGTTTTCACTTTTCCCGAAGGATTTTCTTATTTTTCCGAACTAATTCTCGAACTATTTTCCCGAACGAATTGCAATAAAACCCGTTCACTAAGCTACCCCCAGAACTATACGCGAAAGTGAGCCGCGCCATTCGCGTGCCTGCGCAACTTAACAACATGAATTTGTACTATTACTCTCTCACGTTTCACTTAATTTCTTTATTCACATAAATCATACATAAATACAAGTTATCTATTTAGATAGCACAAAACAATATCTACACCATGATATACATTATTTTTCCGTATTACAAAAATCCTTTAATTTATAAAACAAAATATGCCTACTTTACTCACAAATCCAAAATCCAAACTTCTTAAATATTTAACACAGAAAGTTAAAACAATGTTTCCCACTTGAATTTATACATATGTTAACTAATACAATAGTTTAATTTACATTTTCTCTATTTATTTCACTATTTAAAACACTTTTAAATTTCTTATACAAAACTATCATTATTTCACTTATGCACAGGAATTTTCACCTAAAAATAACACAGAATTCACCTTTTTAGCACGTACAATCAACCTGAAATGTTTTACAAGTCATTTTTACATAAATTGCTGAAATTACAAACATTTTAAATTTTTACATATTCGGCCTCCTAAGGGCGTGGCCAGCGTGCTTCCGTGAACTCACACTATTTGAACAACTAACTTTGCACGGCTCTCGGCTATCAGAAAAAATGAAAGTCTGAAATACACTTAATTTTAACAATATTAAATAAACAAGTGCTTCTACATAATTTTCAAACAGTAGGAAACTATTTCTGATAAGACTCTTATTCGTTATCATGCTTCTTATCAGATAACAATACAAGTGAATGTTTTCATTAATCAATCATAACAAATAGGCATTTGTTTTCGTACAAACATATCATACTTATACAAGACAATACTTATGCAATTAATTTCCGTTAATTCTGTTTATGCACAGAGTGATCATCTCGACCGGGGAACCAATCCGATCTCTAACTTCACTTTAATATTCCTTTGAATTTACATCGTTGGAAAGATAATTTCAACTGGGAAACAAATCCGGTAACATAATTTATAACATAAAATTCCCTATATGAATTTATTGAAAAATATTACTTAGAAAACAGTAAACTAGTCCGGCCTGGGAGTCGAACCCAAGACCTTCATACCATTAATTCGACATTTCTTTAAGATTTAACTAAGCATTTTCTTATCAGAACATCTGTATTGGACAATAAGTCTTTGAAAAGTTATTCGTCATCGGTTGACTTAATAAACTGAAACATTCTTATAGGCGCGTCGCCAACAATCTCCCCCCCCGTGCGTTAGCACCATCATTTGGGAGGCGTCGCGGGTACCAGGACTATTATTCTGGATGTAGGTCTCCTCAAGATACCTGTGCTAGTAATGACGTCAACCACTCTGGTGTGACCGTCTGGTCCCGGTAACGTTCTACTAATTTTGCCTTTCGGCCACGTATTTCGTGGCAACGAATGATCTATTATCAAAACAATATCGCCTTCTTTAGGTTCCATGAACTTTCCGTTATTACCTGTTCGCGGTATTAAGGTAGGCATGTATTCCTTCAGCCACCTTGTCCAAAAATGGTCGGCTAACCTCTGTGCAGCTTTCCAATTGAGTTGACCCGTCAGATGCCGCTCTAGAAATAATCCAGGTGGTCGATCACCACATGAGCGTCCCAGAAGAAAATGATTGGGTGTCAAACCCTCTTCAGGACTATCCATACTGAATGTTACCAGAGGCCTGGAATTCACTGTGTGCTCTGCTTCTAAAAGCAACGTATGTAGAATTTCCTCTCGTGGGCTTTTTTCTCTGAGCGTAGCGGTCAACGCAATTTTAATCGACCTTACTAACCTCTCCCATGCGCCACCCATGTGCGGTGCTCCCGGAGGTATAAATTTCCATTTAATATATTTCTTAAATGACTCATTTTTCATGCCTTCATGGCATTCTTCGCATGCTTTCAATAATTCTTTATTCGCAGCTTTGAAATTTGTCCCGTTATCGCTGTATATAACGGCTGGTTTTCCTCTTCTGGCGATAAATCGCCTCAACGCCATTATCATCGACGCTGGTGTCAATGAGGCTGCTAATTCCAGATGTACTGCTCTGGTAGTCAGACACGTGAATAAAACACCCCAACGTTTTTCGTGTCGCCTTCCTATAGTCACACTCATAGGACCGAAATAATCCACAGCTGAGCATGTAAAAGGTGGTTCATGATGAGCTATTCTCTCCAGAGGAATATTTCCTTGTGGCACGTTCTGCGGTTTTGACCTGTATGTCCTGCACCACTGACAATGATGTGACACACTACGTACTACATTACGTAAGTTCAAGACATAAAATTTCTGGTTCACCTCATTCATCACCGTTTGGTGATTGGCATGTCCGAAATGATGATGAACTTCTCTAATCATCATTTTAACGATTTCGTGTTTACCGTCCAATATGACAGGTTTTCTACTTTCCTCGGTCAAATTAGACTTGAAAGGTAAACGTCCATTTAAACGGAGTAAGTTATCTTCTCCTATTTCCATAGATAATTTACTTAAGCGTGAACTTCTTTCAACACTTTTGCCTGCTTTCAAGCATTTTATTTCCGAATAAAAACACTCGTCTTGAACGAACTTCCAAATTAATAATTCCGCTTTTTTCAAGAGTGCTATGTCCAACGCGCCATCGGGTCCTTTAACCGACTTTGCTAAAACTTTGTTGGAACACATAACCGACTTTTCGGCTGCGTCGTCGGGTCCTTTAACCGACTTTCTTAAACTCTTGAATTTTTCTACCGCTTGTAAGGTGCGTGTAGTTGCCCCAAGGAATTTCTTAAAGCTGCTAAATCGTCCGTAGTCGGGTAGACTTAACGGTTCTTGCTTTCTTAACGTATTTACGCCCTTTGGCGATTTTTCTTCACCTGTTTCTAAGTTTTTTATGGTGTCCACTTGTTTGGGCCATAAATCAGGACTTTTCCTGAGGAATTCAGGTCCTTGAAACCAGCGATGACTTACATCGAAGGTGGAAGGAAAATTTCTAGTGGCGTCGTCTGCCACATTTTGTGACGTTGGAACCCATCGCCATTCACATGGTTTACTGTGATCTTCGATCTCAGCCAATCGATGAGCAACGAATGGTTTAAAGGCGCGAGGATCTGACTTAATCCACGCTAACACTGTACGTGAGTCCGTCCAAAATACTCTCTCGGACATCTCGTACTTGCTCTCTTCACTAACCGAGGCAGCCAGCCTGCTGCCCATAAGAGCTGCTTGCAATTCAAGCCTTGGAATCGAAATTGGTTTCAACGGCGCTACTCTTGCCTTTGCGGCGATCAGCGTAATCCGCCTTATTCCTAGCTCGTCCGTGGTGACGTAATACACCGCGGCAGCGTATGCTTTTTCACTAGCATCCGTGAAAGTGTGTAACTCTCCCTTGCCGACGCCTTCGGCAACGGGTCTAGGTACCTCTAAATGACCTAATTTCTTCACTTCCGATATCCATTTACAAAATAACACGTGTAATTCGTGTGAAACTTCTTCATCCCAAGAGATGCCTGTCCTCCATACTTGCTGGATCAGCGACTTCCCTTGAATCGTTATGGGTGATGCGAGTCCCAAAGAATCGAAAACTGACATCACAGCGCTAGTTATCTCCCTCTTCGTAGGCGGTCGTAAACCTTCCATCACCTCTTCCGGTGTGTTACGAAGACTTGTGGAGAAACTTATTATATCCCGTTTGATATTCCAAATCAAACCTAACGTGCGCTCTGTGTGCTCTTTATCTCCCAGCGAAGCACTGTCGCTCTTATATTTATTTTCCATTTTACTTAAAACTTCGGGTCGGTTGCTAGCCCATCCCCTCAGTTGGAAAGAAGCATGTTTATGTAATTCATACATATCGTTTACTATCCTTTCGGCCGTCGTCACGTCGGGAAATGCCTGTCATCCATATAAAAATTGCTTTCCGTAGCGGAAGCTGCTTCTGGATAGATATGTGCGTTGTCCTGCGCATTCCTATTCTTTACATATATAGCGATGCATGGTGATGATGCCGCTCCAAATATGAGTGACGTCATTCTATACTCTTCCGGTGGCGCGTCACGATTGTGCCGCCATAAGAATCGAAGGCTATCCCTGTCTTCATCCCGGATTTTCACTTGCAGGAACATTTCTTTAATGTCTGCCATTACTGCCACGCTTCCTTCTCTGAATCGTAGCAGAACTCCGAACAACGACTTCAATAAGTCCGGTCCGGTTAACAATGCATCATTGAGACAACGTCCGCCCGTCTTTGCGGCGGCGTCGAAAACTATCCTTATTTTCCTTTTTTGTGGGTGAGTCACTGCGAAGTGAGGAAGGTACCACGTACGTGGGGAAATGGGAATATGGTTCGCTTTCTCTGCGTAACCATTAACGATGAGATTTTCAATTTGCTTCTCATATTCCTTCTTCAACTCGCTATTTTTGTCGAGCTTTTTTTTCAATATTCAACAGGCGACTTTCAACCTGCGCTCTATTCGACGGCATGCACTCATTGTCTGTGCGCCATAACAAAGCAGTCTCGTACCTATTATTAGGTATACGACGTACCGTTTTGTTCAAAATACTTAAAGCTCGTTCTTCCGGGTCGTTCGCGGGCTTTCTAGCCGACACTCCCAGAGATTCCAAACTAAAATAATCCTTGATCAATTTATCCATATCTTCCTCCTTCTTGGTGGAAATGTGGTTAACGGTCTTGATCGGTTTAATACCACCCGATATGTGACCATGTAAAACCCATCCAAGTTTGGTGAGCGATGCTACAGGTAGGTTCTTACCTCCTGAAATTAATTCACGAGTAACTATGAGATGCCAATTGTCCTGACCAATTAATATGGTAGGTTTGGACCTCTCATACATCAACTCATCCTTAATCGGTGTCAAATGAGAACACCGTTGCAATAATTCTCGGCTTACCGACTGCGGAGAAAGGTTAAGTGACTTAATTGTTTGTACACTTATCTCTTCCAAGTCGCTCGAGTAAATGCCTTTTATTTTAATGTTTAAGCGATACGAACTGTCGTCGTTAATTCGCTTACCTCCCACGGCTTCGATACGTAATCCCTCTTTACGTCCGCGAGGCGCTAATTTCTGAGCCATCCACTCCTCTATGAGTGTCATGGTCGATCCCTCATCCAGAAGAGCTGTTGTCTTGACCTTTCCTCTAGGTCCATACAACTCGACCGGTATAATCTTTAAGTATGCACATGCCAGTGCATTCACTGTACTAACAGTTGTAATCTGAGCATCTTTACCCCCCTCGTCCCCTTGTGGCGAGGTTTTTTCCTTGGGGTATCGGTGTAGCATTCGATGATGTGACATTCTACATCCTTCTACACCACATTTTTTCGCTTTGCACTCTAACCTCCTATGGTTAGGTGACAAACATTGGAAACATACTTTCGCTTTTTTGACCGCTTCCCATTTCTCGCGAATATTCATGTCCTTAAACTTGTAGCAACTCACTATAGAGTGCTCCTTGTTGCATATAACACACTTATGTTTTACCCGACTTGCAGGCTTATCCTGGGTTGTCATAACCACCTATCGGTTGTGCCTTTTACTATTTCGGCGTTCTAGACGCTCGCTCAAATTACTTCGGCGCATATAGCGCTCGCTCACGGCACAGCTGCGTACACCTCCCTTTGCAGTGTGTACAGTTTGCTTCCTGAATTCAGGACGCTTCCTTTTTTCAGGCGCATTTTCATTGTTTAAGGACGCTCCAAATTGTTCACTCAATAAATTTAAAAACTTGGCCATCTTCTGTAACTCTGGCTCCAAAGGATACTGAGCTCGATATTCAAACCATTTAAATTTAATCATAGTTCCGAGCTTCTCCACTATGCGGCTCACTAACTCCGGTGAGTACAAATACTGTGGTTGATTCAACGCTTGTATCGTGGCAACCACGTTCGTAATACGACTTGCAAAAGATCCTATATTCCGGCAATCTTCTGCCAATCTTGGCATACGCTTTACATTCTCGATTTCGGATAGAATGATCATCTCAACCCTACCGAATCTTCTTTCGAGAGCGTTCATTATTTCTTCCGGTTCACACAAAGTAAACAACAACGACTTAACCGCTTCCTTAGCGGTGCCCTTTAATGCCCTCCTAAGGCGTGCGACATTTTGCACCCCTGAAAATTGGCTTCTCGTGTCTTCAAACACCGTTTTGAAAATAATCCATTCACCCGGGTCTCCATCGAACACCGGTAATTCCTGGAGGAAATGAAGCTGGGAAGACTTATCTTTACCAGCTATTTTTATTGCACTCACAATCGCTTCGGTCAATTCTGACACCTCACTCGCGTGTGTTTTCTGTGCATTTCCTTGGTTGCGCTCGATCTCCGCCCCTTTGCGGCGTGATCCTTTACACGCTTCCTTATCAGTAATGTCGGGTTGTGTTACACTAACCGGCGCGCTCATTATGGTCTGCTGAACCCAACTCTTTACGAAAGGTTCTACCTGAGTATTCCGCTCTTCATCATCCTCACTCGAGTCGATCTCCTCTTCTCGGTTGAGTCGTGCCAACTCCAACTGACAGGAAAAATGCCAAGCCCTTCTTGGCCACGATGAGTGCCTTCACAAGACACCTGCGCCCGGCTGCGATACGTGCCCCATGCGAGCACACGCCCCCGGCCGCAATCCCGGTTTTCTTTCTTCCGGTAGTTCCAGGTCCAGTCCTTCAGCGCTGACGTCCTGGTCTTCTGGCCTTTGGTCCTATTGCTTCAGCTCAAACCTCCGGCTTCCTTCGGTTGCTGATCTTCACTCGGCTCCGAAGGTCTTCTTTTTCCACAACCAGCAGTCCACAGCTGGTTCCTTGATCCAGCTGGCGGGGTTCGGGTGGTCCTTTTAATCCGGCTCGAAGGACCAATTGAAAAGGACACAACGGAACTCGACTTTCGATTAAGAAACAGAAGGGAGGAATCGAGGCTTCTCTCGATCCGGCCTCCTATAACGCCTACGTTGGGTTCGGGAACAACATATGTGATCTCCGCAACGGAGTAACACACTAGGGCGATAACCTCTTTCCTTTTCAGCAAGTAGGTTCAGACGGGGATTACGGGTCTTCCAAAGTCGTCCCGGTCCCGACGCCTTAATTCTTCGATGTGGACTGTATAACTTAAGGGATGAATTACTTGGGAATAAAACAGCAATTATCTTCAAACCGTTCCGTGAGAGAGTAATTACTTTTCCCTATCACTTCCCTACACTTTTTCTTCTTGACTGCTGGTTTTCACTTTTCCCGAAGGATTTTCTTATTTTTCCGAACTAATTCTCGAACTATTTTCCCGAACGAATTGCAATAAAACCCGTTCACTAAGCTACCCCCAGAACTATACGCGAAAGTGAGCCGCGCCATTCGCGTGCCTGCGCAACTTAACAACATGAATTTGTACTATTACTCTCTCACGTTTCACTTAATTTCTTTATTCACATAAATCATACATAAATACAAGTTATCTATTTAGATAGCACAAAACAATATCTACACCATGATATACATTATTTTTCCGTATTACAAAAATCCTTTAATTTATAAAACAAAATATGCCTACTTTACTCACAAATCCAAAATCCAAACTTCTTAAATATTTAACACAGAAAGTTAAAACAATGTTTCCCACTTGAATTTATACATATGTTAACTAATACAATAGTTTAATTTACATTTTCTCTATTTATTTCACTATTTAAAACACTTTTAAATTTCTTATACAAAACTATCATTATTTCACTTATGCACAGGAATTTTCACATAAAAATAACACAGAATTCACCTTTTTAGCACGTATATTCAACCTGAAATGTTTTACAAGTCATTTTTACATAAATTGCTGAAATTACAAACATTTTAAATTTTTACATATTCGGCCTCCTAAGGGCGTGGCCAGCGTGCTTCCGTGAACTCACACTATTTGAACAACTAACTTTGCACGGCTCTCGGCTATCAGAAAAAATGAAAGTCTGAAATACACTTAATTTTAACAATATTAAATAAACAAGTGCTTCTACATAATTTTCAAACAGTAGGAAACTATTTCTGATAAGACTCTTATTCGTTATCATGCTTCTTATCAGATAACAATACAAGTGAATGTTTTCATTAATCAATCATAGCAAATAGGCATTTGTTTTCGTACAAACATATCATACTTATACAAGACAATACTTATGCAATTAATTTCCGTTAATTCTGTTTATGCACAGAGTGATCATCTCGACCGGGGAACCAATCCGATCTCTAACTTCACTTTAATATTCCTTTGAATTTACATCGTTGGAAAGACAATTTCAACCGGGGAACAAATCCGGTAACATAATTTATAACATAAAATTCCCTATATGAATTTATTGAAAAATATTACTTAGAAAACAGTAAACTAGTCCGGCCTGGGAGTCGAACCCAAGACCTTCATACCATTAATTCGACATTTCTTTAAGATTTAACTAAGCATTTTCTTATCAGAACATCTGTATTGGACAATAAGTCTTTGAAAAGTTATTCGTCATCCGTTGACTTAATAAACTGAAACATTCTTATAGGCGCGTCGCCAACATTGGGCTTCATCGCCAAATGCAGAAATCATGCGGTCAACATACTGTTTTTGTGTTAAACCACTTCGAAAGTCATAATAAATCATCGCTCTTGAATTTTCTCGAGTCAATTCCATTTTCTCAACGACTAAACAAGTTTGACAAAACCTTGTGACAAGACCGAGAATCTTTTTTTAAATAAATAAATGGTATTCGATTTTTAAAACCAAGGAGTTTTCAATTAAAAAGATTTTAATATGACAGGAACAGTGGAAATATTCCATTCCCGATACTTTTAGTGCAGCCTAGGTACTGTGTTCACGCTGCGCTCTCCGACTCCGACTGCCAGTTGCACACCGCCCACTGCGGGATGCGAGGGTGAAAAACTAATTTGAAATCGTGCTAAGACCTCGTCTTAAATACTAAACAATACAAGCGCATCTCACTCGCACTCTCCCATATACGTATACTGCGTCGCGCTCGCTCCTACTGCTATACCCTACATGCTTGTCTGGCAAGGGGTTGGAACTATCAAAAATGTCTGGCTAATGAGGAAACTTAACTTTACTTATTAGCCAAGTATAAAAATCATCTTTTATACTTTAATGTAAGTAGAATTATAATTTCATGAACATTAAGGGTGTCTGGCAATGAATAACGTGATTTTAATAACATTCTCAAGGCAATACCAAAAAATCGCACTTTATTATTTGATGAATATAGATCGGTATTTTACACACCTTTGGTACCGTTTACCTGCCAAAGCCACTGTAATCTAACTTCAAAATGGTCAATCGTTCTTACCTGTGTTGGGAGTATGCGCTGACAAACTTTCAGCTTTGATACAATAACGAAGATCTGGGGTTCAAGGATTCTTAGACTAACAGTTTTTAGAAGATAGCACACTTGCCTTTGCGTGATTTTGTTCTGACTAATTTCAAATAAGAACTGAGAGTACCTGCGTATTTAAAGACCGCCTAAGGAGTATGAAGGAAAAGAGATTCAAATGTGGTAACAGCGACGTGAACACGAAAACATTCTCAATATTATATTCAGATCTAAGCTCAATAAGATATAGGCATGAATTTGAACTTAGGATATGCCCCGCAAAAAGAAGTTCCAGAATTAGGTTTAGGTTCACAAGATCTGGTGGAGTGAGTCAAAATTGATAGGATAGCTAAATTTGAAAACATGGCTACAATCCTGAACGAAGTAGTGGCGGTGTAAGAATATCCACTACCTGATATCATCCCGTGGGTGTCGTAAGAGGCGACACAGGGAAACAAATCAGAAGATGGACAGCAACGGTTTTCTACTAACATTAAAACTAAGTACCCGGTTGACCGAGCTTTGCTCGGTATTTTTCGCTCGATTTTTAATTCGTGTGTTTTGGAAATTATATTTAGATACAAATTACATACTGATGAAATATAAATAATATTTTTTGATCTTAGCGACATAACAGAAAAAGCGGAACTGGTTATTTGAATAAAAAATCATGAGTGCAATTATTTTAATTAAAATTTTCGTGTTTTTAAAAAATACTAAAAAAAGGGCTCGAAAAAATAGATTATCTCAAAAAAGAAAGGAACTTGAAAAAAAAATTAAAAAAGTCAGTCGGACGGTCTGGGCTCGTACCGGGGTTTTACGATTCTGTGACCGCCCATTATACCAATTAAGCTATTCATAATTATTTACAATCTGTCAAAATTTACCTTCTTATTCTAACGATATTGTAACAGTTTTTTATTGCCTAAAAACACGGACAAAAAGACATTTTCGAAAAATAAATCCTAGCTAGATCGATTTATTATCCCCGAAACTCCCTGGACACTAAATTTAATGAAAATCGTTGGAGCCGTTTCCGAGATCCCGATTTTATATATATATATATATATATATATATATATATATATATATATATATATATATATATATATGACTATATAATATATATATTCAATATATATATATATATATTGCCCTGCTGCTTATATGCTGCTGCTTATATATATTGCTATACAACAATTGCTCGTTTAATAGTATAGGATAAACTATGTTTGCCAACTCGCCTGCCACTATTGCCACTATGACAAATATCCTAAATTTGTGGAAAACATCTTGTATAAGTCCACCCTAGGGAGGGGTTATATCGGACCATTCTGAGCTTTGATGTATGGTCACAGGATTTCCTTACATTAAATGACCGTGGCTCTTTAAATTTCCTGTCTTGCGTGGTCTCCTTTAACTCTTAAGAGGATTTATGATTTCTCGCAAAATATCAGCGGATAATAGTAGCTTAATTCTACTGTGCTTTGTATGGTAAGTGTAGAGAACCAGTGATCTTTTTACTTCTAAAGAGGCATTTTACCTCATTCCACAGTGGTAACAACGCATTGTGATCTCTAATCTAAATATGTCTACTGTATCCACTTAGCGTCAGCTGCAATGTGTGATCATTTGCCACCTTTATTCTATAAAAAAGGTGAAATTCTTTCTCCATAAATTATTTTCATGAAGGTAAAAGAGAATTGAATGCCATCAAGTAATTTTAAATTTTTAAGTAAAAAAGACTGTTTTATACGATTCAACGATAATCTACAGAATAAAATGAAGGTAATTCATTTCAAAAGTTCAACGCACTTAGCAGACAAAAATACCTATTTGAAAAGTAGTAACTTAATAAATTTTTTAAACTTCACTAAACGATTACGTATCAAGAAGACAAATAAACAAAGCATAAAGAGCAGGGCAACAGAGTTTACAGCATTTTTTCGTTCAACAAACTTTATATAATAGAATTTATACCTTCATATATATATATATATATATATATATATATATATATATATATATATATATATGAAGGTTTGTGCCCAGCAGTGGGCCTTATATTATAGGTTGTAAATTTATTTTATAGAACAAACATAACATTGAATGAATTCAGATGAAGCAGATGTAGGGTCAAGTTGAAAATATACCCTTACATTTTAAAAAATGGGGCTGATTAGCCTTATATTAATTTAATACATCTCTAAAAAAAGATATTCTAATTAGTTCTGCTCTTGTGGAAGTAAGTGTGCTGAGAAACAATGTTAAATGGATACATGCTCGTAAGGTAAAGATATCCACAAGAAGATACATATATATCCGTCCGCAATTTGCTTTGTACACCCTAATTCCAAGAGTAGATGAGACATTTGCGTGACTAAGCATGTTTTAGAAAGTTTTGAGAAAAATAGGTTTTATTATTAAAAACTTTAGAAACTCAAACAAAAAAATAGCAGACTTTGTCGTAGACAAGTTTAGCTTAATACGTTTTAAATGGTTTAAGGTATCATCAGCCTTAGGTTTTGCACTAATATATGTTTATCAAAATATATGCGAAAGGGTGACAAATAAAAACCAAGATCACAGCTGTAGATAAACGGATACTGTGCCCTATAAACACTTACATATTAATTATCTTCTATTAAAAGTCAAAATTCAGAGTCGTTATCGACTCTACTAAGATGATTTACTAAGATGCATACCAGTAAAAATGTCTCTAGGTATTTTTTTATAGGATAGGATGACAAACAAGCACACTGTCCTCCTGATAGTAAGTGGTTGCTGCGGCCCGTAGACATCTACATCTATCCTGCATATACGTATAAAGCATATACGTTGCCACCCGTGAGGACTAAGACGGAATGCCTCGTTTCCAGTAAAAAGGGTCTCCGGTTCTCTATACTCACCATACGAAACACAGCAGCATTAAGCTACTATTTTACGCTGGTATTCTGTGAGAGTATGGCCCTTCCCCGATCGAACCGACCCATTCGTGCTACAACTATGCTAATAATATAACTACAGCATGGCTCTACCACGTATAAAAAGTTCTCACTACCCATCACTTAAAACATAGCTAAATTCATCATCATCATTTCATCATTACAGCCTTTCACAAGTCCACTGCTGAACATAGGCCTCCCCCAAGTAATGCCACAAAGCACGGTCCTGAGCCACCTGCATCCATCGACTTCCTGCATGTCTTACCAGGTCGTCACTCCATCTAGTGGGGGGTCGCCCTACACTACGCCTACCGGTACGAGGCTGCCACTCGAGAACCTTTCTTCCCCATCGGTTATCGGTTCTTCGAGCTATATGGCCGGCCCATTGCCACTTCAGCTTACTAATCCGTTGGGCTATGTCGGTCACTCTGGTTTTACTGCGGATATCCTCATTTCTGAGTCTATCACGCAGAGAAACTCCGAGCATAGCCCTCTCCATAGCTCGCTGAGCGACCTTAAGCGTCCTCATACGGCCAGCAGTGAAGGACCACGTCTCAGATCCATAAGTCATCACTGGCAACACGCACTGGTTGTACAATCTAGTTTTTAGAGATTGAGGTATACCTGACGAAAAGATATGTCGTAATTTCCCGAACGCTGCCCAGCCGAGTTGAATCCGTCGATTGACCTCTCGGTCGAAGTTGGACTTACCTAGTCGGACTATTTGTCCCAGGTAAACGTACTCGTCAACAACTTCGAGCATAGTGCTCCCAACAACTACCGGCATAGGTGTTACATGGACATTGAACATGATCTTTGTTTTGTCCATGTTCATCTTAAGACCTATCCGTTGGGAGGCACTATTGAGGTCATTGAGCATAGTGCTTAAGTCCTCCAGCGATTCTGCCATAAGGACTATATCGTCGGCAAATCGAAGGTGAGTGATGTACTCGCCATTGATGTCAATACCGTATCCTTTCCAGTCCAGTAGCTTGAAAACGTCTTCCAATGCAGCGGTGAAGAGTTTCGGGGATATAACGTCACCCTGTCTTACACCTCTCTGCAGTTGGATAGGTTTCGAGCTCTGGTTCTGTACTCGGATAGCCATCGTAGCCCTACTGTACAAACACTTCAGCACTTTGATATACCGACAGTCAACTTGGCACCGCTGAAGGGACTGTAGCACCGCCCAAATTTCGACGGAATCAAAGGCTTTCTCATAGTCCACATACGCCAGGCAAAGTGGCAGATTGTACTCTTCAGTCTTCTGTACAATCTGCCGCAGGGTATGTATGTGGTCTATGGTACTGAAGCCTTTTCGGAAACCGGCTTGTTCGGGAGGCTGGAAGTCGTCGAGTCTGCGTGCGAGACGATTCGTAATGACTCTCGAAAACAGCACGTAGACGCGGCTCAGAAGGGAAATCGGTCTGTAGTTCTTTAAGAGAGCGTTGTCGCCTTTCTTAAAGAACAAGACCACCGCACTTCTGCTCCACGCCTCTGGAGTAGTGCCACCATGGAGGACGGAATTGAAGAGCTTCTGAAGGACTACAAGTACCGGTGTTCCACCCGCTTTCAGAAGCTCCGCTGTAATTCCATCCTCGCCTGGGGCCCTGCCGTTTTTAAGGTGCTGGAGAGCCATTCTAATCTCGCTTAGACTGACGTCCGGGATATCATCGGAATAGTGTCGGATAAGACTTGCTCTTGGATCGTTACTCACACTTGCGTGTGGCTCCAACGATGATGTGTACAGCTGCCCATAGAACCTCTCAATCTCACTCAAAATCTCAGGTGTCCCGGAAACGATGTTGCCACACTCAGTCTTCAGCTTTGACAGTTGGCTCTTTCTGGCAGACAGATCTCTGGCAAAGACTTTGGAGCCCTGGTTCCGCTCGATCGCTTCTTTAATACGAGAAGTATTAAAGTTGCGTAAGTCTCGCCGCATGCATTTGGAGATCTGTCTGTTCAGTTGCCTGTATGCTGTCAAATCTGTTGACGATTGCAGCCTCATCTCCCGTCTAACAGCCATGAGATTAAGAGTGTGATCGGAGAGTTTTTGTGTTCTTCTGCGGCGGGTCTTGCAGAACTTAGCTCCGACCGCATGGACAGTTTCCACGAGCTTGTCGTTCATATCGTCCACTGCATTGCAATCTTCTAGGCACTGGAAGCGGTTACGTAACTCGAGCTGAAAGGTTTCGGGATTCTGGATTAGAGCACGAGGGGGACGGAGCGTTGACTTCATTAGACGAGACCTCTCCAACTTAACGTTTAGGTTCAGTGTGCCTCTAACCATTCGGTGATCGCTGCCAGTTTTCACCCTTGCGATCACTGAGACATCACTGAACAGTTGGCGTCTGGTCGTCATAATGAAGTCAATCTCATTTTTTGTCGAACCGTCGGGGCTCGACCAGGTCCACTTCCTGTGGGGCCGCTTCTGGAAGAAAGAGTTCATCATAAAGAGTCCCTCTTTCTCCATAAAGTCGGCCAGCTGCTGGCCCCTTCGGTTCCGTTGCCCTACTCCAAATTTCCCTACCTTCAGCTCACCGCTTTCTCTTGTGCCCAGTTTTGCGTTGAAGTCTCCCATCAACACCGTGTAGTGGGTTTTGGAGGAATGTATGGCTCTGGAAATATCCTCATACATTTCCTCCACCTCCTCATCGGGGTGTGCCGAGGTTGGTGCGTAAACCTGAATGACCTTCAGCGAATACCGTTTGGTGATTCTGAGTATCAGGTACGCGACCCTCGTCGACACACTCCCAATCTTTACAACGTTGTTGACGAGAGACTTGTGGACGATAAATCCGACACCTCCTTGGGACAGATGGTCGCCCTCCCGGTGATAGAACAAGTTGCCGGACTCGAGGATTGCCGTGTCCTCCCCCTCTCTTCGGACCTCGGATAATCCAATAATATGCCAGCGCAACTTGTCTACCTCTTCTTCCAGCTCCAGTATCTTCTCGTCATTCCTCAGGGTGCGTGCGTTATATGTTGCCAGGTCGAGTCGTCGTAGGTGGCAACCGAACCTCCACCGGAGATTCTTAGCACCCCCTGCCCCGCCGTTACCATGGTCGCCACCGTAGCCAGGAATAGCGGGGCCGCCGGGGACTGGGGGCCGTCTTTTTGTGTATTTGTTCATTGGGGGGTATTTGCCGTAGTTGCCACGCTTGGCGAGCGGGTTGGCAACCGCAGTTTTTTATTACGTCACAGTTGTCATCAGGAAGATGCTGCTGCCCATCTCCTGCCTGTCTCCCTCTGTCGCCTCTTACGACACCCACGGGAAGATATGGGGTAGTGGATATTCTTAACCGCCACTACACGGCACAATATAAATAGCTAAATTATGCTGTTATTATTCGCTGGTCTTCCATAAGCTACGAGAGCGTAATCCCTCTCTAGTAGACGCATTTGTGCTGAAATGATAATATAGTAGTATTGTAAAAGCTCCACCACATCAAAGCTCATTTGCTCTCCTCATTCGATATAAATTGTGAGCTTCATTTAATCTTAAATAAGATTTTAATGGTAGTCATTGTTCCTTATAAATTTGATATTATATTTCTTTTTTTAACATTAATAGACCATTGTTTGTGCAAGCTGGTAAATATTTTAATTAAAAAAGTGCTCTATAAACTCTTTCCATAAAGAATATCGTTATAATAGTCTAGAAAGAATGCTGCATATAATTTCGTATACTCGCTATACGCATTAGATAGCTCCATATTTTCACTTTGGTGCAGTGCGACTGTTTCTTCTATGTTCTTAACAAATTTTATAAATTGGAAGAGGCTTATGTATTTTTACGCAGTGCAGTGTATTTTAAAACATTAGGATTAAAAATGATCGGATAACCTTCATGATAGTTTGTGGCTATCGTGGGTTTTGGATACTAGACAGATGTCAAAATAGACGTGCGATCGTCCGTGCGTGCATGCATGCTTGTATGTGTACGAGCGTTTGTTTGTGTGTGTACGATCATACATTAGGGAATTTTTTTGCTTCACATATCTCGAGAAGCGAAAACAAGTGATTGTAGCATGATTATTTTTCTTTTTAGAATTAGGGTGTCACACGAACATAAAGTCCACCCGCTGGTTAGTGGAATGACCCACAGACATCTACATCTATCTTTGAAAATAAACATGCGTTGACACCTCTAAAGGACATATATAGAATTCTTTGAGTAATCTTCACTGTAAGGATTTAAATTCATGATAAGTATTTTATTAGATTTTCATCTGTGTTTATTATTTTCTTCTAAAATATTGAACTTATTAGACCCCAAATGGGAAGCTGATGATGAGAGACAAATGAATCGCACCTGCACCCATTTTTCATTAAATTACAGTAAATTATATAAATTGTATTTTATTGTATTGTAGAGCCGTGGTAGCTCAGATGGTTAACGCTCGCTGTAAATATAACATGAACGCGAGTAAGTAACCCGGGTTCGATCCCCGCCAGCACCAATGAAATTGTTAATTGCAATTTTAAGTGCTGATATACCACGCGCCCGGTGGTGAAGGAAAGCATCGTGAGGAAACATGCATGTTTGAGGAATAAGAAGACATGTGAAGTTCGCCAACACGCATTGGGGCAGCGTGGTGGACACTTCCTTGCCCCCAAAAACCCTCTGAGAAATGAGGGGAGGCCTGTGTCCAGCAGTGGGACGTATATAGGCTGTAACTTTAACTTTTATATAAATTGTAAAGTCCAATAATTACGAGGCATTCCATCTTAGTCATCAAGGCTTTCAATCTGCATTTTAATTCTTAATCGAGGATACATGTAGATGTCCATGGGCCACAGCATCCACCATATTATCCAGTGGGTGTACTAAGAGGCAACACAAGAAAAAAAATCAGGAGATGTGCAGAAGAATCTTCACACTTCATTTAACACTTAAATTTTGTATTATATGGGGGAGGCCTATGTTCAGCTGTCAACTTTAATAGGCTGATACAGTATCACATTACAGACTTTTTATACTCTAACGTACACCATGTTAGAGTATAATAAGTCTCTTGGTATTGTAAAGGGGATTGCCCACTCTTCATAGACATTTCGGCCATGGGTGCCCACATATAAAAGCATATAGATATAATAATATACAATTAAAAGAATGAAATGGTTAAGAAATTGGTTTAAAAAAAGTCGGGAATTTTAAGATATAAAAGTTTTTATTTTCACAAATACAGTTTCTTAACAACTAATTTTACCGATGTTATCGCGTTTAATTTCTTTTATTTTTAATTCCCGACGTTTCGGGTGCTTTCCAGCACACATGGTCATGGGGGATTGAGGTGACTGATGTACCGAAATCAGTGTTAACTTGGAGTAACTTCAGCTTTTTAATAACTATTTATGGTCCGATCTACGCAGAATGAACTTACTATCTTGAAGTCTTGCGTGGTATGCTTGGGTTTAGTTTTAATTTTATTAATTACAGGGTCCTAAGCAGGTGGGAGTACCCAGCTTCATTCTCTGTTGAAATTAGAATGTTTGAATCTGGGTGCAATACATTACCGACTTCAGATTGCAACGAGGATGAACTAGATGATTCAGATGCTTCCCGTTCTGCAGTTGAATGTGATACTGCTCTACCAAACCTTCGCCAACAATTATGACACACACGAGATGACGATGGCAACTGAAATAATATTAAATACAAAAGTGAAAAAGTGAACTAAATAAAAATAAAATAGATTTGTTTCCTTTAAACTCAAATACATATAAAATATTTATCAAGTTTATTGTTACTGCACAAAAGCAGACTTAATGGCCTATATTATTTGATAATTAAGCACTTAAAAACTACCAGTAGTCCAAAAACAATGAAAAATCAATTGTCTCATTATTCGGTAGTCGGTAAAAACGGTAGCAGTCTATCTGGTGGTGACAAGCTAATCCTATCGCCATGTTATAAACAAGCTTGTATGTTTGTCAGATATAGTTTGTGTGGATTTAATCAGAGTAAAAACATGTATCACTATCAGATATGAGCACACACACTTAATAAATTAAAAAATGTTGAACACGTACCTCACGTGGTGCAATTTGATGGGCAATTTCATTCCTTATGAGTTCCTCACGTGGAGAATCAGACCCAAACTATGTGTGTGATCTTATTCTCAAAAGTGACTTGCCACAGCTGATACATACATGTTCATGACTAATAATTGGTGAATTTTCCTGTTCGCTGGTTGGATGTCGTATTTGATTCCAGGCTGCAGTCTAACATGCGTGGCATACTACACTATCACTCAAAACTTGTACCTAATAAAGAAGCCATAATTATTATATCAATTGATATAAATATAAGACAACTCAGTTAATAAGCATTGCTGCAATTGTAGAATGAAGAAAGGGAAGACATGACACATGATTGTAACTATTTACCTGCTGTGGTCGAACCTATTCTTGTATAAGATTTCGCAGTTCTGGAATTTCCAACAAATGCCTTCGTGTTTTCGCTATATTCAAACGACAATTTACACAGCGAAAATGTCCTCTTGAATGAGTTACCGAGGCCTGGGAAGAAGTCTGGCCGGCGTGGAAGCTGGGATCATTGTTAACAGTGGATATCGAGTCCAAGTTCGTGCAGGGGTTATTGAAGGAAGTGGGTGCGGGGTCCATGTTCAGGCCGTGGTCTGTAGGGGGGGAAAAATGTCAGAGTCCATTTATAAGGTTTTTTCAAATTCACAAAAATAAAAACAAACAAAATAACACGCAAATGAATTCTACATGTGATTATTTATATAGGTATAGATAATTATAGTTGTGAACTGAATTGTGATTTCATTCTATGATAGGGCCTAGCTGTCAGACTCGATGTTGCCACTTAACTGACATAAAATCGATGAAAAGATATCGATTTTTATTCGATTAATAATATCGTTAAAAAAACAATCTTTGAGGTGCTTTAAGTTCTGCACACTTTTTAAAATATATTTTCCTTTATTTATTTGAATGCTATTTGAAATGTATTTTTAAGAACACTTAAATTGTGCAGTAGCGTTTTGTTAAGCTTTAACCTTTTGAGCGCCACGCCAGAAACGCATTACCGCGTCCTGTACGCCAAAGCGCCAAAACAAAATAGTGTTGCCAAGAGTTGATATATCGATAACGTAAAATAACTTGTTTTTGTTGGTTTTTTATGCTATAAATGACTCTTTATAAACTGTATGTTTTATTTAATCATATAATCATCATCACATCATCATAATAAACATAAATAAAAAACAAACAATAACAATAAAATAGTAGTAAACCACAGCAATACTCTCCATCCTAATGACGACACTGTCACGACTGCACAACAACGGCGTAGCTGACCTTCCTTTTTGAAACATTCTTAGAATGTTGTGTATCGATTTCAAAATCGATCTATCCGAAATATACAGAGATCGATTCATAATATTTTATGTGTCGGGGAAGGCGTAGGCCAAGTGAAGCATAGAAGAAAAGTCTTACACTCTTATGCCAATGGGGATTTGATATGATGCTGATGCTGCTAGATGATTTTGAGACTGAGAAAGAAAATGGCACAACACAAAATGAAAAATTGCTCTTCACACCTTAAGTAAAAAAAACATTAATTGTAATTTTGTATTATTATTAAAAAGGTACATAATTATTCATTAATCAACAATTGTATATAATTATTCGCACTAGGTAAATCAGCCTTATAATATTAAAATCTTGGTCATGGAATAAATAAACATAATTGTTCACCAATCAATCAAAAATTCAATTCATCAATCAAAAATCAAAATTCATCATCATCGACGCTTTCCAAAATCCGAATGAGTTTTGGGGAATCGTTCATGTTGCATTGCTCTACTTTTCTCGGTAATTACTTATGACGTCATCAGGGTGTCGTCTATCCTTGATCACAGTGCCCAGTGAACTGATTTTCGTTGAGATATGAGATTTATTATGTGAAGATGATCTGATAACATTTTTTTATTCATGTAGCTAATTATAGTTTTATGTTTCTAACCTTTAATTTGATTCAAATATCAATAATAATAGAAAAAAAAAACACCATTGAGCTGAATTTTGGATAGTTTTAAGAAATCTATGCCTCCCGCGTTTGACACTAGCGGTCAACCATAGACGACTTTGGCGTGCTGGACATAGTATTTGCTTAGATAAAAATCCATTTTTATTAGTTCAATGTTTCTTAGGACTTGTGGCTCTAGAAGACTTGTTTTTATACTCACATGTTGCTGGGTTATTCCTATTTTGAAAATAGAATTAAAATTAATATACCTGTAATAATTTAAGTAGAATTAAAATACCTGTAATAATTTTCCAATATCTATATTTCATATTTTTGAGAGCCGGGTTTTTTGTCAACTATAGACATCGTTGGCGCTCAGGGCCCGCAGGTGTTGGTCAAGTATAGGCGACTTTGGCGCTCAAAAGGTTAAAGGATTCATGGTAAATCAGCTGGAAACTAACTTGTTTCGTTATCATAACATGATTCTATTTTAAATGTATTGTTATAAACAGATAACAATAACTTAACCGATCTTCTTTGAAAACAGATAAGAATAACGATTCTTATCTGTTTTCAAAGAAGATCGGTTAAGATTAACAGTTAAATTGGGCCGTAGCGTTTTGTTACTCTCTAAAGAATTCATTGGAAATCAGCTAGTAATTCACTTGTTTAATTATCATAACATTATAATTATTTAAAAATTATATTAGCACTGTAATGATGACAACGTAAATAATCGATCGAAAAAGAGAATCGATTTTTTAAATGTGTTTTGTGATTGGCAACACTTTTTTTTATTCACAAACTAATGACATAATGATATACCTAATGTTTATTATTATATTTTCGGTACTTTTAATTTGTGCAAAAATATTCCCATTTTTTGAGGATAAATGAATACCGCGATTAATAACCATAAATAAAGATATAATTTTTTAACAAATGCACATTGTTGGGCGTTCCATGGCCGAAAATGGGCAATGCCCTTTGAGTAACTTATAATATAATTTTTTTACAAAATTTTTTTGAAACTCTTTCACTTCAACCCGGAATAATGTTGGTGAAAGATCATACTCCAAACATAAACCGTCAAGTCTCCTGTGACAATTGAAACTACTAGCCGTGACTAAATATGGTGGAAAGTGTTCGATTTATAATTTCATTGCTGCTAGAGTTATATGTTGCCTTCGATAAGATAGCTCGAGAAGTTACATGAGATAACTTACCAGTGAAAAAGCATTTTAAAGAGCGATTTTGCTAAGTGGAGATGAAAAATTCTTTTTTTTTATTTTTTTTATTCTGGTTTTATTTAGGGATTTTTGTTCATTAACATGTCAATCACATTAAAGCTAACTTAAAATCTATACATATGTTATTAACCTGCACATACTTAATGCAATATCTGAGGTGGGGGCATGTAGGATGCCCTGAGCAACACCTATATTGTACACATTTATATTTTATATGTTTATACAAATATTTCACTTGCCCCTCGGTTGCGCTCACATTCCATTAAAAATGATGTATGTCTTCAATTACTCCACAAATTTCACAGTCAGGTGAATCGTACTCCAATGGTTTGGGCACGTTGAACGAATGAGTGAAGACCGAATGGTGAAGAAAATATATAGAGCGAAAGTAAATATTAAAAGGTGTCGAGGTAGACCGAGACTAACTTTCGAAGACCATGTGAGCAAATTGCTCGAAGAGGGGAGGGTCAAGAGTACTCGGATACCTAGACGTGCATGTATGAAGAAGTTAATGAACCTGAAAGAAGCGAAAGAGGTATGTAAGGATCGTGACACTTGGCGATCTGTTCTCTCTGGCTACCCCGTTAGGGATTGTGCGTGACGATAAGTAAGTAAGTAAGGTGAATGAGCTCTTTTCATCAAGTAAGAAAAATTTTTTGATGGAATGTGACCTGCTCTTAATCTAAATATTAATTTAATAGTATTTCTGTTTAATTTTGTGTCTATAAACCAAGGTATTCGAGGAGGATCACTCTGTATCGTTTTATACCAAATACCTTTCGTTTTAGAACGTTCATTGAAAAATTCCTTCCATTTATTATAACATGAATTTTTTAATTTTGGTAATATTTCTGAGTAGCAAAAATCAATATAATACTCTACACCATTGATGCAAGCAGAATTCGCTAACCTATCCACCTCCTCAAAACCGTCAAGTCTCCTGTGACAGTTGAAACTACTAGCCGTGACTAAATATGGTGGAAAGTGTTCGATTTATAATTTCATTGCTTCTAGAGTTATATGTTGCCTTCGATAAGATAGCTCGAGAAGTCACATGAGATAACTTACCAGTGAAAAAGCATTTTAAAGAGCGATTTTGCTAAGTGGACATGAAAAATTCTTCAGAAACCTGTAATCAAACCGGGCACGATATACCATCACCTGGTGGCTATTTAATACTTGATTTCGCGGGAAATTACCTCTACCTCTGAACGGCTATTTAACCCTGTTATTCTATAAGTATGGTATGCAACCGATCGATCTGATCTCGATTGTGCTAAAACCATAATATTATAGTTGCAGCGTGGCTTGACCTTGTGCAATCAGACTGTATTATAATGTAAGAAAAGTCGAAATTTTTTACATTATAATATACGCATCTCACTTCATAAAATAATAATTATAATTTTTTAAACTGTAATATTATTAATGATCAGATTTATCATTAACAGTAAGGACACGTGACACTAAGTGCTTATACTTGGATATTCACATTAAACCAGCCAAGCGCGAGTCGGACTCCCGCATGAAACGTTCCGTACCATCGTACAAAAAATACACATTCTGTGAAAATTTCAACTCTCTACCTATTACGGATCATATAATACTGCCCGCTGTCAGGCAGATAGACGAACGTATATACAGTGGAGACATAGTAATATGGTCCCATTAGTTACCCTTCGGGTACGGAACCATCAATTTAAGATAATATGGGTTAGCAGTAAAGTTAATACATGTGTTTCTTTTTGGAACCTACCTTACTTACCTTTATATTTTATCTCAACATTAAAACTTTTGTCTAGAATTTATATTAAACAAACGACATACAAATAATTTTAGAATTTAGTAAGCACTGATAAAGTATGATATTTATAAATATGTAACCTACAACGTAGTAATCAGTACGAGTAGATAGTAAGCAGGAAAGCCGTAATATGAATTTGTCGTAGCATTAAATAAAGGTTTATGTAGACGACTTGCCGGAACGTTAGGTCTAATCATTGGCAGTTCAAACAAAGCATTACATAGTCTTTATGGAGTTCTTGGTCTTTAGTTTTGATGTGAGTGCGGTAGAGACTACGTACTAACATAACCTACATAAAACAGTGTATATATTATCCTAACTTGACACGTTTATTACATGTAAAATAGAATTTCATCATTTATTAAATTTTTGCTTAGTTGGGATATTAAATATTAAAATTAGTGGGGGGTTGCCTTTTTTAACATGCGAAATACTATGCATACCCACCTTGCGAGGGCACGGACAGGTTATTTCGGACTTGCACCGACTAAAACCCCATGGTGTTCCACCTTCGTCGCATATAGGCAGGGTACGCTTTCGCACACATTCGCAGTCCCACTAGCGCCGGCTGCCCGTTGACCGTCTTCTCGGGAGAGGACTATTCCTCTCTCATCTCTTTCTTATGTAAGGCAGTCTAGAACACATGGCGCGCCTTTCTCCACGGCCTCCAACTACACCTGCACAACGGACATCCCCGTGTCCGAAGCGTGAAGGTCATAGAGTCGGGAAAAACGAGCATTCAGAAGCACTCGCCTTCCTGACCTCATCGTCTGATCTGGCCTAAGGCCCCACCGCCAACCAAGATTTCGAAGCGGCGCCTCGCAATACCAATACTCCTCTCACCCGCAGCCTTAGCACCACTGTATCAAAGGCGCGGCATCACATCAGAAACACGGAGGATAGGGTGAGTTGCGCTTCGCTATACCAACACTCCTCTTCCCCCGCGACTTCACTACGGCTGCAGCGGTAGAGGAGAGTACATCCTTCTTGCCACAGCCCACAGACATACTACCGAAGTGGGCTCGTCAAGCCCACTCGGAGTGGTCACCTCGAGCCAGCCAATTGGCTTCCTTTTTGTTTACCGTGGGTGAATAAGCCACGGCTACTAAGCCTCCCACCCCCCCGACCCATCAAGACATGGCAGAAACAGGGAAGTGGGGGCGTTGCCCTACACTCTGCTTATCGGTACGATGTTGCTATTGAAGAACTTTGCTTCTCATATTCCTATGTTCTGCTGTGGATATGTGAAGGGCTGTAATAATGATTATAATAATGATTTAAAACTAGATGTAGCGGGTACAGTGCATTCATAAACGGCTTGGGACTTTGGAGTTATGGTATGCATATCAGTTATTCAGAGCCAATTCTGAGGAATATTCTCTCCAGAATCTTCTACCAACGCGTAATGATCTTGAAATGGGATTGGATTTCTTTACATCTGATGCCGGATGGCAGCGTAGCAGCGCTTCTTTTCTGCTTAAGAGTCCGCCTTTACCTAATTCTGCCACCAAAGAGCAGTGCGCACACGACTGTGTTTGTTCTCAAGGTATAATTACATGAGAGACAGTATAATTACAGGCAGTGAGCAATCTTTCCGGACCGATACGACCTGGGGACCTTCAAGAAAAGAGCTTACTCCTTTCTAAAGGGCCGGCAACGCACCTGCAATTCTCCTGGTGTTGCGGTTGATCATGGGCGGCGGTAGTCACTTAACATCAGGTGAGCCGCATGCTCGTTTGCCCCCTCTTCTATATAAAAAAAAATCGAATTTTATCAAATCATAGTCAGAGGTGATAATGCACCTGTATCCCCTCTGTTTAAAGTTGGCTTCTGGTATCCAACAAGCGGAATGTAGGTTTGTAGATAGATAAATGTAAAGAAAATATGTGATTTTAAATATTTAATTGCATTGTTCACCTATAAGTTATACATACGATTGGATTCGACGTAAGACCAAGATTTGTTCGACAACACTGAATGGCTTAGTGACTGGCTGACTGGTTTTCTAGGATATTAATGAAAAGGGGATTTTTAAGCTTCCTCACGTGCCAAAATTAATTAAGGTTTTTTTTCCTAATTTTCAGCGGAAGGAAATAGCAGTTGTTTGGTAATTAGTTGCTGTTGTCTTCACAGCCAACTTGCAACTTTGCTATGCACATTACAAGTTGCTTCAGACGCTCCAATGCTTAAACGTAGTTATGTACATTATATATTTGTTTTCTCTAGAAGCTTGTGTGTGCAAAAGCGTACCCTGCCTTCATGCGACGAAGGTGGAACACCATGGGGCAAGTCCAGTCAAGTGCAAGTCCGAAATAACCCGTCCTTGCCCTCGTGAGGTGGGTATGCATAGAATTTCGCATGTTAAAAAGGGCAACCCCCACTAACTTTAATATTTAATATCCTAACTAAGCAAAAATTTAATAAATTATGTTTTTTTATTTCATTTAAGGAAATTCTGTTTTACATGTAATAAACGTGTCAAGTTAGGATAATATAATACACTGTTTTATGTAGGTTATGTTAGTACGTAGTCTCTACCGCACTCACATCAAAACTAAAGACCAAGAACTCCATAAAGGCTATGTAATGCTTTGTTCGAACTGCCAATGATTAGACCTAACGTTCCGGCAAGTCGTCTACATGAACCTTTATTTAATGCTACGACAAATTCGTATTACGGCTTTCCTGCTTACTATCTACTCGTACTGATTACTACGTTGTAGGTTACATATTTATAAATATCATACTTTTTCAGTGCTTACTAAATTCTAAAATTATTTATATGTCGTTTGTTTAATATAAATTCTAGACAAAAGTTTTAATGTTGAGATAAAATATAAAGGTAAGTAAGGTAGGTTCCAAAAAGAAACACATGTATTAACTTTACTGCTAACCCATATTATCTTAAATTGATGGTTCCGTACCCAAAGGGTAACTAATGAGACCATATTACTATGTCTCCACTGTTCATACGTTTGTCTATCTGCCTGTCAGCGGGCAGTATCATATGATCCGTAATAGGTAGAGAGTTGAAATTTTTTGTACGATGGTACGGAACGCTTCATGCGCGAGTCCGACTTGCGCTTGGCTGGTTTTATGTGAATATCCAAGTATAAGCACTTTGTGTCACGTGTTCATACTGTAAATGATAAATCTACCCATTAATAATATTACAATTTAAAAAATTATAATTATTATTTTATGAAGTGAGATGCGTGCATTATAATGTAAGAAATTTCGATTTTCTTACATTATAATACAGTGTGATTGCACAACGTCAAGCCACGCTGCAACTATAATATTATGGTGCAACCGATCGATCTGATCTCAATTCTCTCCAGTTCTCAACATGTATGGTGAGCATACGAAACGTATTCTTTGAGAGCGTGGTTCTTCCCCGGTCAAGCCTGCTCATTCGTACTACAGCCATAATATAGCTGCAGCATATATGGCACTACCACGTAAACACACCAATTCTTACACCGCCACTACACGGTAAAAGTAACGTGATAAAAAGTTCTTTTTAATACCACGTACTCATAAACGGCGTTTAAAGTAAACACAATTGAAGATAATGAATTAATGTTCTCATTGCTATATATATATATATATATATATATATATATATATATATATATATATATATATATATACATGGAGAATTGCGGGTGCGTTGCCGGCCCTTTAGAAAGGAGTAAGCTCTTTTCTTGAAGGTCCCCAGGTCGTATCGGTCCGAAAAAATCGCCGGTGGTAAACTATTCCACAGAGAGGTTGTACGTGGAAGAAAACTCCTTGTGAAACGTACAGTGGTGGACCGCCAAACATCAAGATGGTGTGGATGGTATCGGGAAGTTTGCCGTGTAGTGCGTTCACGAAATTTGGCGGCTGGGATTAATCCGAACAATTCCTCAGAGCACTCCCCGTGATAGATGCGACAAAATACGCAAAGAGATGCAACATCTCTTCGCAGCGCCAGTGAATCGAGCCGATCGGAAAGCACTCGGTCGTCGACGATTCGAGCCGCTCTGCACTGGACGCGGTCAAGTGGAAGGAGCTGGTACTGGGGAGCCCCAGCCCAGATATGGGAACAGTATTCCATGTGAAACCGAACCTGCGCCTTGTAAAGTTGCAGGCGGTGTGCCGGCATGAAATACTGTCCCGCTCTGCTGAGCACGCCAAGCTTTTTAGAGGCCAATTTGGCCTTCCCTTCCAAGTGACCACGAAACTGCACGTCACTCGATATGTCGACGCCGAGGATTCCGATACTGGCTGAGGCAACAAGGGGAGTGCCTTGAAACTGAGGGGATACGACAAAGGGGTTTTTTTTAGCGGTTAACGCGCAAACTTGTGTCTTCTGGGGGTTAAACTGGACTAGATTTAGTCGTCCCCAATCCGAGACTCTGTTCAGCAAAGACTCGACTTCAGAAACAAGTTTGTCCCGGCACTCGGAGACGTTTTACCGAGAGATATTGGCTCGGCCGTTGTAAAGAGCATCACCAGTGCTGTCATCTGCATAGCAATGAATGTTACGGGTAAGCAACATATCATTGATATGCGGAAGAAACAGCGTTGGCGATAGCACGCAGCCCTGTGGAACACCAGCATTAATAGGCTTGCAATCGGAGCTTACACCGTCTACAACGACCTTGATGCTCCGATCTGCAAGAAAGCTGGTGATCCAATCGCACATTTTCTCGGGAAGCCCATAGGAAGGGAGCTTCGAAAGAAGCGGTTTGTGCCAAACCCGATCGAAGGCCTTCGCAACGTCCAAACTAACGGTCAATGCCTTCCCCTTGAGCTCTACTGCCTCCGCCCATCTGTGCGTGAGGTAGACCAGAAGATCACCAGCTGACCGACCACGGCGAAAACCGTATTGGCGGTCACTAATCAGCTGGTGATCCTCAAGGTACCTCATGAGCTGGCAGTTTACAATGGACTCCATTGTTTTGGAGAACAAGGAGGTGATGGCGATTGGCCGGTAGTTGGACGGGTCTGAGCGGTCCCCTTTTTTAGGGATCGGGTGGACAAAAGCCGTCTTCCATGATTTTGGGACTACGCCTAGGGAGTAGGAGTACCGGAAAAGACGCGTTAAAACCGGTGCCAACTCTGGAGCACACATCCTCAGCATAATTGGGGGGATTCCATCAGGCCCACTCGACTTGTTGATGTCCAGGGAGAGGAGTGCTTTGCGAACCGAGCGCTGTGTGAACTGCACTTCCGGCATGGAGCACTCACACCGCGGGATGGTCGGCGGCGTACTCCCCCCGTCATCGAAAGTCGAGTTAGACGCAGAGAAAGAGCCTAGAAGATCGGCTTTCTCCTTTGCAGTATGGGCCAGTGGGTCGTCCTCCCTGTGCAGAGATGGAAGAGATGGCTGACAGAAATTTCCCTGGACAGCCTTGGTGAGAGACCAGAATGCACGGGTTCCAGAAGGAAGTCGAACTAGTTTCTCGCCAATTCTGCCTATGTGCTCTGACTTTGCCTTGGCAATGACTCTTTTGTAGGACCTAGAGGCGGAATTATACTTCTTTTTTAAAGCGCTGGTGCTTACATCCCGGGACGCTGATGCATCAACCCAGGCTCGGTAGCAGTCCTGCTTATAGCATGATGCCATTTTACAGGAGCGACCAAACCATGGCTGAGACTTGCCTCCAATGGGCACCACAGAGGAAGGAATAAAAATTTCCATACCCTGAAGTACCACATCAGTAACAGAATCCGCAACAACGTTGGGATCATCCGGCGAGAAGCAAACCCGCCCCCAAGGGTAGGATGCAAAGAAAGACCGCATCCCATCCCAATCGGCTGACCTATAGTGTCAAACACGGCGGCAGCCTGCAGAATGCAACCGCGATTTCAGCGTGAGTGGCACAACACTCCGGACCAGACAATGGTCCGAGGAGCCTAAAGGGGCGTCGACGGAAATCTGATATCCGTCCGGGTGAGAGGTCAGCAGAAGGTCCAACAGGGAAGGTGCATGATCTTCCACATCTGGAATCCGCGTAGGCGAAGTAACCAGTTGTGTCAGACCATATGCCAAGGCAAAATCATGAACAGATCTCCCCGCATGATCGGTTAAACGTGAACCAAGCCATTCGGCGTGATGGGCGTTAAAGTCGCCGAGGATCACGATCTCTGCGGAGGGGATCTGCTGTAGCAACAAATCTGCAGCCATTTGGACGTGGTCGAAGAGTCGGTCTGTTTCGGCATTACCGCTATGGGACCTATAGAGGCACCCGTAGACGCGCGGATGGTCGTCGCTGTCTACGCGTAGCCAAAGGATGGACAGGTCCGAACCTTCAAGTCTGCCGAGGCGTCGAGAACAGGTGTCCTCTCTGACGTAAACGCAAACTCCAGCCCAAGGCACAAAGGAGTGTTCCAGTTTGTACCCCGGGTAGGAGAGATACAAGACATCAGCCGGAGAGGACACCTGCGTCTCGGTCAGAAAGAGCAGAGCCGGCCTCGCCGTCTCGAGATGGTAGTGGACGGCGTTTAGGTTAGAGTGAAGTCCCCTGATATTGCAGAAATTCACGGACAGCGTGGCAGGGGTCGCCTTGGTCTTGTTGCTCCGTTTGCCCCGAGCAGTTGTAGTCTTGAGCGGAATTTCGCCCAGAAGTGGAGAAACATGGTCGTGGATGCTCAGCGAGGGATTCTCCAGGGGTGCTGGTACCCTCCTGGGGTAGTCTATCATTATTTAATTCCGCTACCATGTTGATGGTATATATATATATATATATATATATATATATATATATATATATATATATATATATATATAATCGGAATCTCGGAAACGGCTCCAACGATTTTCATAAAATTTAGTGTCCAGAGAGTTTCGGGGGCAATAAATCGATCTATCTAGGATTTACTTTTAGAAAATGTCTTTTTGTTCATGTTTTCAAGCAATGAAAAATTGCTACAGTATAATAAGGTAAATTTTGACTCTGTATCGTATCGTATCGTAGTAGCTCAAGTAGATATCGAGCGGTCGCACAATCTTCAAAACAACCTTGGTTCGCGTACTGTCTTCGATCCAACTTTTTACCTTTTTTTCAAGTTCCCTTCTTTTGTGAGAAAATCTATTATTTCGAGTCCTTTTTTAGTATTTTTTTAAAACTACGAAAATTTTAATTAAACTAATTGCACTTATGATTTTTATTCAAATAACCAGTTCAGTTTTTTCTATTATGTCAATAACATCAGAAAATATTATTCATAATTCATCAGTATGTAATTTGTATCTAAATGTAATTTCAAATAAAACGAGCAATGCTCGGTCATCCAGGTACTATTATATTAACCACAAAAGTATCGAAATTGTTGTATTATTTTAAGATGGCGGCCTTAAATCCAAATTCCAGCCGACGGTCACCAGAAGACTGAAGCGTGCGACGAACCAATAAAAACGGAAATAGAAACTTTTTTATTCACTATAGATTACAAATAATACTTATTGAAAGTCACTTTTATTTTAATTTACCTTACCACTGGTTCGGAAAAAATCTCTATCCTGGGAAGAACCAGCAAGAAACCCAGCGGGACTATTTAAAAAAAATAACAGCTTACAATCATATATGTTACAATTAACAACACATTACAAATTTTAAATAGCTTGGTAGCGATCTCCTTCCCAGGGCTTTTTATCATCCATAAATTCCTTAATATTATAATAACCCTTTCCTTAATATTATAATAACCCTTTTTACACAAACTTAGTTTAATAAAGTTCAATTAAAAATCACTGACTCGGTGGAATCGAGTAACTGGTACTAATAGCTTGTGCCTTATCATAATATAATATCACAATTAACAACGGCTACCTCCACTTTAAAAGTACCAATTTTATAAAATCTACGCAAAAATAACTAACAGTATCGTTAAGTCTTGCAGTAGTATGATAGTGTTATGAGTTAATTTTATTGTTTATTGGATACTAAGCAGACCTTTGCACAGAGTTATCTTCTCTACTGAAATCAGGATGTGTAATAACATCGCGAATCGTCCATAGTAGGAATCGATACCCTTTTACAAAAATTTATGGTCTATCAAATCTGATGCAATAGCGGACTCGATCCTGTACGTGTTCAAAAACTGCACACATCAAGGAGCGTCTGTCAGTTCCTTACGTCAGATACATATTTTTTTATTTTAATGCGCGTTTTCATTGGTTTCTTAGTTCGCCATTTGTAAGAAGAATCATATTCACAATCAACGTTGCACATTCCTGTGTCTTGTAGAGGGTTATAAGACTTAACGGATATTAAAAAAAGACTTGTCATCAAGCCGCCAAAGGGACGACCTCAAGTATGTGTAGAACAGCCGCATTTTCCCATGGTAACTATCTCCAAAAATGTTGCGTGATTCTATGTTTGAATATCTGTTAGTATGGAACTTTTTTGTGGCTCAGAGTATTACCGGGATTGAGAATTACAAAAACATCTAGAAAAATTAAATAACTATTTACCTCCGACTCCATTGTAAATTAAATTTTAGAGTTTACGCAGTTAAGATGCTCCAAAAATAGAATCGTAAAGTATCGTCTACGTAATGTTTGTGGAATCTTCAATTTACGGGAGAAGAAAGAAGTATTTTCTCCTCAAAGTCCACCAAGAATATATCGGTGACAATGAAAACTACATTGCGACAGGCATGTGATATTATGTAAAATATCGAAACTCTTTAAAGGTTACCATGTTGTGTTACAACAAAAATCATATTGATCAATAAAACGAGGAAAAAAAAGAATTTTAAGAGGGTTAAGTATGCACACTCATGATCGTACATGCCAGTGAACAATACACTGCTCGTCTTAGTATCTTATTTTAAGGTTCTTCGTGAGCGACATTTTTTTGAACCTTGTACAACAACCATCATCGTCTCTTCATTGAATTCACTTATATGTGCACTCTCACTTTACATATTTTTCGGAACTAAAACCGCATCTCAACCGCAGTTTTTTTTAATATTTTAAGTCGTGGACCTTTGTGGCCTCGCCTCTTACAATACCCACAAAATGATATGAGGCAGTGGATTTTCTGACGTCGACCCTACACGTCAAATATCATGCTATAATGTAAAACTTTTATGGTCAAGAATATAAATGTCTACAGAAAAGTCCTCACAATACTTTTGGGTTTCACTCAAGCTTTCAACATTTTTCCGTCGTTTCACGCTCCGCCACCGAGGCAAACCTCTGACCTTTGAAAACATAATTAAAAAAAAAGTTGTTTTTTATTCGCCATTGATGTTGTCTGATCTTTCCATAGACATTATATAAAAGTTTTGGTTAAAAAACGAAAGAAAAGTGGCTTTATAACATAATACAAAATATGTCAAACAGTTGATTGACATAACCCAAACAACATTTTCAAAGGTTGAAAAAGGTCTTATTCCCTAGTGGTGATAAAATATGTTCAATTTCTGAACAACGAGATGTAGGGGATTTAAGTCAAGAATATTAGTTCACAAGTTTATTTAGAGTCCAGAACTGAAAGTCAATTATAGCAATAAATTTATTTAGTGTTACTTCTTTTTTGTTTTACTAGCCCTATTAAAACGTCTATGAGATAACCACTTCTGAACATAGATATCCAGAATTTGCTAAAAGTTCCCTGATCAAATGACATTAGTTCTCACATCTCTCTGACATCTCATTTAGCCGTCACGGTATCTAACAAGAGCGTTGCTCTACTCTTCACTTGCCGGTAGTAACTGCTTTTTCTCCCCGGCACCTTTATATAAGCGATAATAACCTAATCATTAAGGATACGGACTGCAAAACTTATTGCTGATTCAATCCACTATTCAGAATCATCAGCGCTTTAGGTTAACCCAAAGCATTACGATAACGATAATCTGCATTACGTTTAACTGTATTTTTATGTGATGTGTATAGTTTCAGTGAATAAATGTTCTTCTTTTTTATTTCCTTTTTTATTTCCATACCACTAGTTTGTAAACCACTCCTGTCGCAATAATTTATGTTTATTAAGAGAGGTTTACAAAAGGAATATAAGTGATGTTTATGTTGTAGTTTTTTAGTACACTTTTTTGTAAAAACAATTCATGAACTTTCTGACTTTTAAGTGATGTACAAGATTTACAGATTTTACAAAACATCCTAAATATAAAATAAGTTCCTTTTAAACCGTTAACATTTTATTCATTATAAATCCTAATAATATTAAAAGTGAATTAGCCCTAGGTGGTAAATCGCACTGTCATAGTATAATCAAACTCATGAAGACGGAGATAGACACGTAGAAGATAGGAGGAAAGACTGACGCTGGGAAATTGTTACACTCCTTTGCTGTAGGCAATACTAAGGACGAATATAGCTGTTTAATTCGAACCGACTCACTAAGCGTAATATAATTTACTAATTATATATATATATATATATATATATATATATATATATATATATATACATATATAGTACCCTGATGACCGAGCTTTGCTCGGTTTTTTTAAGTAACATTTATATACAAATTACATGAATAATAGTTTTTGATCTTATTGACATAATAGAAAAAACTGAACAGGTTAAAATTTTCGTATTTTTAAAAAATACTAAAAACTGCTCGAAATAATAAATTTTCTCACAAAAGAAGGGAACTTAAAAAAAAAAGGAAAAAAGTCGGACCCAAGACGGGACACAAACTACGGAACTCCGATACCACGCCAGAACAACATCCCATCTGAGCTATTACGATCGTTGGTAACCTATCAAAATTTACCTTCTTATATTGTTAGCATTTTTTTACTGCCTGAAAACACGGACAAAAGGACATTTTCTAAAAATAAATCCTAGCTAGATCGTTTTATTGCCCCCGAAACTCCTTTCGCAAATAATTTTAAGTTGATAAAATCATATAAAAACTATAATGGCGGCTTATTGCGAACATAGAATGAATCATATAATCTTCTTTATATATAAATTACGTGTCACGTTGTTTGTCCGCGATGGACTTCTAAACTACTTAACCGATTTTAATCAAGTTTGCACACCGTGTACAGATTGGTTTAAATTGAGAGATGGGATAAATTTTATGCCCCTGAGTGACGCATAATTATTTTTTTGCGAATTTAAGGATGTTTATTACGACATGACAAAGGGCCGTCGAAAAGGGCAGAACAACGTCTGCCTGGCAAGCTAGTATATATATATATATATATATATATATATATATATATATATATATATATATATATATATATATATATATATATATATATATATAGCTGCCCAGCTTGGTGAATTAGAGAAAATATATAGAGATTATATCAATCTCCACAATTTATGCGACCCCGCATCTTTTCTGGTCCTCTGACCTTAGAGGTGTATAAATTACTCTTGCACGCTAAAACCGCTGTGAGATCATTAATCGCTTAAGCTGCTTTGTTAGATTAAATATTATTAAATGATTCTGGTAAATAACTTTGCAATAATATATTTTAGCGTCTTAGTTTTATCAATATTATTAGCAAAGACAAAAAAACTTTTAATTTTAAATTAAAATGTACTATTCATTACATGAATCACATGATTGCATATATCATGTGAGAATTCTTAGTATAATAATCAGTTACACACAGCATGTCGCTCCTCAAAGGGAGAGCCCAAACAGGTATCGCTCAACGCTTACTGCGTTTTACCGCTTTCAACCTAGTATTTGCTTTAAGGGATTTACTTGCTCTCGGCTTTATTACTTATTTTCTTAGTATGTAACTAAGCACTGGCTTAATTTAAATAAGGAATTGAAGTAATAGTAAATATTTGAATGCAATTAAAAAGAAATAAAATTTATAAATTAGATATAGGCGTGATTTTTTTTATAGGAAAAGGGTAACAAGCGAGCACACAGTCCACCTGATGGTAAGTGGTTGTTGTAGCCCATAGACATCTACATCTGTCCTCGTTTGCGAATAAAAATGAAGATGCGTTGTCAGCCTTGAGGACTAAGATGGAATGCCTCTTTTCCAGTAAAAAGGTTATTACGGAATTTTTCAGTAAAATTATTGTACAACATATAATTTTGATTGCCTCACACATAATTTACTAAGGAGTAGGACCTCTTTTCTGTCTATGTGTCCACCTGACTAGGAATAACCCTTTCATCTATATCTGCTGCCGAATAACAGTGCCTGCAATACTGTTTTCTAGCTTTAAAAGTGTAAAGAGCCAGTAAAGTATAACATGCTGTGGGGCATTCCATTTGAGTCCTCAGAGTTGACAACGCATCTTTACCCTTCTTTGTTCTTCATTTGACGTTAGCTGTAGGTATCCATGGATTCCAGCAGTCACTTACCATCAGATGGGCTGTCAATTCATTTGTCACATAAGTTTTATAAAAAATATACGGTACCTATCTCTTACCGTTTGAAATGGAATATAGCATCGGGTGAATTGTTTCTTGACGGTAGAAATATGTAAGAGGATGGTGCCAGTTAGTAAACAGTAACATACAATACACACGCTTAAGTTATAAATAAATTATACGAGCAACTCAAGTTGAATTACGACAGCGAACACTAAAATTATTAAAATTCGTTCAAACCGCTATTGCCACGTAACTGGCACTGAAGGAAAGTATCGTGAGAAAATCGGCATGTTTAAAATATACAATACCATATAAAATACTGCTTGTCGTGTGGAGGCCACAATATCGACTACTAGATATCATTATCTGGTGCGTGTCATAAGAGACCACAGTGGGTTGAATATTGATGAGATGATCAGCAGAATCCACTTGATACTAACATAATAAAAAAAAACTGCGATTGACAAAACGTCTGCCAAGCATCGCAATATGGCAAAAATCTTCCAATATGACATTTGCAACGACACACCATGGTGGAATTAAATGGAGAAGGCCAGAGTCGTGCTGCAGGTACATAATGGTGTAGCACGAATGGGTCAGCTCGACCGGGGAGGGACTACGTTCTCATAAAAAATAACAGCGTAAAACAGCAGCTCAATGCTATTTGAAATAAGAGTGACATACTAGCTCACCGTCCACTTTATTGTAAGTGGATGCTGTGGCCCATAGATATTTACATCTATCCTTGATTAAGATCTGAGGAACGAAATGGAATGCCTCGTATCCAGTAAAAAGGGGTCTCCGGTTCTCTACACTCAACATACGAAACACATCATCATTATACTAACTAAGAATCATCATTATGAAACTAAGATCTCCCTCGATTCACACAAAACACCATATTTCTATGTGTAGGCATTATATGACTTTAGTACTTCCTCTCCTTCCACCATCGGTAGACGCTTAGCGAGTCGGTTTGCATTAAACAACTGTCTTCGTCCTCAGTATTTCCTACAGCAAAAAAGTGTAACAATTTCCCAACGTCAGTCTTTCCTCCTATCTACTACGTGTCTATCTCCGTCTTCATGAGTTTGATTATACTATGACAGTGCGATTTACCACCTAAAGCTGATCCACTATTTATTTTATTAGGATTTATAATAAATAAAATGTTAACGGTTTAAAAGGAACTTATTTTATATTTAGGATTTTTATATGAAATAATTGAATATATAGCTGAAATGACTTTTCCTTTGGAAATCTTGTACATTACTTGAAAGTCAGAAAGGTCATGAATTGTTTTTTTCTAAAAAAGAAAACTACTATAAATTATTGCGACAGGAGTGGTTTACGAGTTAATGGAATGGAAAGAAAAAAAAAAGAAATAAAGAAAGGAGAACGTTTATTCACTGAAACTATACACATCACATAAAAGACAGTTAAACGTAATGCAGATAAGCGTTAGCGTAACCCTGTAGGTTAACCTAAAACGCTGATGATCCTGAATAGCGGATTGAATCACGATTTATAATGTTTACAGTCCGTATCTTTAATAATTAGGTTATTATCGCTTATATAAAGGTGCCGGGGAGAAAAAGCAGTTACTACTGGCAAGTGAAGAGTAGGGCAACAGTCTTGTTAGATACCGTGACGTCTAAATGAGATGTGCAGTCAATATCACGGAGTTTTAGCAAATTCTGGAGATCTATGTTCAGAAGGGGTTATCTCAGACGTTTTAATAGGGATAGTAAAACGTAAAAGAAGCAACACTAAATAAATTTTATTGCTATAATTGACTTTTAGTTTTGGATTCGAAATAAACTTGTGAACTAATATTTCTGACTTAAATCCCCTACGTCTCGTTATTCAGAAATTGAACAGGTTTTCTCACACTAGGGAATAAGACCTTTTTGAACCTTTGAAAATTTTGTTTTGGTTATGTCAACCAACTGTTTGATATATTTTGTATTATGTTATAAAGCCAATTTACTTTCGTTTTTTTTTTTTTAAACCAAAACTATTTATATAATTGCTATGATAAAATCAGTCAATATCAATTGCGAATACAAAACAGCAAAATCTTTTTAACCCTTCAAGCGCCATAAAAATCACACGCAGTCGCATGCGTCCGGCAAATTCCGAGCGGCCGCATGCGACCGCACCCACTGTGAAGAAGTTTGGCATTATAAAATCTATATAAAATTCTCTACACAGATTTTACTTCATTATAAAAAAACTATTGTATTATGATAACAAGAAAAAAAACATACCAAGTGAATGTCGGCCGCGTGAAAATCACAATTATTTCGAGTAATACTCGTAATTATTTTAGTAAAAAGATAAATTATATTTACACAAAAACTTACATTACAATTTTTTTATAATATATATATATATATATATATATATATATATATATATATATATATATATATATCATCAGTTGCGGTACGATGTGGATGATATTTTGAATCAAGTAAAAATTTATTGAATAAACCATTATTTTTAATTTTCAGCTTTTACGTGAAAACATTACACTTTTAAAACGATTTATATAGGTAAATACTTAAATTTTGTAAAACTTACATTCGAAGAGGTCTACTAAAATACAAGTAAATTCAACACTATTACGTAGAGTTAAGAGCCATGCAGCTAGATTTTATAGCTGAAGTATGATTTGGTCGGCTCGACCGAAAAGGGACATAATGCTGGTATGGAGGTTGACGAAATTTAGAGACATTTTTTACTTGTAACGGGATATTCAATCTTAGTCGTTAAGGGTTACAAATCATCAGAATTTTGATTGATTGAACCTAATTGAGAGTATGTAGCAACCTGCTATTGGCAAGTGACGTGTCAAACTGCTCCCCACTAGATGGACCGAATACCGTCGACGACGACCTTGCAAGTGATGCAGAAATTCGATAGTATCGATGCATGTAGACCAAGACCGTGCTGAGCACTATTCCTTGGAGAAGACAATAGAATATATATACATATATATTCTATTGTCTTCTCCAAGAATATACCATCCAATCATCAGTTGGACTGTTTGCTCGTTTGTCATCTTTACTTATATAAAAATTTAAACATTTTAGTTCAACGTCTTAAAAATATATTTTCAAATATTAAAATTCTTTAAGATATATTTTCGCTAAAGTTCAAGTTAAGTAGGCATTGAAAGGCAATTGTATGGGGGACAACTATGTTCAGCTTTTTAGAGGCTATAAACTATAATAAACTCAACTTTATTGTTAAAGTTAAAACTCTAGTTAGTGTTTTTAATTATTTTACAATATGTGAAAATGTTCTTAATGATTTTTGTAGAGAGCCTCTTACCTTCATTAGTTTTAAGACTAAAAACATATTTTACCGCATTGAAACAACTGAAATAAGCTCTTTACGTCGCAACGGGCTTGTTATAGCAAACCGAATAAATTAAAGCATATTTCCTACTGAATATAATAAGTTTTTATCAACAATGCTGTCACTGCACTGTTATGGTTATACTTCGACCGAGGCGAAAAAACTTTCGAATGATTTCAAGAACTTACAATTACACGCGAGCTGACGTTACGAGCAAACATGGCACTCCGTTTTTGAGTTCTGGTTGAAATTGGACTAGATGTATTCTATGGCAGTGACAAAAAATGAAACAACAATTAAATCCGAAAACCAAAAGTTTGAATTTCACAAAAAACTAACCTCTGCGTTGGATTCAAACCCAGGACCCGGGTACTATGACCATCTAACCATAAAGAATACATTTGTAATGATAATTATAAAATCCGTTGGCAACTTTTCTGAATTATCCCGAAGATTCCTAACACGACACGACATCAACAAGGCAAATCTTTAAAATAATTTTTGTTTAAACAAAGATATTTTTTGTATTTCTATTAAATTAAATAATATAATAAGGTATGAAACGAAAATCTTATCGAAATCTTTTCAAAGGAAAACAACAAAAAACATTTTTAAGTCTCGACAATACGTCTTTAGCTTTTAGTAATACAGATGCTTGGATAAACATATTTTGGATAATCATTATAGAATCAGGACCGTGCCGCGGTACTCTACGTGTTTACGACAAACACGGAATCCGTATTTACGTAGATTTACTTTCAATAAAATTTAACCAATTTCTTAAAACTGTGTATAGAATTCAATATTGTTTCTAAAATAAAATTAAAACAATTGTTTCAGTAAACGTACTATAAATATCAAATAAATAATAATAATAATATACCCGAATCTTTACCACTACGTTGGAAAGAACGCGATATTAACATCAATGGCGGGTACATCACTCACCTACAATTCACTAACAATATAGTCCTTATAGCAGAATCACTGGAGGACCTAAGCGCTATGCTCAATGACCTGTGAGTGCTGTGCTGTGAGTGCTTCCCAACGGAGAGTTCTTAAGATGAACATGGTTTAAACAAAGTAATGTGTAACGTCCATGTCACACCTATGTTGGTAGTTGTTGGGATCACTACGCTCGAAGTTGTAAACGATGTTTAACTAGGAGAAATAGTCCGACTAGATAAGTCCAACTTAAACTTAGAGGTCAATCGACGAATTCTACTCGGCCGGCCAGCGTTCCGGAGATTACAACACATCTTTTCATCAGCATTTTCTGTTTGGTGTTCCCTCAGTCCTCTCTGTTTTTAATCAGGGAAATTATCGATCGATTAATCGTATCTTTTCTAATACTCCTTTTTCTGTATTTCTTTCTCTCCAAGTTATGCCGCCTATTCTCGTCTAATACCACACTTTGAAGACATCAATTTGGTCTTTATCGTTTTGTCTCAATGTATTCAAAAGCATTTTGAATCTTTTTCCTGTTTTCATTAAGATATTTTATGATTTGTGATCTTGTCTTGTCGTCTCTTTTGATTTTGTACCTATAATTGGGATGACGATTTTTACACGTTGTTTAGTGAAAATTACAGTGAATGCAATGAAGGTCGTTTCTTATTTTGTTTATTCAAGTTCGAGGTCAGATACGGCTTGTCATATGTTTTTATACGTGCTGTGAGCACTGAAGGACCATGTTAGTAATTTTCTAAATCAGATAGAAATTTTTCATTACCGTTCCTTTTCAACATGTTTTTTTTTTATAGGATAGGGTGACAAACGAGCACACAGTCCACCTGATGGTAAGTGGTTGCTGTGGCCCATAGGCATCTACATCTATCCTCGATTACAAATCAAAATGCAGATGCGTTGTCACCCGTGAGGACTAAGATGGAATGCCTCGTTTCCAGTAAAAAGGGTCTCCGGTTCTCTACACTCACCATACGAAATACAGCAGCATTAAGCTACTATTTCACGCTGGTATTCTGTGAGAGCGTGGTCCTTCCCCGGTCGAGCCGACCCATTCGTGCTACAACTATACTACTAATATAACTGCAGCATGGCTCTACCACGTATAACAACAAATGTGTGCGAGAAAAATAAAAATAAATTGTTATGTGGTCACACTAACCAGTGTATTTCCAAAGAATTTATATAATGGGATTATCTAAGATAATAGGTTTTCCATTTACAGTCAAAGTTTTCTTTTATTATTTTTAGAAGGAAACATTTACTAAAAGGTAAAAACAATTTCAACTTCTTTTATTCCTTTCATGACACACTCACCACTCGATATATACAACGTGCCGCTATTTCTTTTCATGAAGATGTTATATTTACATTAAATGTTATTATTTACGGATTTATTTTAAATTTTATAAAATAGCATCTTAGAGCAACCTGTACTTAGAGAACTGTCGCGCAGCGGTCATTTGGCGGGGTCACGGATCATAACATCGCATCATTGAAATTAAAACGAATAAGCAATACTTTTGAAGGAGAGGAACTTTGTCAGCAAAGCGTGCGGCACAGGCGACGTGTGCCCCTCACCCCGCCGCACCGAAATCGAATTATTTATTTGCATATCTAGGGGTTGCCCAACCCGTGTCCTTGACACACATCTTCATAGTAGTGCCCATAATTACGTCGACTAATATTTTTGTGAATCTTTCCGTGAAAAAAAACGCTTACCTATTGTTTTATTTATTAATTTTTGTGTATTTATTTGTGTTTTGTTTTCGTTTTCCAATCTAGTACGTACGTTTACATCTCCTGTGATACGGGCGCTTTTATTTGTGTTACTAGTGCTTGTTTAAACTTTGATCGTAATGGCAAATACACATCCGAACTATACAGCAGCTGAATATGCGAACATTTAAAGCGCAAAAAGTGGTACCCATTCAAGGTTAAAAAAGTAGATACGCGTGATCAATTAATAAGAGTGAATTATTGTCAGTGGTTACTGAGTAATATTTAAGAGGACTGTGACTTTCTTTACCAAATTTGTTGGACTGACGAAAGCACGTTCACCAGAAACGGCATGTGAAACCAGCACAATCTGCACCATTGGGCACCCAAATACCAAAATCTGCGCGTTTGGCGGGAGTCCCATTAGTAGATACGGACCATCACGAGTACAAGTTTGTAGGTACCAGACGCGTTGCGAGGTTGCCAGCTCGCGAAACGACGCGTTGCCGCTCCGAGTTAACTAGGTAATTTTATGAATGAACTTTTGCAAGGGTGATCCCAATTTTAGTTACATTTTTATTATTTCGTTTGTTTGAAAAACATGTTTTTCTATTTACAAATTATTTTAACCTATCAAATTTTAATACGATAAATGGGGACTAGCCCGACCCGTGTGTAAAATTTAAGTCACCATTGTAACTGCACATTATATATGGAGATGTGTAGAATGAGGGACTAGTTTCAACAGTAGCTGTGTTAAAACTGCGCCAATATTTAACCCTATTTTTTCTTTTACAAAATCCTTAAAACTTTACCAGGACAAAAGTACCAGACAAATTATTTAAGAAATTTTCACTAATATATAGAATCATTGTGTGGCCTGAGGTACCACAGTTTAAATGTTTTATTTTTTATTTTACCGTTAACACTTTGTGTCTTGTTACTTAGTAAAACAAGCTTTACAAATTCCTTACGTATTATTTGTAATCACATTTTTAAGATACTCTCCGAGATGTGGCTGATAGAACGTATTTTGGTATGTAACTTTTGTATATTCTTTTACAATTTCCAGGATTCGTTTTACAATTTTTTAGACCTACCACTAAATCCTTAACAATTCATTTAGCGAATTTCCAGCTTGATCCCTCAGTGCTCGCACAGATATAAAATCTATAAAGAGGATATTTGCATAAAAACAAGAGTAATTTAAATAGGCCCATGGAGAAGTAATCTTAAGCTTGAATTGATGATCGAAGGAGAAAAAAGTTCTCGTACTAACAAGGATAGCGTTGTGTCAGCCCCGGACAGCGTACTTTACAAGAAAAGTGATGACCTAATAAAATATACAGAACGGCGGCGAATGCATGTTGCTCATGACATTATGGGGAAGGTTTATTTTTGATGGACTTGTTAATGATTGTGAAGGAATATGATTATTTTTAATAATTTTTACGTATTATATTCATTCTATAAATATAATATCGTACTTTTTTGTATATAATTTAATGGACTATATTTTAACGGCCAGCCAATTTAAAATTAAAGAAGAATTCAAGATACACACATACATACATACACACACACACACACGCACACGCACACGCACACGCACACGCACACGCACACGCACACGCATACGCACACGCACATGCACACGCACACGCACACACACACACACACACGCACGCACGCACACACGCACACGTACGTACACGTACACACACACATGCACGCACGCACGCGCACACACACACACACACACACACACACACACACACACACACAAAGTAGTCCCCAACCAAGTTCGGAAAATAAGGAGGCCGACACAACAGCAGTGTGGATATCTACACGAATCATTTTAAGGCACTTTCGAACCCGCCAACCCCTCACTCCATAACTCAAAAAGTACTAAAACTTATTCGACATTCTCGAATTCAATTTTTCAAGTTATATATCATTTCCTAGATACCTCTGTCGTCAAATAGTGTATTCCGGCCTGAAGGGTGTAGATTAATTTTAGTCCTCAGAGGTGACAACGCGGTGGTCAGTGAATAGTATAAAACTATTGTTTTTCCACCAAAAGTTTTTTTGAAGTTTTTATGATGTTTCATGAGGTAATCTACGGGAGAGACCTTTGTTCAGCAGTAAACTTTTATGGGCTGTAATGAATGAAAAAGATGTTTTTTTTTACATAAAGCAGTGCAGCAATGAATTTTATCCAACTTGAAATAGACTCAAAAAGTTTTGTCCTTAGTAGATAGATACAAGATACAAAATTTATACAATAAAATTATACGATAGCTTCGAAAATGCAAATTAATTCAGGGAGCGCTGGAATAAAAAGTTTTCGTTTCGTTTGTATTGTCACTAGAGACAAAGGCGGTTTAAATTTGTCCATGAACGTTAGTAAAGTTTTCTTTTTTTAATTTTTGTTAAAAACTATTTTAAGAGACTTTTGGTTATATTTAATAAAAAATATAACATACTCTACTTACGAAGTCCTGAAAACACATCCATAGAATGTAACTTTGTAAGTTAAACTTAATTTTACGTCAGCCATAATTTAAAATAATAAATCGGCTTTATCTTTGAATGGTATTATAAATATAATAAATGATTTACTTCCCCGATATTACGCTTAAAATCATAAATATACAAATTTATCACATTTACACAGTTACACACTATGTTTAATTTTTATTTTAAGCCACAGTTACGAGATGTCAAGAATTGCTTGATTCGAATTATTTTTCCTTTTCTTTTTGTTTAGTTGTACGAGTACCCAATCCAAATTTTCATTTAACATTTCGTTAGTATGCGAATTTTAGAAATATTCCATGTTTTAAAGTCTACTTTAATTTGGCGATTTAAAACTTAATTTTATGACTCGGTTATGTCCGCAAAAATTTGAAATTAAATGGATTTTTAATGTAAATTTTAATAACATTTTTTCAATATCACTGGAGTTTGAAATAAATTGCTTTAACTTTTTTAACCGACTTCGAAAACAGAGGAAGTACCTACCCAATTCGAATGTATGTTTTCTTTATGTGTGTTACTTTAGAACTTTTTACCAGGTGAACGGATTTTGATAACTCTTTTTTTATTGGAAAGCTAATGCTTTTCATGTAGTCCCATATTAATTTGATCAAACTTTGATCTGTAGTTTTCATTTATCATTAATAATGCGAATTTAATTGACTTTACATTGACGATGTTCGCATTTTATTTATATTGAAGTCGGTTGCAGAATATCTTTAATTTGACCATTTGTATTGCAGTAAAATTGACGAACGAGCACACAGCCCGCATGTTAGTAAACGCATAGTCCAGTGCAGTGGTAACAGTGGTCCATGGACTTAACTCGGTGGTATGTCTCCTTTTTGGCCTAGGAGTGCGTTTGAGTACGTTCTACCCCTTTACCTATTCCTGCTGACTAATAGCACGGCACTGCAAAACTGCCGCACAATCAGCACTGCTGTGTTCCGGCTTGAATGGTATGTAGCGATCCCTTTTTCGCAGTAGCTGCTTATCTTCAGATAAACTGTAAGTTCGTTTATCCTTCAGTCATATAAAAAAATTCCTATATTTTTATAGATTTATGATATAACAAAATTATTATTGGAGCGCCATCATCCATTCATAAAGTGTAAACCGTACATTCCTATAAAACACATCTATGTATTGGTGCAATATCAAAAAACCTTATTTGCCTGTTAGGAAATTAAATCTTCAAAAACTCACACTACATACAATACAATGAGAAAAAGAGTACGGGTGATATAAAATTTCAGTGTAATCATAGATACAGGGCTATACTTTGTGGAAATAATACTTAGTTAAATGCTCGAAAAAAATTATTGTTAAAAATGAACGTTGTATTAGCCCTTAATAAAATATAGTTACCCCAGTATCATCCTCGTAGTCTGTTTGTAGCTGATCTTGAGTAGGGCCAAAAATATTCCACAGAACAGATACGTTTATAAAATTTATAATGCCACTAATATAACAAGTTTTGATAATATCTAGGAATAAACAACGCACTGAATATCTAAAGCTCGATTGCATCTATATCGTACATCAAGTTTGACTAAACATAGTTATGTATACTTTCATACTCCGGTTCTAGATATCTCATAAATTGATACTGAAATTTATAGCTTTGGTATCTGATATTGAATATCGATATCCGATATCAATGCAATAAACAGAAAAGGTGATACGACCCACCTCCCATCAACATCAAATAATTTTAGCATAACATAAAGTAACTCTGTGATGTTTGTGAGATTTTAGGAGCAGGCACATTCTTAAAGTAGTAACCAGAAAAAATAGATTTCACCGGTAACTTTAACCTTACCGGTTATTAAGATTCGTAAATACTTAGGCTATATCGCATAATACTCGTATATATGCGATATAGCATAATTAGAAAAAACTATGTTAATTAAACGTTGTCTTAGTTTGCCACCTAAGACGACTCGACCAGGCAACGTATGACGCACGCACCCTGAGGACTGACGAGAAGATCCTGGTGCTGTAAGAAGAGTTAGACAAGTTGCGCTGGCATATTATAAGATTCACAGAGGTCCAAAGAGAGGGGGAAGATACGGCAATCCTCGAATCCGGCAACGTATTCTATCACCAGGATGGCGACCATCTATCCCAAGGAGGTGTCGGATTTATAGACCACAAATCTCCCGTCAACAACGTTGTAAAGATTGAGAGTTTGTCGATGAGGGTTGCGTACTTGATACTCAGAATCACACAGCGGTATTCGTTGAAGGTTATACAGGATTACGCACCAACATTGGCACATCCCGCCGAGGAGGCGGAGGATATGTATGAGGATATCTCTAAAGCCATGCATCCTCCTCCAAAACCCTCTAACCAAGTTGACTGTTGGTATATTGAAGTGCTGAAATGTTTATACAGTATGGCTATGATGGCTATCCGAGTACAGAACCAGAGTACGAACCCTTTCTAACTGCAGAGAGGTGTAAAACAGGGTTACGTTATATCCCCGAAACTCTTCACTGTTGCGTTGGAAGACGTTTTCAAGCTACCGGACTGAAAAGGATACGGTATTAATATCAATGGCGATTACATCACTCATTTTTTTTATAAGTGGGGGAGCCATGCTGCAGAATTAGTAGTACAGTTATAGCACGAATGGGTCGGCTTAACAGGGGAAGGTGCACGCTTTCACAGAATAACAGCGTAAAATAATAGCTTAATGCTGCTGTATCTCTTATGGTGAGAGCAGAGAACCGGAGACCATTTTTACTGGAAACGAGGCATTCCATCTTAGTCCTCACGGATGAACACGGATCTACATTTTGATTCATATTATGATCGAGGATAGATGTAGATGTCTATGGGACACAGCAACCACTTACCATGAGGTGGACTGTGTGCTCGTTTGCACCCTATCCTATAAAAAAACCTTCGTGACGTGACGTGACGACAAGTGACGACCTGGTAAGACATCCAGGAAGTCGATGTATCCAGGTGGCTTAGGACCGTGCTTTGCGGCATTCCTCAGGGGAGCCCTATGTTCAGCACTGGACTTGTGAAGGGCTGTATGTTAATTACATAATATTGTTTCGTCTTTGGCAAACTTGTGAATCTATCATTTTTGCTTAAAACTGTTTATTGGCGTAATCCGCCCCTAATGTAGTAATACATACTGTTCCAAAGTTTCAAATCTGTATCTATTATAGGTTATGATATATTGTAACAGTAAATGTGCGAATCACAGTTAATAGAAATCAGTATTTATGGTAAATTTACAAAGTGCAGATAAGATATTTTATTGGAACCGAGGCATTCCGTCTTTGTCCTCGGGGGTGACAACGATTCTGCGTTTTAATTCATAAACGAGGATAAATGTAGGTGTCTATGGGCCACGGCATCCACTTACCATCAGGTAAACTGTCTGCTCGTTTTTCACTATTATTCTATAAAAATACAAATATTACAAAAGAATAAGTAAGGAAAAGATAAGTTAAAAAATAGAATAAAAGAAAAAAAATATAAAAAAGAGAAAGTTCCAGTGAGATGTGAAAAGTAGTTTTAACAGTGGTAGAGCCACGCGGCAGCTTTGCTGTTGCACGTATGGGCCGGCTCAAACCGGGGTGGTTCCACGACCTCACAGAATACCGGCGTGAAGTGGAAGCTCTGCTTCCGCGTTTCGTCTGGTGAGTGCAGGTGGCCGGAGGCCCAAATCCCCCCCCCCCATCAACATGGTAGCAGAATTAAATAATGATAGACTACCCCAGGAGGGTACCAGCACCCCTGGAGAATCCCTCGCTGAGCATCCACGACCATGTTTCTCCACTTCTGAGCGTGGGTGCTCAGGCTGCCCCGCGTATTCTGGGGGGCAAAATTCCGCTCAAGACTACAACTGCTCGGGGCAAACGGAGCAACAAGACCAAGGCGACCCCTGCCACGCTGTCCGTGAATTTCTGCAATATCAGGGGACTTCACTCTAACCTAAACGATGTCCACTACCATCTCGAGACGGCGAGGCCGGCTCTGCTCTTTCTGACCGAGACGCAGGTGTCCTCTCCGGCTGATGTCTCGTATCTCTCCTACCCGGGGTACAAACTGGAACACTCCTTTGTGCCTCGGGCTGAAGTTTGCGTTTACGTCAGAGAGGACGTCTGTTGTCGACGCCTCGGCAGACTTGAAGGTTCGGACCTGTCCATCCTTTGGCTACGCGTAGACAGCGACGACCATCCGCGCGTCTACAGGTGCCTCTATAGGTCCCATAGCGGTAATGCCGAAACAGACCGACTCTTCGACCACGTCCAAATGGCTGCAGATTCGTTGCTACAGCAGATCCCCTCCGCAGAGATCGTGATCCTCGGCGACTTTAATGCCCATCACGCCGAATGGCTTGGTTCACGTTTAACTGATCATGCGGGGAGATCTGTTCATGATTTTGCCTTGGCATATGGTCTGACACAACTGATTACTTCGCCTACGCGGATTCCAGATGTGGAGGATCATGCACCTTCCCTGTTGGACCTTCTGCTGACCTCTCACCCGGACGGATATCAGATTTCCGTCGACGCCCCTTTATGCTCCTCGGACCATTGTCTGGTCCGAAGTGTTGTGCCACTCACGCTGAAATCGCGGTTGCATTCTGCAGGCTGCCGCCGTGTTTGGCACTATAGGTCAGCCGATTGGGATGGGATGCGGTCTTTCTTTGCATCCTACCATTGGGGGCGGGTTTGCTTCTCGCCGGATGATGCCAACGTTGTTGCGGATTCTGTAACTGATGTGATACTTCAGGGTATGGAACTTTTTATTCCTTCCTCTGTGGTGCCCATTGGAGGCAAATCTCAGCCATGGTTTGGTCGCTCCTGTAAAATAGCATCATGCTATAAGCAGGAGTGCTACCAAGCCTGGGTTGATGCATCAGCGTCCCGGGATGTAAACACCAGCGCTCTAAAAAAGAAGTATAATTCCGCCTCTAGGTCCTTCAAAAGAGTCATTGCCAAGGCATAGTCAGAGCACATAGGCAGAATTGGCGAGAAACTAGTTCGCCTTCCTTCTGGAACCCGTGCATTCTGGTCTCTCTACAAGGCTGTCCAGGGGAATTTCTGTCAGCCATCTCTTCCATCTCTGCACAGGGAAGACGACTCACTGGCCCATACTGCAAAGGAGAAAGCCGATCTTCTAGGCTCTTTCTTTGCGTCTAACTCGACTCTCGATGACGGGTGGAGTACGCCGCCGACCATCCCGCGGTGTGAGTGCTCCATGCCGGAAGTGCAGTTCACACAGCGTTCGGTTCGCAAAGCACTCCTCTCCCTGGACATCCACAAGTCGAGTGGGCCTGACGGAATCCCCCCAATTGTGCTGAGGACGTGTGCTCCAGAGTTGGCACCGGTTTTAACGCGTCTTTTCCAGTACTCCTACTCCCTAAATCATGGAAGACGGCTTTCGTCCACCCGATCCCTAAAAAAGGCGACCGCTCAGACCCGTCCAACTACCGGCCAATCGCCATCACCTCCTTGTTCTCCAAAACAATGGAGTCCATTGTAAACTGCCAGCTCATGAGGTACCTTGAGGATCACCAGCTGATTAGTGACCACCAATACGGTTTTCGCCGTGGTCGGTCAGCTGATGATCTTCTGGTCTACCTCACTCACAGATGGGCGGAGGCAGTAGAGTTCAAGGGGGAGGCATTGGCCGTTAGTTTGGACATTGCGAAGGCCATCGATCTGGTTTGGCACAAAGCGCTTCTTTCGAAGCTCCCTTCCTATGGGCTTCCCGAGAAATTGTGCGATTGGATCACCAGCTTTCTTGCAGATCGGAGCATCAAGGTCGTTGTAGACGGTGCAAGCTCCGATTGCAAGCCTATTAATGCTGGTGTTCCACAGGACTGCGTGCTATCGCCAACGCTGTTTCTTCTGCATATCAATGATATGTTGCATACACGTAACATTCATTGCTATGCAGATGACAGCACTGGTGATGCTCTTTACACCGGCCGAGCCAATATTTCTCGGGAAAACGTCTCCGAGTGCCGGGACAAACTTGTGTCTGAAGTCGAGTCTTTGCTGAACAGAGTCTCGGATTGGGGACGACTAAATCTAGTCCAGTTTAAACCCCAGAAGACACAAGTTTGCGCGTTAACCGCTAAAAAGAACCCCTTTGTCGTATCCCCTCAGTTTCAAGGCACTCCCCTTGTTGCCTCAGCCAGTATCGGAATCCTCGGCGTCGACATATCGAGTGACATGCAGTTTCGTGGTCACTTGGAAGGGAAGGCCAAATTGGCCTCTAAAAAGCTTGGCGTGCTCAGCAGGGCGGGACAGTATTTCATGCCGGCACACCGCCTGCAACTTTACAAGGCGCAGGTTCGGTCGCACATGGAATACTGTTCCCATCTCTGGGCTGGGGCTCCCCAGTACCAGCTCCTTCCACTTGACCGCATCCAGCGCAGAGCGGCTCGAATCGTCGACGACCGAGTGCTTTCCGATCGGCTCGATTCACTTGCGCTGCGAAGAGATGTTGCATCTCTTTGCGTATTTTATCGCATCTATCACGGGGACTGCTCTGAGGAATTGTTCGGATTAATCCCAGCCGCCAAATTTCGTGAACGCACTACACGGCAAACGTCCCGATACCATCCACACCATCTGGATGCTTGGCGGTCCACCACTGTACGTTTCACAAGGAGTTTTCTTCCACGTACAACCTCTCTGTGGAATAGTTTACCACCGGCGATTTTTCCGGACCGATACGACCTGGGGACCTTCAAGAAAAGAGCTTACTCCTTTCTAAAGGGCCGGCAACGCACCCGCAATTCTCCTGGTGTTGCGGTTGATCATGGGCGGCGGTAGTCACTTAACATCAGGTGAGCCGCATGCTCGTTTGCTCCCTCTTCCATAAAAAAAAACCTCTAAAAAAAGTCTCAAAAGTCTTAAAAATTAAATTTTCACTTCCCGAAAAAGGATTTGTTTAAAAAATTTGTAGCTTATTTGGAATTACAACGTAGCAATGAACCATAAAACTCTGTAAAACAGCTTCATGAATTTAAGCGTACGAATGATGCTTATTTGCTTAGAGAAATATGTAAATATAGTTTCTTGACATTGAGGGCATAGTCTTATCTCATATCTCTTATTATTAAAAATGTCCTTTTGATTCTTATATAATATTGAAAAAATAATATATCGATAAGAGTTATTATTAAGTTAAGGAACTTCACAATATTCATTAAAACTTCTTTTCAGGTGGATCGCTTAGAACAAATCTGTGCGCCTTGCAGGCTGAAAGCTTGAAGAGACAAACAAGTGTATGGATATTGAAAAAAATAGTCTTATATCATACCTCTTATCATTGAAAATGTCCTTCTGATTGCTTACAATATCATAAATGGACATAGTACCATCAAGTTATTTTCAAAAAACCTTTTGAAATATAACTAACAGAAAAACGTTTCTACCTATATCCGTTATAGACTAAGAAACCATCCAAACAATTTTGATGAAAATGTTTGTGTGTGTGTTCGAATGGATCCCTAGATGGTTTATATTTACATATGGACCCTGTAGATGGCGCTGTTGTTGAGATTCATAAATCACTACTGCATTATTGAGGCGCATTGCTAGTATTAAATACGTTATACTTGAGTTTTTTGAATCACAATTATAATTTAAACAGTTTATTTATCATTATGTATTTATGTTGTGTACATAGTTATCTATGCATGTTAATTCCCAGTCGTTTTATTATGATGTTTAAGTACTTACTAATCAACCAAAAGATACTAAAACAAAGTCATGATACGGCTCCTGTCTGTCTATCTTAGCCAGTCATCAAAGTTTAAAAATTTTATTAAACTATGTTTGTATGAAAAGGGTTATTATAATATTAAGGAATTTATGGATTATAATAACCTCTGGGTAAGGTGATCGCTACCAAGCTATTTTTAATTTGTTCTGTGTTATTAATTATTATAACATACATAATTGTAATCTGTTATTTTTTTTTAAAAAAACTACTGGGTATTTTGCCGGTTCACCCCAAGACTCATGTACACTCCTGCATCAAGCTTGATTGTGAGTGTGGTCTCCCCTACATAGGACAAACTAAAAGATCAATTAAAACCCGCGTCAAAGAACATATAGCTGATGTGAAGAATCGACGCTCCGGGAAGTCTGCAGTCTGTGAAAATGTACAGGATCGCCCCCATCACTACATCAGATTTGATAGACCACAAATCCTCGCTAAAGAACACCGATTCCTTCCAAGGATGATTCGCGAGGCTATTGAAATCAAAAAACACCCTAATTTCAATAGAGAAGACGGCTGGGTGCTACCATCTGCTTGGAATCCTATAATAAATAAAATTAAATCCCAACCCAAGCATACAACTGCAAGGCTTCATGATACCATAAGTACATACTGTGTAGATCGGAACAAAAGTTAAATTTTAATCTATGGTAACCGCGGTTAACTATGACATCTGGACGTTAAACATCTCAGTCCTTCCCGTGACCATGGGTGCTGTAAAGCTCTCGAAACGTCGGGTATTAAAAAGTAAAAATATACGCGATAAATTCCGTAAAAACTAGTATTATTTCAATGTGTAGTGTTCGCGTAAATATAAGAAATCATTATGATGTCATTAAAATTAAACATACCGACAAGTGTCGCCTCAAGATAATTACGTGAAACAAAGTAGTTGGCTCTACGAAAAAATCAAAATGATGACGCAAGATTGTATGTTGCAGAAATTCAAAATGTACCGCGTAAAAGTTATATCAAATGAAAAGTTTTATAGTTTTAGGGTCATGTTGAAAGCATATAACATGGTAGGTCGAGTTATTTATTTTTTATATAAAGTTGATTTAAAAAGTACTCAGATAATGCTAACGCAAATAAGCATATCGTGCCTTCTGCCGGAAAAAACAGGACAACGTCTGCTGGGCCAGCTAGTTTTTTATAAACAATATTCTCGTCGGAAGCTTAATGCTCGCTGTAAAATTTATAGTACGCAAGAAAACCGAGGTCGATCCTGGGTAATACCAATATAATTTTTAATCGAAATTTTTAGTGCCGATTTGCTCCTTGTTTGACAGTGAAGAAACACATCAAGTGACATACAACATGCGAAGTCTGCGAAAAGGTACGCCAATAAATTGCACATACAATTTGACGATAGAAGTATAAGTAATAAACCGACTGCATTTTTATTTAATAAAACATTAAAAAAGGTATTTGAGCAGCTTGGCGAATTATACTATTGCTTACTTAACTTTCTTAAAAATAAAAGACATTTCGAGAGATAATCTCGAAAGGTTTTTTTTATAGGATAAAGTGAAAAACGAGCACACAGTCCACCCGATGTTAAGTGGTTGCTGTAGCCCATAGACATCTCCATCTATCCTCGATTACGAATCAAAATGCAGATGCGTTGTCACCCGTGAGGACTAAGATGGAATGCCTCGTTTCCAGTAAAAAGGGTCTCCGGTTCTCTACACTCACCATACGAAATACAGCAGCATTAAGCTGCTATTTCACGCTGGTATTCTGTGAGAGCGTGGTCCTTCCCCGGTCGAGCCGACCCATTCGTGCTACAACTATACTACTAATATAACTGCAGCATGGCTCTACCACGTATAGAGGTTCCAATCAGATCAGAATTTTTTTGTCATGTGAGTGTCGTAAGGGGCGACAGAGGGAATGCAGATGGTGTGCATGGTATCGTGAGTTTTGTCGCGATGTGCGTTCGTGAAATTTTTCGGCTGGAATTAATCCAAACAATTCCTCAGAGCTCTCCTCGTGGTAGATGCGATAGAAAATGCAAAGAGATGAAACATCTCTTCACAGGGCCAGTGTATCGAGCCAAACAAAGAGGACTCGGTTTTCGACGATTCGAACCCCGGCCCAGAGATGGGAACAGTATTACATGTGTGGCCAGCATGAAGTACTGTCCCGCTCTGCTAAGAACGCCAAGCTTTTTAGAGGTGAATTTGGCCTTCTCTTCCAGGCGACCACCAAACTGCACATCCTTCGAATTGTCGACGCCGTAAATACTAATACTGGCTGAGGCAACACGGAGAGTGCCTTGAATCTAAAGACCTACGAGGTTTTTTTTTAGTTGTAAATGCGCAAATTTGTGCCTTTTGGGGATTGAATTGGACTAAATTTTATCACTCCTAATCGGAGACTTTGCTCAATAATGTCTCGACTTCAGACACAAGTTGGTTTCGGTAGTCGGCGACGTTTTCTCGAGAAATATTGAGACGGCCGGTGTATAAAGCATCACCAGTACTATCGTCTGCACAGCAATGAATGTTCCCGGTTTGCAACATATCATTATGGAACACCAGCGTTAATAGGCTTGCAAACAGAGCATGTATTGTCTACTATGACCTTGGTGCTAGAATTAGACAGAAAACTGGTGATGCAATTGTATAATTTCTCGGGAAGCACATAGAAAGCAAGCTTCGAGAGAAGCGCTTTGTGCTAAACCTTCAAGGCCTTCGTCATATCCAAACTAACCGCCAAAGCCTCCCCATTGGACTCAATCTCCTGGCCTATCGGTGTATTAGATATACAGGAAGATCACCAGCTGAGCGATCCTGACGGTACCTTTTTTAGGGATCGAGTGCACGAAAGCTGTCTTTTATGAATTCGGGACTACGCCTAAGGAGTAGGAATACTCAAAAAGACGTATTAGAAACGGGGCCAACTCTGAAGCACACGTTTTTAGCACAATTGGGTGGATCCCGTTAGGCCCAATCGACTTGTTGATGCTTAGAGAAATTCCCTTGGACATCCTTGGCGAGAAACTAGAATGCACGGGTTCCTAAAGGAAGGCGAACTAATTTTTCGCCTATTCTGGCAATGTGCTCATACTTTGCTTTGGCAACAACTCTTTTGGAGGACCTGTAGACGAAGTTATACCTCTTTTAAGCTTGCTGGTGCTTACATCCTAACCGGCCGATGCATAAGCTCAGGTCTGATAACACTCCTGCTTACTGCGTAGTGCAGTCTTACACGAGCGATCAAACCAAGGTTGGGATCTGCCTCCGATGGTTATCACAGATGATGGAATAAATAGTTTCATTATTTGTAGCACTACATTAGTGAAAGAGTCAGCGACAGCGCTGAAATCATCCAGCAAGAAGCAAACCCACCCCCATGGGTAGGATGCAAAGAAATACCGCATTCCGTCCCAATCCGCCAACCTGTAAAATGCCAAACACGGCGGCAACGTGCAGAACGCAACCTAGAAAGGAGCGTAAGTACTACCTCACTCTGGATCAGACCAAGTCAGAGGTGCCAAGTGGTAAATCGGCGGAGACTTGAAATTCCTCCAGATGAGACGTCAGCTGAATGTCTAACAGGGAAGGTGCATCATGATCCTCCACATCTGAAATCCGCGCAGGCGAACTAACCAGCTATCTCAGACCATATGCCAAAGCAAAGTCATAAACAGATCTCCCCGCAAGATTAGTTAGACGTGAACCGAGCCATTCGACGTGATAGGCGTTAAAATCGCCAAGGATCACGATCTCTACAGATGGGATTGGTGTTTGCATCGTGCACGCTTTGACAATCGTGCAATTTATAATTTCATTGCATACACTTATGTATACCTATGTATATATGTATATAATTTATAATTGATGGCATACCCACAACAAAAAAAATTAATCGACTCGTATCATGATTTACAGCTCGGTAGCTTTAGGACCGCGGGTTCATAATAGCACTGAACTATTAATCGTTATTTATTATGCGATATAGCCAATAAATCATTATTGTTCCGGGCATGGATGTTTCCTATGTGAAGTTAATGTAAACCGCCGTATATATGTAAAACGCTTCCACATTCTTGTAACGTTTTTAAAAAGAGAAGAGTAATCAGAAAGTTCTTATCTTAACTCAACATAATAAAATGTTATTGAATAATACCAGTATCAATGATATAAAAATATTAATATAGTATCATATTTATGAAAAAAAAACCAGGAATAAAACTCATATAATGTAGTGATTATGGTTTTGTCAATCATAACATTTTATACACGGGCAAAATATTACAACAGTACCTTCTGCGATATCTTTATCTGCTTGTAGCACGTTTTTTATGAGCAACTGCGTGCCGAATTTGTCATATAAATATTTGATATGCCTATAAAACCTGTGACAAATAACGTCAAACTGGATAGAAACGACGCGTCTTTACTCTTTTACCTTGCATACTTTATAGAAAAGATGGACTTTTCGTTATTTATTAAAACTAGACTTTTGACTACGATCAATCTAAATTAGAATTGTAGAGTTTCTAAGAATTGTAGAGTTTTTTAGACTATCTGTTTTATTGGTGAACACGATTATAGTAGAAGGTATTGAATTAAAAGCCTTTAGGTGAATTACTGTAGTATTCATAACTTATTGAGATTTGTGTCAAAATAAAACTAATCATAGGGCTCATGGTTCACACAGACGAAAACCAGCGCCAACTTTTCGAGCTTGGTATTCAGCTAATCTGGAGACCTAGATCGCCCAGATGCTACGTACTAGATGTGTGTGCGTGCGTGTGTGTGCGTGTGTGTGTGTGTGTGTGTGTGTGTGTGTGTGTGTGTGTGTGTGTGTGTGTGTATGTGTGTGTGTGTATGTGTATGCGTGTGGGCGAGTGTGTGTGTGTGTGTATGTATGTATGTGTGTATGTATGTATGTATGTATGTATGTATGTATGTATGTATGTATGTATGTATGTATGTATGTATGTATTTATGTATGTAAATAAATTTTGTCGTACGATATCTTTATAACGAATCAACAGATCGAGATGGGCGACACGGCGTTCGAAAGCGTTCATTGAGACTTGCGAGCTGATTAGATTTTCAAGTCAATCTCGGTCGAGCCATTTCAAAGATTTTCAGAAACTAAAACCCAAAAAAAAATTCTTAAGTTCGTTTCTAAATAACTTTCAAAAATTTGATTTATTAACTCCAGACATCAGAAACACTTTTTGTTTCTGTTCTTAAAATAACTACGTCGAATGCCGCCAAGCAAGTCGAAATCAAACGACGTGTTCGAAAATTATTGCCACTTAAAAATTTCTTAGTAATCGTATTTTTAAGATAACTTTTAAATTCTGCTATCAGTTGACTCAAGGTCTTACAAACAATTTTTGTACCTGAAAAAACTGCGTCAAATGCCGTCAAGCAAGTCAAAATCGAACGACGCCTTCAAAAATTATAGCTCTTTAAACATCTCAAATAATCGTTTCGAGCTCAAAAATTAAATAATTTTAGAGCGTTACGCTTTTTCGATGACGTTGCGCTCGAAAATAAGCGTGAAGTTCCAGGAGTGGCCGCGGCTCAACCGCTTTTCAAATTCGTTATTTTACTTTTCTTTAATGAAAAGAAATCGACGAAAAAAATTAAACATCCTTAACATATTACTTTTCACTGTGATTAGATTTCATAGAAAATTTTTGGACACCTTAAACTGTTATTATTATAAAATCACATATTTTATAACATCACGTAAAATTTACTTCGCAAAATAAGTATTGATACTTTCTGTTGCCTTAGTACCATTTTATTATCAAACATATTGTTTGTATAACAAAAACGAATGAAGGCAAAAATTAATTATATTCGTTTCTTTGTTTGTACTGTCATAATTCAGAAGTTTTACGAAAGGAAATTAATTTAATATTAGAGATTAAGAAAACTAGAACAATACGTACTGCTCATGAATACTAGGTCGTAGTCATGAAAATATATTATATTATCATCGGTTCTTAATACAGTTACAAAATTTTGATTAGGAATTGGGAATCGGAAAAATCGTGTATAGGAAACAAAGGGTGGTCTCAATGTATTTACTCACTGCCTGTAAATTTTAGATAAACTGGATGTCTGGAAGCGGACATCAATTACATTCATACATACATACAAACATAGATACGTACAATTCAAGCTCACGTTAAGTGAATAAAAAGAACCCCTTTTAAACTTTTTATAGTTTTTTTCTGCTAATATATTTTATAATGTGCACCTATAGTGCACATTATAAAATATATTAATTGATTGATTGTATGCACTGATTATTGACTTTGAGTGTAATAATTTTATTCAAAGTCAACAATTTTATAGTGAAAAAATTATGTCACTTACAGTGGTGGGCAGAAACATTCGATTATGAAGCAAGGATAGTACTTTTCAACTATATTTGTAAATGTAAGAAATCCTATTTATGGAAGAAACCTAGAAGAGTCAGCATACATTTTACTAAGATAGTGAGACCCATTTTGCCTAGGAGATAGTCTGGGTATGTATAACCTTTTCACCTATCTCTGCCATCACATAGTCATTCTAGCACTGTTGTGTTCTGGTATTAACTATATTGAGAATTCAAAGGTCACTTTTGAGTTCTCAATATAGTAAATACCAACGCATTTGGAGCCTGTTTTATTTGTAGCTAGCTGCAGGAACCTCATACCATCAGGTTGACCGTAAGTACGTTTGTTACTTTAGTATTATAAAATATAAATATTAAAAAGCAGAAAAATTTACTCCAAGATCTGAGAGATACTTAAAAAACAGAAAAATTTACTCCAAGATCTTTAAAACGTACTGTTTCAGTCCACTGCATACCAAATGAAACTTACTCAATAAATCAAGGCGCGATACATTTAATGCGGCATCCGGTAGCTCGGCGCATCGTGCCCGAAGCGCAAGCACTGTCGTAAACTTTACGACCAGACTTTGCAGCAATGAAATATGTCGATAAAATTAAAAACTTGAAAATAAGTAAATTGTAAATATAAACACATAACTTAACTAGCTGTACAAGCAAATTCATAAGCTTGAACTTATACTATGAAGCCTGGTAACCTTACAACTGTCGGCGCCGTTACGACAGCACCGAAGGTGTTCGCGAGGCGTACGAGAAGCGCGGGGGTTTTTCTCACCACCGCGCCTAAGACCGTCACTCGCCAATAGCTCGCGACCCGATCAACACCAATTTAGTTTATATTTCGATTATTCAAATAAGCAATTTGCCTATCGTGTGAGTCTTCTATTTTATTCACGTTTCCTAATTAAACAACAACCACAAATCGTGTGTAACTTTAATAAAATGAAATGAAAATTCCGTCTTTCATCTACAAATCCCATTTAACACTAGATGTAGCACCGATTTCATTTTCCAATATAGGGATAAAATAAGATAAAACAGAAATTAATGTTTTTTTTTATATAACCACAACTACAGTAGTTTTCTTTCACTAATATTTTTATTATAAAAAAGTAAGGCGTTTTTGCAATCTCATCAATACAACGACAACGATACTACACCGAAAGAACTATTTAATTAAAGCTGATCGAATGAAAAGCTGATACTTGAGCTCCGGAAATGTTCTCGTAATACGCAGCATGTCATTCAAATCGAATTTCGATCACGGCGGGCCGTCTCAACTGTGACGAGCCATCATAACATTTATAACATTCATTAGCCGGGATAACATTCTTTAGTGAAGATCTATACACGCTTAAAATTATACCTATGTGCAATGATCGATGTAGCCTACGTTCCATCCTATTCAAAGCACAGCTCATTTTTGTTGCAGGTTTATCCTTTAATTGATTAATATTGTTTAGTAAGCGTAATAAATTGTAAGATGGGTTGATTTACAGTTTGTGAATAAACGCCATATAGTGACGGTCGTTAATCGTATGTTGGTGGTGTAAAAACATTCACTACTTCATATCGCCCTTACATTACAATATACGTTATAGAATAATATTCGTTCCGTTCCTGTTTCACACTCGAGATAGCGTTTAGCAATGTTTCACAACAAATTTTCGTTAGACTGTTTACATCCTCAAATTCCACCGCGTACACATAACTACATATGTTACTTAGAAAGACAAACAATAATCACAAAAGTACATCACTTTTAGCTTCTTATAATTTTATAAATTCACACCCTGGCAAATTATGCGAATTTGTATGCCAGTCAGGATTCTAAAAGCAAACCACTTTTAAATTCATGTCGGAAAATGTAAAGAGACGTTTTGATAATATGAATTACTTTCCATTTCTTTGTACTTTTTGCGCTAATCCCATTAATCAATTGAAGTTTTTAATTTAAGCTTATTAATCTAACTAATATTTATTGAGCTAGGCAAATAAATTGCATTAAGATTGCAGTTTTTTTTTGTTTTAAAAACGTAAAATTATAATGCCCATTAAATTAGCCGTTTAGGTAAGCAACTTCAATTTAAATACCATACTGACCCATTTGTAAAGACTTTTTTCGAAGTAAATGAAAAACTTTATCCCCATTGCAGGAGTTTACCATTATCATGAAGGCTATTTACAAACATAAATTGCACAAGAGCACACGACCAGTGACGAAACAGTTATTAGTAGATAATATAAACTCTATTTGATTTCAGGACTTGAACGGGTCCGAACTCTTCGTCACAACGCTACCAAAAAAAAAACTATTTGCTGATTGCAGCTTTTGAAAAAAATAACTAGTCCCTTACTCGTAGCACCCTTTTAAAAAGACGTGGTTTTATTTGCCGCGGCATATTTTATGACATTCATTGTACTGTGATATACACTCGTAAATTGAAAAATAAGTAAAACTCGAAAGCAAACGAGATGCAAGTGTTCGGTTTGCAGATGACATTAGTAGTAAAAGTATGTTATTTGATATACAGTTATGCACATAGATAATTTATTTATATTATTTTACGTCAGGTAGAGTAGTTTAGCTCTGCTAGTCAAGTGGCTCGTTGGTCTAGGGGTATGATTCTCGCTTTGGGTGCGAGAGGTCCCGGGTTCAAATCCCGGACGAGCCCAAGTTTATTATTTTAATTTTTTCGGCAAACTAGTTACTTTTTATTATGGTCAACTCTTAATTTTAAACACAATATATGTCTTAACTGAATTGTTATAGTTGTATGTTTTAATTTTCTTTTTATCTGTGACTTCGCTTTTTATATCTACAATAAAATTAAATATAGTAATTTTTTTAATTTGTTATCTTTCATTAAATGTATATTTATCGCGTTTAATTTACTTTTCTTTTATACTTCCGACCCGATTTCTTTTAACCTCCCGACGTTTCTAGTGCTTTGAAGTAGTTACATACAGAATTTATGGTTGTAAAATAAGTTATTTGTGGCTTTTTATTTGAAGTTGATTATAGAGCCGCAGCAGCTACTTACAATCAAATGGATTGAAAATTCGTTTGTCACTTCAATTTAAAAAAAATACAATGTAGTTACTTCATATATTATTTATTATATCAAATACTTTACGCGTAAAATTGCTTATTTCAGTTTAATTCGTGTGATATCGTATGTGATATTTTCTATATAATGGCACATGTACAAAACTTAATATAACATAGACGGTTGATCTTGCTAATCTACTTTCACTTTATGCATAACTGGTTTGTATAGGAATATAAATACTTTTTCATCCAGTATGGCAGCCGGCTCGTTGGTCTAGGGGTATGATTTTCGCTTAGGGTGCGAGAGGTCCCGGGTTCAAATCCCGGACGAGCCCCAAACATTTTACTATTTTTCTCGCAAGTATTTATTGTTAGTTAAATAATTGCAGTAGGGAAACCGATATCTATTTTTAGGTGACATCCCAAGACATTTAAGTAGTAGTAATAAATATATTTAACCACTCACGGCGCGACTCCCGACAATTAATTGGACCAACTTAGTCAGACCTATGGTCAAGCCAAAGGTTATAGTAGGTTTGACCAATGAAAATATTTTTTTAAATGAAGGTAAATATAACTTAAAGTCATTACCATGTTCTTATCCAAAAATAAAATTATCAACAATTAAAATATCGAATTATTTGTATGAAGGTCACGTGAGCGCTAAAGAAACGACGATTGTAAGACGTTATTGATAAATAAAATGTTTTGAGAAATTATCCATTACCGTGTTGTGACGGTGTATGAATATCCATATCATCCCGTGGGTGTCGTAAGAGGCGACTATACTTGGTGGAAAGTGTTATTTTTAAATAACCGTGACCATAGTTCCACTTACAAAATAGTAAAAAAAAGAACTTCGTCACGTTGGATAACTACTTGGAACATTAGAACGACTTATAACGTGACTATGCATTTTAGATTTACCTCACCTAATCTACGAATGTAGCTATTTTATAAATATCACTCTTATTATTATTTTTGAAATAAACCAATTTATGATGAAAGTAAATGTATGAGGACGCTCAAAGTCGCTCAGCGAGCTATGGAGAGGGCTATGCTCGGAGTTTCTCTGCGTGATAGACTCAGAAATGAGGATATCCGCAGTAAAACCAGAGTGACCGACATAGCCGAACAGATTAGTAAGCTGAAGTGTCAATGGGCCGGCCATATAGCTCGAAGAACCGATAACCGATGGGGAAAAAAGGACCCCCCACTAGATGGAGTGACGACCTGGTAAGACATGCAGGAAGTCGATGGATGCACGTGGATCAGGACCGTGCTTTGTGGCATACCTTGGGGGGGGCCTATGTTCAGCAGTGGACTTGTAAAGGGCTTTAATGATGATTCAAATGGTGAAACCAATTTCACCTGACCTAGCTGATCAGTCGGTGTACCATTCCAGTAGACCGTACTGCTCTCTTTGGTGACATTATATAAATGCACCCACATATTATTAGTTTAGAACGAATTTAGAGTCATGCATTTTATTCCTTGTTTGCATATCTGAAAACACTATCGTTATGACGTAAACTGTAATTTTACGCAGTTTTTTTTATTATATCTAATTGATAATTATAATAGCTGCTAAATCATAGAGAAATATAGGTATATCAGAATTACAAGTATTATATTTTTTCGATAAATCAGTATATCGAGGTCAGCCTACTGTAATAGTGCATAATCATTTCTACGCGGCCGACTGAAAATCATTTATCAGTTATCAATAAGTTATTTGCTTTATAATAATATAATAGTCTTTTTTTTAAATAAATTAATAGTCTTTAAGCTTAATTAAAACAAAAAGTGAACTAGAATTAAAACAAGTAGGTATTTTCTTAATTTAACCAATTATTGCACCTATAACAATATTTCATTACATACACCATTGGTTGATACAATTCCCAATTACTTAATAAGATAAATACAACAAAGGTTAAATAATTAATTTAGAAAAATTACAAGAAAATTTACACCATTTATGTAGAATTGTTAATAAAAAAGATGTAGACTGCATTAAACATTAATGTAGGAAATTCGATTTTGGAATGTAGGCCTGCTTATATTTTATTCTATGCTTATAATTTATCAATAATCTTTTATATCAAATATTTCCATTCATTGAATAGCTTAGCTGTTTCCGTCATAGAAAATAGGTAAGTACTAAATAGTTTCGTGCTCAGTTAATATTCATTATTTATGTAGTCAGCGAGAATTACAGAACAGTATGTTCAAGTCGTCTGTACGTTAGAGCCTGCATTAGAGTATGCATTCTTGTGACAGTTTGTCTTGCTTATTCCTTCAGCATTCAATGCCGTATACGCTTTCAGTCGTTTCTTACAGCATACATAAAATAGAATGTGCTTTCCTTAAAATTCCCTAAGCTATGTACACTTTGGAAAAGTAGTATAAAGTTATGACATAAAGTTTGCCTGTGAGCTTGAAAATATAATATTGTTTTATTATAATATTATAGAAAAAATGAAGCTAGCATTCCAGAAAGAGGTCGTTTTTGATATGAAATTAATAACCGACTTCAAAAGTCGGTTAATATCAGATATTTCATATAAAATTTATAGATAAAAAATTTATAAAGAAAAATTTATAGATATTTCATATAAAATAATATAGTATAATATCTAGAAGGCTAATAATTTACCGCTCACCAGATGTCGCTGGATAGGAGTGAAGTGAATTTTTTTGTTACCCATTGTCATCATAAGTGAAAAGTGCCATTTGAATAAAAGTTTTTTGGTTTCTACTGTATACACAAAACAACGCCTCAGTGGTTGCCCCTTAAATTTTTTGTACATTTTAATTCTCTTTTATCCGCAGTATGTTTTATCAATTTTAATCTAATTAATAAAAAATATAGCCAATATTTCAGAGAGAAACACTATTATAGTATATTCTATACACCTTTTAAATCAAATAAACTTAAACTAAATATTATATGTTGAAGTTTACATATATCAACGAAAACACAGTAGTGTGTTCGTGTAGCATTCATTTCAATTTGATTTATAGAGGAATGTACGTTGCAGTTGGCACTTTTGTTAAAGCATTGTTGTCCTTATATGTACTATTAGACCTGTTTAAAAATATTGCGATTAAATGAAAATTGATCTTTTAAAGCTCGATTTAATCGAGAATCGATTCAAGTATGTTTGATTGGATACGAAGCGGAGATCGGAAGTACTCAATTCAATTTTTTTATGTGAGTCAGTACATTTCTCTAGGTGAACCAATATTGATGAATCTTTTTTTCTATTTCAAAGCTGATGCTTCTTATGTGGTCCAGTATAAATTTGAGTAGTATCTGACCAGTGGTTTTCGAATTATCATTAGTAATGCGCATTTAATTGACTTCGACTACATTGATGACGTTTTAATTTTATTCATAATATTGAAGGCCGTTGTACAAAATTTTCAATTTAATCTCGTTTTCAGTAAATAGGGTCTCGGGTACTCGTCCATATGAACCATAGATATGGTACCAAACAAAACATAGTTGGAATTATATGCAAGCGTGGTCCTACCGCGGTCAAGTCAACCCATTCGTGCTGCAGACATAAAGCCTTGTCTCGTGGCTATACCAAGTTTAATAAGCACAATGCTTCTGTGTTTCTTATGGTAAATCACTAGCACGGGAGACCAGTTTGACTAATAAAACATTAGAAAAATCCAAAAATCGACACAACAACATCCAAATTAAAATGGCGTACGTAATGAACATCATTCTCTAAACCATTTCCCATTATCTGGGGTCGGCGCAGTAAACCTTCTTGTTCCATTCCTCTCTATCAGCCGTCATTTCCATACTTACTCCTTTCATTCTCATATCACTCTTCACACAATCGATCCATCTTTTATTCGGCCTTCCTCTGCCCGTGTGTCCCTCCATTCATATTCAACACTCGTTTTGTGACATGACTTTCATTCCTCCGCATCACATGCCCAAACCATGCCAATCTGCTTCCTCTCACCTTTTCTACCACTGGCGCTACTTTCAGGCTTCCTCTTATATACTCATTCCTTATCTTATCCATCCTTGTCACACCACACATCCATCGTAACATTCTCATTTCATTCGCATGCAGTCTATTTTCATCCTTCTTCTTGACGGCCCAGCATTCACTTCCATACATGACGACAGGTCGGATGATCGATTTGTAAATTTTCCCCTTCAGCCTTATTGGCATTCGGGGATCGCACGTTGTGGCTGTGACCTGTCGCCATTTCATCCACCCTGCGTTAATCCTATGCTGCACAGCTCTATCTATTCCGCCGTCGCCTTGAATGAGGGAACCGAGGTACTTGAAATCTGAGCAGGTAGGCAGTATAGCGCCATCCAACGACATGGGTACAGGACTGGAAAGACCGCCGAAATCACAGCACAGATATTCGGTTTTGGATCTGCTGATCTTCAAGCCAACACTTTCCAGCCTCTGCTGCCACCCCGTCAGTCTGCTCTGTACCTCGATGCCTTCTTCCCCGACAAGCACGATGTCATCGGCAAAGAGCATGCACCAGGGTGCCTCATCCTGCAGGTCCGATGTCAAAGCGTCCATAATCAGTAGGAATAGGTAAGGGCTCAATGCCGACCCTTGGTGCAGCCCTACCGCCACATCGATACTGCCCGTAGTTCCCGCGGCAGATCGTACACATGTACGGCATGCTATGTACATAGCACGGACTAACCTCACATACTTCCCAGGCATACCTTTCATCTTTAACGCCCACCACAAAACCTCACGGGGAACCCGATCGTACGCCTTTTCAAGGTCGACAAAAACCATGTGCAGATTTTTATGCACGCGCTTGTAATTTTCGCACAATTGGCGTAATGCGAAAATGGCATCTGTCGTACCTCGACCGGGCATGAATCCGAACTGGTTTTGTGTTATCTCACACTCTTCTCTCATTCTTCTCTCTATTATTCTTTCCCAGAGGCGTACGTAATGAACGTAGAATATAAATTAATATCCATAAACTAACTGGTTTTTTATTCCACTAGACGAAAGAAAATTTTATATTTATTCTATAAAGCCAAACTTCTTCATAGAAAAGTAATCTCTAAACATAAGTGTTTACGGTTTAAAGTGCTGTGGGTGGGTGCGGTCAAATTTGACCTCTTGAATTTTGACGGAATATCGAAGCGGTCAAATTTGGACGCTTGGCGTTTGAGAGGTTATGATGGCTGTAAGCTTTTGTAGTTGTACGCGACAGAAACATACTGATAACAAATATACAATTATTTAAAACTGTTAAAAAAGAAATACAGTCTATGGATGTTGAAGACAATAGTCTTATGTCATATCTCTTATTGTTGAAAATGTCCTTGTATTTCATAACAAAATGATAAATAGATAATACTTTGTCATCAAGTTATTATGGTGTCTACGATTTTTTGGATTTTATCTAGCCACTACACTGTTCATGTCTCTGTGTGCTGTCTATAATAAAAAACCCTTTAATACGATGATAAATAAAAATAATAAATTTTTTACAATTACGTTATACATATGTTTTTTTTTTATCTTATTATAATTAAACATGTTACTAGTCATTGTCGCTTTCATGGTGTTTTGGGGTATGATTATCAATCTGTCGACACAAAGTTCACGCATTGCGCCTGCCTGTATGATAATGATTAATAATAATAAACTGATGAAATATATAGAACTTGAGCATAGTGTGTCCCCATCCTTACACAATCACTTTAGATTACTAGACTTATTTCAATCGATACATATATATAATATACAAACAAAGTTCCCAAACCACACTTGTCTCTGTGCTAAATATGATAAATATGTCTCTTATACATGCAGTGATAGTATACATTGTTTGTTATACAAACAAAGTGAAAAGGAACCAGGGGGCGTAAACGTTAAACTAAGAAACAGAAGGGAGGAATCGAGGCTTCTCTCGATCCGGCCTCCTATAACACCTACGTTGGGTTCGGGAACAACGTATGAGATCTTCGCAACGGAGTAACACACAAGGGCGATAACCTCTTCCTTTTCAGAAAATAGGTTCAGGCGGGGATTACGGGTCTTCCGAAGTCGTCCCGGTCCCAACGCCTTAGTTCTTCGATGTGGACTGTATTATTTCGAGGGACGAATTCCTTGGGAATAAAACAGCAATTATCTTCAAACCGTTCCGTGAGAGAATAATTACTTTTCCCTATCACTTCCCTACACTTTTTCTTTCTTCTTCTTATTGACTGCTGGTCTGATTCCCGAACGAATTGCAAGAAAACTCGTTTACTGAGCTACCCCAGAGGTATACGCGAAAGTGAGCCGCGCCATTCGTGCGCTTGCGCAACTCAATTACATCAATTTGTTCTATCACTCTCTCACGGTTTACTCAATAACTTTATTTGTATAAGATATACATTTATACAATTTACTTATAAAGATAGCACAAAAAAATATCTATACTACGATATACATTACATTTTCATATCACAAAAAAACCTTTTATTTATTTAACAAAATATGCCTACTTTACTCACATGTTCAAAGTTGAAATTTCTTAAATATTTAACATAGAAAGTTAAAACAATGTTTTCCACTTGAAATTATACATATCTTAACCAATACAATAGTTCAATTTACATTTTCTCTATACATTTCACTATTAAAACACTTTTAAATTTCTTATACAAAACTATCATTATTTCACTTATTCACAGGAATTTTCACATAAAAATAACACAGAATTCACCTCTTTTGCACGTACAATCAATCTGAAATGTTTTACAAGTCATTTTTACATATATTGCTGAAATTGCAAATATTTAAATTTCTACATATTTGGCCTCCTAAGTACGTGGCTAGCGTGCGTCTATGATCTCACACTATTTGAACAACTAACTTTTGCACGCTTATCGACTATCAGTAAAATGGAAAGTCTAATATCAACAATACTAGGTGAATAAATGCTTCTACACAATTCTCAAACGTTGAAAACTATTTCTAATCAGATTCTTATCAGTTATCATGTTTCTTATCAAACAATATAAGTAAACGTTTTCATAAATCAATCATGGAAAATAGGCATTTGTTTTCATACGAAACATATCAAACTCATATAAAACAATACTTATGCAATCAATTTCCATTAATTCTACTTATGCACAGCGATCATCTCGACCGGGGAACAAATCCGGTCTCTAACTTTATTTTAATATTTCTTTAAATTAACATCATTGGAAAGATGATTTCAACCGGGGAACAAATCCGGTAACATAATTTATATCTTAAAAATTCGCTATATGAATTTATTAAGAAAATATTACTAAGAAAACGATAAACTATTCCGGCCTGGGAGTCGAACCCAAGATCGCACATAATCCAGGTGGTCGATCATTAATTCGATATTTCTTTAAGATTCAACTACGCATTTTCTTATTAGAATATTATTGCTCGATAATTTGCTTTGTAGAAGCTATTCGTAATCGGTTAACTAATAAATTGAAATATTCTTATGGGCGCGTCGCCAACAATCTCCCCCCCGTGCATCAGCACCATCATTTGGGAGGCGTCGCGGGTACCAGGACTATTATTCTGGATGTAGGTCTCCTCAAGATACCTGTGCTGGTAATGACGTCAACCACTCTGGTGTGACCGTCTGGTCCCGGTAGCGTCCTACTAATCTTGCCTTTCGGCCACGTATTTCGTGGCAACGAATGATCTATTATCAAGACAATATCACCTTCTTTAGGCTCCATAAACTTTCCGTTATTACCTGTTCAAGGTATTAAAGTAGGCATGTATTCTTTTAGCCATCTTGTCCAAAAATGGTCGGCTAACCTCTGTGCAGATTTCCAATTGAGTTGACCCGTCAGATGTTGCTCTAAAAATAATCCAGGTGGTCGATCACCACATGAGCGTCCCAGAAGAAAATGATTGGGTGTCAAACCCTCTTCAGGACTATCCATACTGAATGTTACCAGAGGTCTGGAATTTACAGTATGCTCTGCTTCTAAAAGCAACGTATGCAGAACCTCCTCTCGCGGGCTCCTTTCTTTGAGCGTAGCGGTCAACGCAATTTTAATTGATCTTACTAACCTCTCCCAGGCGCCACCCATGTGCGATGCTCCCGGAGGTATAAATTTCCATTTAATATATTTTTTAAATGACTCATTTTTCATGCCCTCAGCATTCCTCGCATGCTTTCAATAATTCTTTACTCGCAGCTTTGAAATTTGCCCCGTTATCGCTGTATATAACGGCTGGTTTTCCTCTTCTGGCGATTAATCGCCTCAATGCCATTATCATTGACGCTGGTGTCAATGAGGCTGCTAATTCTAGATGTACTGCTCTGATGGTCAGATACGTGAATAAAACACCCCAACGTTTTTCGTGTCGCCTTCCTGTAGTCACACTCATAGGTCCGAAATAATCTACGGCTGAGCATGTAAAAGGTGGTTCATTGTGAGCTATTCTCTCCAGAGGAATATTTCCTTGTGGTACGTTCTGCGGTATTGACCTGTATGTCCTGCACCACTGACAGTGATGTGACACACTTCGAACTACGTTACGCAAGTTCAAGACATAAAATTTTGGTTCACTTCATTCATCACCGTCTGGTGATTGGCATGTCCAAAATGATGATGAACTTCTCTAATCATCATTTTAACGATTTCGTGTTTACCGTCTAATACGACTGGTTTTCTACTTTACTCAGTCAAATTAGACTTAAAATGTAAACGCCCATTTAAACGGAGTAAGTTATCTTCTCCTATTTCCATAGATAATTTACTTAAGCGTGAACTTCTTTCAACGCTTTTGCCTGCTTTCAAGCATTTTATTTCCGAATGGAAACACTCGTCTTGAACAAACCTCCAAATTAATAATTCAGCTTTTTTCAAGAGCGCTATGTCCAACGCGCCATCGGGTCCTTTAACCGACTTTACTAAAATTTCGTTGGAACACATAACCGACTTTTCGGCTGCGTGGTCGGGTCCTTTAACCGACTTTCTTAAACTCTTGAATTTTTCTACCGCTTGTAAGGTACGCGTAGTTGCCCCAAGGAATTTCTTAAAGCTGCTAAATCGTCCGTAGTCGGGTAGACTTAACGGTTCTTGCTTTCTCAGCGCATTTACGCCTTTTGGCGATTTTTCTTCACCTGTTACTAAGCTATTTATGGTGTCCACTTGTTTGGGCCATAAATCAGGACTTTTCCTGAGGAATTCAGGTCCTTGAAACCAGCGATGACTTACATCGAAGGTGGAAGGAAAATTTCTAGTGGCGTCGTCTGCCACTTTTTGTGACGTTGGACCACATCGCCATTCACATGGCTTACTGTGATCTTCGATCTCAGCCAATCGATGAGCAACGAATGGTTTAAAAGCGCGAGGATCTGACTTAATCCACGCTAACACTGTACGTGAGTCCGTCCAAAATACTCTCTCGGATATCTCGTACTTGCTCTCTTCAATAACTGATGCAGCTACTCTGCTGCCCATAAGAGCTGCTTGCAATTCAAGCCTTGGAATAGAAATTGGTTTCAGCGGCGCTAATCTTGCCTTTGCGGCGATCAGCGTAATCCGCCTTTCTCCTAGCTCGTCCGTGGTGACGTAAAACACCGTGGCAACGTATGCTTTTTCACTAGCATCCGTGAAAGTGTGTAACTCTCCCTTGCTGACGCCTTCAGCAACGGGTCTAGGTACTTCTAAATTACCTAATTTCTTCACTTCCGATATCCATTTACAAAATAACACGTGTAATTCGTGTGAAACTTCTTCATCCCAAGAGATGCCTGTCCTCCATACTTGCTGGATCAGCGACTTCCCTTGAATCGTTTTGGGTGATGCGAGTCCCAAAGGATCGAAGACGGACATCACAGCGCTAGTTATCTCTCTCTTCGTAGGCGGTCGTAAACCTTTCATCACCTCTTCCGGTGTGTTACAAAGACTTATGGAGAAACTTATTATATCCCGTTTGATATTCCAAATCAAACTTAAAGTGCGTTCTGTGTGCTCCTTATCTCCCAGCGAAGCACTGTCGCTCTTATATTTATTTTCCATTTTACATAAAACTTCGGGTCGGTTGCTAGCCCATCCCCTCAGTTGGAAAGAAGCACGTTTATGTAATTCATATATATCGTTTACTATCCTTTCGGCCGTCGTCACGTCGGGAAATGCCTGTAGATAGTTATCCACATAAAAATTGCTTTTCGTAGCGGAAGCTGCTTCTGAATAGATGTGTGCGTTGTCCTGCGCATTTCTATTCTTCACATACATAGAGATGCATAGTGATGATGCCGCTCCAAATATGAGTGACGTCATTCTATACTCTTCCGGTGGCGCGTCGCGATTGTGCCGCCATAAGAATCGAAGGCTATCCCTGTCTTCTTCCCGGATTTTCCCTTACAGGAACATTTCTTTAATGTCTGCCATCACTGCCACGCTTCCTTTTCTGAATCGCAGCAGAACTCCAAACAACGACTTCAATAAGTCCGGTCCGGTTAACAATGCATCATTGAGACAACGTCCGCCCGTCCTAGCGGCGGCGTCGAAAACTATCCTTATTTTCTTTTTTTGTGGGTGAGTCACTGCGAAGTGAGGAAGATACCTCGTGCGTGGGGAAATGGAAATATGGTTCGCTTTCTCTGCGTAACCGTTAACAATGAGATTTTCAATTTGCTTCTCATATTCCTTTTTCAACTCGCTATTTTTGTCGAGCTTCTTTTCGATATTAAACAGGCGACTTTCAACCTGCGCTCTATTCGACGGCATGCACTCATAATCTGTGCGCCATAACAAAGCAGTCTCGTACCTATTATTAGGTATACGACGTACCGTTTTGTTCAAAACAATTAAAACTCGTTCTTCTGGGTCGTTCGCGGGCTTTCGCTTAGACACTCCCAGAGATTCCAAACTAAAATAATCTTTGATCAACTTATCCATGTCCTCCTCCTTCTTGGTGAAAATGTGGTTAACAATCTTAATTGGTTTGATGCCACCCGATATGTGACCATGTAAAACCCATCCAAGTTTGGTGAGCGATGCTACAGGTAGGTTCTTACCTCCTGAAATTAATTCACGAGTAACTATGAGATGCCAATTGTCCTGGCCAATTAATATGGTAGGTCTGGACCTCTCATACATCAACTCGTCCTTAATCGGTGTCAAATGAGAACACCGTTGCAATAATTCTCGACCTACTGACTGCGGAGAAAGATTAAATGACTTAATTTTTTGTACACTTATCTCCTCTAAGTCGTTCGAAAAAATGCCTTTTATCTTAACGTTTAAACGATACGAACTATCGTCGTTAATTCGCTTACCTCCCACGGCTTCAATACGTAATTCTTCTTTACGTCCACGAGGCGCTAACTTCTGAGCCATTCACTCCTCTATGAGTGTCATGGTCGATCTTTCATCCAGAAGAACTGTTGTCTTGACCTTTCCTCTAGGTCCATACAACTCGACCGGTATGATCTTTAAGTATGCACATGCCAGTGCATTCACTGTACTAACAGTTGTAATTTGAGCCTCTTTACCCCCCTCATTCCCTTGCGGCGAGGTATTTTCATTGGGGTATCGGTGTAGCATTCGATGATGTGACATTCTACATCCCTTTACACCACATTTTTTCCCTTTGCACTCTAACCTCATATGGTTAGGTGACAAACATTGAAAACATACTTTCGCTTTTTTAACCGCGTCCCATTTCTCGCGATTATTCATGTCCTTAAACTTGTAACAAGTCACTATAGAGTGCTCCTTGTTGCATATAACACACTTATGTGTTACCCGACTTACAGGCTTATCCTGGGTTATCATAACCACTTGTCGGTTGTGCCCTTTATTATTTTGGCGTTCTAGACGCTCGCTCGTATTACTTCGGCGCTCATAGCGCTCGCTCTTGACACGGTTGCGTACAGACCCCTTTTCGGTGTGTACAGTTTGCTTTCTGAACTCAGGACGCTTCCGTTTTTCAGGCACATTTTCATTGCTTAAGGACGTTCCAAATTGTTCACTCAATAAATTTAAAAACTTGGCCATCTTCTGTAACTCTGGCTCCAAAGGATGCTGAGCTCGATATTCAAACCATTTAAATTTAATCATAGTTCCAAGTTTCTCGACTATGCTGCTTACTAACTCCGGTGAGTATAGATACTGTGGTTGATTCAACGCTTGTATTGTGGCAACTAAGTTCGTAATACGACTTGCAAAAGATCCTATGTTCCGGCAATCTTCTGCCAATCTTGGCATACGCTTTACATTCTCGATTTCGGCTAGAATGAGCATCTCAACCCTACCGAATCTTCTTTCGAGAGCGTTCATTATTTCTTCAGGTTCACACAAAGTAAACAACAATGAATTAACCGCTTCTTTAGCGGTGCCCTTTAATGCCCTCCTAAGGCGTGCGACATTCTGCACCCCTGAAAATTGGCTTCTTGTATCTTCAAACACCGTTTTGAAAACTATCCATTCACCCGGGTCTCCATCGGACACCGGTAATTCCTGGAGGAAATGAAGCTGGGAAGACTTATCTTTTCCCGCTATCTTTATTGCACTCACAATCGCTTCGGTCAATTCTGACACCTCACTCGCGTGTATTTTCTGTGCATTTCCTTGGTTGCGCTCGATCTCCGCCCCTTTGCGGCGTGATCCTTTACACGCTTCCTTATCAGTAATATCGGGTTGCGTTACACTAACCGGCGCGCTCATTATGGTCTGCTGAACCCAACTCCTTACAAAAGGTTCCACCTGAGTATTCCGCTCTTCATCATCCTCACTCGAGTCGATCTCCTCTTCTAGGTTGAGTCGTGCCAACTCCAATTGAGACTTGGCTAAGGCAGCAGCTGCCTGTGCTCGTTCGAGCTCTGAGCGTTCGAATTTAATCCGCGCCTCTAATTTGGCTTTCAGCCTCGCCGATCGCGATGTACTACTACCTCTCTGTGACCCTTTGTCACTAGTGTGCCCGATTACTGTCCTTGACGATGCCACTTCTTCGGTCCTTTGACCTACTTTTTCGACTACCGTTTCACTCCTGGATATAACGGATTGTTGTGCGGTGCTGGCCTGCGTACCACTGGTGTCCGTCCTGTTGCTCGTCGTTGCCATGGACGCCCCTGAGTCCCACGTGCATGTGGACGTAGCGGTGGTGGCTCCACTTGAAGGAGTTGCCCCACTCGAAGCAGTAGCTGCGGTCGCTCCAGATGATTCCGATTCTTTAGCTTTTCTTGAGAGCCCTATTCTTGTCCTGCTTCCTTCGCTCCTCCCTGTCTGGTCTTGTGCCTTCTTCATCTTGCAGGAAGGTGATTGTTGGCCTACGGTCCCTACAACCCCTTACCTACAACTCTTCTACACCCCAACCTAACCCCACTACCCCTCCCCCCTTTATCTCCCAACCCTACAACCTTACTACCACCCTAACAGCCCTATCAGCCCTATCAATCCTGAACGGGGCCTACCGAGATGAGCCGTCCAGGGATGGAGTCGTGCAGGAATGGAATGGAGGAAAGGTTTAGGAACTGTTCCGCCAAGGAATATGACGAAACAGTCGAGCGGTAGTGCAAGCGCAGTCTCGCTCGAGAGAACTGCTCCACCCGAAGGTGTTGTGCCAGAGCCCGACCGTTTGGCACCGTTAGGTGGTCGGGAAGTATGCTGCGCTTCGTCGCCCAGTCGCCGGTGACGCCTCGTCCAAGCGCCCTCCTTCGGCCGCGATGCAGTCAGGTGCCCACGAGCACCCTCGCCTGGCAGCAGCAGCGGTGGATGCTTCTTCTTCTTGCACCCTCTGATGACCCGACAGGAAATGCCGGACACGGTCGTCCGACAGGAAATGCCGGACACCATCGTCCGACAGGAAAATGCCGAGCACGCTTGCCCGATAGGAAAAATGCCAAGCCCTGCTCGGCCACGATGAGCGCCTTCACAAGGCACTTGCGCCTGGCTGCGATACGTGCCCATGCGAGCACACGCCCCAAGCCGCAATCCCGGTTTTCTTTCTTCCGGTAGTTCCAGGTCCAGTCCTACTGCGCTGACCTGGTCTTCTGGCCCTTGGTCCCGTTGCTTCAGCTCAAACCTCCGGCTTCCTTCGGTTGCTGATCTTCACACGGCTCCGAAGGTTTTCTTTTTCCATAAACAGCAGTCCACAGCTGGTTCCTTAATCCTGCTTCGAAGCACTTGAAAAGGAACCAGGGTGCGCAAACTTTAAACTAAGAAACAGAAGGGAGGAATCGAGGCTTCTCTCGATCCTCCTATAACGCCTACGTTGGGTTCGGGAACAATGTATGTGATCTCCGCAACGGAGTAACACACAGGGGCGATAGCCTCTTCCTTTTCAGAAAATAGGTTCAGGTGGGGATTACGGGTCTTCCGAAGTCGTCCCGGTCCCAACGCTTTAATTCTTCGATGTGGACTGTATTATTTCGAGGGACGAATTCCTTGGGAATAAAACAGCAATTATCTTCAAACCGTTCCGTGAGAGAGTAATTACTTTTCGGTTTACTCAATAACTTTATTTGTATAAGACATACATTTATACAATTTACTTATAAAGATAGCACAAAAAATATCTATACTACGATATACATTACATTTTCATATCACAAAAAACCTTTTATTTATTTAACAAAATATGCCTATTTTACTCACATGTTCAAAGTTGAAATTTCTTAAATATTTAACATGGAAAGTTAAAACAATGTTTTCCACTTGAAATTATACATATCTTAACCAATACAATAGTTTAATTTACATTTTCTCTATACATTTCACTATTAAAACACTTTTAAATTTCTTATACAAAACTATCATTATTTCACTTATTCACAGGAATTTTCACATGAAAATAACACAGAATTCACCTCTTTTGCACGTACAATCAATCTGAAATGTTTTACAAGTCATTTTTACATATATTGCTGAAATTGCAAATATTTAAATTTCTACATATTTGGCCTCCTAAGTACGTGGCTAGCGTGCGTCTATGATCTCACACTATTTGAACAACTAACTTTTGCACGGCTATCGACTATCAGTAAAATGGAAAGTCAAAATATCAACAATATTAGGTGAATAAATGCTTCTACACAATTCTCAAACGTTGAAAACTATTTCTAATCAGATTCTTATCAGTTATCATGTTTCTTATCAAACAATATAAGTGAATGTTTTCATAAATCAATCATGGAAAATAGGCATTTGTTTTCATACAAAACATATCAAACTCATATAAGACAATACTTATGCAATCAATTTCCATTAATTCTACTTATGCACAGCGATCATCTCGACCGGGGAACAAATCCGGTCTCTAACTTTATTTTAATATTTCTTTAAATTAACATCATTGGAAAGATGATTTCAACCGGGGAACAAATCCGGTAACATAATTTATATCTTAAAAATTCGCTATATGAATTTATTAAGAAAATATTACTAAGAAAACGATAAACTATTCCGGCCTGGGAGTCGAACCCAAGATCCTCATATCATTAATTCGATATTTCTTTAAGATTCAACTACGCATTTTCTTATTAGAATATTATTGCTCGATAATTTGCTTTTTAGAAGCTATTCGTAATCGGTTAACTAATAAATTGAAATATTCTTATAGGCGCGTCGCCAACAATAACAGTTCAAAACATTAACTTGTTATTCATATCAATATAAACATACCCATTTATCAAATGATAAATGCGTATATTAATGCCCAATAATTATGGTTTGAATGTTATTTACGGTGTATACTTACTAATAAATCAAAACATATTAAAACAAAATCTTAACATTGTGCCTCTCTGACTGTCCATTTTACTTTTAAGAGACTAACTTACTTTGGAAATAGTGACTTACGATAATAAACGCAATCGCATTTTACTTTGTGTTTTTTATCTTAAGTGTGTAAAGGTAATATTATAAATGGACATATTATCTCTATGTCATCTTGGCTTTAATCATATTTCCTTTATTACTGTTATGGTTTTTGGGATGTATATTCACTAATCGATCATCAACAATCATACATGTAAATATTAGTCTCGACACCATGTTCGTTTGTCTGTGCACTATGTTTTGCCGGAACCGAATTTTCCATCAATCTTAAATTATCTATAAATACTGAATGTACTTACTTCTTTGTTATGTATAAACTATTAATTATATAACAGTGCACTATTTTAACTTATAACAATAGTGAAAACTACTATACAATCGTTTTAAGTTTGTTTTTAGGTTATTTTCATATTCATATTTTAATTTTTAATTTCTAAGTATTCCCGTTAGATTCGAAAATAATTAATATTACTATTGTAATCTATAGGTTATAAAGGAATAAATCGACATGCGTTTCGTTAAGTGTCGCTAAAATTTGTGGTGAGCCCATTCCACATATAAAAATAAATTGTCTCCTTTGCTTACGAAATCGCAACCGCCAATCATGTGGTCCCGGTTTCAAATTTGGGTCGGTCATAATGAATTATTGGATTTATCTGTCAAGGAATTTTCAGCAACATTCCGTTCACCCCCGTACCTCCGAAAGCACGAAAAGCTGGTTGGGTTGGATCGCCGTCCCAGTGGCTTATGAGATTGATGAGGGGATAGAGAGTACACCTGTGCTCCCAGTCTTGAGCAGATGATTAATCTCCATTGGGACTTGCTGCCGTGACCGAAATACGTTCTAGAGAAAATGATCATGCAACCGAAATTTATTCAAAAGTATTACTTGCTGAAAATATAAAAAACTGCTGTACTCCAATAAAAATACAACCGCACAGAATTAGACAAAAAAAAATAAACACTACGAACGATTTAACTAAAATGCTTAATTGGATGTAGTTATGGCGGATTTTTTTAGTGTTATAGTATTCAAAATAAAGAGAACTCAAAAGATCGCAGCTATTAATTAAATAATATTCACTGAGAGGAGTAAACGGCAGCGGTTTTTATTACACTAATGGAAGCTATTTTGACGAAATCTTTCGTAATTTTAAGCTAACTGCGATTCCTGAACATTTTTAAATTTTCAACTAAAATAATTAAAATTTTAACGCAAAACATACAAATAGTTAAAGTACGTTTTCTATTTGAATAATTTAGAATAACTGTATTAATATTAAGGTTAAGAATATATGGATCATCAGCACTATCACCAATAAAACCGACCCGAGTCCCTTGACTCTCTGTATGTTTCATCTGTTCATTAATTCAACTAGAGGGTTTCTTGCCAATTCGAAACTGTTACTAAAAACCTTTCTCTTCGGAACGTTATTTCGAGCTACGTTGCTACACTATTTGATCAGTAGGGGTTGGCAGGCTGACTTAAGTGTACTGTAGTCTATAAACAACATTAACCAACTGTAATAAAATGTGACAACAATCGTTCGTAGTGTTTATTGACGCAGGATGTGCTGTTTACCCAACGCTCGGTGCGCAGAGCACTCCTCTCTCTGAACACACACACACACACACAACAAGCCGAGTGGACATGATGGCGTCCCTCTTATTGTGCTGAAGACGTGTTCTTCGGAGTTGGCACCGGGCTTAACGCGTCTTTTCAGGTACTCCTACTCCCTAGGGGTAGTCCCGAAATCATGGAAAACAGCTTTCGTGCAAAAGGTAACCGCTCTGATCCGTCCAACCATAGGCCTATCGCCATCACTTCCTTGTTTTCTAAAATAGTTAAATCTATTATTAGCAGCCAGCTCATGCGGTACCTTGAGGATCACCAGCTGATTAGTGACCGCCAATACGGTCTCCGTTGCAGTCGCTTGGTTGGTAATCTTCTAGGTTACCTAACTTATAACTTCTAAATGGGCAAAGGCAGTTGAATCCAAGGGGGAGGCGTTGGCCGTAAGTTTGAACATTGCGAAGGCCTTCGATCGGGTTTGGCACAAAGCGCTTCTTAAAAAAGCTTCCTTCCTATGGGCTTCCCGTGAAATTGTGCAATTAGATCACTAGTTTTCTTGCTGATCGGAGCATCAAGGTCGTAGTAGACGGTTCATGCTCTGATTACAAGCCCATTAACGTTAGTGTTCCACAATGCTGCGTGCTATCACCAACGCTGTTTCTTCTGCATAACAATGACATGTTGTAAATCGGTAGCATTCATTGCTATGTAGACAACAGCAATGGTGATGCTTTATACACCGACCACGCCAATATTTATCGGGAAAACGTCACCGAGTACCGGGACAAACTTGTGTTTGAAGTCGAGACTTTGTTGAACAAAATCTCTGACTGGAGGCGACTAAATCTAGTCCAGTTTAATCCCCAGAAGACACAATTTTGCGCGTTTACCGCTATAAAGAACCACTTCGTCGTATCTCCTCTGTTTCAAGGCACTTCTCTTGTTGCCTCAGCCAGTATCGGAATCCTCGGCGTCATCATATTGAGTGACGTGCAGTTTTGTGGTTACTTGGAAGAAAAGGCCAAATTGGCCTCTAAAAAGCTTGGCATGCTCAGCAGAGCGGGATAGTATTCATGTCGGCTCACCGCCTGCAACTTTGCAAGACTAAGCTTGTTCTTCAAGAAAGACGACAACGCTCTTTCGAAGAAATACTCGTACAGACCGATTTCCCTTCTGAACCGCGTCTACCTGCTGGTTTAGAGAGTCATTACGAATCGTCTCGCACGCAGATTCGACGACTTCCACCCTTCCGAACAAGCTGTTTTCCGAATAGTCTTTAGTACCATGGACCCCATATATACTCTGCAGCAGAGTATACAGAAGACCGATAAGTATAATCTGTCACTTTGCCTTGCTTATGTGGACTTTGTCTCCGTCGAAATTTGTACGGTGCTACAGTCCCTACAGCGGTGCCAAGTTGACTGTCGATATATTGAAGTGCTGAAGTGTTTATCCAATAGGGCTATCATGGTTATCCGAGTATAGAACCAGAGTACGAAACCTATCCAACTGCAGAGAGGTGTAAGACAGGGTGTCGTTATATCCTCGAAAATCTTGACCGCTGCATTGGAAGACTTTTTCAAGTTACTCGACCAGAAAGGATATTATTTTAACATCAATGGCGAGTGTATTCCTCATTTTTGATTTTTTTTTATAGAAGAGGGGGCAAATGGGCATGCGGCTCACCTGATGTTAAGTGACTACCGCCGCCCATGATCAACCGCAACACCAGGGCAATTGCAGGTGCGTTGATCGGTCCGGAAAAATCGCCGGTGGTAAACTATTCCACAGAGAGGTCGTATGCGGAAGAAAACTCCTTTTGAAACGTACAGTGGTGGACCTCCAAGCATCCAGATGGTGTGGATGGTATCGGGACGTTTACCGCGTAGTGCGTTCACGAATTTAGCGGCTGGGATTAATCCCAACAATTCCCCAGAGTATTCCCCATGGTATATGCGAAAGAAAATGCAAAGAGATGCAACATCTCTTCGCAGCGCCAGTGAATCGAGCCGATTGGAAAGCACTCGGTCGTCGTCGATTCGAGCCGCTTTGCACTGGATGCGGTCAAGTGGAAGGAGCTGGTACTGGGGAGCCCCAGCCCAGATATGGAAACAGTATTCCATGTGTGGCAGAACCTGTGCCTTGTAAAGTTGCAGGCGGTGTGCTAACATGAAATACTGTCCCGCTCTGCTGAGCACACCAAGCTTTTTAGAGGCCAATTTGGCCTTCTCTTCCAGGTACGAAACTGCACGTCATTCGATATGTCGACGCCGAGGATTCCAATACTGGCTGAGGCAACAAGGGTGTGCCTTGAAACTGAGGATATACTACAAAGGGGTTCTTTTTTGCGGTTAACGCGCAAACTTGTGTCTTCTTGTGGTTAAACTGGACTAGATTTAGTCGCCCCCAATCTGAAACTCTGTTCAGCAGAGACTTGCCTTCAGTTACAAGTTTTTCTCGGTGCTCGGAGACGTTTTCCCGAGAAATATGGGTACGGTCGATGTCCAGAGCATCACTAGTGCTGTCATCTGCATAGCAATGAATGTTACGGGTTTGAAACATATCATTGATATGCAGAAGAAACAGCGTTGGCGATAGCACGCAGCCTTGTGGAACACCAGCATTAATAGGCTTGTAATCGGAGCTTGCTCTGTCTACAAAGACCTTGATGCTCCGATCTGCAAGAAAGCTGGTGATCCAATCACACAATTTCTCTGGAAGCTCATAGTAAGGGAGCTTCGAAAGAAGCGCTTTGTGCCAAACCCGATCAAAGGCCTTCGCAAACTAACGGCCAATGCCTCTCCCTTGGACTCTAGTGCCTCCGCCTACCTGTGAGTTAGGTAGACCAGAAGATCACCAGCTGTCCGACCACGGCGAAAACCGTATTAGCGATCACTAATCAGCTGGTGATCCTCAAGGTACCTCATGAGCTGGCAGTTAACAATAGACTCCATTGTTTTGGAGAATAAGGAGGTGATGGCGATAAACCGGTAGTTGGACGGGTCTGAGCGGTCGCTTTTTTTAGGTATCGGGTGGATGAAAGCCGTCTTCCACGATTTCGGGACTACGCCTAGGGAGTATGAGTACCGGTGCCAACTCTGGAGCACACATCCTCAGCACAATTGGGGGGATTCCATCAGGCCCACTCGACTTATGGATGTCCAGGGAGAGGAGTGCTTTGCGAACCGAGCACTGTGTGAACTGCACTTCCGGCATGGAGTACTCACGCCGCGGAACGGTCGGTGGCGTACTCCCCACGTCATCGAGAGTCGAGTTGGACGCAAAGAAAGAGCCTAGCAGATCGGCTTTCTCCTTTGCGGTATTGGCCAGTGAGTCGTCCTCCCTGGAAAGAGGTGGCTGACACAAATTCCCCTGGACAGCCTTGGCGAGAGACCAGATTGCACCGGTTCCAGAAAGAAGGCGAACTAGTTTCTCGCCAATTCTGCCTATGTGCTCTGACTTTGCCTTAGCAATGACTTTTTTGAAGGACTTAGAGGCGGAATTATACATCTTTTTTAGAACGCTGGTGTTTACATCCCAGGACGTTGATGCGTCAGCCCAGGCATGGTAGCACTCCTGCTTAAAGCATGATGCTATTTTGCAGGAGCGACCAAATCATGGCTTAGATTTGCCTCCAATGGGCACCACAGAGGAAGGAATAAAAAGTTCTATACCCTGAAGTACCACATCAGCGACAGAATCCGCAACAACGTTAGGATCGTCCGGCGAGAAGCAAACCCGCCCCCAAGGGTAGGATGTAAAGAAAGACCGCATGCCATCCCAATCGGCTGACCTATACTGCCAAACACGGCAGCAGCCTGCAGAATGCAACTGCGATTACAGCGTGAGTGGCACCACACTCCGGACAAGACAATGGTCTAAGGAGCCTAAAGGGGCGTCGACGAAAATCTGATATCCGTCCGTGTGAGAGGTCAGCAGAAGGTCCAATAGGGAAGGTGCATGATCCTCTACATCTGTAATCCGCGTAGGCGAAGTAACCAGTTGTGTCAGACCATACGCCAAGGCAAAATCATGAATCTCCCCGCATGATCGGTCAAACGTGAACTAAGCCATTCGGCGTAATAGGCGTTAAAGTCGCCGAGGATCATGATCTCTGCGGAGGGGATCTGCTGTACCAACGAATCTGTAACCATTTGGACGTGGTCGAAGAGTCGGTCTGTTTCGGCATTACCGCTATGGGACCTATAGAGGTACCTGTAAACGTGCGGATGTTCGTCGCTGTCTGTCGCGTAGCCAAAGGATGGACAGGTCCGAACCTTTAAGATTGCCGAGTCGTCGAGAACAGATGTCCTCTCTGACGTAAACGCAAACTCCGGCCCGAGGCACAAAGAGGTGTTCCAGTTTGTACCCCGGGTAGGAGAGATACGAGACATCAGCCGGGAGGACACCTGCGTTTTGGTCAGAAAGAGCAGAGCCGGCCTCGCCGTCTCGAGATGGTATTGGACGGTGTTTAGGTTAGAGTGAAGTCCCCTGATATTGCGGAAATTCACGGATAGCGTGGCAGGGGTCGGCTTGGTCTTGTTGCTCCGTTTGCCCCGAGCAGTTGTAGTCTTGAGCGGAATTTTGCCCCCCCCCCCCCCCCCCCCGAAAACGCGGGGCAGCCTGAGCACCCACGCTCAGAAGTGTAGAAACATGTTCGTGGATACTCAGCGAGGGATTCTCCAGGGGTGCTAGTACCATGTTGATGGGTGTGGATGGGTACCACCTGTACTCACCAGACGAAACGCGGAAGCAGAGCTTCTACTTCACGCCGGTATTCTGCTAGGTCGTGTACCACCCCGGTTTAAGCCGGCTCATACGTGCAACAGCAAAGCTGCCGCGTGGCTATACCACAGTTAAAAATTTGCCGACGATGTAGTCCTTGTGTCAGAATCGCTGGAGGACCCACTATTCTCATTGAGCTCAAATGTATGTTTCAACAGATAGATCTTAAGATGAACGTAGACAAAACAAAGCTCATGTGAAATATACATGTCGCACCTACGCCGGTAGTTGTTGGAAGCACTAGGCTCAAAGTTGTTGACGAGTTCATTTTCCTAGGACAAATAGTCCGACTAGGTAAGTCCAACTTCGATCGAGAAGTCAATAAACAGATTTATTTCGGCTGGGCGGCGTTCGGGATATTACGACACATCTTCTCGTCAGATATAGGTACCTCAAAACCTGAAAACGAGATTGTACAACCAGTGTGTGTTGTCAGTGCTGAAATTATGGATCTGGGACGTGGTACTTCACTACTGGCCATATGAGGACGCTCAAGATCACATTCCTTTCAGTGCGTAACGGCATTTTATTTTTTACTGTTATTAAGAAGACGCTGCTGTACGTTTCTGCTGATACGATCAGCTTCTTATATGGTTTCTTATACAGCGTAAATTACGGAATATAATACGCTATTTTCTGAATTGATTATATGTAACAGTGTATGTTTTTACACTTAAGTAAATTAACAGTCTAAAACGTACCACTACTGGGCTTAAGCCTCCTCTTATTTCTAGTACGTATAAGGGCTGTATTTTTTTTTCTTATTTTAACAAACATTTCAGTTAAACGTTTTACGTTAAAAAATTATCGTAGCGTGCTTAAAATCGCAAAGACTGACCTGTTTTAAAATCGGTTTTAATTATTTTTTAACGTTGCTGTAATTAATTTCCAATTTATTCTAACGATTTTAAAATATTAATAGTAATTTATGCAACATTCTGTCTCGTTTAGCGTTTACTTTATGTCTACATATGTGTGTTACCAAATTAATTCTACATTAATACAAAGAATAAAAATGGAGGCTATTGACGAAAGTGAAACTCAATTATTTTTATCTAAGTGGATTTTAAAAACCACTTTTTGAAAATCAGAAGCTGTGAAGTCAGAAAAAGTGCCATCATCTCCCTTCCTTACAGTAGAGACTTCTTATTGGAAGAAGTGCCAAGAATACAATTAGCCTTCCACCTATCCACCCCAGCTTTGCATGGGTGATTTCTTTATCTTGACAAAAGCGCCACCTACCGGGTTAAGGGGACTACAATAGCCAAATGACTTCGAATGATTCACGCACACATTTACACAATCAATGTGAACGCCATCTAACGACAGTGAGGTTTTAGCGAGGTTAGGCCCGAGTGTTTAATAGATACGGAGCAAGTAGGATATAGATCTAATAAACGAATAGATTTATTATATAGAAATTATTTTTTATTTGAGTGTTACTTGAAAATTTAAGCATGCGGGTGATTTTAAAATAAAACTGATTCTTATTCTGATGTATATATGATATATATATATATATATATATATATATATATATATATATATATATATATATATATATATATATATATATATATATATATATATATATATATATATATATTGTACGTATGCAATATGCTCCACTGCATGCGATTCAATTCACAACGTTTTTTATGAATCATTATGAATATATTGTAACATGTGTACTATAAGCTTATTCAAGTACCTACATGCTTCGATGAATAATATTTAGATATATCAATAATTTCGCAATGATGATTTTCCTGATGTTCCACTGTTTCCAACGTTACGTAGAAATGTCAATTCTAAGAATTCTAGTTCCATAGAACTTCACACGATACTAATTTTGCATTTCGTTGATTTTTTTTGTATTTCACCTAAATATTTTTAAGCTATAAGTAAAAGACAAAACATTCATACATAATTATAATTACTCCATGTGATAAGTCACATCGCAATTTTGGATGATTCGGTTATTTCATCATGTTTATCTGTAAGCCGCGGCCTTTTAACAAAAACATTTATTTTTTTATTTTTTTAATGTTATTGTGGCTTAAAAAAGTAGTAGGTACTTACGAATTGAAAATAACTTTCAAGTTGATATTTTCAACCTTCTTTCTCCAGTAGAAAATTATTACATTTCAAACTTTTTGTTTATTTCTAAAAGTGTTTAATTAATTTATCTAAATATACTAAACTACTAACTAATATAAAATATATAAAAAAGGAAAAAGAAAATTTGACTTTTCATTCCCGGAGTCGAAACCGGGCACTCTCGAGTGAAAACAGCAAATCCAAACCTCTACCAAATATTAATTATTTGAATACTCAGTCACTACTGTAATAAACAACGTATTTAAAAATCATAGATTTAAAAAAATTACATTTAATTTTATTACATATAAAGTAATTAACACAAATGATAATTATTCACAAGTTACCTTACTACGCTATTTTAACTTTAAATATTTTAAATCGACATATATACGAAAAAAGAATATTTATGAAATGAAAAATATTTATGAAACAATGAATTTAAAAATAAAATTATACAAATACATTAAACAATCTTTACGTAAATACTGCGGCAAAAAGAGCGACACGTCTACATATAACCAGGGCCTCGGTCGCACATACGTACACAGGCGTTTACGCACACATCCGTAAGTATTATTTCAGAAATACGAATATGTGATTTAAAATAAAAACATTTAATTGGACTAAAAAATTAAAAAAAACAATAAGTTAATATGTAGTATATTAGTATGGTTTTTACTCGTTTAAAGAAATATTTAGATGTATCTTTGTGATTTTTTTCTATCGTATCAAATAAGTAGTATCATGTTTTCCATACCACAATCTTAACTAGCATATACTAAGAAAAATATGATGTATTTTTCTGGTTTTGTTTACTGCAGTGTATCATATACTTAGACGCATTATAAAACTTGCGTTTAGCTCCTGTAGTCCCCTTAAACTACAGTTATGGACCATCCAGGTGACTCCATAAGTACAACATCAGAAATACCTCATAAACAGTCAAGCCGTTTAAAAGGAAGAGAATTACAAATACACGCGCACAGGAACTTTACATACTAAAGATATTCACAATTTAAAATAAGTTTAAGGAAGCTCATTACGTCCACACATCCTTTTTTCACAAGAATGTTTTTACACGCTTCTTGAATTTACGCAAGGAAAATCAATAATATTACAGGGAATCTTGATATAACTAGTACATAGTCCCTAAACTAAGCAGCTGGTTCATGCATATTTAAGCATATACTCCAGTCTATGCGTATTAAAATTAAGGGCACGTTTATGTCAAAGGTATTAAAATAGTTCCTTATAAAGTATTGAAAAAATATTGTCCAAAATATTTTTCTATATCTTTAAACAGGTCTGTGTGTGCGACGCTTGATGTAATGTTGTAAATAGAAAATATAGCTCTTAGCTGCAGAATAAATAAATGTTCATTATCTATTACTGATCCACACAATAATCCATTGGGCGTAATACTGTGATAAACCAATCTTATAAAACTTAGCTTTATAGCTTAGCCTTATCTTTTTTACTGCATATACATTACTCAGCGGAACTGATGAAATATATGGTTATGATCGATCTTATGATAGAATAAAAATAAAAGCAAAAGGGCTTTCAATAAGACATCACTATTGGTTCTGTTTCATTTCATCGATGTTACCCGACCGCTTGCAAACTACTGTAACATATTTTCAATAATTTGGAGTAATTCTGAAATAATTCTACTCAATTATTTTCTATTTTAGCCATATTATATCTACTTTTGGATGTCTTTATAACTTCAACAAGTAAAAAAATAAATAAAAGAAAACAACATATAAGGAAATTAAAACAAATTTATTAAACAATTGTTTTTAAAATTGATAAATGAACTATCATCCACCATTTTAGTTTTTTCATTCGGTTTGAAACTCCCCTTTTTGTTAATTCGACAGGATTGGGTAATCCGAAAGCCCTTAAAAAATCATTTCTTTTATGATATATATGTTTTACTAACTCAAAAAAGAATGGAATACATGAATGTCCATTCATTTGACCGTCCACCTGTCCTTCTGTGAAGTCTCTTTTTTCAAGAATGGATAGAAATATCAAATTAAAATGAATATCAACTACTGAGATCTACGGTCCTTAGACCGTAACGTATCTAATGTTAATTTTCCACGTGATCGGCATTGAAACAAAACATTATAAGGAGTCCCGCCCTCTAAGGAATAAAGGATTTCGGGGACATATCAAATTCGCCAACAAGCACTGAAGCAAAGCAGAGGACTAACTACACCGTAACACTCTTAAAAAGACTACATCTTAGATTTCTAAAAAGACTACATCTTAGATTTCTATATATCACTACAGGCAACACGCAGTAGTTCTACACTATTTAAATCGAAATAGTATAGACGTAGATACAAGAATTGTTATAATCATTCCTATGTCTACCAATAACCAGATCGTGGGGAAATGGCGGTCTTCAAGATGACGAAGACGCTTATAGCAGATGTCATTGCGGACCTATACACAGGCTCCGGCGCGTTGTTAGAAATTACGCTTCAATGTAAAACCCAGGGTAACCAAAGTATGCCGCATCTAGAGCACATTTGACCTGTGCCTCAGTTAAAAAGCGGAAGTGCGGCTTGTCAGTCTTAAGGTGGTAGTGGACAGCATTGAAATTATAGTGCAGACCTCGAATGTTAGGTGAGATGCACTTTGAGGGAGAGGGAGTGCAACCGCTATAATATCTTAATACACTTATTTTTCTTTCTTTTCAGTAATGGTAGAGTTAATAGATTGAGAGAATGGCAGGAAATCGACGCTAAGAAACCGCCGCGCTGCGACCGGTTCCTATGCACACCGTACCTAAGAAACTTTGCCCGAGTCAGGTCCCTTCACTACGGTGCTGCAGACTGTCTGACCTCAACGATATTTATATAACAACATAATCATTTATCTATGTAACTTTTCTACCGTTGAATGATTGAAGGCAAATTGTAGGTAGCTAAGACAAACATGATCGAAAAATGTATATACTCAACGTCAGTGAAACCCTTTCCGATGGCAAATATTTCAGAAATGCATGCTTGATAACCCGTTCTTATAAACGCCTAGTCTCAGTATAGAATATTACATTAGGGCGTGTGGCGTCGCTATTTTGGATTCTGAAAAAAATAGGCATATATTTTTCAGCCTAACACCTAAATGCTCACTAAAAATGAATATTTTCAAATGAACTATTTTATATAATATTAACCGTCTGTCAAAGACCACAACTGAACATAGGCCTCCCCCATAGATTCCCTCATGGGGAGATATTTGTTATAGTTTCCACACTTAGTAGGGTAATTGGCAACCGCAGCTTTTTACGTTTTGAGCTGTTTTCATGACGATGCTGCTGTCTCATTTACCTCTATCGGCTTTACGACTTCCATTTTAGGCCACTTTCTTCCACCGCCACTACATGGCACACATTATACCGAATATGAATTTTTGATTCTCTATAAATATTAAATGAAATGGAAAGGAAATTACTAGTCGTTATATAATGTACTATGTTGTATTATGTTTATACCAAACAACAAAGTAATCAATCACTCACAGATTTATTGTGCCGTTGTACAAGCAGAGACATACGCCATATTCACAATAATGGATGTGCTTGATAAGACCTATAAACGTTATACAGTCGCAACGAATCGTTTTACACAATAGAGGTTTTGTTTACAAAGTGTTTTTGATATATCTGAATACTTAATAGTTGTAATATATAATTTTTAAGATTATTTGATAAAATTATATTATATATTCATGTTAATTCATTTATAAGTAAATTTTTGATTTACTAGTAAATTTTGTCCGTTTTGATAGTTAAGTATTATTGCCTGGCTAATATTTCAGCCACAAATTAAATATAATATGAAAATCTTTAAACTACACAGTACTTTTTACTGTTACGTGTTTATAAACACGTAACAAAATAAAATATTGTTAAAAATTAGGATGAAAAGCTATAGCTTTTTTGACCTCTATACTATATCTTTGGAGCTCCAAATAAGTTTTAAAAGTGATAAATGGGTGTGATTATTTTTAAAACCCATATAATTCCATTAGCAGCATAATACATACATATGATAGGCAATCTGTCGTAGAGGTCTATCCTTAGCAGTGAATTTTGCTACGTGTAATAAATAAATGCATGAATGCATTCTTAATATAGTAAAAGAATAAACATATACCCCGAATTGCGTTCAAATTTGATAGCAAAAAACTTCTTACATAAAATGTAATCCCACATTAATTTAACATAAACAGTACCTGGGCTGCTGAGCATTGCTCTTCTGCACTTGCTAAGTAAATTATCTAAATAATTTTTTTATCCAATTCTTTCGAGCCGTTTCCGAGAAACCAAACACATAACATATGTATGAAAATTGCTCATATAAAGTATAGGATTGTCGTTTGCTTAAATTCACATATTATGTAACTTTTGTGTACGACTCGACGTTTCTATTGCTTTGCAGTAATTATGGTTTGGTTATGAGGATATCAACAGTAGAACCAGAGTGACCGATATAGCCCAACGGATTAGTAAGCTGAAGTGGCAATGGGCCGGCCATATAGCTCGAAGAACCGACAACCGTTGGGGGAAAAAGGTTCTCGAGTGGCAGCCTCGTACCGGTAGGCGAAGTGTAGGGCGACCCTCCACTAGATGGAGTGACGACCTGGTAAGACATGCAGAAGTCGATAGATGCAGGTGGCTCTGGACCGTGCTTTTTGGCATACCTTGGGAGAGGCATATGTTCAGCGGTGGACTTGTGAAGGGTTGTAATGATGATGATAATGATGATGAATTATGGTTTCAGCGGTCTCCATCAATTAACTGTATAATATCTTAAATAGGTAAGAAATCTGTATTAATATGATGAAGCAGTAAAAAAATATATTGAGGCGCCTATAACTACCATTCAGCAGTCAAGCAGTCTTTAATACTGTATCTAAAATACAATAGCAATCATAATCACCCCAACCCGAAAACGGACAGATGTGTTTTATAATACCGGTTTAGATTTAATTCAGAAATGAATAAATGGATACATGATATAGATATGATAACAATATAGAACAGAATATAGAACAGATAAGGAAAATTATCAAAATCGGTTTACAATCAACAATGATATATGATGTCGCGCAACAATAACATGATTGATAACTGGTCATTAAATCTAGTCGAATGCTATTATCCTGAATACTTTAAGTCAAATTTTTATTTTTCAAATACTTCATTAATAATATCTTTGTGTATGCTTGTCAACCGTATATTTATTCTTACTTTTTTATCTTTAATTTTTTTTTAGTATCGGCTGAATATTATTCTATCCGTTTTAAAGTTGTGATTTAAAACAAACAGAATTATATGCACCTGATACTAAAAAAATTACAGCGACAGAGCCTGTCTCTGTCGCTGTAATTTTCCGGGACCGGGACAGGGACAATCTGCGGGCCCTTTAGGCCTTTCCTGTCCACTATAAATATCTCATAAATTGGTTTTATTTTATAGTTATTACTTCATTATGTTTCATGTTCATATCTGGTTTGCTTATTTGCTCGGTACTGAATAAATATTTGTGGCGCGTAATGTATACCTAATAAATTGTGTGTAACAAATTGTAACTTACTTGGGGCTATTCGTATTATGGACAATCGTCGACCTTGAAGTAAACAAGTTTGTTTTGTGAAATTTATATTTTTCTAATACAATTCAATAAACGTAAAATTATTTAATTGGTATATAGCTGGTCACTGTACGATGCGCTTACGTTTTTATGCCGACGCGACGGTTTAATTTCGTTTTACGCTATTTTAGTATTGATTCAGTCTTCATTTGCTTTTTATGGAATTAATTTTAAAATTCATGTTTTGTAATTGGTACGTAGCTTTCATATTTATAGTATTGATTACGACTGAACAACATTATTTATTATTACGTCATGATTATAAAGAATATTTTTTAAAACCTTTAAAATTATAAATATTTTGTATCAAAACGTTAGATGTTTAAGAACTAAAACGAAAACATTTTTTAGTATTGTTATGAGATCAGACTACGATGTTATATGTTTGTCAGAGACGTGGCTGCCGCCAGGTATATTTGACTCAGAACTATTCGATTTGCGTTACACCATATATCGCACCGATCGCGACTACGAGCGGGTGAGTTTGTGAATGGGCGGTGGCGTGCTGGTGATGGTGCGACGCGAGCTGGTGCATACCGCGGGCCCACATCGCGCGCTGCCGACGCTACCCGGTGCGCCCGAAATCGCTTGCGACGGGTCACATCGCGCCCGTATGCATTTGCAGTCTGGCCAATCACTGAAAACTCGCGCCCCTCTGACCCTGCCGTTTATATATTGTGTGTTCATATTTTCTACATAATAAGTGTCAAGCATCTGCTCAGAGTATATTCTATGATTATTTATGTGACTTTAGTGTCGACTTACCGCATTGTGACTTTGTTTTGCTTGGTGATTATAATATACCTGATGCCATACGGAGAGTGCGAAGCGATAACTCAGAAATTAATGGATTACAAAATGTAATGGTCACACTAACCAGTGTGTTTCCATAGAATTCATATAATGTGATTATCTTAGTTAATAAGGTTATCAATATAGATTCAAAGTTTTTATTATTTATTAGATAATTATTACTAAAAGATTGTAATGTTGGAAAGGTGTCAATGAAGGAAACGTGCTGTTGGTATTAAATCTTTAATTATATTGCTTCTTATACCTTAACATTAATATATATTGCTGTGAGGGCTACACTACACCTCCCACTGGCAAGAAAAAAATATAAAAAAAGAAATCTACCTTATATATGCCCAGAGCATTCCAGGTGACTATTCTGAATTCGAACAAGCATTTTCACTAGATTTAATTCATGCTATATTAGTATCGGAGAGCTGATATAAAGCGGAAGTGGAGGTGTCACAATATACCTGTGGGCAACAATACCGTATAGATTGTTTTATTATCTCCGTCCCCCTACGCTGCCTCTACAGAGTTCTTATTTGTTGAAATTGACATCTGGGGTATTAAGGCGATACTAGGAGTAGTGTACTGTCCGCAATTTGTAAATTATTTTCCGGACCTTGAAACAGCTCTTGACGTGATTTTTTCGAATATACACACTACATGATAATGGGCGATTTCAAGACCAAGTTATTATTAAATAACTCTCGCGTCCAAAAACTTCGGTCAATCTTGGAATAAGTCAATCTCTGCATTCTTCCGTTAATGGAAAACCACCACAATATCGACAGTGTTGATTCATGGATTGACCTTATTATTACCTCTTTGCCGACCGCGTGGTTTAGCATGGATAACTTCCCGCTCCATGTTTTTCACTTTATGACTTAATTTATTTTTCTTATAGATTAAAACCTTAAAAACACAAATCGTCTATTTTGCATTTATGCTATATTTCCAATTTAAAAATTAACCAACTTAAGGATGACGCTGCCCGTATTGATCTAGAACCTCTTGGTTTAGTATACATAATAGATGATAAAATCTCAATCCTTAATAGTATTGTTCTCAATTTATAAAATATTCATTCTGCTGTATATCAAATAAGAGTAAAGCGTCCTCCTGCACCCTGGATAAACAAAGGCATAATGGTGGCAATAGCGAGATGGAACCGAGCTTTTCAGAAGTTTAAGAAACAACGCACAGTCGAAAATTGGACTAATTTTAAAGTTTTAAGAAACAGATGTAATCAGATGGTGCGAAACGCTAAACGCCGCTACATTGATGATAATATCGTTAATACTTCGATTGTATTCATACATCGCCACCAAACGGTCAACAGAAAAATAAACAAACAACCACAGTCATATTTAAAAAAAATTCATTGTTCAGTAGTAAATGTGAGATGGCAAACAAACATCTCTTAATATATTATTATTACAGTAAAGAAAGTATGTTCATGTTATTACAAAAATCCTAAGAACGGTATATGTACAATGTACAGCTACTTTTATTCAGGGTACAACAAAATGAAATTTATTTTATATAATAAAACAAAAGGAAAAAAAAGATTATTTACTGCTTTTACCTTGATAAAATTTTCTAGAATATAATGAGCGGAATACAGGTAAAAGTCAATGTTTATTTCATAAAAGGATTCTCTTTCTGGAAAGAGGATAAAATAAATTTTCCATTCCTAACGAAACGTAATTTATGTCTCTTGAAAAACCAATATAACTTTTTGTGTAATAACAAATGCATAAGAATATTATAACTCAGTAGAAACGTTTTGTAAACTAAAACATTCATGAATTTGATATTATAATCAATTCTTTTTTAACGTCCGACGAAAACAGAGGGTTGTTTGTTACAAGTAAACGTATCTGTGCCACTGAGTGACTCCCTGTGGCATCGTAGGAACGAACGAATCTAACCAAACCAAGCGGACGGACTAATTTTGATTTAGTTGTTTTTGTTTGACTGTGATTTAAGGAAACCTGTTCAGCCGTTCAGTTTGAAGATCATCAGGTCTTTGTGTTTCGGGAGTTTTTATAAAGTTTTTTTTTTAAATTTAAGTTATTTTATTAATAGAACATTATTTAGTTATCTTATGTAATTGTACACAGATCTTCTTAGACTGTGTTTATACAACGTTACTATAAGCAGAGCTTGGTTGCCAGTTGCCCATGTCTATTCTAAATGGAACGAAACTGTCAATATTTTTTTTTTTTCTAGTTCACCAATGTTTCATTCACAGTGATAAACATAGGACTGAAAATCACATGAACATTAAATTAAGTGGAAATATAATGTCAAATGGCTTAGCAAGATCCTTCGTTATGTCGAAAATATTGCAGCATTAATTTTGAAATAAATATATGGTAAAGTTGAGGATTAATGTTAAGGATTATGTTAGACGAAAACACGATTTCGTAAAATTTTCTCGATAGAAAAAAAATCCAAAGTTACCTCCAAAATAAACAATAAACCGCTGTTATTCATAAAATAAACTGAACTAACTATAAAGCAGTGCTAATGTTATTTACTTTTTTTAAAATACCATTATTTTCACTGTAAAAAGAAATTACATAAACTATCGGCGCGTATGCTTGATTCCTGTCGCCCCGTTAGTATCGCTCCGGCTTTTGAAGGGAGAAGTTGTGTCGCTTACGATCAGAATATACATTACGCAACAGTACGACGTAAAATTAAAATGGGAAATAACCGTGATAAAAATAAGAAGCGGCTGGCTTGGCGTTAAGAAACAGGCATAAATATGATAAACCTAATGAAATAAGTGTCTAACGACCTTTCTACTTACAGTATTAGTGATTACAAACATGTCGGTACATAGCATACGACGCGCGGGCAAGTGGGGACGAAATTAGAATTTGAGCTGACTTACTCTATCCTCTTAACATGGTTAAACATGTAAGCTTGCTTGTAAATTAAAATATATTATGTGTATAGATACTTAATAATTATAATTTTATACGGCGTAGGGAAGTGACTACCCATCGCCCGCTGATGTAACAGCTAAGTGACAAAACTGCTACGTCGATGCAGTAGGTCAGCGCCTTGCCAAGAGGTTTAAGCGCCGTGCCTCGGCAGGACTGAGGGTGCAAAGGCCCGTTTATGCTTACAGCCATACAAAAAAACGACGCCGGGCCTGGGCGTCTCCCGTTAATTGACACCCATAAACGGATAATGGATATTAAAAGAGTATAGGGCTGCTACTTGGGAGTTGGCAGGGCGCGTATGGAGCTGGCACTGGACGCGGCAGTAAGCGGGCCGCCAGCCGGCTGCGAGGTGCTGCGCGATTACATAGCAGCCCCCGCATCCAATATTCCCACCAGAACAGGCTTGGTGTCGGCAGGGTCCTCTCGGACTCGGCAAGCAGCATCTGCCGCTGGTGGAGTACGCCGCATGCGTTGGACAAAAAATATGAACGCAAATACATTGCGGGCGTATTGTAGGGGAAGAAACTGCATGGATAGCGTATCGAGCTCGGATGCATTGCTTTTTTGCTAAGCTGGAGCCGTCCATTCCCGTCACAGAACAAAATCTGGCAGACCGAGTTCGGTACAACATGCGTTCGAAAATATTTGATGCTGCCGAACTTGAACAACTGCGGCGTGAGGCTATTCCCCCATCGAAAGAATCGAATATGGCTGGGGATGCAGCTTCTCAGGCCACAGACCAGCATCCACACGTGGAAGCCGCCTTGGATCGTCCAGTTGTGATTGTTTCAAACGATGATGAAATAGTCTCCCACAGTCTAGAGCAAATGAGGAGCATATTGGAATAGGCGTTTTTGGAAACGCGCAGTACGCCTCTCGAAAATCGACCGCGAATTCTCTGTACTTATATTTATTTTATTTTTTATTCTTTATTACATTCCTTACTATACGACAATACAAAGGGCGGACTTAATTCTTTCGAGCATTCTTTACCAGTCAACCCATGGAATGGTAAGAATTTGACGTAGGCTTAGCATTATAGAGTAAAAACAGAATAAAAATGATAACTACGTAATACATACATTTTAATGAATAATGATATATAAAATAAATGAACTATAGAAATATCTCCTATTTATACATATATATACATACATATATGTAGTGTTGATCGTGCAGTAAAACCAGAAATATCTTGAAAACACTCTTTATTTGAATTTAATTAATTGCGTGCGCGTCTTTACAAGCGTCCTTTCCTCCATCTTGCTTTTTTATCATTCTCCCTTACTCACTTACTATCATTCTTTTACTCATTCGTCATTCGCTCCGTTCCTCCCAGATCACTTCATTACGCTGCGTTCCACCCCACATTCGGCCGTCATGATCTCATGTTCTTCCTCCTCCTCAGGCATCCATGCCGCTTTCACTCCTTAACATTCACAACATTACAAAAAAATTAACTTACTACTAACACTTAAAAACAAAATAAACAGTTGTCTTAGCAATAATAAACAAACCTATACAACATAGGTTGTATAGGTTTGTTTATTATTGCTAATTATATTGGTATGTATTTTACTTAACATTTTCTTTATTACAGTAATAGGTACTTACAAAGTAATTCAAACAGTCATTTAAAAAGAAGTAAAAGAGTTAGTTTCTATTGAAGGATATTGAAAGACATTTCCTTCACATTTCCCATTACAGTTATGCAAAAAAAAACAGTAACAATAATCTTTTCTTTTATTTATATTTTACTAACCATATCAAAATAACAATACTTATAGCTTAAATATAGGCTTATTAAAACTAATTCGTTTAAATAAAATCATTTTAACAGATCATGTTTATAATGGTGCATGTGTTCCTTTCCACAAAAATAAAAATATTGTAAAAGTAAATAAAGACAAATAAAAACTCAAAAACTAAATAATCTTTCATTCATCTTCTTATCATTCCACATCCCTCACATCCTTTATATCACTCACCTGTTTCATCTTCAAAGGTAATCAGTCAAGTCATCAGGCCATCGTTTCATCTGATCAACTGAGGTCGACGTTTTCCCTGGACCCTCATCATGTGCATGAACCTTCTCCACATCAAAGCGGTCATTTCTTTTGACCTTAATGGCACGGTAGGGACCTAGGTATTTAGGTCGCAACTTAAGTCCCACTCCAAAGTGAGTGCGCTTGATTGCTACGAGATCCCCTATTTCATACTTGCAGCCTTCTTTTCTATGCTTATTAAAGTTTCTTCTATTTTCTTCTTGTAATTTCAATATGTGTTGTTTGGCTTTCACTCTTAAATCTTCGCTGTTTCTGTTATACTGTTCAACCTCTTCACTCTGTAAAAATTGTATTATTTCCAAATCTTCCTTTTGTCTCAACTTTGTACCAATCATTAGTGTGAATGGAGTTGTATCAATGCTCCTACTCGTACGGTATGTGCTCTTTAAAGCTCTCTGTAATCGACTCACACGCTTATACCATAAGGAAGGGTCTTCAATACATAACTTTATCAAAACTGAGATGATCGTGCGATGCACACGTTCCACCTGTCCATTTCAACGTGATTCTCCAATTGCTATAGTGATATATTGTATACCTTCTATCTCGCAAAACTCTCGAAAATCATTTCCTGTAAATGCGGTACCTTTGTCAGTTATTATTCTGTCTGGGTTGCCAAAATGTTGTAAAATTTTTAATTTGTCCAATGTTTCCCTACAGGTTGTGGACTTTGTTGGAAATATCCATGTAAACTTGGTGAAGGCATCAACCATTGTCAAAATGTAATTATACTGTTTTTTAGTTTCCATTAGAGGCCCAATATGGTCGATATGCAAAGTATGTAATGGCATACTTTCTTTTTCTATAGGGTGTAAAAATCCTTCTTGTTTTCCAGATTTTTCTGTTGCCTGTAAGCATGTTATGCATGTCATGAAGTCTTGTAATTTCTTATCCAACTGATTGATGTAATAGCTGTTACTTATGATTTCTATCATTTTCTTGCATGAAAAATGACCTATTCCATGAGTTCTTTTTATTATTTCTTTTTCCAAAATTTTTGGTATTACCAATTGTTTCATTCTTCTTTTTACAGCAAATCATTTTCGATGCTATAATCTTGGTAAGAACAATTCTTCAATATTTCTTTGATAGCTTTGAGGCCTTCATCTTAGTCTTGCATATGTCTGATTTGTTGATGCATATCGGTGATCAACATCACTGTAGGACAATCACGGCAGAGTGCGTCTGTATGTTTCATCTTTGAACCTGCTCGGTGCTCCACAGTGAAATCAAATTGGTCTAAAAATAGTACCCATCTCGCTACTTTAGCTAACAAATCTTTTTTCCTCAATGTTTGTTCAAATGCTCGGCAATCTGTAATGATTTTAAACTTAATTCCATGCCAATAATGTCTAAATTTCTTTACACCTTCAATAATGGCTAGTGCCTCTAATTCGTAACTTGAATACTTTCTTTCCACATCATTGGTCTTTTGACTCATGTAGTAAACTGGATGCCATCCGTCATGATGAAATTGTAATAATATTGTTGCATACACTAAACATGAAGCATCAGTGTGTAATTCTGTAGGCTAACTACTATTAAAAATCTTTAATACTGGATTACTAGATAATTTATACATTAAGATATTAAACGCTTTTCTATGGTCTTCACCAAAACAAAAAGGAGTATCTTTTTTTGAGCAAATTTGTCAATGGCTGTGCAGTCAATGCATAGTTCTCTATATATTTTCGAAAATATGAGGTTAAACAAACAAACCTTTGCACTTGCTTGACATTACAGGGCTCGGGATACCTTACTACTGCATCAGTCTTTTCTGGGCTAGGTTTTACCTCTCCATTCTTGACGACATGTCTCAAATATTCTATTTCCTTCTGGACAAGTTTAGCTTTCTTCCAGTTTATCTCCAGTCCATATTCAGATGCCACTTCAAGCACCATTTGCAAACGTTGTATTGCCTGGCTTTCATTGCTAGCTGGACAAATCCCATGAATCTCTTTGGACAAACCGAGAGTCCAACCCTTTGGACTGTGGCCAGTTTGAATTCTTGAGAGCCCCCTGGCTCTCAAGAATTCATACTGGCCACGATGGGTTACGAAGGAAGTATAGGGTATAGATTCCTCGCTTACTTTTAAATGAAAAAATCCATTTTTCAAATCTAAAATACTGAAGAATTTAGAGTCTTTCAATTTATCAATTAAATACTCTATAATAGGCAAGGGAAACTCATCCTCCACAATTTTACTATTTAGTGCCCGATAATCTACACAAACCCTAGTTGTCCCATCTTTTTTTGCACTAGAACCACTGGACTAGAATACTCAGAGAAACTCACCCGGATAATCTTCTTATCTAACCATTCAGATACCTGTTTTTCCACTATTTCTTGCTCTTTTAGAGATAATCTTCGGAGTCGATGCGTCACTGGAATGTCGTCTTTCAGTACTATTTTTAACTGTAAGGGAGCTTCTTTTTTCTGTAGTGGTTGTCCATATTGATAGATTAACTGATGCACTTGTTTCTTCAACTCAGGATCTGTCATGGGACCTACAAAAGAAGCATGGTCACACTTATCAACAGTCATACATTTCATCCACTCGTCATCTTTCAAATAAACCTCACTGCACCATCTTTCATTAACATAATAACACCTTTAAGAAAATCATGACCTATAATTACATTATATGGTACATAGTCGCTACTAATAATGTGGAACACACCATCGAAATGTTGATCATCAGCAATAAATTGTAAATAACACTTTCCTAATGATTTAACCTTACACTGTCCAATCCCTGATAAAATAGTATTGTCATTTTTCGCTTTTGGCTGACCAAGCCTTGTAACACTCTGATGAAATTATGTTAACGTCACTGCCTGAGTCGACTAACGCTTTAACACTAAGATTGCACACAGTTATCATTTTCACTGGTTTGAATATATCCGTTTTGTCGGTGCAGGTATTGTTTACAATCTGCATAACCTCTTCTTCTTCTTTCTTTTGTGGCGGTTTGATAAAATTCGCCAATGACGTATTGAGTAGAAAATGAAAGCTTGTGAGTTTAATTAAAATAAGAGTCTGTGATAATACAAGGATTCAGTTTTCCTCCGAGAATTTTGACAAATCTATTTGTTGAGTTACCTAGAACAAATATGACAAACACAGGTGTTAGACTCTTACCCGTATGTTAAAACATAACCATAACCATAACCTCTCCGTTGCTGTTTTCAGAGTTTGACGTTGACGCTGCTGTCAGATGCGGGCCGTCATGGCTACCAACATAGCCATCACACGACGAATGATCATTTACTTCCTGCGAATGAGTTGTTGATTCTTCCGTTGACGTCATCGATCGTCCGAACATAACGCGCTTTAACTTCATGTTGACGCTTTGCTGCTGCCTTTGTTCTTTATCGGGTACCGCCGCCGGATAACGAGTTTTGCCGAAAGTTGCCGAATGAAGTCGGCTTCCGCCGCTTCGTCTATGCTCGGGCGTTGTTGTTTCGTTTCGAACTTGAATGATTGAATGATGCATCGGGCATGACGTAGCAATATGGCCGAACTGGATGCATTTAAAAAACTTTAATCTTTTTTCTTTATATGGGCAAAATGCAGACGTATGATTAATCTCGCCACAGCTAAAACAGCGATTCTTTTCAGATGGTTTTTGTCTGGGACTACGCGCCTCCGATTGAAGACGTTGTTCCATTTTACTCCTTACAGTTTCGTAAATACGTAGCTTTTTTTAATTCTGCGTACGTAGTTACACCATACATCATTATCTTATTTTTCTCCAGATCATGTATCCCATCGACAATTATTGATCGCCACGTAATCTGGCATTTTCCCTCTCTTTCCCAACTCTTTCATAGTCAGCGTATAACCCAAATAGCTTTCATTGTCTTTCTTCTGGCGTGTGGTCATCGTTTCGTGTATGGTTTTGATGTCGACAGAATCAGGAAATTCTTTCAATACTGCAGCTTTTAGGTCATCCCACGACTTAAACGGTCGTTCCGCACGAAGCCAAAGCGCTGCCGGTCAACGAGCGTCTCGCCACTAATAATTGCTGTAGTGGAGTCCAGCCGAATATTTCAGCATCATCTTCGATTTCCTGCGCCCATCGTGCCGTTGTGAATGTACCGTCTTGCCCTGAGTAGTTTGGTATGAGCTCCAAAGTCATTTGTAGCATGTTGCCGCGAAAGTCAGCTCTTGCGCCGATGCTATCTTCGAAATCATCCTGGCGACTTTTCCTGCGCTCCTTTCCGTCTTTGCTCATCTTGGTGTAAGTACTCGTCTTTGTTTCGTCTTCTTGTAATAACTTCACCAAAATGCCGCTCCGTCTTTGCCACTGCCGCGTGCCACCACGTGCCGTCAGCCGCCGGATATTTCGCCTAAAACTCGTACACTGTCTTCTAAGGGATTTTACTGCACAGATCCCGGACGAGCCCCCAAAAATGTAGTGTTGACCGTGTAGTAAAACCAGAAATATCTTGAAAACACTCTTTATTTGAATTTAACCAATTTTTGCATGCGCGTCTTTACAAGCGTCCTTTCCTCCATCTTGCTTTTTTATCATTAGATATAGACCGTTACGACGTCACAGCTGATGGTACCGTAGACGAAAAAAGTCATCATGTTTATGTTTTTTAGTATTCATATTTTCAATAAAGTTAAATAATAACGTGTTCGATGAAATAAAATATTTTTTGAATGATGATGATGATGAAATAATAACGTGTTCGATAAAATAAAATATTTTTTTATAGTTTTATTTTACATGTTAAATATATCAAATTAAAGATTTTCGAAGATTTTCTCATTGTAACAGAACAAATTAACGAATATCAACAGAAACAAAAACAAAAAATCAACAGTAACAAAAACAACAGCAAAAACAGTAACAAACTAGAGAACGTACGGGAGCATAAAAAACGGACGTAAGTACACTTCGACGTTGCTATCGGTACTAAAAGGGCGACGCTTGAGGCGCGGAATGAGGGGGCGCGGCGGGAGTTAACGGCATTCTTGAAGTGAACGACTAGTATATATATATATATATATATATATATATATAATAACTATGAAAAAATTTCTGATGTCATCGGGCAAGAATTTTCAAAGGCGTGTAACCTGAACTGTGAAGGAGTTACCATAGTTGCTAGTACCAAGTGAAGTAATCATGTAGTAGGGAGGTACCAAGTGAACAAGAATACATATTTTGATCATGAGATTAGGAGAGATAGTGAAATTTACTCTTACGATAATAAAGGGAAAATGGGTCATTTAATATGGAAAAAAGAACAAGTACTATTCTAGAATAGCGCCTCTGCCGAATTGTAAGCCGATTAAGCTTAGATCTATATTGAGAAATATGGTCATACCTACGAAGCCCATAAATAAATCTTATACAGTTATTGAGAAGGCTTTCCAGCTTGTTCAGAAGATCCTGGGACAGATCCGCGTAACATACATATGCATAATCAATTATGGGTAATATGAGCGATTGAACAAGCATGTTTTTAAAATTTGTGGTAAGAAAATGTTTTAAACGATTCAGAAATCTCTGCATTTCCCTAACCAAGTGAAATCGGGCTGTCGTGAGTGCTCTTAATCCAATGCTGGTGATCTATTTGGAAGTCATCCAGGACCTTTGCGAGACGGACTCAATTCTTTTTGTTTGCCGTATTATTGGAGCCAAACTTTCCATGACTGGACGTGCCACTAGACAAAGTAGCGCCATCCCAGCCTGGAGAAAAGAATCGATGACCGTATCGCAAAGGCATGGGCTATTATCGGCAGACTGACAAGCTTTAGTTCAAATAATAATAGACCGAGGATTGTGCGCACCATTATAATGGCGTTTGCTGGGATAGATATCAGTTTGTCCTAGCCGGATATCACGCAGAAACTAACGAAGCGAATAGATGATCTAAAGCAAAAAATCGTTGTTTGGGGGAAGTGGATTCGACAATTTGCCGAGAAGTCAAGGCAGTTCAACCAGAATCATCTCTTCCAGAATGATCAGAGGAGGCTCTATAAATCACTCTAGCGACCAATGGTATATGGAACGGGCCTAACACCGGATGAGGCCAACACTGTGGCATTCTGGCGTGGCCTGTTGTCAGAGCCCTTAATCCACAGCGAAGGCATGGAAGTTGTGACGAGCCAGGGTGCGCCTCTTCACTACTGGGATCACTTACTTGCTACCTAAAAATCAGGATACCACAGACCCCAGCAAATACCGCCCCACCACCTGTCTACTCACCATATACAAGAAACTGACATCTATTTTGAGCGCGAGAATCACCCATCACCTTGACTTGAATCAGGTGATGTCACGCGCTCAAAATGGATGTCGGGGCGGTGATAGTGGAACCAAGAATACACTCCTTATTGGGGCGGTAATTGGCACTGGTCACTGGATAGACTACAGAAAGACATTCGACTCGGTGCCCCATACATGGCTAAAGAGGGTCCTTGAGTTGTACGAGGTTGACTGTACAGTAAGAGACTTCCTCGGGGAGTGTATGGGGTAGTGGAAAACGATACCTTGTCAGCGGACAACCGCATAAGGATAAAGGGGGTGTCGTCCAGGGCGACTCATCATCATCATCATCATTACAGCCCTTTACAAGTCCACTGCTGAACATAGGTCTCCCCCAAGGTATGCCACAAATCACGGTCCTGAGCCACCTGCATCTCAGGTCGTCACTCCATCTAGTGGGGGGTCGCCCTACACTTCGTCTACCGGTACGAGGCTGCCACTAAAGAACCTTTTTTCCCCAACGATTGTCGGTTCTTCGAGCTATCTGGCCGGCCCATTGCTAATTCAGCTTACTAATCCGTTGGGCTATGTCGGTCACTCTGGTTCTACTGCGGATATCCTCATTTCTAAGTTTATCACGCAGAGAAACTCCGAGCATAGCCCTCTCCATAGCTCGCTGAGCGACTTTGAGCGTCCTCATACGGCCAGCAGTGAAGGATCACGTCTCAGATCCGTGAGTCATCACTGGCAACACGCACTGGTTGTACAACTTAGTTTTCGGGTTTTGAGGTATACCTGACGAGAAGATGCGTTGTAATTTCCCGAACGCTGCCCAGCCGAGTTGAATCCGTCGATTGACCTCTCGGTCGAAGATGGACTTACCTAGCCAGACTATTTGTCCCAGGTAAACGTACTCGTGAACAACTTCGAGCTTAGTGCTCCCAACAACTACCGGCATAGGTGTGACATGGACATTAAACATGATCTTTGTTTTGTCCATTTTCATCTTAAGACCTATCCGTTGGGAGGCACTATTGAGGACATTGAGCATAGTGCTTAAGTCCTCCAGCAATTCTGCCATAATGACTATATCGTCTGCAAATCGAAGGTGAGTGATGTACTCGCCATTGATGTTAATACCGTATCCTTTCCAGTCCAGTAGCTTGAAAACGTCTTCCAATGCAGCGGTGAAGAGTTTCGGGGAAATAACGTCACCCTGTCCTACACCTCTCTGCAGTTGGATAGGTTTCGTACTCTGGTTCTGTACTCGGATAGCCATCGTAGCCCTACTGTACAAACACTTCAGCACTTTGATATACCGAAAGTCAACTTGGCACCGCTGAAGAGACTGTAGCACCGCCCAAATTTCGATGGAATCAAAGGCTTTCTCATAGTCCACATACGCCAGGCAAAGTGGCAGATTTTACTCTTCGGACTTCTGTACAATTTTCCGAAAGGTATGTATGTGGTCTATGGTACTAAAGCCTTTTCGGAAACCGGCTTGTTCGGGAGGCTGGAAGTCGTCGAGTCTGCGTGCGAGACGATTCGTAATGACTCTCGAAAACAGCACGTAGACGCGGCTCAGAAGGGATATCGGTCTGTAGTTCCTCAAGAGGGCGTTGTCACCTTTCTTGAAGAACAAAACCACCGCACTTCTGCTCCACGCCTCCGGAGTAGTGCCACCATTGAGGACGGAATTAAAGAGCCTCTGAAGGACTTCAAGTACCGGTTTTCCACCCGCTTTCAGAAGCTCCGCTGTAATTCCATCCACGCCCGGGGACTTGCCGTTTTTAAGGTGCTGGAGAGCCATTCCAATCTCGCTCAGACTGACGTCCGGGATATCATCGGAATAGTGTCGGATAAGACCCGCTCTTGGATCTTTACTCACACTTGCGTGTGGCTCCAACGATGATGTGTACAGCTGCCCATAGAACCTCTCAATCTCACTCAGAATCTCAGGTGTCCCGGAAACGACGCTGCCACACTCAGTCTTCAGCTTTGACAGTTGGCTCTTACTGGCAGACTTGATCTCTGGCAAAGACTTTGGAGCCCTGGTTCCGCTCAATCGCTTCTTCAATACGAGCAGTATTAAATTTGCGTAAGTCTCGCCGCGATCTGTCGATTTGGAGATCTGTCTGTTCAGTTGCCTGTTTGCTGTCAAATCTGTTGACGATTGCAGCCTCATCTCCCGTCTAACAGCCATGAGATTAAGAGTGTGATCGGAGAGCTTTTGTGTTCTTCTGCGGCCGGTCTTGCAGAACTTAGCTCCGACCGCGTGGACAGTTTCCACGAGCTTGTCATTCATATCGTGCACTGCATTGCAATTTTCTAGGCACTGAAAGCGGTTACGTAACTCGAGCTGAAAGGTTTCGGGATTCTGGATTAGAGCATGAGGGGGACGGAGCGTTGACTTCAATAGACGAGACCTCTCCAACTTAACGTTTAGCTTCAGTGTGCCTCTAACCATTCGGTAATCGCTGTCAGTTTTCACCCTTGCGATCACTGAGACATCACTGAACAGTTGGCGTCTGGTCGTCATAATGAAGTCAATCTCATTTTTTGTCGAACCGTCGGGGCTTGACCACGTCCATTTCCTGTGGGCCGCTTCTGAAAGAAAGAGTTCATCATAAAGAGTCCCTCTTTCTCCATAAAGTCGGCCAGCTGCTGGCCCCTACGGTTCTGTTGCCCTACTCCAAATTTCCCTACCTTCAGCTCACCACTTTCTCTTGTGCCTAGTTTTGCGTTGAAGCCTCCCATCAACACCGTGTAGTGGGTTTTGGAGGTATGCATGGCTCTGGAAATATCCTCATACATTTCCTCCACCTCCTCATCGGGATGTGCCGAGGTTGGTGCGTAAACCTGTATGACCTTCAGCGAATACCTTTTGGTGATTCTGAGTATCAGGTACGCGACCCTCGTCGACACACTCCCAATCTTTACAATGTTGTTGACGAGAGACTTGTGGACGATAAATCCGACACCTCCTTGGGACAGATGGTCGCCCTCCCGGTGATAGAACAAGTTGTCTGACTCGAGGATTACCGTGTCCTCCCCCTCTCTTCAGACCTCGGATAACCCAATAATATGCCAGCGCAACTTGTCTACCTCTTCTTCCAACTCCAGTATCTTTTCGTCAGTCCTCAGGGCGACTGTCTGAGTCCAATTTGGTTCTGCCTCTCTTCGGCTCCGGGAGGGGATCCCAGCTGCGGAAAGGAGGTACAAAAGTGACCCACCTTTCCTATATGGATGATCTTAAATTATTCGCTTCCAGTCTCTTCCACCTTATGGAATTGCTAAATATCACTTGACATTTTAGCAATTTTATTAGAATGGAGCTGAAGATGGATATGTTTACGGTCCTCCATGTTGAAAGGGGAAGGGTTGCCAAGTCTCAGAACAAAGACTTATCTATGCCCACGTTAACAGTACACGCCCTTAGTTGCCCCAACAAAGATCGACGAAACCAGGGCCCATGAGTGATCCCCTCGACGAGCAACCAAGGGTGGAGCCCAATGGCTGATGGATAATTAAATTATAACGGCTAACAAAGAAGCAAACTACACTTACCGATTGGCGGAGATAGGGTTGACAACGGGGCCTGTCAGGTGAATGGTGAATGGTGATGTGCATGTAAGTGGTGTGCAGTAATGTGTACAATGTGGAACCTGACATCCCCGCTGATCCTGGACAGCAGATCCCCAAGTGCTGCCTCTCTCCAAATGTGGGATCCATTAAAGGGGGCGTTCACCAATGGAAAACTTCCACTTTAATTTTCACTATATTAGTTTATCAACTTTATTGTCCGCGCAACGCGCTACCGTATACCAGTCACAAACAATACTTAAAACGGCTACAATAAAATTATATAATATGGTCTCGTTATCACGAAAAACAAATTAAGATAACACTGAAAGAGGCTCGGAACGTATATTCGACCTGGGCGTCTCGCAATTAAACTCAAGTATCAAGCATATAACGGTTGGGTCATGCCTATCCATTCATCATATCATGCATACTTTTGACATACTTAGGTGGTCTCCGACTGAACTTAATGCCCTGGATAGAAAAGTCCGCATTGTTGCGTCGTCCCATAGGATGCACCAGCCGAGATCGTCGATAATGAGGTTGTACTTGGGCGTGGCTTTTTAAGCACACTTACCATGCATAATCGTGAACTGTGCACTCTCCTTAATTACTTTCTAACGAGAACGGACAATCCATTCTATAAGGACGTCATTTCTTGTGATATAGGCTTACCCTTCTATCCTTAGCCAATGATCAATAGCAAGACCCGGCAGTACAGAGCATTTCCGCCGAAGAACCTTATGGAAGGAGAAGGAGCTCCATGGGAGATTCTACAAGGCTCTACGTGAGCTTTATAGAACGTAGATACGGTCGCCTCTCTTCACTGGCCACGCTAATGCAGAAGGCGGGGCTCCTCGATATCGCTTGCATTGTCCGCCGGTTTCTTTCCATTTCCCTTCAACCCTCGGCCGTTTGATCTCCCCTGCCGAGGGTTTCCATCTGGTTGAGCTTTTACTTATTTATGTAATATTAATTTATAAATAAAACATAAACACTCACGCCTGTCACCCGGAATTGTAGGCAGAGACTACAAACTTCCATTAGCATGATCCTGACATACCTCTCTCGTCTCCTTCACATCCATATACCTACGCATACATGCTCGTCGGTTAAGGGTACTCTTAATTTGGCTCATTTTTAATATATCGCCAATTTGGTCGACAAAATTTCGTCTGGGATGTCCCTTTCCGACTCTTCCATTCACTTCTGCAACATATAATTGCTTTGTCAGTCTTTCCTCATTCATTCTTTCTACATGACCAAACCAACGAAGCATTCCTTTCTTAATGCTGGTCACCGCATGATCTTGCAAACCACACTCTTCTTTTATCCACTTGAATGTCGGGGTAATCTTGGCCAATATGGCGTATCTGTTCCATATTATGGCGTTTGACAGATGCGCATATTATTTGAGACGCCAGAATATGGCATTTGGACAGACGAGGGGCTATCACACAGTCACTCAGATTCAGCCCTAAATACTAGCGACTGCATTTCTACTGCATTTATTCTACTCTCATACTTCTTATGCCACACCAACTTTGACTACCATACGTTTAAGTAGGGACTAATACAGCATTTTGAATTGCCATACGTGCCTTTTTTGACACATTCTGATTTTTCACAATTGATTGTAGAGCCCTATTTACTTTATTTCCTGCATTCATTCATTTTTATTTATATTTTATTCATATTTATTTATATTTGTTAGTATATTAAATATTTATTATTCCCTTTTATATATTTGTTCATCTCAACTAGATGAGAACACTATAAATACCCTAAAAAATTAATATAATGTACTCCACACCGAATTTCGGTCGCGACGGTCAGCCTCAATAGATACTTGCCATAGGCGCAGGTCAGAATTATAGTGCCCAAGTGTATGAGCAAGCACATGTGTACTCTCTATTCCCTTAGTCTCATGGTCCGATGGGACGGTAAATTGACACAACTGGAGAGATAAAAGGCGCAGGACCAACAACTTTACGTGCGTTCTGAGGCACAGGGGTGAGTCACTGCCAACTTTCTGACTCCACACAGATAATGAGAATTTCTTGATGAAAAAACTCAATAACTAATATTTGTTTGGACCATCATCAACAGTCGCACTACTACAACCACTAGACCAACGAGGCAGTCAAGTACTTAATATGTGGATGTTAAATAATCTTTTATATAAAAGCTTTACTATCGTCTGTGGCGTGTAATTTATTTACGCAATTACTCTCACTTCCATATGTTTCATTCAACCTTTCGAGGCTTGAAAATTTATTTGGATATTCTAAACGATGTTATACATGCGTGGCGAGATTTAAAGTCGGTCTATTTACCAAGCCGATTTGTAACAATACTTTATCTGCGACTCGTTTTAACTATTAAATATTAACATAGGTACATTTATTAATCACAACAACATTCTATTACACTATATAAACCTATTAACAAATGTGTGCTCATTTAACAGCGCATAAATACAAAAAAACACAATAAAAACACTCGTATAAAACAAAATATCGGTCAAACAATTTAATCTGGCTTATAATACTATCTTATTAGATCGATGTTAGTTGCTTAAGAAAAAATCTATACAAATAAATTAAATTAAAGTGTTTGTCTGTAATATAGAAACAACTGACTTCCTTTAAAGTCAGGGAGCTATTTGCATGCTATAAAAACGTGATCAACTAAATCAAAATTTTCACGAAGTTCGTCTAGGTAGGACCAACCCATCACTGCCACTATCACTGCTCCTATCATTGCTCCTATCACTCCCTAATCACTGCCCCTATTACTGCCCCTATCACTGAAGCCAAATAGCAGTGCTTGCACTGCTGTGTCTAAAGGTATGAGAGCCAGTTTATGTACAGTCTACGAGGCTTTCCATCATAGTACTCAGTGGTGATAGCGCATCTATAGCTGACTTTGTTTGAAGTTGTTTGCAGGTGTCCATGATCTACTGTATATTTGCTTTATATCTGATGGTAAGTGGAGTCTCTATATTAACTTAATGAAATTCCGTTACCGACAAAATCGTTGACTAACAATCGTTATGAGAAGTTGTCAATAAGTTGTTATCCGTGAGCTTTGGATAAAGAACATTTAGTACCTAAAATTTAAATGAAAACTAAGGCTGTTTTTGAATACAAATATTCTATTTCATTACGAATTCACAGCAAGATTACCTACAATTTAAGACTTGAAATGAGAATATTTCGCTGATTTTTTGAGCAGTAACGTCGACAAATATTGTATTTATGTCAGTGAAAAAATAAATTGACGGTATAAATCAAATTACCAAATATTTTTTTAAAGTTACAAACCTACGAGTATATATGTAAAACCATAGAAAACTATAATACATACGTAATATAGTATTCTATGCGAAAAACGGCTAATATTAACGGTAATTAACACAACAGAAACATTTTGTTAAATAAATTGTTAAACATGATTCCCTTTGATTTAAGCGATTAGATTTTCTGTGTTTTGTTTGTTAACAGTTTGATGAAACAACCGACCTTTTAACATAAAGTCACAGTTTACTTCTAAAGGCTGTCAAATACATTTTTCATGCAAGCTGATATTAATTTTATTAACTATCTTTTTACGCTCGTATGAAGTTAGTTTGTGGCGTAGAATTTAATTTTACTCGTATGTACAAGTGGTTGTGTATGTAGCAAATTTATGGCATTAATGTTCGAAACATAGAAAATATTTTGTGCAGATGATTGAATTTAATATTTTGACTGTTATAACGTATTGCGCGCAAGAAGGGTATAAAATTGGAATTTTTAAGATCTTATCCCTGTTTTAAAAATGCTTTTTATTTAATGATTTCTAAAATTTACGCGAACACTACACATTGAATAAAACTGTTATTTACGGATTTTATCGCGTTTAATTACATTAATTTATTTTTATTATTATCCCGACGTTTCGGGTGCTTTACAGCGCCCATGGTCACGGGGGGACTGAGATGTTTGACGTCCCAATGTCATAGTTATTCCGGCTACCTTCAGTTTTTTAATATTAATTTTTGGTCCGATTTACGCAAAACGAGCTTATAGTATCATGAAGTCTTGCAGTGGTATGCTTGGGTTTGGGTTTAATTTTGTTAATTATAGGATCCCAAGCAGATGGTAGCACCCAACCATCTTCTCTATTGAAATTTGGATGTTTTTTAATTTCAATAGCCTCGCGTATCATCCTTGGTAGGAATCGGTGTTCTTTTGCGAGAATTTGTGGTTTATCAAATCTAATGTAATGGTGGCGACGATCTTGAACATGTTCGCAGACTGCAGACTTCCCGGAGCGTCGGTGCTTCACATCAGCTATATGTTCCTTCACGCGGGTTTTTATAGATCTCTTTGTTTGACCTATGTAAGAGAGACCACATTCACAATCTAGCTTGTACACACCTGCATCTTGTAGAGGAATATTACATTTGATGGATGGTAAAAGAAACAAAGTAACTGCATTTTTAGACCACCTTAACTCCATAAACTCTAAAATACAATTCACAATGGAGTTAGAGGCAAATAATTCTTTAGCTTTCCTAGATGTTTTAGTCATCCGAAATCCTGATAACACTATTGGTCACACTGTGTATAGGAAAAAGACCCATACCAACCGATATCTAAATGGTGAATCTCACCATCATCCTTCACAGTTAGCTACCGTGGGTAAATCTTTGTTTCAGAGAGCACGAGGGATCTGTGACAGAAAACATCTGGCTGCGGAGCTTCAGCATGTCAAGCAAGTATTACAAGACAACAAGCTTCGGGTCCCGCGCCTACGTCACAGTGAACGAGTGAAGCCGGCCACAGTCGAGCGCGCGCCTGCTCTATTACCATATGTTAGAGGAGTCACGGACAAGATTGGCTACATCTTGAAGCGAGCGTCCATTAAGACATACTACAAGCCGCTGAAGAAGATTAGTCAATTTTTACCATCCATCAAATGTAATATTCCTCTACAAGATGCAGGTGTGTACAAGCTAGATTGTGAATGTGGTCTCTCTTACATAGGTCAAACAAAGAGATCTATAAAAACCCGCGTGAAGGAACATATAGCTGATGTGAAGCACCGACGCTCCGGGAAGTCTGCAGTCTGCGAACATGTTCAAGATCGTCCCCACCATTACATTAGATTTGATAAACCACAAATTCTCGCAAAAGAACACCGATTCCTACCAAGGATGATACGCGAGGCTATTGAAATTAAAAAACATCCAAATTTCAATAGAGAAGATGGTTGGGTGCTACCATCTGCTTGGGATCCTATAATTAACAAAATTAAACCCAAACCCAAGCATACCACTGCAAGACTTCATGATACTATAAGCTCGTTTTGCGTAAATCGGACCAAAAATTAATATTAAAAAACTGAAGGTAGCCGGAATAACTATGACATTGGGACGTCAAACATCTCAGTCCCCCCCCGTGACCATGGGCGCTGTAAAGCACCCGAAACGTCGGGATAATAATAAAAATAAATTAATGTAATTAAACGCGATAAAATCCGTAAATAACAGTTTTATTCAATGCTTTTTATTTAGTTTAACGAAACCAAGGACAAAAACGGAAGCCTATTAATGTCACTCTACTGTATGTTCATCTGTCTATCTATCCAGCTGTCCATCTGTCCGTCAGTCTGTATATCCGTATGCCCATCTGTCGTTTGTCGGTCTATCCATAATAATAATAATAATAATAATAATTCTTTATTATTATTATGTGGGGTATCTATATAGTTTTCTCATCTGGTTGGGATGTATAAATATATAATTATAAATGAAAATGAAAAGATAAATATACATAAATATCAATAAAATAAAATAAGTACAAAAATACATAAATAAATAAAAGCCCAACCAGATGGAAGCCCTCGGCAGGGGATACCAAACGGCCAAGGGTTAGGGGGAAAGGGAAAGAAACCGGCGGACGATGCGGGCAGTATTAAGGAGCACCGCCTTCTGCACTTGAGCCCGGAGCGGTCAGTCACGGAGTCCCAGTCGCCTCAGATGACCAGAGAGGCTAACTGGGATTAGCCCATTCGCAGAGACGACTACAGGAATAATTTCGGTCGGCAGACCACCCCACATGTCGGTCACCTCGTGAGCCAGGTCCAGATATTTTGATTGCTTTTCTGTTTCGGCTTTCACGAGGTTCTCGTCATACGGGATAGTAATATCGACCAAAAATATCCTTGACTGTGCCCGGTCCATCAGCACAATATCAGGCTTATTCGCAAGAATAGTCCTGTCTGTGATGATGGCCCGGTCCCAGTAGAGCCTCGCGCGGTCATTTTCGAGCACTGGCATAAATTTTTTAGACTTCATTAAACAGAGTACAAATATTTTTTTTATGTTCATAAATGGCGTTAATTTTGTCTGTTTAAGAAAGTTTTCTTTACGAGGTTTATCTAAGAAATTAAACTAGTAGATTTAGATTTTTTTATATATTATGTATCATATACCGTTTTTAAACAACAACTATAAAAAACATCGATTAATTAGTTTGTAAGCTGTGATCATAACAAACTAACATTTTCATAAACTAACATTTTTTTACTTAATTAAAAATCTATTTTAAAATTTTTTTTATTCATAATAGTCATAATATCCCTCCCTCAAAGAGTGAGCGCCAACTCACACTTGGACGGTTTTAATCGTCAATCTTTGTCAAATTTTTTTGAAAATGATTAAAAATTACCGTCTCCTGCTTAAAAAAATCAGTCAAAGAAGTATTAAAAATTCATGAATACATTGACAAATTGTGATGGTAACTCAGGGGCTAAGCGCTCACTATAAATTTTACAATACACAAGCAGCCCGGATTCGATCCCCGTGGGCACGATTGACTTTGTTAATTATAATTGTGCTGATTTACCACGTGACACACATGAAGTAAAACATCGTGAAGAAACCTGCTTATGTCTGAAAAATAATAAAAAATATTTCAAAGATATGTGAATTTCGCCAAGAAATCTTACAATACATATTTTTAGTTGAAATAGTAGCACAAGGAAAATTATTAACCTACATTGTCTAAAAATACGTGTACCAGTGGGTGTGACGCAGCATTCATGTAGGCTATTGACACGGTTCTCTACCCGCTAGCCCCTTTATGAGGAAAGCTCATATACAATAGGATGCTTAAGATGGGTTTGCAACTAATGATTCTGCACGTTTTCTTACACTGCCCCTTATGGTTATTAAATTAAATTAATTTTTCAGATGTTATCGCTTTTAATTTTAGCAAAGCTCACGATCTTGGGACCCAGTAATTAATGAAATGAAAACAAAATCCGAGACATACCACAGTAAGACTTAAGATACGAGTTCAGTACAGCTAATTCTGCATAGATTAAAAAAAACAGAAAAACTAAAATTAAGAATTAAAATCTGAAGGTTACTCTCTGTGTTACTATGACTTCAGAAAAGAAAATTTCTGCCTTGAAAACTAATTATTATATTCTACGCAATAAAGTTCGTAAAATCAGATTTGATAAATTTTGCTAGTGTAAATATTAAAACTCTTTACAGTGTTACGAGGTTGAGTTTCGACACTAAAAACTGCCGATTTAATTACCAAAATTGACGCTTTACCGAACACCAATTATACCTTAAAACACACTAAATAAACACTCGCGGGTAGTCGTACCGTAACCACGCGTATTTAGTGTGCTCAATTTTAAATTAATTAAAATCATTATTACATGTTTATTGTGAATATATATATGTTATAAGAATTAACTAGACTCACCTATACTCACTGCTCACTACTTCTCCTTAATTAAAAGATATCTGGAAGACTTATTTTTATGTCAACAATGGATGTTCAACTGGCAAATAACCTCTCTGAACTTGAAAAAATGTTTGGATCCCGAATGTGTGAATACGAAAAGAAGCTGCAAAAAGTCAACATGGAGGGCAATTCTTCACATACAGATTTATCATCACTAGCACGTGAGTTTGCTGAATTTAAATCCTTTGTTTGGCAATCTCTCTCAGCAATGAAAACTCAAATCCAATTACTTTGCCTTGGGCTTGATAGGCATGAAACGGCTATGAGAAGGAAAGTGCTTTTATTTCATGGGCTGCCCGAAAAACAAAATGAGAACCTTATCAATGTAGTGTATGAATTAATATCCAGCCAATTGCAGTTGCCTGATGTGAATAAAGATTGCTTGAAGGTCTGTCATCGATTGGGAGCCTCACAGAATAAAACCCGACCTGTGCTGGTTAGATTTTGTGATACCGAACACAGACAGTTAGTATGGGATAGTAAAACCGGTCTAAAAGGCTCCGGTATAACCATCTCCGAGTTTTTGACCAAGAGTAGGCATCAAGTATTCACTTCAGCGCGTAAACATTTTGGTATAAAACAATGCTGGTCGTCCGAAGGCAGAATAATAATAATTCTTCCGGATAAATCTCGAAGGAAAATTGAAAGCATGGCAGAATTAGAACTGCTCACTGCTAAATATCCGTCTAGTACAGATGTGCAGAATACGCCACAAACTGAAACAATGGCTTGTCCAATAAAATCTTCGACGAATAGTGCAATGTTCCTAAGAAAACGCGCCGACGTTAATATCTGTTTTTGTGCAGTTACATATTATTGCATTTGTACAACGTCCCATATTTAGCCGTATTATGTATAATGTTTTGTGCCAGTAATCAATGTTTTTGTTTATACTTTGATCAACAAATATAGTTTTCTTAGTGGGTACATTATCAACCGTATTACACTGTTTTCAAAAGATCAGATTAATAAACTTTAATAGGTATTTTATATATATGTGTATGTATTGTATATATATATGTATATATATATGTATATATACGTATATATATATGTATATATATATATGTATATATATATATATATATATATATATATATATATATGTATATATATATATATATATATATATATATGTTTAGGCCTGAGTCGGCGCTCGGGTCGAGCGGGAGGCGCGCCTGACGGCGGAGGCGCGGGGGGGGTGCAGGCGGGTGCGGCGCCCGGCTGCGCCGGCGTCGGTTTTTGCGCTTCACTTATCGCAGAGCGTGGATCTGGGTAGTTGCCCGTTGTGTTAATAGCTTAGTCGCACCTCTGCCTTAACGTATATACTTCGCGAACCAGAGTAGTTTGCAGCGCGGTCCGGTGATATTGCTTTTTTTCACAAAGGTCGAGTTTGTATGTGACGCGCGTTCGGTTAAATCTTGTTGGACTTTATTGGATTAACCTAATGACAATTGGCTTGTCTCCAATGAACAAGTGAGAAACGAGTGTAATTTACTAGATTCTTAAATTTTTGTGACGGACTGCCACTTCGATATAAGGAATAGAGGTGAAGCCTTGGGGTCGGCGGTTCTGCAACCAGCAGGAAGTCAGGTTACATAATTTAACACAATCCCACCACAACACAGTCAAGCACACCAACACTTACACCTGAATCTTCCTAAGGTAGACCCTACTTCGAAGAAATAGGTAAGTTTTTGTTTGGTCCCCCTTTTTCCGCTAACGTGTAATATTCCACAAGCCATTTAGGCCGACCTCCTGTTGCTCGTCGAGTGGAACTCCTGATGGGCCCGAGTTCCACGACCTTTGCCCGGGTAACTAGAGGCCGTAACATTTGGTAGCAGTGCGTGGTTTTCCTGATGGGTTTTGAAACCACTCCCAGCTCAATACGTAACGTTTGTTGCAATACGTATTAATAATTTTGTTTTGTTCGCGTGTTATTTGTTAGCGGATAGGATCGGTATAGAACCGTGTAGTAACCGTATTTTTTGAGTTTTATTTACTTTATTCGGTCGCTTACTTTGTTAGTGGTAGGTAGAATTGTGCCACGCCCGCGGCCGGGCGTAAGCGGACTGTTTAGGTATTTACCTTAGGTTTAGGTACACGCGTCGAGTAGGGTTTATAATTACCGTTGCTACATAAGCGTGGCAATTGCAAATATTGTATATGTAATAATTATCAATTAGCGTTGTCTCGTAAACCGACTGTAGTTATTACTCGTGGAATAGTAATTTGTTTGAATTAAATTAATTGCGTAGTATAATTTACTGATTGGATAAATAGTATTTTGTATTGTATTATTTTTATTGTGATAATTAAACTAATTGTGTAAAGTAATTTGTACTAAGTTTAATTCGGTGATAATCGTACCTTGTAATGATGCCTTCACACCGGTCACCGACGCTTCGCTTACAAGCGGAACTGCGCTGGGCTGCGAATGCTCACAGCTTGATAGGGAGACCCGATAGAATCCATAGCTTGGAGAAGCGGCTCGAGCAAGTCACGGCCCGAAGGGCCTTAGTGGAGGAGGCATGCTCCGAGATTATGGCTTCGGGAGCGGAACAGGGAGTCCTAGACTCCTGTCTTTCCGACTATGAGCAATTTTTTGCTCTCACGGATGACCTGATTGAGGCAGGGGCCAAGCAGGCTAGTGACGCGCGTGAAGCTCGGCTGGGTGTCCTGCTCGAGTCCCCTCGGAAGCAGCCCACTCACCCGGAGCTGTTGGGACGACTTCCCACTCTGGACCTGCCAAGGTTCTCCGGGGTCCTCTCCGAGTGGTTAACATTTGTGGGACTTTTTGACAGCCTAGTGGATGCCCGGAGGGATTTAACACCAAGCCAGAAGATGGCGTATCTCCTGGCCTCATTAGAGGGGGAGGCCTTGGGCGTCGTCGGCCATTTGAAGGTGTCGGACGACGCCTACCTGAACGCTCGAGACCTCCTTGCCGGAAGGTATGCCAACGTACGGCGAATTGCGGACGAGCACGTCAAACTTCTGTTAAACCTCCCGTTGCTAAAGGACCGGGCCCGACTACGACCGGACATCGTAAATCCGGTCTTGGTGGCCTGCAACTCGTTGAGACGGCTGGATTTGCCGGTGGACGAATGGTCCTTTTTGTTGCTCCATATTGTGCTGTCCCGCCTACCTCTCGATCTTCGACTCCATTTTGAGGAGAGGTACGGCGGAGACGGCGCCTCCTATATTCCTCCCTTCAGGGATCTGCTGCGGTTCTTGGAGGAGCAGTGCCGGCAGATTGAAAACGCAGAGGGCACCGCCGGAGATCTGCGGACTGCTAACCGAACCGTGACCAGGGAAAGGCGAAACCCCCCGGCCAAGTTGTTGGCAACCCCCCTCAGACCGAGTGGTGCTCCTGCGGGAGGGCGCCCCCTCCTATCATCTTATAGTGGCCTAGTGGCCAGGAAGGAGCCCCCCTGCTCCTATTGTAGAGCAGCAGAACACCAGGTGACGTCGTGCCCTAAATTATTAGGCAAGCCTGCCTCAGCGAGACGAACCATCGCCAGGGAGCGCCGCTGGTGCTATTCATGTTTAGAACGGCACCTCCAACGAGACTGCCCGCACCAGCGGCCCTGTCCGCACTGCCAGGGCAAGCACCACGCCGTTTTGTGCCTGGGCGCGAACGGCTCTTTCTCTCGGGGCTCGGCTGGGCCCTCATCCCCCACGGGCGGGGGCGCCCAGCCACCCCCTCTGACAGGTGACGCTCGTCGCTCTCCTACCGACGACCCTGCCCCTGGGTTCGGAGGGGGTTCCCCTCACGACCAGTCGGGGGGTCGTTCCCCCAGGGGCGGGGGGTTCGTCACCCCCCCTCGGAGGGTCGAGAGGGACTTCGCGGCCACTCAGCGATCAGCGAGATCCTTCTCACCCCCATTAGCAGAGAGGCCGCGACTGGAGTACCACCCCCCCCCCTTTGGTCGGTCCCGCTACTACGGGCTCCCTGAGACCTCGAAGCTGTCCAGGGCCTCCAGGCCAAGGTTCCCAGAAGCCCCCCAGGTCGGCCCGTTCTGCGATTTTCATCCACGGGTCATTGAGATGCCGCCGGAATTCCGCTTTCCGGACCCCCGGCTTGAGTGCCGGTCCGACGAAGGCAGCTCCTGCTGGGAAACTGCCGCCCTAGCTCCCACCACGGCCGCCTTCACTGATCCTTTAAGCCGTCCGCAGTCCACCTGTCAAACTGTTCTATTGCCGACGGCCGCCGTGAAGGTGTACAACCCGAGTGGCGACTGCTTAACTGTTCGCGCTCTATTGGATTCAGGTTCACAACGCTGTGTGGCCTCCACTCGGTTAGTGGGAAGACTAGGGCTCCCCTGGAGCTCCAAATCATGTCCAATGGTAGGTATTGGAGGTGCAGAGCCTCCTGCTCCTAGGGGACAAGCAAGGCTGGTGTTTGGCCCTGCAAGCGAACACCTCCACATCTTAGTTAAGGTAAATGTCCTCGATGATATTGTAGGCTTTCTCCCTAATGCCCGTATAAATGATAGCGCGGTTTGTTGTACGTCTGGCTTGAGACCGGCAGACCCTCAATGGTCCCAACCTGGGCCGATAGATTTGTTGCTGGGGGCCGACGTGCTGGGGTTCATCCTGTTAGGCGAGATACGAGCCCTACAGCCTGATGGCTTGTCAGCCGTGTCCACTGTATTTGGGCACAGTTTCTTTGGACCGGTTCTGTGGTCTCCACCGCATCCGGCAGCCGACCCGCTCCCAGTGGCGGGCGTGTCTCTTTCGGACGTCGTCCAGCGGTTCTGGGAAATTGAGGAGCCGCCACACGCGCCTCGAGTCAACCCTCTGGACCGTGAGTGCGAGTTGTTCTACCAGAACAATACCGGCCGCCGTGTCGACGGTCGCTTTGTCACCCGCTTACCCTTTCTTGACTCACGGCCTCCTTTGGGCCAATCTCGGACCATGGCCGAAAAGAGGTTGCTTTCTATGGAGCGCCGTATGCGTCGCGACACAGCCTTTCGCGACAAGTATGTCGAGTTCATGCGCGAATATCAAGAGCTGGGTCACATGTCACCTTCTCATTTCGACTGGCGATCACATGAACACTACTTCCTCCCCCACCACGCGGTTTTGAAGTCCCCTGGGAGTAAGATTCGGGTGGTTTTCGACGGCTCCGTCCCCTCGTCCAATGGGGTGTCCCTGAACCAGTGTCTCCACTCTGGTCCTAAATTGATCAAGGACATATCCGACATTTTGACCCACTTCCGTCGGCATCAAGTTGTTTTTGTAGCCGACATTCGGATGATGTTTCGACAATCAGTGGTCCACCGTGATGACCGTCGATATCAGCTGATCCTGTGGCGCGAGAAGCCCAGCGATCCGATACAAGTGTTCGAGTTGAACACCACCACCTATGGACTCCGATCCAGCCCGTATGTCGCCATGCGAACCCTCCTCGAACTAGCTGAGAGAGAGCGCCTAAGATACGCTCGGGGGGCTTCTATTTTGGAGACCTCGGTCTACATGGACGATATTTGTACGGGTGCCTCCACCGTCGAGGAGGCCCTCGTATTGCGAGACGAATTGATTGCCATCCTGAAGTCGGGAGGTTATGAGCTGCGCAAATGGTTGTCGAACTCCCCTCATATTTTGAAGGACCTCCCAGGAGAGGATCAACAAGACCCTCATCTATTCGAGCACCCTGACAATCCTAATTTGTTGACTGTGCTTGGCATTCAATATCAGCCTGTTCAGGATACCTTCACGTATCGAGTCAAGATCGATCCCCCCCCTAAATCATGGACCAAGCGCTCTGTGTTGTCAACTGTAGCTCGCACCTTCGATCCTAATGGTTGGATTACTCCGGTCATCTTTTTGGCTAAGTGTTTCCTTCAAAAACTCTGGATATCCGGGTTGGGTTGGGACGACCCTATAAGCGGTGCTCTCTTGCGAGAGTGGCTCTCAATTGTGTCCTCCCTTCCAGACATCGACCGGGTCTCCATGTCAAGGTGCTTCCTCCCTCCAGGGAAATGCAGGGTTACCCTGCACGGATTTTGCGACGCCTCTGAGAAGGGTTACGCTGCTGTTGTATATTTGCGGACGGTGAGCTCTTCTGGCCATACTTCCGTCCATCTCGTACTTGCTAAAAGCAAAGTGGCTCCCATTAGGTCCCGCTTAACTATCCCTAAGTTGGAACTGTCTGGAGCTGCTCTTCTCACGCGACTGCTCAACCACGTTCACTCCTCCTTGAAGTCGGTAATCGACATTACGGACGTCTACGCTTGGTCGGACAGTGAGATAGTACTTTGTTGGCTCCGAGCGGCACCTCACAATCTTGAGGTCTTCGTGTCGAACCGCGTGTCCCAAATCCAGAATTCTGTCACTTGTCTAACGTGGAGACATGTCCCAGGGGAGTTGAATCCAGCAGACTGTGCTTCTCGTGGCTGTGAAGCCTCCTACTTGGTTGATCACCCGCTGTGGTGGGGGCCCGGCTGGTTAGCCGAGTCTCAGGCGTTCTGGCCCCAGAACAAATACTCTGAACCAATTGAATTGCCTGGCCTACGAGCCCGAGTAGGAGTGGTCAAGGATAAGCCCACTCGTGATCTCTCCTTACTAGAACGGTACAGCTCTCTCGACAAGCTCTTGGGAGTAACGGCTTGGTTGCGTCTATTTGTCCGCAACTCGAGAGACCCATCTAACCGAATATCTGATTCCGCCTTGTCCCCTAGCGAGCGGCGCGAAGCCTTGATGCATTGGACCCGTATGATCCAAGCGGAGCATTTCGAGCTCGTGATTGATACCTTGAAGCGGGGCTTAGTTGTCAAGGGTGCGCTGGCCCGCCTGAACCTCTTCCTGGATGACTCGGGGATGCTTCGCGTGGGCGGACGTTTGAAAAATTCTCAACTGCCGTACGAGGCTCGACACCCTCTACTGCTCCCCAAGGACGGCGCCTTGGTTCGGTTGCTGGTAACTCACTACCATGTTCAGAATGCCCACGCTGGGTGCAACGCTCTTTCGGCCATTTTGCAGCGGGAGTTTTGGATTTTGGCGGGTCGACGCACCATTCGGAGCGTCATCTTTAAGTGCATATCTTGTTATAAGTTGAAGGCGCCCATATCACAGCCGATGATGGGCGACTTACCACCCGACCGCGTCAGAGCCATCCGACCATTCGCGGGAGTCGGAACTGACTTCGCTGGCCCCTTCCTCGTCAAGTCCTCTAACCTTCGTAACGCGCGTGCTCATAAGGCCTATCTGTGCGTTTTCGTGTGCCTCTCCACTAAGGCTGTTCACTTAGAACTTGTAAGTGCCCTTAGCACGGAGGCCTTTTTGTCCACACTGGGTCGCTTCGTATCGCGTCGCGGTTTACCGGACCTGATCCGGTCGGATTGCGGAACGAATTATAAGGGTACTGATAGGTATTTGAAGGAGGTCGTTGAATTTCTGTCTAGCAACCGGACCTATTTAACTACTGCGATGTCCAAGAAGGGCATCCAGTGGAAATTCGACCCTCCGGCTTGCCCACACTGGGGCGGTATTTTTGAGGCGGTGGTGAAGGTTGCAAAGACGCATCTCCGTCACGTTATTGGCGAAACTATTTTGACATTTGAAGAGCTTGCCACCGTATTCTGTAAAATTGAAGCAGTCCTCAACTCTCGGCCCCTCTGTCCCCTCTCGTCCGATCCGAATGATTTAGAGGTTCTAACCCCTGGCCACTTCCTGATAGGCCAGCCGCTTAACGCCCTGCCCGAGTACCCCTTCCGGGAAATAGTCTCTTCGCGGCTGAGCAGATTTGACATGCTGCAACAAATAACTCAGAGCTTTTGGCACCGATGGTCTCTGGAGTACCTACATCTTTTGCAGCAGCGCGTTAAGTGGTCTGACAAGACGGACCCCCCTCGGGTTGGAGACCTCGTGTTAGTTAAAGAACCTAACGCCTCGCCCTTGTATTGGCGCCGTGGGCGCATTGTCAAGTTGTCGTATGGACCGGATGGGATCCCTAGGGTGGCCGAGGTTTTGGTTGGAGATTCGGTTTTGCAACGTGCCGTCTCTACCCTATCCCGTTTGCCAATTTACTCGCGGACCTAGATCCTCATGTCCGGGACGGGGGCTTGTTTAGGCCTGAGTCGGCGCTCGGGTCGAGCGGGAGGCGCGCCTGACGGCGGAGGCGCGGGGGGGGTGCAGGCGGGTGCGGCGCCCGGCTGCGCCGGCGTCGGTTTTTGCGCTTCACTTATCGCAGAGCGTGGATCTGGGTAGTTGCCCGTTGTGTTAATAGCTTAGTCGCACCTCTGCCTTAACGTATATACTTCGCGAACCAGAGTAGTTTGCAGCGCGGTCCGGTGATATTGCTTTTTTTCACAAAGGTCGAGTTTGTATGTGACGCGCGTTCGGTTAAATCTTGTTGGACTTTATTGGATTAACCTAATGACAATTGGCTTGTCTCCAATGAACAAGTGAGAAACGAGTGTAATTTACTAGATTCTTAAATTTTTGTGACGGACTGCCACTTCGATATAAGGAATAGAGGTGAAGCCTTGGGGTCGGCGGTTCTGCAACCAGCAGGAAGTCAGGTTACATAATTTAACACAATCCCACCACAACACAGTCAAGCACACCAACACTTACACCTGAATCTTCCTAAGGTAGACCCTACTTCGAAGAAATAGGTAAGTTTTTGTTTGGTCCCCCTTTTTCCGCTAACGTGTAATATTCCACAAGCCATTTAGGCCGACCTCCTGTTGCTCGTCGAGTGGAACTCCTGATGGGCCCGAGTTCCACGACCTTTGCCCGGGTAACTAGAGGCCGTAACAATATATATATATGTATATATTATATTTACTTTGAATACATTCATAGCTTAAAAGTTTGATATAAAGTATAAATAGATATTCTTAGACTGACGTTCAATACAAATGAATTTTAGAAAGTGATAATGTATGTTACTTTTATATCATACAGTAGGTATGTGTTTATAATGATTTGTACAGTATACTGTGGCCAGCTTTCTTTTGCATTTTTTATACACACTAATTGTTTAGTAACTAATGTTAGCTTTAAGTATAAATTTCTTCCATCATGCCAGTGAGTAAGATGAGTTGCACTTAATGTTACTTTTTTTTTATTATTTTTTTTTAATTTTAAATATTGTTTTAGTTAATTTTTTTCTTTATTTAATTTTATTTCTATTTTTTTTATTAAGTAATTTATTAGTATTGTGCCTCTTTAATAATATGTATACAGATAACGACACAGATAATAATGATAGCTTTTTCTCATGTTCGTCTTCATCTAACAGCTTTTTAAGCATGGATTCAGAGCCTTCCGTAGATCTTAATCTGCATGATCGCATTTCTACCCTCTTTTCTCAATATCCTGACAATCTTAACATAGCTCACATAAACGCTCAAAGTATTCCTTGCCATTATTCTGACCTTCTCGCATCCATTGACAGTGCTCATCTTGATGCTCTTCTAATTTCTGAGTCTTTTCTCAAGCCTTCCCTGCCTTCTATTCAATATTCACTACCTGGTTACGTTCTTATTCGTAATGATAGGGTAGGCAAAGGTGGTGGAGGCGTTGCTATCTATTTGCGTTCAGAAATTTCTTACAGGGTTATTAGCGTATCTCCATCAACTTACTCGGAATCTGCGGAACATTTGTTCCTTGAAATCACACTTCATCATACAAAAATTTTCCTTGGAGTCTTGTATTGTCCTAACCTTAATATCAATTACTTTGATACATTAGACATACTTCTTAATACTTTTTGTCCTGTATATAACCATGTAATCTTGATGGGGGATTTCAACACATGTTTATTGAAAAATGATTTACGTACTTATAAATTGCAATCTCTTGTGTCTTCTTATAACCTAGAAATCTCCTCTCTGCCACCCACCACTTTCCCAATTGTATACCATCTCTTCTAGATCTGATTATCGTATCGTCTTTAAATAGTGTTGCTAATCACGGACAAATATGCGCTTCATTCTCATATCACGATCTCATCTACCTATCTTACCGTGTACGTCCCCCTAAGTGCAAGCCACATTTTCGATATCTTAGAAGTTATAAGGGCATAAACTTGGAGACGTTGAAGGGTGATGCTAGTTTAATCGACTGGACACCGGTAATTGATTGTTCTAATATTGAGGATAAGGTGATTAACTTCAATTCTCTAATCTTAGATCTATATAATCACCATGCACCAGTAAAACGTGTGAAAATAAGATACAATCCTGCTCCCTGGATCACAGCTGATATAAAAGACCTGATGGCGCGTAGAGATAGAGCCAAAAGAAGATATAAGCGATATCCCCTTGAGCGCAATTTAATCAGCTTTAAAATGCGATCCGTGCTTGCAATTTCATCTACTGCTATTGGAAATGATAACATCTGCTCTAAAATGATTACATTGATTCTTCCCTTTGTCATCCCTATTCTTACTCATATCTTTAATTTCTCTTTATCTTCTTGTTGCTTTCCGTCGTCATGGAAATTAGCTCATATTATCCCTATACCCAAAGTTTCGAATCCTTCATCTACAACTCATTATCGGCCTATTTCTATTCTACCATTTCTTTCAAAGGTGCTTGAACATATTGTCCACACACAATTAGCTAATTTTCTTAACCGTAACAATATCTTAAGTACTTTTCAATCCGGTTTTAGGCCTGGCCACAGTACAACTACTGCTCTCCTCAAGGTAACGGATGATATCCGGTGCGGTATAGACCAAAATTACTTAACGGTACTCGTGCTGCTGAATTTTAGTAGTGCCTTCAATTCTATTGATTTCGATATACTTCTTAGCATTCTTCATTCTATTAATGTGTCTCCTTCAACTATTCAATGGTTTGATTCCTACCTCCGTGGTCGTTCTCAGTGTATTCGTTCAAATGAAACTTTATCTAAGTGGTGCAACCTAGCTACGGGTGTTCCTCAAGGTGGCGTCCTTTCTCCTTTACTCTTTTCTGTCTTTATTAACTGTATCTCCAAGGTATATACTTCGATATACTTCTTAGCATTCTTCATTCTATTAATGTGTCTCCTTCAACTATTCAATGGTTTGATTCCTACCTCCGTGGTCGTTCTCAGTGTATTCGTTCAAATGAAACTTTATCTAAGTGGTGCAACCTAGCTACGGGTGTTCCTCAAGGTGGCGTCCTTTCTCCTTTACTCTTTTCTGTCTTTATTAACTGTATCTCCAAGGTGATATCTTCAAACTTTCATCTCTACGCAGACGATTTGCAGCTGTATCGTCATTTTCTAGCGACTGAAGCAAATTCAGCAATATTTGAAATAAATAAAGATCTTAATAAAATCTATGAGTGGTCCAGATCATACGGAATTGTTATAAATCCCAAAAAATCACAAGCAATTATTATAGGCACCAGGTTTACTCGTAACCTACTTGATTTTACTTCACTTCCAGCACTGCAAATTAATGGCACTCCACTAAGCATTTCAGAAACTGTTAAGAATCTGGGCATCATAATGGATTGCAAATTGACATGGAATGCACATATCACAGAAGTTAGTCGGAAAATCAATTATACTTTACATTCTTTAAAATGTCTTCAAAGTTTTTTGCCTTTATCAACGAAGATTTCTCTTGTCCAAACACTTATTTTTCCGATTTTTGATTATGCTGATGTCTGTTATTTGGATGCGACTGAGGAGCAATTAAACAAGCTTGAGCGCTTGCAAAACTTATGTATCCGTTACATTTTTGGGCTAAAAAAGTATGACCACGTCTCTTCCTATCGCAAACAGCTCAAGTGGCTCCCAATCCGACTTCGCAGGAATACCCGAATCCTATGCCTCCTTTTTAAAATACTCTACGATCCAACATCACCACCATATCTGCGTGATCGATTCCGCTTTGCTCGTTCTCCCGATGCAGTTTGCAGATCACATTTAAAAACCCTCCTAAATTTCCCTTCCTTCAGAACTAAGTACTATTCTCATTCTTTTACAGTACATGCAGTTAGGTTATGGAATTCTCTTCCTACTGCAATTCGTGAGGCTCAAACAGTTTCAGTGTTTAAAAGGCGAGTTAAAGAGCACTATCTTTCTTTGTCGTCCCAATGATCCAATGTATGACTTGTAAATATATATGTATCTACTTGTATTTCATTTTATATATGTATATAGCATAGTATTTAGGTATATGCATGTTTGTATGTATGAATGTATGTATATGTTTTTATTATCTTTATTTCATATTAAGTTTATTATAAAATTTATTATGAGGGTGCACACTAAATCTGCTTCTCTTTGAATCTGTCCAGTATCAGGCCTGCTGGAAGAAATTTCATTATGAAATAAGCAGAGCCTTTGTACAAAATTTCTTTTTATTTTTCATTGTAAAATACTTCGTGTGTACATGAATTGTTAAATAAATAAATAAATAATTAATCACAATAATCACTTTAGTTCGTAGTTATATTGCTTCAAATTATTTGCTTATATCGCCAATTCAATACTGACCCGTACGCGGTTCGCTCACCGGTTTTATATGGGCCCTCTTCTACTGAAACATCTAGAGTGTTCGAGGACATACCGGTCCCAACTGACTAGGTGTAGAAAGTTCTAGTACGAAGTTCTCTAAAAGGATTAGTTCTGCTACCCGATACTAGATGGCGCTAATGCCATATACCAGGCATTAATTATGGCGAACAACAATAGTATGAAGCTCGAAGAAGAATGGTAGTCTCATACCACGTAAGCGGATTGTAAGGCGGCGCACCAGTCCACCTGATACAGATGCTTATAGACACCTACACTTTTTCTGTGTTAATGATCAAAATGAAGATGCCTTGTTACCCCTGAGGACTGAGATAGAAAAACTTGGTACCAACATAAATGATATCCGGTTGTCTACACCCACAATACAATAAAACTGATATTTCACGCTGATATTCTGCGATAACGTGGTCCTTCCCCGTGTAACAGACCCATTCATACTATAACAATAATATAGCTTCAGCTTCATATACTACATCAAAAACAAAATGCTATAATAATTTGACAAAACCTAATTTTTTTAACAAAAACGTAAGTTATTTAATAAACTCAATAATTAACATAAGAAAAAACACAGCATTACAGATGTAAAGTATATGCACTGCTATTGCTACAATGGGATATGCCCATGTTCGAGATTAACCTTTCCCAAATATGATAATTATACTCTTTCACAGACATAGTTACATAAAATAAAAAATATTTTGTGTCCGAGTTTGAGGATTCAAGTTCTAATTGCAACTTTAACATTTTCGCAATTTTCTAGCTTTGCTAGTTGCGCTTCACCGCATTCTACTTATTTTCCTGCTTGAGGCGCTCTTGAGTTTGAAATGAAAGACTACCATCAAGAATAAGTTCTCATTTCAATTAAGCTTTTCCTTTTTAACTTACTTAATGTGGTAGAAATAGTTCTCTCACGATTTAAATAAATTAATAAAGAAAGATCAACAATATTCATGTTCTAAGGGCATGCAATTTAAACCCCTTAGCTAAATATATGGCACTTATTTTGATATTACAGTCAGACACTTCAATTTTATTTATATGTGTAGAGAATAAATGTATTGGTGTAAGAGAAGATGAAATCGGGAGTTAAGAAATTATTTTCTAAAGAAACCAACTTTGAAGAACATAATTCTCAGAATACCGAAGAAAATAAAACATTTCGTCAAGTCGATCTTGAGATACTTGTGTCACATAGAATTTATGAAAACCATAGACTAGAGATAAAATATTTTATTAGACTTTTGTAGAGTTATAAGTTAGTACCTAATTCAAAACTTAATGAAGGCTTATTCATTTGTGTCTCCTCTTACAGTAATTTGATTTTCATGTGCATGCACGCATTATAAATATTAAGCACATGTAAATAATTAATAAAAAATATAATATTCTGTTTCATCTATTTCATCTAAAAGTAAATACCAAATACAAAAAAAATAAACAAAGCAAGTTTTAAAAAAACATAACCAGTTTTTAATTTAATGTAGAAATTGTGAAGGGCAGAAAAAGGTTTTTCTTTCAGAAAATGACCGTTAACAAGAAATTGTAAAAAGTTAAAAGAAGTAAAAGCTTTCAACCTTAATTACTTTTGTTCATTGACTTGAGAAGTTATTACTCACAAAGCGAAATAAGTTTTTTTACTACAGTACACTCGTATAAATTTACCTTTTTCCTAAATAATGGCTTAAGAAAAACAGGAAGGGTCGTAAAATTTATTGGAAATAATTTAAAAACCAGTTGCATAGTGCATGATTATGTGTTTATGATTCAAAACTGCAACCAAATATTTCACTCCAGTACCCCGTTCTTTAAACGTCACTTCAATCTTAATCGTCACATCCGTACGCGAACATTCCGTCAATTGGAACGTAACGAACAAGGTGTGCTTTCTACTTCTTTATCTGAGTTCATGGTTAAGGTGTTTGAGAGAAAAGTTACTACCGTGTACAAATCATTTATCACACATGCATTTATCTTTAAACAAAGAAGGTTTGTGGCAGGAATAGATCAGACTTGGAATCCATCATAGTTGCTACCCCAGCAACATAGATAGATTCCAAATCAAAAACCTATTCAGTCGGTCAGAGTCCTACCACCTATTTTTAATGAATATTGTTATAATAACTTCAAATATCATCATGTTATAAACCACACACGATTTACTCCAAATCTGTTTCCTATAGAACGATTATATCGGGTCAGCCAGGGAAGGACCACGCTTGCACAAAACACCAGTATCAAATAGTAGGATAATTTTTAGTATGATATGATTAGTGTGGAATCTATGTACCGATTCGATTATTTCGAAATAGTTTGGCTGTAGTAGTGACGTCAGTTTCGAGGTAGCGGGTACAACGATCGCCAAGAAGTCAGACCTCTGGCGAAAGTGGCAATGGGTCGGAATTACAGCTCGAAGAACTGACCGATGGAAAAGAAAAGTTCTAGCGTGCCAGCCTTGTACATTTAAGCGAGTATATGGCGGACCCTCACTATATAGAGTGATAACCTCGCAAGAAATGCAGGAAGTCATTGTATGCATTTGGCATAGGACCGTGCCTTGTAGCATTCCTTGAATGTAGCTTAGGTTAATCAGTGTACTCATGTTTGGAAGCAATAATGGTGATGATCAAGATCACCTTTTGCTTTGGGGTTTTTCGTTAGTGTGGCCTTTTTATAGCAGTGTACTTGTACCTGTCTGTAATGATGATAACGATTAAAATTATCTTGTACTTGTGTACTTTATGGCATTCCTTGAGGGTGTCCCATGTTTATCAGTAACAACATTAACAATAACGTAAAATAGTAGCTCAATGCTGCTGTGATTCTAATGGTGAGTGTAGAGAACTGGGTACCCTTTTTACTGGAAAGGATGCATTCCATCTTAGCTCTCAGTGGTGACAAGGCATCTGCATTTTTATTCTTAACTTAGGATCGATGTAGATGTCTATGGGCCACAGAATCTACTTACCATCAGATGGACTGTAAAAATGCATTAATTGTATTTAATGGTGCATAATAATGTAAACATTTTATTTAATATTAACACGATAATTTTTTTAAACACGCAAGTTTAATATTATCTCTCAGTGCACAGAGTTCAAAAAACTAATGAGCAGCTACAAGAGTGTTCCAGTTTGCGACATTGTTAAACGTGACAAAAGATCCGTCATTAACCTCAGACCTAACAGGAGTGCAGCCTACTGCCTAAGCGTAATTATAAACTTTTTGTCATCACTTGTTATACACAAAATTAAACTAATATCATCATACTGTGAAACTGACTGCCTCGTTGGTCGGTTCAGTTATTGGGTTTCAGAAACACTCAGTAGCATCCTGGAGACAGCAAGGTGGCGGTGTTTCAATTTCGTGCCTCGGAAAGCACGTATAGACGTTAGTCCTGCGTCTGAACACTCAGTTGTGTTGGTCTGCCGAGCCGTCCCGTTGGACTATGAGAATGAGGAAATAGAGAATACACCTGTGCTTACGCAAACAGTTCAGTTGAGCCTAATCGCCGTGATTGAAATTAGGTCTGGTTGACATAACTGTGAAAATTTGTCATTACACTCTCTACACTCACCATATGAAACACAGCGGCATTAAGCTACTATTTTACGCTGGTATTCTGTGAGAGCGTGGTCGTTCCCCGGTCGAGCCGACCCATTCGTGCTACAACTATGGCATGCAGCATGGCTCTACCACGTATGACCTTGCAATATATCATTGATATGCAGATGAAACAGCGTTCGACGTTGATGCTCCGAACATTATTTTGGACTACATTATTTTGTAGAACAAGGAGGTGATGGCGATAGGCCTGTTGTTGGACTGGTCTGAGCGGTCCACTTTTTTAGGGATTGGGTGGACCAAAACTTACTTCCGAGAATTCGGGACTACACCTTGTGATAGGAGTACCGGAAAAGACGCGTCAAAACTGATGCCAACTCCGGAGCACACGTCTTCAGGACGATGGGGATGGGGACTGCATCAGGCCCAATCGACTTGCTGACATCAAGGGATAGGAGTACATTGCGAACCGAGCGCTGTGTAAACCACACGTCCGGCATGGAGTACTCACCCCGCGGGATGGGCAGCGGTCTCGACTTGGGGGTTCCCCCCATCATCGAGAGTCGAGTTGGACGCAAATAAAGAGCCTAAGAGATCGGCTTTCTCCTTTGCGGCATGGGCCAGTGAGTAGTCCTTTCTGTGCAGAGATGAAAGAGATGACTGACAGAAGTTCTCTTGGACAGCCTTGCCGAGAGACCAGAATGCAAGGGTTCCCGAAGGAAGGCGAGCTAGCTTCTCGCCAATTCTGCCGAAGTGCTCAGACCTTGCCTTGGCAATGACTCGTTTGAAGGACCTGGGGGCGGAATTATACTTCTTTTTAAGAGCGCTGGTATTTACACCCTAAAACTTTGATGCATCAGCCCAGGCCCCGTAGCACTCCTGCTTTTAGCGTGATGCTATTTTACAAGAGCGACCAAACCAAGGCTGGGATCTGCCTGCGATAAGCGCCACAGTGGATGGAATAAAATGTATATTAAATGAAATTTTAAAAACTATTTAACTGATACTGCGCAAGCACACATTGGTAAGGGTCGATCGTAAGACAAAAACGTTGTTGCCGATAAATCACATTCAATTTGTCATAATTTCAATTAAAAGCAAAAGCCCTATTTATTCGTATTTTCAAAAACAGCATAAACGGTATATCATTATTTATTTATTTATTTCATTTAATCTTTATTGTTTTACACCTTAATCTAAGGTTTACAATGGGCGGACTTAATGCCTTCTGGCATTATCTATCAGTCAACCCTGCCACACCATTTATATGTTTTAATTTGATTTAAAATTTCGTTGAAAAATATCCCGATACAAATAATATATGCAAGTCATATATTAAAAAGTATCTCGTACAAATTAACGATATTTGAAAGAATCATTGTTTGCCGTGAAATGACAGCGTAAAAGAATACACAAAGTCATATCGTTCCGAGGGTGTCGTGAGAGACGGCAAAAGTAACTAAGACAAATGGCAGCATCTTCCTGTTAATAGCTCAGAATAAAAATCTGCGGTTGCAAATTAACGTTATTTGAAAGAATCATTGTTTGCCGTGAAATGATAGCGTAAAAGAATACACAAAGTCACATCGTCCCGAGGGTGTCGTGAGAGACGACAAAAGTAACTAAGACAAATGGCAGCATCTTCCTGTTAATAGCTCAGAATAAAAGTCTGCGGTTGCAAACCCATCCGCCAAAGCACAATCTATGGAGAAAGCCCACGTTCAGCGGTAGTATTTATAGACTGTAATGAATTAAAAAACCATGATAATGGGTTTTTAATTCATTACAGTTACAGACCAAAACAAGTCCAAAACTGTCATCGCTCAGTTACCTTGCATAACTTTGGTAGTAAGCGATATCAAAAATCATATTATAGGTATTTACTGGTTTAAAATCAAAATGATAACCAATTCCAAAGATTCTCCCTGCGGCTGTATCGGCCAGCGCCAAGCTGCGGAAAGTTAATAAAATCAAAATAGGATTTATTTAAACATAATAAAATGTTGTCATGTATCTGTAACCAATAAATTTAGTACATCTATACATATACGTGCTCAAAAGCTATTAAATCTGACAAACTAGGTATTAAATTGAAAAATAAAAAGCTAGAAAAGAGCGAAGAAAACAAAGTTTCCTTTAGTAGGACAAACAAAATATCTTTAACGTATTTTACCCAAAGTAACTTGCCAAAAACAAAATGCTTTTTGCTAAAAGAATATTTTTTACTATCCAGATCAGACTCGGTCACCAACGTCACTCCACTTTTTATCCCTCGTTATGTAAAATGCGCCCTTTCCATAATACTAACACTGACACAAATCAGCAACTTTTTACATATAAATATAAAGTATACACAAAATAATCCTATGCTCGGACCTAGACCAGTTAGTATATATATATATATATATATATATATATATATATATATATATATATATATATATATATATATATATATATATACATATACATATATATACATGTGTTTGTGTGGGTGTGTGTGTATTATAAGATAATTAAAAATTAAAAAAAAAAACAAATTATTCTATTACTAATGTCCACTACTAAGTGTAAAACTATATTATAATCATCATCATCATTACAGCCCCTCACAAGTCCATTGCTGAACATAGGCCTCCCCCAAGTAATGCCACAAAGCACGGTCCTGAGCCACCTGCATCCATCGACTTCCTGCATGTCTTACCAGGTCGTCACTCCATCTAGTGTGGGGCCGCCCTACACTATGACTACCGGTATGAGGCTGCCACTCGAGAACCATTTTTCCTCATCGGTTATCGGTTCTTCGAGCTATATGGCCGACCCATTGCCACTTCAGCTTACTAATCCGTTGGGCTATGTCGGTCACTCTGGTTTTACTGCGGATATGTTCATTTCTGAGTCTATCACGCAGACAAACTCTGAGCATTACCCTCTCCATAGCTCGCTGAACGACCTTGAACGTCCTCATACGGCCAGCAGTGAATAACCACGTCTCAGATCCGTGAGTCATCACTGGCAACACGCACTGGTTGTACAGTCTAGTTTTCAGATTTTGAGGTATACCTGACGAGAAGATGTGTCGTAATTTCCCGAATACTGCCCAGCCGAATTGAATCCGTTGATTGACCTCTCGGTCTAAATTGGACTTACCTAGTCGGACTGTTTGTCCCAGGTAAACGTACTTGTCAACAACTTCGAGCATGGTGCTCCCAACAACTACCGGCATAGGTGTGACATGGACATTAAACATGATCTTTGTTTTGTCCATGTTCATCTTAAGACCTATCCGTTGGGAGACTCCATTGGGGTCATTGAGCATAGTTCTGAGGTCCTCCAGTGATTCTACCATAAGGACTATATCGTCGGCAAATCGGAGGTGGGTGATGTACTAGCCATTGATGTTAATACCGTATCCTTGCCAGTACAGTAGCTTGAAAACATCTTCCAATGCGGCGATGAAGAATTTCAGGGATATAACGTCACCCTGTCTTACACCTCTCTGCAGTTGGATACATTTCAAACTCTGGTTCTGTACTCGGATAGCCATCGTAGCCCTACTGTACAAACACTTTATCACTTCCATATACCGACAGTCAACTTGGCACCACTGAAGGGACTATAGCATCGCCCAAATTTCAACGGAATCAAAGGCTTTCTCATAGTCCACATACGCCAGGCAAAGTGGCAGATTATACTCTTCGGTCTTCTGTACAATCCGCCGCAGGGTATGTATGTGGTCCATGGTACTAAAGTCTTTTCGGAAACCAGCTTGTTCGGGAGGCTGGAAGTCGTCGAGTCTGCATGCGAGACGATTCGTAATGACTCTCGAAAACAGCACGTAGAGGCGGCTCGGAAGGAAAATTGGTCTGTAGTTCTTCAAGAAAGCCTTTTAGCCTTTCTTAAAGAACAAGACCACCGTACTTCCGCTCCAAGCCTCCGGAGTAGTGCCACCATGGAGGACGGAATTGAGTAGCTTCTGAAAGACTTTAAGTTACGGTGTTACACCCACTTTCAGAAGCTCCGCTGTAATTCCATCCTCGCCTGGGGCCCTGGTGTTTTTAAGGTGCTGGAGAGCCATTCTAATCTCGCTCAGACTGACATCCGGGATATCATCGGAATAGTATCGGATAAGACTAGCTCTTGGATCGTTACTCACACTTGCGTGTGGCTCCAACTGTATCACAACACTATATCAACTAAATTATTCAATCTCTCGAATAAATAATCCTTTAGTTCCTATATGGGGCGTGTTAATAGCCAAACAAAGTTCGTAAACTTATTACCATGCCGATAGACAATCAATAATATATAACTGAAGGGCTTCTAAGGTTGTATTATCTCCGATATTACATCTCACATTAATCTGCTAGAAACAGTTACGAAATATCTCAATAAAGGTCACCGTTTATAGTATATTAAAGGTTACCAGATTTTAATGATTTTTTATTAAACAAGTTATAATTTAACAGTGGTCCCAAATATATTTGGAGAAAAAATTACACTCCTATCGGTAGAAAAATAGTAGATGAAGTTTTTAAAGTAAATATTAAGACAACATTCTCAACTTTTAATGTTCCCTAGTCCGCTCAAAAGGGTTTAAAAATTAGACTTTTAATAAAAAGTAATAGCCGACATAAAAAAAACTAAACACAATTAAACAATGTGTGCATAATTCGTGGCTTCATTACTATACACTATTTCTTAGCACCGACTTTTGAAGATATTATCTGGAAATCATTTTCTTTTTAGTTTTCTGAAGTCAGCTGTGACTTTTTATTGTAAGTCATATTATAGGTATTAAGTTCAAATTTGACAATTCTTTGAAAAATAACCCTGTATTATAAATAATGATATATCATTGTCACAGTTTTCGAAAATACCAATAAATAAGGCTTCTACTTTTATTCGAAATTATCCTCTATGTTATGTCGAATGTATCAGTCAAGTTTTCTTTCTTTAAATGTCAAATAATTGTATTCAAAGAAATTCAAAAGCGAGTTCTGCATTACAACAGCTATGAGAAGCAATTAATAAAAATTTCAAATAACTCTTGCTCTAACTTCACATGAGATTTAACCTAGTAATATTATGTCGCTGTCATACTTAGAAGAAGTATAAAAGTTGTTTTAAACTAAATAAATAATATCCATTTTAATATATGTAATAGTAAATAAATTGCCAACTCTCTCATAATTCTAATCTATAACATCTATACATATATCCTCTCCACAGTCCAAAACCTTCCAAAGGTCGCTATTAAAAAAGTACGCGTCTGTCCACAACCTTTAGAAGGTTACAATTTACTTATAATCTTCAGACGCGAAACAGCCGTAGTAAATGTATCTGTATCTCACTCTAACTCGTACTAAATTGTTCTAATATCTCTAACCTACTTATCTCGGTTGAAGTTGTTTAAAACGACTATAAATCAGTAGCACGCTACAGACTATAAACTATAAATTTCTAGCGCGCTATTAAATACGCTATGTTAAAGCGCGTTATTTATAAGAAAGCGTGTAGAAGGCCGGCAAGCGCGTTAAGTTTAGCAGCAAGCTGTATCTCGGAGCACGCTACATTACGTGTCGTTCATTGGATAGACCACGTGCTATATAAGAACATTATTTCGTAATAAGTCGCATTTTAGATTAAAATAAAACAAAGTGGTACAGAGAAATCAATAAACGGTCTTTCAAACTTTTCAGACTTACTTTCTATAATCCCAAAAATATTTTTAAGGCATGTACTTCTAAAAAACAAAATAAAATTAATCATTTTTTTATTATAATTGACGTAAATGTTATTTTAACCTTAATATAAATTATAAATCAATTAAAGGTGTATTTAAAAGTTTATTGATTGTATATACAAAAATCAACTATTGACAAAAAATATTATATACACTTTTGTACCTATATTTACATTACTTACATTTAACACATTAAAACATTAGTTAGGCTTCTTTTGTAGCAGACAACTGTGTCCTTCGATCGCTTATAAATTATACAGTATACAATAACTAAACAACGTATAACACTAAATTAGTTCGCGCGCGATGAATAGCGTGCTGCTAGATTAAATTTGCGTCACACGTCTACTCCCAATAGCGCTGCTGCTAGAACTAATTGCCACTTGATAACTTGATATGAATAGCGCCAAAGCGTCGTAGCGTCATAGCACCATGGCGACTACTTACATAGCACGCGCTATGCGTTATGGAGAGATAGCGCGCTATAATATGGCGCTATGCGCTATATTAACCACTATTAATGTCGGTATGGAACTGTCGCTATTGAAGTACAAAATGTGCCTTTTTTGTACCTATTTCGGATCATCTTAAGTGGCCCACATTATTGTCGAGCTTGTAGTGTAAAAAAAATATACGCAGAGTTGTGTTTTTTTATAAATTATTGTAAGGTGTATTTATCTTATCGTAAATAAAATAAATATTTATTGAAATAATTGTTTGTTTTTTACATTTTTTATTCACCAAACTGGAAAAAAATCGCTTTCAGCATTTTTACCATGGAATTTAGAAAATATAAAAAAGGTGAATGTACACATTTACACATATTCTATTAGCTTACTTAACAATAATTCTAACAATATATTATTTTATAGAGTTTCCATTCATAATTATGATATTTCCATTTTAATGACACGCGCCACGTAGGCAATAAATCACTCGTTTAGGGTTGGACATTATGCGCCAAAGCGACTATTTGGGCCGGGACAGTTGGGAGTATAAATAAAATTGAAGTGTCTGTCTATAATGTTGAAATAACCGACTTCTATTCTGTTAAGTTCATGGGTTATTTGCATGTTATTAAGGCATAAATAACGATTTTAAATATTTTTGTCTGTCTGTGTTTCTATCACTGCATCTGCTTTTCGTGTTATCTTTTGGTATATAGGTACCACCTTTGAAACAATTTGTTAAAGAAATAAATGTCTCTGTTTTTGTCCTTATACGAGTACTTGTGACATTATATCTATCTAAAGTTTTCGTGTGATCTTAATTCACTGGAATATTAATCATCACTCTTGATTTTTTTAATTTACTTGGTTTGAAACAATATATCATACTAAATAACACTGTTTGGACGTAATTGTTATCACAGCTTATATTTAGGCCCCTTTTTTTCAACGTTACCCCTGTTTCATTTATTTTCCCACTTTTCCAATTCAATGACATTCATTGTATAATATATATCCACGGGAAAATAAAATTAAAAATGATATTATTTATGCCTTTGTGGCCAGTGTTTTAGAAATAGGATTTTATGCAAAAATTCCGATCAAAAAAATATTATATTATTTTTCTTGGTGATTTATTTTCAATTAATTTATCGATACAGAAAAAAAAATCCAAACAAATTTTATCACTAATTTTTATGTAGTTTCCTATTATAAGCTAGTATATATTCTAAGTATATATGTATATTATACATATGTATGCTCTTAGATTTCGTTCTGGGAATCAAATGTCTCATGAGCTTCTTTTTTTAAATCCGCTACTTTACTCGATTCCCATTATTGTCAATGAAGTCGATATAAAGTATATTTGTTAACAAAATGTAAATGAGATCCGAGGCTTCGTTGAATACAAAGATTTATTTGATCTGATTACGAGTTCAACACAAATCGGGATTACGTTTAAGGACTGGAACTGAAAATATTTCGTAGCTTATAGCAACAGCCGATAATATTATTTACAAGAAAATAAAAATGATAAAAACACCATAATACAACATCATTATGCTTTCTGACATTCCTTGGTGCCTACTTTCAGCTGTGTAATGGTGAAGGGCTGTAATGATGCTGATGATGATTATGATTTTTATATTGTGTTGTTTTTGGTTTAATGTGTGCACTAAAATTATGTTTTAGTAAAATTCACTTACCAAGAACTAACATATACAAATCAGTAATTTCTTAATCATAATAGCTTCTGAAGTTAATGCTTAGAGATAGCCTATAGAAGAACTTAAATCCCGACTCAGGATGCTATTACGTGGAAATTGTAAGTTTGAAGAAGGAATCCCCAGTCGTTCTAGTCTAGTGATCTCTATACATTTAAAACTTTACTCCCTATGTTTCACACATGAGGAAAAAATATTTGGGAGCACCCCTGAAGTATAACCTATTTAATAAACTAAAGAATTATTAATATCTTGTCAAAATTGGCGAAGAAATTTCGTAATATACAAAAAACAAAAACATACATCCGGTACGTAGGTACAGAACAAAATTCATATTTTAATTTTATTCTGGTTTAGGTACCATAATACAAAATTTCAATAAATTAATATAAAACATTATTAAATCTGGCTTATGAAATAAAAATATGTCCAATTGAAATAAAATGAAAGCGAGTATTTAAAAGTCTAGGCTCAAAAGTTTATCTAACGTTTATGTGCTTACAGTATGTACTGCAAGCATTCAGACAAAACTATCCCTCTTATTCGCAAACTGATCGCAGTGTCAAAGAGAGTATTGAGTGCGACGAGAGTTCGTGAGACCTATTCCTACATTGTCGAAGCAATAAACAGCTTGTGCTTCCGTCCCGTTAGAAACACAGCTCGTCATTCAGATCGTCATTTTATTGTATTACAATTTAAAGAATACATCAATATCGACAAAACAAATGAGGCAAATGTCCCCATCATGTCACATCACACATTAATGACGGTAATGGTGATGTATTTTAGTAGTCTTAATGAAGGAATGAATGAATGGTGATGAAAAAAATAATTATGTAGGATTTTAAATCATCACCAACTTTGTCTAACAATATCTATTTAAATTAGCTCAGAAAAATCATAATTCTTATCTCTTCCATCTGTCACGTCCTCAACGACACAATTTGTTACTATTGTTGCGCGCCTAAGTTGACGTCTGGTACCTGGCACTAGCGCCATCTAGTGTCGGGGACCAGAGCGAGGAGAGGCTTCCGAGAAAATGTCAATCTTGAACTTTCCACCAACAGCGCCATCTAGTATCGAACAAAAGAATTATGCTTTCTATAAGCCCCACACTCGAACTTTCTGCGCCTGGTCGGTCGGCGTCCGTATATACTGGAATAAAGTCGTTGATGGCCGCGATCGGGCCAGTACTGACAGATATTTGGCGAGACAAGCGAAGCTTCGGAGCGAAATAAAGTGAATCAGTGTGATTAATTATTAGTGTCTTTTAAGTTTTAATTAGTGTTCGGTAATAAAAGTGTAAATTTTGGTAATTCAATCGGCAGTTTTAATTGTCACGAACCTCAAGCTCGTAACACTATCCTTACTTTAAAATGGCCCGGATTATAACAATTGAGATGACCCATACCCAAAACTGACAATAAATGAATTTAAAGATTGCTCTATATTAAATGTTACACAGATATATTGTTATGTTTTACAGTGTTTTTATTTTTTTTCGTCACATGTGCACACTTGCTTAACTTCACGTCGGCATCAATTAAATTGTGAATTGTACTCATAAGTGCTCATTTACCACGTTCTCGGCAGTGAAGGATAGCATCGTGAGGAAATCTGCATATCTGAGAAATAAAATATTTCGAGGATATGTGAAGTCCGCTAAAACGCATTGTTTCAGCTCTGCGGAATAACAGTTTTTTTTTTTTAATTTTTAAGAAATGAGTAGGTGTGTATATATTGGGCGTGATGATGTTTGCATTTAACAAGCTCTCGTGTTTCTCGCAACGTGTTTTACGTGTATTAAATATTTGCTTGTGAATTCTTTTCGAAATTGCAAATTAAAACTTCTGTCTTTTAAAGCGAAACTTTGAGAACAATCTCGATATATAACAATACTAGCTTTTTGTCATGCAATAAGTAATTTTTACCATTCATATTTGACTCGACATCTAAGCCACACTGCGGTGCAACGAATCTGAACATGGCTAAATCAATACCACTGTTCGGGACTCCTTAATCCAATTGTTTGTATAGCTCTTGCTTATACTTCCAACCAAATATACTATTTTAATTTGAATTTGTGTAGGTTTTCAGTGCAGAACTGGGAATTAAAACATAACTTCTAATATCCTTTCGTAATATTTACGCCACCGACTAGAGAGCTTTTAGTTGTTTTGCACTAGTAACTCCTAAAAACTTTTACCTTTCAAACAAAAACACAGTAGTGTGAATTGTAAGTCTATTATTTATGACAAGAAGCCCTTACTAGCATCTAGTTAAATAAATAACTTTTACTGTGTACATAAGAAATGCAGATAATGGACTTGAAGTGATTTTATTTACAAAATTCTTTGACTTGAAGCATTACATTTGTAAAATGTATTCAAGATGTGGATTCTTAATAAATTTTAATCCTAACCTAACACCAATCCATTTGCTAATCGTATTCGAAAATCGGTAAGATGCCTAAGTCGAGCATATGACTAATGACTCTTTAATAACAAAATGTTTCAAAATGTTAAAATGAAATTTATTATACGTTAAGGGAGTTTCAGTTGGTAAGTCTGCAGTAGATTAACATGGTAATTCAAGCGATGTTAAACGTACGACTGAGTTTTGCTTGCATTGCTTGCACATGAAACAACCGCTTAAAGCGTTCTACTTTCACCTAATAACCTCCTTTAAAGTTGTCTACATGCGTTGTTTCGAATGGGTGAAAGATTATTTTATTTGTTATTCGCTGACTGTTGAAAACGTGCATTAAATTGCGTAAAGTAAATGAACTTTTGTTAAATCCTTAAGGAATTTCTCCTACATTCATTCAAGTTATTTCATTTCTTTTCCCAATAATAACACCCGGAATAGAGCAATTCAAAATAGCAAAGGTATTTTAATTTATAGCACCTACACGTTTACTTACTTATTTATATAAAAGCGAAATACCACTGACTGTTTGATTGATTGACTCATCACGATATCTCTAAAACCGTACATCCGATTAACTTGAAATTTAGTTTAGGTACTCACTTCGATTTCGAATTTTCGTTTGCATTTGCAAACGCTCAATTAATACCGGATTTTACGATAGTACCGTATTTTTAAATATTTTATATCTAAGTTATTATCGTCTATTATCGTGCGCCCAGTGAAACGAGCAGGTATAAGTTAGTCTTCTTCTTTACTTCGAAAGATTTCCCGATATGTTTTAATGACGATTTTGATAAACTTTAGTACGAATTTCAACTCAATCGGGTGTCAATAGTTGTTAATATCCGATTGAAATACATTTAATGTGGAATAATATAATTTACTTGGGGGAGGCCTATGTTCAGCAGTGGAATGATCATGATAATGAATATAATTTAACTATTTAATTGTTCAAATATTCTTAAGTTCATTTTCTGAACAAAATATTACGCTATTACAGAATATGAATGGTAGAATTCATCTCATGACCTGCTTTTAAAGCATGACCCCGATTTCGTTTCCCCGTAACCGGTAATAAGATTTCCACGAGCTTAAACCGTTTTCTGTGGATTACGTCGATTTGCATCACAGTAATAGAATGAAATTTTGCTGGTTAATTTTAGTTATTTAAGCGTTTGTTTACTGGAATTATTTTGGATTTAACGATTGGGCTTTATTTAAAGAAAATTATTAGTGTTAAGAGACATGGATGGCAATTACGTCAAATTTACCAATTTCACGGAGGTATTCTATTAATAGAAAGCATGTCGTGACTAACAACCGCGTCCGCCTTTATATAAAATCCAGATCGAGTTACAGTCCAAGTCTATCGGCACAATAAACAGCTTTCGCTTCCTGCTCCAAGGGTTACCATCCGGTACGAAAACTACACCACTCGTCATTCGGATCGTATTTTTTTATAATATACAAAAACCTACGATTACTGAACCAACTATGAGAAATGAATCATCATATCACATCACACTTTAATGATTGGCTTTAATAGTATGTAATAAATGAATGAATGATGAATGTATACAAAATAAATAGTACATACATAAAAATATAGAAGGAAAACAAAAATTGTTTTATCGATTAGCAGAATCAAATTGTATGAGAAGTGATCACACAGTGACAGTTTTTGATGAATCGGTTGACTACTCGACTGGAGCTATTTGGTGGCGAAAATCGGTAAGAGTTAAAATTGGTAAATTATCTAGAACTAATAAAACACATGTTATTAAATAAGTTTTTAAATTATCGCCAACATTCTCTAATAATATAAATATAAATTAGCTCAGAAAATTTCATAATTACTGTCCCTTCCATCCGTCACGTCCTCAAAGACAATTTTTTTTATTATTCTTACTCTAAACGGACCTTTTTATAACCAATGAGATGACCTTTATCCAAGACTATGACTAAAATGAGTTTTAAGATTACTCTACATTAAATGTTATTAGTTATAGTTCACAAATTAAATAATTTTTCTGATTTGTCTTTTTTTAAACTAATTAGATCCTTTAAAAACATTTAAACATTATTACGTTCTTATTATTTTTAGTGTTTTTTTTTCCACGTCCAGTTTTTAGATTTGTCAACTTGGCGGCTACGCACTCGCTATAATTTCACAATTTACGAACAACCCGTACTAGATTCCCGCCCGCACCAATTAAATTGTTAATTGTAATTTTTAGTGCTCATACACCACGTGCTTGGTGGTGACTGAAAAATCGTGAAGAAACCTGCATAACATAACATAACATAAACACTCACGCCTGTCACCCAGAGGGGTAGGCAGAGACTACGGACTTCCATTTGGCACGATCCTGACATACCTCTTTCGCCTCCTTTACATCCATTTATCTACGCATACATGCTCGTCGGTTAAGGGTACTTCTAACGTGGCCCATTTTCAAAATATCGCCAATTTGGTCGATAAACTTTTTTCTAGGGCGTCCCTTTCCGACTCGGCCATTCACATCTGCCATATAAATTTGCTTTGTCACTCTTTCCTCATTCATTCTTTCTACGTGACCAAACCACCGAAGCATTCCTTGCTTAATCCTGGTCACAACATCATCTTGCATACCACATTTATCTCTTATCACGCAATTTCTCACCCTGTCATTCAGATTAAACCCTAGCATATTCCTTAAAGACCGCATTTCTACAGCATTTATTCTACTTTCGTGCTTCTTCAGCCACACCCAGCTTTCACTACCATACATTAAAGTAGGGACTAACACAGCATTATGAATTACCATACGTGCCTGTTTTGACACATTCTGGTTCTTCATAATAGAGTGTAGTGCCCCATTCACTCTATTCCCTGCATTTACTCGTCGTTCTATTTCCCTATCATATCTACCATCCCTGCTAAATTCACATCCCAAATACACAAACTCATCCACTTGCTCAATTAACTCTCCTTCTATTCTTATTTCACATACCGTTTTGCTTTCTTCTCTTTCAAAAACCATCACTTTCGTCTTACTTGCGTTCACTTTCATTCCCCTTTCTTTCAATTCCCAGTTCATTAATGTAATCATCATTTGCAACTCTGCCGCCGATGACGCAAGTATGACTTGATCATCGGCATACAAAAGGCATTTGACGGTTAACTCGCCCATTCTTAACCCACATTCTTCATCTTTCAAAGTTTGCAAACACCGGTCCATAAATAGGTTGAACAGCCAAGGGGAAGCTACACAGCCCTGTCTGACACCTTTTTGAATGCCAAACCAGTCCGAGTAGACCCCATTGATCCTGACACAAGCACTAGAGTCCCTATAAAGAGACCTTAATGCCTGTATCAAACCAGCGCTCAACCCATATGAGTTCAGTGTTTGCCATAACACATTCCTGTCCACTCTGTCATAAGCCTATTCCAAGTCCATGAACGCACAAAAAACTTTCTGGTTTTTGGCCAAAAACTTCTCCGCAATCATGCGCATGGAAAAGACTTGATCTGTACACCCCATTCCCTTTCTAAAACCCGCTTGCACATCCCAAATATTTCCATCAGTTTCTTTCATAACTCTTTCAATTAACACCTTAGCATACAGTTTACCCACAATACTAAGCAAGCTGATACCGCGGTAGTTTTTGCAGTCCTGCTGTGACCCTTTTCCTTTATATATTGGTACTACAACTGCTTTACACCAGTCATCCGGTACCCGTTTTAATTCCCAACATAAATTAAACAAGGTGTACAGCAGGCCTGCCACCACTCCCTCTCCAGCCCTTAGCATCTCGAGTGATACTCTATCATATCCAGCTGCCTTACCTGCTTTCATGCTTTTCATTGCTTTCATTATTTCATCTACACTTATCTCCATACCCCTTTCCACTTCTTTCGGAATTTCTAGTTCATTTAATTCATACGACTCTTCACTCATAAACACGCTTTCAAAGTATTCCTTCCATCTGTTTAAATTCGAAACTTCATCATTCAGAATACATCCATTCTCGTCTCTTATAGCATTTATTATAGGCTGTTTTGTATTTCCCCTGGCAGTTCTTACGAGTTTCCAGAACATTTTTATGTTAGCCTGGAAATTATCAGATATCCTTCTATCATTCTTATCCGTTCTTTCTTTCTTTTTCCTTTCAACAACTTCTTTTACTCTCTTATTTAGACGTCTAAATTCTGCCTTTTTTCTTTCAATCTCATCATTCATACCAGAAGAATTACCAGCTTTGGTTGCTAGTAAATCTAACCATGTTTTCTTCTTTGATTCAACTTCCACCCGTACCTCATCATCCCACCATAACGTATTACTTTTCCTTTCATTTGTTCTCTTACTTACACCACATACCTCGGTGGCGGTATCCACCAAACCTTTTGTACAACACTAGGAGCACTATGGATCCCTCGAGATTCGAGAAAGAAAGACTTTACTAAATAGTATACAGCGTGTACAATCAGTATTCTTATAGTTAAATTAACAAATTATTTCTTATTGACTTAGCAACTTTACAATACCGAAACCATAGTGTGTCTTAAAATAATAGTGGCGCCATCTATTATCCACCAGACAAACAAGACAAACCCTTAATATTAGACATGCCGCCCACCAAGGACAACATGTCAAATTGTCCTTTAATACACCGCCCACCATGGATACATTTTTTACAGGCTATACAATTACAGAAACTTTGAAATTGAAAACACAAAAATAAAAGAACATTAAATAGATTTATAAGTAAAACATTTACACATAACAATATTATTATTTTTTTTTTATTTAGTAGTTGGGAGAACGCATAACTTGGCAATTGGTCGCTTCAGCAAAGAATTTTTTGTACGCAAAGTGACAACTCTAGTGATATTATCCTTGCCTGGATGTTTCGCTACGATGACACCGAGAAGCCATTTACAAGGAGGTAAGCCATCTTCTTTAACAAGAACCACATCGTCTATTTTGGGCTCTGGCGTTTGGTCTTTCCATCGGTATCGCTGTTGTAATTGATTGATATAATCGTTCGACCATCGACGCCAAAAATTTTGTAGCATGCGTTGTGTAAGCTGCCATCGCCTTAATGAAGAAATGCTCGAAGCCTCATAATTATAATCGGGAGCAGTAACCAACGATTCTCCTACTAGAAAATGTCCAGGGGTCAGAAATTCATCAGCTAAATTTCCTATCCTAGACAGTGGTCTAGAATTCAGACACGCCTCCACTTGTGTAAGCACAGTAGCCAGTTCCTCATATGTTAACGTGTGATCCCCAATTATTCTTTTTAAATGAAATTTCATCGACTTAATTGCAGCCTCCCACAAGCCTCCAAAGTGCGGAGTACGAGGGGGGATAAAATGCCAAGCTGTACCGACAGTGGCTAAACTCTCTGTTATCTCCTCTCTTAAATATGATTTTTCCATTTTAAATAAATCCTGCAGTTCACGTGAAGCTCCTACGAAATTGTACAGCCTTGGTCGCCATGCAGACGAATAAGCAAATATATCCTTTATAGGATCGGAAACCACGACCCTTGGTGGTTTTGATGTTGATAGGTCCCGCATAATCAACTCCACATTTCTTAAATGGTCTTTCTGGTGTGACTCTAAAAGAAGGAAGTTGTCCCATCAGTGGATTTTGTGAAGCTGCAGCGCTTTTCACGCAAATTGTACATTTGCGAATATGTGCCTTAATCAAGGGTTTGACACCTAATACCCAATATTTAGAATTTAAGTAACTTAACATTAATTGTGTTCCACCGTGTAAAGTGTTTTTATGAGCCTCATCTATTAATAATCCTGTCAGAAACCCAATTTTTGGAATCAGCATTGGATGTTTTCTGTCTTCAGTGAAGTTGGAGTTGTTAAGTCTCCCACCAACTCTTAAAATTCCCCTGGCGTCCAGAAAAGGATTTAGGGTAAGTATTTTACTATTTCTTTTATTTTTTCTTTCCTTTGTAATGCCTTAATTTCTTCGGTAAAGTTTGCTTTTTGACTTTCCTTTATACATGTTTCTCTAGCATGATTAATTTCATCTTTTGTTAAAATTTTACTAATGTGCCTTTCTTCCTTTGGTTTCAGCATGTTCAAAAATCGTCTGCAATAAGCGATCACCCGAAGCAACTTATTGAGTGAAGAATATCGATTCCAGAAATCTTCTTCGACTGTAACCATTAAAACCTTGATTTCCTCTAAGTTTGTTTCAAAATTTTTTAATTTATTTTGTGTTATTAATTTTTCCTTTAAGATTTCAGGACCATTTTTCCACAAGAACGACTGTAGTAATTCAGGTGGCCGAAGGCCTCGAGAAGCGCAGTCAGCTGGATTCTGCTTAGACTGTATGTGAGACCATTGGTAAGGTTCCAGGCATTCAAGAATTATTGACACTCTATTAGCCACAAATGTCTTCCACTTATTTGGATGACTGTTGATCCAAGCTAGGACAACTGAGGAATCTGTCCACGCATACCAGTTTTCCTTTGTGATTCTCATCACGTCACCCACTTCTACCAATAATTTTGATAAGAGTACGGCTCCACATAACTCTAACCTTGGAATTGACACTTGTTTTATGGGTGCAACCTTAGTTTTAGCTGTTAACAGACTGACCTTTATGTTGCCATCAGAATCAATGACTCTCATATATACGACAGCTGCATAGGCTACCTTGGAAGCATCGCAGAAACCATGTAGCTCTACTCTAGTAGCATCTTCTTTAGACCCCAACCAACGTGAAATAGTTACTTGTTCTAAAGATTTTAGCTCTTCCCGGTAAGTTATCCACTCTTTTAAAATATTGTTTGGAACCTCTTCGTCCCAATCAACTCCTGATAACCACAACTTTTGTATAATAATTTTTGCTTGAATAATTGTTGGTGCGATCCATCCGAGAGGGTCGAATAACCTTGCAATATCGGCTATAATTTTTCTTTTTGTTACCGGTTCTCTTAACTTCGGAAGTGTTACAGTGTACTGAAATGAATCAATACTTCGATTCCAGGTAAGACCTAATATTTTTAATACTACATCGGTTTTTAGCTTTAATCCCTTTCCTGCATCCTCTCCTTTAATTCTATCTCCTTCTGCCACTTTTTCTAGTAGTTCATCATTGTTGCTTGACCATTTCTGTAACTGAAATCCCCCTTTGCCCAACAATTCCCTAAGTTCTTTATAAACACATATACCTTCCTCTACATTTTGACAGCCCGATAATAAATCGTCCATGTAGAAATCTTGCAGAACTCGAGTAGTTGCCAATGGATATTCAGCCCCATCGTCAAGAGCTACTTGCTGCAAAACCTTCACTGCCAGGTAAGGAGCACATGCAGTACCGAAAATTAATCTTAGCATTCTGTAGTGTTTTATTTCTTCTGTACTATCTTCCCTCCAAAGTATTCGTTGATAATCAACATCTTCTGGGTGAACCTTAACCTGGCGATACATCTTGATAATGTCAGCCGATAGACATATTGGAAAAGCTCGCCACCTCATTATAATATGTCTTAAATCTGATTGTAAGGTGGGGCCAACCATTAAGTTATCATTCAATGACTTATTATTTGAACCTTTACAAGATGCATCGTTAACGACTCTTACCTTTGTGGTTTCCTTGTCCTCCCTAACAACAGCATGATGGGGAATATAAATGGCCCTTGGATTGATGTTTGGCGACTTTACTAGTTCCATATGATTCAGAAAAAGGTAATCATTTATGACATCTCTGTATCTTAGTTTCAGTTCGTTGTTATAATTGAATTTTCTTTCTAATGATTGTAATCGTTTTTCAGATATTCTCAACGAATCCCCTACTTCAGGAGTAGACGTGTTAAAAGGAAGTCGGACAATATATCTACCATCTTCATCCCTTTGCACGGTTTCAGCAAACAATGCTTCACACCGCTTTTCCTCTTCTGTCAGAAGCCTTTGCCTGGGAAGACTTATTTCAGCTTCTAATTCCCAAAATTTTTTTAACATTTCGTTGTCTTCTACCTGACAATGCATAACGTGAACCTTTCGAGAAGAATTGTGTGAAATATTAACAACACCTGACAAAATCCATCCTAATGTCGTTGACTGCGCCACTGGTGTACCCAATGGACCTTTTTTCACTCCATCTTTGATGATTTGGCTATATACCTCAGCTCCTAATAATAAGTCTACTCGACTTGGGGTATAATATTCTGGGTCAGCTAATGTCATCTTAGAGAGTTCATCCCACTCCAAAGATTCTATATTAGTTGCTGGTAAAAGAGTGGTGATGGATTTCAAGACATATGCCTTCACAATTATGACCACGTTTGGGTCAACACGAGATCTTATTTCTAGATTAACCATAGCCTTGGAGATTAAATTATTACCTCCACCTACTCCTGAAATTGTACCTTTGATGGGAGTTTTTTTTAACCCTAACATTTGTACTGTGGATTCGGTAACAAATGATGATTGAGATCCTTGATCCAGAAGTGCTCGTATCGTAAGTAAGTTTCCCATTTTAGATAACACTTTGACTAAAGCTGTAGCTAGGAGTACTTGCTGACTTATCCTGTTTCTAGCTATACATGAAACAACAGAAGAGTTCCTTAAGTCTAAATTTTGTGTGTTTTCCTGATTATCCTGATTTTGTTCTAGTTGTGTTACTGGATGTAAAAGAGTATGGTGCTTTTTTTTACAAACTTTACATTTAATTTGGTAGAGGTCTTCACCATTCTCATTTATACTTTCATCACCAAACGTTCCCAATATCCTTTCATAACCAGACCTCTTCACCCCAACCCTTCCATTAAAGTCTCCTAACATAATAATATTTTCATTTTCCTTACATTTTGTCAACACCATCCTTACCATGTCCCAAAACTGCTCTCGGATGTAAGTGGAACCTGCATGTCTAAAAATAAAATATGTCGAGGACATGTGAGGTCCGCCAACACGTATTGTTTCAGTGCGGCGGACTAATGGTTCCATAACCTTATAAGAAATTAGCCTGTGCCCAGCAATGTCCAAAGGTCTTCGTTTTCGGGAGCGTTGGATTGTACAGGCTTAGACTTTGCTTGAGATGTTTAAAATAAGTAAATCACAATGTGTGTGGATGTAGGTTGCGCGTGATGATGTATTTTATTTAAGCAACTCGTGGGTTAAAACTAATTTCATTTAACGTGAAACTTCGAGAACAATCTCCCTCTATGACGATACTAGCTCCTTGTCATGCAATAAGTAATTTTAACAGTTAATATCTAACTCGACATTTAAGCCACACTGTGGTGCAGCGAGTCTGAACATGGCTAAATCGATACAGCTGCTCGGGACTCATTAATCCTATTGTTTTTTCTAGCTCTTGCTTATGTAACTCCCGATTAAATACACTATTTTGATTTTAATATTTGTAAGTTTACAGTGCAGAACTAAGAATCAAAACATAACTTCTAATATCCATTCGTAATATTTACGTACCTGACTAGAGAGCTTTTAATTGGTTTTGCACTAGTAACTCTTAACAATTATTATCTTTCAAACGGAAGCACAATATTGTATTCTACATCTCTTATTTAACAGAATTACCAAAAGCCCTAGCACCTAGTTAAATAAACAAACTTTCGCTATATAACTGGTGTTTATAATACTAACGTTACCTTTGACGATGGGACCAAAAGGAAATCGATCCCGATGAGAAAAAATCATTTTTTTATAGAAGAGGGGGCAAACGAGCAGGCGGCTCACCTGATGTTAAGTGACTACCGCCGCCCGTGATCAACCGCAACGCCAGGGGAATTGCAGGTGCGTTGCCGGCCCTTTAGAAATGAGTAGGCTCTTTTCTTGAAAGTCCCCAGGTCGTATTGGTCCGGAAAAACTGCCGATGGTAAACTATTCCACAGAGAGGTTGTACGCGGAAGGAAACTCCTTTTACAACATTTAATTAGCTTTATTCACGCTCTATCATGTTAGTACAGCTAAATGAAACGGCAATTTCATAAAAAAAATCATAAAACTACTTATAGATAAAACCAGCAGTGAAATTTCAAATGCCTAACATCAACTGATATGGGGTCAATATACGCGCGACGCCGAATACGCGCGGCTCGCAGCCCGCCGCTACCACAGCGAGGCGACACGAGTAGGCAGAGTGGCGTCAGCGCGAGTGTGAAAGGAAAGAGTATAGTGAGCGAAGTACAGTAATACCTAATGCATTCTTTCCTACGGAGTTAGATAAAAGAGTTCAGCGTCCGTGCGTTTATTGACCCTATAATCAGCTGGTACCATTTTAATTTTCACTGCTGGTACTATGTTTCAGGATTTTCATGAAATTTTGTATGAAATTATTGTTTCATATAGCTTTACTAATATGATGGAGCGTGAATAAAGCTAATAAAACATTGTGAAAAGATGGTTTATTTGTCATTGTGATCCATTTTATTTTGGTCGTAAATCCAAAGGTCTTTGTTTTCGGGAGCGTTTCAAAAATACCCTGTATATAAGTAATGCAGCCAATGGATATGAAGTGATTTTATTCACAAAATTCTTTGAATTATAGCATTGTGTTCCTAAAATGTATGCAAGATAGAACGAACACCAACTCATTTGTTAATCGTGGCAAGACCTTAGTCGAACATATGACTGATGACATGTAATAACAAAATATTTCAAAATATTAAAATGATTATTATTATTAAACGTTTAACAAGCTATTGTAATTTAAAAATAATAATAATAATATAATCCTTTATTGACACACAGACACAAAGATCCATATTTACAAGAAAATATAATATAGCATATATATATAGTATAGCAAGATAGACATGTTGCTATATTTCCAAATGCCTATCGTCGCCCAGCAACTTTCACCCAACATCTGTACATTGCAGTCTGTATCTGCCTATCTGCCAAACTACGCACAATAGAGTTGTTACACAAGTCAACTCTGGACATAAATGATGCTATCCTCTTTCGATGGATAGCATTAAAAGAGCAGAGGCGCTACAATAGCGATTAAATCCCATTAGAAATCTAAAAATATTATTATAAGTCACCCGTATTCTATCATGTGTTTTCTTGGTATAGTCAACCCAGAGTTGACACGTGTAAAATGATTGGCAGAAAGATGTAAACAGTGTAATTTTCACGTCCAGCGATGCCTTGCAGAATTTTCGCGCAATCATATTGCCTACTACACACAGAGATCTACGTTGACGTTCCTTATCCGTGTCGTCTTTTAAGTCTGAAATAACAATATGGCCAAGATACTTGAACTTTTCTACTATCTTAATAAATTTTCCATTAAGACGAATCTCGGGCACGCTCTGAGGTAACTTCCTTGATCTGAAAATCATTATTTCTGTCTTTTTGGAGTTGTAAGTCAAATTATGTTCTTCCGCGTATTCACTTCACAGATTTCAATTAATTTTTTCAAGCCTTTAATTGAGGGACTGAGCAGCACCATATTGTCAGCATAGCTCAGGCTGTTAACATATCTGTCGTCCAGTCTGAGCCCTACCAGGGATCTGCTCAGCTCCACGATAAAATCATTCATATGAGTATTGAAAAGATCAGGTGAGGTAACACCCCCCTGTCTCACGCCACAAGAAAGCTATCCGATATTTCACCACCCCACCTAACGTTGTTGGTCTGATTACCGTACCAGAACGCTAGGAGATCAACAACCTCAGCCGGGACACCTTTGCTAGTGTCAGAGAGCTTTTTCCACAGTATTTCATGACTAATTGTATCAAAGGCACGACTTAAATCAAGAAAACAAGCGTATACAGTAGTATTCCGCTGTTTATAATTGATATTTCGCTGTTGATACGTTCGGACGAAAACCAATCTGCCCATCATCATAATTTATGGAATTTAAGTATAACTGTGATACTCGTTCAAATACCTTGGCCACTATAGTGGTCAAAGAAATAGGCCTATAGTTAAGTTTTAGTTTAAGCAGTATGAAACGTACGAATGAGTTTTGCTTTGAATGCTTCATGAGGCAACCACTTAAAGAGTTCTCCTTTCAGCTAATAACCTTCTTTAAAGTAGTCTAAATGTATTGTTACAAATAGGTGTAAGATTAGTTTAATTGTTGTTTGCTGTTGAAAATGTGTATCAGATTGCGTAAATTAAATGAACCCATCAACCCAATTCATCGTATTTTTGTTCAAGTTATTTCATATCTTTTGTTTTAGCAACCATAATTCAATTTGCAATTATACATTTTCTTACTTCTCTAAACATTAAACCAATGCATGTAACGAGTAACTTAAGGAATGATCAATTCCACGATAGATAAGTTTGAATTTGAGGGATATTATCACAATCAAGGAATTAAATTTTTTTATATTATAAATATTTTTAACAAAATGATGTCGTTTCTAAACTTCTTTGAAAATTGTCAAAATTGGGTTATTTAGTTTTAATTTTTTTTTTGACAAAAATATCCAGTATTTTATAATATTTCCTTTTTTTCTAATAAAGGTAGGTATGGCAAATGTTTACTGATGGACATTCGATCCAGTATCACGATCGAATAAAAATATGTCATCAAAATAATTCTGAAATTTGAAATAGTTTTTTTTATATAAAAAGGGGTCTGTTGTGCTCTTTGTCCACAAAGTACCTTGAGTTCTCAAACACGCAATTTTCCTCACGTTGTTTTTCTCCACCGCCAAGCACTGGGTAAAATAGCAATTAAAATTTCAGCTAACAATTCAATTCAAATTCAATTCAGACTATTTCAACTCAAAGAAACAACATACCGTATATTTTTCTATACTTATCTTAGCAAATTGTAGATTAAAAAAATATTGTGTTCAGTTTACTTTGTTTTTGAAGGCGCTGCAGCATTTAGGATCCGAGATGTCTGGTGAGTACTGCGATTCTAAGTCCGCCCCTCAAGCGCAACTAATAACTAAGTCTTCAATTCAAATGAAGGAGGACCATTTCATGACTTTTGTATAATGATGAAGAAGAGTTTTCGGGGAGGTTGGGCCTGCTTCGACAATGTCGATCCATTAAGGACCATAGTAAGTACACAGTTTAAGTTATATAATAATTCACTGGAAGTTTCCATTAAATAATTAAACGAAATAGAAATTATGCCTTACATAATCAGGTTTAATACTCAAGTCGACGACTTAACACGATAATTCACAAATATCTTTAAATATTTGAGATAAATACCTGTAAAAGACGAGTAAGTCTGCCACTGGCAGTACCAATTCATGTAAGGCCTCTCAAGGTGAAGGTTCCGTCAATGACTCACTATGAATTTGAGACTAAAATTAAATGTCGATTCGATTCTGAACGGATCTCGCTATTTGTCATCGTTTATTTTCATTGTTTCGCGCTATAAATAAAGTCTATAAGAAAATCTAGAGGGGCAGCATCGTACCGGTAAGCGAAGTGTAGGGTTGCCTCCCTTCTAAATGGAGTGGCGACCGGCGACGTGGTAAGACATGCAGGAAGATGATAGGTGCAGGTGACTCAGGACCGTGCTTCTTGACAATCCTTGGGGGAGAGCCTATGTTCAGCAGTTGACTTATGAAGAGTTCGCAAAAATGATGGTGACATAAAATTTGCAATTTCATTGGTGTTGGCACAGATCATAATCGATTAGCCCGTGTCCTATTAGAACATAAAGGCGAACGCGATTTCTAGTCGTGACAAAGCAGTCTATTAATAGGACTTCTCAGAAATTGGTAAATTTGACGTAATAGCCATGCACCATATCTCTAGACACCAATATTTTTTTAAATAACACGCAATCTTTAAATCACAAACTAAATCTAATAAACAAATGCCAAAATAACAAAAATTAACCAACAAAATTTCATAATATCTCCGTGATGCAAATCGACGCAATCTACAGAAAATGGTTTAAGCTCATGGAAATCTTATTACTGGTTACAGGGAAACGAAATAAGCGTCATGCTTTAAAAGCAAGACAGGAAATGAATTCTACCATTCATATTCTAAAGTGTCATAGTAGTTTTGTTCGGAAAATGAACTCAAGTGTACTTAAATAATTTAATAGTTTTAATAATACCTTATTAGGCAGAAATAAAATTGATTCACATGTTACGATTGAGCCCTAGCAGTCCTGTAAATTACAAGCTTTTCCCTTTCATATTTAATGTCACAAACATTGAATATTTAATTTCTCCAGCAATTTTTTTTATAAAACTGTAGTAACAAACAAGCTTATAATCCACCTAATGATAACTGGCTACGAAGGCGTTTTAAAAGGACTTAGACACAGACATCTGAGAACTAAGATGGAATGCAGCATAGCCTATAATTATACTGGCCTTTACACTTCAGGCACAGCAATGTAATCACTAATATTTGGGGATAGAAATAAGTAAGTGGATGCTTCTAGTAAGTGGATAGTCCTACCACCTAGTAGTCCATAATCTTCAATTTGACTTTCCTACATTTAACTTTATTCTATTCAATAAAATATATAGTTGAAAAGTTACTAAAATAAAAATTGTAGTTACCTATTATTTATAGTTATAATTTAACTCAGTAGTATGACAGATATTATGTAAATTTAAAAAAAGGGTATAGATTTCTAAAAACCTTTACTCTTCATTAAGTCTTCAAATACGAATAAGTATAAGGAATATTTATAATATTCGTATAAAATACAAAATAATTAAGAAATTAACTTTATACGCTGTGTACCTCAGCTTGCGCTTTCACATTGAATCGCATAATAAAACTGTATAATTTTTAGAAATTTAGCAGTTTATAATTCTAAAAGTTACTCGTTTTTCTGCTTAAAATTTTAATTTTCGTTCCTTTATGATCTCATTACGAATATGACTAACGTATTTAATACATATCATGATCGTTAATTACATCGTGTTGTGAATACGTCCACCTATCCAATGCACTTAGAACTAGTTCACAATAAATAATAATTTTCATAATGTTTATATTTTACAAGCGGAATGATGTTTAAAGTACTATAGGCGTCTCGCACTTACGAATCTACTCACAGCGGGCTTTGGCATTTGAATATTAAACAGTAAAAGACACACTTCGCCTTCGTCATTGACGTCTTCCCTATCCGGTGTACCGTTACCGTTACCATTACAACCTAACACATTCCACTGATGAACATAGGACTCCCCCAGTCATTTCCTTATAGGGGGATATATGCTATAGTTCCACGCTTGGCAAATGGGTTGGCAACCACAGTTTGTTATTTTTAGTCGTTATTAGGAAGACACTGCTGCTTATTTCTTGATTTGTTTTCCTCTATCGCCTCTAACGACACCCACGGCATGAGGTGGGGTAGTGGATATTCTTACACTGCCACTTTCTTCGATATGAACCTGAAAAACTAAAGGAGGAGATTTGAACACTTGTAATTAACCATACTGATTTACTTTATTTCGCTCCAAAGCTTCGCTTGTCTCGCCAAATTTAATACTTGCCCCAATCGCGTATTGCAGAGCCTTTAAATACACCTTTTTTACCGAAACATCCAGAATGTTCAAGTAAATACGCGCGCCAACCGACCAGGCGCAGAAAGTTCGAGTGTGGGGCTTCCATAAATCTTAATTCTTCTGTTCGATACTAGATGGCGCTGTTGGTCGAAAGTCAAGATTGACATTTTCTAGGAAGCGCCTCCTCACTCTCGTCTCCGACGCTAGATGGCGCTAGTGCCGGGTACATGACGTCAACTTAGGCGCGCAACAGTATATACGAGTATTAAAATTTCATAAGTTGATCCTTGTTAGGGTGTACAGCGAGTACGGTGCACGTACCAACTCTGTGAACGTAACATTGACTTAACAAAATTTTGATATCTTCTGAATTTGACAGAATAAGCCGACTATTTGTAGACAAGATCATCGGTTCGGAGCTTAAGTACCCTCGTTGCTGAGCACATGGCTATCGGTGGCAACTGATATCCATACTGTCGCACACTAAAAAAAACTATAATAAAAATACTAAAACTAAAACTTACATTATCATATAGTCCTACTCTCCGTGGTGTCGTGCCATGAACCCTAGCTGGCTATCTTAGCTTTTGAGAGGAAAAAACCTTCTTATCACCAGCAGCGACGACCATTCGCGGATACAGTTCCTCTAGGAACTTCACGTGTGAACCGCACGTGGACCCACCGGACCAATAGTTTCCACAGCAAATGACACTAATATGTAGTCATCTCTCAAAGACTCGATTTATTTTGAATAACAGGAGATACGGGGTGGAAAGCATTTAATCCGATAAATAAAGCCTTTTCTGTGCTCGCATTTATAACCAGGTAAAACAGAAGTAATCTCTAAGGACATATTAAAAGGTATAGTTAAAACTACCTCATTTTCCTTCCAAATTATAAAATAAAGTTACAAGTACACAAGTACAAAGTAACACGAAAAACATCAAGCTTTTGACAGCTTTTTAGCTTGCTTAGTTTATGTTTATTTATCTTTAAACTAGGTAATGAAATGTTCTACAATAAAACAAAAGACAACTTTGCTTACAGGTAATCAATTCAATTATTGTTTCTATTTTACATAAGGTTTGTTACTGACTAACAAAAGAGCACTGCAATACCTACTAGTACAAACAAGTTACTTAATTAAATTTTTAGTTATGATGACTGAAGGCAAAGAAACCATATGAAGGGTATAATTACTGTTCATTAACGTTCTTGCGCCATGTCGCCAGTATAGTGCAATGTTATTTTAGTTTAAATCCGCCTTTTCTACTACTGTTGGGATCCATATGTTTTTCATTAAAATCCTTTATACGAAGCTAAAAAAGCAGGATATTGCTATTGTGTTCTTCATTGTTATTGATGAGAACCTTTCTACTCATTTCAATATCTCTTCTTTTTTTTCAATCCTCAGAGGTTACAACGCATGTGCATTTTAAAACTTGGCCTTGGCTCTTATTCTATTTCCTGATGAAACAACATTAACTAAATGCAAACCAAGATGGTTAATACGTTACATTTTTATACGTGGTAGAGCTATGCTGCACTTATATATATAGTATAGTTGTAGCATGAAGGGGTTATTCGACCGGGGAAGGACCACGCTCTCACAGAATACCAGCGTAAAATAGTAGCTTAATGCTGCTGCGTTTCGTATGGTGAGTGTAGAGAACCGGAGACCCTTTTTATTGAACGAGGCATTCCATCTCAGTCCTCACGGGTGACAACACATATGCGTTTTGATTTGTAATCGAGGACAGATGTAGATGTCTGTGGACCGTCATTCTATCCTATAAAAACAAACATGAGGATTTCTCCTCTCTCTTCTGTTTTGCCATAATAAGTATTTTCCTAAACTAAATCACAAAAAAGGAAATATATTTGTTTTGCCTCAGTTAAGAAAACAATACAAACAAATAACGGGGATGAAAGACGTGATATCTAAAATCTTGAAATCGCTCTTGCCTCTTTGACATGAAACATGCGTTCTAGTGTTTTTTTTTTATTTATTACCTATGTAAACATCTATTTTTATCTGTTTACCTTTGTAAGCTATTCAGCTAATCGGCAGTAAATAATAATAGAGTAAGATAAAAGCCTACATATACAAAGTACGTTGTAGACCATGGAAGGACTGTTAAAAAAAAATGAAGCCCTGTACCCAAGTTACACGGTTTAAAAGATAAAGGCTGAATTATAAATTTTCTAGAAAATCAACCTTTGCGTCCATATTTCTGTTCCTACAGCTGCAAATGAGGACCGATTTGTGTACATTTTTTACAGGGTGAAGAGTCCAACTTGCTCGGTGAAACTTTAAAGTTACATTTTTACACTTTTACGAAGTTTTATGTATTTATTTCTACCATACCGTAATAGGGACTGAAAAATAAAATAGTTTATTTAGCGCATTATTAGGCTATATAAAACATATTTCTTTTAGTCGCACCTCATTTTCAGCTGCAGCATTAAAAATATTGACGCAAAGGGTGATTTCCTGGAAAATGTGTAAAACATCTTTATCTTTAAACCTTTGCTTTATTACTAATTAATTATTAGTATGATAACCTACCTTTGAGCTTGTTGGTATTTTAAAATATCTAGGTGCTTTTTAAAAAGTGCTTACGTAGTTGGTTTAATTGACTGAAATATTAACTTGATACCGGAGATTTTGTTCCTCTGTACTAATTTTAATCACTTAAAAGTGAACTTGACAACGATGACGGAATGACACTGTAATGCAAGTGTTGCAAAGACATTCTTACCTTATATATATAAAATATATTTGATTTACTATCCCTGAGCTGTACAACTGATGACGCTGAACTACTCAGGGGCTAAGCGCTCACCGTAACGTCCACAGTATGCGATCAACACGTGTTCGATCCCCGCCGGCACCAATGAAATTATTAATTGCAAATTTAAGCACTGATTTATAACGTGGTCGGCGGTGAAGGAAAATATCGCGGGGAAACAAAATATTTCCAAGAGATATGGAGTCCACCATCTCGCATCGGTGGAGCGCATCTCAGAAAGTGGGAGTGATGGTATAGACCTATATTAACTTTTTAACTATTTACTTTTTACTTTATTACCTAAACGCATTCAATGATACAATTATTTTTGTCTATTTTTTATAGAATAACGGTGACAAACTGGCACACAGTCCACCTGGGATTAAGTGGATGATGTAGTCCATAGAAATCTACATCTGTCTATAATATATATCGAATAAGAAAAATAAAGATCTGAAAAAGACCTCTAAGAACTAGAATAGAATGCTTCTTCACCAGCAATAACGGTCTCCAGGTCTCTACATTCACCATACAAAACACAGCAACATTAAGCTGCTATTTTATGTCTTTATTCTGTGAGAGTGTGGTCCTTCCCAAGTCGAACCGATATATGTATTTGTGCTGCAACAATCGCCCTGCAGCTATATGATGGTGAACATCCTTAATGGGGTATTCCTATATTCAAGAATATTTCTTTGTTAAGTATTTATTAGATTAATTTATTATGACAAGTATGTCCATTAAGTGTTCGTACAATTGAATGAATAGAATGAAGCAATGTTTCTGACGTTTAATTTCCCCGGTGCGGCACCCCGATGTCGGATGACAATCAATTTCAGGGCACATGAAAATAATAGCGTAAACAAATTGCCTTTCACAAAAAAATCGTGCGAAATACAAGCATAATAAATTGAATTTTTCTTCATGTTGGTACAACATCAATGCAGCTGTCTACTAATTTGGTATATTAAGGGTAGACCACGCTTAAATATAATACCAGAATAATACCGGAGCCCCTGTTTACTTGTAGCGAGACAATCAATCATAGTCGTCAGACGTTACAAGATATCTGCATTTTGACTCTTAATCGAGGACATGCGGATCCAAGGACCACATTTATTATAATTTTTTTTCGTTATAAAACTTTAATAGTTCCTTTTCTCCGATTTTATTTTACATCGTAGAGGCGTTTGACATAAATAATACATAAACAGATAGCCAGAACTCAAGCAATTATTTGTAGACCATAAAAGTATTTTTGTGCTTTGTAAGGGAATTCAAACCGCTGCCCCGTGAAGCCGCTTCTTAACGCAGAGTCATTGTGCTACCAAAACACTACATTCGGTGGAGCACATTATGCCAAAAATTCAAACAATAAATTAAGTAAGTTAAATGTCATTTAATATTACTAATTATAAAAAAATCAGACGTAATGAAATATAATCCGTACTAATATTATAAAGAATGAGTGCAAATTTTGTGAGTTTGTGTACATGTGGAGGGTAATCTCCGGAACCACTGCACCGATTTGAAAAATTATTCCGCCATTCGAAAGCTACATTAATCCAGATGGACATAAGATCAACCAGGGTAAAGCCCAAGAGAGCCGCTAGTATTTTTTTTTTTATAGAAGAAGGGGCAAACGAGCATGCGGCTCACCTGATGTTAAGTGACTACCGCCGCCCATGATCAACCGCAACGCCAGGGGAATTGCAGGTGCGTTGCCGGCCCTTTAGAAAGGAGTAAGCTCTTTTCTTGAAAAATCTGAAAAATCGCTGGTGGTAAACTATTCAATAGAGAGGTTGTACGCGGAAGAAAACTCCTCTTTAAACGTACTGTGGTGGACCGCCAAGCATCCAGATAGTGTGGATGGTATCGGGACGTTAGTATCCAATAATGTGCAAATAAATAAATAAATAAAAAGTCTTTATTTGCCACACAAAAATACAATGTTAAAATTTAAATAGACAGCTTAGTAATTAGTTGTGACAAAATTGTCTGTAACTTAGTTTTAACGGGAAACCTATTACTCCTGCTATTCACTACTCTGCCCATGCCCAGATGAGGAGATGAGAGGTTGTACGCGGAAGAAAACTCCTCTTGAAACGTACTGTGGTGGACCGCCAAGCATCCAGATGGTGTGGATGGTATCGGGACGTTAGTATCCAATAATGTGCAAATAAATAAATAAATAAAAAGTCTTTATTTGCCACACAAAAATACAATGTTAAAATTTAAATAGACAGCTTAATAATTAGTTGTGACAAAATTGTCTGTAACTTAGTTTTAACGGGAAACCTATTACTCCTGCTATTCACTACTCTGCCCATGCCCAGATGAGGAGATGAGAGGTTGTACGCGGAAGAAAACTCCTCTTGAAACGTACTGTGGTGGACCGCCAAGCATCCAGATAGTGTGGATGGTATCGGGACGTTAGTATCCAATAATGTGCAAATAAATAAATAAATAAAAAGTCTTTATTTGCCACACAAAAATACAATGTTAAAATTTAAATAGACAGCTTAATAATTAGTTGTGACAAAATTGTCTGTAACTTAGTTTTAACGGGAAACCTATTACTCCTGCTATTCACTACTCTGCCCATGCGCGTAATTCATAAAGGGTCTTAGGCAATTGATGAAACACACGTATCAACAATAAATAAGTAAAAATAAAAATATAAATAAAGCAATTAATAAATTATAGTTGCTAAATACAAAAAAAAATTGTCTAATTTGAGGGGGTATCAAAGCCACATAGAGCCGGGGTTTTTGAATAAGCCACTTGCGGCATCTTTGTCGAATAGTAGACGGAAATAGGGTAGACCGGACTGGTGGTGGCGAATCGTTCCAAATTTTAGCAGCGGCAAATTTAAAACACCCCCTGGCTCCAGCGTGTCTAATCCTGGGTAGTGGAAGCCGATGACTATTTTCTCTGACTGAAACCAAACTTTTTTTTCAAGGGCTACCTTGTCATACAGATATCTTGGAGACTGCGCGATGCAGAGTGTGCAGAAAGCAGGCATATTTTATATATTTAATGATTATAAAAGTGAAAGCTATATGGATTAGGCCGTATTCGTGCATAGTACACACGCATATTACGAATCTATCGATTCTAAACCGTTACTTAGTAAATCTTTCCCAAAGGAGACAATCAATTTTTCCATGGAGAATGGGCCCACTACAAATTTTAAAGATTCTCAATGAAATGCATGTCGATTTATTCCTTATAATCCATAGATTACCATAATATTATTAGTTTTACTGCACCTAAACGGAGTCATGTGAAATTAACAGATAAAATGTGAATCTAGAAATAACCTAAAAACAAACTGAAAGCGATTTTATACTAGTATTCATCGGGATTATAAGTTAAAATAGTGCACACTTGAATAATAGTACATATAAAACTAAGCTGTAATATACCTATATTCAGCGTTTATAAATATTTTAAAATCGATGTAAAACCTTTCACTAGTTCCGGCAAAACATAGTGCCTGTCTATGCACAAATGTCATATGGATTCTATTTTTGCCATGTATTGATTGATTGTGAGTGTAAATTCTAAATACCAAGATGGCTAAGGGATAATGTCTATTTATACTTATGATATTACCAACACACAGTAAGAAATATGTTTTAAACTGGTTGTATTACAAAAAAACAAATTATAATGTAGGTAACTCTATTTATTATTGTAAATCGTAATTTATTTAAGTATTCTATTAACAGTAGTAGGTACAGAAACAGAAACCTTTTATTCAATTTAGAGTATAAATAATTCTTATTGAAAGTCACTTTTTTAATTTACCACTGGTTCGGAAAAAACCTCTGACTTGAAGAGAACCAGCAAAATACTTAGTGGGTCTTTTAAAAAAAGCTAGCTTACAATCATGTATGTCATAATTAACAACACAGAACAAATTAGAAATAGCTTGGTAGCGATCACCTTACCCACGGGTTATTGTTATCCATAAATTCCTTATACTATAATAACCCGTTTTATACAAACTTAGTTTAGTAAATTTTTTGAACTTTGATGATTGACTGGCATATATAGACAACAGCAGTGTCAAGACTTTGTTTTAATATGTTTTGGTTGATTAGTAAGTAGTATACATCATAATAAAATTACTGGGAATTAACATGCTTATCTATGTTATTACACAATGATAAATAGTGAGGAAGTAAGATGTTTTAAACTCTTTGTGTAAGGATTACAAAAACACAGGCTTAATTTAAATGTATTTATTACTAGCGATGCGCCTCAGCTTTGCACTGGTGATTTATGGATCTTGACAACAGTGCCATCTACCGGGTCCAAATGTAAATATAAAGCATCTAGGGATCCATCCAAACACACACAAACATTTTCATTAAAATTGGATGGATGGTTTCTTATGTTTTGTCTATAACGGACATAGGTAGAAACATTTTAGTGTTAGATATATTTCTGAAGGTTTTTTTGAAAAGAACTTGATGGTAACATGTACCTACATTTATGATATTGAAAGTTATTATAAGGGCATTTTGAATTATAAGAGATATGATATAATACTGTTGTCTTCAATATCCATAAACTTTTTGTCTCTGCAAGCTTTCAGCTTGCAAAGGAATACAGATTTGTTCTAAGCGATTCACCTGAAAAGAAGTTAATGAAAATTGTAAAGGTGTCTTAACTAAATAATAATTCTTATCAATATATTATTTTTTCTATATTATATAGAAATTAAAAGGACATTTTTAATAATAAGAAATATGAGATACGACTATGCCTTCAATGTGAATAAACTGTATTTACATATTTCTGTGAGGATTTTCTTATATCTGCCTGTTCATATGTTAAATAATAAAGAAATTATTATAAATTATACAGCAATAATCAGCTCCAGTTGATCAAATACAGAAGCAGTAATTATTGATTAACATCAATGATATTCAACTATGTAAAAGTTGTCTCACATTTTATTTTCACAGATTTCATGTACATAGGAGAGAAAGATATTATTGTTATATTAAGTATATCTGATTTTAGATGACAACATAATATTCCTTTCTGCAGTGTGAACAACACAGCTGTCTAAACATAATAGATAGAACCATTACACTTTTTTTATGCAACCTATTATTATTAAACTTTATATTTGCTTCGAGTACAAATAATTACTACATATTTTACACATACATATATGGGTAAAACTTTCCAATATGGACCATCGATTTCAAAGCCCATATTTTTTTTGTAGATAGTACTCACTAAAAGAAAGCGTTTTGCAAAGTTTTAGGTTGCGGAAACTTACGGTTCATGAGATATTTTTTTTAAACTTTTCATACAAATTGGCAAATAATACGCAATTACACCAATTACAAAATGAATTTGACAAATCATTGATGTCAAACGTCAATTAGTGTAGGGTTCCGAATATTTTGAAAGTATCGATACGTACTCGATACCAAGTATCGTATCAAAAGTATCAATACTACTTGGTATCGAGTACAATACGTTAATTTTGGAGACTAGGGGGGTAAGCAGCCCGGGAAGTTGTGCTCCGGCACTCCGTGGCAGCTCCGGCGCTGCGGGATGAGCAGTGCCTCCGCCCTAGCGTAGGGAAGCACAGGCACCTGGGCTCGCCTTCGCAGCTTCGGCTTTTTGGTCGCAATAAGATATATATATAAATATAATAAATTGAAGATAGGCAATATAAATGTTACATATATGTAACATTTATATTGCCTATCTTCTATGGCCGGTATAAATCCAAGATCAGTGTCTGGCTTAACGAAAAAACCATTTAGTATTAAGCATCTTGCTGAATACATAAGGTACATATTTGTACACAAATGCAGTTATATGAATTGCTCTTCAAAACCCTCTTTAAGTCCCTTGACCCAAAGATTCTAATTTTCTTTTAACATTATAATAACTTCTTTTGTGCATTTATTCTATTTATTATTTAATTTAGATTTTACTAATAAAATAAACTTAAAACTTTGTCACTTTTAACAAACTAATAAGGTTCTAAGACCTGTTTGTTATTTGTTTTAGGTAATTCAACAAACTTCATCATACATTTTTACAAATTCTAGGTGTAAAATTATAAACTCTTATATTAATTAACCTAAACTCGTCAGTTTTATTTGCGAATTTTACCACAAAAAATAAGGAGAGAAAAACATACGTACTTGTGTCAATTAATATTTGGCTAACCTTCCTGATAATTGATAATATCCATATTTTCTTAAAGATTAGTCTAGAAATGCTTGTTTAATAAAAACTTCATTTTGTTCTTACCATAATGATGCGACTCCAACCATGTTTTATTTCACTCGAGTGAATCGAGTGAATTTGTCCAACTCGATAATCGATAGAAAATAAATTTTAACGAGTTAACTCGGCGCATCGTATAGATTCAGAGGGTGCTATATAGATATTACTTCACTAGTTTACTTGTATATAATATAATAAGTCGCTGCGGGTGACATCACAAGTAGCATCCAAATTCAAACTTGCATCTGGCATGTTGTAAACAAACCTGAACTTAGTTTGATTTATGATGTTGATTTATAATTTTAATTTCATATTACCACATATTACTTATTTATAAAGGTACATATTTAAAAATGGTTTAACTAAAGTAATCGCTACTCTCAACTCTAGTGATAAACTTTTCCGTAAATAGTCGATTTACTCAAAAACTAGTGTACAACTAGAATGACATACATGCATAAATTAACCCGAGTGGCCCGAGTCACAAAATTCTACTCAAATCGCTTCTTTATCTTACGGCCAATGTAGTGTTTGTCTACAATTTAGTGATGAAATCGACTTACTAATTAAAGCAATTTATTGATATATTATGTAATAAATAAATTGATATTAGGTAATATGTTTATAATGTTGTATCAATTTATGTTACATTTAATATAAATTGATTATATATACTTTGTGATTGTCAAATTATTAATAACATTAAGACTTACGTCATAACGTTAGAGTGATATTATTATATGAAGATTGTCGATACGCATACCAAAAATAATATATAACTACCTATTAAGTGTGGTAATAATAATTGTGTTGTATGGAAGAACAATTATAAAAATAATTTGTGACAAATTGACACAGCTTCGATCAGCTAATTTGAATTGCGTATCTCGAGCTCAAAATCGAGTTACCTGAATTTCAACTCGAGTCGATTTTTTCCGAGTTGTCACGGCACATCTCTAAGACAATAGGCCTTAGCCAATGATCAGAACACGAATATCAAAACAACAAATTTTTTTCGGATTCTTGATTCCGTTTACATTTTCGAAAAATCTATAGGCCATTTACTATTATAATTTGGTGTTTTTTTTGGTGTAAACACCATTAAGTAACGTTAATATTTCTAGTGGGCCCAAAAATGATTGTCCCCTTTAAATGATATTCAAATAGTCAATGCTACCTCGAAATATCAATAACCACAAAAAGGATTCAGAAATACCATATCCGTTAGTGTTGTAACCCAGCCATATATTATTCCTGCCGTTTACGATTCCCTCGTGTATCACGTGCACGAGTGCGATTTATTGCTATTCAACGTAAAAAAACAATATTTTTTATATATTATACATCTATTATATGAGTGTAATAATTAAATATTATTATTTTTATACTACTATAATACGAAACTATTGGAAGAATTCTGGAGTACAATTATTAAGTCCCATAAATCTACAAAAAGAAATTATATACATATAATATTACAGGGAATAGGTTAGAAACGGCCTATATATTGACTCGTACGTAATTTATACGATAAATATTCATATATTTGTGCTTTATATACTTTTTCTCTATAAAATTTAATATATTTTATCAAAGTTTTTAATAAATTTATTGATTTTGAAAGAAAGAAAGCTTTTAATTTATTATAATACTTAATGTCTGAAATATATTTATTTTAACTTTATGCTAATTAATGTATTTTTACTGTTCAATATATTTTTTCTAAGATAATTTTGACGGCTTTATACAGGAATCAATTATAAATATTTATAATAAAAATTAGTGAAATATAATACACTGCTGAGCTAATGAGGGTCCCTCTGGAGCTATAATACATGCTGTCGCTTATTTATACGGTTGAAGTAAAACATAAATACTTATTAAATACTTAAGACAATTTATAGAATCAGGGGTAAGAAATTACGGTTATCAACTCAATAAACTAAAATTACATCCCATAAATTCTCTTACCGAGTCAAAAAATCGGCAGTGATAATGAAAGACTCTTTCTAAATTGACACTTTGATCCCACAAAGGTTAACAAATAGCAAAACTAAATATACGTCTCTATATAGTTACATTACCTATACTAATTTAGGGCGTTATGATCTCCTCAGGACTAGGAAAAAATATATAAATACTGCATATAGGTGAATTATATATATATATATATATATATATATATATATATATATATATATATATATATATATATATATATATATATATATATATATATATAGTATATACTGCATAGCTATTTGGAGGGAGAGGCAGAAAAGGAATCTTACCACCCATGTTTCAAAAACTTAATTACGTAAGTACAAAAAAACTTATAGCATAAAAATATATCCCATTTAAAAAAGCAAAACTTAGCACAGGTTTGTTTGAAGTTTCTAAAAACGGAAATCGAATGAAAAATATTTGTTAAATAAGACCTCAGTGGAGCTTTCAGTGTTATCTCGAGCTCAGTGTTAGCACCATTATAGTACTATCTCGGAAATATTGTTCAAAATACATTAATAACCGAGAATATTATTTTAGTGAATTGTATAAATAGCGCATTTGGGAATTGAATCCGCAAATTCTCGCAACACTGACAAAGTTGTTATGTATTAAATGAGCCATCTATAATTTTAATAAAAAAGTTAAAAGTATTTCTTGTTTTTATTTTTAATTTTCTTAGTAATGAACCATTGAACACAGACTTCTCTCTCAACATACTTTATCATATCAGATTAATAACTAGATTTTGATTTAAAATTTCTTTATTTTAGTCTCATTATATTGTACTTAATCAATATTTAAGGTAAGCTAAGTTTGATACAATAGTACAAGAGGTTTTCAGTTCTACTCCCACATGCACAATTGAAATGGTTAATCACAACTTTAAAGGGTTACAGCGTACTTAATTGTGTACGAAAACCTCATAAAAAATTTGGGGTTGTAATTTTTCAAACAAGCACATAGTCCATCTGATAATAAGTGGATGCCGTTGTCCGTTGTCGTGATATAATATCAAGCTGCCGTTTCACTTCAGCAATCTGTAAATATATCATGTTATATATAAACCGATAGTTTTTGGGAACACTACGCTCAAGTTATTGACAAGTATATTCACATCATACTCATCATCATCATTACAGCCCACCACAAGTAAACTGCTGAACATATGCCTCCCTCAAGGAATGCTTCAAAGCACGGTCCTGAGTTACCGGCATCTATCGACGTCTTGCGTCTCTTACCAGGTTATCACCCATGTAGTGGGAAGCCGCCCTATAAGTAGAGCAAAATGTCCGATTAGATAAATCCAACTTCCAACCAAGGGGTCAACCGACGAATTTAATTCAGCTGGGCTTCGGTGAATTTAAGCAAATGTTTTTGTCCGGTACACCTTGGAACCTCAAACCAATGGTTCTCAAGTAACTTCACACTTGCAAGGACAGTGTTGGGCAGGTGATGCAATACAGTGCTTTGTGGCAAGCTAATAATCTATGTTCAACAGTGGCCTTATGATAAGCTGAAATGATAGTGATGATTTAGTGGTTGCATGGTCCTTAAGAGCATTGCTTCCTATTAACACGTTGACTGCGAAACGAGGCTTGAAACACCTCGTCCGTGTCTCGTCGTTATAGCGGTATGGAAAAACTTAAACTTCTCTGTCGTGCGAGAGGCGTAACTTCCGTTTGCTTCCGTCTAGGAAAGAGATAACTATATATCTGAGATGTGCTATTGATGCCGAGTTTTTTGGTATATCTACCTTAATACCGGATTTTTAGGCCTCGTACCGCACTGAATAAATTAAAGTTTAAAACAGTGCGGTACGAGGTTGCGAACACCTCGTACCCCGCACACCTCTTACCGCACCCTACGCTAGCTTTAAGCGGTTAGTGTTGTGCAAAACGTTGAACGCTGCACCCGCGACGATATAATAAGATGACGAAACGTTGCCGAAGAAAGTTAATTAATAATATTATTGATGATGAAGAGGAATTGGGTGGTAAATCTAATTCTAAATTAAAGATATTTGAAAAACAGGTAAGTTTCCAATCAATATTTGCAAATTATACTCAGTCTAAGTGAAATATTTATGTAGGAATATAACAAATAAATTCAACTGACAAAAGCAAAACACACACAGGCCGTAACGATCCCATACTTATGTATACAAATGCTCCAATACATCGCTACACAAGTTGCAAAAATATTATTGTTTGCCCTGTTTTAATAAAAAGCATCCATAAGTACAATTAAATAAAATCGATATTTTTTTCCCATCACTAAACAATATGAAAAACTGCCCTTTTTCAGTGCGGTATGGGGTACATAAGACCCCACATTTTATTTTACCTATAGAATCTAAACTAAATAATCCACCCGCGGGCGGCGGCAGATTTAGGTTAATCAAGTAATTGATAATAATAATCGCGACAAAAAACGTGCAATTCGCCTTATTTCGCGCCAAAAAAAGGATTTTTGTCTTCTGTGGGCGGTGGGGTTTAATAAGCCTCATGCCGCTACAACCTCTGGTTCAGAACGAGGTTTCAAACGTCTCGTAACGCAGTAATGGAAAGTACAGATAAATCAGTGCCGCTGCGAACGTGTTAATGCTTCCCAAACAGCACATTCTTGGAAAAGTCTATGCCCAGCCGTGGACATGAAGAAGCTGTTATAATATGATCACATTATACTAGAATCTTTACATGTGTAAATAAGATACAACACGATTTACAACACGAGCTCACGCACAACTGTTCTTATTGCATATTTCATAAGGAACGTAGAAATATTACCCCCGACCCATATAAATAAACGTAAGTTACATCTTATACGTGATGTGATTGCTATTTCAGGTGTGAAAGCGTTTTCAAGTACTTTTAAGAGTTACTCAACTGTAAATATTCATAGTCTAAATAATGCTCATATAGGGTATGCTTTAATGAAAAACTGAAAATATTTTTAAAGTGTATTAACGCTCCCACATTTAATATAGAATGATTATGATTTCTTATATTTACGTTAACATTATACATTGAATGAAACTATTTATACGAATTAACGGACTATTTACACGGATTAACGATTCATTCAGGCTAACTATGACATCGGGACGTCAAACATCTTTGTCCCACTCGTGACGCTCATACACATTGTCTGCTACTTTATTAGACCATTTTAAATTCAAGGGTAGTGGCAGTTGGTTAATAAAAGTTAAGAGATCATTACTTTAATTAGAATGTATAGTACAAAATCATTTCCGGCGCTACTAACCCTGAGATAAATGTCCGACCACGGGGATTTTCAAGGCATGGTGTTTATATAGATGTATGAACTAGCTAGCGTAAACAAACGATCTAGAGCATCATAGTTGAAAGAGTTATTAGCTCAATTACTCACCCAATTTTGAGAAAAGGCGTATGCACCGGGTTTTATGATTGGTATGATTAGATTGGATTCGTGTAATATATGCGCTATGTTACAAATTTTCCAAATAGGTTGTTTTTTAAATTATTTAATTTGTTTAACACAAAGGCAGAGAAAGCTATCCTTATAATTTATTTTATTAATTTTATTGTAATAAGAAAAAACAATATCTTGAAACTTAATAATTATTATACTTTCGTATACCTTATTATCAATATTACTAAAACACACGTTATAAGTTTATGATACATATAGTAAACATAAAACGCGCATAAAAAGTATGTTGTACTAATTAATACTTTCTTCGTTTCTCGCTTATTCCTTATCCTGATGGACGATGGTATCTAGTAACCTCATACAAATATAAAAAATACGCTTCGTTTCATGTTAAAAGCGATGTTAGAAATGCTTTGATGTTGATGACAGGCATACGGAAAGTTTTCCGTCCTGATTGAAAAGTGGACGTGCAATCAATAAACACGTCCATTTTCTAAACAGTGTGAAGTTCCACGTGTTGAAAACCCTTTTAGATTAGCTGTCGTTCGTCAGATTTGATTGGAAGGTTGGCTAATTGGGTACAGTTTAATTTCCTCACGCTTTCCGAGAGACGAATTCCTCTTGCGAATTTAATTTTATCGTACATCGTTAGTAAGTATTAGGAATTAAATAAGTAATTTTCTTGCTTCTACGCAAATAAAAAAATTATTATTTTATTGTGTAGTTGGAATCTGGAAGGGGTGAAAGAAGAGGAGGGGCTGTCAAGGGATGACTATGTGCTGCTGATGAGAAAAATTTAACATGGAGTTTTTCTTTCGCTTTCGATTAAAATCTCAATCTTGTTCTGTGCGTTATGATTCTGTTACGAGCTTGAGGTTCGTGACAATAAAAATTGCCGATAAAATTACCTAAATTAACACTTTAATTTACTTTACACAAATTAAAGTTAAAAACACTAATAATTAAACACACTAATTCACTTTATTCCGCTCCGAAGCTTCGCTTGTCTCGCCAAATCAACACTGCCCCGATCGCATCTTGCAGCGCCTATTTATATAAATTAGCAATGAAGCATCCGGAATATTCAAGTAAATGCGCGCAATGCGACGAGTGTTCGAGTGTAGATTTTCTAGAAACTTAGTTCTTCGGATGGCGCTGTCGGTTGAAATATTTGTGATGTCATTTTCTGCAAAGCTCCCCTCGCTCTCGTTCCTGACACTAGATGGCGCTAGTTGACTTATTCACGCAACACTGCCCCCTCCTAAGACATGCTCGTCCCGAGCATTATCGGTCCCATAATAACGCGCCAAGCGATCCACTTGGACGATCTTAGGAGTCCCTCTTGCGCCTTTCTGTGACGGTTTCGCAATGTCAAGGGATGTCCTATCCCGTGGTGCACCAACATTGTACAATTTCGATGCTCCTCTACTCCGTGTCTGAGGTCCCCTCACAGCCGCATAACTTGTACATGTACGACACCAATCCTCGACATCGTCACGATAATGGACCCAGTAAAACTGTTCTCGGACCTTCAGTAGAGTTCGTTTAACTCCCAGATGGACTCTTGAACGACCATTATGGCACAGCTGTAGAACATTCGGCACTTTAGCTTTAGGGACAACCATTTGTAAACGACAGCTGTCATTTACGGCACAGGACTCCATCCTGAAGCAGCAAGCTGTCCCATTGGGCCCAATAGCTTTTCGTGGTTGGACTTGTAGGTGTGCCGCGCACACACATGTAAACTTCGCAACGTTGTATTGTAACTATATTATGTAGTGAATAAGATTTTTCAGGCAGTCACTAGTTGCCCGCCAACTGTATGGCACGTTCCGCTATAATAAATATATATTAGTAAAAGAATTCACCTTTCATTATGGTCACCAATAGGCACCCCTACGGAGACAGCCCCTAAACTGGTGACCCCGACGTGATCAAGATGACTGAAGTGGTCTATGTGATGTTAATGCAGTAGTGGGCAATATTCGCGTGGTTGTGATCAGTGGACAATAGATATAGTAACATGAGTGCGCCGTTTCCGCCTACGTCACAGAACGTGCCGCCTGTTAACGTGCCACCCGTTCAAGACATCCAGCCACCCGCGCAACCGCCCATCATGGCGCCAGGGGTAGATGCAGTGTCCCTACAGTCTCGCCTCGCAGAATTTTGGACGGACCAGCCACGCGTATGGTTCGTACGCACGGAAGCTATCCTCGCACCTCAGAGGTTGAGTGATGAGGCGAAGTTTGACCTGGTCGTGTCTAAGCTAAGTAAGGAGGTTATCGCGCAAGTGACGGACATATTACTCAACCCGCCTCCTACCTACAAGTATGACGCACTCAAAGCTCGGCTACTCCACATCTATGAGGAGTCAATGTCGAGGCAGATCGAGAAGCTTATGAGCGAGCTAGAGCTGGGCGACCAGAAACCATCTCAGCTGCTTCGGCGGATGCGTGAGCTCGCTACTGACAAGGTCCCTGATGAAACCCTTCGCGTCTTGTGGCAGGGTCGTCTTCCGACACAAGTCCGAGCCGTGCTAACTGTGTCCGACTCCAAGGACCTGGACAACCTAGCAGCAGTTGCAGATAACGTCATGGAAGCTGTGCGGCCTTCATATGCCGCCACCGCTACTTACACCGTGCCAGCGCCAGCATCTACTACCGCCTATGACTTGGCCCTGTTGAGAGCTGAGGTGGCTAAAATAAAGGCTACCGTGGACCGGATCGATCAGCAGAGGTCGCGGTCCCGCGCCCCGGATCGCAACCGGCGTCGTTCACAGTCCAGGCGCCGTAGCAGTTCCTGCCGTCCCCGGAAGGAGAACTACTTATGCTTTTACCATTACAAGTTCCGAGAAAAGGCCAACAGGTGTACGAAGCCTTGCGCGTGGAAAACAACACAGCCGGAAAACTGAGCAGCGAGGTACAGTCCGAGGGTCTTCAGGTCTGTACCGTTTTTCCATTCAATCGTTTGTGTGTGTCAGACAGTAACTCCGGACTTAGATTTTTAGTTGACACCGGTGCCAATGTGTCTGTTTTACCAGCCGCGAGAAAAGATCGTCTAAATCAGTGTAGTGCATATAAATTATACGCAGCTAACGGCAATGAAATCGCAACTTACGGTACCAAGACAATAGTGTTAAACTTAAACTTACGCCGATCTTATCGTTGGGAATTCGTTGTAGCAGATGTCAAACAACCAATTTTGGGCGCCGATTTTTTAGCGTACCACAAATTATTAGTTGATTTAAACGCGCGTAAATTAATAGATAAAACTACAGAATTGAATGTTTCGGCATCTGTTGTCAATGTATCTCAACCTAGTGTTAAAACTATTGATGTAAATCATCCATATCAGGATTTATTGTTAAAGTATCCGGACATCACTAAACCAGCGTCATTCCGAGAAACTGCGAAACACGATGTCGTCCACTATATCGAGACCTCTGGCCCGCCCATGCACGCGAAAGCGCGCCCGTTGCCACCTGACAGGTATAAAAAAGTTAAAGAAGAATTTCGCATCATGCAGGAACTGGGCATCTGTCGTCCTTCAAAGAGCGCGTGGGCTAGTCCGCTCCATGTAGTTCCTAAAAAAAATGGAGATATAAGACCTTGTGGGGACTATCGCCAGCTGAATGCGATAACAAAGCCCGACAGATACCCGATTCCTCGCTTGAACGATTTTACTTTTATTCTTCCGGATAAAAAGATATTTTCAAAATTAGACATCAATAGAAGTTATCATTTTATACCTGTCGCACCAGGTGACGTGGAGAAAACCGCTATCATAACACCATTCGGACTTTTCGAGTTTCCTCGAATGACCTTCGGTTTGCGCGGAGCAGCACAAACCTTCCAGCGCTTTATGAACTCCATTTTACAAGGTCTTGATTTTGTCTTTTGTTATTTAGACGACTTACTTATAGCTAGTGACAACGAAGTTCAACACAGGCAACATTTAGAAATTATTTTTAAAAGGCTTAATAAATATGGAATTTCGATTAATTTGGCAAAATGTCGTTTCGGACAAACTAAACTAGAATTTTTGGGACACGAGATTAGTACCGACGGCGTCAGGCCGTTGCAAGATAAGGTTCAGGCAATTGTGGAATTTCCGAAGCCGAAAACTGTTGCAGAGCTAAGACGTTTTCTCGGTATGGTCAATTTTTATCGAGCTCATCTTCCTAACGCAACTTTATATCTAACAGAATTAAATAAATATCTTAAAAGCTCAAAGAAAAATGATAAGACTCCCATCGTCTGGACGGAGAGTGCGAACGAAGCATTTACGCAATGTAAGGCAGGTCTCACACAGGCCGCTACATTGACGTACCCTAGAGTGGGTTCCGAACTCGCTTTAATGACTGATGCATCCAATATATGCGTGGGAGCAGTCTTGCAACAAAAGGAAGGAGATAGCTGGAAACCATTGGGCTATTTCTCAAAAAAATTGACCACCACCCAACAGCGATATAGCACATACGATCGCGAGTTGCTCGCTATATACTTAGCTATAAAACATTTTCGGAAATTATTTGAAGGGCAAGAAATAACCGTGTATACGGACCATAAACCTTTAACTTTTGCATTTCAAAAGGTAGGACGCGATGAAAGCGAAACGCCTCGGAGAACGAGACATTTAGCTTTCATAAGTGAGTTCACTACAAATATAAAACATATAACCGGTGCGAATAACATCGTAGCTGACACCTTATCGCGCATCGAAGCCGTGACTATGCCAACTGCGTTGAATTTCGATGACATTGCAAATGAGCAGCGTAGCGACAGTTATATCATGAATGTTATGTCTGGTTTAAATACCGATAATATTTTGTTAAAGGAACTAGTTATACCTATGTTAAATAAGTCTATTTTTTGTGAGATGTCTACTGATACAGCTCGTCCGTACCTACCGGAAAAGTTTCGACGCCTAGCTTTTGATAGTTTACATAATTTGAGCCATCCTGGAATTCGTTCTACGCGAAAGATGTTAGCCAAAAAGTATTTCTGGCCTAGTATGAATCGCGATGTTTCTTTGTGGGCAAAAACGTGCATACAATGTCAACGTTCTAAAGTTAACAGACATACGGTATCGAATCTGACTAAGTTTCCGGAAGTAGAGCGTTTTGAGCATGTGCACGTCGATATCGTTGGCCCTCTTGAGATCTCACCAGATGGTTATAGATACTTACTTACGATAATTGATAGGAGGACCAGGTGGCCTGAAGCTTTTCCGTTACGAGACATTACGGCAGAAACTGTTGCCAAACATTTATATGAAGGTTGGATTTGTCGTTACGGTTGCCCGATAAAGTTAACTAGCGACCAAGGTCGCCAGTTTGAGAGTAGTCTTTTTAACCAGCTGTTAAAAATGTTGGGGGTTAATAGAATTCGAACTACTCCTTATCATCCGCAAAGCAATGGCGCAGTTGAACGTTGGCATCGTTCTTTAAAAGCAGCACTTTCAGCTCGCCTGTCACATGGGTCCTGGGTGGAAGAGCTACCCACAGTATTACTGGGGCTTCGCGCGGCCGCCCGCAGCGACTCAGGGGTTAGCGCCGCCGAGTTAACGTTCGGACGAAACTTGCGTCTACCGGGAGACTTTTATGACAGCTTTTCGAACAACCGTAACGTCAATGATTATTGTTTAGTGGATAAGATTAGAGATACTATTAGTAGTTATAAGCCTACATCCGACGATTCACGTAACTGTCATAGTCTTTTTGTGCACAAGGACTTACGTAACTGTGAATATGTCTTTGTTAGGGACGATTCAATACGTAAACCTTTGAAACCACCCTACGACGGTCCGTACCGCGTGATAAAAAGGGGCTCAAAGGTTTACCTAATTCAATTACCCGATAGACAGGTACATATTTCTATCGACAGATTAAAGCCTGCATATGTATTAAAGGAATGTGATGGTAACGAAGCAACGCCACGCCAAAGTAACGCTGACAACGCAGCGGATGTTGCACCTGCGCATGTACGGTTCCCGTTACCACCGTCCACACCGCTGACGTCGTTGTTACCCGGCCCGAGCAACCCGATAACCGTGAAAACAACGCGAAGTGGTCGGATTGTTAAGTTACCTTCACGATTTATAAGCTAGTGTTAATATAAAATATATATTATACAATTACATGTCTAAATGATAATCAGGTTTAGTTACTATGGATGTGAAAGTATTATTTGCATTGTCTAGTGCATAATATTTTCATTCAGGATATTCAAGTTACATTATTTAAGTTGAATGTAATTGTAGAAGCATCGTGTTCAGTATTTTGCGTATACTGCACTTTCATATAGGTTCCAGGTAGTTAGTTTAGTTATAATGTATTTAATATAATTTCATTCGAAATACTTCCTTTGCGAAAGCATTAGCGCGATAAGTTTTACGATTTTTACTATGGGTAATTTGCAAGAAAAACCAGTTATTGTTTCTCAGGCTCAAAATACTGTAGAGAATAAAGTGGATAATTTTCAAACATGGTTATATGTGATAGCCAGTTTTATGGGGGCGATAATCCTGTACACTATTTGGGTAAAGTTTAATAAGAAGTTCAAAAGCTGGCTTCGTCATCAAGTGTTAATGGCAGGCATTCCGATATCGGGCCAGAATATGGGTCAGATGATAGGTGCTTCTAGCACCGGTCTGCAGCATGTGCCCGCGCCCGCCGCGGCCGCCACCCCTTTCGCGGGGGTCTCCGTACAGCCCTGCGCACAAGCGCATTAGCAAGTTTTTGTTGTTAGTTTTAAGTTTATATTCATTGTATAGTTTTAAGTTTTTTGTATTCAATTGTTGTAAAGGGGGAAGTATTGTAGGTGTGCCGCGCACACACATGTAAACTTCGCAACGTTGTATTGTAACTATATTATGTAGTGAATAAGATTTTTCAGGCAGTCACTAGTTGCCCGCCAACTGTATGGCACGTTCCGCTATAATAAATATATATTAGTAAAAGAATTCACCTTTCATTATGGTCACCAATAGGCACCCCTACGGAGACAGCCCCTAAAGACTCATCGCTGAGACGTCCCTCCACTTAGGCTTGGTAGCACAGGCCTTCATCCATCCCAGAATCGGCTTGATGTCCGGATCTTCCTCCTGTTCATGTCGTAGGCTGTCCTTCCACCCGTTGCTGAGGTGGTCTGTCCTGAGCATCCTCACGGATACCACTTCCTTACTCTCTTGCCTACTACAATGGTTGCAATCTTCAGGAAAAGGTCTTCTTGACAATGCATCTGCGTTGCCGTGAGATTTCCCGCTGCATTGTCTGATAGGAAAGTCGTATTCCTGCTGCTGCTGAGCGGTGCTGTTAGCTGCACTTCCTTTCTGAGACCGTTCACCTTCCCCTCCTAGGGTGTGCTTAGGGCAGCTGGACCGAAGATGGCCCCTTTCCCCACAGCCATAGCACCTAGGGCTGTATCCTTTATTGTGGTCGCGAACCGTAACTGCTGCAATCTCCCTAGCGTGAGGTGAACGACGATCCTGTCGCCGCCAGGCATTGCCGTTAGCTGCACTACCCTCCTGATATCGTTCACTTTCCCTTTTTGGGGTTCGCTTAGGGCAGCTGGATATATATGGATGGTCATAGAATATTTGTCAACAACTGGTCTCACACCGGTTACGCCCGCTTGGGGTGTCCAGTCCAAATGCCCAGCTGCCCAAGGATCTATGGTGCCCATACCAAGAAAATCTCCACTTATAGTGTCAGTTGGTTGAGGAAGATAACGTGGAGGAGCATCAGGGGGATACACTTTTGGTTGAGGTGGTTGCACACAACCAGGAACGTAAGGTGTACATGCTGACTTACCAGTTTCTTTCAATTTATCAATTTTTCTATCGACTTCAGCATTTAAATTATTACCATAAGATGGACAGATGTAAGGGCACGTGGACATATTGTTAACAAAATTCATTTTCCGTGAAATTTAGATAAAATATTAATTTTATGATGGCCCTTTTCCCCACAGCCATAGCACCTTGGGCTGTATCTTTTGTTGCGGTCGCGAACTGTAGCTGCTGCAACCTTCCTAACGCGATGGGAACGATGATCCTGCCGCACGGCTTCCACTTCCAGTGCATGGGCCAAGGCGTCCTTAAGCGTCTCGTGGTGCCCGAGCCGCACAGCAGCTCTGACTTCCAGGTCGCGGATGCCGTCGATGAATGTCTGCACCAGGTTCCCTTCAATGAGCGCGGGTACAGACCGGTATGCTTTTCGCACCAGCTTCTCCACTTCTAGAGCCCACTGCTGCAGGTTTTCGTTGATGCGCTGCACATGATCTTTAAGCTGCGTACGAAAGACGTGTTCCAGGTGAGCGTCGCCATATCTCGCCTCCAATGCCTCAAGGAGTTGCTCATAAGTAACTTCCTCACCGAGAGCTTCCAGAACTGTTAAGGCCTGGTCACGCAGGCCTAGTGTGAGAGCAGTCTGGCCTGACTTTTATTCCAGCCGTTCGCCTTCACAACAGCCTCGAACTGGATCTTGTAGGCTGACCAGGAAGAGGTACTGTCAAACGGCGGCACTTTGAATCACGTAGCGAAGGTGTTGTAGCTACAACGGGAGCTGTTGTTCCATCCCCAAGTTTGAGGTCGTCCAGCGTTTTCTTCACATCAGCCATTACGTTGTCAATCCGATTGTTTACTTGGTCGATTCGGGTTTCGGCCTCCAACAGGCGGTTGTCATGTTGAGCAACCTTATCCTTCACCTCCCGTATCTCTTTTCCGAAGATAGCGTGAAGGTCCTTCATGAGGAGCATCTGCTCTTCCTTATCGCGTTGTAGTTGCTCTTCTAAACGATGGGCCTGTTCCTCCTGCAGGCGGGCCTGTTCCTCTTGTCCGCTCTGCAGGTGCTTTTCAACTGACGGGCCTGCTCCTCCTGTCGGCGAGCCTGCTCCTACAGCATCACCATCAGAGCACCTAAGTCGGGTACTGCAGATGTAGGAGCTACCGACGGGCCTGCAGCCGGTGGCTGGCCCTCCGACGTCTACGGCGTTGCACCACCAAATCCTCGTTGGTCCGTCTCCTGCTTGCGCTGACTTCGGGTACGGACACCCTCCGTTTCTTCCTTAGGTAAAATCGGCATGATTTTATCCTACTTCTGACACCAATTGTTACGAGCTTGAGGTTCGTGACAATAAAAATTGCCGATAAAATTACCTAAATTAACACTTTAATTTACTTTACACAAATTAAAGTTAAAAACACTAATAATTAAACACACTAATTCACTTTATTCCGCTCCGAAGCTTCGCTTGTCTCGCCAAATCAACACTGCCCCGATCGCATCTTGCAGCGCCTATTTATATAAATTAGCAATGAAGCATCCGGAATATTCAAGTAAATGCGCGCAAAGCGACGAGTGTTCGAGTGTAGATTTTCTAGAAACTTAGTTCTTCGGATGGCGCTGTCGGTTGAAAGATTTGTGATGTCATTTTCTGCAAAGCTCCTCTCGCTCTCGTTCCTGACACTAGATGGCGCTAGTTGACTTATTCACGCAACAATTCTATGACACATTGAATAATTTGGCAAAACGGCCGGTTGGCGGAGATTGACTTGATCACCAAATCTCGAACATGATCGCCGCTACACTACGATCTATACAATTTAACGTATTTGGTAGATACGTTATCTCACGACAGACAAAGCCGCATACCCTTTCGGTCAATTTCCTATAAAAAATACGGTTGACCCTACGGGCCACCCCTGCAACTTTCCGCACATTTCAAATACAAAGCGCTTCAAATTTCACCGTCGTAAAAGCTTCAAGATCAAGCGATTTTGACACCGTTTGTGGCAATCGACCCAGTTTTTTCAGCTTAACAAAAATACGTATTACAAATAATTGATTATACAGCAAGTTTTCAAGTTTCAAAAACAGTTTTTCAAGATTTCTTTCGATAACGACGTCTCTCGAACGAATCAACTGATTTTGATGCAGTTCACTTTAATCGACGTTGTTTTTTGAGCGGAGTAGACTAAAGAATTGATCAAAACAAAGGTGTCAAAATAATTTAAAAATAACACTTCTTGAAAATTAAGGTAAGTAAAGTTTTCTCAGAAACTAAGGTGACGATTTGGTCTAAATTTACAAAAAAAAAATAAGTTCAGCGAGGCCCTCGCAGATGCCGCAAACCACTTTTCGATTGGACAATCCGTTACAAAGTGATGACATGTTTACATACATACGTACATACTTCCACGCATACAAACGCACACGCATAGTCATACGGACATCTTCGCAAAAACAGCCAGAATAGTTTCCTATGACCTCGAAACTTCGAGATCAAATAAGAACTCGATTTTCAAAAACCGGGTTGGAAACAAAAACTTTTTTAGCGGGAAATTAAAAAAAAAAACAAGTTAAGAATCTATTAACGAGAGAAGAGGACGACATAAAACAGTCAATATATAATTTAGAAGCATATAAATTAATTAATGTCATAATTTAATTAATGATATGATATAATTTAGAGACTTAATTCATTACTTACTAAAAATATTACTTACTAAAAAAACTTAATAAAAATTAAAAATAAGGCAATAATATGATATAATTAGAATTAATGATGTGATATAATTTTGAAACATAACAATAATTTTAATTTTTCGATTGAATCAAAGTAGGTGGCACTCAGAAGCAAGATTTTTTGCACAATTTCCGTAATGCAAATCGACGTAATCCACGGAAAATGGTTAAGCCCGTGGAAATCTTATTACCAGTTAGAAGGGAACAAAATCGATGCGTGCTTTATAAGCGAGTCACCAGATAAATGACAATTTTTAGAAGGGTACACACTTGCTTTTGCATTTTTTTTTTGACAAACTTCAGGTAAGAACTGAGAGTATCTGTGTATTTAAAGACCGCCTAAGGTGCATGAAGGAAAGATATTCAAATGTGGTATCAGCAACGTGAACACGAAAACGTACTCAATATTATATCTAGATCTATGACCAATAAGATATAGGCAAGAATTAGAACTTAGGAGATACCCCGCAAAAATAAGCACCGAAATTGGGCCTAAGCTCACACGACCTGGTCCTGTTGGTCAAAATTTATGGGATAGCTAAATTTGAAACCACGACTACAATCCTTAGCTGATTGATATTTTTATAAAAATTAATTTTACTGTTTAGTTTTCTTTTTCGGTTTTCTAATAACATCTAAAAATAATAAACTGTGGTTGCCAACCCACCTGCCAAGCATAGCAACTATGGCAAATATCCCCCCTAATATCCCCCCTGTAAAGTAATCTGTGGGGGGGCCTATGTTCAGCAGTGGACTTTTAATAAGATGTAACGAATTAGCTTTACAGTAGAATTCTGTCGTATAGTTACCAATATTATTACGATTAGCTCTGTACATAATCGGTATTCAAATGTCAGCTACTACAACTAAAATATTGGGTGACGATGACTACGAAGTCATGTGTGAGAGGGTGCTGGTTACAGTTGTAAAAAGTGATTCACTCATGTTTGTAAGTTTTTTAAGAAGTTATGGTGAAAAATGAGTCAAAATAGTGGAAATTGTATGATATGACCCAGGGGCAACTATATATATTCTTATATATATATATATATATATATATATATATATATATATATATATATATATATATATATATATATATATATATATATATATATATATATATTATATATATATATATATATATATACAGGGTGTCCGGTAATGAATGGATAACCTTGAAATGTCTTATAGTACAACTTATGGCCGTCCTGAAAAAAATACGAAAAATAATATATCACAAGTAGTACCTTTGATATTTTTTTTTTAAAGAAAAGTCGATTCTTTTCTATCTTATTTTACTGTCTTGAACACTATGACCAAAAATGAATGATTTCTATTGGTTTTTCTGTTGTTTTATTATTATACACTAACTGTGCTTATAGGTAAAATGTAAACAGTATGAATAGCTTTTGCAGTTTTTATTTAAAAAATTCGCAAATTAATTTATTTCTGAAAAACATGCAAAAAATATTATTTAAGCGAAGTTCAAACCTCTTGGGTATGAAAGAAATGTATGAATGTATGGGTGACCAATAATTTTACAATAATGTCTGTTTTGTGTAGATTTTATAATGGTATAATTCATAAATGTATCTTCCATAAATAGTGACTTATTGCCATTAATGTAGAAAAGGAGAAAATTTGACTAAGTAACAAAATTTAATAATATGGGAACATTTATTAAATTGAATTGTGTCTGATCATTGGGGATTAATAAAAAACAACATTTAAAATTAAAATATTTTATTTTTCGTTAATTTACAACAAATGTTCAAATTGTTTGCCTGACACTCTTATGCATGCCCTACATCTTTGGATAAATGATCTTCTGAGCAGTCTAGTGTACCGTCGCTCGCATATTTTTGATGCGGCTTCTCTGACACGACTACGTAGTTCGTCCAAAGACCGCACGGGCTTACAGTATACTTCCTCTTTCAGACAGCCCCAGTAAAATAATCCAATGGATTTAGATCCGGTGAACGTGGAGGCCACAAAATTGGCCCAAGACGTCCGATCCATCTATTTGGGTATCTGCAATTTAAATATGCACGAACCGGAACAGTATAATGCGCAGGACAACCGTCATTTTGCAGCCAATACGATTCCCTCAGCTCCTCGCGAACCTCTTGTAATAAATTGGGGAGATCATTTTGAAGAAACTCCAAATAACTTTGCCCCGTTAAATTCCCCGGTAATTCAAATGGGCCAATTATCATACCATTTAATATTCCGGTCCAATAATTTATTTTAAATTGGTATTGTGACCTGTCTTCACGCATAAGATGGGGACTTTCTAGTTCCCAATAATAATAATAATAATAATAATCTTTATTTGCAAGAATATGGTTGTACAATGGTGTTTGAGTATAATTCGTTCTACATATTCTACCTTAGTGGTGTGCAAATATTAATGGTCAAGTAACCTAAACAACAATACTTATCGAATTTAACAACATATATTAATTTAACAAAAAATAAAATTATTTAATATTATTTACTTGATTTGATAATTAATTTATAATGCCACAATGTCAGAAAAAATATAAGTAAGTATTATTATATCAAGTAAGATTATTATTATAGGTCAATGTCATATATTAATTATTGTTATTACGTCAATAATTATATAATGTTACACATCCAATTGTCATTAATATCTTTCTATTTTTACATCAAATTTATTAATTAATTAGATACATAAGTCAAATTTAATATAAAATAATATCAAAAACATTATTTTTTTTTAAATATCAGAATCTTGTAATTACGTAATTAATCATATTCTAAAATTATCATTCATTATTACTCGTATGTAGGTCGTTGTCGTTTAAGAACTCTTCTACAGAATAGTAACATTTACGGAGCAACAATGCCAAAACAGATTTCTTAAATGACAATAAACTTTTACGCTTTAAATTATCAGGTAACCAACCACCAACTATGTAAATTGTGTAAATTTAAGTAACCGTCTCTTTTAAGCGTTGACTCATCGCTCCACAAAATTTTATTAAAAAATTGCGGGTCTTCTTCCATCTTTGCCAGCATTTGCCGGCAAAAACGCACTCTTGAGAGATAATCTCTTGGTTGGAGAGTTTGCATGCGTGTAACCTGGTAAGGGTGGAATTCGTTTTTCTTTAAAATATCGTGTACGGTCGATTTTCCAATACCTGTGCGTCGAGCTATTGCTCGCGTAGAGGTTGAAGGATCGTTTTCAATATCCTCAAGCACCACGTCTTCTACATCAGGACGAGCGTTTCTTCCAGCGCTAGCACCACCGACACCACTACCCGGAATTCTTCCTTCAGAGTAACAACCGTGGACTCTTATAAATACACGCCAGTCTGGGTGGCGAGCATTAGGGTACCTCTCCCTATAAAGAGCTGCGGCTGCATTTGCGTTGCCTCTGCATTCTCCATAAATAAAATGCATGTTTGCATATTCTTGTGCCGTGTACTGATGACGTGGCATTTTGATAGGTACACAAAAGTCCAGTTTAGTCCAGAAACAAGCCAAATCGTCGCAAATATCACCAAACGCAAAACAAGTCCAAATCAATAAGAAAAACAAATAGTCCGGTAAAATAGCCAAGTGGTCGTTTTAACACTGATTTAAATAATTGCAAAGGAGACAAAATAAATACATGCGAAGTCGAGCAGGTCGTGTGATGCACTAAGTTCTCTTTTACATTTTGCTCTTCTCTCTCCCACTTACCCAATTCAGACCTCTCTTTATCTAACACAAAAGGCAGCAGGTAGCAAATATGAAGGTCACACGACCCATTTCACGCTAGTAAAGTAACCATTTCAAGATTTAAATTGGTTATTTTATTACATTTAAATAAGTTAATTTCTAATACTTAATTTAGTTTCAATTTGTTTAAAAATAGCTGTTTTCATGTATGATCAACTCCTGATGTGTTTTTATTAATTCCCAATGATCAGGGACAATTCAATTTAAAAAATGTTCCCATATTACAAATTTTGTTACTTAGTCAAATTTTCTCCTTTTCTACATTAATGGCAATAAGTCACTATTTATGGAAGATACATTTATGAATTATACCATTATAAAATCTACACGAAACCGATATTATTGTAAAATTATTGGTCACCCATACATTCATACATTTTTTTCATACCCAAGAGGTTTGAACTTCGCTTAAATAATATTTTTTGCGTGTTTTTCAGAAATAAAGGGTGTCTCAGCGCTGATTTTAAACTTTAAATATAAATTTCTCGGCAACCGGCGGGTTTAGCGGGAGGGGAGAGGTAGCGTTCGGTAGGTGATTAGTGCGGGCTTTTTAGTCGCTATATCCCAGTGGTCTGGCGCGCACCGCGCGTACGCAGTAGAGGCGTATTTTTGCAACGAGTTTTCGCTGAGGGAAGCACAGCGCAAGTTTTGTAATCGCTATGAAATCCGCCGTTTAAGTGATGCTCCGAGTATTCAGTTAATTAAGTCGTGGGTAAAAAAGTTCAGAGCGACAGGATGTTTAATGAAACATTCAATTGGCCCTCGAATTAGACCTGTTCGATCGATTGAAAACATCGACCGCGTCGCCGCTGCGGTCGCGGAGCATCCACGACGATCAGTTAGAAAACATGCTGCCTCTTTGAATCTTCATCGTTCAAGTATTCAACGAATTTTGGCCTTAGACTTAAAATTACATCCCTATAAAATCCAAATAGTTCAAAAAATCAAACCAGAAGACTATAAGAAGCGAAAAATTTTCTGTCAGAAGATGTTAGGGATTTTTTCAGAGGAAAATGGGATGTCCAATGTTTATTTTAGCGATGAGTCACACTTTCACCTCGAAAGGTACGTCAATCGCCAAAATTGCCGTTACTGGTCACCCAGCAATCCAAAACAAAAACATCAGAAGGCATTACACAGCCCCAAAGTTACTGTATGGTGAGCAATATCGGCGAAGAAAATCATCGGGCCATTTTTCTTCGAGAATGATCGAGGTGCAACGGTTACAGTGACGAGCGAGCGGTATATCGACATGATTAATAACTTTTTTGTACCGCAGCTGCAAGAAGAGGATGTTGATGAGTCCGGTGTATGGTTTCAGCAAGATAGGGCCACAGCCCACACAGCTAGGGTCTCCATGGACACACTAAAAGCGTTGTTTCCGGGAAAAATCATAAGCCGCTTTGGAGACATATTGTGGCCACCCAGATCTCCCGACTTAACCCCAGCTGAGTTTTTTATGGGGTTATCTTAAAGCAAGAGTTTTTGATACCCCTCTTATGAATTTAGAGCAGCTGAAGACTAAAATAACGACAGAAGTGAGGGCCATATCAATTGACGTTCTGCAGCGTGTTTCTGCAAATTCGTTAGTCCGCTTTGAAGAGTGCATTCGTCGTGATGGAAGATATCTTGACGGTGTAATATTCCGTACATAAAATTCGCACTAATGTACTATAATTTACTACAATTAAAATATTATAAACACAATTGTTTTTTTTATATAAATATTCAAAGTTTAAAATCGGCGCTGAGACACCCTTTAAATTGATTTGCGAATTTTTTAAATAAAAACTGCAAAAGCTATTCATATTGTTTACATTTTACCTATAAGCACAGTTAGTGTATAATAATAATATAACAAAAAACCAATAGAAATCATTCATTTTTGGTCATAGTGTTCAAGACAGTAAAATAAGATAGAAAAGAATCGACTTTTCTTTAAAAAAAAATATATCAAAGGTACTACTTGTGATATATTATTTTTCGTATTTTTTTCAGGACGGCCATAAGTTGTACTATAAGACATTTCAAGGTTATCCATTCATTACCGGACACCCTGTATATATATATATATATATATATATATATATATATATATATATATATATATATATATATATATATATATATATATATATATATATATATATACCAACACTCACGCCTGTCACACAGAGGGGTAAGCAGAGACTACAGACTTCCATTTGGCACGATTCTGACACACCTCTCTCGCCTCCTCCACATTCATATACCTACGCATACAGGTACGCCTAGTTTGACCTATTTTCAATATACACCAATTTGGTCGATAAACTTTCGCGTAGGACGTCCTTTTCCGACTGTTTCATTCATTTTGCTTTGTCACTCTTTCCTCATTCATTCTTTCTACATGACCAAACCACCATAGAATTCTTTCTTAATCCTTGTCACAGCATCATCTTGCAAACCACACTCTACATTTATCATACAATTTCTCATCCTGTCACTCAGATTGAGCTCTAAAATACTCCTTAGCGACCGCATTTCTATTGCATTTATTCTAACTCTCTAGCTTCTTCTGCCACACCCAACTCTCACTACTATACGTTATAGTAAGTATAGACAAACACAGCCTTGTGAATTGCCATACGTTACTTTTTTGACACATTCTGACTTTTCACAAAAGCGTAGAGCCCCATTTACTTTATTTCCTGCGTACACTCGTCGTTCTATATCCTTATCATACCTGTACTGAATTATATTCAACATAGACACATTATATTCGTAGTACAGACTACAAATATTTACTCAATGTACAGAATGATCCCTGTTATGAGATGGAGGAGTTAAAGTGCTCCGGTAATTGGGTTTACGTTTTACGATGCACTGATCTATGAAGTTAATATCGACCTGATCTAATTCTGACATCGCCGGCGTAGACTATATTATTTAAAAATTGTCAATTTTCTTTTTTTTATGTTTCAAGTCTCTAAAACTCACTAGTAGACTTGTTTAAATGGGGAGAATATAAACATATTTTCTGTTTTAAAATAATTATGCAAATAAAAAATTCACGGTTTCTTTAAATGTGACTGAAAATAGTTTTAAGCTATTGCATAGCTTCTATCGCGGGCCTTGAGCGCGGGGACCGAATCCAGAAATTTATTCGGCCGTAACGAAAAAACCTCACGCTCCCCAATCCGACGGGCACGGAGGTGTGGCTTGAAGGCCGTGCATTGTCTAACGTCGTTTCTTTTCGGCAGTCTTCGACACGGTGTTTGTGTATAAAGTGTTTTGAATATGAATGAACAAAGTGCATTTATTATTAATGAAGAAAGTCACGAAATAATAGTGAAAGAAAATGAGTGAGTACTCTATATACATACATTTTATTATTATCACAAATGCAGCACTAATTTTGAATTGAAAATATTATACTGCTATAAAGATAACCTAAATTTTTGATATTAAAATGAGCGATATTAAAAGTAACCCTCTTTATATACACACAAACACACACACGCGTACAGTTTAAATTCTCAATTTAGATTCTCAAGATATATATATATATATATTAGAGATGGGCCGAAATTCGGTACAAGAAAAATAATACCTACTCGCACTTATTTTAACTGAAATATAAGGTGCTTCTAAACTACAATATGCCATGGATGTAACTGGTGGTTCTACTCATGCTACTGTACCACTTTCCCCAAGGAACCCATAGTCAATTCTCAAAAAAAATTGCACTTTGTATGGAAATCGGTCAGCTGATTGGCCAAGTCTCCATACAAACAACCGTGGCATATATTTTAGAAGCACCTTATTCTCTCGTCAGTCCAAAACCTTCTAAAGGTCGCTATTAAAAAAGTGCGCGTCTGTCCACAACCTTTAGAAGGTTGCTATTTCCATTGTAAACTGCCAGCTCATGAGGTACCTTGAGCATCACCAGCTGATTAGTGACCGCCAATACGGTTTTCGCCGTGGTCGGTCAGCTGGTGATCTTCTGGTCTACCTCACTCACAGATGGGCGGAGGCAGTAGAGTTCAAGGGGGAGGCATTGGCCGTTAGTTTGGACATTGCGAAGGCCTTCGATCGGGTTTGGCACAAAGCGCTTCTTTCTAAGCTCCCTTCCTATGGGCTTCCCGAGAAATTGTGCGATTGGATCACCAGCTTTCTTGCAGATCGGAGCATCAAGGTCGTTGTAGACGGTGCAAGCTCCGATTGCAAGCCTATTAATGCTGATGTTCCACAGGGCTGCGTGCTATCGCCAACGCTGTTTCTTCTGCATATCAATGATATGTTGCATGCCCGTAACATTCATTGCTATGCGGATGACAGCACTGGTGATGCTCTTTACACCGGCCGAGCCAATATTTCTCGGGAAAACGTCTCCGAGTGCCGGGACAAACTTGTATCTGAAGTCGAGTCTTTGCTGAACAGAGTCTCGGATTGGGGACGACTAAATCTAGTCCAGTTTAACCCCCAGAAGACACAAATTTGTGCGTTAACCGCTAAAAAGAACCCCCTTGTCGTATCCCCTCAGTTTCATGGCACTCCCCTTGTTGCCTCAGCCAGTATCGGAATCCTAGGTGTCGACATATCGAGTGACGTGCAGTTTCGTGGTCACTTGGAAGGGAAGGCCAAATTGGCCTCTAAAAAGCTTGGCGTGCTCAGCAGAGCGGGACAGTATTTCATGCCGGCACACCGCCTGCAACTTCACAAGGCGCAGGTTCGGCCGCACATGGAATACTGTTCCCATCTCTGGGCTGGGGCTCCCCAGTACCAGCTCCTTCCACTTGACCGCATCCAGCGCAGAGCGGCTCGAATCGTCGACGACCGAGTGCTTTCCGATCGGCTCGATTCACTGGCGCTGCGAAGAGATGTTGCATCTCTTTGCGTATTTTATCGCATCTATCACGGGGAGTGCTCTGAGGAATTGTTCGGATTAATCCCAGCCGCCAAATTTCGTGAACGCACTACACGGCAAACGTCGCGATACCATCCACACCATCTGGATGCTTGGCGGTCCACCACTGTACGTTTCACAAGGAGTTTTCTTCCACGTACAACCTCTCTGTGGAATAGTTTACCACCGGCGATTTTTCCGGACCGATACGACCTGGGGACCTTCAAGAAAAGAGCTTACTCCTTTCTAAAGGGCCGGCAACGCACCCGCAATTCTCCTGGTGTTGCGGTTGATCATGGGCGGCGGTAGTCACTTAACATCAGGTGAGCCGCATGCTCGTTTGCCCCCTCTTCTATAAAAAAAAAAAAAAAACTTATAAACTTCAGGGTTGGACAGATGCGCCAAAGCGGGGATTTTGGCCGGGACAGTTGAGAGGTTATATAACAACATTAGATACTGTAAAATAAAAGATATTATTTTTACTCACTCATGGTCAATTATTTATTTATTTATTTCGGAACATTGTAAATGTAAACCTTATATTAAATCAGTTCCTATCTTATCATTAATCTTAATCTTAGTTCTTAACCGTAATCTTAGTTAATTAGTTATTAATCTTAGAAATCCCTGCCTAATTAATAATTAGCCATATTACAAAAATGAAATAAACTTTGTATTCTCCTAGTAAACATCTGGATAGGAGTCCGTAAATTAAACAAAAAATTAATGTTTTTGATTCAACATTCATTAACCTCAAGTATTTTTCATTACAATTAAAGGGTATTTGTTTTCAACAATCATATTAAACCAACTGTTCTTATCTATCTAGTCATATTTAAAATTTACCAGAGTCAGGTTATGGTGCAAAAACACCAAAGATCTTATCAAGCCTTATCTGGCAGAAGTTTGTTACGTTTTTTTTTCGTAGGTATATGTTTCCTGCGGTGTGCGAGCGGGGTATTTGAAGTAAATGCGTAAACAAGTCACGACGCGTCGCTCTCGAGAAAGCGTGCGAAAATGAACCGAAGTGAAATTTGTCATCTATGAGAGTGAATTTTATCTGTGTACTCTGTAACAAATAACTATATAGAAAAAAAATGTGAAAATGACATTTCGCCATTTTTGTTTGTGTACTGGTTAGGAACTCGATCAAAAATTTGATAACTTTTCTGTTTTTATACGTTATTTTTAAAAATTTTGAAAATGACTATTCGCCATTTTTGTTTGTGTACTGGTTAGGAACTCGATCAAAAATTTGATAATTTCTCCGTTTTTATACGTTGTTTCTAATGTTATTTTACATCAAATTAATTGGGAAGATATTTTCTTTAGGAAATATGTATCATTACGACGATTCAAAAACGTTTACGTATAATAATTTACCTCGAAATTCACTATACGCGATTATCGTTTATTGATTATATGTTGTTTAAAAAGTATTCAGTAAAAAAAAGTTACTGCGCGGACAGGTGGGACGAGAATCACTTGCGCGGCGCTTGAAGACCGTGCATTGTCTAACGTCGTTTCTTTTCGGCAGTCTTCAACACGGTGTTTGTGTGCGTGCAACTATACGTATTGTACGACTCTACGAAGCTTGCACGAATCGAGGCGAGCTGCTCCGAAATCGGACGAATACATAAGCAGCTGTTTATGAGAAAGTATATAGGTGTATAGGTATTTATGTACAACAGTGATTAACTGTACTTGTAAAATTTGTGTATAAAGTGTTTTGAATGTGAATGAACAAAGTGCATTTATTATTTATTGATTTAATAAAAGAAAAAAAATTGTTTTCTTATCGGTCACCACGCTCAAAAAGTGTAACTTGAATTAATATCAAAGAAAAAGAAATACTGCATAAATAAAATAAATAAATAATTATAATTGCATAAGTTGATACAAAATGCTATGCAATAGCTTTACCGCGGCAGTCCCCGAGTGCCACACGTCTTTTTTATTCTCATTATTTAGTCTGTTAAAACTTTTCATTTCAAAAGCGGTTATAGGATTAATATAAAATTTTTTTAATTAATAATACAAGCTTAAACTCAATGTAGTAAAAAACTATGTGACGTTTAAAACTTCAATATGTTAAATATAACTATGCAAAAAATTCAAAAATATTGGGATATAACAGCTATAGCACGAACTGGTCGGCCCGACTGGGAATAAAGGCTTTTATTAAATAAAATAAAATAAACGATAATTCCAGTGTTATATTATTTTATTATATTATTATTATATTATTTTAATTGTATAATCAAAGCGGTATGTATAAAAATTAGACGTATGTGTATCATTAATGAAGATTCTAGAAATAGTTTTCCTCTAGAATAAATGTAGTAGAGCCACGCTGCTACTAAATCATGGTTTCAATAGGAATGAGTTGGCTCGACCGAGAAAGGATCACATTTTTATAAAATACCAGCGTAAAATGATGAGTATAGAGAACTGAAAAATTTTTACTGGTAAAGAGTCATTTCATTTTCCTCAGCGACAACAATGTATTTACATTTTGATTCTTAAGCAAGGGGAGACTTAGGTGCTATGCCACCACATAATTACCATGAGGGTGGAAAGAACAACTTGTTCCTGAAATGTAATACATTATTTAACACGAAATTATCAAGTAGCATCAAGTTTTATCAAACACTTATAAACAATAAGGTTTAAATTCTGAATTTCTTACTCCGCCACAACCCGGCGGCGTATCCGGCGAATCCACTACTACATATCATCCCGTAGGTATTGTAAGAGGTGACAGTGGGAAACTGAAACAGAAGATGGACAGCACTATCATCCCGAAAACTTAAAAACAATTTAAAATAAAATAACTGCGGGTTATGCCTGCCCAGCGTTACTACAAGAGCAAACAACTTCCTATTAGGGAATATGTGGGGGAAGCCTATGTCCAGCAGTGGATTTGTGATAGGCTCTAATAAATGAATATATGATAGCTTATTTAAGTTATCAATATTTCAAAATTGTAAAAACCCTGAAATAAAAAGAGCCGATGATCTTCAAAAGGCTAAAAACATTTTGTTGAATTGAATGATGTACTGTTTATTGGTCATCTATGATAAATAGTACCTGAGTGACCGAGCTTTGCTCGGTATTTTTTTGGAAATCGCGTGTTTTGGAAATTATATTTAGATACAAATTACCAACTGATGAAACATGAATAATATTTTTTGATCTTATTGACATAATAGAGAAAACTGAACTGGTTATTTGAATAAAAAATGTGAGTGCAATTACTTTAATTTAAATTTTCGTATTTAAAAAAAATACTAAAAAAGAGCTCTAAATAATCGATTTTCCCACAAAAGAAAGGAACTTGAAAAAAAAGGCAAAAAAAGTCGGACCGAAGGCAGGGCGCGAACCAGGGCAACACGATTTCACGACGGCCCGATATCCAATTGAGCTATTACGATCAATAATAAAGTGTCAAAATTTACCTTCTTATATTATAGCAGTTTTCATTGCCTGAAAACACGATCAAAACGACATTTTCTAAAAAAAAAATCGTAGCTAAATCATTTAATTGCCACCGAAAAGCCCTGGACACAAAATTTTATGAAAATCGTTGGAGCGTCATCGTGGAGACGTCCTAAGCGAAAGCTTATCGACCAAATTGGTGTATATTGAAAATAGGCTAAATTAGGAGTACCCTTAACCGACGAGCATGTATGCGTAGGTATATGAATGTGGAGGAGGCGAGAGAGGTGTGTCAGAATCGTGCCAAATGGAAGTCTGTAGTCTCTGCTTACCCCTCTGGGTGACAGGCGTGATTGTTTATTATATATATGTGTGTATGTAAGAACGCATTTCACTTAAAATAATAAAAAAGTTAATGAAAAATCCGCTTATATAAAATATAAATTAGAATAATAGGAATTTGGAGAAATCATGAAGTATAAACCCTGTACATTAAACGAACGCGATCCTTCAAATTTCCTGTCTGGCGTGGCTTCATTCAACTAATAAAACGGGTTTAGTTAGGGTTTTATGATTTCTCACAAAATATCAGCGTGGCCTAATTCTGTCCTTAACCAGAGTCCTTTTTAAATAGAAACGGGATATATCACTTGACGGGATATGTGACAACATATATTGATCCTTAATCGAAGATGGATGTATGTCTATGGGTCACAGTATTCACTTACCATCAGGTGTACTGTGTGATCGTTTGTCACCTTTATTCTTAAAAAAAGGTGAAAATCTTTAAAATTATTTAAATGATGGTGAAAATAAAATTGAATACAATCAAGCAGTTAAAATTTTAGGTTAACAAAACTGTGTTATAAAATTCAACGATAATCCTCAGAATAGAATGAGGGTAGTTTCCATTAATTCATTGTTCATTTTACAAGTTCAACGCACTTAGCAGAAAATAAATATTTAAAGAGAAGTTAACTACGCATTGACTTATAATTTTAATTTATACAAGGAATCTCGCTTAAGAGTTCACTTAACGAGGTCGTACTAAGAATACAAAGAAATAAAGCACAAGGAACTGGAAAACAGAGTTTACGTTTTTCTTATATTGGATAAATTAAATTTAAGTTGAAAGACTAAATGCGTTATACTTTTAAATTTACTTAATAAAATTTATCAAATCGTTAAAATGTGTATATAATAACTTCTAAGTACCTCTATATCCTATCTACGAATATATACATACATTCGGTTTGACAGACTTGCTGTTGATTAATAGCTCTATCATGAGCTGTGTTAATGCGCAAATAAAGCACTATGTATGCCTTATTTGAGCATTAAAGTGATTAAGCAGACCACATTACCATGACGATTCTTAATACGATTAAATGTCGTATCGTATCGTGAAAATCGTACGGACGGTACTAACGATACTTACAATTTAAAATATTTAACCAATTTCTCAGAAGAAGAGATTGTATATTCTACGCATAGGTTTTATATTTACCGATTTTATAAAAATGGCTGTACCGATTTAAATTATTTTTAACATAGACTACTTCAGGGGTTAACACATTGAAATTTAAGAAAAAAAATTCTACTTTTAAAGGTGGAAAAGACAGAGGACGTTGGTTTTATTGAAACTATTTAAATCACATTCCAGTTGCTACCTTAAACTTGTGATATTGTTTTCATTACAGCTTTTAAAAATCCACTCCTAAACATAGGCGTACCCCATGATGCCTCATAGGGGAGATTTTGTCATAGTAACCACGTTGGGCGGGCTGATAACCACACCAAAGTTTTCACTGTATTTTTTAATATTTGGTAGTTGGTGACCACAGATTTGTAGTATGTTTGTTGTAATAATTTTGAGTAAAATACCGCTGCCCATCTGGTGGATACTTTTACACTGCCACCACACGTTCAAACATACGAATATTGCTTAGGAGACATAAAAGAGTTAAAATTAAATTAGAAAAAGTAAAAACTGTATATAAAAATATTTCCACATAATAGCTTCTGAAGTCGGCACTTCACAGTCACAAAACACAGTCGATAAACTGTCTTAAAATCGACGGATCAGAATACTTGTTGTGGATTTTTTTATTTAATTAAAATTTTACAAGTTTTTCAAGTCGGTCTTTACTTTTTATCGAAAGTCAAAAGTTTCAATTTATCACCAAAAATTGAAATTATAATAAATGTATTTTTGTAAGCTTAATAAAATTAGGGACCAAGTAATGAAAGTGTTATATGTTTTAAATCTGTGACATATTTTATAGTAGAATTAGAATGAATAAACAGAACGAATTTATGACGAGTCGCGCAATAGCAAAATATAGATAGATAGATAGAAAATTCTTTATTGCACTCAAACAAAACAATTTGGTACAAAGGCAAACTTAATGCCGAAAAGGCATTCTCTGCCAGCTAACCTTTTGTAGTGTGGTGAGAGCTATGGGTAGAGCCGCGAGAGAAAGAAAAACTAACTTATTTATTCATACTATTCAAAACGCGTTATATAATATTATGTATATGTTAGTTTATACATATATACACTCATACACATACATATATACATATATATATATATATATATATATATATATATATATATACATGCATACATACATATTTAAATAAAATATATACTAAACCAATAAAGCATACAATATAGTATACGAAATTATAATAAACATATAATAAAATTAATCAAGTAATTATAAAATATACAAGTGATTGTAAATATTTTGAACTAAAAAAATATTATTATACCACCTTTTCCTACATTGTTATCCAATTCCAAGCTTTGTTAAAATTTCAAGTCTCTAGCTCGTCAAGATGTATTCGAAATTTGATTTGCAAGATTCCACCCGAAATTACAGACAGACAGGCAAACAAGAAAGTGACTTAATAAAAACGTGGCATAAATATTAATAATTATGAATGGCTTATTTTTTTTATAGAATAAGGGTAACAAACGAGCACTCAATTCACCTGATGGTAAGTGGATACTGTGGCTCATAGACATCTACATTTATCCTCGATTAAGAATCAAAACGTAGATACGTTGTCACCCCTGAGGACTACAGTGGAATGCCTCGTTTCCAGTAAAAAAGGTTCTCCGGATCACTCTTTTTTTTATAGGATAGGATGAAAAACAAGCACACAGTCCACCTGATGGTAAGTGGTTGCTGTGGCCCATACACATCTATATCTAGCCTCGATTACGAATCAAAATGCAGATGCGTTGTCACCCGTGAGGACTAAGATGGAATGCCTCGTTTCCAGTAAAAAGGGTCTCCGATTCTCTACACTCACCATACGAAAGACAGCAGTATTAAGCTGCTATTATTATATGTATATATTAACGACTTAGGGACCTTCAAGAAAAGAGCCTACTCCTTTTTAAAAGGCCGGCAACGCATAAGCAGTTCCCCTGGTGTTGCAGTTGTTCATGGGCGGCGGTAATCACTTACCATCAGGTGTGCTCGTTTGTCCTCTCTCCTTTAAAAAAATCTTTTAACATAATTTAAATATTAATCTTGTAGTTTATTTCTAGTAATATCGGTCAGGCATAGCTGCATAAAAATTTTCCTCCCCTAATTTTGCTCGATTTTGTATAAATTTCTACACCACATTATCAAATTGAGCTTTCTGCCTTCGCTAATCATCGATCATAGGATTTATGTGTGAAATATTTATCATCATCATCATCATTACAGCCCTTCACAAGTCCACTGCTGAACGTAGGCCTCCCCCAAGTAATGCCACAAAGCACGGTCCTGAGCCACCTGCATCCATCGACTTCATGCATGTCTTACCAGGTCGTCACTCCATCTAGTGGGGGGTCACCCTACACTACGCCTACCGGTACGAGGCTGTCACTCAAGAACCTTTCTTCCCCATCGATTATCGGTTCTTCGAGCTATATGGCCGACCCATTGTCACTTCAGCTTACTAATCCGTTGGGCTATATCGGTCACTCTGGTTTTACTGCGGATATTCTCATTTCTGAGTCTATCACGGAGAGAAACTCCGAGCTTAGCCCTCTCCATAGCTCGCTGAGTGACCTTGAGCGTCCTCATACGGTCAGCAGTGCAGGACCACGTCTCAGATCCGTAAGTCATCACTGGCAGCACGCACTGGTTATACACTTTAGTTTCAGAGATTGAGGTATACCTGACGAGAAGATGTGTCGTAATTTCCCGAACGCTGCCCAGCCATTGTTGGACTTACCTAGTCGGACTATTTATCCCAAGTAAACGTACTCGTCAACAACTTCGAGCATAGTATTCCCAACAACTACCAGCATAGGTGTGACATGGACATTAAACATGATCTTTGTTTTGTCTATGTTCATCTTAAGACCTATCCGTTGGGAGACACTATTGAGGTCATTGAGCATAGTGCTTAAGTCCTCCAGCGATTCTGCCATAAGGACTATATCGTCGGTAAGTCGAAGGTGGGTGATGTACTCGCCATTGATGTTAATACCGTACCCTTTCCAGTCCAGTAGCTCGAAAACGTCTTCCAACGCAGCGGTGAAGAGTTTCGGGGATATAACATCACTCTGTCTTACACCTCTCTGCAATTGGATAGGTTTCGAACTCTGATTCTGTACTCGGATAGCCATCGTAGCCCTACTGTACAAACACTTCAGTACTTCGATATACCGACAGTCAACTTGGCACCGCTGAAGGGACTGTAGCACCACCCAAATTTCGACGGAATCAAAGGCTTTCTCATGATCCATATACGCCAGGCAAAGTGGCAGATTTTACTCTTCGGTCTTCTGTACAATCTGCCGCAGGGTATATATGTGGTCTATGGTGCTGAAGCCTTTTCGGAAACTGGCTTGTTCGGGAGGCTGGAAGTCGTCGAGTCTGCGTGCGAGACGATCCGTAATGACTCTCGAAAACAGCACGTAGATGCGGCTCAGAAGGGAAATCAGTCTATAGTTCTTCAGGAGAGCATTGTCGCCTTTCTTAAAGAACAAGACCACCGCACTTCTGCTCCACGCCTTCGGAGTAGTGCCACCATGAAGGACGCAATTGAAGAGCTTCTGAAGGACTTCAAGTACCAGTGTTCCACCCGCTTTCAGAAGCTCCGCTGTAATTCCATCCTCGCCTCGGGTCCTGCCGTTTTTAAGGTGCTGGAGAGCCATTCTAATCTCGCTCAGACTGACGTCCGGGATATCATCGGAATAGTGTCGGGTAAGACTTGCTCTTGGATCGTTACTCACACTTGCGTGTGGCTCCTACTATGATGTGTACAGCTGCCCATAGAAACTCTCAATCTCACTCAAAATCTCAGGTGTCCCGGAAACGATGCTGCCACAATCTGTCTTCAGCTTTGAAAGTTGGCTCTTTCTGGCAGACAGATCTCTGGCAAAGACTTTGGAGCCCTGGTTCCGCTCGATCGCTTCTGTAATACGAGCAGTATTAAAGTTGCGTATGTCTCGCCACATGCATTTGAAGATCTGTCTGTTCAATTGCCTGTATGCTGTCAAATCTGTTGACGATTGCAGCCTCATCTCCCGTCTTACAGCCATAAGATTAAGAGTTTGATCGGAGAGTTTTTGTGTTCTCCGACCGCATGGACAGTTTCCACGAGCTTGTCATTCATATCGTCCACCGCATTGCAATCTTCTAGGCACTGAAAGTGATTACGCAACTCGAGCTGAAAGGTTTCGGGATTCTGGATTACAGCACGAGGGGGACGGAGCGTTGACTTCATTAGACGAGACCTCTCCAACTTAACGTTTAGGTTCAGTGTGCCTCTAACCATTCGGTGATCGCTGCCGGTTTTCACCCTTGCGATCACTGAGACATCACTGAACAGTTGGCGTCTGGTCGTCATAATGAAGTCAATCTCATTTTTTGTCAAACCGTCGGGGCTCGTCCAGGTCCACTTCCTGTGGGGCCGCATCTGGAAGAAAGAGTTCATCATAAAGAGTCCCTCTTTCTCCATAAAATCAGCCAGCTGCTGGCCCCTACTGTTCCGTTGCCCTACTCCAAATTTCCCTAACTTCAGCTCACCGCCTTTTCTTGTGCCTAGTTTTGCGTTGAAGTCTCCCATCAACACCGTGTAGTGGGTTTTGTAGGAATGCATGGCTCTAGAAATATCCTCATACATTTCCTCCACCTCCTCATCGGGATGTGCCGAGGTTGGTGCGTAGACCTGTATGACCTTCAGTGAATACCCTTTGGTGATTCTGAGTATCAGGTACGTGACCCTCGTCGACACACTCCCAATCTTTACAACGTTGTTGACGAGAGACTTGTGGACGATAAATCCGACACCTCCTTGGGACAGATGGTCGCCCTCCCGGTGATAGAACAAATTGCCGGACTCGAGGATTACCGTGTCCTTCCCCTCTCTTCGGACCTCGGATAATCCAATAATATGCCAGCGCAACTTGTCTATCTCCAGTATCTTCTCGTCAGTCCTCAGGGTGCGTGTGTTATACGTTGCCAGGTCGAGTCGTCGTAGGTGGCAACCGAACCTCCACCGGAGATTCTTATCACCCCCTACCCCGCCGTTACCATGATCGCCACCGTAGCCAGGAATAGCGGGGCCGCTGGGGACTGGGGGCCGTTTGTTTGCGTCGTTACTCATGGGGGGATATTTGCCATAGTTGCCACGCTTGGCGAGCGGGTTGGCAACCGCAGTTTTTTATTATGTTATTGTTGTTATTGGGAAGTTGCTGCTGCCCACCTCCTTTCTGTGTTCCTCTGTCACCTCTTACGACACCCACGGGAATATATGTGGTAGTGGATATTCTCAACCGCCACTACACGGCTATTAAGCCGATAATAACTAATGTAGGAGGCGATTGACCCTATACGTAATATTTTGCTTGTATTTCTTAATCCAATTTAGAAATAAGCATGAATCGACATAAAGTACGAGTAGTTGAGTTAACAGTAAATAAATACATTCAACGCGATATGGTCAAAGTTAAACTAATAACATTAGTTTTAAAATAGTAAATAAATCAAAAACGACGATGACAGGAAATTTTACAAACAGGGAAAATGTAAACTAGTTAATTGTTCGATATTTGCTCGCACATTAATCATATTACAATGCGTGTTCAAGGACTTTACAACCTTGAAAATTTCTGTAAAAATGTTTGCTTGATGGAGTTCTACCGTCGAGTACATGGTTATGGTGTAGGTGAACCAACACTTAAAATTAGAAGTAACAACTTTGTTACTTCAAGCTTGAGTACCATCAAGCTTGAGTTGCCCGTTAGTATCCTTATATTTCATTTTCTAAGCTGACACGTACTCGTCATTACTGCAATCGAAATTTAATATTACAAGGGTTATGACGCATTTATCTTTGTATTAAAGTTGGTTGCATGTGTCCGTGAGCTCAATAAGACAGTTAATAATAAGCAGTGTGTTAGCACTTTTGTCGCTTTTATGTATTAATATGTTACAATTGCGAGTACAAGGTACTTTTTAATGTCAATAAATTTAATAAAACCCTTACAACAACACTTGAAATTTTAAAACTCATCCTAGACTTATAAATATATTCGAAAGAGTGACAAATAAAAACAAAAATTTTGCTGTACCAGCAGATAATCTGATTCTGTAAATAAACACTTGCATATTATGCCCTCTATTAAAAGTCAAAATGCAAATTCGTTATCATTTCTTAAGTATCTCAATTACCAGTGTAAAAGCTCTCTGTTTCTCACTACTTATCATATGAAACTCAGCTAAATCATGCTGTCGTTATTCGCTGGTCTTCCATTAGCTACGAGAGCGTAATGCTTATCCAGTAGACGCATTCGTGTTACAGTCATTCGCTTCCCTTATTCAATACTGACAAGCGAGCTAGGATTGTAGAAGCGAAATAATATTAGCTTTTGCAATTTAGTTCCGTTCAACCTCATATATTACCATTATATTAGAAATTGGGACAGCTATGATGGATGCAAATTTCATTACCGACATGTCAATTGCATGCACTCCAAGGAAGTTTTAATCGATCTAAATTTTCAGCTTCATTTACGCTCAAATAAACGAATGAGCCTACTTTATAGGATGTTAATTGTAGTCCTTGTTTCTTGTGAATTTGAAATTATATATATTTTCTTAACATTAACCGTGGGTATACCACGTTCGATGATGTGAAACACTTCAATCAAAAAAATGCTCTTTAAACTGTTTTCATAAAGAGTATCGCTATAATAGTCTAGAATGAATGCTGCATATGACGACTCCATGGCGTAGTGGCTTAGCAATGAGTGGCTGCGCTGGGGGTCACGGGTTCGAATCCCGCACGGAACAACTATTTTTATGGCCTACAAATAATTGTTCCGGGTCTGGATGTTTGTCCTTGTGCAATTTATGTTTGTTAACTGCCCCCACGATACAGAAGAAAATCCTAGTGTAGGGGTAACGTTTTTTATAAAAAAAATATATAATTTCGTATACTCGCTATACGCATTAGATAGCTCCATTTTTTTTCAGTTTGGTGCAGTGCAACCGTTTCTTCTATGTTCTTAACGCTTTTCATAAATCAGAAGAGTCTGGGACCAGTACTGAGACTTATGTATTTTTACGCAGTGTAGTGTATTTTCAAACACTCGCATTAAAATTGATCCCATAACATTCATGATGGTTTGTAGCTACCTTAAGTCTTGGGTACTAAACAGACGCCAAAATAAACGTGCGTGCGTTCGTGCGTGCGTTCGTGCGGGCATGCATGCGTGTTTGTATGCGTGGATTCGTTTTTGTGTGTGTATGTTCACAGGTTAGGGATTTTTTTTATCTTACATGTCTCGAGAAACAAAAACAAGCGACGGTAATTTGATTATTTTTATTTTTGGAATGAAGGTGATTAACGAACACCTGCTGGTGAATGGAATGGCCAGCAGGCATCTTACATCTATTTTCGAAAATATACGAGTACATGCGTTGTCACCTTTAAAGAACAGAGAAAGAATACCTTGAGTAATCTTCACTGTAAGGATTTAACCCTTCAATCCCCATAAAATTCCAATGCAGTCGCATGCGTCCTTCAAATCCCGAGTAGTCGCATGCGACCGCACCCACCCACAGCAATTTAAACCATTAAAACTTATATTTAGAGACTACTTTTCTATGAAGAAGTTTGGCATTATAGAATCGATACAAAATTCTCTATTTTGTGGTCTAAACAAAATTCAGGTACCTACTCTATGTATTTTTATTTTTATTCTACTGTCAATTTACGACATATTAAACCATAAACCACAAACACAGCACTTTAAACCATAAAAACTTATATTTATATACTACTTTTCTACTTTCCGTAAAATTGTGCTATTTTTATTATTGTCGGCAAATGTCGTAAATTAACACTAGAATGGAAATAAAAATACATAGAGTAACCGAATTTTGTTTAGACCACAGGATAGAAAATTTTGTATAGAATCTATAATATCAAATTTCTTCACAGAAAAATAGTCTCTAAATATAAGTACTTATGGGTTAAAGTGCTGTGGATGGATACGGTCGGATCCGATCGCTTAATTTTGACGGAACATCGCCATGGTCGAATCCGACCGTATGCCCATTGAAGGTTAATTGCATAATAAGCACATCATTAGATTTTCAAAAAAGTCTATATTTTTATTCTAAAAGTCTAAGTCTATATTTATTTTGTCTGAAATATTGAACTTATGAGACACCAAATGGGAATGATGATGAGAGAGAAACGAATCGCATCTGCACCCTATTTTGATTTACTTATACTAAATTATATAAATTATAAAATAAAGTAATTACAGACATTATCATACATTTATAAATATATCTATGGTGTCTAGCTAGCCCATGTGATACGAGTGTTTCGGTATTTTACATTTTCATATACTAGCAGTATAAAGAACTTTTTAATGATTTTGAATCTTTTTATTTTGAACTCTATAGTATGTCGATAGAGGTAGCAAATGTAAATAAAACATAGCTTCTACGTCAACGTTTAAAATATACGAAATTTTACCACAGAGAAATTTTATAACTTGTTTGAAAAAATCCTGAAACATATTTCACAAAGAAAGAAGATAGCCAACCTACAACCCATTAATTAGCCGCCAGGAAGCAACAATCCTCACTGAATTGCAAATTGTTCGAGTTTCGTGTAGAGACAAAGACTGCTCTCCATAAAAGTAGCGCTAACAAAGAAAACTCTTCAATTTATGTAGCAAATTTCTACCTGTACAAAAGTTTTGAAACGATAAAACAAAAAAGTTGTATTTTGTAACTAATTATTTCTCAGTTGAAAAAGAGAAATTTTAAGAATATGAAAAAAATAATTGGCAATAGAATATTAAAATGTTCGATGAATATAAATATTTTATAAAATTTCAATTATCAATTAAATACACAAATTAATCACAGTTTGCCACATAATATATATATATATATATATATATATATATATATATATATATATATATATATATATATATATATATATATATATATATACTGGTATCAATTCAAAAAGTAACATTATTTGTTATCATCCGTACATACCTGTAAATTTATATGAACTACTTAACACACAATTATGCACCTAAAATCACGTTATTGTTTACAACTTGTTTATAAATAATTTTATGCATATATGTGAGTAAGCGTCGCAATAAGTTTGAGCATGGTTATGGCTTGATTTCAATGTCACTTCAAATGTACGCGGCGCTCCGTCTATCTTTCATTGATTTTCGATCACAGTTTGCGCTCCTTACCAAACTGCATCCATCTCTTGAGTCACATGAGGCTGTAAAAGCCAAAATGCTACAGCAGTAACATCCCAGCACATAGAAAGACTGTTCAATGATACCATGCTGTCACTTGAAAGCCTGCATACTCCATATTACTTATTTCCTTCTCTGTCGTTTCAGTGTCTTTAAACTTCAAAGCTACAGTGGAGTAAGGAGGCATATTTTAAGGCCCTAAGAGTGGGTGAAATGCCTAATTTCGTTAATATTTAAGATTTAAGTAAGAAAATTACAATAACTGTTGAACCGTAAAGAAAAAATATTATGACAAAAAAGGATTCGATAAATGTTTATTATTGAATCAGATTGTATTTTTATTAGCTCCTTATTAGAATTTTTTTCCCCAAAGAATATCTAATTTGTGTTTTTAATTATTCCTTCACCTTCAAAGCCTATCAAAAGTCCACTGCTGAACATAGGCCTCCCGCATAGATTGTCTCACAGGAGGGATATTTGCCATAGTTGCCACACTAGACAAGCGGGTTGTCAAACGCAGTTATTTTTATTCAGATGTTATTGGAAGATGCTGCTGCCCATACCTGTTTCAATTTCCCTCTATATTCTCTTACGACATCAACGGGACGATGTGAGGTAGTGGATAGTCTAACACCGCACCGCCACTGCACGGTACGTTCTAATTCATTCGATAAACAGTAACGCAATGTTAATACATCTACTTTACCATTTTACTACTAGACCAATCTACCTAATTTATTGTATTATGGCGTCAATTTTTATTGCAAAGCTATAAGTTCAATATTTTAATTAGCGTTTACTAAGTTATCTATATTCAAAACTAACAAATCTTAAGAAAATAAAAAGTATATTTTGAAACAGATGAAGTATGATGCTATATCCTCACGAACATCAAGTGTAAGAGGTTTCATGCTCTTTTAGTCTGAACTTTGATGATCGTGCTTCTGACTGTGTAAATTAAAAATAAAAAAAATATTCAGGCAAGAGTTTAATTTAGAATTTAATATTTCAATTGTCTCCTTATTTATCACGCTCTTTGTTATATTAAGAAAAAGACACTTGCCTATTACAATTTTTTACAGAAAAAAACTTAAATTTTTACTAATTCATTAAATTGTTTATTACAGCAAAAGTTCAACAGTTTCAATACAGAATAAAGTCATGCCCTATAGACATAGTTGTGATGTAACGTATTAGCCAACTTCTTATTTTCTAGAAATGTATAAAATTTCTCAGAAATGCAGATTCCGACACGAAGTTCACCTTCACAGCCGAGTACGTGGTAAATCAGTTTAAATTGTCATTAACTTCAGTAACGTCAGGCATGAAATTTATATTGCTGGCGCCTCGAACCAAAATATTATCAAATTTAATGTACCGTCTTAACTCTAAGTTTACAACTTGCATTAATAAAACTTTCTTTACCTTTTCAAGATTATTATTTTAATATTTATTATTTATATTATAAAAATATATTATGAAAATTTGAAAATAGGCGAGCAACCCGGATTCGATCCCCACCGGCACCATTGAAATTGTTAATTGCACCTGCAAGTGTCTGACAGTGAAAGAAAACATCGTGAGGAAACCTCCATGTCTGAGAAATAAGAAACAAAAAATTTCGAAGACATTACAGTTCGCTAACACGGATTGGGGCAGCACCGTGCACATTCTTTTACTATTTACTTTAATGACATGCAATTAATCCCCTTAGGTCAATATAAGGTGGTTATTTCGATATTACTGAAACTTTAATTTTATTTACATATATAGAGAACGAGAGGTATGTACCAGCAGTGGGACGTATATAGGCTGTAACGTTAACTTTTAACTTTTTATATGCAATTTTATTAAAACTATATTTACGAAATTATGAAATCAACTACAAAACAACATAAAATTATATTTTACGTTGTTTTGTAGTTTATCTTTTTTTTTTGATAAATGACAGAAATGTAAGTATTGAAAAGTAGGTTGTATTGCTGTACAATATTCGTATAGTAGCTTTCCAACATAACTAGTGTACCACCAGTGTCAGTCAGTGTGTGTATCTATCTGTCGCAGACTGTTTTCAGAGAAGTAATACGTACGTGTAAATATAAAATGTATTAACAACTATACCACAGCGCCATCTATCGAGCCCTGATTTAGATTTTTTATAATTCACTAAATCAACATAAATAGTGAATATGAGTTATTTTGGTTATTTATTATTATAAAATTTGTCAATAACTTGAATAAAGCTCTCTATCGGTCATGTCGCTTAGAAGTCGTCAGAAGTTCTCTATCACTAATAGAGGCACCAACTATTATATAAGTATGCAGTGGAATCAATAAAATTAAAAAATGAGATGAAACGTGCCTAACAGCTTGACAAATTATGAAGTAGGAAATGTCTTTAGATTACTCTTGAATTCTAAATTAACAATGTTGGTATTTGCATGGAACACAATTTAACGATCGTGCAATTTATTATTCAATAGCATAACCCTACAAACAATTATTTAAATATTAATCGACATATACCATGATTTCGCTCGATGGTTTCAGGGGCGCGCGTTCATAATAGCACTGACCTATTTGTCGTATGGCCTTCTGAAAGCTGGAGAAAAACCGATACGTAAAGTCCTTGAGAACCTCTTCAATTCCGTCCTCCATGGCGGCACTACTCTGGAGGCATGGAACAGAATTGCGGTGGTCTTGTTCTCCAAAAAGTGCGACAACGCTCTCTTGAAGAACTACAGACCGATTTCCCTTCTGAGCTGCGTCTACGTGCAGTCTTTGAGAGTTATTACGAATCATCTATCACGTAGACTCGACAACTTCCACCCTCTAGAACAGGTTGTATTCCGAAAAGGCTTTAGCACCTTCACGTACGTACCCTTCGGCAAATCGTAAAAAATCTCAAAGCGTACAAATTTTCCACTTTGTCTTGCGTATGTGGAGAAAGCCTTAGATTACGTTGAAATTTGGGCGGTGCTGCAGTCTCTTCAGCGGCACTTAGTTGACTGTCAGTTTATCGAGGTGCTGACGTGCTTGTACAGAAGGGCTGCGATGTCTATCCGAGTACAGAGCCAGAGTAAGAAACCTATCCAACTGCGAAGAGGTGTAAGACAGTAACGACAGTACGTAGTATCCCCGAAACCCTTTAGAGCTTTATTGGAAGACGTTTTCAAGCTACTGGAATGAAAAGGAAATGGTACTTACGTCAATGGCGAGTACATTACTCACCTTCGATTAGCCGTTGGTTAGCGATTAGTTCTTACGACATAATTGCTGGATGATCTAAGTACTGTGCTCAATTACCTCAATAGTGTCTTCCAATGGCCTATTCGTTGGGAGATACTATTGAGGTCACTCTTAAGATGAACATGGACAAAACAAAAGTCATGTGTAATGTCCATGTAAAACATATGCCAGTAGTTTTTAGGAGCACCAAGTTCAAAGTTGTTGACCAGTTGATATTTACTTGGGACAAATAGTACGACTAGGTAAAAGGTGAAGTTTTGATGAAGTGACAACCTGGTAAGACACGCAGGAAGTCGACGGATGCAGGTGATTCAGGACCGTGCTTTGTAGCAGTCCTTGGGGGAGACTTATATTCAGCAGTAGACTTATGAAGGGCTGTAATGATGAAGATAAATCATTAATGTTCCGGGCTTGGATTTTTACTATGTGAAATGTGGTGTAACCTGCCTTATATATAACGTGAACGTTTCCACTTTCATGTAACTTTTTAAAAGAGAGAAAAAAATAAAAATGTTCTTATTTTGATAAGTACAAAACCGGTAGAAAAATAAGAATAAACATGTCTAGCATAAAAATGAAAAATTGATATGAATTATTTGATATATTTATATATTAGAATTTATCCTGTTTATATTAGGTACCGAAAGAATAAACATGATCAAAACATATATAGTGTCATGATTATGAAAGAAACAGGAATAAAACTCTTATTGATTACGATTTTGACTGTCATAATATTTTATACAAGGACAAAATATTACAACACTACCTTCTGCGATGTCTTTATTGGCTTGTGGCACATTTTTATGAGCAAACGCGTGCCGAATTTGTCATATAAATATTTGATGTCTTGCAGGTATGCCTATAAAACCTGTGACAAACAACGTTGAACCCAATAAAAACGATACGCCTTTATTCTTTTGCGATGTGTTTGCGCAGAAAAACGAGTACCCTCGCATTTTTCGTAGTTGGTTGTTATCTAGCCAGTGCCTCTCTCCATCTCATCCGAGCATTCCTTCCACATGCACTAAAAGGTAGGGAGGGGGGTGGGGCTGAATGTGGCGTCATCTTTTCGCATAATCGGTTTTAACCAGACCCAGGAACCATTAGCGTCACTATTTTCAGGTTATGTTGAACCGGCTTAGAATCGGGAAAATTAGCCCCAATATTTTCTGGCCCTTCATTCCGGATATAAATTTAGTCATTAGTGCGACTACGATGCATACTTTATAGAAATGACGGACTCTACGTTATTTATTTAAACTTACTCAGACTTTTGACTGCGATCAATCAAAATTAGAATTTGAGTTTCTAGACAGAGATTGAAAGACTTCTCCCTGGAAACTTGACTATTGTGTGTTTTATGAGTGAAGACAATTATAGTAGGAGATCTTTAGTTGAAATCATTTAAACTACTGTCGTATTTATAACTTATTGAGATTTATGTGAAAATAAAACTATTTATAGCGGTCATGATGCACACAGACGAAAACCAGTGTCAAGTTTTCGAGCTTGATATTCAGCTAATCTGAATACCTAGTTGTCCCATATGCTATGAGACGCGCATAATGTACATATTTTAAAAAGGGATAACAACAGCAACGATAACAACGATAAGCAACGATAAGATAACAACGCAAATCGCGGAGAAGTTTTTGGCGAAAAACCAAAAAGTTTTTTTCCGTTCATGGACTTGGAAAAGGCTTATGACAGAGTGGACAGGGATGTGTTATGGCAAACGCTGAACGCATTTAGGTTGAGCGCTGGTTTAATACAGGCATTAAAGTCTCTGTATAGGGACTCGAGTGCTTGTGCTAGAATCGACGTGGTCTACTCGGACTGGTTTGGCATCCATAAAGGTGTCAGACAGGGCTGTGTAGCTTCCCCGTGGCTGTTCAACCTATTTATGGACAGTTGTTTGGAAAATTTGAAAGTTGAAGAATGCGGCTTAATAATGGGTGAGTTAACCATCAAATGCCTTTTGTACGCCGATGAGCCGCAAGTCATACTTGCGTCGTCGGCGGCCGAGTTGTAAATGATGGTTACATTAATGAACAGGTCATTAAAAGAAAGGGGAATGAAAGTGAACGCAAGTAAAACGAAAGTGATGGTTTTTGAAAGAGAAGAAAGCAAAACGGTATGTGAAATAAGAATAGAAGGAGAGTTAATTGAGTAAGTGGATGAGTTCGTATATTTGGGATGTGTATTCAGCAGGGATGGGAGATATGATAAGGATATTGAACGACGAGTGAATGCAGGAAATGAAGTAAATGGGGCTCTACACTCTATTGTCAACAGTCAGAATGTATCAAAAAAGGCACGTATGGCAATTCACAATCCTGTATTAGGCCCTACTCTAAAATATGGTTGTGAAAGTTGGGTGTGGCAGAAGAAGCACGAGAGTAGAATAAATGCAGTAGAAATGCGGTCGCTAAGGAGTATGTTAGGGATGAATCTGAGTGACAGGGTGAGAAACTGTGTGATAAATGAAGAGTGTGGTTTGCAAGATGATGCAGTGACCAGGATTAAGAAAGGAATGCTTCGGTGGTTTGGTCATGTAGAAAGAATGAATGCGGAAAGACTGACAAAGCAAATATATGTTGCAGAAGTGAATGGAAGAGTCGGAAAGGGACGTCCTAGGCGGAAGTTTGTCGACCCAATTGGCGATATACTAAAAATGGGCCAAATTAAGAGTACCCTTAACCGACGAGCATGTATGCGTAGGTATATGGATGTGGAAGAGGCGGAGAGGTATGTCAGGATCGTGCTAAATGGAAGTCTGTAGTCTCTGCCTACCCCTCTGGGTGACAGGCGTGAGTGTTTATGTTTTATTTATTTTATGGATAACAACAGGTTTCGTAACGTGATACATACATTATTTTGTACATTTGCATAGTGCTTGCATAATAATAGGTACACCAATCCTAATATGTATAAACTCTTCTGTGATATGCCAATAAATTTATCTTTCTTCTTTACGTAAAAAATATGCTCTTATTCTATTGATTGGTCATTCAACTGCCATGCACTGTTTTTGAGCAATTTTATACCTTCCGTATAGCAAAAATTGCAATTTGATTATTATTTTAATAAAAAGAAATAGATAAAAATTAAAACATCACTAATATACTACTATATCACTTTTAACTGTGATTAGCTTTCACAGAAAATCAAACACATTAAACTTAATAGGACACCTTAAACTCTACATGCATGAATATTTTTAAAAAATCACAAAGAAATTACATCGCATAATAAGTATTGATACTTTCTGTTGCATCAGTACGATTTTATTATCAAAAATATTGTTTGTATGATAAAACCGAATGAAAGCAAAAATTTACTATATTTGTTTGTCTTTACTGTCATGATTTAGCTTTAGGAGAAGCCATAGATATAATATAAGAGTTCAAGTTCAAGGAAACTAAAACAACATGTATTGCTCACAAATACTAGCATATAGTCATGAAGGATCTCGAGTGGCAGCCTCGTATCGGTATTCGTAGTGTAGGGCGACCCCCACTAGATGGAGTGACGACCTGGTAAGACATGCAGGAAGTCAATGGATGCAGGTGGCTCAGGACCGTGCTTTGTGGCATAGCTTGGGGGAGGCTTATGTTCAGCAGTGGACTTGTGAAGGGCTCTAATGATGATGATGATGATGATAGTCATGAAAATGTAAGTATTCTATTCTCATCGATCTTAATACTTCTACAAATGTTGTAAAGTAATTGTAATTAGGAAAAATTGTATATAGAAACAAAAGGCAGTCTTAATGCTAAAAGCATTCACTGCCTGTCAATTTTAGATTAATTAGATGTCTAGAAGAGGACATTCATTACGTTCATACATACAAACGTATATACATACAGCTCAAGCTAATATAAAGTGTGTAAAAAGAGCCCCTTTTAAACTTCTTATAGTTTTTGCCTAGGAGTCCATCTGGGTAAGTACAACCCTCTTACGTATTTTGTCCACCAAATAGCATTTTTGGCACTGTTTTGTTCTGGTATGAAGTGTATTGAGAACTCAGAGATACCTTCTTTGTTCGAAGCTGGCTGGAGATGCCCAGAGACTGCAGTAGTCACTTAATATCAGGTTACTATTCGTTTGTCACTTGAGTATTTTAAAAAACGTAAAAATTTAAATACAGAAAATTTACCTCCAAGATTTTTAAAACGTAGGTACTGTTTCAGTTAACTGTCTTCCAAATGGAACGTATTGAATAAAACAAGGTGCGGCACATTTAAGGCGGCATTCGATAGCTTGGCGCACCGTGCCCAAAGCGCAAACACTATGTAAACTTTACGACCAGACGCTGCAGCAGTGAAATATGTCGATAAAACTAAATATTCAATCCTTTAATTTGAAAACTTGTAAATTAGAAATATACACTTATTACTTAACTAGCTGTACGAGCAAATGCATAAGCTTAAAGTTTCAAGATTCTGGTAACTTTAAATCGACAAATAGTGTATAACTTTATTAAAGTGAACGTGACAATCCCATCATTTATCTACCTATCCCATGGACTAGCTGTAGTGCCAACTAAAGTAGTTTTCTTGCGGTAATGAGGTTCACTACAAAAAAAATTTTGTTGCAATATCATCAATAGAACCACATTGATTCCAAGATAAAAATTATTTGAATTGTGCACATAGAAAGAGCTATTTAAGCTGATCGAATGAAAAGCTGACACTGAATTTCCGAACCTGAAACACGTAGTGTCTATCCTTTTACTTAGTTGGTTGTCATAAAATGTCTTTCAGATTGAATTTCAAGCACAGCGGCCGGTCTCAAGAAAGACTAGTCATAATTCATAACGTTCATTAGCTAGCATAACATTCTTTAACTAAGAACTATACACTCTCACTCACATCAAACTCCAAACTCTTCTGGAAAGAGGTTGGAAGGTCCCGGAGTGGTGCGACAGCCTTAAGAATGAACAAAGTGCTTTCGAGAACCAATGACGTCCTCTCAGAAAAATCGGACATCATGCAGCGATGGAGTGAATTTTATAGAGAAATGTATGCGTGTCATGATCTTAGTGAAGGATTCGGGGGTGACGCCGTGACTGGCACGCCAGACACGGACCTCGATGACACTGAGGTCATCAGCATGAAAGAGATTGAACGTGCGATTCGAAGTTTGAAATATCGTAAGGCTGCGGGACTAGACAGAGTTACTGCTGAAATGGTCAAGTACGGTGGGCCTCGCGTCTGGGACAGCTTTCATCTGCTGTGCAATTTGTGCTGGCGGACGGGAGATGTCCCGGATGATTGGCGATCCGCGGTCATTGTGCCTTTATATAAAGGTAAAGGTTCACATTTTGACTGCGGGTGCTATCGGGCGATCAGCTTGACCAGTTTAGCAAGTAAAGTTTACTCGAAGGTTTTGACACGTAGGATGCAAGAGAAATCGGAAAGATTCTTATGGGAGGCACAATGCGGATTTAGACCTGGAAGAGGATGCACGGATCAAATGTTTTCTCTCCGCATGATCACGGAGAAGCTTCTGAGTGTTAACCATAGGATTTTCTGTGCTTTTGTGGATCTGGAGAAAGAATTTGATAAGGTTATAAGGAAGAAAATGTGGGAACTGTTGCCGGGATATGGTGTGGATGGTCGATTGTTAAGGGCTGTGCAGTCACTTTACTATGACTGTAAAGCCTGTGTGCGGGTAGGGCATGACCTGTCACCCATGTTTAGCGTTCAAGTGGGCGTAAAACAGGGTTGTGTCATGTCTTCCTGGCTGTTCATACTGTATCTCGACAGCTGTTTTACAGAAGCTGAAAAATAGCTGTTATAATATAATAAATAGGTGTGAAATTGGGTGACATTAAAGTTAATTGTCTGCTGTATGCTGATCATGCAGTGCTTATTGCACCATCAGAAGCAGAACTGCAGGCATTAGTCACGTTTATGAAAGAGGAATGTGAAATTAAAGGTCTCCGTTTGAATGCTAATAAAACTAAGGTTCTGGTATTTGAAAAGGACGAAGAGAGAACGAAATGTGAAATATGGGTAAATCAGGAATGTCTAGAACAGGTAAATGAAATTGTATACTTGAGGAGTGCTTTCAGCCGGGATGGAAGATGTGATTTAGATGTGGATAGGCGTGTCGCTGCCGGAAACAAAGTCAATGGTGCCCTGAATGCATTAGTCAAAAGGCAAGGCGTGGTGAAGAGTGCACGCCTTGCAATACATAACGCAGTGTTGGTACCGACTTTGTTATATGGCAGCGAAACCTGGGTATGCCAGAAGAATCATAAAAGCAAGTTGAATGCAGTGGAGATGCGATCTCTTCGTAAAATATGTGGCGTTACCATAGCCGACCGAAAGCGAAACGAAGAGATTCGCAATATAGCAGGATTGAAGGATGACCTTATCACAAAAATTGATAGGGGCGTACTCCAATGGTTTGGGCACGTTGAACGAATGTGTGAAGACCGAATGGTGAAGGAAATATATAGAGCGAAAGTAAATATTAAAAGGTGTCGAGGTAGACCGAGACTAACTTTCGAAGACCATGTGAGCAAATTGCTCGAAGAGGGGAGGGTCAAGGCTACTCGGATACCTAGACGTGCATGTATGAAGAAGTTAATGAACCTGAAAGAAGCGAAAGAGGTATGTAAGGATCGTGACACTTGGCGATCTGTTCTCTCTGGCTACCCCGTTAGGGATTGTGCGTGAAGATAAGTAAGTAAGTAAGTAAGAACTATACACGCTTAAAACCGAACACAATAATATGTGCAAAGGTCGCCATGACCTGCGATGTATCCTATTTAAACAGCTCATATTTGTTGCAGATTTATTTTTAAACGGTTAATATTGCATAAGGTTGGTTAGTTTTCTGAGAAGTTTATCGGAGAAGCTGCACTTAAAATAATGAGACTGAAGGCCGAGTGCGCTTAAAAATTTAAAAATGTTCTATTATCCTAATTGGAATTCATGATGTTCGTATCCATGACGATGCTATGACTTACAGAGTTTTCAGAAGTAACCCTGTTGCTTAGCCAAGATTTTTTACTGAATATCTCATCAAAAATTCTGCCCTTGCAAGGATAAAAATGTTATAAATTAAATATCTTCTTTAATCTATTTTGGCGGGTAGATTGACGATCGCAGTAAGTTTCGCTCCTTTAAGGCCCGCCGCTGATTGCAATTTTTTGTCGACGTGACTTTTTGTCACTTAGTCAATTGTCAATGAATTCAATGAAAACTATATTGAGTGCGCTCATTATGGTGACGTGATAATACGGTGACAAATAGTTGCAGCGGCAGGCAACACCGGAGTGACGTGACTGTCACTCGCCCTGTGCATTACTATGGGAGTCCGCTCACTGGTGACTTTTTGTCACTCGGCCGGCGCCGCGCGTTCGGAGTAGACGTATGCTATTTAAAGTATAGCTGTGTTTTGTTTTTAAAGATGTCATCTTCTTTGCAAGAGGAAGACATTGACAATGAATTATTAATAGAGGAGGTAGAGAAGAGGCCTGCATTATATGCAAAAAATTTAAAGCAATATTCCGATATAATTTTAAAAGGAAGATTATAGGATCTTTCTTCTGCTGGAATAGCTTTGCGAAATTTTGTATCTTAAAATGTCAGGACCTACCAAAGCCAGCAATTCATCAAAAGAGTTTATATAAATACGAAGATAATTAAAAAACTTTGGTGGATACTGACGTAATTCAGAATATATAGTGTAGAATTTTCCTTTAAATAATCTTTCCGTGTATATAGGATGCACCCAGTAGCGTTTTTTCCGTTTCATTTTTCTTCTACGTATTTCAAGAGCACAAATCACGGCAACCTCGTTGAAGTCCATTACAAAAATGAACGCGATCTGTTACCCAAGAACAGATTCAGTGAGCGCATCGTGGGTGACAGCAGGTGACAGTAACAATAAATCACGGTGACAAAAAATTGCAATCAGCGGCGGGCCTTACACTGTTGCGTTTCGCCGGTCAGCGTGTTTTATATCTGGCATATACGAGATGGTATTACCGTCAATAATTATATATTATGAGATGATTTTAATCTTTACCCTTCTGACACAACAGAACGACATGGAGTAATGCATTTTCTAAACCGCTGCCACACACGAAAATAAATAATAAAGTTAAATAAAATCATCTATTTCTTATGAATAGGTTGTATTTTTATCATTTTTAATGAAAAGCCTAATAAATCCCGTACATTTGGATTGCCCTATGTTCATGTTCTAACTACTTACGATCTTCGCTAGGTAGCTGGTAAAACTGGATGCGGGATGGATGCGGGATGAATGCTGGGTGCGAAGATCGGGCTAAGTAGCGCGCTTGGGCTTTGGGAGAGGCCTATGTTGACTGCCGTAAGCTGATGATGATGAACTGCATACACATATGAGTATGTTTCGATTGCTCATGCCATTACTGCTATGGTCCTTCCAAAATATACCCAAAAATTAAAGTAAGGTTATACCGCTTTTGTCCTAGAAATTGCGTGTCATTTAGCGCATTCATATTCCGATTATCTGGCTGGATAACGATTTGTCTTTTGTTTAATATTTAGAACCAGATGATTTTTGTGAGAAAAGTGTTTTAGTCATACCGGGTGAATAAAAAATGGAACGTCCAGAAGTATCGCGTACTTAAGTTGCGATAAACGCTATCGAATACTATTCGTTCCGTTCCAGTCTCATGCTCAAGATAGCGTTCCGCATTATTTCGCAACAAATTTCCGCTGGATAATTTGTTTCTGTAAATTGCACTGTGTACCAACCTCCTTTGAACATCCCCGTCTGGTGATACACTGAGTTAAAATAACCAATTTAGATTACTCGAATGAAATGTCGTTCAGGTGGGCGTTATTTTTAAGTTATTAAAAAAGCCTACATATATACATATACCCCTCCTGAGCACTGGCTACCTTTTACATCTTAGAGCTATCCTAATACGTGTTGATGGACTGCCTAACAGAATACCTACAGAAAGCGTCCTCGGGGGCTCATATAATCACCAATCTTAACAAATGAGTTTACGTTTGACAAATAAATCATAAACCATTCGTAACCGTTTCCTCGGATACCTTATTTTTCCATTTCATTCAACAAAATTGAGACGGAAACAGTGACAAATGGTTTTGCAAAATCTAAAATGATACCAATACAGCTCTGACTGCATTATAATATCCCATTTTGATAAGAGACGAAGTCAAAACTCTGAAAACCGCGAAAAAATCAATCAGTCTTATTTAAATGTAAGGTGAGGGGTACAATTCAACTGAATGTTTTTTTTTTCTTTTCTTTTTTGTATTTATGCTATGTATGTATGTTTCGTGTGCTTGTGAATCTATTTTAAAGTTTCTTTTTTCTTTAATCTGAGTAGATAACATTCTAGTAGTCACCTTGAGGTTGTGACTTTTATAATCTTAGGTTGTGTTTACTTATTTCTCAGTATACTTACAAAACTCAAATTATTAAACATTTTAATAAAAGTAAGAGCCAACTTCTAAAAACTAAAAGGAACAAAATAAAATAATTTCCGGGTAAGTAGTTCTGAAGCTTCTTTATTTCTTCTATAATATAATTCTTCGAATTCAACCATTACTTTTTATTTTAAGTTAAATTTTAGGGTATTTAAGGTTTATTGGTAGGTATTAGAAACGTAGATAAACGTGTATTCCTCATTTAATATATATTTAATCTCATTTATTTTAATATACCCTTTCAATAATACATTGATTCATACATACTATACACACATACCTAAATATTATGTTATTTAGAATTAGAAAGACAAACACATTATTCTTTAAGGTACGAATATTCACGAATAATTGTTCATCATACAAAATTAATGTCTTTGCGCAACATTATTTTAACCCGCAGTTACTAGCTTTACCTGGAGGGTCGTTATTAATAACCAATTGCTATCCGCTCTTGAAAATTGACAGTATTTTATCAAGGCCTAACCATAAAAATACAAAGCCTTTCGCTTCTTTTAATTTTATGAACTCATAGCCTGGCAAATTATGCGAATTTGTATGCCAATCAGGGTTCTTAAAATCGAGGCATTCCTTCGTAGTCCTCGCGGGTGACAATGCATCTGCATTTTCATTCGTAATCGGGGAAAGGTGTAGATGTCTATGGGCCACAGTAACCAAAAAACATCAGGTGGACTGTGTGCTCGTTTGTTACTCTTATACTATAAAAGAGTGTGAATGGAAGTGCTGGAAGGGGTAGACCTAGGCGGACTTTTCTAGACCAAATTAGGGACGTCTTGAAAAAAGGCCAGGTTAAGAGTACCCTAAACCGTAGAGCATGTATGAAAGGAATAATGAAAGTGGACGAAGCGAAACAAGTATGTAAGGATCGTAGCAAGTGGAAAGAAGTGGTCTCTGCCTACCCCTACGGGAAAGAGGCGTGATTATATGTATGTATATGTAAACTATAAAAAGAGTAATGTTACGCATTTGTAGCTGTTTATTTGAAGTTGGTTACAGATCTGCAGTAGCAACTTACCATCAAATGGATTGAAAGTTTGTTTGTCACTTTAATTTAAAAAATACAATCACGTTACAATCAATATAAGATATCAAATAATCCACGCGTAACATTGCATATTTTGGTTTAATTATTGTGATAAAATACTTCGCTTTATCATGTCATACAACCTACACGGTCGATCTTGTTAATCTACTTTCACTTTATACACAACTGGTTAGAATAGTAAGAGAAATACAATTTTATATTTTTAACAATCTCGGCAGTCGGCTCGTTGGTCTAGGGGTATGATTTTCGCTTAGGGTGCGAGAGGTCCCGGGTTCAAATCCCGGACGAGCCCAAATATTTTACTTTTTTCCTCAAAATTATTAATATTTTTACGTTGTGTATACGTATAGGAAAGTAAATAATTGCTATGATTTATACAAATTTGACGTATTAATTCCGAACGAATTTAGAGTCAGGCATTTTATTCCTTGTTTGCATATCTGAAAACATTATTTTTATGATGTAAACTCTTATTTTACGCAGTTTTATGTTATATCTAATAGATAATTATAATAGCTGCTGAGTCATAAGAAAATATCTATCAGCATTACATTGGCATGTTATGTTTTTTTTTTGATAATCAGTATAATATCGGGGTCAGCTTACTAACAGTCTAGTAACATTGCATAATCGTTTCTATACGGCGGGCCGATAATATTTGCAATAATAACAGATGTCTTATCACTGCTGAGTATATCTTCCATGTTCGCTTACCCTTAAAAGTGGAACACGGCACTGCTGCCTGTTTGAAAATTGAGGCAAGATATTAGTGTCAAACGAGACGGACCCCTTGCCAGAAAAGGGTCCACCATCACAAAAACTTTGCTGCGGACAGTACTTACTTCGTTAATAACAAATTGTAAGTAACTTCTCAACATACACACAGAAAACAAAAAAATTAAACTTAAACACAATTAATAATTCCGTGTAGTGGCGGTGCAAGAATATCCACTATCCCATGTCATCCCGAGGGTGTCGTGAGAGGCGGCAAAAGGAAAATGAAATGAAACAGGAGACGGGCAGCAGCATCTTCCTGACAACAACTCAACATTCACATTTGGTGAAAATTCGATTCGTAGGCAAACTCTTACTTCGTGCGGTTATTAAACAGTTCTGCCTGAAAAAAAATTCTTTTTAAAGAATTGCAGTTTACTTTGGTAGACAACGCTCCGTCTTATTTTACAGTGGCATACTGATGCGCTGAATTTAAACACTGCAGAGCATAGTCCGCTAAGCAAGAAAATGTTAGCAATCGAAGAAATTATTATGGTAGATCGACGTGTGATCATCCGTTATTTCGCTGAGATTCTAAGGCTTTCGTTTGGGATAATTCAGTTTATTTTAACTCATACCTTAAAACTAAAAACGTGGCCACGCGCTTGGTTCCTCGAATGTTAAGAGACGCCCAAAAGAAAGCAAGAATTGGCATCTCAAAGCTAAATTTAGCAGTAATTGAAGAAGATCCAGATTCTTTGTGCACTCGTTTCATAACCTTACATGAAACGGGGGTACATAATTTTAACCCGGAGACGAAAAACCAAAGCATGGTGTAAAAAATACCGTCTTTCCTGCCAGCTTAGAGATTCAAGGTGTCTGCTTCCCGTAAAAAATAATAGTCTCTGTTTTCTGTGATGCGGAAGGTGTAATAATAAACATCTATTTAGGTAAAGGAGAGACTTAAACCGGAGATTATTACGCATCATTAATCAGAAAACTACGCGAAGACCTGATGAATAAACGTCGAGAAAAATTGCGTGGAGGAGTGGTTTTACATAATGATAATGCCATCCCATCTGATGTCGCAGGCGTTGCAATTCAAACTGCTGGGTTGCAGCTGATGCAGTACCCATCATATTCTCCGGGCGTAGCTCTGAGTGATTTTCACGTTTTTACCATTGAAGTAATATGTACTTACGTACTAGAACTGCTATTTCAAACAAAAAATGTGCGCTACTCTGTGTTCGCGTGGTTGATTTTTTTCAATCACAGAATAAACGTAGGTAGAATGATCATTAGGTAAAAGTAGATTGTATTGTTAAATAGATAAATAATATCGAGAATTTTTTAAATTTTTGTCATTTATTTTGTATATTTTTTTGCTTATCTTAATATATATATATATATATATATATATATATATATATATATATATATATATATATATATATATATATATAAATTACGTGTCACATTGTTTGTCCGCCTTGAACTCCTAAACTACTGAACCGATTTTAATCAAATTTGCACACCGTGTGCAGTTTGATTCAAATTGAGAGATAAGATAGCTCATTAGTAATCCACAATTTTTTTTGCGAATTTAAGAACAACGTCAGCCTGGTAAGCTAGTTTAATATAATATTACATAATATTATATCACAATTACGTTTTAGTGATATTTTTATCTGAATATTTTAAAAAGTATCTATGTCAAATATAAAAAACATACTAAATGTATGTTTAACAAAAGTTATTAACATAACATTTAAATTACAAATATATTTATTTAAATTAGAATAAGAGTCGTTCATAAATGCTGGACACGCGAGAGTTAAAAATGGACGAATTTATTCCACTTTGACTTGAAGTGGAAACCTAAAAATAAAATAAAAGAATAATAATCTGATTTAAACATGAAAAATTTAGCCTAATTATAATAACATATACGTTTCTACAAAAAATGTGTATAATAATATATTCGTCCTATACTTAAGTACCCACAGAAATGTCGCATCTGAACATATTAATTTCATAATCTATATTCCATGACACGAGATGGCGTGTTAGGAATAATTTGTTTTATTATTAATCTATAATACTTGTTTTATTGATTAAGCGTCTTATTAACAGATGAAAAGTAATTCCTTGTTTTTTACTGACATTTCTTGAATTATTTGTGCAATATCTAAGTCTATCTATCTAACACGACGGCATATTATTATCAAGAGATTTTTTTAAATCAAAACAACACGTGACAACTCTACAAGCCATTAACGAGTAACTGATTAAAGTGCGGTGTATGCACCACAGTTGAGTGGAACAGAGTAGCTATTTTCCACTCAACTGCGGCGGCAATTTCCTATGCAGATGAAACTTCACGTGACCCTATTAATTTAACAATTCAATAATAAAAGCATCCAAGTACCCGAATCTCATAAAGTAATTACAAGAAATATTACCAAACAAAAATTAATTGTGCCTAGGATCTCAAATTACTATGGTAGGCGAACTTTTGAATTTTTATTGCCAACATCTTATAAACAACATCACGCAAAACATTCAAAAAAATTTAAATACAAAAAACTATAGACAAAAACTCAAAAAATATTATTACGATAATATAAAGAACTTCGTCTTATAAAATCAATCAGAATCATAAGTTATAATTTAATTTGTATAATAGTGAAACAGCCTGTATAAAGTTAAGTAGTTTGCGCTGCCTAATAGAACCGGTTCGTCAAACAATCCCAGGTAAGAATTGCAAATAGGTGCTTACCACTTACACAATAAAGAAGGCGTATTTATACGTATATAAATTTTTTTAACTTTTAGTAAATTAATTAAATATTTATGTAAAGCAGTGCGTTAGTTGCGAATGTGAGTACCAATACAAACCATTATTGATTTAATGGTACAAATCAAGCAAATATGTAAGAATACTTTTGATAAATAAAAAAAGCTGAATGCAGTGTCACCTCTAGTACCTAGTACATAATAACTCAATGCTTTTCACTTAACTGGAAAAGCACTTGCATGGTGTAAAATTTGACGGCGACCATCAGGTAACGTGTGCTGTGCAATCCTCTTTCGAATCCCAGTATCAAGACCTTTTTCCAAAGGAATTAACCAACTTGCAAAATACTATCCAAGGTGTATTAGCTTAAAAGTCGATTACGTTGAAAAATAAATACAATTTACATATACTTTTCCTAGAGTTAGGTGAGATTTTCCTTAGATATCACGCCATGACACACTCGTTAACAACTACAGTTATTATAAGTTGTTATCAGGAAGATGCTGCTACTATCTCCTGTTCCATTTCTCTCTCTCTCTCTCTCTCTCTTTTTCTCACCTGTTACGACACCGACGGGATGCCATGAGGTAGTGGATTTTTTACGACACCGACGACACCGACGGGATGCCATGAGGTAGTGGATTTTTTCTCACCTGTTACGACACCGACGGGATGCCATGTGGTAGTGGATTTTTTCTCACCTGTTACGACACCGACGGGATGCCATGAGGTAGTGGATTTTTTACGCCGTCACTAGGTACACGGCACGACTTGTATATTTTGCTTTTCGATTATTTTTGTCGTACTGTTTCATACAATATTTCTATTATCATTATTGCATATAATAACTACGTATCTCATAACCAGATATTACATAATCAAAACGTATTTTAATGTAACGTATTTAAATAAACGTATTTTAATTTTATACGTGGTAGAGCCATGCTGCAGTTATATTAGAAGTGTAGTTGTAGCACGAATGGGTCGGCTCGACCGGGGAAGGACCACGCTCTCACAGAATACCAGCGTGAAATAGTAGCTTAATGCTGCTGTATTTCGTATGGTGAGTGTAGAGAACCGGAGACCCTTTTTACTGGAAACGAGGCATTCCATCTTAGTCCTCACGGGTGACAACGCATCTGCATTCTGATTTGTAATCGAGGATAGATGTAGATGTCTATGGGCCACAGCAACCACTTACCATCTGGTGGACTGTGTGCTCGTTTGTCACCCTACCCTATAAAAAAATGTTAAAATATAAAAGTATTTTAAATTGCCCTTTTTTGTTGATTGAATAGTTTAACAGATACATTCCCTATATACATTAGCACATTCCCTATTGTTCCTGGTCACATTTCCAAGATGCATAACGTTGTATCAAGTTGCAAATAAGTGGAAAATAATATTTATTATTTCAATTCAATATTTAGGATCTGAGCATAAAACTCATAAAATTATTTGTTTAACATACAACGAAGACCACTAAACACTACACTACTACCCTCAACACTGCTTTAACTCCTACATTACAAAAAATACAAACCACCATCGATAATATGACACGAATTTTGCCTCTTAATGAGGCAGAATAAGAAAAAGGTACCTGTATGTATGTGAACTATGCAATTAAGTTTCTGGAACCCTAGTGACATTGCTAATTAATTCTTATACCGTTTTTTCTTCTTGTTCATCAAACCTTTAATTCAAAGGATCATATCTGGCCATGGACTATTTCCGTAGTAGGGAGAATTTGCCTTGATCGTCATGTTTGGCACATGGACGCCAATGTACCGTTAAACCTTGGTGTATTAATCGGTGTTTTCCTCTGTCGTCTCTTACGGGTTTCCGTAGGTGTCGGAAGGAAGGAGGAATACATTTAGTAATTAAAATATTATGTAGATGAAGACCTTATCTATACTAATATTAATGTGAGAGTGTGAATGTGTTTGAAAGTTTTTACTCAATCATGCATCAAAACCTAAACGAATTTGTTTAAAATTTGACAAAAAATATCAAACATGTCCTGAAATCAACAAATGTATACTTTTTTCCCCGGAAAATTAATTATAAAATATTTCGGTTACTTAAACTAAACTTACTTAGTGTTTTTTTTTCAAGGGAGTAAAGCTGCGGGCAAAAACTAGTAGTAAATAAAATTCAAAACATAATGAGTTATCGTAAATAGCATTTATGATCTATGCAACATACATAAGTATGTTTACTTTTTTAAAAAACTAATTTTAAAAGATATTTTTAACAATTTCATTTAGGCCCGGCAGCAACTCGAGTTAGTCGAGAGTAGACGTGTTAATGTGTTAACTATTAAACCAACAAAATACGAGATTGTAGTTAAAAATAAATTATAATTTACTTTAAAAGCTGTCAGTCTTAAAAAGGACTTAAAGTAAAAAAAATATTAAATTGCGAGATAATCAATTAGCCTGTTTCCTCTGAAGATTTAAAAAAGATCCGCCAGAGGTGACGCTAGTGGGAGAGGGGGTATATACTCGTATGTTTTGATTTCCCTATTGATAGTAACGTTAAGCGTACATTATAGTAGTAGAATTAACGGAAAAGTATATACCCAGAGCAAAATTTAAATTTGCAAAACATCAAGATCATCTTATCCGAGATTTAAAACGATAGGTAGTCAAATTTCGGGAACGTCGAAAGGAGTTTTTAAAATTTAAACTACAACTAAATTAATACGTCTCACTGATTTGGAAGTGGCTTTAATAATGAATGATTTTTAAAGAGCCTGTTCGTACGCAGACGTTCGACTCATCAACTAAGTACTAGGAATCTTATATAAAATGCTAATGTGTTAGTTTTATTGTTTAGCCTAAATAATACAATATAATATATTTTAGTATACTAGTCTAAAACAAAGGGACGGGTTGTATCCATAACTAGGCTGCATGTCGTGGTTTACCTGTTTCAGGTAATAAAAATGTACCCGTAGAATGGTCGGTTGTCGGTGACAGTTCATTTTGTTTTTTTGTCAGAGATTTAAATCTTTCATGTACATTTTTGTTAGTGCTTCCTTTTTTAGGGAGACAATCTTTTTTGGGCCCACTAGAAATTTTACGACCCTTAATAGTATCACAAAAAAGGGAACCGATTTATTATTGCAAATAGCAAAAATATTTTATGAAAATCTAAACGGAATCAAGAAATGTTTAAAATAAATGGTTGTTTTGATATTCGTGTTTTGGGTCATTAGTTCTGGTAATGTAATATTTAAAAAATTATTGTATTAGTGATATTCCAACTCGGAAGAAAAACGAATCGAGTTAACTCGAGGTGAAATTGAGGTAACTCAAATTGAACTCGAGTTACGAAATTTAAATTGGCCGAACGAATCTGTGTCAATTTGTCATTAATTATTTTTATATTTGCTCTTGCATCCAACACAATCATTATTACTAAACTTAATAGGTAGGTAAGTAGGTTATATATTTTTGGTTAATGTATCGACAATCTTCTAAAAATAATATCACTCTAACATTATGACATAGGTCTTAATGTTATTAATAATTTAACTATCACAAATCATACTTAATCAATTTATATTATCCATAAAATTATTTGATATCACATAATATACATATTTATTAATTAATATTGATATTCCATAATATATCAATAAATTGCGCTAATTAGTAATTTGAGTTCATCACTAAATTTTAGACAGACGCTGCATTGGCCGTAAGACAAAAATGCAACTCGAGTAGAATTGCGACTCGAGTCACTCGGGTTAATATATGTTTGTTTGTCATTCTAGTTGTACACGAGTTTTCGAGTAAATCGACCATATACCGTACTAGCATCGAGTAAAAGTTTATCACTAGAGTTGAGAGTAGCGATTACTTTAGTTGAAGCATTTTTAAATATGTACCTTCATTAAATAAGCAATATGTGGCAGTATGAAATGAAATGAATGTATTAAATATTTCTTTATTTTTATTTTATACCCATGTTTTTTGTTTTATAAAAAAAAACACTAATGTAAGTTGGTATAGCTAAATCACCCTAAAAACTCTTGTTTTTTTTTTAATTATATTTTTAACTAGTAAAAGCTGTTTGAAAAACAGCCAAGCTACGAAAGAAAAAGATTGCACAACTTTTACTCTCGTCAATCTAATAAGTTCTAATGGCTTTATCTCCGAGGAATTGCAAAACTTTGAAGGATCAATTTATTATAATATGGTTTCTTATACGGCGTAAATTACGGAATATAATTCGTTATTTTCTTAATATGATTATATGTAACATCAATGTTTGTTTTACTCTTAAATAAATTTATATCCTAAAACGTTCTATATAGGCTGTATTTTTTTTAATTTGTATTACATAAACGTTTTACGTCAAATTTTAACGTAGCGTGTCTAACATCGCAAAGCTTAACGAATCAATTTTAATTAGTTTTTTTTTAACATACGTATCTTTGGCAATTTATTTCAAGCGTATTCCAACGAATTTAAAGATTAATAGTAATTTATGCAAAATTTTGTCTCATTTAGCGTTTATTTTATGTCTACATATTTTGAGTATTACCAAATTGAGTTGAAACAAAAATAAAAATGGAGGCATATTCATGAAAGTAAAAGTCAATTATTTCTATTTAAATGGGTTTTAGAAACCACTTTTTTAACATCTGAATCCGTGCCGTCACTTCAATTCCCCACTGTAGAAACACCTCGTGGGAAGAAGCAGCAAGAAACTCACAAGTAGACTTTTTTCTGCCAACAGCTACATTTTAACCTTTTGCTGCGGTGGTTTCTGGATCTCGACAGCAGCACCATCTACCGCGTTAAACTACAGCATAGAACCATCAAGGTGACCCCATAAGTACAACATAAAAAATACATCATAATCAGTCAAGCCGTTTAAAAGGAAGAGAACTACGAAGACACGCGCTCCGGAATTGTTTATACTAGAGATGTTCAAAATTTAAAATAAGTTTAAGAAAGCTTCACGTCCACACATTCTTATATATACAATATTATCGCCGCCATCATAGCTGGTAAAGCCCATCAGATCAGAAAACATAAGTGGCAAGAGGCTGAAAATATAGCTTGAAATACCGATAACGGGAAGAAAGGTTCTCGAGTGGCAACTTCGTACCATCAAGCAAAGTGTAGGCTTGCGTTCACTTGATAAAGTGACGACCTGGTAAGAGTTGCAGAAAGTTGATGGATAGTGATTGCGCTTTGGCATTCCTTGGGCGACGCCTATGTTTAGCTGATCCTCTGTGGAGTTGTGAAGGACTGTTATGATCATGATAAATCATTTACTTTCCTGTTACTTATATTCATTAAATGATAATTGGTAAGTGACTTGCAAAACCCATAAAGCAATAATATTTAATGAGCGATGAATCGCCTATCGGTGCATATATGAATGTTATGCCTTTCTCCGTTGGTTCGCATGAACGGTTTTGTTATTCATTGACCGATAGAAAATTACTGCAAAGGCCCTTTACTAAAGGTGTACGTGGTAGCTGCCTTGTTATAAAGGATAGATTTATAAATAAACTGTATTTTTTTTCTATATAATAGATAGCAAAGGAGCATGATAAACACAAGATAAATTAAAAGAGTATTAGCGGCCTTTTAAAAAGAAATATACTTCTTCTTAAAAATCACTAAGCCATATCGAGGTGGAAAATCGCATGTTATGGTAAAGTACAAAGGTTTTTCGCATGCTGCAGATTTTGAGACGAGTGCGACTGGCGGCTCCGAGGTGGAGCGTAAGGCCAGATTCGTAAAGGAGGTGGAGGCCGCAATCAAGGTCGTGGCCTACAAGCAAAATCCCTCCTCGAAGTTCAAGGCCATTCCCGGGGCCTCCGCCTCCATCATGGCGGCTGCGGAGGCGAACTTTGTTGCCGGGCCTAATGCGGACGAGGTGGCGAAGCTGCGGGCGGACGTGGCCCGCATGACGTCTGCCATGGAGACTCTCCAGAAGGAGAACGAGAAGCTCCGCGCAGACCTGGCCAGTCTACGTGAGCCTGCCTCTCGCGCGGCACCCCAGACGCAGCGCCCAAGCCAGCCCGTGCCCGTGGAGAACCAGGTTCTGAACCTGGTCCGGCACGAGCTGGCTGCCTTCCAGCACCGGTTCTCCGTGCTGGAGGGCATCGTCCTGCGCCCCCCCCCCTAGGGGCAAACAAGACGGCGGCGAGGCCGGCAACGGTCTCGTACGCGGCGGCCACGGCTGCCGCATCCAGGCCGGGGCCGTCCAGCCAGCCCCCGGGCGGGGCTGCAGTTGCCCCTCCCCCCCCCCCTGAAAAGCCGGCTCCGGCAAAATCGGTACCGGCTGAAGCGGCTCCGGCTAATCCGGCGAAGGGAAAGAGAGGCAGGACGAAGGCGAAAAAGGGCAAGGCACACATGTGATTACACTGCCGGACGCGGAAAAGAAGGGCGTTACCTACCGCGATCTGCTCGCGAAGGCGAAGGAGGCGGTGGATCTCGGGTAGCTCCGGATCACCGGGGGCCTCCGGCTCAAAGTCACCCAGACGGGGGCCCGTATGCTGGAGGTCCCCGGGGAATCCAGTGGCGTGACCGCGGACGCTCTGGCTGCGAAGCTCAGAGCGTCTCTGGACGCGGACGAGGCCCGAGTGTCCAGGACCGTCAGATGCGCAGACCTGCGCATCATGGGTCTGGACGACTCGGTATCGGAGGAGGAGTTGGTGGCCGCCGTCGCCAGGTCCGGGGGGTGCACTACTGACCAGGTCAGGTCAGGCGCCATACGCCCGGACCAACAGGGTATGCATGCCGCCACGGTGTGCGTCCCTGTCACGGCTGCCAAAACCATAGTGGAGGGCCGAAGGCTACTGGTGGGTCTCAGTGCAGGTTAAGCTGCTGGAGCCCAGACCTCTGAGGTGCATCCGCTGTCTCGTGGGGCACCACGTATCAGTGAGATGCGCCTCGGAGGTTGACCGCAGTGGCCTTTGCTTCCGCTGCTGTCAGCCCGGACACATATCGGCGACCTGCTGCGCCACGCCACACTGTGATGCATGTGCGGCCACCGACAAGCCAGCCGATCACCGGGTCGGAAGCAAGGCCTGCGTGCCACCCGCCAAGGCCAAGGCCGCAGGTAGGGGAGGACCCTCCGCCGCCACCACCTCTGTGGCCTCCGCCACAGCCGCAACTGCCGCCGCCACCGCTGTCACTGTCACCGCCGCCGCCGCCGCGACACCGACGCCCGCTGAGGGGCCCCCCGAGGAGGAAGCTGAATGATGCTAATGCCTATAACGGCCCCATTAAGCTTTCTCCAGGCGAATATCAACCACTGCGCCTGCGCTCAGGACCTGTTGCTCCAGAGCAAGGCGCAGTGGTCGATTAACATCGCTGTGGTCGCTGAGCCGTATTTTGTCTGGCCTAGGGAGGACTGGGTGGCGGACCTTAACGGCTCAGTGGCCATCATCTCTTCGGCCGCCGCCGGTACCCCGACCCTTGAAGGTGTCAGGAGGGGTCAGGGGTGCGTAGCAGCACGGTTCGGGGAGTTCGTCGTTGTGGGGGTGTACTTCTCCCCAAACCGATCTCTCACCGAGCTCCACAACTCTCTTGCAGAGCTGAGAGCAGTCGTCGTCAGAAGTTATCCCCTCCCCGTACTCGTCCTCGGGGACTTCAATGCCAAGAACTTGGCTTGGGGTTCTCGTCGTACAGATGTGCGGGGTAGGATAGTGGAAGACTGGGCTCTGGAGGCAGGCCTGGTCGTCCTAAATCGGGGTTCTGTCCCCACGTGTGTGCGGATGCGGGGCGAGTCGGTGGTGGACATCTCGTTCGTTAGCCCCGCTCTGTCGCCGCGTGCCATTGACTGGCGTGTCATGGAGGGGGTGGAGACCTACTCCGACCACCGGTACATCCGGTTTGACGTCTCCACCCAGCCCTCGGGCGCGACAGTCCAACAGGCCCCGAGTGGTCCGCGTTGGGCGCTGAAGCAGCTGGACCGGGAGCTTCTCCTGGAAGCCTCGATCGTACAGGCCTGGGTGTCATCACCGGACAGGCCTGCCGACGTCAATGATGAGGCAGGGTGGTTCCAGGAGGCCATGTCCGAGATATGTCACGTGGCAATGCCCCGCGTCCGGCCAGGAAGCGCCCGGCGTCAGGTGTATTGGTGGTCACGTGAGCTGACGTCTCTGCGCGAGGCGTGTGTCGCCGCGCGATACCTGTACGCTAGGCATTGCAGGCCCCGCATTCGTCCACCGAATGCGGCAGCCATTGAGGCGGAGCTGTACGAGGGATACAGAGCGGCGAAGACCGCCCTCCGGGAGGCTGTCCTGCGGGCCCGGGATCGGGCCCGTGAGGAGATGCTGGAGACTCTCGACAGAGATCCGTGGGGGCGCCTTTACAAGATGGTGCGGGATAAACTCCGCACCTGGGCCCCCCCGCTGACGCAAAGTCTCCGGCCCCAGCTCGTGGAGGACGTGGCGAGCGCTCTGTTCCCTGCGCGAGGGGAACATCCGCCCCCGCCCACCTGCGGTGCCGGAAGCGGACCACCAGGACGACGACGACGACATCCCGGAAGGGACCGGGGTAGACCTGGGAGTGGCGGTACGTAGGCTCAAGGCCAGGAATACCGCCCCAGGACCCGATGGCTTATCTGGCAAAGCCTGGGTCCTGGCCTCGGAGGCTCTCGGCCCCCAACTGGAGGGGCTCCTAAGCGCATGCTTAGAGAGAGGCCAATTCCCGCTTCGTTGAAAGACGGGGAAGGTGGTCCTCATTCGGAAGCCGGGGCGCCCTGCGGACTCTCCGTCCGCATACCGGCCCGTGATGCTGCTCGACGAGGTGGGCAAGCTCTTTGAAAGAGTCATTGCAAACCGCCTCGCCGAGCACCTTGCGGGGACGGAGCCGGATCTTGCGGAACACCAGTTTGGTTTGGTTTCACGGTGCCCTGCTTGGGCGGAGCACCACCGTGTCCTCGTAGCGGCGATAGGCGGCGGAGAACTCTCGCGTCCGGCCCTGGTCGAAGACATGATCCGGAGCGAGACGGAATGGGATGCCGTCACCACCTTCGGCGAAGCAGTGATGCTAGCAAAGGAGGTGGCGGAGCGGGAGAAGGAGAGAGCAGCAGTTTCCTCCCCGGCTGCCGCGGGAGACGCCCCGGACGTCGGGGGCTACGTCGTGCCCCCAGCCACCGTAGGCGCGGGCCTGTGGACGCGAGCAATGGGTAGCTCGCCGTCCGTCCGTCTAACGACGACAGGCCGTGTCGACGGCGCGTTTTGTTCCACGCGCGCCTCAAAGAGCTGTCAGCAACGTGAAGGGGCCCGCAAGGGCCGACGCCTGCCGGGGCTGCGGGCTGTTCGAAAGAGATACCGCGGCTCCGGAACGTAAGGGCACTGAAGGAACACGGATGGTTTTTAGTCAGTAAAAGTCTGACACTCCCTTACGCTCCACCCAGAGCGAAAGGCGTCATTAGATGATTTTCCATCCGCAAAAAAAAAATTCTGCAGATTTTATAATCGTTATTCTTTTATTGAATTGAATAATACTGAATCTACCTGAGCGCAAATGGTTGACCCAAATTTACTCCTGTAACAGCTTCGGCGCTGCAGGAAGTGCAGCCTCTTCGCCCTTGCGTAGCAAATCGCGGGCACCATGCTGATCTCCACAGCTTTGGCTTAATGGTCGCCTTCGGGACCAGCCTAAGCCGCTAGGGCCTGCACGGGTGCTTGCATTTTGCTACGGCGGGCGGGAGCTGCTCTCTCTACGGATTTACAAAAACACTCTAGGGGTAGAGCAGACAAGACTATGTGTAGTCGTGCTTTTCGCGATATCCCTAGATTTTTGCGGAAAATTTGGTTTTGCTAATTATCTTACGACATATATAAATATATTTTGAGCAAACACTCATTGCGCCCCTTTTAAACTGGGCTCGGGTGATAGGATAAAATCTGATCAGGCTTGGCTAGAAGCATGTTATAGATACGGAAACTGCTATAACAAAGGCATAGTCAAGTCTTCAGATACAAATTAGAGAGTTTCTCAGTTTCTAATAAAATAAAAATAATAAAATAAAAAGGTATTATTTAAAATTAAACTGTTAATGCGCCCTTATATAAATATAGAGAAAATCTACTTGTTCGCAAATATGTATTTACATAAATTCTTATTTAAGGCAAAGGACTTAACATAAGCATTCGTTTACACAAATCTTTATTATTCATAAACAATACGCTTATATTAATTAAAGTGTTTAATAAGTCTATTCCTACGCCGTATCATATATAATCGATGATTTTTGAAGTACCTACATATCTATAATGTAATTATATTGAAAAACAATAAGGCTGTTTAAGTTTAGTTTGCCTACTTATACGTGGTGAAGCCATGTTGCAGTTATATATATTAGAAGTATAGTTGTAGCACGAATGGGTCGGCTCGACCGGGAAAGGACCACGCTCTCACAAAATACCAGCGTGAAATAGTAACTTAATACTGCTGTGTTTCGAATGGTGAGTGTAGAGAACCGGAGACCCTTTTCACTGGAAACGAGGCATTCCATCTAAGTCCTCACCAGTGATAACGCATTCGTTCACGGAGTGTTGCAAAAAAAATGGTGGCCACGTTTGTCTCCAAAACCGGCCATGTTACGACTATTCCTCCTGAGAGACAAAGAACGGTTAATGCAGAATGGTATGCTAGCATTTGTTTGCCACAGGTCGTTTCTGAACTCCTTAAAGAGAACTGCAACCGCCGCATCATCCTCCATCACGACAATGCGAGTTCTCACATCGCACACAGAACAAAAGAGTTTTCAGAGCAATTTTTTTTTTGCGCCCGAAGCAAATATGGGCAACCCTCCGGAAAGCGGGGGAGGGAGGTTGGCAATGCTCATAGCATACCACGCAGCCGGCTGCGTGGTTATGTGGTGACTCTTACCCACTAAACCCAACCTTTTAGGAATTGGCTTAACGATCTGACTAGAGATCTCTAAGCCGTATACGAACGCGACCCTCCTTGGCAGAAAGGAGGGCGCAAGCGGCGAAAAGCCGCTTTGAAGAGTGCCTAACTAAGGCAGATTAAGGGATGTGTTATGTAGGCTCGGCCTGAGCCGCCAGGAGGCAGTTCAGCAGCTTGTTGGGGCGGTCCGAGAGAGAATTTCTCGGTCTGCGCACACTATAGCGAGTGTGGATAGAGGCTGCATAGGCAGCTGTCTCACGAATGAGATGATTTGGGTGGGACTCTGAGGCTTTGAAAAATCTCTCAGAGAGTGATTTAAGGAACTGCTGGATTGTTGGGAGCTCTAAGTCTCGATGTAGGTTGGCATTACGGACATAATAGGGTGAGTTAGTGGCCCTACGACAGAATAGATTTTGAACTATTTGAAGTTCATTTATAGCTTTGGGCTTAGCATGTGCGAAAATGGCGGCCGCGTAGGTCATGACAGGTCGTAAAGCAAGAAAATACGGAATTATTAGACCATCCGCCGTACAGTCCCGACCTAAGCTCTAATGATTTCTATACTATCCCTAAAATAAAGAATAAATTTCGTGGACAGAGATTTTCATCACCTGAAGAAGCTGTGAAGAAGGACGCCTACAAAACGGCCATTTTGGAGACCCCAACTTCCGAATGGAATGGTTGCTTCAATGATTGGTTCCATCGTATGGAAAAATGTGTCAAATTTAGCGGAGATTACTTCGAAAAGCAATAAATACATTTTTAAATAGTAATGTTGTGTCACTTCCTTGATTCAAAAGTTAGCAGCTCACTGCTTACTTACATTTTTATTTACTAATTCAGAGCTGACTACAATGACACGTGGTAGTTAATGGTGATAGAGCCCTAATGATAAATTACACTATCTTAAGGAAATTTCTACTATATATTCAGGGCAAGAAGCTTGGAAGAATTAATCAGTGTGCAGAAATCTTCTAGAAATGCATGCTTGTGCACCCATTCTTATAAACGCTTAGTCTCAGTGTAGAACATTAAGATAGGGCGTGTGGCGTTGCTACTTCGTATTTTGAAAGAAAACGTATATGTTGGTCCCCCTAACCCATTAAACGCTTGCTAAAAATGAATGTTAAAATTATGATCATATTAACTGTCTATCAAATTCCGCAGCTGAACATAGGCCTGCCCCATAGATTCCCTATAATCCGCCTCGCTTAAAGGGGGGTTGGCAACCGAAGTTTTATAATGTTTTGAGTCATTTTCATGAATATGTTGCTACCCATCTCCTGTTACATTATAATATAATATACAATGTGTAATGCATATTACAAACAACAAAGCAATTACTCACAGATTTATGATGTCGTTATACAGGCAAAGATATATACGCCATATTCACAATAATGGATGTGCTTGATAGGATCTACAAACGTTATACGGTCACAACGAATCATTTTACACGATAGAGGTTTTGCTTACAATGTATTTTGATATATCTGAATAATTAATATTTGATAAATACGTAATATTCAAGAAAGTTTGAGTTAATTTAAGAAAATATATTACACTCATGATAATTTATTTATAAGGAAATTTTTGATTTGCTAGTAAAAATCGTCCGTTTTGATGTATCTCTATGTTTTGGCCTGGCAAAATTTACCCACAAATTAAATATAATATGAAAATATATACTATACAGTACTTTTTACGATTACATTTATATACATATAATTTCTTGTTAAAACTTAGTACGAAAAACATTTTTTTTCAACCTTAATTCAAACTACTCTACTACGAACTCAAGTTAGGTTAGAAAAAATGATAAGTGTGATTATTTATACGACCCATGTAGTAGCATAATTACAAATATAGCAGCACCTTTCTGTCTAAAAGCTTGACAGGCTTGGCAACTTTGGCAAACATCCCCCTCTAAGGCAATTCATGGAGGAGGTCTATGCTTAGCCGTGAGTTTGTTTGTTGTAATAAAAGAATAAATATATTTCCCGAATCGCGTTTTAAACACACTTTTCTTACATAATAATAAATTGTTCTTCTGTATTTGGAAAGTAAATTATCTAAATACAAAATTTCATCCAATTCGTTAGATCAATTTCCGTGAAACCACATACATATCATACATACATATACAAAACTACTCAAATACAGTATTGGATTGTTATTTACCACATATTATGTAAATTTTACTTACGCCTCGACGTATCGATTGCTTTGCAGTAATCATGGTTTCGGCGGTCTCTATTAATTAACTGCGCAGTATTTTATAAAGGTAAGAATTCTGTATTATTATGATGTGGCAATAAAAAAATCTACAAATACCATTCACCAGTCAAGCGGTCTCTAATACTGTGTTGAAAACACAATAGCAATCACAATCACCTCGATCCGAAAACGGTCAAATATTATATATGACACCTCACTCGTATTAGTAGTATAGTTGTAGTACGAACGGGTCGGCTCGAACGGGGAAGGAGCAGGCTCTCACAGAATCCCAGCGTCAAATAGTAGCTTAATGCTGCTGTGTTTCGTATGGTGAGTGTAGAGAACCGGAGACCCTTTTTACTGGAAACGAAGCATTCCATCTTAGTCCCCACGGGTGATCTGCATTTTGATACGTAATCGAGGAAAGATGTAGATGTCTATGGACCGCAGCGGCCACTTATCATCAGGTGGACTGTGTGCTCGTTTGTCACCCTATCCTATAAAAAATATATGATATATAGATATGACAAGAATAACAGTTTAGAATAGATAAAGAATCGTCAAAATCGGTGCACAATTAACAATGATATGGGGTTCTTTTTTAATTCGTCTGAAAACAGTTCTTATTGCTATGATATATAGATGCTGTCAATTTGAAATTGTTACCATGGATTTGCTGCCGAAGTGTATGATGGACTTGCCATCGCTTAGATTGTTTAATTATATTTCTCAGATATGCAAGTTTCCTCACGATATTTTCTTTAACCGGCATGCACGTGGTAAATGAGCACTTATAATTACAACTAACGATTTCATTGGTGCTTGCAGTTTCTAATCGTAAAAGATAAATTCTTATATATTAACTACCATACACTAATACGTAAATGTAAAAGATAAATTCTTAAATATTAACTAACTCACATTACTACGTAAACGCAACTGTGATTTTGCAATACCTAACCAGCGCTACACGCAACGATTTTCTATATTTTTTTATTACATTTTCTAACCATTATAATATAAAAGCCTTACAACATATAAATTAAATCACAGAGACTGATTTAATTTCCACTAAATCGCTATCCAGAGATGTAGCCAATGAGATTATTGTAATCGCCTGCGGTGGTAACATTTGTTCTAGAACTTCATCTTACGTGTCATCTTTTAGACCAACTGTTGTCAGCCAACTACCGATCTTGTTTATAAGTTACATCGGATAATTGAAGATATTAGAAGAGCGTTTGTATGATTTTCAGGTTAGTTTCACGTTAGTGGCCTACTGGTAGAATGCGACCGCCCACAAATTCAAAATATCGTGCGGGTTCGAATCCACTCGACTACTGTCGTGAAACACTCCTAACACAAACATGTTGATGTTATATGGAGTGGTTATAGGGAATATTAGTGATGTTAAAAGCATTAGTGGTATTTTTTGGACGACAAAAAAATTATACTGTAATATGTCACCAATTGGTATCGTGTTTTGTGGCATTCCTTGCGGGAGGCCTATATTCAGCAGGTGGCTATGAAGGGTAGTAATTGTAATAATGATGATGATGATGTCAGTGTAACAAATACCCAAGTCCAAATATACTACGTAATTGAAATCGGTTTTATTTTCACATGTAATAATATACCTATTCAATATACACATACCTATTAAACATAATATGCCAATTTAATAAGTACATTTATTATAAGTATCTTTATAAACATGAAATTGACGTAGTAATGTGATGGAGGCTTTTTAATAAAATTAATATAAACTTTTATTTGCAATCAAGCTGAAGATATTTAATTTAGACATTAAAATGTCTTTGTAAAAGCCCGATTGAGGAAAACTAATCGTGATGAACGAAATCTGGATCCTCGTTTTTTAATTAAATCGTCCTTCTGCCTTTCAATTTATAACAAAATTCACTTCAAATATCAATGAAATTTGAAACCAAAACTTTAACAAAAGAAGTAAATAAACTTAAGATTCGGAAGCAATTTAATGAAATATTTGTTTTTCCTAAGGTAAAGTAAGATATAATGATAGGAACTTGTTTATTAAAATACTTTTTACTGTCAAATATGACAAAATAACTTATTTTTACATAACCATCATCTCTTGTTGTATACATTGCTGATGCCGAGCGCTGAAAAATGCGTGTGCTTTTGAATTATGATATGTTTTTGGGATGTTGTCTATCGCCTGTTAGACGCACAAACTGACAGACGGACAGACGGCCCGACAGATAGAATGATAGAAGGATAAGTGGACAGACGAACAGATAGACAGATGGTCAGATCGACAGACAGACAGACAGTAGATTAACATTAATAAGGCTTCGTTTTTTCTTTGTTTTCGTTTCACTAAAAATAATAATCAATTTTTGAAATGAGCTTTAAGGATCTTAAAACTTAATACTCTTCTTGCGTAGCAACAGTCAAAATGTAGAATTTCAAAAAACATCTACGTTAAATATTTTCTTCGATACGCGTTTTTTTAAACACAACGTTAAAGTACCATAAATTAGCTACAAACGACACAAGTACTCGCACATACGAGGAAAAATAAATTTTACGCCATAAACTATCGTCATCTCAGCGTAAAAACATTAATATCTTTTAAAAGCAAGTAGATGTTAACGTTAAAAAACAAAATTAATATCTGTTTGCACGAAACATGTATTTGATAGCCTTTAGATCTTAACTTTGTCTTTGTGTAAAGAGCTATTATTCAGCAAGTTATTAACAAGCAAAACACAGAAAATCTCCTACTTGAATCGATTAAATCAACGCGAAACATATTTAAAAAAATATTTAAAAACTACAGAAAGTTATTTATATCATGGTTTTTTAATTATATTAATTTCTTTTTCTGTTTAAAGTATTAGTTTAGCAGTAGTTGTTTTAAAGTATTATTATAAGTATTATATACTACATATGTTTATAATAATATATTGATGCTGCTACCCTGTTGAGAAATATTTTGAATGCTTTTGATCATTTTATTGAAGAAAATCTTTAGAAATAATATGTGATTCTTACATAAAATTTATTTGTTTAAATAACTTTTACAAAAATATCCGAGGGTCGTGCGTATTCAAAAAATAAAAAGGAACCGTGTGGATTCCGCCATAATGGAGCATATTGCTTATAGGGGCAACGCGGAGGACTTTTCCTTGCCCTAAGAAATTAAAATACTTCAAACATATGGAAATATGAATATACAAAATATTGTATTTATGTTTTTTCAATGACATAAATACATAATACGACGCAAGTGTTGAAAAAAAATGAAAGAAAATAAATATTCTCATTTCAAGTCCATAAATGTAGGTAATTTTGCTGTGAATTCGTTATGAAATAGAATAATTGTATTCACAGAAAGCCTTGATTCTTATTTACATTTTATTTACTAAAATTTCTGACTTTATTTATAGCTCAAGAATAACAACTTTTTGTCAACGTCTCATAACGATTATTAGTCAACGATTTTGTTAGTAACGGAATTTCATTAAGTTCATTTAGAGACCACCATTTTCATTAAGTTAATTTAGAGATGAGTCACTTAAGCCTCTCTGATGGTAAGTAGCTACAGCAGCACATGGACACCTGCAACTAACTTCAAACAAAGGTGGCCACATATGCACTGCCATCCTGAGTACTATGACGGAAAGCTTTACAGGCTGTACATAAACTGGCTCTCTTGTCTACAGTAACAGCAGTGAAAGCTGTGCTATTTGGCGGTAGTTATGGGGTCGTGATAGGGTGGTCTACCCAGACTAACTTCACAAAAATTTTAATTTGGTTATTCATATTTTAATGGCATGCAAAGAACCCCCTGAACTTAAACGGTCAGTTGTTGCTATATTATAGACGGACACCTTATTTTATTTATTTGCATAGATTTTTTCCTTGCAACTAACACCGATCTAATACGAATTGGGTTATCTCACTGATGTTTGTCTTATACAATTGTTTTTATGGGATTTATGCGCCAATGCAAATGAGCTCACAGTCCACCTATTAAACATAAGAATTTTACACCTGGGAACTAAGTACATATGCCTCGAAACCAACTCGGTACTGGTGATTCACCATACGAAAAATCGCGAAGTTATGTTATTTCACACCGTGTACGCACGTGCGTACTCGCGCGCGCGTGCTCTCGCGTGTGTGTGTGTGTGTGTGTGTGTGTGTGTGTGTGTGTGTGTGTGTGTGTGTGTGTGTGTGTGTATGTGTGTGTGTGTGTGTGTGTATGAGTGCATGCGTTCGTGCTTGCATGCATGCGTGTCCGCCACACATATATAATACCGTTAATAATATCGAAATAAATTTTCAAGCCTAGTAACGTTGAAACACATGGAGGTGAGAGTAGTTGCTATATATAAAAAGTACTAGTTATCTATACTGTTTGTCGTAATGCGCGCGAGACGCCTCTATGTAAGATATTTTTTTTTACTTTTTATAAGCCAGTGCTTGACAACAATCCCACCTGGTGGTAAGTAGTGATACAGCCTTAGATGCAGTCTTAGCGTATCAAGTTTTGACTCCCAGATTGTATTTGGACGGAAAGATAGACGCCGACAAATTATTCTACTCCTTTGCTGTACGCATTAAAAATTCGAAGTAAACCATTTGGTTTTAATGCGTGAAATATCGACAACGAAGGGGTGAAAACCTGCTGATGGCCTGGTCGTCAGATGGTGAAAAGTGATGGAGAGAAGTGAAGTGAACACCTCTCTCGCCTCCTCCACATCCATATAGTTCATAAAAGATAGCTTGATCTCTGCGACAGCTGTCGGTAAAATCACGCCTATGAAGTCCTGAATTTCTTATTAGTGCCGACCTAATTAGTGCATGCCCATAAAGTATGACATTGACAGTGTCTCTACTACTAAGAAATTCAGGACTTCATAGGCGTGATTTTTACTGACAGCTGTCGCAGAGATCAAGCTATCTTTTATGAACTATACGCATACATCAAAAAATATAATCACATAATTTGCATTTTATATAGTAATTATTTTTGGTAGATACATACATCAAACCTATTTTTCACGTTATCTTCTCATCCGTGTTTCCTTGCATATAACATTTCCTGTTTTCTTGTAGATTAAATAAACGAAAAATTCAGTCCTCCTAAACTGGCCACTCGAATAAATTATTGATAATTTTATGTATTGTTACGAGTTTTTGAAATTTTTGTATATATTATGATAATGTAAAAATTCCCCTGCGTGTGAATACCACTGCGTTCTGCAATTTAGGTCTACCTAACCAATATTCTTCTTATTCGGAGTTATGAAAACAATCTCTCTCTCATCCTCTAGTCTTCCTGAGTTGCCTATTTGCTTTATTTCTTATGTTTTTTTTTTATATTTCTTATGTTTTTACTTTATTTTCTTAATATTTATTTAAAATTATGATAACTTTTTAATGACTCTACACGACTTTTTCTTAATTCCCTCAATCCAGCGTGTCATAATTTTTAATTAACGATTGCTAATATATTTATTATGTATTATTACTATCGGTGGCCAGCCCAGGTGGTGACTCCGCTTGCAAGCGGAGTCGCGCGTGCACCGACTGGCAGAGTCGCCATGTAAATACGTTGTTGACGTGTTCCAAGTTCTGTTTATTACTACACTATTATACATAAAGTCAAGTAACTAACATAAGTAAAAACGCAGATAACAGACGTTAAGTATCGACTTTGCGATTTTTACAATGGGAGATGCCCATTTCCGACAATAAACTTATCCGATATTTAATTATTTTCTTTCACTGACAAAGTTTTAGTGTAAAAAATATTTTGTGTTCGTGTTTGAGAATTTAAGTTCTAATTGCAACTTGAACATTTTCGCAATGCTCTAGTTTTGCTAGTTGCGCTTCGCCGCATTCAACTTATTTCCCTGCTTGAGGCGCTGTCGAGTTTCAAATGAAAGACCGCCCACATGAATAAGTTCTCATTTCAATTAAGATTTTTCATTTAAACTTACTTTTGTGCGATAGAAACAGTTCATTCATGTTTTAAATCAATTTATAATCAAAGATCAATAAATAACCTTAAACAAAATAATGCGAAGAATTTCAAAGCCTATAACGGATAGATACAAATCTATCTATCCGTTATAGGCTTTGAAACCATCAACCGATTTTGATGAAATTTTTGTGTCTTTCAATGTCCCTAGATGATTTATATTTACACTTGAACCCGGTAACCAGTGGAACCCAGGGCGAATCTAGTTCTCTAGTGATGTAAATTATTTTGATTTACGTAAATAACGGAAAAAATACATATTAAATACATAATAATCTATATTAACATATTGTTACGAACTTGGGGTTCGTAACAATATACATTTAATGTAAATTTGCAGTTTGTTACAGTATATATTTAGCATAATCTTAACCCATGAAACCAGTAAAAAACCATAATTACATAACATTTATTTGTATTATAAATAATGGAAAAACAATAGAAATGCATAACCATAAGGAACGCAATATCAATTAAAAGAATAAAATGACACTCAATAAAATCACTTATACAATTTTTTTCGCGTTTAATTAATTTTTTAATTCCCGACGTTTCGTGTGATTTACAGCATCCGTGGGCACGTGGTGGCCTGAGATGTTAGACGTCCCAAATCCCAATGTCATAGTTGGCCCGGCTATCTTCAGTTATCGAATATTAATTTTTGGTCCGGTCTACGCAGAACGAGCTTACTGTATCTTAAACTCTTGCAGTGGTTTGGATTTAATTTTGTTAATTGTAGGATCCCAAGCAGATGGCAGTTCCCATCCATCTACTCTATTGAAATTAGGATGTTTTTTTTTTCAATAGCCTCGTGCATCTTTGGTAAGAATCAGTGTGCGAGGATTCGTGGTTTATCAAATCTGGTGTAATGGTGGGGACAATATTAAATATGTTCACAAACTGCAGACTTCCCGGGGCGTCGGTGCTTCACATCAGCTATATTATGTTCTTTCACGCGGGTTTTATAGATCTTTTTGTTTGTCCCATATAAGAAAGACCACATTCACAATCTAGCTTGTACACTCTTGCACCTTGTAAAGGAATATTACACTTAATGGATGGTAAAAATTAACTTATCTTTTTCGGCGGCTTGTGGTATGTTTAGGTTGAGTTAAATTGAAATTTCAATTGTTATAGAAGTCCTGATGAAGCAGACAGAACAAAAGAAATCAGAAGTTTATAATAATTAAAAGATGCAAATAAGCTCCTTTTAAGTTTACATTATAAATAATTTTTCACTATTTTCGTCGTCTTTGTTTACATAGCCACACTATATGCCACACAATATTTACAGCTTAACCAAATTATAAATTTAACAAAATCACAAAAGGCTAGAAAAAACTCAAACTAAACTAGGACTACATAATAAACTACGAGTATAATATAGCCTTGAATTACTATCTTATAGTCTTCACTCCTTACCTTATAGTGCCAAAAAAGCTATCTACATTTCCTCGTTAAATATAATAACGCAATACCAAGCCTTTGGGCGAGAAAAAGCCAGCCTCTTGTCATTATATTATGATTATTACAACAAAAAAAATTACGCTGTGGTTTTATTAAACTTCATCCATTTGTTTTTTCTACAAAAGCAGGTACAGCTAAGTAAAATTATAAGCGCATTCAAAAGTTTCGGAGCTGAAAATACAGTGTGTTCTATTTTAGCCCCGGGTAATTATTTCGGTGCAAACACCCGCAGCGTCCTTCAATTACCAAAGCTTTGGTAATAGGACGCTAAATCGGTAGAATAGCGTCAATTATACGCTTAAAGAGAACATCTACTTGTACGGTATTTGAAAATTAAAACAACATTAAAGTTTTATGACTTCTCTTTGTACTTATTATCATAGGTTTTCTTGCTAGTCTTCATGACAGAAGTTTTTTTTATCGATGGTAAAAACAAATACGACATTCAATAAGACTTATTTATAACTAATTCGAGCTAAATAATTTTATTTTCTTTTCTGTGTTTACTGCTTATAAAAAACTATTAACGCCTTTGTTTTATTCTTTAAAGCGATTTTACTAACACAGCCAGACAAATGAGGCACTATAAAAAAAATTGAAATAAAATTGCTCACAGGACTCTCGTCGACATTTTAAGACAAAAACACTAAGTTTTTAAAATATGTCTAACTTCACCCGAGGTATGGTTTCCTTTATGGAACCCTATTAATGTATTTTTAAGTCTTGTGGTAATGGCGTATGAAAATCCAACACTCCATATCTTCCCGTAGTTGTCAGAAAATCTCATGGCTTCTGAGTTATGGCGGTAAAATACCCAGATTGGTGACTAGCAGCGACGTTAAGCGTCAATGTACGCGTCACTACTGCAATTCTGCAGGCCTCCAGGCCAGGCTCGCAGGCCTCCTGTAATTCTGTGCGGACCTAATCATCAAAGCAATCCTGAAAATTAAAAACAAGTATCTGAAATCGTTATGACATATTTGGCACCTATGTTTCCAGTATTTTAGAAAAATATACAAAAGTTTAGGATTTTTCATTAAAAATATAATCCATAAAATAGTTTGACTCAAATAATTACACACGGCATACACAAATAACCAAATAATCACTATTTAAAAAGCATGGTACTCGCGTACAAAAGGTCCAAAATGTATGAAGTGTGGGTTCAGACAATTATTTTAAAATGTATATCCATTATTTCAAAGTTATATTGTCATTTCAATAAGAGATTTTACAGTAAAAAATTGCTCATAAATCTCTCGTAAACGAAGTGTTTCTATATACCTCGGAATATGGTGCCAATTTTAGAACCCCTCGGAATAAGACAGACTTGTAAGAAGCTTATATTTTGTTCTATTGGTCTATCGGCTATCATCGTCATTTTTTGTTTTGCTTTTGACTTTAGACAATTTTGTAGTAATTTAAAAGGAAACGTTAATGAGCAAGGTAGTTCACATCAGGCACGAGATGATTATACCGCCATTTATAGGAGGCTATAAGGTATGTGTAGTTTTTCCCGTACCTAGGCTGCACTAAAAGTATCGGGAATGGAATATTTCCACTGTTCCTGTCATATTAAAATCTTTTTAATTAAAAACTCCTTGGTTTAAAAATCGAATACCATTTATTTATTTAAAAAAAGGATTATCGGTCTTGTCACAAGGTTTTGTCAAACTTGTTTAGTCGTTGAGAAAATGGAATCGACTCGAGAAAATTCAAGAGCGATGATTTATTATGACTTTCGAAGTGGTTTAACACAAAACAGTGTGTTGAACGGATGATTTCTGCATTTGGTGATGAAGCCCATTCAAAACCACAATTTATCGCTGGTTTGCTGAATTTCAACGTGGATGTGTCAAGCTCAGTGATGATCCCCGTCAAGGTCGTCCAAAAACTGCAGTCACCCAAGAAAACGTTGTTGCTGTGCGTAAGCTGATTGAGGAAGTCCGACATGTGACATACCGCGAAATTCAGGCAACTTTAGACATTGGCATGAAACAAAAACAAATAATGTTGCATGAACAATTAGGTGTAAAAAAAATGTTTTCCCGATGGATACCGCATTCGCTCCGTGAAGAGCAAAAAGCGGCTCGCGTTACTTGGTGCGTCAGAACTCTCGAAAGATTCCACGCAGGATCCTCAAATGCTGTATACAACATCGTATCAAATGACGAATCCTGGATATATGCGTACGATCCCGAAACAAAAAACCAGTCACGAGTTTGGGAGTTCGAAAATGAGTTAAAGCCAACAAAAATTGTTCGTTCACGGAGTGTTGCAAAAAAAATGGTGGCCACGTTTGTCTCCAAAACCGGCCATGTTACGTCTATTACTCTTGAGGGACAAAGAACGGTTAATGCAGAATGGTATGCTAGCATTTTTTTGCCGCAGGTCGTTTCTGAACTCCGTAAAGAGAACTGCAACTGCATCATCCTCCATCACGACAATGCGAGTTCTCACACCGCACACAGAACAAAAGAGTTTTTATAGCAAGAAAACATAGAATTATTAGACCATTTGCCGTACAGCCCCGACCTAAGCCCATATGATTTCTATACTTTCCCTAAAATAAAGAATAAATTGCTTGGACAGAGATTTTCATTACCTTAAGAAGCTGTGGACGCCTACAAAACGGCCATTTTGGAGACCCCAACTTCCGAATAGAATGGTTGCATCAATGATTGGTTCCATCGTATGGAAAAATGTGTCAAATTTCGCGGAGAATACTTCGAAAAGCAATAAATACATTTTTAAATAGTAATGTTGTGTCACTTCCTAGATTCCCGAAATTTTCAGTGCCGCCCTCTTATGAAAATTTAAGAAGGCAATGAGATGGATTTACCTTTGTCGCTACATTTATACAATTCGTTAAATACTGCAAAATACTATGGAATAAATAAGATGTATCTAGCGATAAAATTAACGTTTCATTTGTTTAAACAGTCGTGGAATATTTTTAATTTACTTAGTGAGATAAATTCGTCGTTTAAATACCAAATGATTTCGATAACGTCGCACATTAGGTATACACGACTTTCTTGACTTTCTTTGAATAAAGTAACCTGGTGTTAGGCACGACGCTAGCTGACTTTGCTTTATGCTCCAAATATTTTTGTTTCATCAGATTAACAAATTAAGACTTTAGGAATTTTTTATAAAAGGACGTAGTTTTTAGTAAAATCCAAACTTTTTTATTATTTCTATTATTTGGGTGAAAAACTAGCTATCAGTTCACCTAATTTTAAGCGGTTTTTTCAACCCATGGACACAGATAAATCCAAAATTGTCTCGTCATCCTTGGGTACTTAGATGATATGCCTCAGAGTATTATACTTACTATCTTATTAAACAAACTGGAATGCAGCAGAAACAGAGAACAGGGTACTGATTCAGACGGAATCCTAGAAAGGAACGAAGCCCTATCAACAGGTAGATAATAGAAGATGAGCTACAAACTATATTTTGTGTAACCTCGAACCTCCAGACAGAAAATTCGTAGAAAAATAAACAAATTAGTATAAAAAAAACACAAATAACCAAAGTATTTTCAAAAGTACCCACGATGCAATAAATTACTCAAGAATCTACAAGTAAGTATGTAAGCAAATTTCCTACTAAGTATATAGTAAAAAAACAGTTTTCTGTTTAGTTGTGGCATAAGTAAAACGAGTTTTCAGCCGGTGAATATCGTAAGGAACATTGATTTGAATTGTCAAAGTATAGATTATTATGATAGGCTATTATGAGCTAAACATTGGCAGCATTAACGTGAACAATAAATATTTTATGTGATGTATTTCCGACATATATCTAATATATAAAAATTTACGTTTGTTTTTTCGTATTTAATGTGCTTTCATGCCGTTCATCACATTGCGGTAGAACTTTGTCGATTTATTGCTTTTACAACAATTATTAAACAACAATTATTAACTTACAGGATGGGGCGCTCGTATCGTACTGACAAATTTATTTGAAAGTTATAGATCATTAAATGTCAATGAATGTAGTAGTTATTTCTAGTTAAACAATACAAATGTTGCAAATTTAAAACGGTATTTCCACAATTATTTCTTATGCAAATGCAACGCGCCGGGTACCAGCAAGTTATATATAAAATTTATTTAGTTATATAAAATATTAGTTAAGTTATATAAAATTTAATGTTAGCACTTCTTCTACATATAAACTTTAACCATGCCAAATCTCACACTACTACGTGCATGCAAAACACTTGAAGTGACAAATTTTCCATTCACTTATTATTATGTAGATGATATAGAGTTATGATTTCACCAAATCGCCTAGCTATTTATTCTGCCTAGTGAAGAAATAAAACATTAACGTGGATCTTTTTAATATATATATATATATATATATATATATATATATATATATATATATATATATATATATATATATATATATATATATATATATATATGTATATATATATATATATATAATTAGTATAAAAAATTATACCTTGAAAAATACTAGTAATCTGAATGATAATAGGTTTACGTTTATTTTCTTTCTTCCACTGACACCTAATCTTCTTAAACTTTGTTATATCTTTTTTCCACTAGCAACTATATCGTTTATGTGCAAAAATAAAATTAATTATAATATTATAAAAAATTAAATGAAAATAAGTTTAATTGCTTTTGTAAATTCGATCAAATGAAAATCTCACAAGTAGATTTAAATCTACACGACCGCAGTTTCTACTCTCCAGACTGCACAAATCCGAATGCTTTCGGATTACACCACAGCTAAAACTTTGACTTTAGCACCAAATTCATTTCAAACTTCCACGTCTGAAATTAATTTGGTGACGAATGCTAAAATTTAATCCGATCCAGAATTAACAAATATCTTATGAAGTTCATAAAGTTATTGAACTCGATATATTAATTGGTCTTATTTCATTGAAATTAAATTAAATGGTAGAAAGTTAACCACATTAAAACGAATTAAGTCTCGTAGCCAAATGTTTACGCGGTAACGAAGAAAAATATTATTAAAACAAATTTTACGGAATTTATCGTGTTTAAATCAAACACATTTTTTAGTTTCTCTCACTCTCACAAAATACCAGCGTAAAATAGCAGCCTAATACTTTTGTGGTGAGTATTCAGAACCGGAGGCCCTTTTCACTGAAAACGAGGCATTTCATCTACGTCCGCAGGGGTGACAATGCATCTGCATAGTGATTTTTTTGTAGAACAGATGTAGATGTCTATGGGCCAGAGCATCTAGTTACCATCAGGTGGACTTTGTGTTCATTTGTCACTCTTATTTTATTTAAAAAAAATTAATAATCGTTACATTAACTCTCTCTCTCTCTCTCTATCACTTTAAATTTTCCTTTTGAATATAACTGAGATTAACTTATTGGAAAAAGACAGACGTATTGTTTCTAATAGCCGTTTTATCAACTAGAACTTTATGTTATGTTGTTAGTTATGTTTTTGTGTCTAAACAAAATGACTCGATATTAAATTACCCTTGCTATGATTATGTTTAATGAGTTGTTAAATGAGTTATGTTTAATGAGTTGTATTTAATAATATCCTACTATAAATCAAATTAAGTAAATTAATTTATTAATGTTAAAGCTATAATATGCTATGGTTATATTTTAACTTAACGTTCTCTCCTAAATCATAATATAAAAAGACATTCACATTTTATTTTTACTGTTCAATATGTTTTACTTACGGCAAGGAGTATATCCTAGCATGTATTGATTGAACGGGTAACGTAAATTTGTAGTCTTTGATCATAAAACGTGATCCAAGCATTTTTGGCTCAATTCCGGATGACTTTACATAAAATATACACCATTATTGCATTTATCAACCATTACAACAACTCTCCGAATTTATTTCACTGTCCGCACACAGGTTTTTAACAATATTATAGAAATAATTGCATTCAATATGTCAATTTAGGGCGTAATAAAACTGCAACGAAAGAATTAAATATAGCGACTTAACAACCAAAAGTGTGATGTGTCAAGTAGATGCTATATATTGGCTACAATCGCTAATCCCCTTGTCAAGTATCGATAATATTACAAATTATTGTTAATTTATTATTAACATAGAGTTAGGAAAATTGACAATTGATTACCAATTATAAATAAAAAAATAATTCTCTAAAGATTAGTGGCTCCCAAATTTAAACGAGAGTCAATACATAACATTTGTACACAAATACAAATTATATGAATTGCAAAAAAAAAAACACAAGTTTAAAAGCCTGATTTACATAAAATATATTGTATTCAATTCTGATCCCACAAAAAATTTTAGAAAGTTGCTAGTTTCTAAATATTTTCTATAGAATAAGGATTACAAACGGGCCACGGCATCCACTTATCATCAGGTGGGCTGTATCCACCTGATGGTAAGTGGATGCCGTGGCCCATAGACATCTACATTTATTATTGATTAGGAATGCGTTGTCACCCCTGAAGGCTGAGATGGAATACCTCGTTTCCAGTAAAAAGGTATCCATTTCTCTACACTCACCGTTCGAAACACAGCACCAATAAGCTGCTATTTTACCCTGGTATTCTGTGAGAGCGTGGTCCTACCATGGTCAAGCCGACTCATTCGTACTACAATCATAATGTAAGTGCAACGTGGCTCTACCATGTAAGAAAATGTATTCAAACGCAGTCTAGAGTGAAGATTTATCGACTTTCTTCTACTCGCATACTACATAATAATTAATATTTATAATCGTATGTTAAACAATCAATACTAAAACATTCGTTTTGAATAATTACAACTAAGCTCCCATCGTTAAACCGCAGACCCGCATTAGCGATAACGTCACAACTAGCATCCTATTAATCCGAAATAAATTATTCACAAGCTTTTGATACAATTAGTACTGATTGACAGCCGCAGTAATTACTGAAAATACGCCACTTACGGTTAAAGGTTTCGTATTACAATATCAGAAAGTTGTCATTTAATATTTACTAAACATTGACACTTAAGTACACCTACATACGAACATATAAGTGTATATTAACATTAAAATCAATTGAAGTGACTCTTTATAAACATCCTTACTACTTAGGATCCCCTCGTAAAAGATCACGGTGCCTAACTTGTCAAATTATCTGTTCTTCTTTTTACTGAAAATTACTTACGTATTCAAAAGTAGAATACGAGTGATGAAATTCAGGCTCTCATCACTTCATAATCTCCATCATTATTACAGCCCTTTACAAGTCCACTGCTGAACATAGGCCTTCCCCAAAGGAATATATAACGCACGACCCTACACGATCCTGCACGGTCCTGAGCCACCTGCATCTATTGACTTCCTACACATTACTTATTATAATAACTTCACGTCGCTTACTTGTTATAATTAATATAATATTACCATCAGTTATCATTTACTAGAAAAATCTGACACAGTGACTTCTTGCAGCAGGCATGGTAACAATTGCAGTAAAATCTCTCCGCGTTATTTACGCCGCTAGACTGAGTACTTAAAGATTTATCAAACATTATATTAGGTTTATAATGTGTCTATTTATGTTTATATAATGATTTTAATATATCTATAATATACTAGAGATCCTCATGGGATTCGCACGGGAGACTTCTGGATTTCGACAACAGAGCCACCCACTGGGTACAAATGTGGATATGGAACATCTAGGGACCCATACAAACACACACCAAAATAATATATATATATATATATATATATATATATATATATATATATATATATATATATGTCTATGTTACGTGTGTTTGTTTGTTATCAGAAGTAAGCTCTGTAGCATAACAGTTTTATGATTTTGTTTTCTGTAAACGACAGAGGTTTTGTCACTAAACTAAGGTCCGCCTTTTTTGACAATACGTTATGTAAAGTTCTCTATAAAATATATAAAATACGTATAATAATGAAATTGGGCCTCACGCTGCTACTTAATGACTATTTTTACAATGTTAATACTTAGTTGGCTGAGTAATCTGTATATCCCGACATCTACTCGAAAATGCTAAAACACCAAGCTGGTAATTAGAGTGGAACGATGCAGCATTTCTGTGCGGAGATGAGGTTCTGTGATCTCGATTCCGTCTGCCTAGCATGTTTATATGTATCTATAAATCTATAGTTGAATTATATCCATCAATAAATTTTTTATTGTCTGGAAAAAGTCTATTTATACATCTTAATTGACTTTAATCAACAAGTCTCGTCACTCCTACAAAAATTGAGCATTAGTTCTCTAAATTTTGACGTCTATGAGACCTTCAAACAAGGAAGGCAACGTTATGAGTTATCGTCACTGATAACTACTTAGAAAATACTGACATTACTTAAATTGGAACTTCATAACCTTAGGACCGGAATACAATATGTATTCCGGTCCTAAGGTTATCTATTACTATATACAATGGATACCTATTACTATATAGGAAATAGAAAATATTACCTATCACACAGAAAAAGCCTTAAAATATAGTAAACGAACAAAAAAATAACTCATATTTCTCTATAACCAATTTCAGATGAAGACACAACGTACACAATGCTCTAGCTCCGATCTATAATTCATCAAGGAGTTAAAAGTAGAGTTGGATTAGATTGAGTAATAATTAATATTTCATATCATTTATTCAAAGAATAAGGCTGACAAGCGAGCACGCAGCCCTCCTGATGGTAAGTGGTTGCTGTGGCCCGTAGACAACTACTTTTATCCTCGATTAATAATTAAAATGCAGATGCGTTACTCACTCACTCTTGAGAACTAAGATGGAATGCCTCGTTTCCAGTTAAATGGGTATCCAGTTCTCTACACCCATCATAAGAAAAAGCAGCATTGAACTGCTATTTAACGTTGGTATTGTGAAAGCGTGGTCGTTCCCTGGTCGAGCCAATCCATTCGTGCTACAAACATAGTGTAGCTTAAGCTGCAATATGGCTCTACCGCGTATAAAATCATTCACTTTTTTATAGAATTACGATAAGCAAACGAGCACCAGGTCAGCCATGAGGGTAAGGTAAAGCTGTAGCTTCTACGTCTATCCTCGATAAAGTAATTGTTGTTTACCCTGAGAACTAATGTATAATGTCTCGTGACCAGTGAAAAGGGTTTTCGGTTCTATAAATTCACTGTACGAAACATAGCAGCATAAAGCCGCTATTTTACACTGGTATTCTGTGGTCGAGCCATTATATTCGTCTCGCAACCCTTATTTAGTAGCAGCGTTACTCTACCATATTTATTGTAGAGGTAAACTATATGTTTTATGAAAGATACTCTTCAATTACTAATTCTTCTAATTTTTATTAGTATCACTTAGATTATATATTTGAAAATACACTGGAGTCATCATATATTTGGTTTTATTTGCTAAAACCCTTTATTGGACAAAAAATCTCATAACTTTATATTGTTATTTTAACAATAAGGTCCAAAATTCACTAAAAGTATTTTCTTTGCGTCATTTGAGTCCCTCACCCTTGTTAGCCTAGAAAGCAAACACATTCAAAATAAATTACGACACCGTTATTTGCGTCCGATATCAAATGTTGACTATGAAAACACAACTGACGAGTATGACCTTATTTTCTTACGAACACCTACCGTTGGAGACCAAACCTTAAAAAACGAAAATATAATCTAAAATAAAAGCTTGACTTGTAGTTCTTAACATACGAAACAGCAACCACTAATTATCCTTCCCTGGTTGATCCGACCCATTCATAAAGCAACCGGGATTCTTCCATGAAAATTGATTTATCATAAATATAAAATACTGTACCAGGTTGTGATATGTATTATCAAAAATTTTATATTATATCCTATCTCCTACTATATCGTGTTAGCAAGGCTTCGTGAAGCAGGCCTTCTCTTAAGCAGGGAAGAACGGCAAAATAATTTATTACACATTTTTAAAACGTCTACAAAAATCATCAAATAATTACGTAAATGAATGGTAAATTATTTATTAATCGGTGAACTAAATAAGTAGCCGATCGCTTATAATTTGTTATTAGCACGGGTAGTATACGAGCAGCGTTCAATTTATTCTCGGTATGGGTGTGTTAGAAAAAGATAAAATTATGAAATATTTTTTACTTGTTCGTGTAAAAAGCTTTTCTATTCCCTTGAAAAAATATTCTCCACCTTGGCCTGAAAAATGTTCATTAACAGCGGACTTGAGCTCATTATCGTCAGCAAATCGCTTCTCCAAAGGTCTTTTTTCAAGGTTGGGAACAAAAAGTAGTAACTAGGGGCTAGATCTGGGCTGTATGGTGGGTGGTTAATTTCCTCAAACGCGCAGTCTCGTACAACAGCCTTGGAGAACCACGCCGTATGAACCGGTGTTTGCGTTGATGGATTCAACTTTTTTTATGTACTCGATCAATAGTATTTCTTTGGAATTCTAAAACAATGGCCATGACTTTACCGGCCGATGGAGTGACTTTGAACTTCTTCTTCCCTTTTTATGCCATTGCATAGATTCCTGTTTCCTCGCAGAGTCATCATCATCTTCTTTAATTATCCTATCGAAAACAATTGTTGGGTCGTCACCATACAGTTCTAAAAACTCCCCACAACAATCAACCTGCGCCACGCCTGCTTTTGAAGCGCAGTGAGCATTCGCGGCACCCATCTTGCATTGACTTTCATGAGGTTGAGATATTCATGTAATATGGCGTGTATTAGGATGGTCATTTCCGCTAACATCTTTGTTCTTACTCGTGCATCTTCTAATACAAATTTTCGGCAGGGGTCATCTTTGATGCTTTTTCTGCTTCTTTTGAATTCACTTGACCACTTCTGTACGGTTAACATTGAAGGAGCAGTCTTGGTAAATGGCCATTATTTCTTCATGTATAATATTACCATTATTTATACCCTCAGGTAGTATAGTTAGCTTATGATTTTTTTAATTACCTACATTATTAGCAAATCACCCTAATACCGAGAATACATTGAACGCCCCTCGTAAAACCGATTTTGTATGACTGCTCGCGTGTATACGGAATATATAATTGTTTCAGTAAGTTTTTCATTTAAGTATTGTTCTTTGAGTAAGTCATATTAAAATTGTATAATAGGTAAAATTTTGCATTTTTATATAGCATAATTTAACGTTATTGCATTGAAATCTTTCCTTAATATTTAGAGATACTCTCTCTAAGAATTTTTAGTTGAAACTTATATATTTGATTGAGATATGTTTCATATGTGCGCCCATAACTACTGAGCCTGTATTGTATAAAAAAAATTCAACAAATGAGTTATAAAGCATTAACTTAACTTTGAAGGTTATACGATCCTTAAGAAATATAATATTCTAAAAATTAAAGACCTGCCCTCAAGCCACACATTCCAATAATAACAGCAGTTTCTCTTTTTTTTTCTTATTCATAGTGTAATGATTAACACACTAGAGCATACCAATTTGCGCATGTTCAAACAACGATTATCCATCGTTTTTCTCAAGTCATTAGTTTGACATCGCTAAGCATTATTTGTACTAATGGAACAGTTATATCATTGGTTTGGTTTGATCTACGGACCGTATAACTGTCACCAATATCTACAGAACTCCATAGAATACTTTAATAATTATACTGTAGGCAGAATACTTTAATATTATCTTCTTCATAAGGTCTGTGTTTCCAATACATGTGACTAAGAACAATAGTGCCGTGTAGTGGCGGTTGAGAATATCCACTACCCCATATCTTCCCGTGGGTGTCGTAAGAGGCGACAGAGGGAGACAGGCAGGAGATGGGCAGCAGCATCTTCCTGATAACAACTGTGACGTAATAAAAAACTGCGGTTGCCAACCCGCTCGCCAAGCGTGGCAACTATGGCAATTACCCCCCAATGAATAAATACACAAACAGACGGCCCCTAGTCCCCGGCGGCCCCGCTATTCCTGGCTACGGTGGCGACCATGGTAACTGCGGGGCAGGGGGTGCTAAGAATCTCCGGTGGAGGTTCGGTTGCCACCTAAGACGACTCGACCTGGCAACATATAACGCACGCACCCTGAGGACTGACGAGAAGATACTGGAGCTGGAAGAAGAGGTAGACAAGTTGCGCTGGCATATTATTGGATTATCCGAGGTCCGAAGAGAGGGGGAGGACACGGCAATCCTCGAGTCCGGCAACTTGTTCTATCACCGGGAGGGCGACCATCTGTCCCAAGGAGGTGTCGGATTTATCGTCCACAAGTCTCTCGTCAACAACGTTGTAAAGATTGGGAGTGTGTCGACGAGGGTCGCGTACCTGATACTCAGAATCACCAAACGGTATTCGCTGAAGGTCATTCAGGTTTACGCACCAACCTCGGCACATCCCCGGTGGAGGAAATGTATGAGGATATTTCTAGAGCCATACATTCCTCCAAAACCCACTACACGGTATTGATGGGAGACTTCAATGCAAAACTAGGCACAAGAGAAAGCGGTGAGCTGAAGGTAGGGAAATTTGGAGTAGGGCAACGGAACCGAAGGGGCCAGCAGCTGGCCGACTTTATGGAGAAAGAGGGACTCTTTATGATGAACTCTTTCTTCCAGAAGCGGCCCCACAGGAAGTGGACCTGGTCGAGCCCCGACGGTTCGACAAAAAATGAGATTGACTTCATTATGAAGACCAGACGCCAACTGTTCAGTGATGTCTCAGTGATCGCAAGGGTGAAAACTGGCAGCGATCACCGAATGGTTAGAGGCACACTGAACCTAAACGTTAAGTTGGAGAGGTCTCGTCTAATGAAGTCAACGCTCCGTCCCCCTCGTGCTCTAATCCAGAATCCCGAAACCTTTCAGCTCGAGTTACGTAACCGCTTCCAGTGCCTAGAAGATTGCAATGCAGTGGACGATATGAACGACAAGCTCGTGGAAACTCTCCATGCGGTCGGAGCTAAGTTCTGCAAGACCCGCCGCAGAAGAATACAAAAACTCTCCGATCACACTCTTAATCTCATGGCTGTTAGACGGGAGATGAGGCTGCAATAGTCAACAGATTTGACATCATACAGGCAACTGAACAGACAGATCTCCAAATGCATGCGGCGAGACTTACGCAACTTTAATACTTCTCTTATTAAAGAAGCGATTGAGCGGAACCAGGGCTCCAAAGTCTTTGCCAGAGATCTGTCTGCTAGAAAGAGCCAACTGTCAAAGCTGAAGACTGAGTGTGGCAACATCGTTTCCGGGACACCTGAGATTCTGAGTGAGATTGAGAGGTTCTATGGGCAGCTGTACACATCATCGTTGGAGCCACACGCAAGTGTGAGTAACGATCCAAGAGCAAGTCTTATCCGACACTATTCCGATGATATCCCGGACGTCAGTCTGAGCGAGATTAGAATGGCTCTCCACCACCTTAAAAACGGCAAGGCCCCGGGCGAGGATGGAATTACAGCGGAGCTTCTGAAAGCGGGTGGAACACCGGTACTTGAAGTCCTTCAGAAGCTCTTCAATTCCGTTCTCCATGGTGGCACTACTCCGGAGGCGTGGAGCAGAAGCGTGGTGGTTTTGTTCTTTAAGAAAGGCGACAACGCTCTCTTGAAGAACTACAGACCGATTTCCCTTCTGAGCCGCGTCTACATGCTATTTTCGAGAGTCATTACGAATCGTCTCGCAAGTAGACTCGACGACTTCCAGCCTCCCGAACAAGCCGGTTTCCGAAAAGGCTTCGGTACCATAGACCACATACATACCCTGCGGCAGATTGTACAGAAGACCGAAGAGTACAATCTGCCACTTTGCCTGGCATATGTGGACTATGAGAAAGCCTTTGATTCCGTCGAAATTTGGGCGGTGCTACAGTCCCTTCAGCGGTGCCAAGTTGACTGTCGGTACATCGAAGTGCTGAAGTGTTTGTACAGTAAGGCTACGATGGCTATCCGAGTACAGAACCAGAGTTCGAAACCTATCCAACTGCAGAGAGGTGTAAGACAGGGTGATGTTATATCCCCGAAACTCTTCACCGCTGCGTTGGAAGACGTTTTCAAGCTACTAGACTGGAAAGGATACGGTATTAACATCAATGGCGAGTACATCACTCACCTTCGATTTGCCGACGATATAGTCCTTATGGCAGAATCGCTGGAGGACTTAAGCACTATGCTCAATGACCTCAATAGTGCCTCCCAACGGATAGATCTTAAGATGAACATGGACAAAACAAAGATCATGTTTAATGTCCATGTCACACCTGTGCCGGTAGTTGTTGGGAGCACTATGCTCGAAGTTGTTGACGAGTACGTTTACCTGGGACAAATAGTCCGACTAGGTAAGTCCAACTTCGACCGAGAGGTCAATCGACGGATTCAACTCGACTGGGCAGCGTTCGGGAAATTACGACATATCTTTTCGTCAGGTATACCTCAATCTCTAAAAACTAGATTGTACAACCAGTGCGTGTTGCCAGTGATGACTTACGGATCTGAGACGTGGTCCTTCACTGCTGGCCGTATGAGGACGCTTAAGGTCGCTCAGCGAGCTATGGAGAGGGCTATGCTCGGAGTTTCTCTGCGTGATAGACTCAGAAATGAGGATATCCGCAGTAAAACCAGAGTGACCGACATAGCCCAACGGATTAGTAAGCTGAAGTGGCAATGGGCCGGCCATATAGCTCGAAGAACCGATAACCGATGGGGAAGAAAGGTTCTCGAGTGGCAGCCTCGTACCGGTAGGCGTAGTGTAGGGCGACCCCCCACTAGATGGAGTGACGACCTGGTAAGACATGCAGGAAGTCGATGGATGCAGGTGGCTCGGGACCGTGCTTTGTGGCATTACTTGGGGGAGGCCTATGTTCAGCAGTGGACTTGTGAAAGGCTGTAATGATGATGATGATGATGAAGAACAATTATTTTCCTTTGAACTTTCATTGACACCTAGACTTATACTTCTGTCAACGTTGTTGTACTTTATTTTTCTCTAAAATGCACTTATATATTTTATTATCTGAATAAGTGTTATAGTTGAGACACAACCTTCAAAACTACCAACTGAAATGTCTTTCATTTCTGGTTTACTTTAACAGTAAATCTAAGACGAAATTGTTTAAGAAATCAAACCTTTTAATTTTACATACATTTTATCTGCAGACGCAACAAAAAATCATATGAAGATTTTTTATATGATTGCTAATTGTTGTCCTTTAGTACCACCACAGCTGATACACTGCTGTATAGCGAGTTTGAGGACGTATATACTTAAACATTTTATTAAATATTGTAGTCAGTGAATACTAAATGACTAAGACATACAAAAACACAGTCAATATACACAAATACAATGAGTAAAAGCATTGAAGAGGCTTCCGATTCGGTATGATGCTGTTGCAGTGTTGCTACAGTTATACTATCGGTGCCTTGTTCACGTTATCTAGTTAATATACCTATACCTCAAAACTTGAAAATATATAACGGATATGGATCTGTGACGTGGTCCTTCACTGTTGGCCGTATGAGAAATGTCAAATTTGCTTGGCGAGCAATTAACAAGGATTTTTCTCGGGATTTATCTAGGTGATAGACTAAGAAAGGATATCCGCATTAGAATCAGAGTAATCGACATAGCCCAACGGATTAGTAAGCTGAAGAGGCAATAGGCCAGAGATATAGCTGAAAAACCCACAACCGATGGAGAAGACATATTCTCGAGTGGCTACCTCATACCAATAAACGAAGTGTAGAGTGTCCCCCTACTATACGGAGTGATGACCTGGTAAGATGCAGGAGTAGATGGATGCAGGTGGCTTCGAATCGTGCTCTGTTTTTTGGGGAGAACTATGTTCAGCAGTGGACTTGAGAAGGGCTGTAATAATGACAATAATAACGATGATATCAAACATTTAAATATAGATTGATTTAATTTGATTGGATTCAAGGTGTATATGTGTGTGTCTGTGTGTGTGTGTGTGTGCGCGGGCGCGCGTGCGTGCGTGCGTGCGTGCGTGTGTGCGTGCGTGCGTGGGTGCGTGCGAGCGTGCGTGGGAGCGTACCTAAATGTTAAAAAAAGTCTCTTAAGTTTATGTATTTCCGGTAGGCATGTTTCAAATCTTCTGCAGCAATTTGCCGCTTCAGCAATGCTGATTTATATTTAGCTTTGAAGCTTTCCAGACTCATTTTATTTCTCAGAGGAGGGGGCAAGTCGTTCCATATTCTTGCTGCAACAAATTTGAAACATCCTCTGTACCGCGTTGTTTTATGTTTTGGTATACTTAACAGGTTTAATGATTTCGTACGAAGGCTTCTATGTGAAATGTCTTTGATCCATAGGAGTTTTTCAAATAGGTACTCAGGCTTTTTGTTCCATATTACCCTATGCACTGTACAAGCGTACTGAAGCTCCCTTATAGCACTCATATTATTAGAATGAATAAGTTACTAAAGAATATAAAATAATTACAAAAAACATTTGCCACATTTTTTGGGATAGCCGTTGCAAACGATGTTGTTCAGATATAAAAAAAATCTGCAGTATGTGTGCTTGGATTTGCAGCTTCACACGAATGATTTTTGGATCTCGACAACAGCGTCACCTGCCGGATCCAACTAAAACTAACAACCATCCAAGTGAACCTATTTGCCCGTTTAGGAGAATTACGAACACAAACACACTGGAATTTTATATAGAAGATGAAATTTGGAGTAAACAAATTATTTTCTAAATTAACCAACTTTAAAAAAAACCTTTTGTCAAGTCGATATCGAGATGTTTGGGTATATTATTTTATTATACATATTATTGGGTATGTTTTTAAATATATCCAAAAATAAATTAAGAAAAATACTAACCAAAACAAAATCTTTTATAAAAAAACATTTTATTTTAATCATTTAATTTTTAATTTAATCTTGATACTTTGAAGGATAGAAAAAGGTTTTTCTTCAGAAAATTGGCCGTTAACAAGAAATCGTAAAAAGTTAAAAGTAGTCCTTTCACCTTAATTACTTTTCTTCATTCACTTGTGAATTTATTACTCACAAAGTAAGGTAAGTATTTTTCCTACAGTACACTCGTATTTTTTCTAAAGAATGATTAATTCTTAAGAAAAGCGCAAAAGGCCGTCAAATTTATTGGAAATAATTGATACTTTGTAAGCTGTTACACGTTTTTGTTATTTGACCTATTAACATATTCGTTGACGCCTCCTCTGTGTTTGTATACTATGTAGTCATGAATTAACGAACCAAATCATACCCCATATCCCATATCGTATCCCCCCCCCCCCTATATGAGCTCCCACTGGCAAAACTATACACCTCATGTCATTGTGAATTTTTTGTGCTGAATCAGCGAGTCACATCTTCAAATGAAAAAGTATAAAATTGTTTTTTAAGTAAAAATTCTTGATTTTATCATTATCAAAAGGTGATAACTTATTGAAATACTCGTAAACGTTTTAGACGATTGCGATGTATAAAATTTTTGCAGTTTAAATAACTTGTAGGGTAGATTAATTATTACGCGAAATGTGAAATCTATAGAACGAGCTTCTGTACATACTTTTTCAATTAAATTAATATGTATATTGATTTAAATTGATTTATTTATTAAAAATCTTATCACTTACAGTCAATGATATTAAAAACAAATAGAAAATAATATGATTGCTTACAACGTAATAAAATCACAATATAAAAGCTATGTATGAGATAGAACGAGAGTCTGTACATTACATATGTGTCTTGCGATGCTACGGGAGAGTACACGAGACATTGTATTTTATATTTTATTGATCATTTTATGATAAAATGCCGTAATAAACGGAAAACTATTGTTTATAATGAACTACTAGACCAATCACCTATTTTACTATAAATATAAATTACACCCGTGACCTATAATTGAATACTCTGTGATAAAATATCTATGATTTTGAAAAAATGACCTCTATATAATAAGTGATGTCAACTTGGCTACGGAATAGTTGATTACCAGGCTACTTGGAACTATCTATACTAATACCAAAATTATTAAAGTATCTAGAAGAAATAGACCCTTAAAGCCCTGGATAGTAAGAATGCTGAGAAAAAGAGATTTTTACTTCAAATAGAGTAAATTAGCACTTGGAAAGTAGCAACTTAAGAATAGGTTTACTCGTATTTCCTACAGAAACTGGTGCAACAAGATTGTTAGATCACTAAAAACTGAATATTATCAGAGCCGTTTGGAAAAATGCTCCGGAAAACCCCCATATACAGATTTTCATTTGCTCTTGAGTATCTGAAATCCAATTTTCAATACCTCATAAGAGGGAGATTCTCATAATTGTACTCTCCTTTCGTTCGTCGGCTAATCTAAAGTTGCTCACTCCTTTACACCGTACTAGTTACGAGTACATATCTCATTTTTAACATTAAAAAAGCTCCCAACAAGTTTATTTGTAAAAATCAAGTCCGTAAGCATATGAAAAAATTGTTGGAGGTTGAACTATCACAGCTCTTATTTTCATATATAATTCATATTATTTCAGACAGATAATATTAATATGTATTACACACACATATACATACAACACAAATATCCAAAATTACGTAAAGCCGTGGGTTCCTTGTCTGATTTCTCTCTGGTTGTGTCGGCCCGCCGTCCCGTTGGAATATAAGAATGAGGAAGTAGTGCACCTCAACGGCTTTGCGCCGTTGCACACTCGGCCACCGGACGGGCGACCTCTTCCAAGAGAACTCCTCTCTATATGTGATTAGAGAGTCGAGTAACAACCCACAATGCCGCTGATAGGCCAACTCCGACTTTTTACTGGACAACCTCCTTTTTTCTTTGGAAAAAAAATTTATTCCGACTACGGATTATCCTTTTTTTGACAACCAAGCCGAGAAAAGGCTCCTAGGACTGACCGGCCCATAGTTGTGGGCCATGAGGAAAGTCCGGGCAATGGGGGCATACCCCGAGGCCCGAGACCTGCAGGACCCCATCGTCCATGCAGATGACAAATACGAGCGAGGAAATAGTGAATGCGCCTGTGCTTGCGTAAACACTTATGAATTTTATATTCATAATTGGAATCTAAAAGTAATAGCTAGAAAAAGCGAAGAAACCAAAATTGTTTTAGGGTTTAATATATATATATATATATATATATATATATATATATGTATATATATATATATATTTATATATTTATATATTTATATAAATATATATATATATATATATGTATATATATATATATATACATATATATATATATATATATATATATATATATATATATATTTATTTATCTCTCCGCACCAAATACATAATCATTCAGTCCTATATGGTGTAACTTAATAGCGCAACAAAGTTTGTTACCAAACCGATAGATATTAATTACACTAAAGGGCTTCTCTCTTAATCATAATTTGGTTTAGACGATATTCAAGTATCTTTGATATTATATACCTATCACATTAATCTGTTAGGCGTGATGACGAAACAAAACCTCGCAATAACGAAATTTTTTTACATGTTTTGACCGACTTTAAGAAAAAGAGTAGAATCTCAATTCGAATGTATGTTCTTTTTTTGTATATATCCGATATCTTCGTCAAATAAGAACTGAAATAATACTAGTTTTTACGGAATTTATCGCGTATATTTAACTTTTTAATACCCAACGTTTCGAGAGCTTTACAGCACTCATGGTCACGGGAAGGACTGAGATGTTTAACGTTCAGATGTCATAGTTAACCGCGGTTACCATAGATTAAAATTTAACTTTTGTTCCGATCTATGCAGTATGAACCTATGGTATCATGAAGTCTTGCAGTTGTATGCTTGGGTTGGGATTTAATTTTATTTATTATAGGATCCCAAGCAGATGGTAGCACCCAGCCATCTTCTCTATTGAAATTAGGATGTTTTTTGATTTCAATAGCCTCGCGAAACATCCTTGGAAGGAATCGGTGTTCTTTAGCGAGGATTTGTGGTCTATCAAATCTGATGTAGTGACGGGGGCGATCCTGTACATGTTCACAGACTGCAGACTTCCCGGAGCGTCGATTCTTCACATCAGCTATATGTTCTTTGACGCGGGTTTTAATTGATCTTTTAGTTTGTCCTATGTAGGAGAGACCACATTCACAATCAAGCTTGTACACTCCTGCATCTAGCAGAGGGACGTTACACTTGACTGATGGTAAAAACTGACCAATCTTCTTCGGTGGCTTGAAGTATGTTTTGATGGAAGCGCGCTTCAAGATGTAGCCAATCTTGTCAGTGACTCCTCTAACATATGGCAGTACAGCAGGTACACGCTCGACTGTGGCCGGCTTCACTCGTTCTCTGTGACGTAGGCGCGGGACCCGAAGCTTGTTGTCATGCAAAACTTGCTTGACGTGTTGGAGCTCGGCAGTCAGGTGTTTACTGTCACAGATCCCTCGTGCTCTCTGAAACAAAGATTTACCCACGGCAGCTAACTGTGAAGGATGGTGGTGAGAATCACCGTTTAAATATCTATCTGTATGGGTCTTTTTTCTATACACAGTATGGCTCAAGGTGTTATCAGGATTCCGAATTACTAACACATCTAGAAAAGCTAAGGAATTGTTTGCCTCTAACTCCATTGTGAACTGAATTTTAGAATTTATAGAGTTAAGATGGTCTAAAAATGCAGTTACTTTATCTAAAGGTAGAATTGTGAAAGTGTCGTCTACGTACCGCTTGTAGAATCTTGGATTTATGGGAGAAGTAAGCAGGGCTTTCTCCTCAAAGCCTTCCATGAATATGTCGGCGACAATGGGAGATACAGGTGAGCCCATCGCCACACCATCTACTTGCTTGTAGAACTCCTCCTTCCACAATAAGTAGCCAGATGTAAGGCAGTGTCTGAGTAATACTGCATATTCTACGGGCATATTGTTTTCTTCCAGCCTTCTAGTTACAATTGAGATGCAGTCTTCAACAGGTAAGCATGTAAACAATGACTCCACATCATAACTGACCATAGTTTCATTGTCTGCCAGACGCAGGTCTTTAATCTCGCTGACAAAATGGTACGAATCCTTTATGTGTGCTCTTGTGTGTCCCCTGAGCGGTGAGAGTATTTTCGCTAAGTGTTGAGCCAATCTGTAAGTTGGTGAATCGATTTGGCTCACTATGGGACGTAATGGAGCATTGGGCTTGTGTATTTTTGGTAACCCATACAACTTTGGTGATTTGGCGCACGCATTTGGCGTTTCTTTATGAGGTCACTAGTTGTTTTTAGTATGCTATTTGTTTTGTCGTTTATAAAAAGGTTAAAAACTATAATATAACTATAATATAAAAGGTTAAAAACTATAAATATACGCGATAAATTCCGTAAAAACTAGTATTATTTCAATGTGTAGTGTTCGCGTAAATATAAGAAATCATTAATTAAGAACTGATTTTGACTGAAAAAATATTACCCCTAAACCCCTTATAGATGAAGTAAGTTTTTAACGTTACCATTTAGTCGACATTTGGGATTTTTATTTGCCTTAATCCACACAAAATGGTCAAAAATTTGACTTTTAATAAAAATTGAATGCCGACTTGCAATGACTTAATAGAATAAAACAATTTCTGCATAAAAGTTTCAGAAGTCGGGGCTTTAATACTATACTCTTTTTTAACACCGATTTCTGAAGCTATTATGCACGAATAATTTCATTCTATTTAGCTCCCTGAAGTCAGCTTTTACTTTTTACTATAAGTATTATGTTTTGTGTGACAGTTTTTGATATCGTTATATGACATCACTCACAAAGAAATATATCTTTCAAAACTGAAATCAAAACTTTAAGCGATGATTTTTAACCCCAAACTATTTGTCGTACACTCTAAATGATCTCATGCAACTATGCCTGGATTTTGAATTTTAAATGTGTTTTAGAAGCTAGTGCAGTTATCATTACGAAAATAAAGTTCAAAAAAAGAGATATATAAAGCACCATTTGACAATGTCGTCGAATAATCATTGACTATTTAGATATCAAGTTTCGTGGATGCCTATTCCGAAGTTCTTACATATATTAAAATTGTACCAAGACAGAAAAGACTAAAATTCTAAAAACGCATTGATTTCAGTGTCCTTTACATAGTCTTCAGGACGTGGTTTTTCTACAGACCTATTTATTGTATGCATAAAAACTAAAAATAACAAAAACATATTTTATAAAAAAAATCAAATTGATGTTACTGTAATAGACAAAAATATTTAAAATATATGTACATTATAAATATTTTGTCTATCTGTTTGTCCGTCTATGCTTATCCGTCGTCTGGGCTAATAATTGAAATGGTTAAACCGATTGCGATAAAACTTTACGGAGAGATAGAGAGCAATACCAGTAGGGCTCTAGGCTATAATTAGACTGAAAGGTTTAAAGCATCTGAAAGGTTTAGTTGAAATGAAAAATTTATAAAATGAATGGTCTTAGGCTATCGTAAAAATAAGCTAAGTTGGTTTGTTAAGCGGAAATGCTCGAAATAGTTTTTACAATCTATATACAAAATATAAAATGTATTATTATGTAGCAATAAATTTTAAAAATTTACTACTAATTTCTTAATATCGAAAAAAACCTAGACGATATTTCATACATTCAGTTCATCCAAAAATTATATTGAATGTGTTTTGCACACTCAGTCTGTTTGTATTTAAATATTGTAGAAAGATAATTTGTAATACTATCATCAATATTCAGATTTCACCTTACCGGAAAAGTTAGTTTTTTAAGTCTAGTACGCCAAAAAGATGAGAAAACTCATAATGTGACGCATTATAATATATTGTATTTCAAAAAAATCTTACTTATATTTTAATACAAAAGCATACAATAAATCGAAGAATATTTAAAGTGCGTCCGAGTCCAGGTACAATTAAGCTCGTTTTTCTGACATTGCATCTGCTATCCGTGCTATCTTTTGGATGTTTCTTTTTTAACAATCGGTTAAAGATGTAAATGCCTTTGTATTTGTTATTATAGTATTGGTGATATTGTGTTCCTAGAAAGTTATCTTGTGATCTTAATTCACTGGAATATTAATCGTCATCATCATACTATTATTTTTCTTAACAGCTATATTCTTTTTTTTTAAATAATTTTCTTAGTCTAGAATAACACAACATACTATGTAAATTTATGTGGACGTAATTGGTAACCTTATTTGTAGGCCCCTTTTTTTAAACGTTGCTCTTTTGTGACATTTTTTTCCATTTTATCTAATTCAATGCCCTTCATCGTATATTATAAAACAAAGAAACGTAATAAAATAAAATTTTGAACACAGATCACTATTACTCTCTACCGAAAGATCTTGAATAAGAATATTCACCTATTTCTTTGTTTGAAGTGTTCAGTTAGAGTTCAGGTTTAAGAGGGCAATGCCAGCAAAAAACTTTTAAAAAAATTGTTTTATTTTTTTTATATAATATTGGCTATGTTTTCATCGATACAGAAAACAAAATTAACAAACAAATTTCACCGTCAGATTTTATGAATATGTTATATGTATGTTTTTAATTTCTTTCTGGGAACTAAATGACTCATAAGCTTCTTTATTAAACAAAACCGCCAATTTACTCGATTCCTATTATTGTGCATGAACTCGATATAAAGTTAATTTGTTAACGAAATGTATATAAGATCCGAGGCTTTTTTCAATACAAAAACTTGGTCTGATTACGAATTCAACGCAAAACGGGATTACATTTAAGGACTGGAACTGGAAAAATTTCGTAGCTCGTATCAGCAGCCGTTATCTAGCTTGCACTTTCGCCAAGGTTATAGATATAGTTGGACCCGGTTGGTGGCGCTGTTTTAGTATTCAGATATCATCCGTGCGAAGCCGTCGCAGATCGCTAGTAAGAAGATAAAAAATATCAAAAACACTTTAATTACATAATGGTGCTTTGTGACATTCCTTGGTCCCTACGCTAAGCAGTGGAATAGTAAAAGGCTGTAATAATGACCATTATGATTATTATGATTTTGATATCATGTGAGTTTGATTTAATATTGACACTAAAAATGTATCCAGCATATCTTGCGGTAAACTGGCCCATTCTTAAATAGCAGTGTTCCAAACAGCTCACTTAGGAGCATCCTGCAAGTGTAGGCGAGACAGCAGGACAGACTTGCCTTGTGATGTCATATTCTTGGGGAGCAGCTTTGACACGTTGAGCTTGGTGTACGGGCTCAATATTATCGACCAGTACGAATTGGTGCCCATGGTTTACTCGAAAGGGTCTGACAATTCCATCAATAGCAACTGTTTTGTACCTGTCTACCGTCATGGATCCTCAATACGTGATCAGAGGTGTTCTAACTCCAATCATAGTTCCACCCTAAAAGGACACCGATTTCACGCCTTGATTAACGGTTCCAATAGTAGTTCTTTGTCTTTCAGAGTATCCACATCTTCTCCAGACATGGACACGTCAGTTATCTGAATAAGTACTGATTTGCGAAAAGTCAACGAAGAAACAGTTTTGCCAAATTTTGTCTTCCTCATCTTCTTCATTTTGCCGGAGCCTAGGCCATTGCAATCTCCGTCGCTGATGGTGCCGTGAAGTCCGAGGTGCTATTTAATATAATAAATAGCTATTAAAATCGGGTCACAGAGATAATGCATAATATACATACAATAAGTGGTAAAATTAAAAATTTTGTACAACCGACTTCAATATAAATAAAATGAGAACATCATCAATGTCATAATGAGAACATTATCAACGCAGTCGAAGTCAATTAAATACGCATAATTAAGCGTAACTCAAAAACTACTGGCCAGATCTTGATCAAATTTATATGGGACCACATGAGAAGCACCAGCTTTAAAACAAAAAAATCGGCCAAGAACGTGTCGGGCCATGCTCAGTGTAGAGTTCCGTAGTTTCCCGTCCGTCACAATAAGTGTTCCCACTTATGAGTTTAAAGGTGGGTATCCATTATGTTCGCGCTCCAGCAGCGACCCGCGCTCCTGCAACTGCTCCCGGTAGTGGGTACTGTTGTTTCCATCCAAATTCAAAATGATTTTCCTAGAAAGTCCTTATAAAGTTCTACTTTTCAGATTTTTTTCATATTTTCTAAACTTATGGTTCAAAAGTTAGAGGGGGGGGGACACATTGTTTTTTTACTTTTGGAGCGATTATTTCCGAAATTATTGACATTATCAAAAAATGATTCAAGTAAACCCCTATTCATTTTTAAATACCTTTCCAACAATATATCACACGTTAGGGTTGAAATTAAAAAAAAATCACTTTCAACTTTACATATAGGGGGGCTACCCTAATAAAACATTTTTTTCCAATTTTTATTTTACCACTTGGTCGGCGTGATTGATACACATATTGGTACCAAATTTCAGCTTTCTAGTGCTAACGGTCACAGAGATTAAGCGAGGACGGACAGACGGACAGACAGACATGGCGAAACTATAAGGGTTCCTAGTTGACTACGGAACCCTAAAAAGAAACATCAAAATCGGTTCACCTACGAAAACGTTCTAAAAATATAGTTGAATTGAGAACCTCTAATTTTTTTTGAAATAGGTGGAAAAAACATGTAGCTGGTGTGTACTCTGTAGGTACAGAATAAAATTCATTTTCATTTTATTCTCGTTTAGCTAGTATAATACAAATTATGTTAAAAATGTCCAATTAAAATAAAGCAAAAGCTAATTATCTAAGAATCAAGGCTCACTAGTTTATCAAACATTCATCTGCTTATCTTACAGCACCGCAAGCATTCCGATAAAATTACTTTCATCATTCATCCGCAAACTGATCGCAATATAACGCAACGTCAAAGAGATCATTTAGCGTGGTAAGAGTTCACGAGACTTAGCTCGAGCTACAGTCCGACACTATCGGAATAATAAACATCTTGTGCTTCCTATTCTAAAGGCAACCGTCCGGTAAGAAAGTCTGCACAGCTTGTCATTCAGATCGTCATTTTATTAGCACAATATAAAATAATACACCACCATCTACAAAACAAAAAGTCCGGTTGCTCACCCAACTAGGGCAACGGGGGCGTCCATGAATCACGTTAGGCGGTTTTGGCGATTTTTCTACCCTCCCTTTCTCACCCTGGTGAAGGGTTGTGAGATATGGTTCGACTCCCTAAGTAAGTAATATAGTAAACTGATGTGACAATGGGTCACAATCATATAGTTCGTAGAGCTAACAGCTGATGGGGAAAAATCCCCCTCTGGCGTCTTAAGGAAAGTATATTTTCAGCGTCAAAAATATAATAAAAATAATTAATATTTTTATTATATTTTCGGCGTCAGCAAATCATATGTTGTCAACCATAATGTGGTCATGTGTCAACTATATGTAGTTACGATCGAAGAAAAATGCAGGCAGTTAATGGATATATGCAGCTCAGGGCCAAGTCTTGTGGGAATAAGTGAACTAAGTTCATGCTGAGAGGACTTATCTGATTTATCAGCAATTAGTACGCTGCTCTTCTACAGTGCACGTTGGCGGACTTAATATGTCTTCGAAATATTTATTCCTCAGATATACAGATTTCCTTATGATGTTTTTTTCCACCACCGGAAAATGATAAATTAGCACATAAAATTATAATTAATAATTTTTTTAGTGCCTGCGGGGGTCAAACCCGGGTTACCTACTACACTATTTGTGAAATTATTGGTGAGTGCTGCGCCGTGAGCTGGCACGGCACTCATTGCGATCACAAATTTTTAAGTCACATACGATAACAGTACTTATATAATTTATTTGTTTATTTCGTTTTAACATAAGTTTTTTATTGTACTATAGACTTTCGAGCAGATGATCATTGAGTGAGCAGGTAAGGCATTCCGTAATGCTACAGACGACAACTACGTCCGATGATTCTGATCTTCTAAGTAAGCTCAAGTCTAATGTAATGTTTATTTTAAAATTACCTTAGACTAATAAAACAGATTTTCTTAAATAAGTTTTTAAATAATGACATACTCTGTCTAACAATATCAATTTAAATTAGGTCAGGAAAATTCATCATTTCAGTCCCTGCCATCCGTCATGTCCTAAACGACATAATTTGTTATTATTCGTACTCTAAAGGAGCTTTTCATAACAAATGAGATTACCCTTAGCCACTACTGACAATAAAATTGGTTTTTAGATTGCTCTACATTAAATGTTAGCTAGCTAGAGTCAACAAGTTAAGTAAATTTTATGATTTTTCTTTATTTGAGCTACTTACATTCTTTAACAATAGGAACACAGATTATTTTGTAGAGTGCTTTTACTTTTTTCAAGTCCAGTTTCTAGAGCCGTTGAAGCTCAGAGGGTACGTACTTGCTGTTACAGTAAGCGAATAACCAGGGTTCGGTACTAATTAAATTGTTAATTGTATTTTTAAGTGGTGATATACGTGCTTCGTAGTGAATTATATCATGAGTAAATCTGCTTGTCCAAGAAATAGAATGTGAAGTCTGCTAATGCGCATTGCTTCAGCGTGGCGGATTAATAATTTCATAACCTTTTAAAAAATGAGAGAAGGCATGTGCCTGTTAGTGGGTCGTATAAAGGCTGCAACTTTACTTTACTTAAAATGCAGAAATGCTCAAAAAATGAAGATGTACACACTAAAACACAAGTAAATAAATTCCAAAAAACGGGTATACGGTTTGGTTATTATTATTATCTAATTCATAAATTCTGACTGCGTGTTGGGAGTGATGATGTTTTGAATTAAATCAGCTCGCGTGTTACTCCGCAATATTTTAATATGTTTTACGGGTATTAAATATTTGCTTATAAATTGTTTTCAAAGGTGCAAAATAATAAAATTAAAATGATTTCTTATATTTACGCGAACACTACACATTTAAATAATACTATTTTTTACGGACTTTATAGCGTATGTATAATTTTTAAATACCTGACGTTTCGAGCACTTTACAGCACCCATGGTCACAGGGAAAACTGAGATGTTCAACTTCTAAATGTCATAGTTAAACGCGGTTACGATAGATTAATATTATTCATTTTCATTTTCACACTTCAAGATACTGTAAGTTCGTACTGCATAGATCGGAACAAAAATTAATAATATTAATCTATGGTAACCGCGATTAACTATGACATTTAGACGTTGAACATCTCAATCTCCCCCGTGAACATGGGTGCTGTAAAGTGCTCAAAACGTCAGGTATTTAAAAATTATACATACGCGATAAAATCCGTAAAAAATAGTATTATTTAAATGTGTAGTGTTCGCGTAAATATAAGAAATCATTTTAATTTTATTATTTTGTCGGGTATTTAAAAAGTTAAATATACGCGATGAAATCCGTAAAAACTTGTTTTACTTAAATAAAATTAAAACTTCATCTTTTTACGCGAAACACCGAGAACCATCTCGCTCTATGACAACACTAGCTTCTGTTTAATCAAAAAGTAATTTTAACTACTTATATCTAACTCGACATCTCAGCCACACCGCGGTGCAGCGAGTCGGAACATGGTTAAATCAATACCACCGCTCGGGACTCCTTAATCCAATTGTGTGTATAGCTCTTGCGTATAACTTCCAACCAACTATATCTACTAGTTTAATTTAAATATTTATAAAGTTCCAGTGGAAAACTGAGAATTTAAACATAACTTCAAATATCCTTTCGTACTGTTTACGCCATTGACTAGAGAGCTTTCAGTTAGTTTGCACCAGTAACTTTTAACAACTTTCATCTTTCAAACACCTTACAATTCCTGTCATTTAACAATGTTACCAGGAGTCTAGTACCTAGTTAAATAAACAACTTTCACTATAAATAGTAGAAATACAGACAATGAACAAAAAGTTATTTTATTTAACAAAATTCTTTTTGTTGACGCATTACGTCCCTTAAATGTACACATTACCACGAACACTAGTCCGTTTATTAATCGTGGCAAGATGGTAGTGTCGAGCATATGACTGGTGGTAATTAATAGAATAATTGTTAGTTTACAAGAATACCTATTCAAAGGCATATATACCAATGCTTAGGAAAAAACTCTCTCTTTTGGAAACCAGCAAATAAAACCCAGCGGTCATTTTTTAAATATTAATTTACTATTTACAATATTATATTATGTTGTAATGAAAACAGTATGGTAGCAAGCACATCATCCCCAGGGATTATTATAAATTATGTATTCTTTTATACATCATAAATAAATATTTTTTTATCTTTTTGATTAATAAATCCTGCATATTCTCCAAGACAGTTTTAAAAGCATATAATATATTGCTCCACAATTAAATTAAGTACTTACTTTAAGTCGGGACACTTATATTAATATACTAGGCAAACATGACTAAATTACTCATGTGCTCCTAGTATGTTTGTTTATAGAAATCTACTTTAACAAAAATATTTTATTTTGGCTTATTATACTCGTATTATTTTCGTATATGAACTGGGAAACCAAAGGCAATATCTACTTATTTCGTTGTTTTTATTGATGACTTACACAGTTTAGATTTAGAATATAATATATAATAAAAATGTTTGATATTACAATTATTATAATTACAAGTATAATAAGAAGCTTTAGTTGGCAAGTCCATATATAGTTATATGGTAATTCGAGCGAAGTGGAACATACGACTGAGTTTTGCTTTTAATGCCACATAAAGCAACCTTTTAGAGCTTGCTTCTTTCAGCTTATAACCTACTTTAAAGTAGTCTATATGCGTTGCCTCAAATGGGTGAAAGATTTATTTGCATATTATTTGCTGACTGTTGAAAATCTGTAGCATATTGTGTAAATTAAATGAACCCTAATTAAGTCCTTAAAAAAATTTATCGTATATTCGTTCAAGTTCTTTCACATCCCTCCTCAATAAAGACACCGCTTGGAATAGAGCAATTCGAAATACCAAATCTAATTCAATTTATGGAATTTATACGTTTACCCACTTATCTAAAAGTAAAAAAACCAATGCATGTTGCCAGTGACTTACGAATCTGAAACGTAGATTTCCCTTACTGGCCGTATGAGGACGCTTAAAGTCACTCAGCAAGTTATGGAGAAGGCTATGCTTGGAACTTCATAACGTAACGTAAAGTGATAACAAGAGTAGCTGACATAGCTAGCGACTAGTAGGCTGAAGTGGCAATAGGCCGGCTATATAGCTCAAAGATCTCAACCAATGGGAGTGAAAAGTTCTTGTATGGCAGCGTCGTACTGGCAAGTGCAATGTTGAGCGACCAGCCACTAGACGGAGAGAAGATCTGATAAAACATGCTTGTGGTTCAGGCACGGTCCTGAGCTACTTGTATCCATCGACTTTGTTTGTTGCATTCCAGGCTCTGATTAGTGACGTGACGAAGTGATTTCTAAAATAAAGATTAATTTACGGACTCTGCTGGTTAAATCTTCAATGTGGGCTTTAAAGTTTAGAGTTTTATCCAGAGTTATGCCAAGGTATTTCACTGTGTGATTCGTAGAGCCGAGAGGGGCGTCGACGGAAACCTGATATCCGTCCGCATGAAAAGTCAGCAGAGTTATTTATTATTTAGTGAAACGCGAACGGTTGTTTCAACAACCGATTTATTAATCTCCATGGTGGTACCTGAATATATAACAATATAAACATAACCAACACCTATGTACATAATAATGCTTATAAATAGTTACATGTTGTATACGTGGTAGAGCCATGCTGCAGTTAGATTAGTAATATAGTTGTAGCACGAATGGGATGGCTCGACCAGGGAAGGACCACGATCTCACATAATACCAGCGTAAAATAGTAGCTTAATGCTGCTGTGTTTCGTATGGTGAGTGTAGAGAACCGGAGATCCTTTTTACTGCATTCCATCTTAGTACTCACGGGTGACAACGTATTTGCATTTTGATTCGTAATCGAGGATAGATGTAGATGTCTATGGGCCACAGTAACCAATTACCTTAGGTGAACTGTGTGCTCGTTTGTCACCCCATCCTATAAAATATTATAAAATGAATAAATATTTACCAAATTAATAAATATTTTACCAAAATTCTTAATGGACATATAATTTGAAATAAGAACTTACTAAAGTTTATGTTAAAATAACTTGGCCGGCCACGACGAGGGCATAGATTACATTTTAATATTGGCGGAGAAGTAGAAGAGTTAATCTTTTTCTCTATTGTCTCACTCGAAATCTGTTCACTATTTTCGGAACTAGTGACCGGCTGAGAGACCGGACTAGCTATAGTACTGTCCGTCGTGGTCAGCGAGTCTGGCACTGTGAGTACCGTACTTGGTATAGTTGTTATACTATCTCTAGTTACATTTGCGTCTGTCAAAGTAAAGGTCAATGAATATCTCTTTTTATGAGGTATCTTAGGGATTTACATTTGATCAACGTGTTTTCTGGTACTACCATCCGCCGGCAAGTTACTAGCGTAAGAATTTGAGCCAACTTTTTGACAACATTTTACGACTTCTAGGTCACCGTCATTTAGCTCGCGTAAGATGTATTGGGCGGAATGACTATACGTTAGTTATAAATGATACATCCGTTTAACCAAACAATATATATTTACGAATATATCGTAAGATGGGATTAATTTTAGTCTCCTCTGCGATAATCTAGCAATTGACAGGATAATCTTTCTCCAGAAAAAACAAATATGATATATGTGGTATCGTAGTGGCTACTGAAATCGAGTGTACGAGCATGCGGCTGTGATAGGCGTGACAAGCAGTCGGCCGTTGCATTCTGAGCCGAGTTCAACCATTCAACAGCAAAATCATAAGCCGCCAGTTGCGCCTCGTATCATTGTAATCGGCTAGCTACTGTTTGCGGAATAACGATTTTATCTCCAAAGATATACGAAAGTGGTTTGTGATCAGTTTGAGTTATAAAACTTCTACCAAATAAATACTGATGATTTTTCGTAATGCTAAGAAAATAGCTAACGCCAACTATCTAATTGGCTGTATGACTTTTTGGATTCGTTAAGCGTGCGTAAAACTTAGAAAATTGGTTTTTCAGACCCGTCTGAATAACTATGCGCCAAAACTCCTCCTACCCCATTGTCCTTACCCCATTGTCACTTAAAACCAGTGGCGATGACGGGTCACGATGCGTCAAAAATGTATCGTAAGTAACGACGCTCTCTTGATATTGGCGTACGCTTGCTCGCATTCAGGAATCCAGTACCATTTCATTGTTTTTTTGTAATAAACTATACAAAGGTTGTAATATTTTACTTAGATTCAGTAGATTTAGTAGTAGAAGTAGTTTACAAGCCCTAAAAAGGCTTTTAACTGGTAGATATCTGGGCGAGGTGCGTTAGTTTTGTCGTCTGGGTGTAGGCCACGTTTATCTATTATGTGTCCCAAATAACAGACACTCTTTTTAAAATACTCGCTTTTCTCTAATTCAATTCTTAAACCTAAGATCTGTAACTGACGAAAAACTTCCGCAAAATATTCAAATGGGTTTCCCCCGTCCTCGCAAAACAAATATCGTCCAGGAATACAACAGTGTTTGGTACGCCTTTAACGACCTCCTCCTACAATTTTTGGAATTTTTCGGTATACAGCATAAGCATATGGGGTGCCGATATATTCGAACAATCTATCTGCGTGTTTTATTCCTTAGTCATCTTGGTTTAATTCATATTACTTTAATGGTATTTGGAATGTACACTCACAATCAATCAAAACATGTCATATGATAAATATGCAAAATTTGTTCATATGAAATATAAACAAATTTTTGTTTATTCTATACATACTAAATATTTTTTAATAAAAGGTGAAATTGCAAAAACCTATCTATCAGCAATATTTTACATGAAAACTAACTCGTTTCTTCACTAGATAGTGATTTTGATTTCCCCTGAGATCTAATTCCTTAAATTACTTATTTTTTACAGGCTAATCCAGCACTCCGACTGACAGAAAGCATCTGAGGCTTGATTGGTCATGCGCTGCAACTACCTAACATATTATAATTAAATATATAATATGTTCCTCGGATCCACCATCCGGACCATCCAAGATCAGGACAGTGCTGATGAGAACCTAATAAATAAAAAGTGATGTTGGAAATTTGTTGTAAGACTAAATGTGTGAATAATTATTTGCTGTATAAAACATTTTCTTGGCTTCCAAACCTATATTAAAAAATATTTGATAATAATACACAATTTATAGGATGTTGAGCCTAGATTAGTAAGCATCTTTGATGGCCCTCGTCTCTGCGACCAGTCTTTTTTCTGATCTCATCCCGCACGAGATTTTTCAACTACGATGGGGTTAGAACGGACAAAATATGCAGTTTTGGCTAGCACAGTTGTTATGTTGTATATTGCTTGCAATTGCCTTTTTTTCAATATTAATCAGCCATTTCAATAAAAATCAACAAATGTTTTGTGTTTTCTTTTATTATTCATTTGTTATGTATTAACTTCAAGCTTCATAATAAAATTGAAGCTTATATCGTCATCACTTTTTAAATAAAGAGATTCGAGAGATACGAAAATATTTTTGAAAGTTATATTACAAATGCTCCAATATTTTACCACTCAAAACCAGCATTCGTTTTGTGCTGAATCATATATTCCAGCCATTGATATCGTGTTGAGAATATTTCATACGAAAAAGAATTTATATGGAACAACTTCAGTAATATATTTTCCAATTTAATATAATAATAATTAATTATAATTTATTATATCATTTGGTACAGTAGTATGATAAGTATTATGTAAGTTTTGTGTCTGTTATATTTTACGTAAATTTAAAAAAACGGTATAGATTTCTAAGAACCTTTAATCCTCATTAAGTCTTTAAATGTGAGTAAGTGTAGGTATATTTATTATATTCGTATGAAATACAAAATAATTAAGAAAGTAGCTTTTCTTCATAAACGCTTTGTTCTCTAGTCAAGTTGTTTTAAAAGAATGTCTTAATTCAATACCTTACCTCAGCTTTTACTTTCATATTGAATTGCATAAAACTGTGTTGTAATTTTTAAAACTTTAAAAGTTTATAATTCTATAAGTGACTCGTTTCTCCGCTTAAAATTTTAATTTTTGTTCTTTTATGATCTTATTACGAAGTACCCGGATGACCGAGCTTTGCTCGATTTTTTTAATTTACATTTATATACAAATTACATGAATAATAGTTTTTGATCTTATTGACATAATATAAAAAACTGAACTGGTTATTTGAATAAAAATCATGAGTGCAATAAATGTAATAAAAATTTTCGTATTTTTTAAAAATACTAAAAAAAGGGCTCGAAATAATAAATTTTCTCACAAAAGAAGGGAACTTGAAAAAAAGGAAAAAAAGTCGGACCCAAGACAGGACGCGAACCACGGAACTTCGATATCACGCCCGAACAACATCCCATCTGAGCTATTACGATCGTTGGTAACATGTCAAAATTTACCTTCTTATATTGTAGCAGTTTTTTTATTGCCTGAAAACACGGACAAAAGGACATTTTCTAAAAATAAATCCTAGCTAGATCGATTTATTGCCCCCGAAACTCCCTGGACACTAAATTTTATGAAAATCGTTGGAGCCGTTTCCGAGATCCCGATTATATATATATATATATATATATATATATATATATATATATATATATATATATACAAGAATTGCTCGTTTAAAGGTATAGGATATGAATAGCTTATGTAATACCTATCGTGATCGTTAATTACATCGTGTTGTGAGTACGTCCACTTAGCCAATGGACTTTAACTAATTCACAATAAAATTTATATTTTTCGTAATGTTTATATTTTACTACCGGAATGATGAAGTACTATGGACTATGGTCTCGCACTTACGAAGCTACTCACTTTGGGCCACCAAGGGCTCACTAACCAAGGGCTATGGTATTTAAATACTGAACAGTAAAAGACACACTTCGTCTTCGTCACTGAGGTCTTCCCGATCCGGTATACCGTTACCGTTACCATCACCAGTAACACAGTCCACTGCTGACCATAGGACTCCCCTAGTGATTTCCTTATAGGGAGGATATATGCCTTGGTTTCCACGCTTGGTAAGCGGGTTGGCAACCGCAGTTTTGTTATTTTTAGTCCTTATTAGGAAGTTTGATACGTTGTAAAGCCACGCTGCAGCTAAATTATGGTTGTAGCACGAATGGGTCAGCTCGACCGGGGAAGGACCACTGTAATTGCTCGTATAAGGGAGCGTTGATAAATAGAGCGGGTTTGCTGGCGGGATGTTAACTGGAGAGCATACAGTAGCAGTTAGATGAGCAATAAATAACACTTCTTGAGAGTTTCTTCTTGTTTTATTTCTTGATTCCTTATTATTACATTGCCGGATTTGGAATAATTTACCACTAAAAACGCCCCTTTTTTATAAGCGGCTGTAACCAATCATAATTAAGAAAAAATCGCACACGGCATTAGTGAATCTATTGACCAATCAGAGCGCAGAGTAACCCTTTCTAAGAGAGATTCACAATTTCCTTAATAAACGTGGTAAAACATTCCTTACAATATTTATATTTATTCCTAACGATAGATACAACTTATTTCTATTATTCTAAACATAAATCATTCAATAAACCTTTATTTTACATTTATAAAAAATAAAAATAGTTTCGCGGTCGCCTCACGGTTTAGCTCCGGAGTAGGACTATATTTTTGCCGAACATACAAGTGGCGCCGCCAAGAGGTAGGAATGTACAACACTTTTTCAGGAATTATGCTTAAGAATCTATACAATATTTTTTCATGAAATTTAAATCTTTCTCATAATGAAATAACGTTATACAGCGATTAATTGACATATTAATGTTTCTTTTGAAGTACTTTAAAGGAAAAAGAATTATATTAATCACTTATATGTTAAATAGCTCTTAAAGTTATGATAAAAGAAATCTTACTAGAAAATAAGCTTATACTTGCGTCTAATGTTCTAATCAGACCTAAATAATATTAAATAGATTCATATAAGTCACTTTAAGATAAAAATAGAAGTGTTTAATTTACTTTCCTGTTTTATCAGCACTAATCAGTCTTTACACTTAGCTTTATTTTACGAATAGAAAACAGTTAAGATTAATACCATCACCTAATTTTAAATCACTGATAAGGAATAATTAAGATTAAATGCTAACACTTAGTTTTAATTCACTGATAATAAATAATTAATATTAAACGTTCGAATTCACTTTGTCGTCGCTAACATTCTCCCCCACGGTGCGTAGCACGGCATCCTCTGGAGGCGACGAATCCGCTGGCACCAGCACGATGGCACGTCGAGTTGGACGGCGAAGTATTCCGCCTGATGTCCGCACGTCCAGCACCCTGGTTCTTCCGTCTGGTCCGGGATAGGTTTTGACGATTTCACCGCGAGGCCATGAGTTTCGCGGTAATGTGGCGTCCACTATTAGCACGATGTCTTCGAGTTCACGAGTTTCCTTGGCATCAGGAGAGGTAAGTATTCTTTAATCCACCTTTTCCAGAAGTGGTCTGCGAGTCTCTGGGTGGTTCTCCAGCTTGCCTTTCCGATGAGCTCCGTGTCGCTGAACTCTCCCGGCGCCATAGCTCCGCATGATCTTCCCAGCAGAAAGTGGTTCGGTGTTAGGCTCTCCTCGTCTCCTGGGTCCATGCTGATCGGGGTGAGAGGTCTCGAGTTGACGATGTGTTCAACCTCAGTCATTAGCGTATGGAGTACTTCCTCGGGCGGGCTCTTCTCGTTGAGGACTACTGCTAGCGCCGTCTTGACTGTTCGTACGAGCCGCTCCCAGGCGCCTCCCATGTTCAGAGCTCCCGGGGGGATGAACTTCCACTGGATGCCCTTTTCCTGTGCGGCCTCCTCTAATTCCCTTTTTGCTCCGACGAAATTAGTTCCGTTGTCGCTATATATGGTTTTCGGAGTTCCTCTTCTGGCTGCCATTCGTCGGAGTGCCATGATCATTGAGCTGGTGCTGAGAGAAGGTACCAGTTCTAAATGTACTGCTCTAGTTGTGAGGCAGGTAAATAAGGCTCCCCAGCGCTTCTCGTTTCTTCTTCCGATGGTGACTTGCATCGGCCCGAAGTAGTCTACAGCTGTGCAGGAGAACGGAAATTGATGATGCTGCAATCTTTCACTCGGCAGATCTCCCGTTGGTGGTATCTCTGGTGAACTCTTCTTTGTCTTGCACCATTGACAGCTGTGTGCGACCGCTTTTAGAGTTGCTCTTAAACCCAAGATCCAGAACCTTTGACGAATTTCGTTCATTACTGTAGCGGTGTTTCCGTGAAGGAATTTCCTGTGATAGTGTTGTATTATTAGACGAGTTATTTTTTGTTTTCCGTCTAAAATGATAGGATTCATTATTCTTCCGTTTTGGTCGTGGAATTTCATTGTTCTGCTCCTTAATTTAATTATTCCATCGTCTCCAATGTAAACGTCGATTTTCTTAAGTCGACTCGAATTTTCTAATGGCTTTTCTGACTTCAGTTTTCTTATGTCTGATGCAAAACTATCGCTCTGGCTTATTTTTATTAATATCTCTTCGGCCTTTTTTAGGTGTTCTGCTTCTATGGGTGAGTATAGGCGCTTATTTTCACTTTCGCTGGTCGACGGGATTGAGGTTTTTGCTTCTTTCTTCTGGATTTTTTGTGGTTTCCAAGACTCATCCTTCTGGCGTGCGGCGGTGGTGGTCGCTTTACGGCTCTTCTTTAGTAAGTGTGTAAAGGCAATCACTCTGGCTGTAGTGCGCAGCAGTCGCTCCCAGCTCGAGAACCTTTCTAGGTTTAATAGGGTGTCTTCTGCTGCCATCGTTGCCAATACCTTTTGCTTGCTTTTTTCTTCTGGCATAACAATTTCTGGCTTGAAGTCGTGAAATGGCCATTCTTCTTCTGGTCGACGGAGAAATGACGGGCCTTTGAACCATCTGGCGTTGTGGTCGAATTCGATTGGGGTTCCCCTCGTGGCGTCGTCCGCTGGATTCTCCTTGGTTGGCACCCATCTCCAGTCTTCTGGCTTGGACCTTTCTTCGATCTCGGCGAGTCGGTTGGCCACAAAGGTTTTGAACTTCCTTGGTTCTGACTTTATCCACTACAGCACTGTGCTGGAGTCGGTCCAGTAAACCTTTCTCGTTATGTCGAGCTCTGATTCCTCTTCGATTGTGGCGGCTAGTCTGCTTCCGAGTAAAGCCGCTTGTAGCTCCAGCCTCGTAATTGACACAGGTTTCGTTGGCGTTACCCTTGCTTTGCCGGCGATCATAGAGACATGGACGTTTCCTCCGAGCTCGACTATTCTCCAGTAGACTACTGCTGCATAGGCTTCTTCACTCGCATCGGAGAATGTGTGTAGCTGTCCTTTTCTGCATTTGGGTGAGACGCACCTCGGGATCTTCAGCCTCGTTAATGTTGACACTTCTTCCAGGTATTTCATCCATACTTCCTTTTGATGTTCGTTGATTGGTTCATCCCAGTCTATTTTCTTTCGCCAGATGTCTTGGATTAGCTTCTTTCCTTGTATTAGAACTGTTCTCGTTTCTCTTAATTGCTTTCACTGCTTCAGGATGAGTGTTCTTAAATTCCTCTGCGTTCTTGTTCATTACGTATATGGTTGTTGCAGGTGATGACGCTGCCCCGAAGATGATTGAAGACATTCTATACTCTTCAGGCTTGCCGGTTCTTCGGTTTCCGCGCCACAGGAACCTGAGACTGTCTCGGTCGTCTTCTCTGACTTTTACTCGAAGAAACATGTCTTGTATGTCTGCCATGACGGCTACTGGTCCCTCTCTGAAACGCAGCAGTACTCCGAATAATGATTGTAGCAGGTCTGGGCCCGAGAGCAAGGCGTCGTTGAGGCTCTTTCCTTCATATTTGGCAGCTGCGTCGAACACTATTCTTAGCTTCTTCTTGACTGGGTGTACAACAGCGAAGTGGGGTAGGTAGAGTGTCCTTCCTTTGTTAGAGGTTTCTGGAGCCTTCTCTGCGTATCCTTTTTCGATTAGGCTCAGGATCTGCTCCTCGTAGTGCTTTCTTGCTTCTTGATCACGATCCAATTTTTTCTCGATGCTGACCAGGCGTCGAACAGCTTGATTGTAGTTGTTGGGCAGGTGTTCATCTTCTTTTTTCCACAGGAGTCCCGTTTCATATTGACCGCTTGGCAGTTTCTTGGTAGTTTTCTCGAGGGTTTCTAATGCTCTTCTGTCGCTGTCGTTAGATGGTGAACGATTTTGGATCCCTAGAGACTCTAATTGGAAGTGTTCTCGGACGAGGTCTTCTATGTCTTCCTTGCCAGTGGTCGCTCTGCCATAATGAGTGAAGTGTACTGTGGCAGTTGTTCCTGTTTCACATCCGTGTAACACCCACCCTAAGTTCGTGAGGGAAGCTACAGGATCTGATGGTTTGCCCTTCTTCAGCTTTCTTGTCACTATCAGTCCCCAATTGTCTTGGCCTATCAGTAGCTTGGGCCTCTCGGAGACGTAGAGGAGTTGATTTTCAGTTGCCTTCAGGTGCTCACAGTTTCTCACGGTTTATGCATTGTTCAGACAGCTTCAGGTCGTCGATGGTTCTTGCTACGATAGTTCTCTTTTCTTTTCTATGAGCCCCTTTTATTTTGAACTCGATCTTCTGTGAACTATCTTTTCTTAACACCTTTCCGCCAACGGTTTCGATCGTGAGTTTTTCTTTCTTTCCTTCGACTCCGATTTTTTCAGCAATTGATGCGTCTAAGAGTGTGACCGTTGACCCTTCGTCTAGTAGTGCTAATACGCGAACTTGTCCTTTTGGGCCATAGAGGTTCACGGGGATCATCTTTAGGTAGGCCTTTTCTTCTCCTTTGGCGTTATGGATTGAGGCGACCTTTTCTTCTGAGATGCTATTGGTGTCTTTTGCTTCTTTTTCTATCGACGCCGGTGGTTTGTCAGAATGTAAGATGGTATGATGCCATCTTTTACACAGCTTGCAGACTGGTGCTTTACAGTTGATTCTTGAGTGTCTGAATCGAAGGCACTTGAAGCATATCTTTGCCTTCTTGGTCATATCCCATTTTCCATTCAGGTTGGCTTCTTTGAACCTTTTACATTCTAATGCGAAGTGTTCTTCCCCACAGAACGGACACGACTTCTTATATTTCTCTTTTGACGCTTCTTGAACCAAATGAACAGGTTTTCTTATTCCTCTTCTTTGTTCTGAGGGCGCTTCTGGCGGGGCGAAGTCTCCGCACATGTCAGCTTCTGTTTCTAGGAACGCTTCGATAAGTAATAGCTCCTGAATTTCCTCGTCTCTTCTGCTTCTGTGGTAGGCGAACCAACGGAACTTCATTGACGTCGGCATCTTGTCTACTATAACTCTCAGCGTTTCAGGTGAACTGAGATACTGTGGTTTCTTCAGGGCTTTGATTGTTTCGACTGCGTTCTTTACTTTGCTTGCAAATATGCATATGTCGCTCGGGTTTTCGCCGACTCTTGGGAGGTTCTTCATTTTTTCTAGTTCTGCTAATGCTAGTGCTCCAGGTCTTCCGAATCTTGCTTCCAGTCCCTTGATCACTTCGCGTGGGTCTTCGGCGGTGAATAGCAGGCTTTGGACGGCTTCTCTAGCTTTTCCTTGGATCGCTATTCTAATGCGCGCTAGGTTTTGATTGCTACTGAAAGAAGCAGCCGTATCCTCGTATGATCTTTTGAAGACTAACCATTCTTCGCAGGCCCCGTTGAAGTGAGGGAGTTCTAGGTGCTTCGGTGAAACGGTGTCACGTGATTTTTCTGATAGCTTTAGTATGACTGAAGCTAGTTCCTGGATGTCACTTTTCTTTTCTTCAGCCTCTATTGGTTTGTGGTTCTTATTAGGCATGTCTCCGGTCTGGATGAACCAGCGTTCGACTTCTCGAGTTCGCTCGAACAGCTCTTCTCCGGCACCATCTTCCTCTTCTGATTCCGCGGTGAGAAGTTCTAATTCCGCTTGAGCAACTTTTGACCGCGCTTCTGCCAATTCTAGTTCCCTTAATGCCATTGTCATCTTTGCTTGCGCTTCTGCTCTCTTCCTATGCGACGAGCGAACGGAAAGCGTGTCTGGATCGCGGGTCGTCTTCTTAGGGTGAGGCTGTTGCAGAGTCTTCATTGCGACACTTCTTTCTTGAATCTGCGGCGTTGGATGACTTCTTTCTTGGTGAGGAACTGACGCTTCGACGGTGCGTGTCGGGGGGGTGGTATGGGTTACGTCCCCCGGTGTTGATTCTTTTCCGGCAATGTTTTTGTTAAGAAGTACGGGTTGTCTGTGTACGCTGCTGGGCGATGCTCTTGTAAGCGTCGATCGATCTGAAGTTGACGTGTTGGTAGCCGTCGTGTTTGTAGAATCACTCGGCGTATTCATGCTCCAATCCGTCGTACTGGTACCCGTAGTGGCGTTGCTTTCACTCGTAGTCTTCGACTGCACTGATTTTGATCTTGTATTTGAAGGCATCTTCCTAGTTTTCCTTAAACCCGATCCGGCTTCTCGAAGGACCAATGTAATTGCTCGTATAAGGGAGCGTTGATAAATAGAGCGGGTTTGCTGGCGGGATGTTAACTGGAGAGCATACAGTAGCAGTTAGATGAGCAATAAATAACACTTCTTGAGAGTTTCTTCTTGTTTTATTTCTTGATTCCTTATTATTACATTGCCGGATTTGGAATAATTTACCACGAAAAACGCCCCTTTTTTATAAGCGGCTGTAACCAATCATAATTAAGAAAAAATCGCACACGGCATTAGTGAATCTATTGACCAATCAGAGCGCAGAGTAACCCTTTCTAAGAGAGATTCACAATTTCCTTAATAAACGTGGTAAAACATTCCTTACAATATTTATATTTATTCCTAACGATAGATACAACTTATTTCTATTATTCTAAACATAAATCATTCAATAAACCTTTATTTTACATTTATAAAAAATAAAAATAGTTTCGCGGTCGCCTCACGGTTTAGCTCCGGAGTAGGACTATATTTTTGCCGAACATACAAGTGGCGCCGCCAAGAGGTAGGAATGTACAACACTTTTTCAGGAATTATGCTTAAGAATCTATACAATATTTTTACATGAAATTTAAATCTTTCTCATAATGAAATAACGTTATACAGCGATTAATTGACATATTAATGTTTCTTTTGAAGTACTTTAAAGGAAAAAGAATTATATTAATCACTTATATGTTAAATAGCTCTTAAAGTTATGATAAAAGAAATCTTACTAGAAAATAAGCTTATACTTGCGTCTAATGTTCTAATCAGACCTAAATAATATTAAATAGATTCATATAAGTCACTTTAAGATAAAAATAGAAGTATTTAATTTACTTTCCTGTTTTTTCAGCACTAATCAGTCTTTACACTTAGCTTTATTTTACGAATAGGAAACAGTTAAGATTAATACCATCACCTAATTTTAAATCACTGATAAGGAGTAATTAAGATTAAATGCTAACACTTAGTTTTAATTCACTGATAATAAATAATTAATATTAAACGTTCGAATTCACTTTGTCGTCGCTAACAACCACGCTCTCACAGAATACCAGCGTAAAATAGCATCTTAATACTGCTGTGTTTCGTATGGTAAGTGTAGAGATCCGGAGACCCTTTTTTACTGGAAACGAGACATTCCATCCTGGTCCTTAGGGGTGACAACGCATCTGTGTTTTGATTCTTAATCCAGGATAAATTTAGGTGTCTATAGGCCACAGCATCCACTTACCATCAGGTGGACAGTGTGCTCGTTTGTATCCTTTATTCTATAAAAAAGATACTTTTATTCTTAGATTTCCTATTATCAGCTCTTACGACACCCACGGGAAGATATGGGGTAGTCAAGTCTTACACCGCCACTACACGGTGTACGATCCGATATAAACCTGGAAAACTATGAGTAGAGCTCGAAAGACTTGTAAAACGACATCAATCTATTAACATTTAATATGATAATAGACGATAAACTACGAATATTTCAAAAGTGATAACTTATTGCAAATGAATATTTATCATACATACGCGTATTAAAATTTCATAAGTTGATACTCGCTGGGGATTACAGCGAGCAAGTGCTCCGATGACTGAGTTTACGGTGTACGGTGCACGTTCCAATGCTGTGAACATAATATTGACTTTACAAAATTTGGATGTCTGCTAAATTTGTTATAAATAGCCGACTATTTTTAGACCATTGACTATATGTATTGATAGGATCATCGGTTCTTAGCTTAAGTACTCTCGTTGCTAAGGACGAAAAGAGGAAGCCTACCTTTTAGACTCCCTTTTTGCGTCCGACTCTACTCTCGATGACGGGGAGAAACACCGCCAACCATCCAGCAACGTAATTATTCTATGCCTAGGTCGAATGGGTCTAACGGCGTCCCCACAATTTTGCTGAAAACGTGTGTTCCAGAGTTGGCACTGGTTCTAAAGCGCCTTTCCCGGTACCCCACTCTCTATGCGTTGTCCCAAATTCATGGAAGACTGCTTTCGTGCACCCGATTCCTAAAAAAGGTAACCGCTATGATCCATTCAACTACAGGCCTATTGTCATCACCTCCATTTTCTCTAAAATAATGGTGTCCATTAGTTATTGCCAGCTCACGCGGTACCTTAAGGAGCACCAGCTGGTTAGTACCCTCCAGTAGGGTTTCCGCAGGTGTTGCTGAGCTGGTGATTTTCTTGTTTACTTAATATATCGATGAGCGCAGGCGGTCAAGTTCAAGAAACAGGCTTTGGCGGTTAGTTTGAACACAGCTAGCGCCCTCGATCTGGTTTGGCACAAAGCGCTTCTTTCCAAGGTTACATCCTATGAGCTTCCCGAGAAATCGTTCAATTGGATCACCAGTTTTCTAGCTGATAAGAGCATCAGGGTCGTAGTAGACGATGTATGTCCAGATTGCAAGCTTGTTTTCGCTGGTGTTACACAAGACTGCGTGCTACCACTAACGCTGTTTCTTCTGCATTTTTTGTAGAAGAGGGGGTAAACGAGCATGCTGCTCAACTGATGATAAGTAACTACCACCGCCCATGAACAACCGCAACACCAGGGGAATGGCAGGCGCGTTATAGGCCTTTGAGAAAGAAGTAAGCTCTTTTCTTGAAGGTCCCTAAGTTATATCGGTCCGGAAAAATCGCCGGTGGTAAGCAATTCCACAGAGAAGTTATACGAGGAAGAAAACTCCTAGTAAAACATACGGTGGTGGACTGCCAAGCATCCAGATGGCGAGGATGGTATCTTGAATTTTGACACCGTGTGCCTTTGTAAAATTAGGCGGTTGGAACTAATCCTGACAATTCCTCAGAACACTCACCGTGGCAGGTGCGACAGAAAATGCAAAGGGATGCAACATCCCTACTCAGCGCCCGTAAATCGAGTCGATCGGAAACAACTCGGTCGTCAACCGCTTCGACTGATTCGAACCGCTCTGTGCTGGATGCGGTCAAGTGGAAGGAGCTGGCACTGAGGTGCCCCGGCTTAGAGATGAGAACAGTATTTCATGTGAGGCCGAACTTTCTCTTTGTAAAGTTACAAGCGATGTATCGGCATGAAATACTGTCTCGCTCTGCTGAGCTTGCCATGCTTTTTAGAGACTAATTTGGCCTTCCCCTCTAAGTGACCACGAAACTGCACACTATTCGATATGTTGACGCCGGGGATTCCGATGCTAGTTGAGGCAGCTAGGGGAGTGCCTTGAATACGAGGAGGATTTTCTTTTTTAGTGTTCGGGTGGACCAAAGCTGTCTTCCATGAATTCGAGACTACACCTTGGGAGTAAGAGTACCGAAAAAGATTCGTTAAAATCGGTGTCGGCTCCGGAGCATACGTCTTGAGCACTCTCACTTCTCGACTTGCTGAAGTGCAGGGAAAGGAGTGCTTTGAACGAACGCTGTGTAAACCGCACATCTTGCGTGGATCACTCAAACTGCAGGATGGTCGGCAGTGTGTTCTCCCAGTCATCGAGAGTCTAGTTGGACGCAAAGAGAGAGCCTAACACATCCGCTTTGTGCTTTTGCGGCATGTGCCAGAGAGTCGTCCTCTCTGTGCAGAGATGCAAGGGATGACTGACAGAAGATTCCTTGGAAAACCTTGGCGAGGGACCAGAATGCACGGGATTCCGGAGGAAGGCGAACTAGCTTCTCGCCAATTTTACCGATGTGCTTAGACCTTGCCTTGGTAATGACTCTTTTGAAGGACCTGGAGGCGGAATTATACTTATTTTTAAGAGCGCTGGTGTTTACATCCCGAGACGTTGATGCGTCAGCCCAGGCCCGGTATCACCCCTGTTTACAGCGTGAGGCTATTTTACAGGTGCGACCCAATTTCTATCAAAAAACAATTAATTCATTGCTTTACGGACGACAGCATTGGTTAACCGGCCAGTATTGCTCGAGAAAACGTAGCCGAGTACTGAAACAAAACTGCATCTGAAGTCCAGACTTTGTTAAATAAAGTCTCGGATTGGCGCCGACTAAATCTAGTCCAGTTTAATCCCCAGAAGACAACAAGTTTACCTGTTTACCGCTAAAAAGAATCCCTTTGCCATGTCTCCTCAGTTTTAGGGTACTCCCCTTTTGGCCTCAGCCAGTATCTCCTATCCTCCGTGTCGACATATCGAATGACGTGCTGTTTCATAGTCAATTGGAAGAGATGGCCAAATTGGCTCCTAAAAAGCTTGGCGTACAGCATTTCATGCCGTAACCCGCCTGCAACTTTACAAGGCACGATTTTTCCGAACCGGTACGAATTAGGAACCTTCAGTAATTGTCACTAATTCTTTTCATAAGATCGGCAACGCATCTGCTATTCCCCCTATTTGTTTTGCAGTTTTATTATTATCGGCGGTATTCACATACTATCAGGTGAGCCGAATATTATTATTAGCGCCATCTAGTATCAAGTAGTGGAAATAAAAGTGTCAGAATCTTTCTAGAAACTTCATTAGCGCCATCTAGTATGGAGTAGGAGAACTAGGAGAGCTTTCTAGGAAATTCGTTGCTACTCGTAGATCTTTCGACATTCTACTCGAACATTCTTAGTAGATGTTTTCGGTAAAAAAGGTTCTATAAGGCCAGTATGGGACGTGACCGAGTGAGTATTGAATTGGTGATACAAGTGAAGACTTCGGAGCGGAATAAAGTGAACTAAAGTGTTAAGTGAGATTAATTATTAGTGTGTTTTAAATTTTAATTGGTGTTCGGTAATGATATCGTCAATTTTGGTAATTAAAAAAATAATTAAACAAGTTATACTATAACAACAAAAACAAAGTTTATGTAGTATGGTAAAAACAATTGTTTGTGCTTTAAAAGTATAAACTGTTTGCCCAAAAGACTAAAAGAAAGGATAGAATAAAAAAAGGGTTAATTTAAATTATAGAAAGGAAACTGTATGACTATGGTAGTATTGATAGATATGATGACACTAAGGTTATATTCGAATATATTAGGATGGTGGTTATATTCGAAAAGAACGGTGAAATATTAGCTTAACTATTTGTAGTCGGCTAGATCAACCAATAAATAATTGTGGTTGTGTTAACTTTTTTTGTTCTTGTAGCATGTTGAGGTTTCGATATGAATGTGTGAAAGTTGAAGATAGATTTCGGCATAAAAAGTAATATAATAGTATGGATTTTAAATGTTGTATATGTAGGATAATGTAAGTGATGTTTATATAAATTATTAGGAACTATGCAATAATTTTGCTAGTTATTGGAATTAAGGAATTAGGCTATCGGATATTATCTTAGCCAATGTTTAGGACCCAAACTCTGGTTATGTTAATAAACCGATATGCTTAATTGAAAGAAAATAAAAATAATGAAGACTTGCAAATGAATTTGTTTAATAGCGAGATACACGAAGAAGAGGAGCTTAATGAAACAGTAGACCCAAATGATACTGCAGATACTGTAAAAGAACTTGATCCTGACAAATTATAGTATTACATTTTTAAGATAAGTGATTTTAAATATTTATCTCCTTTAAAATTCCAATTTCATAAAATTAAAAATATAGTAACCTTAGTCACCAATCATATTTAGATATGTTCGTCTATTAAATGAACTCATTTTGTTCATTTAATAGACGGAATACACTCAATAGAAAGCAAGTGGTACTTATATATTCATATCATTATTATTGCGTGCTTATTTTAATTATCTAATTTGTTCTAAAATATTTAACATAATGAATGAAAAAAGTAACTTTATTATATTGCTATCAGATGAAAGACAACTTATGAGTAAATTTTCTAAAAGATAAATTGATCGATGAGTAATATTAATTTAAATCGCAGCTTCACTTAATAACGCAAGAGAATATTAACAGATATATTTTATTCATAGTGAAAATTGCAATATTTTATGTAGATATTATTTAAGAATTCAGCGAAATGTAATATCATGTTTCCTTTGTATTAATATTGCACATCAAATTCTAAATAATGATGACGTGATCTTTTGCATATTACTCATCGGAATGTTACACTAATTTGATACAGAATGATGCATTAATATATACTTATATTGTCTCCTGACTTGCCAACAAAATATTGACTTTTACTTTTTTATTTACTTTATCTCCGATTAAAATCCAGTATTTCAATTTATAAAAACAGCTTGATAAAACAAACTACTATTTTGTAATACAAAACTGTAAAGCTTTTCGATAATTTTTTGAGATAATTTGATTATTGAATTTAGATAATGGCTCTAATGACTTATGGACTATTGAAGCTAAGACAAGTATTAAACAGGACTTGGAACATAACGGTTGTCTTATTTTATAACAACATTACAAAAAAACACAAACACTTCAGTTTTTTTTTGGAAAATAAAAAAGTTTCTGAGTCAGTCGCGTATCCTCACAACAAAATAGGCTTTTTCAACATTAGTGAAATTTAAATCTATTTTACTACATACGCTGCTGAGTTTATGGGGATCCTTTTGTAGATGAGAAGAAGTAAAATATAAATAAGTATTTATGTTAAGTAAATGTATAAATAAATATGTTTAAGTTTATTCATAAATAAGCTTAAGAAGTCTTAAATACTACTTTCTACAAAAAATTGTGGTAATCAGCTCAATAAACAAAAATATAGAATTTACATTAATAATATCTCTTACCAGGGTAAAAACCGCCAGAGAAAATAAAATATTGTTTAAAAATAGACGCTTTGTGCTCACGAAGGCTAGCTAATACTAAAAACAGAATATATATCTCTATGTAGTCATATCCCATAGATGTAATTTAAGGTGTTATTATCCGCTCAGGACTAGGAAGAAATACCTGAAATTCTGTAATTATGTTAGCTCTATTACGTAACCTAGAAAATTAATTAATACTTTTTTAAATGTGTTGACGAACGAGCTTACTGTTTATCTAAAAGTTAATGACAACTGCAGTTCATGAACACTTGCAGCCAACTTCAAACAAAGAAGGCTCCAGTTTGTTATTGTTATTTAACTGGGTTTACGGATCTGGGTTCTAGCCCTTCTGAGCCTATCATTTCTTTCGTAATCTTTTGACGACAGCTTAACCTAACGGACAGTTGATGACGACAGCCACTCAAGTTCATAAGGCACCCAAGCGATCAAAATAACTTGAGGTTTATATCAACATCGAAGCACTTGTTTCGTCGCTTTCTCTAATAGTTAACACGCGCAGACATTTAATTCACAAAATTGCACCACTTTTATGAACCAAAATCTACTTCAAACCATTTATTCAAGCGACAAAACAGAAGCGGCAATCCGTCGACGGCGAAGTTCCCGCCAGATACCCCAAGAAGGCTCCAGATGCGTTGTCACCTCTGAGAACTAACACGGAATATTTCACAGCCCGAAATTAGACTGGCTCTCTTTACCCTTCAGATCAGAACACAGCTGTTCCCACACTGCTATTTGGAGGCAAAAATGGGTAAGAGGGACCTATTTATCGGAACCCTAGGTTTCTACCTAAGAGTCTTACTACCTATGGTTCATAACATGATTAAGTAAGAACAAAAACAACTGGCGTAAAAATATATTGAAGAAAAAGGCAAAATATAATGAAATAAGACCAACAATTTTAGAGAAAAGAAAGATAGTTCTATCTATCATAGGTTTGCTTGAAACTAACCCAGAAAATGCAAGAAAAATATTTGTTAAATAAAAGTCGAGCTTCTCACAGTGGGATACTGTTCAGAAAAGTACAAGAGTATACTATTTTAGCAAACTACAAACAAAACATAATATTTATCATCGATCTCCATCACAATATTTACCTGCAAGTGAAAGTCGAACCTGCGAATTCTCGCATCACTAACAAAGTAGTTACTAAAGGTACCATTCATAAATTAAATAAAAATTTAAAGAGTATTTCTTGTCTTTGTTTGTTTTTAATGCCATAAGGCATTAAGTCCGCCCTTTATATCCTCATATAAGGTGTCTAATAAAGATTAAATAAATAAATAAATAACGTTCTAAATGATGAAATGCCGGGCACAGACTTCTTTGTTTTACGCAGGTTTTTTTAGTTGCACTCAAAGTGGTGAAGGAAAACTCATACGTTTGTATCACATTAGCATTACAGCTCAGACATTAATATACTATATCATAGCAGATTAATTTAAAACTAAATCTTGTTTTACAATTTCTTCATTTTGATCTCATTATAACGTACTTATTTAGGTAACATTTAAGGTAAGTTTAAAATTGATACGATAGTGCGAAACATTTCCGAGTTTAACACCCGCAGATACAATTCAAAGGCTGATTTAAAACGTACTTGATTGTGTACGAAAACCTCATGAAATAAAATAAAAATGTTTAAATGTTTTGCAAAAAAATATGTAAGTCTATAAAGGCTTCTATGTTACATGTTTCCAATACTTGTTGATATTTATTGGTAAATATACAAGTTGTAGATTTTGTTGCGATAAAAAATACACACCTGAGTAGTTAAAAATCTTTGGGGTAAAAGGAAGGTTCTTTGGTGGTAAAGAAAATTTGATGACAGATTTTTAAGTCTTTCACGACGTTACCTATGCACGCAGTGACGTGAAATGATGCGTCACTCAGTCAATTAGCACATTCTTGGAAAAGTCTATGCCCAGCAGTGGGCTTAAAGAAGTTGTTATAATGTCATCTCACTAGATCAGAAGCTTCATATAGGTGAAATAAGATACTAGCAACGAGATTTACAACTTGAGATCACGCACAGCTATATATACTAATCATAGAAATATTACCCCCGACCCATATAAATAAACGTAAGTTACATCCTCTACGTGATCTAGTTGCTATTTCAGGTGTAAAAGCGTTTTCCCGTACTTTTAAAGATTTATTCAACTGTTAATAACTATAACCTAAATGATGTTCATGTGGTATGGCTGTAAAGAAAAACTGAAAATATCTTTATAGCTTCTGTAATAAACGCTCCCACATTTCAATGTAGAATGTTTATTTCACGTTTTGGGCCAAATTAACGCGTATCCACTTTAATTTTAGCCAATTTAAATTTAATGGTAGATAGCAATGGGTTAATAAGAAACGTTTATATTTTATCTGAAAGATTTGCGTGTAAGTTTAGAAGTTAAGAGATCATAATTTCAACTAGAAAGTACATTACTAAACCATTTCCGGTGCTACTAATCCTGAGATAAAATGTTAGACCGCGGGGAATTTTAAAACATCGTGTTTATATAGATGTATGAACTAACTAGACTAAACACACGTTCTAGAGCATCGCAGTTAAGGGGAAATATAATCTCAAATGGCTTAGCAAGATCCTTCGTTATGCCGAAAATATTGCAGCATTAATTTTGAAATAAATATATGGTAAAGTTGAGGATTAATGTTAAGGATTATGTTAGGCGAAAACACGATTTCGTAAAATTTTCTCGATAGAAAAAAAAATCCAAAGTTACCTCCAAAATGCACAATAAACCGCTGTTATTCATAAAATACTTTAAATAAGATCATGAAACTTTGCATACTAACTGAACTAACTATAAAGCAGTGCTTATGTTATTTGCTTTTTTTAAAATACCATTATTTTCACTGTAAAAAGAAATTACCTAAACTATCGGCGCGTAAGCTTGATTCCTGTCGCCCCGTTAGTATCGCTCCGGCTTTTGAAGGGAGAAGTTGTATCGCTTACGATCAGAATTCACATTACGCAACAGGACGACGTAAAATTAAAATGGGAAATAACCGTAATAAAAATAAGAAGCGACTGGATTGGCGTTAAGAAACAGGCATAAATATGATAAACCTAATGAAATAAGTGTCTAACGACCTTTCTACTTACAGTATTAGTGATAACAAACATGTCGGTACATAGCATACGACGCGCGGGCAAGTGGGAACGAAATTAGAATTTGAGCTGACTTACTATAAACCCCTTAACAGTCGCTAATTGGGCTAGCGACGAAGAGCGACGAAGGCGCATGCACTTAGTTTTGTGATTGCCATGATTAGATTTTTTATTATTAATTTCCTTAACACACAACAAGACAGAGAAATAATATCTAGTAACTTAAAATAATAATGGCTATATTTTCATTTATTTCATAATGAATATTATTAGAAACATGCATTATAACTTTATGACATACATAGTAACCATAAAACGCAAAATAAAAATAAAACTATGTTGTTCTTATTAATAATTTCTTCGTATCTCACTTCTTCTTTACCCTCATTGGTTTATTAGTAAACAGTATAATTTTAACAGTACACAAGTATTTAAAAAAATGATGATTTTAAGCTAACTACATACTAATAGAAAAAAGTACGCTTCGTTTCACGTCAAAGCGGTGTCAGAAATGATTTAATGTTGATGACGTGCATACCGAAAGACTTTCGTCTTGATTGAGAAGTGGACGCGTAATCAATTAGCACGTCCATTTCCTAAACGGTATGAGGTTCCACATTTTCAAAGCTCTTATATAGTTGCTATCGTTCGTCGGATTTGAATCGATGTTTGGCTGATTGGGTACAGTTTAATCTCGTGTTTTTCGAGAAACGAATGCCGCATGCGAATTTAATTTTACTATACATTAATATATTAAATATTCTGAATTAAATAAGAACTTGCCTCTACGCAAATAACAAAATTATTATTTTGTTTATGTGTGTTTTGTAGTTGGAGGCTGGAGGGAGAAAATAAGAAGAGAAGCTGCCAAGGGACGGCTATGCCCTGGGGGAGGGTAGTAAATGCGTGCAAAAACTGGTCTGGACGATATGCAAACAAGGTGTAACATAAGGGAAGTATAGTCGATACGAGACCCAAATGCCCCGTCTTCGCACTAACGGGGAAACTATTGATATTGAGAAAAATAATGAAAAAGCAGAGCATATGAATCTCTAACTGCAGGCATCCTCTGAATGCCAATCTTGTGTTGTTCACCTTATTATTATTAAACGTTTTATTAAAATACGCTGACCACTTTCAGTTGTATTTTATTCCAATGTCAATTTTAGAGTGTGCATTGATTAAATTCTTTCTTACAAATCTGCACTACATTTTTCCACCTGATATAGCTGTAGATGATAAGGCTGATAAGGATATATGAAGGCTGTAACCTCACTCAGCCTCATAATTTTTTAAACTAGGATATTCCCCTGCATCATGGGGGGTTTGCATACATGAATTTGATAAAGACAAACATTTAGACCCGAAACAACCATTTGTAGGCCATACTTGTTCCGTGCAGGATTCGAACCCGCAGCCCTCAGCGCTGCAACTCTCTCTCAATTATTCTATATTTTTTTGTATTTGAATAAATAAAAACAAAATCTGGCATGCTTCATTCAGCGTATACACAATTAAGAATTGTTTTAATATGGCCGGATATCCGACACAATACGGCGGCGGCACGCCAGTACAATATAGCGTCAATTGATGACGTCATTTGTATTCGGCAGTATACTGGAAACGTTTCGGAACATACCCATTATATCCGTTAACGGTGAACTATGGGGATTGCGGTCGTTTAATAGTCCTCTCAAATACATTCATACCTAGTAATGTATAATAACTTAAAACTACGTCACCAGAAGGTTGTGCATGTCATCACCCTAGATATACTTCCGATGCACATACCTGAATGCATTAAAATAAACAATCTAAATATTGATTGTTTTTAATATCACGTAAAATATTTTTCTCTCACTTTCGATTAAAGTCTGTTTGATGAACGTTCTCGGGATCGAACACGTATAAAAACTCGCACTAGGCACTCCGGTTCTGTGCGTTATGATTCTATGACACACGGAATAATTTGGCGAAACGGCCGGTGGCGTAGAATGACAGCCTCACCGAATCTCGAACATGATCCTCGCTACATTAATATGATCTATATAATTTTACGTATATCATAGATACGTTGTCTCACGGTACACAATGCCGCATCCTCTATCGTTCAACTTCCTATAAAACAAACACAATTTTAGAATCTATAAATGAAAAAATATATAATAAAGTCAATTTATAATTAGAAACAAATAATAGAATTTTTTAATCAAAGTAGGTAGTGCTCAGAAGCAAGATTTTGTGCTCAACTTCCGTCATGTAAATCGACGTAATCTACGGAAAATTATTAAGCCCGTGGAAATATTATTACCGGTTAGGAGGGAACGAAATCGAGGCGTGCTTTATAAACGAGTCACGAGATAAATGACAGTTTTTAGAAGGTTACACACTTACAAGGATACGCCTTTGCGTGATTTTTCTGAGAAATTTCAAATAAGAACGGAGAGTCTCCGTGTTTTTAAAGACCCCTTAAGTGGCATGAAGGAAAAAAGATTTATATGTGGTATCAGCACCGTGAACACGGAAACTTTCTCGATATTATAACCAGATCTATGATCAATAAAACATAGGCAGGAATTAGAACTTAAGACACAAAAATAAGCACCAGAATTAGGCTTTAGGCTCACGAGGCTAAGCCTTATTCTGGTGTTAACGACGCATTAGGCCAGTAAGTCAAAAATTTTTGGGATAGCTAAATTTAAAAACACGGCTACAACCTACTGCCGATCGACATTTCTATGAGAACAAACTTTACTATATTGCTTTCTTTTTTTTTAAAGTTGAATGACATTTTTCGTGTTAAATTATTTTTTGATAACAAGCTTTACGAGTAATGCGATAGTCGGCCGTGCAGTGGAGGTGTAAGAATATCCGCTACCCCATATCATCCTGTGCGATTCGTAAGAAGCGACAGAGGGAAATAAGTAGGCAGCAGTTTCCTCTTAGTAACATCTAAAAACCTGCGATTGGCAAACAGCCTTCCAAGCGTTTGCCACGCTACACCAAATATCGCCTCTACGAGGTTGAGGGAAACAATCTAAGAAGATGACCTATATTCAAGCGTGGACTTTTAATAAGCTGTAACGAATCAGCTTTACAATAGAATCCTTCTTTAACACAATCTGTATTCCAGAGGTCCATGTCCACAAGTGATTTTTCGCAGACCGAAAAAGAAAAGAAAAGGAATAATATTGCTGCGTGCCATAATTACTGCCCGGTATGTGGCGGGTGATTATTAGCGCCATCTAGTATTATGTAGCAGAAATAAGAGCGTCAAGATCTTTCTAGAACTTTCTCACTAGCGCCATCTAGTGTCGAGTGGCAAGGGTTTTCTGGAGAATTCTTTGCTAGAACTTTCAACATTCTACTCGAACATTCTAGATGTTTTCGGTGGAAAAGGTACTATGTAAAGTCGGTAAGGAGCGCGACCGGAGCAGTACTGAATTGGCGAAGACTACGGAGCGAAATAAAGTGAACTAAAGTGTCAAATATGATTAATTATTAGTGTGTTTTAATTTTTAGTTGGTGTTCGGTAATTAAAGTGTCAATTTTGGTAATTTTCAATCGGCAGTTTTTAATTGTCACGAACCCTAAGCTCGTAACAATATGTTGTTACATCAGTACTAGAAACTTAAAAATAAAGAATATCGACAAAGATTAAAAACTTTTTTAAGTACAGTCTACGCCGGCGTTGTCAGAATTATATCAGGTCGATATTAACTTCATAGATCAGTGCACCGTATAACGTAAACCCAATTACCGGAGCACTTTGCCTCCTTCATCTCATAACAGGGATCATTCTGTATATGGACTATTATATCTTTTTCTATAGAATAATGGTGATAAACGGGCACACAGACCACCTGATGGTAAGTGGATGCTGTAGCCCATAGACATCTACATTTATCCTCGATTAAGTATCAAAACGCAGATGCGTTATCACTCGTGAGAACTAAGTTGGAATGCCTCGTTTCAAGGAAAAAAGGGTCTCCGGATCTCCACGCTTACCATACGAAACACAGCAGTATTAAACGCCTTTTTACGCTTATATTCTGTGAGAGCGTGGTCCTTCCTCGGTTGAGCCCACCCATTCGTACTACAACCATAATATAGCTACAGAGTAGCATACTATGAATATAATATGTCTACTTTAAAAAAGGCATTTCATTGAAATAATATGTTTAAGATTATTCCAAAATTTGCTTATTTTTAATATAAATTAGAATTTGGGAAATTTCGGGAAATCATAATGAATTTACAACTCCACCCTAGTGATTGCAGCACGGGTCGATGAGATCCTGAGCTTTGATGTATGGTCACGGGATTTCCTTACATTAAACGACCGCGGCCCTTCAAGTTTCCTGTCTATCGTAGCCATCTTTAACCCTTATTAGGATTTTGGTTGAAGGTTTATGATTTTTACAGAATATCAGCGTACATTAATAGCTTAATTCTACTGTACTTTGCATGGTGAGTGTAGAGAACCAGAAACATTTTTTACTGAAAACGATACATTACCCTTTAATCCACAGGGGTAAAAACGCATCTGCATTTTGATCCTTAATCAAAGATGGATATAATGTTTATGGACAGGCAAATTTTATTGTTTATCATTGAACGAGTTCATATTAATGCTCACAGCTAGGTAACAGAGTTTTCGATATTTTTTTCATTGGATGAATTAAATTGAAATTGAAAGACTAAATAGATGCTATTTTCATTCAATAATCTTAATATTATAGAATTTATTATATCATGAAATATATTATCTATTGTAACATTGATACTACGTATGCAATTGAAATATTAACAATGAACCATTGCGCGAATATAAATAAACAAATGTAGTTTCAACTTAAAATATAGACTTACAATTACAAAATGACGCTGGAAAGAAAGAAGTTTGCATTCGCCAAAAAGATAATTTTCGTCTTTTTAGTTTAATATTCCTTCCCCATACACAATATTGATCGTACAGCTATCGTGTATTAGTGCCAGATTTCTTGAGTTATCAAAAATATGAAAATACGTATAGATCTGGAATTACGAAAAAATGCCTATACTGAGATCTAAAGCGGAAACTCACGGAGGCTAACTGGAAAATATAAATACATATACAAATACCTTAACATAAGCCTTTTTTAGGGTGACAAACGAGCGCAAAGAGTTGGTGGTAAGTGGATGCTGTGGCCCATTGCCCATATGGTAAAAGTAAAAAATTTGATCTAATAAGTATTCTTGTAATCAATATTGAATAAAAATGATTCCATTCTATGATTTTCTATAGACATCTACATTTATCCTCAATTAAGAATCAAAATGCAAAAGTGTTAAGTTGGAATGCCTCGTTTACAGTAAAAATTGACTCCGTTCTCCCCACTCACCATACGAAATAGAGCAGCTTTATGCTGCTATTTTACGCTATTATTTTGTGAAAGCGTGGTCCTATCCCGGTTGACCCATCCATGCCGCATCCATAACATAGCTGCAGCGTGGCTCTACCACGTAAGGTAAGCAATGTAAAGAGATCGTAATTTTATATAATTTATGTAATTTTGTGTAAAATATTTTATTTTATATATTTTACTTTATGTGATAAAAACAATATATATCATTCATAATCGTCATGTTAATGTGGTCTACTTAGTCACTTATCTTAGCATTAAATGCTCAGTTAAGTTCTATACAATTACATAGACTAGAAAAATCAAGTCTGTCGAAACGAATGTAATTAAATGGATATATTATATATTCATATGTGTCTCTCAAACGGTCTGGTCTTCACCTAACGCTCCCAATCAAGGATCAACCAATTACTTACCTTCTATTCACAAAGCAATACCACACCATGCTGGGGGCAACGAGGTGAGCATGCCCCAGAGGAAGATTTTCGATTTCGATCACAAACCGTTTCTTAAAAAAAGGTTTGACGACTAAGAAGACGCACCCCTATGGCAATGGTCCCGGTCTTGATGCCAGTCGTATGCGCTTAAGTGGACTGTATTTTCTTTATCCTACTATTAGGGTGAAAACTAAGGGATCTTGAAATACAACAGCAATTGCTTCAATAAAATTCACATTGTAAATGTGATACAGAACTTTTACTATTTCCCTTATTATAATCCTGAAATTGTGACTGGTCTCGTACAAATTGCAGCCAGTGTTGTCATCTGCGAGGGTCTACTATTGTTTATCCCTGCAGGTTTCGGACCTCGGGGTGTGTCCCAATACCCGGGTAATCCTCACAGCCTATTTCTATGGAACGGTCTTGGTACACGGCATTGTAGGTACTCTTCGTTGGCGTATTGCGCACCACCAGGTAGGTGCTTCCGGAGGGTCAGCAGTCTCGAAGCCCCGCGGAGTCCCGCGGACAGGGAGTCGACGTAGGGCCAATCCTGCCGACAGGTGTGCGCTTCTAACAGCAGCACTCCGGGCCTCCAGTGCTCCTCCCTGACTCTAGGTTAAGGCCTGGTGAATTCCAAGGCAGAAATTGGCGTATCTCGCGCCTCTGGGAATGGATCTGCCGAAGGGTCAGCAACCTCCAGGTCCCACGGAGACGCATCTCGACGCGGAGCCGAAGTCACCAACAGGCGTGCGCTCCCAGCAGCACGCCAGGCCTTCGGAGTTCGCTTCCCAGCATGGTAGATTAAACGCAGCGTTGGGTATCTAACGTCCCGGGTGGGGTCAGGGGCGTCCTCGAGGTTTGACGCAAGCGGAGTTGGCCCCACAGCACGTGCACCCACTGCCAAGCGACGCGCTGTACTTCTCCCACCCGGGCGGAAGCCGACGACCGATGACGTGACCGGCTTCGAGCGCGGTCCGGACGCGACCTGTAAACAAATTGCAAGCCAGTGTTGTCGTCTACAAGGGACTACACTTGTTTATCCCATGCAAGTTTCGGGCTTCGGGAAGTTCCCCATTACCCAGGTAATCCTCACAGCCCATTTCTATGGGCCGGTCTTGGGAGCCGTACATTGTACGACATTGTAGGCAATCTTCTTTGGCGTATTGCGCGCCACAAGGTAGGTGCTACCGGAGAGTCAGCTGTCTCGAACCCCGCGTAGTCCCGAGGACAGGGAGTCGACGCAGGGCCAATCCTGCCGACAGGTGTGCGCTCTAGGTAAAGGCCTGATGGATCCCTAGGCAGAAGTTGGCGTATCTCGCGCCTCTGGGAAGGACGCGGAGCCGAAGTCACCAACAGGCGTGCGCTCCCAGCAGCACGCCGGGCCTTCGGAGTTCGCTTCCCAGCATGTAGATTATGCGCAGCGTTGGGTATGTAACATCCCGGGCGGGGTCAGGGGCGTCCTCGGGGCTTGACGCAAGCGGAGTTTTCCCCACAGCATGTGCACCTACTGCGAAGCTACGCGCTGTACTTCTCCCGCCCGGGCAGGAGCCGACGACCGCCGGACGTGATCGCCTGCTAGCGCGGTCCATAATTTCAAATTTAGCAGATGACTAACCTACCCCGGAAGCTAAAGCGTAAGGAGGAGCGTGCGCCAAGCGCCATTTCGGTCTAAGCTAATACAATTGAGACATATTGCAATAATAATTAAAACATTAAGATCACATTAAATAATAATTAAACATTAAACAAAATATCACAATTTTACAAACTAATTCTTACAGTCATAATCTATAATTGTCGACTAAAAACTTTACTATCACAATGTTTTAGAAATAAACATGAATATTTAAACAATATAACAGTTTAGCTCATTCGTATAACGTAGCCCATTATAACGTAACACATGACTCTAAGTTAACAAAAAAACACATTTATTTCAGAGAAAAATTATACCATTTAATTGACGTAAAATAACCGTTCTATTAAAAGGAACTGCAAGACTATTTTCCAGGGAACATTATTATCTCGCGTCGCCCACAAGAATACTTATTAGAAGTCATTTTTCACTTTTACCACATGAGCGAGGGGCACACTTCCACATCCACTTACCATCAAGCAGACAGTGTGCTCGTTTGTCACCCAAATTCTATAATAAATTCAGTCGTCAATGGACGATATTTATATTATGGCAATTTTTGGTGTGTTTTTATTTGTATTTATATTTTCTTGTCAGCTTATGATACGCTGTGATCATCAAAAAGGCGGAGTATCAGCCTCCGTGAGTGTCCCCTTTACGTTTCGGTATCGGCTGGTTTTCGTAATTCCAGCTCTATGCGTTTTCTCTTAATTAAGCAACTCAAGATATCTGACATTAATCCACGATGGCTGTACGACCAACATTGGTATGGAAACATTACTGGAAGCAATAATAAACTAAAAAGACAGCAACTATATTTTTGACGAATGCAATTTTGTTTCTACAGTCAGTTCATTTTGTAAATATGGGTCTATATTTTAAGTTGAAACTACATTCGCTTAATTTATATTCGTTCAATGGTTTATTATTATTCTTTAGTGATAAATTTGAATTTATTATGTACGCATAAGAGTATCAACGTCTAAATACATAATATATTTTTACGATTAAATAAATTCTATAATATTAAGTTCATTGAATAAAATAGCATCTATTTAGTATTTCAACTTCAATTTAATTCATCCAATAAAATACCGTAATCTCTGTTGCCTAGCTCTGTGCTTTATATCTTTGTCCTCTAAAACGAGTTCATTCAATGAAAAACAATAATATTTGCCTTGAAGATTAAAATATAATAAGGTTAATTTTAAGCGAGATCTATGTATTTATTTTCTACTATGTGCGTTGATCTTGTAAAATGAACAGTGAATTTAAAGAAACTACCCTCATTTTATTCTGAAGATTATCGTTAAATAGTATCAAATAGTCGTATTCGCTCAAAATTTTAAAATTAATTGATGGAATTAAATTTTCTTTTCAGCATAATTAAAATAACTTTAGAATTGTTTTCATCCTTTTTATAGAACAAAGGTAACATACGAGCACACAGTCCACCTAATGTTAAGTAAAAGCTGTAGCTCATAGACATCTACATCTATCTTCCAATAGGGGCCAAATATATACAGATATACATATAGAAATATACAGATAGAAATATACAGATGCATTGTCATCCCTGTAGGTTAAGACGGAATTTCCCGTTCCCAGTTAAAAAATCTCTGGTTCTCTACACTCACCATACGAAGCACAGAACTTAGCTGCTATGAAACGACGATATTCTGCGAGAAATCATAAACTCGCAACCAAAACGCTGTTGCTGCAAAAAGAGTTGCCCACGCTGACAGGACATTTTATGGGCCATTTCATTGTTCGGCCGGTGGTTTAATGTAAGGAAACCTGTGACCATACATCAAAGCTCAGGATGATCTGACATAACCCGTCCTAACATCACTAAGGTGGAATTATTATTGATAATTTCTTCAAATTTCCCTAATTCTAATTTATATTTAAAATAAGCGGATTTTTGAAAGTCCTATAGCATATTATATTAAACAAAATGCCTTTTTAAGCATAGACATATTATATTCATAGTACAGATATAATAGTCCATATACAGTATTATGAGATGAAGGAGGCAAAGTGCTCCAGTAATTAGGTTTACGTTATACGGTGCACTGATCTATGAAGTTAACATCGACCTGATATAATTCCGACAGCGTCGGCGTAGACTATATTTAAAACAGTTTCAACCTTTCTCTAATTTATTTCATTTTTTTAAAATTTCCAGTACTGATGTTGTAATTTAATTTCTTTTTCAGCCCGCAAAAAACTAGGGAAAATTCAAACATACTTATAAATACTTTATGGCTTCTCTTATTATAAGAGAAAGGATAATTTTCATTATTTCGTCTTCCGAAGCTTTTTTCTGCTGAGAATCGGCTATAGGATTAATATAATTTTTTTGAATCCATAAATTCAAGCTAAACTCTATACTATCCACTCAACGTAGTAAAGACGATTCAAGAGTTAATAATTTCAATCTGTTCAATAAAACTATGAAATCTTTCAATATTGTTAACATATAATTGAAATACAATATAATTTAATGTAGTACAGCTACGCTACGTCTGTATTATGGTTGCAGCCAACCCATTCGGGCTTGACTCAACCGGGGAATGACCACGCAAAAAAACAGCATACTTTAATGTTAAAATAATGAGGATTTTTTCAATAAATGACAATTCCAGTGTAATTTTTTAAATATGTAATCTAAACGGCACTTAAAATTAAAGTATTTTGTAATGGATGAGTATCATTAATAAAACGTTTGAAACGTTGTAGCACGAATGTTTCGACCCTACCGGGGTAGGACCACGCTCTCACTGAATACCAGCGTAAAATAGCAGGTTAATGCTGTGTTTAGTATGGTGAGTGTAGGAAACCGAAGACTCCTTTATACTGAAATCGAGGCATTCCGTCTTAGTTCTGTGAAGTGACAACGCATCTGCATTTGATTCTTAAGAATCAAATGCAGATGCGTTGTCACTTCATATATCTAAGTTATAAAAAGTAATAATAAAAAGTAATGATAGGGGATAAATTAATGCAGATGTCCATGGGTCACAGCATCCATAATATATATATACCGCTACTACTACGGCTTATATCTTTATTATTATTTTGCTTATTTCACTCAAAAGTAAAAATCAAAATTTAATTAGAAATAAAAACTACTTAAACATCTGAAAATAATAAAATAATATAATAGCATGTATTCTTCAATACACTATGTTTTAAAATCGACTTTATATACTATGATGTAGATTTTTTTTATTCTTTTAAGTTTGTGAAATCGATTTTTACATTTTATTTAAAGTTTCATTTTCATGGTTATAGTTTGAATTTAATAATGTGTTCACTTAAATTCACGCGAACACTTCACATTAAATAAAACTCTATTTACGTACTGTTTACCTGCTGTACTACCCTAAGTCAGAGGAGTCACAGACAAGGTTGGGGGGGCATGGCCATGGGTGCTGTAAAGCACCCGAAACGTCGAGAATTAAAAATGAGTTAAGTAGTCAAATAAACGCAATAAAATCCGTAAATAGAAATTTATTCAATGTGTGTTAAATCTGAAATATGTGTTTTTCTTTATTTATTCTAATGAATAAATAAGGAAAACGAAACTATGAGGATTTCTTATATTACAGCGGCAACATAAAATATCAAGTACCGATGAATGGTTTAAGAAGTGAAATTGTAGATAAAATTGACTACACCTCTTTTTTAATATTCCTACACTATCATTTTATTCTCAGCTATGAAGTGCTCGTAATTTTAGTTGCAAGAAGACACCCGGTAAGACAGACAGACAGGCAAACAAAAAAGTGACTTAATAAAAACGTTGTAACATCAAGTAGTATGTAATAACGATAAAATCTAAGTATTTCATTATCATCTATATAAATAACTAGCTTGCCAGGCGGACTTTGTTCTCCTCTTCGACGACCCTTTGTAATGTCCTATTAAAAATCCTTCAATTCGCAAAAAAAATTGTGGTTCACTCATGGGCAAAAAAACTATCCTTCTCTCTCTATTAAGCTGGGTCAAACAACACACGGTGTGCAAATTTGATTAAAATCGGTTGAGTAGTTTAGGAATCCATCGCGGACAAACAACGTGACACGTTCAAAATAATCTTATAATTACAGACACGACTTTTCTACAGACACATTTTAATATATGTAAATATATATATATATATATATATATATATATATATATATATATATATATATATTATTTAAATGTGTCTGTAGAAAAGTCGTGTCTGTAATTATAAGATTATTTTGAAAAAGCTATTTGTAAAGTATTTAATCTACCTTGTAATGTTCATAAAGCAACACGGCTCCTATGATAATGTCGACTTTCGTTGTTTAATCCGATGATAACAGCAAGTGTGACGATTTTTAAATTTCAATCTAAACTAGATTGCTATTGAAAACTGAGTTTGTTCAACAACTAGTCCGTGGAAGTGAAAATGCTCCGGATATTGCTGCAATGAACGATTGAGTGAAACACGTCGGGTGGAAAATCCATTTATCTGCAGACTTTACACTTTCGTATACATATATGTATATATATATATATATATATATATATATATATATATATATATATATAGTTACAAGTTTTTTGTAGTTTAATTCATTAAACTCTAAGTGACTCAAATGTAGCCATGTAAAAATATCCTCCACTAATTTTGCTCGAACTTATAGAATTTTCTACACCATATTAAAAAAGTTGGTTTCTGAGGCCATCATCGGTCTTAGTATATTATGTGTGTATTGATTGGTCTTAGTATAGGTAATAGACACTTTCTATTACAGAGCATAATATTTTGCTGGTATTCCTCATTCCAGTTTAAAAATACACATAAATCATTTACGAACGAGTAAAGTAGTTGTTGAGTGACTAGTATTTTCACGTCAAAAGTATTTTAAACATTTTTCATTTCATGCGTTATGTTAAAAGTTATGTACCACTTAAAAATATTTAAAAAATATTTACTGTCTTCTTCATACCGCCAACATACCTTACCACCAACCTTACCTTCAACATAATCTTAATGATATTGAAGATAACGGGAAATTTTAAAAATAAAGAAAATGTCCACTAATTTTTATGTATATATAATATGCGATCATTTCTGGCTGGAAGCATTACTCGTCTTGGCACAATGCGTGTTCAAGTCAAAGTATTCGTTATTAACTCTTAGGTAAGACCCGTAATAAAGGTCTCTGGTTCTGACTACCCATAATATGACACACAGCAGAATTATACTATTGTTATTCGCTGGTCTTCCATGAGCTACGAGAGCGTAATCCTTTTCTAGTAAATGCATTCGTACTACAGTCATAATATAGTTGGAGCGTTAAAGCTTCACCACATCCAAGCTCATTTATTTCCCTCATTCGATATTGACAAGTGAGCTAGGATTATAGAAGCGAAATAATATTGACTTTTGCAATTTAGGCAAGTCCGACTTTGTATATTATTACTATTAGATTAGAAATCGGGACTGCTGTGATTTATACAAATTTCATTAAGAACATTTAATTTTAATATCACGTTTCTTTTTTTTACATTAATAGACTGACGTTTGAGCAAGATGGTAAAAACACTTCAGTCCATACAATGCTCTTTGAACACTTTCCATAAAAATATCGTTATAATTGGTTTGAAACACTCGTAATACTGCCAAAATTTAATTTACTCGCTAACGCCTTAGAATGTTCTATTTTATTGAATCTCGTACTAAACCGTGAAAGAAGCAACGTGAAGTAAACGGTATCTGAAAGATGATCAAGAACTTGTGAAAAATAATGTTGAATTTAAGATCTTTATTAATACTGGCCCCATTGATGGCCTCATTGAATATTGTTTGCCACCGTAAAATACATGATGTGAGTATTTTTTTACGTTCGAGTACACTTCAAAGTTTGATAAATATAGTTTTCTATTCACGGTGAACATGTGAGAAGAACTATATTCATGAAGAAGAGTAGAAATATGCAGAAGATGGGCAGTAGCGTCTTCCTGATCATAGCTCAAAATAATAAAAATATGTAGTTGGCAACTCGCATTCCAAAAGTGACAACTACGGTAAATATCCAACTTATTTGTCAACGTGATGGTCAACTTTACATACCTATATCTAAAAATTACTTCCGAAAAACTTTTTAACTTCACAAATATGCAGGTTTCATCGCGATATATTCTCCACCATAAGTAAATAGCATGCAAGCATAAATAAATAGCATAAATAATAAACACGCCTCATTAGATTTTCATCGAAATCTGTATTTCTTTTTAAAAATATCGAACTTATTATGCTGTAAATTGATGGTGAGAGATATTCGAATTGTACCGTCACCCATTTTTCACTTACTTATGGTAAATTATATGAATTGTAAAATCATATCTTTACTAACTTATCCAAGTTGTGTGGTTAGCCCATGTGATACTATTGTTTCGGTATTTCACGTTTTCATATAATACTGTAGTAATGTACTTCAAACAATGGAACAATAAAAGAACTCTTTAATGATTTTGAATATTTTTATTGTGAACCCTACAGCATGTAGATAGATGTAGCTAATATAAATTTAAAGCATAGTTTCTACGTCTACATTTAAGATATACGAAATTTTAGCGTAAAGATTTTTTTATAACTTGTTCGAAAAAATCCTGAAATATATTTCATAACGAAAGAAGATAGCCAACCTACGAGTACATCCCATTAATTAACCGCCAGGAAGCAACACTCCTCACTGAATTGTAAATTGTTCGAGTTTCCTGTACAGACAATAGCTGCTCACAACAAAAGTAGAGCTAACAAAGAAAACTCTTCAGTTTATAAAAAATAAATTCAAAAGTAACATTATTTATTATCGTCGATTATTGACGAGAGGTGGCCTAGTAGGTAGGGTTATTAATTTTAAAAACTGTTCAAATTCATAACCAAGCCATAATTACTGTAAAACTCAAATTGTTAGTTTTCGGATCTGTAAGTACTATGATGGTTCTCTTGTAACTGATTCTGCGCCCACCCACCTACTAACAACGTAATTGTACAACGTCAGCATAACATCAGATAAATTAGACACGTGGGGGTGACTGTGTGGGTTCTGTTTTGCATAGTTTTGGCGGGAATTCGATTTGTATTTAAAATGGCGAAACTCGAGTCTTTATGCGGTTACTAAATATTTCAGGCTAAAAAAACTGTGTTTTTTTATTTCTTATATTTACGCAACACTACACATTACATGAAACTATTTTTTATGGATTTTATCATTCTCGACGTTTCGGGTGCTTTACATCACCCATGGTCACGGAACTGAGGTGTTTAACGTCCCAGTGTCACAGTATACCTTAAACTATAGTCTACCTTCAGTTTTTAATAATATTTTTTGGTCCGATCTACGCAGAATGAGCTTATATATAATGAGGTTTGAATTAAATTTAATTTATTATAGGATACTAAGCAGATGATAGTACCCATCTATCTTTTGTATTGAAATTAGGATGTTTTTGTTTTTAAATTTCAATAGCCTCCCGAATCATCCTAAGTAGGAATCTATGTTCTTTTGCGAGGATGTGTGATCTATCGTATCTAAGCAGATTTGCCGGAACGTCGGTGCTTCACCTCAGCTATTTGTTCTTTTACGCGGGCTCCTTATAGATATTTTCGTTTGTCCTATGTACGAGAGACCATATTCACAATCAAGCTTGTACACTCCTGCATCTTGTAGAGGGAATTTGCACTTGACGGATGGTTAAAATTGACTAATCTTCTTCGGTGGCTTGTATTAGGTTTTATTGGAAGCTCGCTTCAAGATGTGGCCAATCTTGTCTGTGACACCTCTAACATATGGTAGTACAGCAGGCACACGCTCGACTGTGGCCGGCTTCACTTGGTCACTGTAACGTAGGCGCGGGACCCGAAGCTTGTTGTTTTGCAATACTTGCTTGACATGCTGAAGCTCGGTGGCCAGTATTTTTCCGTTACAGATCCCTTGTGGCCTCTGAAACAAAGACTTTCTAAATATGCAATAAATTAGAAATTAGATTTTATCATAGGGTAGGGTGACAAGCGAGCACACAGTCCACTCGATGGTAAGTGGTTGCTGTGGCCCATACTCATCTACATCTATCCTCAATTACGAATTAAAATGCAGATTCGTTGTCACCCGTGAGAACTAAGATGGAATGCCTCGTTCCCAGTAAAAAGGGTGTCCGGTTCTCTACACTCAGCATACGAAATACAGCACCATCAAGCTACTATTTCACGCTGGTATTCTGTGAGAGCGTGGTCCCTCCCCGGTCGAGCCGACATATTCGTGCTACAACTATACTTCTAATATAACTGCAGCATGGCTCTACCACGTATAGAATATAGTTTCATTTAACTTTAGTTTAATTTGGCAGACAATGTTCAACGTTATTCTACAGTGACACACTTTTTCGCTCAATTTAAATGCGGCAGCATCGCCTGCAACGACGACGCTTTCTTCTGGTGGCCATCAACGACCACTACACAAGAAAACGTCAAAAAAAAGAAAAAATTGTTGAAAGGTTGTTAAGGTATACTGACGTGTTACCATCCATTTTTAAGCCGAGATTCTAAAGATTATGTTAAGGATAATTAAAATAAACTGTTAACCTTAAAATTCAAAGATAACGAGCTGGTTTCCTTGAACGTTAACAGACACCCAAAAAAAAGCAAGAGTTGATATTTCAAAGTTTAATTAAGCAATAATTGAGAATAAGACACATATTCTTTTTGCGCTCGTTTCGTAACTGAAGAGGAAACATAGTGGATAAGACCATCTTTCCATCCAGCCAAGAGACTCAAGGTGTCTGCGTCCGCTGGAAAAATAATAGCCTGTGTCTTCCGGGATGCGGAAGGAATAATAATAATCGACTGCTTAAGTAAAGGAGAGACAATAACCGGAGATTATAAGATACGCATCATTAATCAAAAAACTACGGGAAGAACTAAAAAATAAACGTCGAGGAAAATTGCGTGCTGAAGGGCATTATCATCGTACCCACCATAACATTCGGACCTAGCTCCAAATGAATTTCACCTTTAAAAGCACTTGCGTGGTATAAAATAGGACGGCCACGATGAGGTGAGGTGTGCTGTAGAGGCTTTTTTGGAGTCCTCTGGTCAAGTCCTTTTTTCCAAAAGAATTAACCAACTTGCAAAACGCCATTGAACTTGTATTCGTTTGAAAAGCGATTACGTTGAAAAAATAAATTAAATTTACATATATTTTCACTCCATCCTAGAGTTTCACTGCGCTTCCAACACTTATTGATCAACCTAGATTGAAGTACTAGTACTTCCGATATTATTCTAAATTCGTCAGTGATGGTGACCGTGGTTGAATTCAGCAATGAAAATAGTAATTAATTATTTTCAATTATGTTTGCTTTGAAAGTCATTTCGGAGTATGTGGCATTAAATTAAGATCCTATTCTCGTTGAATGAAATTATATTTACGGATTTTTGATAAAAACCCGCGTGAAAGAACGTATAGCTGACGTGAAGCATCGTTCGTGAAGTTCGCAGTCTGTCCCCACCTTTAGATCAAGTTTAATAAACCACAAATCCTCGCAAAAGAACACCGATTCTTAGCAAGAATGATTTGTGAGGCTATTGAAATTAAAAAAAACCTCCTAATTTAAATAAAGAAGATGGATGGGTGCTGCCATCTGCTTGGAATCCCATAGTTAACAAAATTAAACCCAAACCCAATCAAAGCACTGCAAGACTTCAAGATACTGTAAGCTCGTATTGCGTAGATCGGATCAAAAATTAATAATCAAAAACTGAAGGTATCCGGGCTAACTATGACATTGGGACATCAAAAATTTCAGTCCCCCCGAGTGCTATAAAGCACCCGATACATCGGGAATTAAAAATAGGTTATTAAACGCGATAAAATCCGTAAATATAGTTTTATTCTATGTGGAGTATTCGTGTAAATTTAAAAAATATTATTCTTATGTTGTGTTTACCATGTAGTGGCTATAATATCATCCCGTTGGTGTCGTAAGTGACGACAGAGGGAAACGAATCAGGACATAAGTCAGCAGCGTATTCCTAATAACGATTAAAAAGAAAAAAAAACTGCTGTTGAAAAAACTGTTGTATGATAGGGTATAATAAGCCTCCTGGTAATGTAAATTTGCGCAAACTATACGAGGATAGAGCCGTGGGAGCCAGATGGTTAGCGCTCGCTGTAAATTTGACAGTACGCAAGCAAACCGGGTTCGATCCCCGCCGGCACCAATGAAATTGTTAATTGCAATTTTAAGTGCTGAATTACTACGTGCTCGGTGGTGAAGGAAATCATCGTGAGAAAACCTTCGTGTTTGAGAAATAAGAAAAAAATATTTCGAATACATGTGAAGTTCGCCAACACGCATTGGGGCAGCGTGGCGGACAATAACTTGCCCTAAAAACCCTCTCAGAAATGAGCGAAGGCCTGTGCCCAGGAGTGAGACGTATATAGGCTGTAACTTTTACTTGGACTTTTTAACTATATGAGTATAATTTGCAAAAATGTTCAATCTCTTTCACTCTCACCCGGTATTATGTTGGTTTCTTTTAGGTCTAAAATACCATACATCAAACATGAACTGTCGAGTCTCCTGGGACAAATGAAACTAATAGTCATGATTAAGTATGTTAGCACGTGTTCAATTTATGATTCCATTGTTACGTTAGTTATATATTGCCTTCGATAAGATAGCTCAAGAAGATACATGAGATAGCTTTCCAATGACAAAGCATTTTTAAAGAACGTTGAATTGAAGTGTAACGGTACCTGCTTTACCCAGTGGAGATGGAAAATTTTTCAGATATCTGGATGTCTGGATGAAGAACCACACAAAGATGCGAAAAGTGATGGGAAATGTACCCTTTACCTATACCCGTAACAGTGCAATATCTTTACAGCAGTTGGTAACATCTCGATTATTCGAAAGTTGCAGCGTGGTAATTTTATATACAACCAAAGTGTATATAACCACTACTGCCTCGTTGGTTGGTGGATATGTGCGGCGTGGTAATTTTATATACAAACAAAAGGTATTATAAACAGACAGACAAACATTTTAAAAATGCTAGCTAGTTATTTTAATACTACAGTAAGCCACTTAATTTTTTAAATAAAATGAAATACAAATACATAAATAAATAAACAAGGACCTAGGTTAAAAAATAAGCTCAAATAATATAAGTGTGATAAATAATCATACTTAATTATTTAGCATTAGGTAACAACAGTGCTTTAAAGTGATAATATATGTTATAAAATCTCCTTTATAATTTATTTTAAAATTATTTCAGTAATGGATTTTTTGTGGTTGTATATTTAAAATTGCGATGAAGATTATTTCTTATATTTACGCGAACACTACACATTGAAATAATACTAGTTTTTACGGAATTTATCTTGTATATTTAACTTTTTAATACCCGACGTTTCGAACGTACAGGTACACTTGTGACAACAATTGTGAACACGTACAGGATCACTGTGTGAACACGTACAGGATCGCCCCCGTCACTACATCAGATTTGATAGACCGCAAATCCTCGCTAAAAAACACCGATTCCTTCCAAGGATGATTCGCGAGGCTATTGAAATCAAAAAACATCCTAATTTCAATAGAGAAGATGGCTGGGTGCTACCATCTGCTAGGGATCCTATAATAAATAAAATTAAATCCCAACCCAAGCATACAACTGCAAGACTTCAAGATACCATAAGTTCATACTGCATAGATCGGAACAAAAGTTAAATTTTAATCTATGGTAACCGCGGTTAACTATGACATATGGACGTTGAACATCTCAGTCCCGCCCGTGACCATGAGTGCTGTAAAGCTCTCGAAACGTCGGGTATTAAAAAGTTAAATATACGCGATAAATTCCGTAAAAACTAGTATTATTTCAATGTGCGATGAAGATTGTTTATGAAATTTTACACCCAGGATTTTTTATTTTTTTCTATTTTACAACAATTAAAATACATACTAAACAAATTTCATAAATACAGTGCAACATAAACCTATATAAGATTTTTCTGCACACTGCAGTTCGCCGTCTTTCGAGCGCAAACATTTTAATATTATTTAGAGTAAGAAGATAGTTCGCTCGTTTCTACAAAAATAACATGAAGATGAGTTGTAGTGGCTATTAAGTTAGAGTAGTGTACAGAATATTTAGGATTGAACAGGTTGAAATAATATTTATATAATATATGTATACTTACGATAATGATTAGAATAAATACAATCACTACCGTCTCGTTGGTCTAGTGGTTGCAATTGCAATTTTTGATCATGAGGTCCCGGATTCGAATCCAGGATCAGACCAAAATGAGTTATTGGGTTTTTCTGTAAAGAAATTGTCAACAGCAGTCCGGACTCCGTAGCGTGCCAACTTCCTAGTTGGCGGTGTTTCACGTAAAGCCATTGGTCCTGCACCTGTTCTCTCTCCGATCGCATCTAATTACCGTCCCATAAGGTTATGAGAGTGAAGGAATAGAGAGTGCACCTGTGTATGCACTTGGGCACTATAACCCTTTTTTTATACACAGTCCACCTGATGTTACGTGGTTGCTGTGGCCCGTAGACATCTACATCTATCATCGACAGCGAATCTGCATTTTGATTCTTAATTGTGGATTTTTTAAAGAATATTAACAATGCTATAACATTACTAATATTCCTGTTAACCACTCGTGGTAAGCTTAAATTGCTTGTGTTACTTGTGTTTCGTGGTTCACGACAGTAGTCGAATGGCGGATTCGAACTCACGATCTTTTTGAGTTCGCGGTTAGCGCCCTGCAATTAGGCTACTGTCGCTTAAATTTACATGTCTATGACCTATGACAGCACCCATTTACCATCAGGTGGTCTGCGTGCTGTAATAAAAAAAAATATGGTGGTTTAAGATATATTCCCTACTTCATATTACCTCGTGGGTGTTTTAAGAGGCGGCAGACGGAAGTTTAACCATGACATCAATACTAGCATCTTCGTGATAACATTTAAGTAAAATAAAAATAAACTATATAAAAGTAAAAAAAGTAAAGTTACAGCCTATATACGTCCCACTGCTGGGCACAGGCCTCCCCTCATTTATGAGAGGGTTTTAGGGGAAGGAAGTGTCCGCCGCGCTGCCCCAATGCGTGTTGGCAAACTTCACATGTCTTCGAAATATTTTTTTCCTTATTCCTCAGACATGCAGGTTTCCTCACGATGTTTTGCTTCACCGCCGAGCACATGGTAAATCAGCACTTAAAATTGCAATTAACAATTTCTTTGATGCCAGCGGGGATCGAACCCGGGTTACTCGCGTTCTGTTATATTTACAGCGAGCGTTAACCATCTAAGCTACCACGGCCCTTGAAAATAAACTATATGTAAGAAAATATTTATGGAGGGCCTATTTACAGCAGTGGACTTTTGATAGGTTGTAATAATAACGGTAATGGTTCTATTTCTCGGCGTTATCGACTTCATATTATGACATACTCGTACTTACATATTAATAACATTACAGTGGTCTATCATCATCGTCATTATAGCTCTTCGCAAGTTCTGTGTTGTCCTTGATGTGCTTGATGTGCTTTAAGTAAAAAGTAGGGTTCAGTCTAGCTCAATTTTTTTATATTATTTTATATGATAAGGTGACACTTCCATCCACTTGATGTTAAGAGATTGCTGTGGCCAATAGACACCTACATTTATCTTCCTTTACGTATCAAAATGCAGATAAGTTGTCACCCGTGAGGACTAAAATGGAATGCCTCATTTCCTGTAAAAAGGGTCTCCGGTTTTCTACACTCCCCACACGAAACACAGCAGCATTAAGCTGCTATTTTACGTCGGTAATCTGTGAGAGCGTGGTCCTTCCCCGGTCGAGCCGACCCATTCGTGCTACAACTATACTACTAATATAACTGGCTCTACCACGTTTAAACGAAACAGTCTACCAGTCAGTTTCAAAATGTAAATGACTTTATAAAGACGTAATTGTTTCTTAGAATCGCTAGAAATAACATGTTAGACGTAATTGGAAAATAAAGTTGCTATAAAAAATTAGATAAGCCGCGTTACTACATACTTTGAATATCTCAGAAAATGTTGATTTTCCTTGATAAAGCATGAACATTATAAGTGTTTGTTGAGTTTTAAAGTAGGGTTTCGCAGTGAAATTTATATTAAACGCTGCAGTATCATGTTTCATAATTCAGTAAATTTCAGGCTACTTTAATTCCTTTACTATTTAATACTTTTAAAATAAAAACTTTTTAATATTTTTAAAATTGAGATTCACTTCTTAAAAATGGTTTTTAAAACCTCAAAATTATAATATAAAAAGAGACAGCGCCCTACCCGATGTCAAATGTTGAAAAAATGTTTACATCCTTTATTTACATGCCGTAGAAGTCTGCAAATCTTATCTCAAATTTGAAACCTATATCTTTCAATAAAATTTAAGTAAAACCTTTAGAAAGTAATGAATTTGACACATTGCGATTTTATGTTAGCGAAATCGTACACTCGACATAATTTTTGAAATAAGCAATTAACGCGTAAACCTGTTATTAGGCAAAAATCTAAATGGAACTAGCATTTCTAATCTCATCAGGTACGGTCGTTAATTGAAAAAGATACGAGTAAAATAAAGAATTTCGCAGCATTATATACTTTAGTTCGATATAATGAAGCATATTTTGCCACTTTTGCTCACTTTTTATACCAGAGTATACGGCTTAAAAAATAAAAGAGGTAAGATCATGAAATGCGTTTTTGGAATATTTAATAACTGTTTTTCTGTACACTAATACTGTATTACAGTACGTTTGCACTGAAAAACATCCAACACGTAATGCTTTGAAACAAATCGCATAAAATAAATCGCACAACATGTACTGTTGAAGGTGGCGTTCGCACTCATAAAAACTGTTCAAAATTCAACAGATATTCAAACTTATCTTTCAACATGACAATATTTCTACAAATTTGTTTTCAAACATTTTGTTTCTGTAGTTATAAAGATATAATATAGTTAAAATATGTAATGTACAATAAACTGTCAAACATATTTGACTATAACATGTTTTTTGACTATGCAAACGCTTTTTGACACATTGACAGTAAACAGTGTTTAAAACATGTTTTTTTTTGTGAAAATTGCGTCAGTGCAAACTCACAGTTAGAGTGACAAGCAAAACTCCACCTAATAGTACATGGCTACTACACCTTACGGACATATGCAGTCAACTGCACCATCTTCCGGTTTATTTTTAATGGATATAAGATAATATATTTTTTATCAGCGAGTTAGAATGCGTCTTTCGCTTTACTATGTCCACAGCTGGAATCCGAATGGACGAGGAGGATATTTTAAATAGATTTACCGTCTCAAGTCAATCGCTATTTAAAGATTAAAAATGACGTCACTGTTTCTTATATCCTATACTATTAAACGAGCAATTCTTGTATATAAATGTATATATAATCGGGATCTCGGAAACGGCTCCAACGATTTTCATAAAATTTAGTGTCCAGGGAGTTTCGGGGATAATAAATCGATCTAGCTAGGATTTATTTTTAGAAAATGTCTTTTTGTCCGTGTTTTTAGGCAATGAATAACTGCTACAATATCGTTAGAATAAGAAGGTAAATTTTGACGGATTGTTAGTGATTACAAATAGCTTAATTGGTATAATGGTCGGTCACAGAATCTTAAAACCCCGGTTCGAGCCCAGACCGACCGACTTTTTTTTTTTCGTGTTCTTTTCTTTTTTGAGAAATCTATTTTTTCGAGCCCTTTTTTTAGTATTTTTTAAAAACACGAAAATTTAAATTAAAATAATTGCACTCATGATTTTTTATTCAAATAACCAGTTCCGTTTTTTCTGTTATGTCGCTAAGATCAAAAAATATTATTTATATTTCATCAGTATGTAATTTGTATCTAAATATAATTTCCAAAACACGTGAATCAAAAAAAATCGAGCGAAAAATACCGAGCAAAGCTCGGTCAACCAGGTACTTCTTATAAACATGTTAATGATAAATATAAAATGGTTAAATGATAATAATATATTTCGGTGGCATTTTTTTAGCGCAAATTCAATGCATAAATTGTCATTGTTTAGTTTTGGGAAAGATATTCAAATAAATAAGTATGAACTTGAGAAGAATTGTAACAACTTTTCCAATTTACCAAATAATGAATCGAGCAAGTGCAAACTTTTTCCAAAAATAAAACAAGAAACCCTTTTTATTTGTGATAGTGTAGGTAAGACACGTAAGCTAGGACTTACGAATCTATTTTAGAAAGGGAATTTGTTCCTTAATCGAAATGAAGTATCTTAAGGATAATTCCTTAAGATCCGACTAGATTGTAAGCATATATTGTATGCGGTGGAGATCCGCGCTTCCATATAAAAACGAGATCCTATGGTTGGATGCAGGAATTTATTTCAGATAACTTGAAGTTTCCAAAGACGTTGGGGAGGGATGTGTGTAAAGGACACGCCTGCATATGTCGTAAGTAATAGAACGTAGGCAGGTTTTATAAATATGCATTTTGTGTCTTATGTACATCTCAGTATACGACATCTCACCAATCTTACTGCGTTTATTAGAAAGAGAGAAAGAGCAATTCACAAAAAATGTCGCCTTATTCTTATCCGCTTTGATGTGGTGAGTGAAACTCGTCGTATTATCTAATGTTACCCCCAGTTATTTCACATTTAAAACCCAGGAAATTGGGCTATTTTAGAGGGAGATTTTACTTTTCTTGTGTGGTATGAGTCTAATAAGAGTATTTTTAAAGCTATCTTTTATCTTGGACATGATAGCTTTACTTTTATCAGGGTTTAATTTGATTCTCCATTTTCTGCGCCAATCGCCTAGTTTGCTGCAGTTTGCTTTCCAAGGGGGTTACTTTTGGATGCATATATTGCAGTTTTTATCTGCATTAATTGCAACGTGAGTGTCTGGTAAAATCGAGAATAGTGAGTAGAGAGTTCGAGAGAGCACCGAGCCCTGAGGAACTCCTGCTCTGGTCCCCTCTTTGTCTGGAAAAGGAGAAAGTCCCCTCAACGAAAGTGGAAGTAGCGGATGGCATCCCTATATGGAGAAGTTTATAAATTAACTCATTGGGTCAGACTTCTTCAAAAGCCTTAACCACGTCGAAAAACAGAGAACCAGTATGTGCAATGCACGTGTTCGATTTTATGGCGTAATCTAAGAAGTTCTCCGTGAGGCGATGCACTTCTTTCACACAAGAGTGTTTGGTTCGAAACTGAAACCCTTTATTAGAAATAAGGCTGTTGACCAGCACCACATCCTTCAGACGGCTAAGGACGATACGCTTATAAATTTTTCCCATGGCACTGTTTAGACTGATGGGTTTATAACTATCTAGCCGAACAAACCAGGAGATATGATGGTTTTCGTGGAAATTTTCACGCTTCGATTATGAATTCCGGTATAACTGTCTAATATGTTTTTTTCTCTGGTTGTTAATTTGTACGGGCTAATACATTTTTCAATAGTCATTTATCTCATTCTGGTGTTTTTTTTTTCTTTAAGAACGTTCATCATGGTCGGATAATCTGCATCAGTATGCATTACATGCGTACTAGGATAAAATCATCATTTTTGTGCGTGTACGATATTACGTTTGACAAACAAAACTGTAGGATCAAGTGTGCTTTATAAATTTTCAATATTAAATTTTTACGTCCGCGAGTAAGTAAAGTGGGCTCGAAACTGATATATGTTATTTTTCTTTGAGATGTATTTTAGATTAGTTTATCCGAATTCCGAACCTCTACTTTAATTACCAATTCTATAAAAATATCATTATAAATAACACCTTTACCTCTTAATATACGTAAAAACAAAAAAGATCACTTAAAATTTGCAATCGAATAAAACTTTCTACTGAATATAGCGTTATTTGATCATCAAAGGGATAGATGCAGTTACTTGTTAGGTAGCCGAATTAACCGTCAAACAAAGCATATATAACGAATGAGAAGTCCAATTTTTGCTATCTGTCAAATAAAAGCTGTCCGTCAGTTTATCTAATGAGAAATCGGCCCGTTTACTACATTCTTATATAGAAGGTATCATGTTAAGTTTAACTTCTAGCTTTGAAACATAAAGGTTAATCGATCTTAAAGTTTGGTTAGCTTTTAAGCCTTTTAAGATTAACGATAATGATAAAAACCGTAGGTACTTACCTATTAAGTTGGATAATGAAATGTAATTCGTTGCACAATCTTCGATCGAAAAGGAGAAATGGGCGATTCGCAATTCCTTTATTTCCTTAATACTGCTCTAGCATCTTAGTCACGTACGTAAAGCACTTGCTTATAAAAAAAATGATACTAATAATAGTTGAAAATTTTAATAATATAATTTCTTTATTGACATTTCTACAGTTTAGCTTTTTTTATTATGTGCGAGCAGCTATGCAGGTCTAGGGAAAGAGACCAGTATCACTGCGACTTAAAAAATCTATTGTGATCGCTGCTATGGCTATAGTTCACTGATAAGCCCTATGTCTTCAATGAATAGAAGGAGTTGCTTAGCTGTGTGCAATTTCACTTCTTCTAGGTGGAGTACACAGTTTCCCAGATGAGTGTTACATTTGCGCATTAAGAGTCCGCAATCAGTTAGGATGTGTAGAGGCGTTTCTTCCGTTATGGAACAGAACCGACACATCCTTGAGTTGCTTAATCCCAGGATGGACATGTGCTTTTTAAGACAACGGTGTCCAGTTAAGGCTCTTGCCAGAATGCGCATTTTATTTTTACTTAATCCCAGGGCTTCTGAAGCGAATTTACGATCAAAAGCCCGGATTAAGGTTTTAGAATGTTTTTAGCCTGGTGTGTTGTGTACAATTTAGCTTACATACTTATTACAAAGATAAACAATACATCGTGTGAAGCATCAATAATTAGAAATGGGTAAAATTCTCCAAGTCTCCTAGCGCTCGGGTTATTAAGTCATAACCTGTATTTAGTTGATACAATCCTAAGATTTTAATCATCCCCTCTTTTCTTATCCAATAACTCTTTATTTTTAGGCGGTTTCACAGGCAACGTTATAGGTGGTTTAAGCGTACCAATATCTATGTATCCGCACGTCGCACAAATTTTCATAAGGAACAATATATGCGGTGGTTCAATTATTAGCGATCGTGTTATATTAACTGCTGCTCACTGTTTGTCTACACCAGGGAATCGACCGGCTAACCCAAGGGATTTGACTATATACCTAGGTAAGTATGCATCATGCATTTTTATCTTATTTTATCACCTCAGACCACCTCCATGGTCTAGTGATCTGAAGCGCAACTATTGTTCATGTGGTCTCAGGTTCAAATTCCGGGTCGAGCCAAAATCAGTTTTTGGGTTTTCCGTAACGAAATTTTCAGTATCAGCCTCGAGTCAGTTAATTGGTAATACTTAATCCTGCCATGCCTAGGAAAGCACGTATCAGCACGAATCAGTCTCTACCGGGAGCCTGAGCTATCGTAACAGAGTATCTAATGGCCCCCACTGCTTGGTTGCCTTGTGGGCTAAACCCCGAATATACCGGATTTTCCGGTCACCTGTTCCCGAACCCACCACCATTACTGGTTTTTTCTCGAGCCGCATATTCATACAAAATTTGTGGCATCAAGTCCCGCATTTTTAATTCCTACTGTGGCTCATTAAAGACGAATGCACCATCCAAGTGGAATGTACGTACATATGTTAATTAATTAAATTTTTTAGGATCCGACGATTTGGGACAAGGAGATAAATATAAAGCTTGCGAACTTGTTCGACATGCAAAATACAATAGAAACGATGAAAGAAAATTCTATTTTTATGACATAGGTCTGATTTTACTATCAAAATATATAAAATTTGGTCCCCTAGTTAGGAAGGTAAATATTGCAAACACTGAGAATTTTAGAAACGAAAAATTCACTTTTACCCTTGCTGGATTCGGAGCTTTGTCGGTGAGCGTAATAATAAATTAAGTTTTATATTATTTTTTTAAGATTCACCTGCATGCTAAAACCGTGTAATGGCTACTGGGGGTAGTGGTGTACTACCCATATCATCCCGTTGGTATCGTAAGAGGCGACAAGGGACAAAAAACCATTTTTAGAGAGCTTTGAATTGAAGTGTGACGGTACCTGCTTTGCTCAGTGGAGATGAAAAATTGTAAACATTCTCCACAAAGACGCGTTAAGTGAGAGGAGATGCACCCTTTCTTTACATGTACTCGTGGCAGTACAATCTCTTCACAGCAGTTGGTAGCATCTCGATTATTAGTAATATGGGGCGTGATAACTTTATATACAATCAAAGAGTATATAATCACAACTGCCTCGTTGGTTGATGGAACGTTGCAAAATTATAAAAATACTTGTCGATTACCAACCCGCCTGTTAAGCGTAGCAACCACAGAAATAGTAATAATAAGACAATAGAAATAAATTAGCGCTCGATTACTTCCTAAACCGATGTTGCCACATCTTACCGTATTATAAATGTAAGCAATGCACAATGATTTGTCAACGTCGCGTTCGTCGCGTATTACTTCGTCATTCGTCAACTCATCATAGCGGCGACAAAATCACGCGTCAATGCGACTTCTATTGTCTATTATTACGATTTAAGTGGTAGCCACTACGGATATAAAGGATGATATTTATCAATATATCTTCACTCCATAATTAGAATAGCAAACTGCACTTTTACATATTAAAACCATTATTTCCAGATATAACAATTATTTTTAATTTATACTCTTGTAATTCTTAGAAAAAATCTTTAGTTACTGCTAACTGTATAATGGTGTTATATACACATGTAAAATGATGAAAAACATATACGTAGCACCATTTTACAATGGTGTAAAAATTTTAATATAAACTACTACCGGATTAAACTAAGAGTTTATATATAAACTAACTTTTAATTTTTCTCCTTTTATTTCAGTGTGGAGATCAATAACATTACATTATTCATACGTAATTACTCAATAGACCGGTCTATTCTTCATATGTATATTTGTAATCGAAACTATTCTTCCATTTTGTAGAGTTATTCTGTTACTCGAAAGTTATTCCAAGCGTAGGTACCTCGCTATACTTTAGATTGCATGGAAAAACGATACATGATTTTACTCGATACTTAAATCATCGAATCTATACCTTAATCGTGTATAAATTGATGTTTGGTCAAATCCATCCCAAATTTAATAAAATAGTTTTGACTTTAACTTATTTATTCTTTGTTTAAAACCAACATGCAGAAAACGAGTAAAGTACAATTCAAAGTAAATTACATATATAATGTATGTATAAAACAAGCGGTCTTATCACTCTGAAAGTGATCTCTCCCAGACAAGCTTTGCGTAGAGGACTTATGCAAAAATTGTTAAAATAGAGGGTGATGTACGATAAAAAGATGTAAATACATAACTTACGTATTTATTAAAAACCTTAAACTAGTGGATGACAAGATAACTAATACAACAATAAAAATATAATATTTTTATTTCTATTATCTATATTAAAGTCACAAGTTAATGTAACAGCCAACTTATCTCCCATTTGGGTACCGACTCTAGCATTACTGAGAGGGTAATAGACTATGGAGCAGTTAGTTCGCCGCACTGCTCAATCGCGTGTTGGCAAACTTTACATGATTTCAAATATTTTATCTCTTAGGCATGAAAGTTTGCTCACATTGTTTGGTAGTGGAGGAACACTGCCAAAGACATAAAATTTACTTTTAAAATTGCAGTTAACAATTTCATTGGCGCCGTCGTGGATCGAACTCCTAGGTCTTAAGAAAAACATTTACATCAATCTGCAAACAGTAAAAAGTATTATGTATATTTATGATTACATGTTTTGTAGCATTCCTTGGAGGAGGAATGATGATGGTGTAGACGAATACATGCCATGTCCTCCCAAAAATTATATGTAGGTATAAAATAAAATAAAGGGTACTAAATAGGTACTACCCTAACACTAAGTGATTACCACAAACTATTGCAAGCTACATAAATAAAGCAAGCCAAGCATGTGTGGTTACTGAAATACACATAAAATGTCTCACGGCCTATATTTACTCTTCAAACAGAGTAATGAATTAGGGCACCGTTATTTAGCATCAAAAATCACTGCCACAGTAAAAATATGTTAAAAAGACTCAACGAAAATACCTGAAAAACCTAACGGCATCCAAGGGATTGCAGAATCATTTTTTCAAAAGTTCTTAGATCAGTAATGTGCAAACAGGTCATATGCGGGACTGTCCAAAGTTTTTTTTATAGGAAAGGGTGACAAACGAGCACACAGTCCACCTGGTGGTAAGTGGTTGCTGTGGCCCATAGATATCTACATCTTTCCTCGATTACGAATCAAAATGCAGATGCGTGGTCACCCGTGAGGACTAAGATGGAATGCCTCGTTTCCAGTAAAAAGGGTCTCCGGTTCTCTACACTCACCATACGAAATACAGCAGCATTAAGCTACTATTTCACGCTGGTATTATGTGAGACCGTGGTCCTCCCCGGTCAAGCCAACCCATTCGTGCTACAACTATACGTCTAATATAACTGCTCTACTACGTATATAAATGATTAAAATTCCACTCTTACCGAGTTTAGTTAATCACAGCGGAGGACTCATTTTATAACGTTTTATCACTAAGTTCTTTATTGATTATTCTTATAAATTTATCAATGACTTTCACAGAATATATATACCAGCGGTCCATCTAAAAGACTCAAAGCGACACGAATGATTTTTGTAAACTCAAGATCTTGCAATAGTAGTGGTTCATATCAAGATTTTATGGAAGTCCCAGACCACATGTTTTGTATGACTGGCCACGGATGGACAAGCGATTGCTTCGGAGATTCAGGTTCTGGAATCATTTGGAGAAGGTAATTAAAATAACGATGCTTCTTAAATGTCTACTACTAGAATACTCTAATAATAATCGCTTGCACTTTTTTTGAAAGATTAATATGAACAACGAAATAATATTCCGTCTTTTAAAAAAAAGGCAACAACTGCAATCCCTAGATATCTTTAAATAATTGCAAACAAATAAAATCTGCATTACCTCTAAAACCAGTTATTGCAAGGTAAGTAAAAATGCCGATAAGGGGAGAAATAAATATATTTTCCCAAACACACAGCGAGTTCACCTACGTCGTCCAAAATTGCTAAGCATCTTCGGTGAAGTCTTTAATAATCGCATGTGTCGTAGGTCGATTGCTTTATAGCAGTCTCGAAATAATTAATTCTCCCATATTTATATCCAATAAGAGACATGTAATACATTATAGGTCAGTTCAGTAAAAGGGTTTATGCACTTAGACATATGGCTGGCTCTTGTTTACATCAGAAGTTTTAGCATTGTCTAATCTTACGCTATCACAATTCACGTAAAGACTGATTCCCCATACATGGTTATAATTTCCGTTGAAATAGCAAGGTTTAAAATCATTCCCGCGCAGAAGTGAAGCAATACACATCTGGCTGTCATCATCATACTGACTCTCCTACCCTTTAAGTCAGAATACAGTAGTGGATACGTTGGTACTTGGCGGCCCAAATAGATAAGAAAGTGTTACATATTCACACGGATCCAAACCGAAAGAAGTCCTACCATGTCTAGTCCACCATGTCTAAATTATATAGAAATATCAATTATAAAACATTTAACTCGCTTGCTCTCTTTTCTGTAACAAAACAATTTCTTTTTTTTTTCCGTTTTTTTTTCACCAAGTATAAAGTGTATCTATTCAATAAAAGTTAAACTAAATAGTTCCATTTTTTATTTAATAATGACTCGTACCCTTGTACTTTTTCCAGTTTCAAGAAATAGGAAATTATCAATTTTAATCATTCATTTAAAAACTACTTCACAATGTGTTAATGCGTCACATTTCGAAGTTTTTGAGTTTGATGGCAACTTGAGTTAGCAGAAGGTCGATAACTACAGTATCTCAAGGCGCCTAAGCAGACAGATTATCTTGAGACTCACATCACAATCGGAGCACTTTCATCTTTTCCATTGCACAATACTGCATTTTTACGTATCAAAATCAACTTCAAACTATTTTTCAAACCATAACATGCAAGAATAAGGCGATCAAGTTCCCGTGAATAATTTATTTAAAACTTAAATGAAACCTTTAATGAGTATGGTATATCATTTATATTGATGATGATGATAATGATCATCATCATCATTACAGACCTTCACAAGTTCACTGCTGAATATAGGCCTCCCTCACGGAAAGCCGCAAAGAATGGTCCTGAGCCACCTGCATCCATCGACTTCCTGCATGTCTTACCAGGTCGTCACTCCATCTAGTGTGAGGCCGCCCTACACTTCACCCAACGGTACGAGGCTGCCAATTGAAAACATTTCTTCCCTATCGATTTTCGGTTTTTCGAGCTACATGGCTGGCTCATTGCCACTTCAGCTTACTAATCCGATGGGCTACGTTGGTCACTCCGGTTCTACAACTTGCCGTAGGGTATGTATGTGGTCCACGGTGCTAAAGCCCTTTCGTAAACCGGCTTCTTCGGAAGACTGGATATCGTAGAGTCTGTGCGAGATGATTCGTAATGACTCTCGAAAACAACACGTAGACGCGGCTCCGAAGGGAAATTGGTCTGCAGTTCCTCAAGAGAGCGTTGCCGCCTTTCTTAAAGAACAAGACCACCGCACTTCTACTCCACGCTTCTGGAGTAGTGCCACCATAAGGACAGAACCAAGCAGCTTCTGAAGGAATTCTAGAACTGGTTTTCCACCCACTTTCAGAAGCTCCGCTGTAATCACATCCTCGCCCGGGTCTGAACCGTTGTAAAGGTGTTGGAGAGCTATTCTACTCTCGCTCAGGCTGACGCCCGGGATATCATCGGAATAGTGTCGGATAAACCTTGCTCTTAGGTTGTTAATCTCACTTGCATGTGGCTCCAACGGTGACATCCAGCCCATGGAACCTCTTAATCTCACTCAAAATCTCAGGTCAGGACATTCAGTCTTCAGCTTCGACAGCTGCCTCTTTCTGGCAGACAGATCTCTGGCAAAGACTTTAAAGCCCTGGTCGAATGCATCGATCGCTTCTTCAATAGGAGCTATATTGAAGTTGCTTAAGTCCTGCCGCATGTATTAGATCTGTCTGTTTAGTTGCTATATGCTATCAAATCTGATGAAAACTGCAGCTTCATTTCCCGTCTCACATCCATGAGATTAAGAGTATGATCGCAGAGGTTTTGTGTTCTTCTGCGACGGGTTTTGCAGAACTTAGCTCTGACCACATAGACAGTTTCCACGAGCTTATGATTTATATCGTCCACTGCGTTGCAGTCTTCTAGGCATTGAAAACGATGTGTAACTCGAGTTGAAAGTTTTCGGGGCTGTGCATTAGTGCACGAGGGGATGGAGCGTTTACTTCGTTAGACATGACCTCTCTAGCTTAAGGTTTAGTGTGCCTCTCACTATTCGGTAATCGCTTCCAGTATTCACCTTCGCGATCACTGAGATATCGTTGAACAGTTACAATCTAGTCAATCTCATTTTTGTTGAACCGTCGGGGCTCGACCAAGTCCACTTTCTATGGGGAAACACTTCTGCAAGAAAGAGTTCATCATAAAGTGTCCCTCTTTCTTCATGAAGTCAGTCAGCTACTGGCCCCTGGAGTATCCCGAATTTCTCTGCCTTCAGCTCACCATTTTCTGTTGTGACTAGTTTGGCGTTGAACACCGTATAATGAGTTTTGCAAAAATGCATGGCTCTAAAGACATCTTAATACATTTCTTTCACCACCTCATCGTGATGTGCCGAGGTAAATGCGTGAACCTGCATGACATTCAGCTAATACTATTTGGTGATTCTGAGTATAAGGTACGCAACCCTCGTACACACACTTCCAATCTTTACAACGTGGTTAACGAGAGACTTGTGATCGATAAATCTGACATCTCCTTGTGACAGATGGTTGCCCTCCCGATGATTGAACAAGTTACAGGATTCAAGAATTACCGTGCCCTCCCGCTCTCTTCGGACTTCAAATAATCCTATATTATCCCAGTGGCGAATTGTCTGTCTCTCTTTGTCTTTCTCTCTGTGTCTTTCTCCTCAGGGTGCGTGAGTTATATGTTGCCAGGCCGAGCTGTCTTAGGTGGCAACCGAACCTCCACAGGAGTTTCTTAGCAACCCCTGCTTCGCCGTTACAATGATCACCACCGTAGCCAGGAATAGCAGGGCAGGCCGTGGGATGGCCGTAGTTGCCACGCTTGACGAGCGGGTTTCCCTCTTTTGCCTCTTACGACACCCACGGGATGATTTGGAGTAGTGGATTTTCTTACACCGCCACTACATGAAATATATTAAATAATATTGAAATATCTGGACACAAATTACTTTTTAAATAAATGATCTATTTTGCTTGTATATTTTTTTAGTATAACCAACTTTGTTCTTTTTTACGGGATGTTTTGAAAACAAAAGCAGAAAAAATCTACAGCATTTGTTGATTTTGTTTTCTAATTTGTTATCAATATAAAATGTATAAAAAATGAAAATTTTTATGCATAATAAAAACTCAGATTTTGTAAAAAAAAGGGAAAATAAAATTAATCTGTCACTTTTAATTTCTAGGACGTTAGTAGGTATTGTATCAACAGGGCGAGTTGATTTTTGCGGATTCGATTCGATTCCATCAATGTATACCAACGCGGTGTATTTTCGAAAATGGATTAAGAAAAAAATCTTGGAACTAGAATCTATACCAAGGTGCCGTCGGTCTACAAAAAACAAAAATAAAAAACCAAGAAAAATCAAGAAGAAGAGGGTTGTGGAAAATTACTACACGAAATTTTTATGATTTATTTTTCCTCCCAAAGCCTTTGTATTTATGTTGTCTTAAAAAATACCGGAATGATATAAGAATGATTTAGAAAATGTCAACAATGAATTTACTGCTATATTATGATTGTTCATTAAAACGTAATAAAAAGGACTTCTAGCGCTTTAAGGTTTGCAATTTTTATCTATTTCTGCGCAAACTATGTCAAATTTACTGTTCCTTTTTCTTTCAAAGGTTAAGTTTAATCTGAACAAAATAAACATTATTATCAAGAAATATTCATAAGTTATTTTGCCATTCATCGTCATTACCGTCACTATATTCCATTGTATATCCAACTCGAACCAACACAAAAATACGAGTATATGCGGAACGCTGCCTACATTTCAAGTGACGCCGAAATCATGCTCAACTTCACACGCATGACATGACAGGCACTCACGCAGACGTTTTCTTTTCTTTATTTCTTGTATAACCCTTAAATACTTAATGCACTAATTACACATCTAAAATCACGTTATTGGTTACAACTTGGTTGCAAATCATTTTATGCATATATGTGAGCATAGAGTGAGTGAGAGCCACCTACGACGACTCGACCTGGCAACATTTAACGCACGCACACTGAGGACTGACGAGAAGATCCTGGAGCTGGAAGAAGAGATAGACAAGTTGCACTGGAGTATTATAGGATTATCCGAGGTCCGAAGAGAGGGGGAGGACACGGTGATTCTCGAATCCGGCAACTTGTTCTATCACCGGGAGGGCGACCATCTGTCCCAAGGAGGTGTCGGATTTATCGTCCACAAGTCTCTCGTCAACAACGTTGTAAAGATTGGGAGTGTGTCGACGAGGGTCGCGTACCTGATACTCAGAATCACCAAACGGTATTCGCTGAAGGTCATACAGGTTTACGCACCAACCTCGGCACATCCCGATGAGGAGGTGGAGGAAATGTATGAGGATATTTCCAAAGCCATGCATTCCTCCAAAACCCACTACACGGTGTTGATGGGAGACTTCAACGCAAAACTAGGCACAAGAGGAAGCGGTGAGCTGAAGTTAGGGAAATTTGGAGTAGGGCAACGGAACCAAAGGGGCCAGCAGCTGGCCGACTTTATGGAGAAAGAGGGACTCTTTATGATGAACTCTTTCTTCCAGAAGCGGCCCCACAGGAAGTGGACCTGGTCGAGCCCCGACGGTTCGACAAAAAATGAGATTGACTTCATTATGACGACCAGACGCCAACTGTTCAGTGATGTCTCAGTGATCGCAAGGGTGAAAACTGGCAGCGATCACCGAATGGTTAGAGGCACACTGAACCTAAACGTTAAGTTGGAGAGGTCTCGTCTAATGAAGTCAACGCTCCGTCCCCCTCGTGCTCTAATCCAGAATCCCGAAAACTTTCAGCTCGAGTTACACAACCGCTTTCAGTGCCTACAAGATTGCAATGCAGTGGACGATATGAATGACAAGCTCGTGGAAACTGTCCATGCGGTCGGAGCTAAGTTCTGCAAGACCCGCCGCAGAAGAACACAAAAACTCTCCGATCACACTCTTAATCTCATGGCTGTTAGACGGGAGATGAGGCTGCAATCGTCAACAGACTTGACAGCATACAGGCAACTGAACAGACAGATCTCCAAATGCATGCGGCGAGACTTACGCAACTTTAATACTGCTCGTATTAAAGAAGCGATCGAGTGGAACCAGGGCTCCAAAGTCTTTGCCAGAGATCTGTCTGCCCGTAAGAGCCAACTGTCAAAGCTGAAGACTGAGTGTGGCAGCATCGTTTCCGGGACACCTGAGATTTTGAGTGAGATTGAGAGGTTCTATGGGCAGCTGTACACATCATCGTTGGAGCCACACGTAAGTGTGAGTAACGATCCAAGAGCAAGTCTTATCCGACACTATTCCGATGATATCCCGGACGTCAGTCTAAGCGAGATTAGAATGGCTCTCCAGCACCTTAAAAACGGCAGGGCCCCAGGCGAGGATGGAATTACAGCGGAGCTTCTGAAAGCGGGTGGAACACCGGTACTTGAAGTCCTTCAGAGGCTCTTCAATTCCGTCCTCCATGGTGGCACTACTCCAGAGGCGTGGAGCAGAAGTGCGGTGGTCTTGTTCTTTAAGAAAGGCGACAACGCTCTCTTAAAGAACTACAGACCGATTTCCCTTCTGAGCCGCGTCTACGTGCTGTTTTCGAGAGTCATTACGAATCGTCTCGCACGCAGACTCGACGACTTCCAGCCTCCCGAACAAGCCGGTTTCCGAAAAGGCTTCAGTACCATAGACCACATACATACCCTGCGGCAGATTGTGCAGAAGACTGAAGAGTACAATTTGCCACTTTGCCTGGCGTATGTGGACTATGAGAAAGCCTTTGATTCCGTTGAAATTTGGGCGGTGCTGCAGTCCCTTCAGCGGTGCCAAGTTGACTGTCGGTATATCGAAGTGCTGAAGTGTTTGTACAGTAGGGCTACGATGGCTATCCGAGTACAGAACCAGAGCTCGAAACCTATCCAACTGCAGAGAGGTGTAAGACAGGGTGACGTTATATTCCCGAAACTCTTCACCGCTGCTTTGGAAGACGTTTCGGGCTACTGGACTGGAAAGGATACGGTATTAACATCAATGGCGAGTACATCACTCACCTTCGATTTGCCGACGATATAGTCCTTATGGCAGAATCGCTGGAGGACTTAAGCACTATGCTCAATGACCTCAATAGTGCCTCCCAACGGATAGGTCTTAAGATGAACATGGACAAAACAAAGATCATGTTTAATGTTCATGTCACACCTATGCCGGTAGTTGTTGGGAGCACTATGCTCGAAGTTGTTGACGAGTACGTTTACCTGGGACAAATAGTCCGACTAGGTAAGTCCAACTTCGACCGAGAGGTCAATCGACGGATTCAACTCGGCTGGGCAGCGTTCGGGAAATTACGACATATCTTCTCGTCAGGTATACCTCAATCTCTAAAAACTAGATTGTACAACCAGTGCGTGTTGCCAGTGATGACTTACGGATCTGAGACGTGGTCCTTCACTGCTGGCCGTATGAGGACGCTCAAGGTCGCTCAGCGAGCTATGGAGACGGCTATGCTCGGAGTTTCTCTGCGCGATAGACTCAGAAATGAGGATATCCGCAGTAAAACCAGAGTGACCGACATAGCCCAACGGATTAGTAAGCTGAAGTGGCAATGGGCCGGCCATATAGCTCGAAGAACCGATAACCGATGGGGAAGAAAGGTTCTCGAGTGGCAGCCCCGTACCGGTAGGCGTAGTGTAGGGCGACCCCCCACTAGATGGAGTGACGACCTGGTAAGATATGCAGGAAGTCGATGGATGCAGGTGGCTCAGGACCGTGCTTTGTGGCATTACTTGGGGGAGGCCTATGTTCAGCAGTGGACTTGTGAAGGGCTGTAATGATGAAATGATGATGATGATATATGTGAGTGAGCGTCGCAATAAGTTTGAGCATGCTTATTGCTTGGTTTCAATGTCACTTTTGTTCGCAGCGCTTCGTCCATCTTTCTTTGATACTCGATCACAATGCGCACTCCTTACCTAACTGCATCCATCGACTTTTCTGGGTCGAATGAAGCTGTAAAAGCCAAAAAGCTACAGCACTAACATCTTACACATACATAGGAAAACTGTTCGATGACACCAGGCTATCACTTGAAAGCCTGCAAACTCCATATCACTCTGCATACTTTAAGACCCAAACAGCGGGCATTTTATGCCTGAATTCTTGAAACTTTAAGTAATAAAATCACAATAACTGTTAATTTAATCTGTAAAGAAAAAATATAAGGTGACAGATGAAGATTCGATAAATGCTTTAATTGAATAAAATTGTATTTTTATTGCTTTGTCCCGTTATTTGAAAAAAAGTGCGCAAAGGATATCTTTTCTCTACCCAAGAGAAAGCCCAAGCTCTGTAAATAATTTTTACATTAAAAAGGTCTTAAAAATATTAATATTTTTAATTGAGATTTTTATTTTTACTCCTCGTTTCACTCATGAAAAAACTTACCCACTTCGTCGCCCGGTAATACCCCGCGAGATCGTTCAAATACATTTTAATTTTAAAAAAATACTATAATACTCATATAATAATATGCAGTAATACTTATTTGTAAATATTTATATGAATAAAAACTGTAAATATTGTTTTCTAAATAAATTAATTTTTAGAGTGCCCACAGAAGAAGAAATTTTCGCGGTGACGTTAATTAGTGAAATTGAAAAATGCCTTTTAATATATTATGGTAGTTTTTAATAACTTTATGATTTTAGTGTTGCATATTTTTATTGAGTAGGTGATACTGAATTTTATAATCATGTGTGTATAATAAAACGCTGTTTTTACGAGTATAACTTTAATAGAATATTAATGACGAGGGAAAAATTGATACAGATATTTATATTTATGTACACAATTAGGAAATAAAATCAATCAATTTAAATTTAAATCAAATAAAACCCGTATGAGGAAACTGAAGGTCCCTCGACGAGCTAAGATGGGGGCTATGCTCGGGGCATTTCTGGGTGATAGAGTTAAAAATAGGAATATCAGCAGAAGAACCAGAGTAACAGATTAATCTACATGGATGATTATCTACAAGCATTTCCCGATGTGACAACGGCCGAAAAGATAGTAAATAATATGAATGATTTACATAAACATGCTTCTTTCCAAATGAGGAACTATATAATACTTTCGGTTCTTAGTGAGAAAGCATACGCCGCCGCGATGTATTTCGTCACCAAGGACGAGAACGAAGAGAAGCCAGTCACACTATTACCTGCTAAAACACGAGTAGCGCCTTTAAAACCAATTTCCATTCCAATTCCCGGTTCCGGTTCCCAATTATCTGCAGCAGGATTAAAAATCTGACCGATTTTTATGGACGGATTCACATACCGTGTTGGTGTGGATCAGGTCAGGTCCTCGTCCTTTCAAACCATTTGTTGCTCATCGACTAGCTGAGATCGAAGATCATAGCAGGCCGTATGAATGGCGATGGGTTCCGACGTCGCAAAACGTAGCAGACGACGCCACTAGATGTTTTCTTTTCACCTTCGATGAAAATTGTCGTTGTTTCAAGGTCCTCATTTCCTCAGGCTGAATCCTGATTGATGGCCCACGCAAGTTGACATAAAAGAAAGTTTAGAAACGGGTTAAGAAAAACCGCTGAAAAGCGTAAAGACGCTAAAAAGAAGAGAGTCGTGGAATTTACCCGACTACGAACGATTTAGTAGTTTTTGAAGATTCTTTAGGGCGCGAACGCTGCAAGCCATAGAAAAATTCAAATGTTTTATTTTCAAGGTTTCAAGTCGGAAGAGTCAGTTATGTGCTCCGACAATGTTTTAGCCAAGTCTTTTAAAAGGCTTGACGACGTGATAGAAATAGCACTTTTAAAGAAGGCCGAATTTCTAATTTGGAAATTTTTTTAGGACGAGTGTTTCCACTCTGAAATAAACAGGAAGAAATATCGAAAAGAGTGAACGTTTAAGTAAATTATCCATAGAGCTAGGAGAAGTAAATAATTTAAGGTATTAGTTTAATTTTCTTACATAGTTTTTAAAAATTACATAAAACATGGGTGTGTTCTGTATTACTAAATATCAAAGATGCAAAAGAATAACAAAAAATAATACTTGTATTTTGCAGTGGTAATTCTGGACCTGAAAACTTTCCTCAAAACATAGGTAAAATATTTTATAGTTAAAAATTCAAAATGGAGTAGACTTTGCTGTTGCTTTTAGTTCACGGTGAAAGTATTACAAAGCAGCTTAAGAGATCACAGCCGTAGCCGAAGTTTTCTCTCCAAAGGCCAAAAGTATAATACCGCATAATGGCATAACTTTCACTGCTGAATTTTTGACATTATCCTATTTGTAACTTTTTAACTTCAAATAATGTAAAATCATAAATAAGTTAAACAATCCGGGTCTTTGACAAGGTTTAATTATTATAAACAATGGAAGTAATGAACTAAATAAATAAATACGGAATAAATTAACGCTAGCTGGCGCATTCTAAAGCCTTTGTCTAACAATGAAAAACGCTACAACTGTCGTTTACTAACTAATCCGTAACGTTTTTATTTGTGTATGCAGTTAAGAAGTACATTATAAGTAATTTCGAAAATTTACAGGATACATTTGATGAGTTTACTCCCCATGTTTTATTTGCATTCACTGGTTTACTGTTAATCTTAGGTTGAGGGAAAAGTTTCTATGTTAATCAAAAGTCCCAAATATATATTTATATATATTTGGGATTTTAAACTAAATACGACAAGTAATTTTCACAGTCCTCTCTTGATGTCCTAACACTACCCAAAGAATCCTTAAGAGACCGAAACAGGTGAAAATCTGAGGTTGCAAGATCAGGACAATATGGTGGGTGCATTAACACTACTGCCCAACCTAGCTCCCTCAATATTTGCTGTATGACCAAATACGTCGTAATGAAAGACTACTACTTTTTTGTTGATCAACTATGCTTAAATCCCATTAATTGTTGGCGTTAGAGATCCGAATCGGTTATTTTGCCTGGCGGAAAAGCTCATGATGAACGATGCACTTACAATAGCATCATATACACAGTATCGCCTTATTGCATGTTCCATTCAGGGTTCGCTACAGTCTGTGAAGCTTGGCTACCCTTTCACCATGATCTTTTTCGCACGTTCTTGTCGAAGGTCATCTTATCAAAAATGGTTCGGTTTCATTACGTTTCAACAGAGAATCGCAAATTAGTACACAACTTATTAAGTTTATTTCAGAGAGCTCGTTTGGTACCCGAATATCGAGTTTGCTCCACTTTTTCAAAAATGGTATCGACTTTATTAGGCATTAGGTCCAGAAACGTCACAAATTTTCCCTTTTTTTTGTAATAAAACTTTGTCCTCGATGAATTGATTTTAAAACTAGCCGTATACAAACAGTACAACCAAAGAGATTTTTCTTCAATTTTATACAAATAATATACGAAGAAACTTTGTCCCCGACCTATTATTTACAAGTAGCAATGAAATATTATAATCTTTAAACATTTTTGTTCTCAAATGCATTTTCTTAAATATGATATTTCGTGAATGTTGCATTGAGTGCTATCAAGTGTAAATAAAAAGACAAATCTCTTCTTTTAACTATTATAAGCCAGTTCCCTACTATCATCGCACCTGATGGTAAGGTGGTGATGCAGCCGGCTAAGGTAAAGCGCACTGACTTAACTTAACAAAAGCCTGTTCGCTTTTATTTTGAAGACAATTAAAACAACTAAGACAACGAAAGAAAGAAAACAAATTATATCACTCCTCTGTTGTACTCATGAATGACGAAGCAAACAGTTTGGTTCGAATGCGTGATATGGGTATGTCGACAATGTAAAAGTGGAGACCAGTTGGGCGTCTGGTAGTGCGAAGATGGAACGGTGATAAGTTCTTACTAATTGTTAAATTGTTTAAGGGTTCTTACAATTTTGGGTTGGCTATAGACGTCTGGTACTTGATTTTAATTATGTTTTTAGTTTTGGTGACTTGTCAATCAATATAATAAGTAACGCAATACTTCTCTATAATTCTTCATATACCTACATTTCAAGAAGCATTCCACAAGAGAATATTGATGCTGGTCTTTATACAGCAACAATTCTGGTAAGCCTATTGCGTTCGCTTTGTGAAGCCTTTTTACGTAATGTAGCCATTACCGGACCAAACGGTTCGCATTAGACAAGTCATTCTCCGACTTTATGCATAGCGTAAAATGTTTGTAAGGCTCGTTATTCAGCAGTGCGGGAAAAACAAATGTATTAAGCTTGATCTGTGATGTATATATATAATCGAAATCCCACTTCTTGATATTTTGCTTTTTTATAAAATAAGGGTGGTAGCACCACGCTGCAGCTATATTATAGTTGTAGCACGAATAGGTCAGCTCGACCGGGGTAGGACACGCTCTCACAGAATACCAGCGTAAAACAGCAGCTTAATACTGCTGTGTTTCGTATGGTGAGTGTAGAGATCCGGAGACCCTTTTTTACTGGTTGCGAGGCATTCCGTCTTAGTCCTCAGGGGTGACAACGCACACCTGCGTTTTGATTCTTAATCGAGGATAAATGTAGAACTCCATGGGCCACTTCATCCACTCACCATCAGGTGGACTGTGTGCTCGTTTGTCACCTTATCCTATATAAAAAGTCCACCTGACGGTAAGTGGATGCTGTGGTCTATAAACATCTACATCTATCCCCGATTTACATCAAAATGCAAATGCATTGCTTTTTCCAGCAAAAAGGTTCTCGGTTTCTTTACACTCGTCCATACTTCGTTATTTTCAGTTTCTAATTATTTATGGGATACTATTTTATTATATTACTTTTCATTAACAATCGCGTGGTTAAAAACATTCGAAACCCAGTCAAAGTCAGTGTTTCTCAATTTGTTATAGGTTTCCGAGTTCAGATGTCTTGTGATAATACTCACGTCTCTTAACTGCAGTTCAGTCTAAGGCTTAGTAACGTAGCAATTATAAAAACTACTTACTACTACTACTTTAGTCTAGTAGTCGAAACGTCGAAAATAAGTGGCATATTGTACTGTAGATCAATTTTTTCAAAATATTTCATTTACCAAAACAAAAATGAAAACACATTATTAGTATTAAGTTCTTTTTAAGAGTTTGTATTGGACACAAATATAGAACTAGTTACATATAAAAGAGCCGTGGTAGCTCAAGCGCCCGCTGTAAATATCGCAGTACACGAACAACCCGTCCGATCCTCGGTGGCACCAATGAAATTGTTAACTGCAATTTTATGTGCTGATTAACCATGTGCTCGGCGGTGAAGGAAAACATCTCAAAAATGAGTGGGACGTATATAAGCTGTAACTTTAACATATAAAAAGCTATCATTACTCAGCTCATCAGCAATGTCATCAAAGGAAACGATTTTTCTATCTTGTCATACATGTAATCGACGTAACCGTGGTGTTATGTAATCTTTGTCTACGACAAATGTTATCTGTAACAGGGAAACCAGGGGTTACACACATCTTTTTCATCTCATTACGTTTTTTTCAGACTGAAAATCTAGGCTGAAACGGTTAATAAAATTTTATGACACTTATTGACCCACTAAGCTACGAACCATATACGCCACATTTTGTTTTTTCTTTTTGCGTTTATCTCATAATATATCAAAAGAACTATTGGCATGCAACATCAAAGATGCGAGACGTGTGATTGTCAATCCGACAGCCAAACGTAGCCTTAAAGGCAATTCTTACCTAGAACGAGAAAGACCCTCGTCCAGCAGTAGACTTTTACGGGCTGAAGAAGATAAACTTTTTGAGCTGAGTGGTACTTGCTGAGTACTGCTACCATATGTGTAATACTTGTGTGAAGTGGCTACGTATCTGGTGGTAATTGCCTCACTGTTCTAGTGGTTGTAAGCGCGACGGCTGATCATGCGGTCCCGAGATTGAATGGGATTCAATCCGACCCGGCGGTCGAACCAAAATCAGTTTGAGTATTTCTGTTAAAAAAATCCTCACTAGAGCAGCTCTGGGTCAGGTTTTTAGCAGAGTTTCACCCTCGTATCTCAGTAGCCGTGGTAGCTCAGATGGTTAACGCTCGCTGTAAATATAAAAGAACGCGAGTAACCCGGGTTCGATCCCGCCGGCACCAATGAAATTGTTAATTGCAATATTAAGTGCTGATATACCACGTGCTCGGCGGTGAAGGAAAACATCGTGAGGAAACCTGCATGTCTGAGGAATAAGAACAAGCGATAAAGCGATATATATTCATTTCTATTCATGAACGAGATTTGGGAAAGCCGTATTCAATGGTTTGCTAAAATTTAACTTTAATTTCTTTTTCGCTCATTTACAGCATTGATTGAACTCGTAGGCGCAGTGATGGGTGAGAATTCTACCAAAACAAAGGTTTACAACAAGAAAAAAAATTATTTCGAAGACATGTGAAGCTCGCCAACACGCATTCGGGCAGCGCGGCGTACACTTCCTTGCCTTAAAACCCTCTCAGAAACGAGGGGAGGCTTGTGCCCAGCAGTGGGACGTTATAGGCTGTAACTTTACTTTGTCTCGGTAAGCTTTTAAATGCTGTACGTCACACTATGAGCTGTACATCATAATATGAGAGTGAGGAAAAAAACAGTAAATTTGTGTTTGCCAACACACTCGTCCAAAATTCGATGTGGACGATGTTCTGTGGTGTAATTTATTATGGTGGTTGGCTTTTGACGTATACTTTAAAAAGATAAAAATATCATAGAGCAGTTCTGATATTTTGATTATCAATAAATCTATTGGTAAAAATGACAAAATGTGAAAATTTCGGAGTTTCTTCCACTGCATCCGCTCCGGATAGAAGAATTGTATTTAGAAACATGTGATATATTTTTTTTATAGATTAAGGTTGACAAACGAGCACACAGCTTAAAATACGATTGTATTGAACTTACATATGATTGTAAGTTGATATTGTGGTCTGTACTCACCTTCATCTGTCCTAGATTATGAACCAAAACAAAAAATCAATGCATTGCCACCCCTGAAGAATAAGAATGGCGCACTTTACGTTGGCATTCTGTGATATTTGTGTCGCAAGGTCTTTTTCCGGTCGAGCCAACCCATTCATGCTGCAACCGTAATAATAACCACAGAACCGTAATAATAAACACATTACTACAACTTTGAAAAGTCATTGAAATGTTTTTAATTTTAGCTATTAATTTGATGAGTGTGCTTGTTCACAAGCAATAGTCTTTATGAGTTTGCTAAATTAAATCGAAGCTAGAAGCTTTGAAGACAAAGCGAAGACAGGTTTCTTACCAATCGCGTTCTGTTAAGTTTAACAAGAAAATGTTAAACTTAACAGAACTAAAACTGTGCGTTGCTTGAGATGAGAGGGTACCGTATAAACTTATCAATGATCGATTACTTGTAATAAGTAATAAGTATTGTTTCTTTTGCATCTAATTGTTTTTGGTTTGTGCTGTCACGACTCCAATATCGCAAGATTTATACAAATTGGTGTTATAAACAATATTTATAACATCAGTTTTAAAAAAAAATTTGACTGTCCTTTCCTGCGTTTGACTTACATTATTGCGTATTTAAATCAATGTTTCAAGCTCGTTCCCGAAATAAATATATATATATATATATATATATATATATATATATATATATATATATATATATATATATATATATATATATATTTCGGGAACGAGCACACTATATATATATATATATATATATATATATATATATATATAGTGTGCTAGGATTAGGCATAAAAAATATTTAAAAAAAATACTGCGCTTGCTTACCCGCCACGGTCATTACACGTGGCAATGTACAAGAATAAACTTTTGATATGCTGCGATGAATGAACGAATCAAATATGGAAAATATTTTCCTAGATACTATCTGAAATGGATTCACCTCCCAAGTAATGTGATTTATTTGCTTCGTGAATGCCTTGAGGTAGCATTGATTGCAATATCGTAGCGGATGGGAAATATTGGTTTCTTTTCTAAAATAGCATCGCTCCTAGAAACTTTACTTCATATTATGAAATAAAATAAAATTAAATTATTGATTAACCTATAGTTATAGCAAGTTCTATGTTGAAATAGAGCTTTTTATATCGTTACTTGATGTTGTGAATTTGGCGGTGAGTAGTGAGTCCGCCGGGCAAGGTGTTCTGCCCGGGGAGCGGCCGACACTCCATGTGATAGTTCGGATATGTTCTATATATACTGTTTATGATTCGGAATTTCGATAGCGTGATTTAGGCTTCGGTGTGTTTCGCTTGCAGCGCGACGACAGCGCCGCCACACCACCTGCTCAAACCGGAGGTCGATAGTGTAGCCTCGTCGCCGACGAAAGTGCCAGGAGATTGCCTCGTAGTCTGCGGTGAGTCGAGAAGAAGGCAAGTAATCTGCGAGAGTGCCGTGAAGCAGAGGCGAGCAGTAAGGCTCAGAGCCATGCCGAACACTGTATAGCGCAGAGAGTAGCTTGAAGGAACTGGAAGCATTATTATTCCTGTGCTGCGATGAACCTTGTGAAGCTAGATGCCTTGCAGAATATGAAGACTGCAGACGATATCTGCTCGAGAGCGAATGGGTGGGGTGTGCTATTCTATGACGATGTTGAAGCTTGAAGTTTCCGATGGTTGTTGGTTGCATGTTCAGATCACGTCGGGGTCACCATTGTGGCGGTGAGTAGGAAAAGGGGAGATCTCCCACCGAGCAAGGTGTTCTGCCCGGGGAGCGGCCGACACTCCACGTGATAATTTGGATATGTTCTATATATACCGTTTATGATTCGGAATTTTGATAGCGTGATTTAGGTTTCGGTGTTTTTCGCTTGTGGCGCGACGACAGCACCGCCACATACAAATCTAATGCAAAGCTAAACAAACCAATGAGCCAACGGGATAATCTATAGATATTTAAACCCCTACCTCATCTCACGTACTTAAAAATGAAATTGAGGTGTCTATTTGTAATATTAGAAAAGGCTTTTGTTGCCTTTTATTGCCATGAGGGAGCTACTTGCACGCCGAAAGGCTCAACCGATTGTAATTAAACTTTAAAAACAGATAGAGAGCAATGCCAAGAGTGATCTAAGCTATATTCTGTCCGAAAAGGTTAGAGAAAAGACAGACGGAAAGATTTATTAACTGAAAAACTGATAAGAGATGGCCTTTCATGGCTATCTAAAATTTAAATAACGCCACATGTTTACGCTCGATTGTAGCTACAAATTGCAGAGCTCGCGTCTCGAGCGGGGTGAGGAAACGGTTAGCGTTGCGCGGGAGGCGGGGGCTTGCTGGGTCGTACGCGCACAGCAAGCGTGCCAGTCTGCAAGAATCGTTAAGCGCTGCGGCCTTGCCGGTGTCACTTAAGAATTGCAGCGGCCTCCTTGTGTTATCTTATAGTTGTACTTATCCGTGATAACGAGGCTTATTCTTGAGTTTATTTGCGCGACGCCCGGGTCGATTATACGTCGAGAGCCTCTTACAGTGTTATCTTAATTTGTTTTTCGTGATAACGAGGCCATATTATATAATTATTGTTATAACAGTTTGAGTATTGTTTGCGACCGTTAGACGGTTTGGCGCGGCCGGTGTTGACTTCAAAGCCTAAAGTTTGTGTTAATTGTGCGCGCCATTTTGAATTACTATTGAACATGTCGGTCTAATTAGACCGCCTCGAATTTAGTTGTCTGTTTTGAACGTGTTACGTGACAAGAGGCCTAATTTGAATTTGAGGTTAATTAAATGTACAATAAAGTGATAAACTAATATAGTGAAAATAGAAGCAGACGTTTTCAATTGGTGAACGCCCTCCTGGGCGGATCCCACATTTGGAGAGAGGCAGCGCCTTGGGATCTGCAGTCCAAGATCAGCGGGGCTGTCAGGTTACACATTGTACACATTACTAAACACTACTTACATGCACATCACTTCCCACCTGACAGGTACCTCGTGGTCAACCCCACCTCCACCAATCGGTAAGTTTTGTATTTATCTAGGCGTATAATTTAATTATCCATAGGCCATTGTGCTATGCCCTTGGTTGCTCGTCGTGGGGACCACTCATGGGCTCTGGACCCATCGATCTTTGTTGGGGCAACTAAGGGAGTGTACACCACATTAATAGACCCCCCTGATTTACCGTGCAGTGACGGTTTAAGAATATCTACTACTACCCCATATTATCTTGTGGGTGTCAATGAGGGCAACAGAGGGAAACAAATCAGGAGATGGGAAACAGCGTCTTCCTAAAAACGACTAAAAAGAAATCTTTATTTGTTGGATTCCGAAATGACATCCCGTAACAAACCGTGAATATAATTGGTACAAGTTTAATTAACCACAATATTTTCCTAATATAATTCCGATGAATACACAAAACACTCGTAATCACGTTCAATTCATATGAAAGAATATACGGTACTATTAACAATAAAAAAAAATTCAAATTTTTGTCTGCCTGGCTGTATATCTGTCCATTTGTTCCAGCTAATCTCCAAATTGGCAAGACCGATTTTACAGAACTTTCACTGACATATAGCTGATATTATAAAAAGTAACTTAGGCTACTTTTTTAGAAGAAGATTTAAGGTTCCGCACAAATAGTTGAAACCCATGAAATCCAATCGTAAAAAATTCCAGGCGGGTGAAGTTGCGGGGAACAGCTAGTGAGTACATTATTTTAGTGATTTGTGAGAAGCAGGAGAGAAAACCTCGGGAAGAGTTTTTTTTGTGCGAGCAGATATGCAGGTCTAGGGAAAGAGACTAGTATCACTGCGACCTAAATGATTTATTGTGATCGCTGCTACGGCTATAGTTACGTAGTACTACTATTAATTCTGGGCTATAGTTCACTGCTAAGCCCGACGTCTTCAATGAAAAGAAAGAGTTGCTTAGCCGTGAGCAATTTCACTTCTTCTGGGAGGAGTACATAGTTTCCCAGATGAGTGCTACGTTTACGCATTAAGGGTTCGCAATCAGTTAGGGTGTGTAGAGGCGTTTTTCCGTTATAGAACAGAACCGACACATCCTTGAGTGGCTTAGTCCCAGGATAGACATGTGCTTTTTAAGACAACCGTGTCCAGTTACGGCTCTTGCCAGAATGCGCACTTTATTTTTACTTAGTCTCAGGGCTTCTGAATCGAATTTATGATCAAAAGCCCGGATTAAGGTTTTATAACGTTTTAAGCGTGGTGTGTCAGACCAGATCTTAAGAGTTTTATTGTGATAAAGAGTTTCAAAGTTCAATCGGGCTAGGCTTCTTGAGATTCCACAAAATGGCTCAGGTTCAAATTGTGTACTCCTTCCGTGCAAGTTTGTCGGCAAATTCGTTGCCTACAATACCCGCGTGACACTGAACTCATCTAAAAACGACCCTGTTATTACATCCCAGGGTGTTCAAACGGTTCACGCAGTCTCCAACTAGCTTCGAGTTCACTAAGTTCGACCTCAGCGCTAGCAGTGCTGCTTGACTATCAGAGTTCATATAAATTATATGGTTGACTTATGGTTTTTGCAGATTGATTTCCGCACATAAAAGTATGTCGAAAATTTCTGCCTGGAGGATAGATGAATCTACCCTAATTCGTACTAGGTTTGAATTTGGGACATTCCCCATAGATTTCAAACCCTACGTCGAGATCCATTTTTGACCCATCGGTGTACCTTATAAGACTACCGACCTCACACATAACCTGTCCATTCAACCAGTCTTCTCTGGAGGGTAGTTCCGCTATATACTTTTTGTTAAAAGTGGACGCATGACATCTGAGATCATGCATAAGATCCGTGTTTCCTTAATTGAGTCGAGCATGGATCTCTTATTTTTAGGAAAGCAAGTGCAGACCACCCTGGGCGTTAATTCTATACAAACTAGCCCTCGCCTCCTTGTCTAGCCCCTTGATCTATACAAGGAGCTTTAGGCATAGAAGTGCATTAAGAACCGTTCCAGGCGATGATCGCATAGCTCCAGTTGCCATTAAGCAGGCAGTTTTTGTAGACTATTTAATCTGTCGGCAGTAGTCTTTTGGTTGGCCTTGTTGCATCAGATAATGGAGGCGTGGGTGAGAATCGGCCTCACTATGCTACTGTACAGCCATAGGACCACACTGGGACGTAAGCCCCAGATTTTCCTCACCAATCGACTGCACGTACCTAAAGCAATTATTGCCTTATGGCATACGTTGCTAAAGTGAGAGTTCCACGTTAGTATTTGATCGGTTGTTACGTCCAAGTACTTAACTTCAGTGGAAAATGGTACTTCTTTACCATTGAGTTTTGGTGTGACTAATTTGTACAACCGTTTCTTTTTGATTAAGGGTATTATAACAGTTTTATCAGCATTAACTTATAAACTGTTATCCCTACACCAGTTATTTATGGTGTTTAGGGCTCTTTGTACGATTGACGATAAAGTACTTTGGCAAAAGACCCTCGCAATGATCACAACATAACCCAGTATGTCAATACATAGGTCTGCCGTGATGTACAATAGTTGGTCAACCGCAAGAATCTAAAGAAGTGGTAACAAAAAACCTCCTTGTGGGCAGCCTCCTGTAGTTGCGACCTCAATCGAAGTTTGAAACAGCGCTATTTTTGCCTTTCTGTTTTAGAGCATCGACTTCACCCATCTGATGGTTGTGGCGTCAACACTTTTGGATGTCAGGCACCCAAACAGCAGTCATGTGAGGCTACTGTCGAAGGTGCCCTCAATATCTAGAAAGACACAGAGCAAGAGACAAGAGCTGTTTATTTATCCTCCAGTGCTTTTTCGATCCAGTCAATGACACTGATCAGGGTTATTTTCGTAGATTAGCCTCTGCGGTAAGCATGCTGGTTGTAATGTATGGGCCTTGTAACTAGAGCTACATCCCTTATTCCTTTTTCCAATGGCTTAAGAAGAAAGAAATATAGGCTTATGGGTCTAAAGTACTTTGGTAAACCATATTTCTTTCTACCAGCCTTAGGTATAAATAGAACTTTGACAATTTTCCATCGTTTTGGAATAGATCCCCATGCAAAACTTGCCCTAAAGATTTTCACCAGATACGGAAGAAGGATTTCCATACCCCTCTGTAGTTGGAGTGAGTGAGGGGTATGGAACCATCCTCCCCGCTTGTTTTAAATGGTTTAAAAGAGTCAGCAGCCCACTGCACCAGGTTTGGCCTTATTATCTTTGCAGCCCTATACCAGTCCTCATTACAAGGTCTTTGTAGGACTCTGTAAGAATTCAATGCAGAAGTCGTATGTGACCCTGGGAAATGGCTTAACTCCAATGTTTCTGTTTCTCTATTAGTGAAGTTACCATCAAGCTTTTTGAGAAGCCCGATCTGAATAGGTTTAGCCTTCGATAGCGTTTTGTGTAGTATTACACTGCGAGGCAAAAGACTCAACTTCTTGGAATAGCTTCCTCCACGATGCTTTCTTGGTATTCCTTATATCTTTATTATATTCGGTTTGGGCTGCATTAAAATTACCCACTCTTTGGTTTCCTTAGCCCTTTTAAATAGTTTCCTGATCTTTTCCTTAAGCTCTTTTAGCTTACTATTCCACCAAGGAACTTTTCGTGTTAAGGAATTGGTTTTAATGGGACAACTGTCCTCGAAGGCTTCACGGATACCTACGGTTACCGTCTACATCGCTAACTCCTGACCTTTAATCGTTTTGTTGCTTTTAGGAAACGTTTTCAAATTCCTCCTTAGGCTATCTCTGTAGATATCCCAGGAAGTCGCTTTTGGATCCCTAAAAGCAACGGTTTCATTGGTTGGTGATGCTCCAATCACAAACTTAATCTGTTTGTGATCAGATATCGAGTTTTCACCACTAACATGCCAGTTATTTATCCGCCTGGACATGTTAGTAGTAGGAAAGGCTATGTCTAACACTTTTTGCCTAGCACACGTTACAAAGGTCGGTGTACACCCTGTGTTTTGGCTTACCAGGCAGTTGGAGATGAGAAAATCATAAAGTAACTTATCTCTTTTGTTGATGTTAGTGCTTTCCCGGGTTGTATGGTGAGCATTAGCAGCACAACCCACCATAAGTTGTGTTTTCGGGCGAACTCCGCCACTCGCTCTAACTCGATGGTAGAATCTGAGTTCTCTCCGGGAAAATAGGCTAAGCAAATCATTACTCTGGCCCCTGTGCATTCCTTGAGGTTTATAAAAGCTGTAACCAGGTCATCGTTGCAGTACTCTGGAACAGCCAAAAGTTCAGTATTTTTATTGTAAATTATACAAGCACTGGGTCTTTGGCCTTTAGTATTGACAAGAATCTTACCGGCAGTACTTTGTACTTTGTATGAGGGTGAGGTCAATGTTGTCCTCTGCTGCTGCATGGTCAAGATTTGCCTGGAGGACGCTCGTCTTACTCTTAGAAATAGCCATTTACGGGCGTGGGGGAAGGGGTCTCTTCTTCACGACCTTTTTGAGTTCGCGGTCCGCGTCCTGCCATTAGGCTATTGTCGTTTTAGTGATATTTGAATTGATTGTAAGTGGGGAATAGTCGCTCGCGTCTGTAGGCTTCGACCACCTAATCCTAGGCCCACCCTTCCACACGTTTCCCCCGGGTGGTGTTATAAGAGCAACAAAATCGAAAGAACAAAGTAGGCTCCTCGCCGTGTGGTAGCGGCGTAAAATATACCAACCCCTAGTTTTCGCACCATGAGGAATAAAAGAAAGGAATTCGACCCGAGTTCCCAGCGCCCCTTGAATGGGGCTGGGGTGCGAAGAATCTCCGGGAGGAAAACCAGCGACGAGGTTCGCCATTCGTCACGTTCTGTCTTCTGGAGGGGCGAAAAGAGGATTGCGGAGGCCCGTCTAGCTACGCTGAATGTATGTGGAGCAATGAATGATAAGATGGATGGTGGAGGGGGCGAGAGAGGTCTGTCAGAATCGTGCTAAATGGAAGTCTGTAGTCTCTGTCTACCCCTCTGGATGACAGGCGTGAGTGTTTATGTTTATGTTTGTTTTATGACTGTAAGTAACGATTAAAAAAATATTAGTTACATTTGTTTCTTTTATTTATTAAAACGGGTTGCAACCGTACTATTTTTTTATTATTTTTTTCTATAGCATTGGGTGACAAACGAGCACACAGTCCACCTGATGGTAAGTGGATATCTATGGGCCACAGCATCGAGGGCAAAGACGTCCCTTAACGGCGCTCTTGACCCCGTCTTACCTTTCCCTGTACCACTCCCACCTACCCTCCCCCACCCCTGGACGACACTGTCGGAGGCGGTTGGACCGAGACGAAATCAGCGCCTTGGGTCTTCGTCACTCTCACTGATGGCGTTCCAATCACACCCAGGGAAGTGGAGGGCTGGTAGAATTTGAGTTGAGGCAGTTCAAGCTCTATTACCGTGTCAGAGCCTTCCTTGACTTTAAAATTTATCATTTTAAAGCCAAGGACGACGCTGCCGCCTGCCTTCTGAAGAGCCTCCGCCAATGGGTCGTCCAGAGGAAATGTTACTAGGAACCCATTCTCCTCGTCCCTACGGTGGAGGATTCTGCAGAGCTGCCACCTCCTCTGGAGAGTCAGCTTTACTGCGGTGCAAATCGGTGATGCCCAGCTGAGGCTTAGGCTGTTCGCCCTCGTTTATTATCGAAAGCTCTGCCTCTGGCTGGGGTTTCAGTTTTCCGATTTCACTCACAATCCAGTCACGTTACCAGAATCCAACCTGGCTTGTGAGCGAAACCCGAAAGTCTTGGTCCCATTCCCGGCTGCGCCCCACAGGTCATCTCAGCGATGGCCTGTGTTAGTGCCCGGTGGACCAGCCACATCTACTTCACGTTCATGGGATTCAAATTGCGAATTCCCACACGCGTGGAGCCAGCTACGGCACTGAAGCTGAGCTTCTTCTCCCTCCCCCGTTGCCATCTTCACAGACTTCTTGGGCTGGTCTTTGGGGGACTCTTTCTCAGACCGACTGCGTTTTTACGCCGTCGAAACTGGGGGAGGTTTGGGCAGAGAAATTTTGTCCCAGGGCTTCTGGCAGAGAGAGAGGGCCTCTTCTGCTCCTATCTCAGCTGCTTTCTGTACCTCCCTTCGATACCTCTTCCTTGCTAAGCCTATAAGGCCTAGCGAACTTTTTTTTCCTTCCCCTCCCTGGTTCGTTTTCGATTGTGGTTCGGCTGGAGACGTGCCCTCCACTTTACGGCACATCCCAGGTTGGGGCGTAGTGTTGCAGGGAATTGGTAAGGCTAAAATAGCTTCTTCCAAACCTACAGATAGTTCCATTAGTTGATATGTTTCATTATTCTTTGCAAAATTTATATATTCGTCGATTTCGGTCACACGATTAGCTAGGAAAATATTTGGTCACCCACGGCAGAGCCCCGCATGCCGAGGGAAGAGCTTAAATACTGTCCGAATCACCCTGGTCTCGGGTAAGCACCGTTTGCGACTGGACCCCCTACAGCCACGCATCCATCAGCACGGTACGCTTGACACCTTGGATTGGATTAGGAAAGGAAAAAGGAGGTGGGATAAAATAAAAGAAGAAGAGGATCGTCTGAGTGTTTCTGTTCTGTCTGTTTCCTATTGAACCAGGTCAAATAACTGGTAGCTACTACGAGAAAGAAGAACTCTTCAGACTTCCCCTGGGGATCAACACGACCTGCGCTCTCCGACAGAGCCATTTGCCAAATTGCTCGCCATACAGGAAAACAGAATAGGTGTTAATCTAGTCCTACTGATAATTTCAAAAATTTTGGAGTAAACTAACCCCCGCCCAAAAGAGAGGAGTTATAACTCTTACTTATCTCTGTCACTAAGCCGTAATATTTAATTTTGACAGTAGGAATCCAACAAAAACTGCTAGTGTACTTCAAATATATAACACCACTTAATACCACAGCTCTGAAGGAACAACATTAGTGAAGTTGTACTGTTAAAGTTAAATAAACTGAAATTAAATAAAGTTAAATAAACAAAAAAAACCAGCCGTTTTCGGCCTCGTATTTGTATAGCATACCTATGTAGAAGGCAAGCTGATGCAAGCTTAATCTCAATTGATTCACTAAATCAATTTAGATTTAACATTCTTTTATATTTTTATATCAAAAATAAGCCATGCGATAATGAAAATTACATCTGAATGAGCATCCACGATTTTTTATGCCACCAGGGCGGCGCGGCGCCATTTTAAAATGAAGTGTAATATTCATTGAACTAATATTTACTTACGTACTAGAACAGCTAATTCAAACAAAATAATATGCCCTACTCATGTCTTCGCGCATGCATAGTAAAGAGTAGTGTGGCGCATGCGTGTTTGGTTTTTCATCATAGAATAAACGTAGGTAGAGTGATCAGTAGGTAATAATAGATTGTATTGTTAATTGGGGAAATTATATCGAAAACAATTTTTAAAATTTGTCATTTATTTTGTATATTATATGCACAGATATTCTTAAATGTAGAAAAAAATTAAAGTTAAAGTACGCAAATAATTTAAGAGCCACACCACTGAGCATTATTTTGTGTATTAAGAGCAGTATTACAAAGAAACGCGAAATCACAAGGTTTCCTCGTTGAAATAGTGTGTTTTTCATTCGTCGCTTGAAATAACAATTAAATAGTTCATTTTCTCTACTACAATAACATAAAGCAACTTTTAGATAACTTATTTATTGAGTAATGATAAATCTCCCGATGCACGTTTAGGGCAAAACTCTCAGAGACATGATTTGAGAGCATTAATTTGTAGATTCTATTGATTATCGACCATCAAAAAAAATATTTTATCTAACAAAATATCCTATTCTTTAATAATAATAGAATACATTTTCGTTATATGAATTTCAAGTAAGGAAAAAGAAATTGGACATAATTCAATTAACGACCGCAAAAGCTTCGATACAAGCCCCAATATCTCCGAAGTTCTACATCATTTTGACGTAAAATTTATACCAAAATAGTCATCTACCTTTGCTGAAACTATACTAAGATTTTTACTTTTTAAATCGTCACTGTTATTTTTTAATTAATTCAATAAAAGTACCATATATTTCACTCTTAATCTCATGGCTGTTAGACAGGAGATGAGGCTGCAATCGTCAACAGATTTGACAGCATACAGGCAACTGAACAGACAGATCTCCAAATGCATGCGGCGAGACTTACGCAACTTTAATACTGCTCGTTTTAAAGAAGCGATCGAACGGAACCAGGGCTCCAAAGTCTTTGTCAGAGACCTGTCTGCCAGAAAGAGCCAACTGTCAAAGCTGGGGACTGAATGTGGCAGCATCGTTTCCGGTACACGTGAGATTTTGAGTGAGATTGAGAGGTTCTATGGGCAGCTGTACACATCATCGATCATTGGAGCCACACGCAAGTGTGAGTAACGATCCAACAGCAAGTCTTATCCGACCCTATTCCGATGATATCCTGGACGTCAGTCTAAGCGAGATTAGAATGGCTCTCCAGCACCTTAAAAACGACAGGGCCCCAGGCGAGAATGGAATTACAGCGGAGCTTCTGAAAGCGGGTGGAATACCGGTACTTGAAGTCCTTCAGAAGCTCTTCAATTCCGTCCTTCATGGTGGCACTACTCCGGAGGCGTGGAGCAGAAGTGCGGTGGTTTTGTTCTTTAAGAAAGGCGACAACGCTCTCTTGAAGAACTACAGACCGATTTCCCTTCTGAGCCGCGTACGTGCTGCTTTCGAGAGTCATCACGAATCGTCTCGCACACAGACTTGACGACTTCCAGCCTCCCGAACAAGCCAGTTTCCGAAAAGGCTTCAGTACCATAGACCACATACATACCTTGCGGCAGATTGTACAGAAGACCGAAAACTACAATCTGCCATTTTGCCTGGCATATGTGGACTATGAGAAAGCCTTTGATTCCGTCGAAATTTGGGCGGTGCGAGAGTCCCTTCAGTGGTGCCAAGTTGACTATCGTTATATCGAAGTGCTGAAGTGTTTGTACAGTAGGGCTACGATGGCTATCCAAGTACAGAACCAGAGTTCGAAACCTATCCAACTGCAGAGAGTGCAACTCTTCACCGCTGCGTTGGAAGACGTTTTCAAGCTACTGGACTGGAAAGGATACGGTATTAACATCAATGGCGAGTACATCACTCACCTTCGATTTGCCGACGATGTAGTCCTAATGGCAGAATCGCTGGAGGACCTTAGCACTATGCTCAATGACCTCAATGGTGTCTCCCAACGGATAGGTCTTAAGATGAACATGAACAAAACAAAGATCATGTTTAATGTCCATGTCACACCTATGCCGGTAGTTGTTGGGAGCACTATGCTCGAAGTTGTTGACGAGTACGTTTATCTGGGACAAAGAGTCCGACTAGGTAAGTCCAACTTCGACCGAGAGGTCAATCGACGGATTAAACTCAGCTGGGCAGCGTTCGGGAAATTACGACACATCTTCTCGTCATTTATACCTCAATCTCTGAAAACTAAAGTGTACAACCAGTGCGTGTTGCCAGTGATGACTTATGGATCTGAGACGTGGTCCTACACTGCTGGCCGGATGAGGAAGCTCAAGGTCGCTCAGCAAGCTATGGAGAGGGCTATGCTCGGAGTTTATCTGCGTGATAGACTCAGAAATGAGGATATCCGCAGTAAAACCAGAGTAACCAACATAGCCCAACTGATTAGTAAGCTGAAGTGGCAATAGCCCGGCCATATAGCTCGAAGAACCGATAACCGATGGGGAAGAAAGGTTCTCAAGTGGCAGCCTCGTACCGGTAGGCGTAGTGTATTTCGACCCCCCACTAAATGGAGTGACAGCCTGGTAAGACATGCAGGAAGTCAATGGATGCAGGTGGCTCGGGACCGTGCTTTGTGGCATTACTTGGGGGAGGCCTATGTTCAGCAGTGGACTTGTGACGGGCTGTAATGATGATGATGATATTTCACTGCGCCTGCCATCTGAGATCATTAAGCGCGAGCGCTTGTCAAGGTTGGACCTGCGGCAGTTGATTGCGGGCGGTGTTTCGTTTCGATACGCGGTGTGCATCGATTGCCGGGGTGCTGCTATTTTGTGTGAGCTAGAGCATCGTCAACTATGCCCGCAGTTTTTGATCATTAGAAGTGCTTACTTTCATACAGTATATTTCAATTAGTATAAAGTTCGCACATTCTGATTATATCAGGTAGCTAACTCATTATAGTTATTTTGATTGTAGCTGAGCTTTCTTACCTGTTGGAATGAGGAAAAATAAATACATACGTATAGAAATATTCTATCTCTGATGATATTGGAGAATAAAAATGTTTGCATGCTTGCCATATGGACTACTAGTAAAAGTACTAAAAATCTATAAATACTACCAATTTTGGATTTTGAATATGTTGCCTAAGTTACAAGCTTTTTATGAAAAGTGTACCTGTAATTGTTAACTCGAGAAAAGCTCTGTCAATGCCGTTGCTGCAAATATTTTTATAAAAATAGTGTGGCTATTTTCTAAAGAATATTAACAATGCTATAAATATTACTAATATTCCCCTTAACCACTTGTGATAAGCTTAAATTGCTTGTGTTACGAGTGGTTCACGCCAGTATTCGAATGATGGATTCCTTTTTGAGTTCGCGGTCCGCGTCCTGCCATTAGGTTATTGTCGTTTTAGTGATATTTGAATAGATTGTAAGTGGCGAATAGTCGCTCGCGTCTATAGGCTTCGACCACACACGTTTCCCCCGGGTGGTGCTAAAAGAGCAACAAAATCGAAAGAACAAAGTCGGCTCCTCGCCGTGTGGTAGCGGCGTAAAATATACCAACCCCTAGTTTTCGCACCATGAGGAATAAAAGAAAGGAAATGGACCTGAGTTCCCAGCGCCCCTTGAATGGGGCTGGGGTGCGAAGAATCTCCGGGAGGAAAACCAGCGACGAAATTCGCCATCCGTCACGTTCTGTCTTCTGGAGGGGCGAAAAGAGGATTGCGGAGGCCCGTCTAGCTACGCTGAATGTATGTGGAGCAATGAATGATAAGATGGATAGTGGAGGAGGCGAGAGAGGTACGTCAGAATCGTGCTAAATGGAAGTGTGTAGTCTCTGTCTACCCCTTTGGGTGACAGGCGTGAGTGTTTATGTTTATGTATTTTTTTTATAGAAGAGGGGGCAAACGAGCATGCGGCTCACCTGATGTTAAGTGACTACCGCCGCCCATGATCAACCGCAACACCAGGAGAATTGCGGGTGCGTTGCCGGCCCTTTAGAAAGGAGTAAGCTCTTTTCTTGAAGGTCCCCAGGTCGTATCGGTCCGGAAAAATCGCCGGTGGTAAACTATTCCACAGAGAGGTTGTACGTGGAAGAAAACTCCTTGTGAAACGTACAGTGGTGGACCGCCAAGCATCCAGATGGTGTGGATGGTATCGGGACGTTTGCCGTGTAGTGCGTTCACGAAATTTGGCGGCTGGGATTAATCCGAACAATTCCTCAGAGCACTCCCCGTGATAGATGCGATAAAATACGCAAAGAGATGCAACATCTCTTCGCAGCGCCAGTGAATCGAGCCGATCGGAAAGCACTCGGTCGTCGACGATTCGAGCCGCTCTGCGCTGGATGCGGTCAAGTGGAAGGAGCTGGTACTGGGGAGCCCCAGCCCAGAGATGGGAACAGTATTCCATGTGTGGCCGAACCTGCGCCTTGTAAAGTTGCAGGCGGTGTGCCGGCATGAAATACTGTCCCGCTCTGCTGAGCACGCCAAGCTTTTTAGAGGCCAATTTGGCCTTCCCTTCCAAGTGACCACGAAACTGCACGTCACTCGATATGTCGACGCCGAGGATTCCGATACTGGCTGAGGCAACAAGGGGAGCGCCTTGAAACTGAGGGGATACGACAAAGGGGTTCTTTTTAGCGGTTAACGCGCAAACTTGTGTCTTCTGGGGGTTCAACTGGACTAGATTTAGTCGTCCCCAATCCGAGACTCTGTTCAGCAAAGACTCGACTTCAGACACAAGTTTGTCCCGGCACTCGGAGACGTTTTCCCGAGAAATATTGGCTCGGCCGGTGTAAAGAGCATCACCAGTGCTGTCATTCGCATAGCAATGAATGTTACGGGTATGCAACATATCATTGATATGCAGAAGAAACAGCGTTGGCGATAGCACGCAGCCCTGTGGACCACCAGCATTAATAGGCTTGCAATCGGAGCTTGCACCGTCTACAACGACCTTGATGCTCCGATCTGCAAGAAAGCTGGTGATCCAATCGCACAATTTCTCGGGAAGCCCATAGGAAGGGAGCTTCGAAAGAAGCGCTTTGTGCCAAACCCGATCGAAGGCCTTCGCAATGTCCAAACTAACGGCCAATGCCTCCCCCTTGAACTCTACTGCCTCCGCCCATCTGTGAGTGAGGTAGACCAGAAGATCACCAGCTGACCGACCACGGCGAAAACCGTATTGGCGGTCACTAATCAGCTGGTGATCCTCAAGGTACCGCATGAGCTGGCAGTTTACAATGGACTCCATTGTTTTGGAGAACAAGGAGGTGATGGCGATTGGCCGGTAGTTGGACGGGTCTGAGCGGTCGCCTTTTTTAGGGATCGGGTGGACGAAAGCCGTCTTCCATGATTTTGGGACTACGCCTAGGGAGTAGGAGTACCGGAAAAGACGCGTTAAAACCGGTGCCAACTCTGAAGCACACGTCCTCAGCACAATTGGGGGATTCCGTCAGGCCCACATGACTTGTGGATGTCCAGGGAGAGGAGTGCTTTGCGAACCGAGCGCTGTGTGAACTGCACTTCCGGCATGGAGCACTCACACCGCAGGATGGTCGGCGGCGTACTCCCCCCGTCATCGAGAGTCGAGTTAGACGCAAAGAAAGAGCTTAGAAGATCGGCTTTCTCCTTTGCAGTATGGGTCAGTGAGTCGTCCTCCCTGTGTAGAGATGGAAGAGATGGCTGACAGAAATTCCCCTGAACAGCCTTGGCGAGAGACCAGAATGCACGGGTTCTAGAAGGAAGGCGAACTAGTTTCTCGCCAATTCTGCCTATGTGCTCTGACTTTGCCTTGGCAATGACTCTTTTGAAGGACCTAGAGGCGGAATTATACTTCTTTTTTAGAGCGCTGGTGTTTACATCCCGGGACGCTGATGCATCATCCCAGGCTTGGTAGTACTCCTGCTTATAGCATGATGCTATTTTACAGGAGCGACCAAACCATGGCTGAGATTTGCCTCCAATGGGCACCACAGAGGAAGGAATAAAAAGTTCCATACCCTGAAGTACCACATCAGTAACAGAATCCGCAACAACGTTGGGATCATCCGGCAAGAAGCAAACCCGCCCCTAAGGGTAGGATGCAAAGAAAGACCGCATCCCATCCCAATCGGCTGACCTATAGTACCAAACACGGTGGCAGCCTGCAGAATGCAACCGCGGTTTCAGCGTGAGTGGCACAACACTCCGGACCAGACAATGGTCCGAGGTGCCTAAAGGGGCGTCGACGGAAATCTGATATCCGTCCGGGTGAGAGGTCAGCAGAAGGTCCAACAGGGAAGGTGCATGATCCTCCACATCTGGAATCCGCGTAGGCGAAGTAACCAGTTGTGTCAGACCATATGCCAAGGCAAAATCATGAGCAGATCTCCCCGCATGATTGGTTAAACGTGAACCAAGCCATTCGGCGTGATGGGCGTTAAAGTCGCCGAGGATCACGATATCTGCGGAGGGGATCTGCTGTAGCAACGAATCTGCAGCCATTTGGACGTGGTCGAAGAGTCGGTCTGTTTCGGCATTACCGCTATGGGACCTATAGAGGCACCCATAGACGCGCGGATGGTCGTCGCTGTCTACGCGTAGCCAAAGGATGCACAGGTCCGAACCTTCAAGTCTGCCGAGGCGTCGAGAACAAAGGAGTGTTCCAGTTTGTACCCCGGGTGGGAGAGATACGAGACATCAGCCGGAGAGGACACCTGCGTCTCGGTCAGAAAGAGCAGAGCCGGCCTCGCCGTCTCGAGATGGTAGTGGACGGCGTTTAGGTTAGAGTGAAGTCCCCTGATATTGCAGAAATTCACGGACAGTGTGGCAGGGGTCGCCTTGGTTTTGTTGCTCCGTTTACCCCAAGCAGTTGTAGTCTTGAGCGGAATTTTGCCCCCCCCCCCCCGAATACGCGGGGCAGCCTGAGCACCCACGCTCAGAAGTGGAGAAACATGGTCGTGGATGCTCAGCGAGGGATTCTCCAGGGGTGCTGGTACCCTCCTGGGGTAGTCTATCATTATTTAATTCCGCTACCATGTTGATGGGGGGGGGGGGATTTGGGCCTCCGGCCACCTGCACTCACCAGACGAAACGCGGAAGCAGAGCTTCCACTTCACGCCGGTATTCTGTGAGGTCGTGGTCCCACCCCGATTTGAGCCGGCCCATACGTGCAACAGCAAAGCTGCCGCGTGGCTCTACCACTGTTAAAATGTATGTGTAAATGTATGTGTTATGACTGTGAGTAACGATTAAAAAATTATTAGTTACATTAGTTTTTTTTATTTATTAAAACGGGTTGCAATCGTACTATTGCTTTTATTATTTTTTTCTATAGCATTGGGTGACAAACGAGCACATAGTCCACCTGATGGTAAGTGGATGCTGTGGCCCATAGACATCCACATTTACCTTCAATTAAGAGTCAAAATGCAAATGGGTTATCCCCCCTGAGGATTAAGATGGAATAGCTCAATTCCGGTAAAAAGGGTCTCCGGTTCTCTGCACCCACCAAACGAAACACAGCAGCATTACGCTGCTATTTTACGCTGGTATTCTGTGAGAGCATGGCCCTGCCCCGATCGAGCCGACCCATTTGTGCTACAACTATAATATAGCTGCAGTGTATACCACTATGCTACCGTTAATAATATAATCGATTATTAAACTGACATCGGTTCACAATCGATTACTGCATAGCAACTAAAATATTTATGTGTACCTATTTCAACACTAAGGTTCATAAATAATGAAAAATATATCAAAATAGATTATAATAAATTAATCACATAACATAAAAATGACACACCAAAAATCTTCCATACACTTGAGAAAACTTGTATTATGGATGATCAAGATCGTTTAGTCGCTATACTCATAGTATCATAGTGCGAGCGAGTGAATAGATATGAAAGAAAGTATCGCTCACGTAGTTCGCCGTCCGCTCGGTGCATGAAATACCTAACGTGTAACGCCGAAATGTAAGAGGGCTTATAATATAATTCTCTAGAAACAGATAACCTTTTATTCAAAACTAACTTTGCAATTAATGACAATGTGTAACAAAAAATTTCACTTCAGTATCAACCAGCGACATCTGGTGAGTGAAATATTATTAGCCCTCATTGTTTGATAGATATTCAGGTATTTATTAAAAATCTTTAAACCTGTTAAGTTCTGAAGGATTTCTTTAGTTTCGTCTTTTTAATCTCGTTATATTAACGTCCGAACATTTTATGTTAAGTTCTAAGGGGTTAAACGAGCATCCGGCTCACCTGATGGTAAGTGATTACCGCAGCCCATGAACAATTGAAACACCAGGGGAATTGCAGATGCATCGCCGACCGTTTAAAAAGAGTAGTCTCTTTTCTTGAAGGTCGCTAAGTTGTACCGGTCCGGAAAAATCGCTGGTGATAGTCAATTCCTCAAGGAAACTATGCGAGGAAGAAAACTTCTAAATCGTCCAGTGATAGACCGCCAATCATCCAGATGGTATGGATGGTGTCGCGAGGTTTGTCGTGATGTGCGATGGTGCAATTGAGCGGCTGGAATCAGTTCGAACAATTCCTTAGAGCACTCCCCGTGGTAGATGCGAAAAAATACACGGATCTCGGTCGCCGACGATTCGAACCGCTCTGCGCTGCATGTGATCAAATGAAGGAGCTGGCACTGGGGAGCTCCAGCTCAGAGATGGGAATAGTATTTCATGTGACAGAAGCCAAACCTGCGGCTTGTAAAGTTGCAGGCAGTGTACCGATATGAAATACTGTCCCACTCTGCTGAGCTTATTATTTTCTTAAGTCTTTGTTTCTTATTCTTCTTCACCGTCATCAGCCGAAAAAAGAACACTGTTGGACATGGTTCCTTTCCGTTTATCTTCACACTTGGCAACCGATTGACGATCGCAGTACCAGACGTTTTGTAACAATTACGTTGCTCCCCGTCGGCGGTCTGGGTTTACGTCTGGCGTAAACGATATGGATATCTACTAGAAGTCATAAAAAAATTCTGGCCATACCTATATACGCCTCTTACAATGCCCCTGAGACGAAATGGAGTATTTGAATTTCTCGACAGCGCTAAAATGTAGTAATTACATACTCTTTGGTCAGCACAAAAGTTAACACCGAACGGTAAAAATAAATCAATTGAAAAACATCGACGAAAAGTCAACGCCCTTTCCAGACATGTTTTATTTAAGGGCTCAATTCAGCGCGCTTCCACTTGTGTTTATGCCTTAGAAAGGGCCAGACTCTTAAATTTTAAAAAGGCTGTTATTCGCTACATGTGAAAACGTTTTTAGCCTTTTCCACCTTTTACGTGTTTTTCATTCTTTTATTCAAAGAAATGGTTAAATATTGAACATCCGCTTTAATCTATTGCAATACAAATGGATGTTTTAGCCATATATTTTATTTTGTACTATTTTAACTATGTCATTTGATCAAAGGAGTAATCGTAAATGTCTATGCAGGATTATCATCTTTAAAGATCTTTAAAGAACACTGTGTACAATTTGCAATCGGTTCAAATGGGAGAGATCTATGATTAAACTTTTAAAAATAATGCATTTTCGTAAAGGATCGCCTGATTGTATTAATTACCTATTTCAAAGAACTAAAAAAATATATAATTATCAAAATAGTTTGATGTGGTGGTAAGGAATTATTCACCATTATGTCATACAAATGTCATTACAAGTTAAAGAGTTTTATGATGTTCTCATAATTTCAATCATCAGATCTTATCAAAATTTATAAAGCAGCACCCATGAGGCCCCATTCTAACAATAAATCATTGAAATGAGAAAACTTTGCGAATTATCGCATAGAATACATAAAAAAATATTCCGAATTAAGAATCTTCTCCTTTTATGAAATCAGTAGAAAAGACCTTCCGTATTGTCCTTAATCAATGCTTTAACTCAGGTGCCGACAGTGTATTGGACCAATTAGCTAGATTTTTAAATAGTAATGTTGTGTCACTTCCTGGATTCCCGAAATTTTCAGTGCCGCCCTCGTAGCTTCCTATTTCATTTTCACCCACGTTAAATCTTATGAATTTATGTGTCTGTCTCTTTTTACTGACGCTTTTTCGTTTCATCCAGTTTCAAATAAGAACGATGCTAAAGAAGTATTCAGTAGAGGTGGGTAATATCGCTTTTAGCCTATATCAAATCGTACCTATGTATTGGAAACGAATATCTGATATTGTATCTATATATTTTAATATCTATATATTTGTTGATGTTTTTCAATATATTCAATTAATTCGTGTCGTGTTTATGCCATCTAGCGTATTTTGTGTGTACCACCTTGAGAGTTAATCAATTTTTGTACGATAAAATCATTTTACGTATGATATGAAGTAGATGGCGCTATTACAAAGTATTATTTTACTCGTTTACTCTAAAGAATACATTTTTAATTTATTACACTTAACTTCTCAAAATAGTTCCGTATTATGCGTGAAAGCGGACGGGACATTGTTATACATAATAGGTTTAATTGGTTCTACACAATGTCAAACACTAAACTTGAATTACAGTATTTACCTAATATCTACGCATCTATATGATATTTTATGTTACACTACTTTTTATACACAATAACAGTTCAAACTTAAAAAACTATCATAAAACAAAAAATTATCAAATTAAAATTAAAATTTCGAAACCGAATTACAAACGAAAGTGAGCAGAGAAATTACATAAAATATGTCATCTGCATTCAAATTACGCGACGTAATTCACGATGCATGTGAACGAAACTGAAAATAAAATTTAAAAATAGAACACAAGAGCTTTTTTTGTTGAAACCCAAAGCACAATAGCAAACAGGAACCTCAATGTTTCAACATAAATTTTCAGGTCGTGTTACAAATATTTCAAATTAATTGGACTAAAAATAACATTCCATTAAATACACAATAAGATCTAGTCGTTTATTTCGAAAACATTGCAACACAACAAAATATTGTTACGAGCTTGAGGTTCGTGACAATAAAAATTGCCGATAAAATTACCTAAATTAACACTTTAATTTACTTTACTAAATTAAAACTTAAACACTAATAATTAAACACACTAATTCACTTAATTCCGCTCCGAAGCTTCGCTCGTATCGCCAATTCAATACTACGTCGATCGCATCTTGCAGCGCCTATTTATATAAATTAGCAAAATATCCAGAATGTTCAAGTAAACACGCGCAAGGTACCGAGAGTTCGAGTTTTAAACTTCAAGAAGTTTAGTTCTTCGGTTCGAGATTAGATGGCGCTAGTGCGCCGATTTGAGCGCGTAACACTTAACACTGGCCCCTCCTAAGACATGCTCGTCCCGAGCATTATCGGCCCCATAATAACGCGCTAGGCGTTCCACATGGACGATCTTAGGAGTCCCTCTTGCGCCTTTCTGTATCCGGTAGGTTACATCGTTGATCCTGGTCACAATCCGGTACGGGCCGTCCCATTTAGCTTGAAGCTTAGGAGATTTCCCTTTGCTGCGGACTGGATTGTGCAACCACACAAGTGAACCTCCGTCGAACCCTTTGTTATTCATTTTGCGATCATACCGGGTTTTCATCTTTTCAGACATTTGTTGGCCAGATTGTCTGACGTGCTCATAAACGTCATTCATTTTGTTCCGCAAGTCATTTGCGTAATCGGTTATACTGCGTGGAGCATCAGGTGGTATCCCGGTGATCAGGTCTGCAGGAAGCCGTAATTCTCTTCCAAAGTTTGCGAAAGCTGGTGTCACTGTTGTACTTTCGTGAACAGCGCTTCGATATGACAACAAAAACGGTTGTATGTGCTTGTCCCAATCTCGTTGCCGATTGTCTACAACTTTTGCTAGGTACCTCTCCAATGTCTGAATAAATCGTTCTACCATTCCATCGGATTGCGGGTGATAAGAAGTCGTTCTTGTTTTATGAGTACCCATAACTCGGCAAGTTTCCTGGAATATTTGAGACTCAAAATTCCTTCCTTGATCGCTGTGAATCTCTAAAGGTTCACCAAAACGACAGAAGACTTCATGAACTAGCTTATCAGCAACTGTTGAAGCTTCTTGATTTGGAATGGCAAAGACTTCTGGCCACTTAGTGAAGTAATCCATCACAACCATGAAATACTTGTTACCGCTTTCACTCTCCGGAAACGGCCCCGCCACGTCAATGGCTATTCTCTCCCATGGTGCACCATCATTGTACAACTTCAATGCACCTCTACTACGAGTCTGAGGTCCCTTTACAGCCGCACAACTTGTACATTTACGACACCAGTCCTCGACATCGTTTCGACAGTGGACCCAATAAAACCGTTCTCGGATCTTCAGTAGAGTTCGTTTAACTCCCAGATGGCCTCCGGAACAATGATTATGGTACAGCTGTAGAACATCCGGTACTTTAGCTTTAGGGACAACCATTTGCAAAGGACAGCTGTCTCCCCCTAACATTTTCCCATTTACGGCACAGAACTCCATCCTGAAGCAGCAAGCTGTCCCACTGGGCCCAATAGCTTTTAGTGGTCGAACTCATCGCTGAGACGTCGCTCCACTTGGGCTTGGGAGCACTGGCCTTCATCCATTCCAGGATCGGCTTGATGTCCGGATCTTCCTGCTGTGCACGTTGAAAGCTGTCCTTCCACTCGTTGCTGAGGTGGTCTGCCCTGAGCATCCTCACGGATACCACTTCCTTACTCTCTTGCCTAGTACAATGCTTGCAATCTTCAGGACCAGGTCTTCGTGATAATGCATCTGCGTTGCCATGAGATTTCCCGCTGCGATGTTCGATCTCAAAGTCGTATTCCTGCAGTAGTTCAATCCACCTCGCAACTTGTCCTTCTGGATTTTTAAACTGCAATAGCCGTTTTAGTGCAGCATGGTCAGTTCTTAAGTGAAATTTTCGTCCCAAAAGATATTTGCTAAAATTCTGCAACGACTTTACCACAGCGAGCAATTCGCGTCTTGTGACACAATAGTTTTTTTTTGTTTTTTATTGGATAGGGTGACAAACGAGCACACAGTCCACCTGATGGTAAGTAGTTGCTGCGGCCCATAGACATCTATCCTCGATTACGAATCAAAATGCAGATGCGTTGTCACCCATGAGGACTAAGATGGAATGCCTCGTTTCCAGCAAAAAGGGTCTCCGGTCTCTACACTCACCATACGAAACACAGCAGCGTTAAGCTACTATTTCACGCTGGTATTCTGTGAGAGCGTGGTCCTTCCCCAGTCGAGCCGACCCATTCGTGCTACAACTATACTAATGATATAACTGCAGCATGGCTCTACCACGTAATTAGTTCCTTTGCGGTTTTGACAACGACTTGCTGAAGTACGCTATCACGACCTCTTGATCACCATTCCGTTGAGACAACACACCCAAGCCAAGTCCTATATCACTTGCGTCTGTGTCAACTATAAATTCTTTGCTTGCATCAGGGTATCCCAAAATAGGTGTTTTGCACAGACGGTCCTTGAGCTCCTGGAATGCGATATTACAACTTTCATCCCAGCAGAAATGTCGCTTCTCCTTGGTTAGCTTATGCAGATGTTTGGCTATATCTGCAAAGTTCTTCACAAATCGCCGCTAATAGGAGCACAAACCCAAAAATGCTCTAACCTGCGTCTTGTCTTTTGGAACCGGCCAATCCTTTACAGCTGCAATTTTCTCTGGATCCGTGCGGATACCTTCTTCCGACACTACATACCCCAAAAAGTTGACTTGCCGTTTGAATAGTGAACATTTCTTCGGACACAGCTTGAGATTGGCACTCTGAATCTTCATGAGCACGCGTCCCAGGTTTTCAAGGTGTTCCTCAAACGTACGGCCCACGATGATGATGTCATCCAAGTAGACCAGACAGGCATCGCCAATTAGCCCGGTAAGTACAAGTTCCATCAGCCTTTCAAACGTTGCTGGAGCATTGCACAACCCAAACGGCATTACTTTAAATTGCCACAGACCCTTTCCCGTCGAGAACGCAGTTTTCTCCTTGTCCTTAGGGTCAATTTCAACTTGCCAGTAGCCACTTTTTAGATCCAGCGTGCTAAACCACTTTACTCCTGTAAGCATGTCCAGCGTGTCATCAATTCTTGGCAAGGGATAGCTGTCCTTCTTCGTAACGTCGTTCAGACGGCGGTAGTCAACACAAAACCGCATGCTGCCATCCTTCTTCTTCACCAGCACCACTGGTGAACACGATGGACTAGAGGAAGGTTCAATAACACCATCCTTTCCACCATCCATTCCTTCAATCATGGTTTCCACTTCCTTTTCACGTGCTACCGGCAATCTTCTTGGCCGCTGACGGATAGGCAAATCTTCTCCTGTGTTTATTTTGTGTTGAACTAAGCCAGTCTTTCGTTCTTCTAAGAGAATGCATCGGCATACTTGAGTAACAACTTCTTCGCCTCGACCAATTCGTTCGGGGAGAGAACACTGCGACAGTCTTCCAAAAGTGTGGTCACTCTCGTTTCTGCATCCTTACTGGGGGTCCCAGTCGATAGATATTGGCACCGACGTAACCAATCCACTTCCTCACAAGTACCAATCAGTGTGCCTTTTTCTATAATCTGTTCCCGGTCGCAAAGGTTCAGCACACGTACTCCTGAGATGTCAGTGGTCCTGACCAAGGTTCGAGCTACTTTCCATGGAAGGTCATTGTTTACCCTTTCCACAAGTACAAAACGGTGAGCTTGCCCAGCGTTTCGAGGAAGACTAACCGGAACAATCGTTTCCGATCTAGGCGGAAGAACAATCTTCCTAATGCTGTACACGTTCCCTGGTAACGCACCTTCCATAAAAAGTTCCTCCTGTCCACATTTCAAAACACCTTGCTTAACGTCGATCTCACAACAATTATTCCTCATAAAGTCTAGGCCTAGGATGCAGTCGTCCATTATATCAGCCACGGTGACATTATGCAGGTAGATCACGTTGCCTAGCTTCAACTCCATCTCCTTCTCTCCACGGACGGGTATACGCTGACCGGTGGCTGTTACCAAATTAATGCGTTCTAGGTTGTATGCGGAGTCCCCAAGGAACTGACTTATAAGTTGGGAACTAACAACCGTACGAGAGGCTCCAGTGTCTATGGTCAGTTTACACGGCATTCCGTTGACCTCGCCCTTGATGATTAGACTGTTGCCATCATGGGTTTGTGAGATCGAGATCCTTGGGGCTCTTTTAACATCAGCCAGCACCCGCCCCGCAGTTCTGGCTTTTACTCGTTTCCCTGCTGCTGCTGGGCGGTGCTGTTGTGCCGCACTATCCTGGGATCGTTCACCTTCCCTTTCTAGGGTTCGCTTAGGGCAGCGGGATCGAAGATGGCCCTTTTCCCCACAGCCATAGCACCTAGGGCTGTATCCTTTGTTGCGGTCGCTAACTGTAGCTGCTGCAACCTCCCTGACGCGATGGGAACGATGATCCTGCCGCACGGCTTCTACCTCCAGTGCATGGGCCAAGGCGTCCTTAAGCGTCTCGTGGTGCCCGAGCCTCACAGCAGCTCTGACTTCCAGGTCGCGGATGCCGTCGATGAATGTCTGCACCAGGTTCCCTTCAATGAGCGCAGGTACAGACTGGTATGCTTTTCGAACCGTCTTCTCCACCTCAAGGGCCCACTGCTGCAGGTTTTCGTTGCTGCGTTGCACGCGATCTTTAAGCTGCGCGCGAAAGACGTGTTCCAGGTGAGCGTCACCATATCTCGCCTCCAATGCCTCAAGGAGCTGCTCGTAGGTCACTTTCTTACCGAGAGCTTCCAACACGGTTAAGGCTTGGTCGCGCAAGCCTAAGGTGAGTGCAGTCATGTCCTGGCTTTTATTCCAGCCGTTTGCCTCCATGACGGCCTCGAACTGGATTTTGTAGGCCGACCAGGAAGAAGTCCCGTCGAACGGTGGTACCTTGAACCCACATAGCGAAGGTGTAGTAGCTACTGCGGGGGCTGCAATTCCATCCCCAAGTTTGAGGTCGTCCAGCGTTTTCTTCACGTCAGCCATTACGTTGTCAACCCGATTGTTTACTTGGTCGATTCGGGTTTCGGCCTCCGACAGGCGGTTGTCATGTTGAGCAACCTTATCCTTCACCTCCCGTATCTCTTTTCCGAAAATAGCGTGAAGGTCCTTCATGAGGAGCATCTGCTCTTCCTTATCGCGTTGGAGTTGCTCTTCTAAACGACGGGCCTGTTCTTCCTGCCGGCGGGCCTGTTCCTCCTGTCCGCCCCGCAGCTGCTCTTCCAATCGTCGTGCCTGTTCCACCTGCTGGCGAGCCTGTTCCTCCTGTCGGCGAGCCTGTTCCTCCTGCTGCTCTTTCAACCAACGGGCCTGTTCCTCCTGTCGGCGGGCCTGTTCCTGCAACATCACCATCAGAGAACCTAAGTCGGGTGCTGCAGATGTAGGAGCTACTGACGGGCCTGCAGCCGGTGGCTGGCCCTCCGACGTCTGTGGCGTTGCACCACCAAATCTTCGTTGGTCCGTCTCCTGCTGGCGTTGACTTCGGGTACGGACACCCTCCGTTTCCTCCTTAGGTAAAATCGGCATTATTTTATCCCACTTCTGACACCAATTGTTACGAGCTTGAGGTTCGTGACAATAAAAATTGCCGATAAAATTACATAAATTAACACTTTAATTTACTTTACACAAATTAAAACTTAAACACTAATAATAAAACACACTAATTCACTTAATTCCGCTCCGAAGCTTCGCTCGTATCGCCAATTCAATACTACGTCGATCGCATCTTGCAGCGCCTATTTATATAAATTAGCAAAATATCCAGAATGTTCAAGTAAACACGCGCAAGGTACCGAGAGTTCGAGTTTTAAACTTCAAGAAGTTTAGTTCTTCGGTTCGAGACTAGATGGCGCTAGTGCGCCGATTTGAGCGCGTAACAATATTAATAAAATACCACTTAGAATGGATATTAAAAATGATGTGTTCTGTAATAAATCGTATTTTGCTACTAATAAGGATTAATATTAATAATATTAGGCGTAAGCGTATCACCTTTTAGTTGTGAAGTAGTCGTAATATCAGTTTCACCTATATATTCTATCGCGCTCACGGTTTGTTCGGTATTCGAATCAATGTATATATTTAGATATATTACGTTTTTGTTTCGAATAGATATTAGATATTCTGCGATTCAGACACCACTAGCTTTATTGCCGCGGCAGCGATATCGTAATATCTAATATATAGTTGGTTTGTCGTCCGATATATAGATGTTGAATATTGTACTGATATATAGATATTGTATCTATATACGATTTGTATCGCCCACTCCTAATATTCAGTTCAAAAATGGTTATCCGTAAAGTCGGTTTACGGACAATAGTTTAACGTGACAACGTCATAACAAAATATTGATGAAATTATTGTATACTTATACATGCGCAAGCGGAACGCTCAAGCCGATCGTGCTTTTAGCTCGTTCGTGCCGCGTTCTCGCTCCGATCGTGCTCGGCTGGAGCGTAATATACTTTTCATCGTAGACAGAGAAACCTATAGACAAATTGTCGCCTTCTTTCGCATTCGCACACGAAAAAGATAGATTTATGCATACGTCTTGCATAGAAATGAGATAGAGCGGTGTGATTGTTTGTCCCTTTTGCCGTGCCGGTTTTTTTGTTTAGCAAACTCTATAGTTTGCTAAACAACTTTGAAAGCGTAGCGATTTAAGGAGTTTACAAGTTGGTTTAAGTGAGAAAAAAGTGTTTTGTGAGCTTAAGATTGGTGAATCTTGTTCAGTTCAGTTCTTAGAACAATTAAAAAAAATTCTAAATGTGTTTAAAAGTCATAAAGATTATTGTATAACCTAAAAATTCGTTATCGTCCTTTCTCACGCGAGGCCACGCCGATCATTAGTCTATAGGTTTCTCTGTCTACGCTTTTCATCCTTTTTCGTACATGCAGCCGGCGTTCATCGATTTATTAGACGTTGTCACGTCAAAAGAAAAATAGATATATCGGTGACATTTTCCAAAAAATATTTGAACTTCATGAATTGCCATTGTTTTACTAGTTCAGTTTATCTGTCAGTATAATTATTCATATTAATATCTCTACGCTTATATATCGTATTTGATATATTTTCGGTACTTGATAATTTATATCGATATATCGAAATAGGTAATATCAAAAGATATCGATATATCAAAATTTTTACAAGATTAGATTTGACAATAAGCTTTTAAAGTTAAATTTACTAAAAACCTGTAGTTTTCATCTTTCATTTACACGGAAAATTGTGACAAGCCCGCAACCAAGTGTGTTTTAGTTTGAAGATACTTAAAAAATAAAAAATGTTACTTAAGTTTCGTACATGGAAGAATAAAATTGAAATAAAATAACATAACTACATCACATCAAATCAAATAATTTATTCAGTATCAGAGTTTTTACATACTTCATTTACCCAAAAAATGAATTTATGGGCATGGGTAAAACAACATTCTTATTTTACTATTAACTCTTTTAAGCCAAATGATTACAATTCAACTGTATGTTCTTTTTTTCTTTATAATTACAGGGTGCCAATTCACATGGCCAACTTGGTCTTGGAATTATTACTGAACAAGTACAGGAACCTACTAAAGTTGTTCTTTCACAATTTTGTAATAAAATTAAACAAATTTCATGTGGTGGTGGTCACACTCTCCTTCTTAATGATGAAGGTAAACTTTATTCTTGTGGATGGAATTTAAACCGTCAGCTAGCCATAGAAGATAGAAATCAGAAATCACTTGAATCATTTAAAAGAGTATGGTGCCTAAGTGGTATCACATTCACAAATATATCTACTGGCTGGGATTTTAGTTGTGCGGTGACAGATGATAATTTTTTATTTGTTTGGGGCTCAAATAATAATGGACAATTAGGACTGCCAAGATCGCATTTTACTGAAGTTAAAAAGCCTGTTAGATTACAAGTAAATGCTTGTGCTGTTTCAATGGGATTAAGGCATACTGCAATCATAAATTCTAAAGGTGAAGTATGGGTTACAGGATGTGGAAAACAAGGCCAGCTTGGTTTAGGAAAAGAAATATTATTTTCTGATAGATTTCAAAAAGTTGTGAATATTGAAAAGATATCTCATGTTGCATGTGGACAAAATCATACAGTAGCTTGGTCATCTGACAAAAATGTTCTGTATGTTTGGGGTGAAAATAAACATGGTCAGTTGCTACAACAAAACAGTAGTTTAAAGCAAAATATGTGGGTGCGTAATATATATGAACCTCAAAATATTGATTTAGGCATTAAACAAAAGGTAAAAAAATTATTAAGTGGATGGACAAATATTCTTATGTGGCTGGATGATGGTACCATACTCACTTGGGGTCGTAATAATTACTCTCAACTTGGTTCTAATGAATCCTTTGTAGGAAAAATATTTCACATTGAGCTTCCAGGTATGTCAACAGTAATTCTTCAAGCTTGAAATATTTAAAACCGAGAATAATATATTAATGCCAATAGGTATGTTTGCAAATGGGAATAAATTTCATTAGAAAAGACCATCCAAGTGTGTTGTAATATAAAAATATACTTTTCCACATGATTAAATTGTTTGCTGCACTGGATTGGCATTCACTTACTGTAGGTTAATGTGACAGCAAAATGGCATTGATATCTTTTCTTTTTTTTTCCAGACAATAGAAAAGTAAAAGATGTTGCCTTAGGTTCAGAGCATACAATATGTTTAAGTGAAGACAACACTTTGTGGGCTTGGGGCTGGAATGAACATGCTAATACAGGAATTTCACTTGAACCAGTAATTTCTTTTCCAACAATTGTCCCCATTAAATTTAATAAAGATGAAATTATAACACAAATCTATGCCGGTGGAGCTCATAATTTCATTGTTACAAATATTAATAAAAATGATGACAGTGAAGAAAAATTATAGCTTCTAGTCACTAATAAAGTTTATAATTTTGTTGACATATAATATTCTATTTGTAGAGAAGTTTCAAACTAATAAAACGAATTTTAGCTGCTCAATAAATTTATAAGCATTCAGACATTTATCATCTTTTATTTTAAATAATACATACAAAACTAAAAGGAAAAATTAACCATTATAACTAAAAGCATAACTGTGATAAAATTATGTAGACATTATTTTATTTGTAACCTAAGTAATATTAAAATACTGTACAATACATAATGTATACATATAAATATGTATAAGCAATAAAATGATAATGACAAATGAAGGTATTTTTTACAGCAGCAACATCAACTAACACCATATTTTATTTAGCAATTTTTAGGAATCTTTTCCTCTATATAAAAAAAAGTGTTTCTTTAAAAACATACATATATTACTCATACACAATACAAATATTATACTGTCGTTTCAAATTCTTACATTGCCTCATCAGATAGTACATTCTTAGATTTACTGTAATAATTAGTTTAAATAAACTTCTTCAGTTTTGGACGTAAAATTAACCTTTGTTCAATCAACCTTCCTTAATTACTATTTTCATTGAGGTTGTAAAAATAGAAATGGTGTACAATAGCAAGTTCCTAATCTAGAATTACCATTTTCAGAGGATAACATTTCTTTAGGTATTTTAACATAAAAGAAAGAGAAATGTAAGAATAATATGAATAAAAACTATGAAATTTGTTACAAAAAATATTTAAACATGACTTGTATTTGTACATAGATTTAATAAATACTTCAATAAACACTTGTATAATCTTTAAATATCCTAGGACTTTCAAAAATCTAAGATCAAAGACTCATATTATGAGTTTTACTCTCATCATGACTTTTATATATTGCCTTCCTGTATATATACACATGTTTATAACACCAATTGAGCTATTAACAAAACAAATTTTTGAAAATTTTCTTTTTTAACAACTAGAAAAAAGTCATCTAGGATACTTAAGTAGTATTTTATACAACAGCAGTGAAAAGCATTGTTCTTCACATGACATTTAGATTGCTACCTCTTCCTTTCACCTTTTTGTGTTTTACGTTTCTCTTTCTTTTCTTCTTTGAGTTGTTTCTGCTTTTCTCTAAAAATAAATGTTGAACATAGTATTAATAATAATATTAAAAATAATTGACTCAATAAAAATAATTTAATTCTTATATATACCTACCTGTCTTCTCTATCTTTTTCTTTTTTACGCTGTGCTTCAAGCCTCGCCTGTTCTCTTCTTTCTCGTGCAGCTGCTGCCACATCTAAGGCATTTGTATTTTTAACTAAATCAGTGCTATCTGTAACTTCCTCGTGTTCCAAATCTTCCTGAAATAAAGAATTTGTACATAAATATTTATTTTGTTATTAAAAGTAAGATTAATATTAACATTAGGTACCCACCTCATTATCGGAGAGTTGACTGTATTGTGATAGAATTGCTTCACGTATTTTTTTCTCATCATCAGTATATTCTCGTCTCGTAGTCGTTGCAAGGGACTGAGATTCTAGCAACTTAGCTAACTGAACATCTACATCTGCCACTGGTTTCAAAGTTTCTTCTTTAGGTTTACACGACTCCCATTTGTCTATTATCTCATTAACATGTACTGATATATCACTTTCCTGTCAAATTTTTGAGGAAATTAAGAAAATATAGATATTTCTGCATGTTTAACCGATATTTTGACTTACCAAAATTTCAGAAAGTATGCCTTCGAGAGCATCTTTCTTTTCATCAATTGATTCCTCGCTTTCTAATATACCGGATATGTAGTGCCCAAAAACTCCCTCATCTGTTTTTAAAGATTTTAACTTTGCACTTAACCACGGCTCAAATTCACTCACTGCAGCCGCCATATTGTCTATTGTCTAATGTCTATTTCTGTTTGACATTTCAGTAATTCAGTGTTGCCCATTAACTCTATAGAGTTAATGGGACATTTTAACAAAGTTTTCACACGAAGGTTTGACGGGAACACGACCACCGGTTAATTCTTGCTCATGTTTTATACACGTATGAAATTATTATAATATACAAATAACCTAATTTACATGTAGAAGTTCAAAAGTAATTCTTAACATCAATAATAGTAAAGTTTGTCAACTTGTAATTCCGAAAATAAAATTACATAACTATATCTATTTATAGATTTATTTTGCGCACTCACTCCTATTCAGTAATATTGGTGCAACCTCTCAAATGTGTGAAAATTTACCTCTCAACAATGTGATAGTTGAGTCAAAATTACTCGAATTTGCCAAATAAACATAAAGTTTCAAAATACAAATGTTTACTAGCAGGTACAAGCTTTCTCCGATTGGGGCGATGCCAACCTCGTGAGTTTCAACGCCTCCAAAACACAAGCGTGTCTTTTCACCGTTAAAAGGAGCCCGCTCACCCTGGCTCCCACTATCTGGAATGTATCCTTGGAGTACACTGGCCGTCTTCAATTGTTAGGGATTGAATTTTCTCCGAACCTCAACTATAGGCAGTTCATTGTGTCCAGAGCAAGGAAACTTGGTGTTCAATCTACAAATAAAAAATTTCTTCTATCGTGAAAATATAAATATTTTACGCATAACTTTTTCATACACGAAAAAGTAGCGGATCTGTCAAAATACAAACGTTATATCAAAACACGACGTAACCAGGGTCGAATTTCGTAGTATAATTATCCTGATTGTACAATTATTTCATAATTTTTAGTATATAGCACGGTAATAATACAAAGCGAAAATACCATAATTTTATCTAAAGGATCGACTTGTATTATTATTATTGGGTCCTTTTGCATTTTAAATAATAACCCTACGATATCGAGAATTTTTGTATTGTACAGCGAGTTACGCGTTTTTTTAATAAAATTAGAATTAGCTCCTTTTCTGATCTATCGATGCATTTATGTTGCATCCTTGATACAACTATAATTAGGGGCTACCACGATAAAAATTCTATGCTCCAGAAGCAATCGGTTTGAAAACAGTGATTCGAAATATTTTATGTATCAGATTTTCGGATTCAATCAAGCAGATATGGTTTATTTTGTACTCTTTTCGTTTTAATCTTATTGAATATAAAATATATTAAGTACCAATATTCAAAATTTAACTTACACTAAGTTATTTAGACAAAAATTAAACAGAAATTAAAATAAAACCGTCAAAAAACGAAAGGTATAGATAAACTAGACTGGAAGAAAGAAAAATAACACGTCAAACGTGATATAATTTTTTTAAATAGTATATTTTTAATTTCTATGTACAATATATTTGACGGTCTGAATCCAACCCTGGCCATATCTTGGTAAGGTAACTAAACTAACTGTGAAATAAAACTTAAAAAATGCGTTTATATTATAATTTAATTGTAACAAAATTAATACAAGGTTATTTACCGATGATACGATATCCCATGTTTTTTTTTAAATCTTTGTATAGTAAACTTATAGACTAATGATTAGCGTGGCCTAGAGTGAGAAAGGACGATAACGTAGTTTTAGGTTATACAATAATCTTTATGACTTTTAAACATATTTAGATAAAATTTTAATTGTTCTAGAAACTGACAAAATTCACCAATCTTAAACTCACAAAACGCTTTTTTCACACTTAAACCAACTTGTAAACTCCTTAGATCGCTACGAACTATCAAAGTTGTTTAGCAAAGTGTAGTTTGCTAAACAAAAAAACCGGCACGGAGAAAGAGACATACAATCACACCGCTCTGTCTCATTTCTATGCAAGACGTTTGCATAAATCTATATTTTTCGTGTGCGAATGCGAAAGAAGGCGTCAATTTGGCTATAGGTTTCTCTGTCTACGATAGACTCCAATTGGAGTTTATACTAGATCTATGCTTGCTACTCATTTATTTATATTATCTGTGAAGTGGTAACATAGACTAAGACCGAAGAGCATGGAGTATAAAGGTAATGAGGACAATCTACCATAGGAGAGTAGTTGAAAATGTGTATATCCATAAGCAGTAAATAACAGTTCAAAAACTCTCCAAAACAGCGCTCGAGTAGCTAGGGATAATGATATAAACCATGACTCTTAGGTATGGAGCATCGGGGCCGGATCTTGCGGAACACCAGTTTGGTTTCCGCAAGAGGCGCTCTACGGTGGACGCCATCATGCGCGTGAGAGCCCTCACGACGGGGGATGCAGTGGCCAGAGGGGGGTTGTCTTGGCGGTGTCTCTCGACATCGCCAACGCCTTCAACTCCATGCCCTGGAGCTGCATTAGGGTGGCACTCCGGTATCACCGGGTGCCGACCTATCTCCGTCGTCTAGTCGGGGACTATCTGACGGACAGGGCCGTCATCTACCCCGGTCGCAACGGTGAGTGGAACCGGCGAGAGATGTCGTGCGGTGTCCCACAGGATTCGGTTCTGGGGCCACCTCTGTGGAACATCGGTTACGACTGGGTGCTGCGCGCCGACCTCCCTACCGGCGTCAGCGTAGTTTTCTACGTTGACGACACGGGCACTGGCACAAGGGGGGGTCGTACGAGGCGGCGGCGGAAACTATGACACGCGGGGTTGCGATAGTCGTTGAGAGGATTCGGCAACTGGGTCTCGAGGTGGCTCTGCACAAGTCCGAGGCCATGCACTTCCTTGGTCCTCGGAACAGGCCACCACCGAGATCCTCAGTGATGGAAGGAGGGGTATCCATCGGCGTCGAGTCGATGCTGAAGTACCTAGGACTCGTCCTCGACGGCCGATGGAACTTCGTTGAGCACTTCCGACGTTTGGCTCCCAAACTGGAACGGACCGGGGCTGCCTTCAGGCGGCTCCTGCCGAACCTGGGGGGGCCAAACGCCTCTTGCCGAAGACTCTACGCGGGGATCGTGCGGTCCATGGCCCTTTACGGGGCCCCGGTTTGGGCGCGTGGTTTGGCGCGGCTTGCCGTCCACCACCTGAACGCGCCCCAAAGGGTGGTTGCCGTGAAAATGGTTCGCGGCTACCGCATGATCTCCCGCGAGATGGCGAGCCTCCTTGCTTGATTGCCGCCATGGGATCTGGAGGCGATAGTCCTCGCGCGCCTGCACGAATGGTGCGCGGAGGCACTATGCCGGGGGGAAACCCCGCTGCCGCGGCAAGTTGTCGCGCAGCGGACAGACTTCCGGCACGATCTCATGGCGACATGGAGAGAGCGACTGTCGCAACCCCGTGCTGGGCACGCCACTATAGCGGCGATAAGACCCCTCTTTGAGGAGTGGCTTGAGAGACGCCACGGCATCCTCACCTTCCGCCTGACGCAGGTCCTCACCGGACACGTTGTGTACGGGAGGTTCCTGCACCGAATCGGGCGGGAGGAAACGCCCGGGTGCTCCCAATGCGAGGATGGACCGGAGGACACGGTGGAACACACCGTGGAGGTGTGCCCTGCTTGGGCGGAGCACCACCGTGTCGTCGTAGCAGCGATAGGCGGCGGCGACCTCTCGCGTCCGGCTCTGGTCGAAGCCCTGGTCCGGAGCGAGACGGAATGGGATGCCGTCACCACTTTCTGCGAAGCAGTGATGCTAACGAAGGAGGTGGCGGAGCGGGAGAAGGAGAGAGCAGCAGCTTTCCTCCCCGGCCGTCGCGGGAGACGCCCCGGGCGTCGGGGGCTACGTCGTGGCCCCCGGCCACCGTAGGCGCGGGCCTGTGGACGGCGAGCAATGGGTAGCTCGCCGTCCGTCCGTCTAACGACGATAGGCCGTGTCGACGGCGCGTTTTGTTCAACGCGCGCCTCAAAGAGCTGTCAGCAGCGTGAAGGGGCCCGCAAGGGCCGACGCCTGCCGGGGCTGCGGGCTGTTCGAAAGAGATACCGCGGCTCCGGAACGTAAGGGCACTGAAGGAACACGGATGGTTTTTAGTCAGTAAAAGTCTGACACTCCCTTACGCTCCACCCAGAGTGAAAGGCGTCATTAGATTATTTTCCATCCGCAAAAAAAAAAGGTATGGAGCATGGAGGTTAGAGAACAGGAGAACGATCGCTACATACTGTTGCGTGAATAAGTCAACGTCATACACTAGCGCCATCTAGTGTCAGGAACGAGAGCGAGGGGAGCTTCGCAGAAAATGACATCACAAATCTTTCAACCGACAGCGCCATCCGAAGAACTAAGTTTCTAGAAAATCTACACTCGAACACTCGTCGCTTTGCGCGCATTTACTTGAATATTCCGGATGCTTCATTGCTAATTTGTATATATAGGCGCTGCAAGATGAGATCGGCGGCAGTATTGGATTTGGCGAGACAAGCATAGCCCGCCTGTCCTCGAAAATTTGTAGAATTTATAGCGGCGCTGCCGTCGGTGAGTAGTGGCTGCGAAGATAGCTGCTTATGAGTACTAAGTATCGGGAATGGAATATTTCCACTATTCCTGTCATATTAAAATCTTTTTAATTGAAAACTTCTTGGTTTTAAAAATTGAATACCATTTATTTATTTAAAAAAAAGATTCTCGGTCTTGTCACAAGGTTTTGTTAAACTTGTTTAGTCGTTGAGAAAATGGAATTGACTCTAGAAAATTCAAGAGCAATGATTTATTATGTCTTTCGAAGTGGTTTAACACAAAAACAGTGTGTTGACCGGATGATTTCTGCATTTGGTGATGAAGCCCCAGCCAAAACCACAATTTATCGCTGGTTTGCTGAATTTCAACGTGGACGTGTCAAGCTCAGTGATAGTCCCCATCAAGGTCGTCCAAAAACTGCAGTCACCCGAGAAAACGTTGATGCTGTGCGTAAGCTGATTGATGAAGATCGACATGTGACATACCGCGAAATTCAGGCAAAAAAGTCAAATACAAATAATCTAGCATGAACAATTAGGTGTAAAAAAGTTGTTTTCCCGATGGATACCGCACTCGCTTTGTGAAGAGCAAAAAGCGGCTCGCGTTACTTGGTGCGTCAGAACTCTCGAAAGATTCCACGCAGGATCCTCAAATGCTGTATACAACATCGTATCAGGTGACGAATCCTGGACGCGTAGGAACCCGAAACAAAAAACCAGTCTCGAGTTTGGGTGTTCGAAAATTAGTTAAAGCCAACAAAAATTGTTCGTTCACGGAGTGTTTGTCTCAAAAACCGGCCATGTTACGACTATTTCTCTTGAGGGATAAAGAACAGTTAATGCAGAATGGTATGCTAAAATTTGTTTGCCACAGGTCGTTTCTGAACTCCGTAAAGAGAACTGCAACCGCTGCATCATCCTTCATCACGACAATGCGAGTTCTCACACCGCACACAGAACAAAAGAGTTTTTAGTGCAAGAAAACATAGAATTATTAAACCATCCGCTGTACAGCCCCAACCTAAGCCCTAATGATTTCTATACTTTCCCTAAAATAAAGAATAAATTGCGTGGACAGAGATTTTCATCACCTGAAAAAGCTGTGGACGCCTACAAAACGGACATTTTGGAGACCCCAACTTCCGAATGGAATGGTTGCTTCAATGATTGGTTCCATCGTATGGAAAAATATGTCAAATTTCTCGGAAAATACTTCGAAAAGCAATAAATACATTTTTAAGTAGTAATGTTGTGTCACTTCTTTGATTCCCGAAATTTTCTGTGCCGCCCTCGTACAAGTAGATGAAGTTAGTTGAATAATGTACAAATTTTCTTCGCGGCGGTAATTTTTTAATTTTTGACAAAAAGATACATTAACAAACGGAGAAATATTTTATTGTGCGTGGATATGCAAGTGCTTTAGCATCTGATAGGAAAAATAGACTGAAAATGACTTTTATGGCGCGAACTTAGCGATCGCAGCGCTTCACTTATGGTGTCCATATATCTGGGACACTATTTTCTACGGCAATCGTTCTCCTGTTCTCTAACCTCCATGCCTAAGAGTAGTAAATAATAAATTTCTATTTATCTATGGTAGTATATTGGAAATGAATCGGCATCATTTTTGTCACTTGATGTAATTATAGTAAACTGTTTGATCTCTATTTGTCGGCGTCAATTTACTAGTGATTTTAAATTAAATAAAATTATAATATAGAAAAATGTCGGCAAGATATGATAGAGCTATTACAGTTTTCTCACCGGATGGTCATTTATTGCAAGTAGAATATGCCCAAGAAGCTGTACGGAAGGGCTCAACGGCGGTAAGGGTTTTACTTAGTCCTGTTTAGAATATAATTTAGTTTTACAGTAGTAAAATATATAAATAACCATTATTCCAGGTGGGTGTACGCGGTAATGATGTAGTTGTACTAGGCGTTGAAAAAAAGTCCGTAGCTAAACTTCAAGAAGAAAGAACAGTTCGAAAAATTTGTCTGCTTGATGATCATGTTGTTATGGCTTTTGCCGGCCTAACGGCTGATGCTCGTATTCTCATAAACAGAGCACAAATTGAATGTCAGTCCCATAAACTTACTGTAGAAGATCCTGTTACATTAGAATACATAACAAGATACATTGCTGGTCTTAAACAAAAGTATACCCAAAGTAATGGCCGTAGACCTTTTGGTATTTCATGTCTAATTGGAGGTTTTGATTATGATGGTCAACCTCATTTGTTCCAAACTGAACCTTCAGGCATTTATTATGAATGGAAGGCCAATGCTACAGGTAGATCAGCAAAAACTGTAAGAGAGTTTTTGGAGAAAAATTATACAGCAGAGGAAGTTGCTACTGAAAAGGGTGCGGTGAAGGTATGTTTTATTACATTAAATCTTTCTTTTTATTATGAAAAAGAATACTCAAAATGCCAAATACACAAGCAGTATGTTGATTAAAGGAAATTTGGTTAGTAGAAATTTGTTCCAAAAATGCTAAACATGAACTTTGGATAGATAATGAGCAACATTATTCCGTGTGAGGGTATAAGCTCTGCACTCATCAACCATCCAGTGCAGCATGGTCCTTGTTAGTATCAACTTTAATCTACTAAGTATGACAATATAGTGCTCATCAATTAGCCCTGGGAAAGTTCTATTTCCACCACCAGCTTTTATTGGCTATGGATGTGATACATTCTTCCAATTTCTGTGATCTTTTGTAACATAAAGGCTAGTTCATTATGACAACACTAACATTTATATTCTCTATAATTTCCTGTTTTATAAGCTTAGAGGACATAATGAAATGTCCAGAGCTCAGGGTAAATCTGAGAATCTATATTTGAAAACACTAAAAAGGATTTACAAATTGTTTGAGATTTTTGTTAAGAAAAAATATTTTTTCAAAAACATTCTACAAAACATTTTTATTTTTATAAATAAATATATAATTTTGACAATTCCTTGATTTATAATTGCAATGCAGATGTGTTGTCACTCCTAAAAACTGATGGAATGCCAGTGAAGCAAGTAAAAAAAGTATTCATTTCTTGTCACTTACAATACGAACACAGTAGTATTGCTGTATTTGTATATGCTGCTATTTAACACTGATATTCCATTAAAATAAAATTGCGGAAAATTCCCACAATAAATTATTTTCTACAGCTGTGACATCCTTATAACATCCAGTCAAATCAGTGAGCATTGGGCACACCCAATCAAATCAATAACTGAGCAGAATGATATATTGAAAATTAAAAATATGTAGAGCAGATGTATAATAATGAGATTACTATAATACTGTCTTGATAACATTTATTTGTTATTCACCATCATATAGTCAATTTCGTTATTGTTTATTAAAACTTATGTCACTATTGCTATAGCTTGGCACTAAGATTAACAATTATAGTATCAGTCATCTTGTACATACTTGTACCTTTAGATACTGCTATCTGTAATATGATTGTGTATTTTATATTTAATTAGATTGATCTTTATCAACCCATGACAGTCTAGTGGTGGACATGGTTTTTTCTTAGATTGATCATCACAAATTATATAACACAAAAATGAAATGAAAATGTCAATAAATACAGTAAATACATCAATACATAATATCACACCCAATATGTTAACATTATGTGTGTATCTGGCTCAGATATTTGTTATAAAATGTTAGTGATTTAAGCAAATTGTTTTATCTGGAAGCCAATTTTGTTTTACTGTGGCGTCAGTATATTTACTTTGTTTTGTTAACGTGGAAAACTGATATCAAAAATATTGGGCAACCCAAATATTTCATACAGTGGGTATTATAATTTGGTTAAGATTCCATAACATTCAAATATAAAATTCAACAATATTTTAATGATAATTTTTTAAATGCAGTTTTGTATGGTCTTTTTATTTTACTTTACTTTATTGAATAAAATGTACAGCCATTTTAACTTAAAGATAGCTTGTTTGGTAACAAATGCCAGGTGCTTTGCTTTTAAGATATATACCTGGGCTTAGCTACATACAACTACCCTTTTTTCTGTTCTGTGGTAGCCTCTTACCATATCAGATAGCTAATTATTAAACCCATTTATTAAAATCATAATTGTGCAATAGCTGCATTAATATTCACCAACTATAATTATTCCTTTATAGCTTGCCATACGAGCCCTATTGGAAGTAGTACAGTCCGGACAAAAAAATTTAGAGATAGCAGTCATGAGACGCAATCAACCAATGCAAATGCTTGATATTGATACCATTAATTCATATGTATCAGTTATTGAAAAGGAAAAGGAAGAAGAAGCAGAAAAGAAAAAACAAAAGAAATAATGAGAAGAAGCTTGTATTTTTACATTACATATAATAAAGGTGTTATATATAACTATATAAGCAGTTTTATTTTTACTGCCACAAATTATATTAATGACATTAAGTTACAAATGAATTGTCTGAGAGATTTGGGTATAGAGCTCCTTTAAATTTGATGAACATTCCTGTGTGGAACCCTTGCTGGTCATAATATCATTAAACATTTGATCCCATTCACTATGATAGTGATTTGTATTTGCACTATGCTTCTGAAATTAAAATGATTGTATAATTCAACTATATTACTTAATATTAAAACTTCTTAGATAAATTCAACTTACCTCTGCTATAGACACATCATCATTATGATCATTGCTTATGGATGGGAGTACACAGTTTAAAAATTGTTGGTCATTTGTTTCATTCTCTGCTTTACTTGTAATGCCATGGTTCTTTTCTTCTATGTTGAATTCTGCTAATAGCTCAACACCAGAAGCTACCTCTGATGGTTCAGGGTCAAGGTCTGGCATATTTAAAAATTGGCCAGGGAAACTATCAACATTTTGTTGACAGGAGTCATCGCTAAAACTCATTACGTTATCTTGTGCCTTACTCCTATAACAACACTTCAACTAAAATAATTAAAGGTATCCCAATATTCCAATAAAGTTGTTCATTACTTACCCATATTTCTGCAGTTCAATGTTGTTAATAACAAAATCATTTTCTTGATCATCTTTTTCTGCAGGTAGTTCCAAAGGATATTAATATAAAGGAAAAAGGAAATTGGAATGAATGGACTGGAATAAGGATAAAAACCTGTACTGTCTTGTTCCTTCTGTATATCATTGCTTTGGCGCTTGGGGATTTGCCAGTCAATGGAAATACTTTCTTCTTCACAAAAATCATCTTGTGCATCTACAAAAAAAATATTATAGTTTTACTACTACCACTATAATAAGATATGATAATTTGCTTTATTAAACTGATTTTGTTCTCATGGTTTTGATGTCAGGTCAGAACATCAGCCAAAAAATAACAAACACTATCACAATTAATAAAGCTGCATTTTTTAAATTAAAACAGCATAATAGATTAAGGTAGTTTTGTGCTATCAGAGAAAAGCAATATTTTAAGTAAGAGTTTGTGTAAAATAATAATCAGAAAATCATAATGGCCCAGAGACATCCCTTGCGGTACACTATAATGTACCTGTCTTAATATATTATATAATATATTCTTATTGTCTTGTATTCCTATTGTCTTAATATATTATATAATATAACTTATTTCTCATTTTATTTTTGTACAAACTTGAGTTGACTTGGGATAGTGGATTATTTTACACTGCCAAACATGGCACTGTAATGATATTACTATTAATTATAATTTTATTATCTATGTAAATGAATGACTTAAATGTTTTACAACCTTTTACTTTTTTGTTTGCATCTTAGGTTATTAATTGCATGTGCCTACAACTCGAAATTCTCAAAACTCTGGAGACCTCTGGCTGCCGTCCATTCCCCATCCTCAGGAAATTAAAATTCTGAAACTGCCCTTGCAGACAGGATTGTGGAAAACTAAGCAGGCTTAGTGGCTTAAGGCTACCAAATATCAGCAGATTCATATCCAAAATGCTTCCAAATAAACCCTAAAACTATGTATTACTCTAACAGTTCCTTTTATTAATATAGTATTTTCCATAGGCTTTATGAACAATCCTCTATGCAGAACCTGCTTGGAGTGTGAGCAACTAGCATAGCTGCCAGCCAAGTACCAATTGCAGTATACAGATTGACTAAGACCGCAAATAAAGCTCAGTATCTTGTATTATATGCATTATTGATTACATGGTAGAGCTAAACACTTTATTTCAATACCTATTCTACAGTTTGCCTGCAATGACAATAAAAATGTAGGACAGATTTGGGTATTTGACACAATTGAAAAACTTTTTAAGAGTTGTTAAAACAGTAGTTTGATATGAGCACCAGCTAAGTTATTGTTCCAGCATGGGTCAGGCTAACTAAAAGAGACTGCTCACTCAGCAAAAAAAATAGCACATAATGCTGCTGGTTTTTGTATGGTGAGTGTAGAGAACCGAAATCCTTTTTAATGATAACAAGAAAAGTATTCCATTACAGTCCTCAGGAGTGAAAACGCATTCATAATAATTAACACAAGAAGTGAGTGTCTCTGGGCCACATGGAATCTTTTTTGCATTCACTTACAAAAAAATCTATATAAATTGTACAAAACTGAATCCTTCACTACTTTTTATAATATTTTAATATAAAAAATACTAATTTTCATATTCTATTCAATAATTATAACTTAGTTACTTTTTAGACTATCTTGTAAATGTAATGTAATGGGTATAGATGTAATGTTTGATAGAGGCCTGAAGGAAAGGCTCACAAACAATTTATTAACAATACAACACATAATCATTATTTTACACAAAATCTTACCTAAAATATGGCTTTTCTTTGATAGCACAAAATGACCCTAATATACTATTCTGTTATATAAATATTAAAAATATAGAAGAGGCATTTATACTTTATTTTCCATTGGCTACATATACTCAGCTCAGCTCCTATTTTACTTTTGTACTTATACTATATTCCTTCAGTTTCCTATTTAACTTTCCTTACTTTTGTACCTATAAATAACTTTGATTAAGTATATAAATTCGATAGTACCTTCAAAATCATGTGTAATACTGGAAAATCGTTTTGGTGAACTCTGAATACACAAGTCTTGAGCAGTTTTTTTTAATGCAAGTCGTAATGCCCGTCGTGCTTTTTGCAGTGGAGTAAGAAATGCACTTTGGTCGGTGCTACTGAAAATGTTCTATGAATCGTACATTTAATGGCATTCATATGATAATATACAAATAGGTAAAAACAGCATTAAAAATTAAGGTTCCGTTATATTACCTTGCTTTTGAAACTTCGTTTCAAAGTCAAAGCTTTTCGTGTGATCTTATTTAGTAATTCTGGCCTTCCATATTGGAAAAAGTCGTGAATATATTCATGCATGTACGGATTACTTGAATTGCATAGTGGATCTTGTAGATGCGAAGTTACTTTTCGAAAACCATACAAGTTAAGTTGCCTAACGAAACTTGATATGTTCGTTGTTTTAAAAATAGAATCATCACATTGAAGATAATTATAAAGAATTCTATAATTTAATAAAATTGTTCGACCAGTACCACCCCATAATATTGCATCAGTTCGCAAACTAAGCAAGTACCACAATTTCTGAGGAAAACGCATTTGATAAAGTGCATTTTTATGTTCTTCCATGTTAGATTAGAAAAGTATAATTCTCGAAGAATAATTTATTATTCGTATTTAATCGTTGAGTTTCAATTACTTCGCAAAACTTTAAACATGGCGCCGTCCGTGTAGATTTTTATTAAGATTTTGGTACGGATGCTTGTCTTTTAAGCCATGTCTTAATTTCATTCGGGATTTTCGTTTTTATAGATTTTGTTTCAAGTGATAATAATGCTTTATAGTACACAGCTTTAAAATGTGTTGATGTGACACATTGCGTAGTTTTTGCTAGTTCAAGTCCTCGCCAAAATCCCTTTTAGATTTTGTCACGCACGGAACAAAAATAATGTCCTAGATATTTTCTATTTTGAACTTCCCGCTAGGAAAATCAATGATTTTAGGAAATGTGGATGTTATTGTTTTCACCCTTTGAGTATTAAACCAAAGGTGGCGGCATTGCAAGGAATACCCTGTCAAGGGTATATAAAACTGGTTGCTCCGCGTCCTGCGCCATTCCGCAAGTGATCGTGCTAGTCTCATGAGCGCTGACAAAAATACCGAATTGAAGTGTATTTTTATTCAAAAAGCATTTAAAACCGCCAAATCTACAAAAGGTTAACGTGACTTTTCATCTGTGAATATTTTTAACATAATATTATTGAATTTTATAAATATTTTCGTAAAATACCAAGTGCTGCCATCATAGATCATGAAGTGAAAATAAGCTTTTCTTAAATAAATATAATATTCTACTCAAAATAAATATATTAACGAAAATTAATTTCATATTAACTAAATCAGTTTGTGAAGAATAATAAACCATTACATTAATATGTGTAGTGGATTTTGTCACATTATTTAAATATTCGGCTCAATATCGACACGATTATCAAAATAATATAATTTAATGTAATCGATAACCAGTATTTATCAAAATATTGTACAAAATAAAGACCAAAAAAGTCGAAGCGCAACTTGCCACTTTGTAGCAAATGTATACAATTTTTTATATAAACTGGTATCACTGCAACCAAAAGTACTGTAATGTAGTGACGTACGCCACAACTTCAGCTATCGATAAGTTAATTAACATTTCGAGGTTGTCTGCCGAACAGGTTTTTTATATTTTGTTTAGATTTTATAATAAAGTATTACAAACAGCAGTATATTTTTTACTATTGGTTTGATGTTACATATTTCCTAGAAATCATCTTAGGCGCCAGACTTGTATTGCAGCTTGTAGAAATCTCGGATACCTAAACGGACTAACACTATTTACCATAAATCAAGAAAAATTAAACTAAAATATGTCTCAAAATAAAAAGCAATAGCATAAAAAGACTTCAATTGCAGTAACGGTATTTAAAGGAAAAAGTTAAAAGTTTGCAAGAAATACTAGATTTGCTGACAGAGACATCTTTGATAAATAAAGAAAACAATCAGGTACCAGAAAAGATAGGAACTGAAGAAAGTGAACTTTTAAATAGACAATTGAAGGTAAGACCGGAACTAAATATTTCACAAATTTGAGATGTTTCACACTAACACTTGATTATTAAAGAAAAGCTTATCGCTACGTACGTAAAACTTTAAGAACATGTAACATCACGGACATTGACTAAGTGGATTTTAGAGCTACTGAGCAGTTTAGCAGCACACTTCAAACCATCGATAACTGCTAAGTTCATTTCATCCCAGTAGCTACTCCAGCGTTGTTGTGGAGAGTTTTTGAACTGTTATTTACTGCTTACAGATGGCTACTTTTTCAACTATTCTACTATGAGAGTTGGTACTCCTTACTTCTACACTCCATACTCAAAACGTTGAACTCACCAACTTTATAATTTGTGAAACTCAATGCTTGGTGCAATGCTCTTTAACATTGGAATGTCAAATATAAAAAAATATTTAAATCGGAAAACAATAAAAAATTAAAATTTAAGTGAATGGCAGAGTCGGAAAGGGACGTCCTAGGCGAAAATTTATCGACCAAATTGGCGATTTACTGAAAACGGGCCAAATTAGGAGTATCCTTAACCGAAGAGCATGTATGCGTAGGTATGGATGTGAAGGAGGCGAGAGAGGTGTGTCAGGATCGTGCCAAATGGAAGTCTGTAGTCTCTGCCTACCCCTCTGGGTGACAGGCGTGAGTGTTTATGTATGTATGTATGTATTTAAATCGGATTAGAATTCGAAATTTTAATTTTATTTGTTCTCGGATTATTTGAATGAAGAATTTACCTTATACCTCGATTTTCCTTCTGTTGCGCGCCTAAGTTGTCGTCAGGTACCTGGCACTAGCGCCATCTAGTGTCGGGGACCAGAGCGAGGAGGGCTTCCTAGAAAATATATAACACTTCCTAGAATATATATATAATAGCGCCATCTATTATCGAACCGAAGAATTAATCTTTCTAGAAGCCCCACACTCGAACTTTCTGCGTCTGGTCGTTCGGCGCCCGCCTGGAATATTCTGGATGTTTCGGTGTAAAAGGTGTATTTAAAGCAGCCGCAACCCGCTACCGGGGCAGTATTGAATTTGGCGAGACAAGCGAAGCTTCGGAGCGAAATAAAGTGAATCAGTGTGATTAACTATTAGTGTCTTTTAAGTTTTGATTGGTGTTCGGTATTAAAAGTGTAAATTTTGGTAATTCAATCGGCAGTTTTTATTGTCACGAACCTCAAGCTCGTAACAATTGATGTCAGAAGTGGAATAAAATGATGCCGATTTTACCTAAGGAGGAATCGGAGGGTGTTCGTACCCAAAGTCAACGCAAGCAGGAGACGGACCAGAGGAGATTTGGTGGTGCAACGCCGCAGACGTCGGAGAGCCAACTGCCAGCCACGGAGGCTGACCCGTTAGCAGCTCCTACACCTGCAGCACCTGACTTAGGTGCTCTCATGATGCTGCTGCAGGAACAGGCTCGCCCACAGGAGGAACAGGCCCGCCGACATGAGGAACAGTCCTGCCAGCAGGCGGAACAGGCACGACGATTGGAAAAGCAGCTGCACGGATCTGTTCCTCTTGTCCACCCCGGACAAGAGGAACAGATCCGTTGCTTAGGAGAGCAGCTCAAACGTGATAAGGAAGAGCAGATGCTTCTCATGAAGGACCTTCACTCTAGCTTCGGGAAAGAGATTAGGGAGGTGAAGGATAAGGTTGCTCAATACGACAACCGCCTGTCGGAAGCGGAAACCCAAATCATCCAAGTGCACATCGTAATGGCCGACGTGAAGAAAACGCTGGACGACCTCAAACTGGGGGATGGAATTACAGCTCCCGTAGTAGCTACAACACCTTCGCTACGTGGGTTCAAGGTGCCATCGTTCGACGGGACTTCTTCCTGGTAGGCTTACAAAATCCAGTTCGAGGCTGAAGTGTTATGAAGGTGAACGGCTGGAATAAAAGTCAGGCCATGACTGCTCTCACACTAGGCCTGCGCGACCAGGCCTTAACAGTTCTGGAAGCTCTCGGTGAGGAAGTGACTTATGAGCAACTCCTTGAGGCATTGGAGGCGAGATATGGCGACGCTCACCTGGAACACGTCTTTCGTGCGCAGCTTAAAGATCGCGTGCAGCGCATCAACGAAAACCTGCAGCAGTGGGCTCTAGAGATGGAGAAGCTGGTGCGAAAAGCATACCGGTCTGTACCTGCGCTCATTGAAGGGAACCTGGTGCAGATATTCCTCGACGGCATCCGTGACCTGGAAGTCAGAGCTGCTTTGAGGCTCGGGCACCACGAGACGCTTAAGGACGCCTTGGCCCATGCACTGGAGGTGGAAGCCGTGCGGCAGGATCATCGTTCCCATCGTGTCAGGGAGGTTGCAGCAGCTACAGTTCGCGACCGCAACAAAGGATAAAGCCCTAGGTGCTATGGCTGTGGGGAAAAGGGCCATCTTCGATCCAGCTGCCCTAAGCGAACCCTAGAAAGGGAAGGTGAACGATCTCAAGAGGGTAGTGCGGCCAACAGCACCGCCCAGCAGCAGCAGGGAAACGAGTAAAAGCCAGAACTGCGGGGCGGGTGCTGGCTGATGTTAAAAGTGCCCCAAGGATCTCGATCTCACAAACCCACGATGGGAACAGTCTAATCATCAAGGGCGAGGTCAACGGTATGCCGTGTAAACTGACCATAGACACTGGAGCCTCTCGTACGGTTGTTAGTTCTCAACTAATAAGTCAGTTCCTTGGGGGCTCCGCATACAACCGAGAACGCATTAATTTGGTAACAGCCACCGGTTAGCGTATACCCGTCCGTGGAGAGAAAGAGATGGAGTTGAAGCTAGGCAACATGATCTACCTGCATAATGTCATCGTGGCTGATATAATGGACGACTGCATCCTGGGCCTAGACTTCATGAGGAAGAATTGTTGTGCGATTGACGTTAAGCAAGGTGTCTTGAAATGTGGACAAGAGGAACTTTTTGTGGAAGGAGCGTTACCAGGGAACGTGTACAGCCTTGAGAAGATTGTTCTTCCGCCGAGATCGGAAACGATTGTGCCGGTTAGTCTTCCTCGGAATCCTGGGCAACCTCATCGTTGTGTACTCGTGGAAAGGTTAGAAAATGACCTTCCATGGAAAGTGGCTCGAACCTTGGTCAGAACCACTAACATCTCAGGAGTACGTGTGCTGAACCTTTGTGGCCAGGAACAGATTATAGAAAAAGGCACACTGGTTGCTACTTGTGAGGAAGTGGATTGGTTACGTCGGTGCCAATATCTATCGACTGGGACCCCCAGCAAGGATGCACAAACAAGAGTGAGCACACTTTTAGAAGACTGTCGCAGCGTTCTCTCCCGAATGAAGTGGTCAAAGCGAAGAAGTTGTTACTAAAGTATGCCGATGTATTCTCATCAAACAATGCTGACATAGGAAAGACTGGCTTAGTTCAACACAAAATAAACACAGGTGAAGAACTGACTATCCGTCAGCGACCAAGAAGATTGCCGGTAGCACGTGAAAAGGAAGTGGAAACCATGATTGAGGGAATGGTGAAGGATGGTGCTATTGAACCTTCATCTAGTCCATGGTGTTCACCCGTGGTACTGGTAAAGAACAAGGATGGCAGCATGCGGTTTCGTGTTGACTACCGCCGTCTGAACGACGTTACGAAGAAGGACAGCTATCCCTTGCCAAGAATTGATGACACGCTGGACATGCTTACAGGAGTAAAGTGGTTTAGCACGCTGGATCTAAAAAGTGGCTACTGGCAAGTTGAAATTGACCCTAAGGACAAGGAGAAAACTGCGTTCTCGACGGGAAAGGGTCTGTGGCAATTGAAAGTAATGCCGTTTGGGTTGTGCAATGCTCCAGCAACGTTTGAAAGGCTGATGGAACTTGTACTTACCGGGCTAATTGGCGATGCCTGTCTGGTCTACTTGGATGACATCATCATCGTAGGCCGGATGTTTGAGGAACACCTTCAAAACCTGGAACGCGTGCTCATGAAGATTCAGAGTGCCAACCTCAAGTTGAGTCCGAAGAAATGTTCACTATTCAAACGGCAAGTTAACTTTTTGGGGTATGTAGTATCGGAAGAAGGTATCCGCACGGATCCAGAGAAAATCGCTGCTGTCAAGGATTGGCTGGTTCCAAAAGACAAGACGCAGGTTAGAGCATTTTTGGGTTTGTGCTACTATTACCGGCGATTTGTTAGGAACTTTGCAGATATAGCCAAACCTCTGCACAAGCTAACCGAGGAGAAGCGACATTTCTGCTGGGATGAAAATTGCAATATCGCATTCCAGGAGCTCAAGGACCGTCTGTGCAAAACACCTATTTTGGGATACCCTGATGCAAGCAAAGAATTTATAGTTGACACAGACGCAAGTGATATAGGACTTGGCGGTGTGTTGTCTCAACGGAATGGTGACCAAGAGGTCGTGATAGCGTACTTCAGCAAGTCATTGTCAAAACCGGAAAGGAACTATTGTATCACAAGACGCGAATTGCTAGCAGTAGTAGTCATTGCAGCATTTTAGCAAATATCTTCTGGGGCGGAAATTTCACTTACGAACTGACCATGCTGCACTAAAATGGCTATTGCAGTTTAAAAATCCAGAAGGACAAGTTGCGAGGTGGATTGAACTACTGCAGGAATATGACTTTGAGATCGAACATCGGAGCGGGAAATCTCATGGCAACGCGGATGCATTGTCAAGAAGCCCTTGTCCTGAAGATTGCAAACATTGTACTAGGCAAGAGAGTAAGGAACTGGTATCCGTGAGGATGCTCAGGGCAGACCACCTCAGCAACGAGTGGAAGGACAGCTTACAACGTGCACAGCAGGAAGATCCGGACATCAAGCCGATTCTGAAATGGATGAAGGCCAGTGCTCCCAAGCCTAAGTGGAGCGACGTCTCAGCGATGAGTTCGACCACTAAAAGCTATTGGGCCCAGTGGGACAGCTTGCTGCTTCAGGATGGAGTTCTCTGCCGTAAATGGGAAAGTGTTCGGGAAGACAGCTGTCATTTGCAAATGGTTGTCCCTAAATCTTAAGTACCGGATGTTCTACAGCTATACCATAATGATTATTCAGGAGGCCATCTGGGAGTTAAACGAACTCTACTGAAGATCCGAGAACGGTTTTACTGGGTCCACTGTCGAAACGATATCGAGGACTGGTGTCGCAAATGTACAAGTTGTGCGGCTGTAAAGGGACCTCAGACTCGTAGTAGAGGTGCATTGAAGTTGTACAATGTGGGTGCACCATGGGAGAGAATAGCCATTGACGTGGCGGGGCCGTTTCCGGAGAGTGAAAGCGGTAACAAGTATTTCATGGTTGTGATGGATTACTTCACTAAGTGGCCAGAAGTCTTCGCCATTCCAAATCAAGAAGCTTCAACAGTTGCAGATAAACTAGTTCATGAAGTCTTCTGTCGTTTTGGAGTACCTTTAGAGATTCACAGCGATCAAGGAAGGAATTTTGAGTCTCAAATATTCATAAACATTTACTTTGACGAATTTTTGCTTAGCTTCTAAGGGTCATAGCGTTGTGTTACATAGCCTAGGCTATAGCATTCCTCAAGAATTGGGCTATCAAATCAAAAAATATTTTTTTGAAATCCATTATATTATACACATATTTTTTTAAATGTTTTCAAAAATCATTTTAAAGTGAGCTCACCTCTTGAAACTGTGCATAGTGTGAACGATGCGGAGTCATGTTAGTTAGAATCACCACTAAAGGTAACAAACATGTAAGGAACTAAATCTGTTATTGAAAGTATGAAGAAAGGTAAATCTTCTGGACATGACGGACTCAGCATCGAGCACCTTCAAAACGCTGGAATACATTTATCAAGAGTGTTGACCATATTCTTTAATCTATGTATAGGACATTCTTACTTATTGTTAAAAACAGGACCGGAGACATTCATAGTTTGGTTTTCGTGTGGGACTATCCACTGAGAGTGCTATTTTTGCATTGAAGCACACTGTCAAATATTACACTGACAGGAAAACACCCGTATATGCTTGTTTCCTGGACCTTTCAAAAGCCTTTGACCTGGTTTCCTACAATGTTCTGTGGGGAAAGCTTCGGGAGGCGGGAGTTCCTGCTTCATTAGTGTCTACGTTATCTTGTGGTATGATAAGCAAAGAAATTTTGTTAGGTGGTCCAATGCATTGTCTGACCCGTATAAACTTGAGTGCGGTGTGAGGCAGGGGGTCTTACCTCTCCGAGGCTTTTTAATATCTACATAAATAAGCTGATTGACGAGCTTAGCAGCACACATGTTGGTTGTCATATAGATGGAGTATGTCTAAATAACTTGAGCTATGTAGACGACATGGTGCTGCTGAGCCCATCAATCTGTGGAATACGAAAGTTGCTTTCCATTTGTGAGAATTATGCTGAGCAGCATGGATTAAAATATAATGCTAAAAAAAGTGAACTGTTAGTTTTCAGAGGTAGAAATAAAAGTCCAATATGTGTTCCTCCAGTAAAGCTTAATGGTTCACTGTTACAGAAATTAACTCATTTTAAATATCTGGGTCACATTGTCACAGAGGATTTAAAGGATGATCTAGATATCGAAAGGGAACGCAGAGTACTAGCTGTGAGAGGTGATATGGTGGCTCGAAGGTTTGCTGCTTGCTCTGTACCAGTTAAAATTACACTGGTCAAGGCTTACCGCCAATCATTTTATACCAGCAGCCTTTGGGCCAATCATACCCAAAAGGCAAGCAATATCCTGCGTATTCAATATAACAATGCCTTCAGGTTATTGTTGGGGCTTCCACCTTATTGTAGTGTATCAGGCATGTTCGCCGATGCGCATACTGATGACTACTTCGCGATCATGCGTAAAAAAGTGGAGTCATTAATGCGCAGAGTGAGAGGGAGCTCGAATAGTATCCTGAGGGTCTTTGCGGAGAGGCTCGATGGCCCGACACTAGGTAGGTTTGTAAAGCTACATATACTAAAGTGAGCTTGATTAATCTATCAAATTTGTATGCATTGTGTGAATTTTTATTTTTATTTTGTTTTTATTTCTATTGTGTTTTTATTTGTTTTGTGTACTAACATTAGTTCTTAAGTTTTATTTTTATTACTAACATGTTATGGGCCTACGTCATAATCATCATTACAGCCCTTCACAAGTCCACTGCTGAACAGCCTCCCCCAAGCAACGCCACAAAGCACGGTCCTGAGCCACCTGCATCCATCTACTTCCTGTATGTCTTACCAGGTCGTCACTCCATCTAGTGGGGGTTCGCCCTACACTACGCCTACTGGTACGAGGCTGCCACTCGAGAACCTTTCTTCCCCATCCGTTATCGGTTCTTCGTGCTATATGGCCGGCCCATTGCCACTTCAGCTTACTAATCCGTTGGGCTATGTCGGTCACTCTGGTTTTACTGCGGATATCCTCATTTCTGAGTCTATCACGCAGAGAAACTCCGAGCATAGCCCTCTCCATAGCTCGCTGAGCGACCTTGAGCGTCCTCATACGGCCAGCAGTGAGGGACCACGTCTCAGATCCGTAAGTCATCACTGGCAACACGCACTGGTTGTACAATCTAGTTTTTAGAGATTGAAGTATACCTGACGAGAAGATATGTCGTAATTTCCCGAACGCTGCCCAGCCGAGTTGAATCCGTCGATTGACCTCTCGGTCGAAGTTGGACTTACCTAGTCGGACTATTTGTGCCAGGTAAACGTACTCGTCAACAACTTCGAGCATAGTGCTCCCAACAACTACCGGCATAGGTGTGATATGGACATTGAACATGATCTTTGTTTTGTCCATGTTCATCTTAAGACCTATCCGTTGGGAGACACCATTGAGATCATTGAGCATAGTGCTAAGGTCCTCCAGCGATTCTGCCATAAGGACTATATCGTCGGCAATTCGAAGGTGAGTGATGTACTCGCCATTGATGTTAATACCGTATCCTTTTCTGTTCAGTAGCTTTAAAACGTCTTCCAACGCAGCGGTGAAGAGTTTCGGGGATATAACGTCACCCTGTCTTACTACCTCTCTGCAGTTGAATAGGTTTCGAACTCTGGCTCTGTACTCGGATAGCCATCGTAGCCCTACTGTACAAACACTTCAGCACTTCGGTATACCGACAGTCAACTTGGCACCGCTGAAGGGACTGTAGCACCGCCCAAATTTCGACGGAATCAAAGGATTTCTCATAGTCCACATACGCCAGGCAAAGTGGCAGATTGTACTCTTCGGTCTTTTGTACAATCTGTCGCAGGGTATGTATGTGGTCTATGGTACTAAAGCCTTTTCGAAAACAGGAACCTCTCAATCCCACTCAAAATCTCAGGTGTCTCGGAAACGATGCCGCCACACTCAGTCTTCATCTTTGACAGTTGGCTCTTTCTGGCAGACAGATCTCTGTCAAAGACTTTGGAGCCCTGGTTTCGCTCGATCGCTTCTTTAATACGAGCAGTATTAAAGTTGCGTAAGTCTCGCCGCATGCATTTGGAGATCTGTCTGTTCAGATGCCTGTATGCTGTCAAATCTGTTGACAATTGCAGCCTCATCTCCCGTCTAACAGCCATGAGATTAAGAGTGTGATCGGAGAGTTTTTGTGTTCTTCTGCGGCGGGTCTTGCAGAACTTAGCTCCGACCCCATGAACAGTTTCCACGAGCTTGTCACTCATATCGTCCACTGCATTGCAATCTTCTAGGCACTGAAAGCGGTTACGTAACTCGAGCTGAAAAGTCTCGGGATTCTGGATTAGAGCACGAGGGGGACTGAGCGTTGACTTCATTAGACGAGACCTCTCCAACTTAACGTTTAGGTTCAGTGTGCCTCTAACCATTCGGTGATCGCTGCCGGTTTTCACCCTTGCGATCACTGAGACATCACTGAACAGTTAGCGTCTGGTCGTCATAATGAAGTCAATCTCATTTTTTGACGAACCGTCGGGGCTCGACCAGGTCCACTTCCTGTGGGGCCGCTTCTGGAAGAAAGAGTTCATCATAAAGAGTCCCTCTTTCTCCATAAAATCAGCCAGCTGTGGCTACTACGGTTCCGTTGCCCTACTCCAAATTTCCCTAACTTCAGCTCACCGCCTTCTCTTGTGCCTAGTTTTGCGTTGAAGTCTCCTATCAACACCGTGTAGTGGGTTTTGGAGGAATGCATGGCTCTAGAAATATCCTCATACATTTCCTCCACCTCCTCATCGGGATGTGCCGAGGTTGGTGCGTAGACCTGTATGACCTTCAGCGAATACCGTTTGGTGATTCTGAGTATCAGGTACGCGACCCTCGTCGACACACTCCCAATCTTTACAACGTTGTTGACGAGAGACTTGTGGAAGATAAATCCGACACCTCCTTGGGACAGGTGGTCGCCCTCCCGGTGATAGAACAAGTTGCCGGACTCGAGGATTACCGTGTCCTCCCCCTCTCTTCGGACCTCAGATAATCCAATAATATGCCAGTGCAACTTGTCTACCTCTTCTTCCAGCTCCAGTATCTTCTCGTCAGTCTTCAAGGTGCGTGCGTTATACGTTGCCAGGTCGAGTCGCCGTAGGTGGCAACCGAACCTCCACCGGAGATTCTTAGCACCCCCTGCCCCGCCGTTACCATGGTCGCCACCGTAGTATGTGCCTACGATGCCTGAAAAATAAAACATTTTTATTTTTTTTATTTATTTAAATCCGACTGGCTATAGATTACCCCCTGCATACCAACAAATTTCATCTCTTTATAATATTGGATGGTAGTTCTGCCAATGTAGCCCGTGAAATTCAAATTTTCATCGTCTTTTTTGCAAATTGCAGAACTGTAATAGCGAATGTTAATTACAATGTGATTGATACACGACAAAAACTAAACTATTATTAAAACAATTCCATTTCATTTAAAAAATACCTTCTACGGGACTTTGACGGAACCACCACTAAAAATAAGTTCTACGGTTTAGACGTGAAGATGGCGAACATAGAAACAACTTAAATGAAAGGCTTGGGGTATTTTTACCCACAGATAGTGTGTCGCGTGTCCGTGGCCATATGAAAACATTTTTACAATTTTTTATCGATGTTATTATTATATCAATATAGGCAGCCAAATTAACCACCATTTTATTCTCTCAAGTGTAGGTATTGTAGTGTTTTGCTACTTACATATCATTTTACACTATTTTAAATTTATTTTTCCATTCTGTTTTTGATTTTCTGCATTCACCTCAAAACTGGATATTTTGCATCACCTTTATTTCCATAGGATCCTGTAACATTTTTAAACCATAAGAATACAATAACAAATCATTTTCACTTCGTATTTTCACGTTATCAGCACTTTTTAAATCGGTGTCAATGGAGCCTACCTTTTTCGGTCTTTTATTTAGTTCTCCGTAACTCTGCAATTTCGGGCTTCGTGCGCGCTGTTGCGCTACCTTTTTTCCTATATCAATAATATCTCATTTTTCACTTAAATCTTGCCGTTTCTCTATTACGAGCCTAAAACCAAAATTTGACATGTTTTGACATCGTTGTTTATCTGGTTGTCATGGCAATTTTTATTCAAATTCGTTACCGGCCTGATGTTTTTACTTCAATACTTCCACAAAAATACTCTTTCCCTCTTGGCCATTTACAAAATTTGCTTTTAATTTAAATAATTTCCCGTTCTTATCCCAGATCCGTCAAAAAGTATAAAAGCCGAACAATCGGCCAATAAAGGGGAGTCTCACTTCAGCTTTCATACTAGAAGCACCTCCTAAAGGCCTTATCCGCACTGCCCCGGGATTCTGCAAGCCTCTGCCTTCACCTGAAGTCGTCGCCTAGCCACGCCTACGCCTCCACCTACTAGTGCCCGCGCTATCTTTAGCCGCTGTGCGTGCTTGCCTCAAGCGCTGCGTGTGCCTAATCCGGGCGCTGCGTGTGCCTACTCCGAGCGCTGCGTGTGCCTACTCCGAGCGCTGTGTGTGCCTACTCTGGGCGCTGTGTTTGCCTACTTCAAGCGCTGCGTGTACCTGCTCCAGACGCTGCGTGTACCTGCTCCAGACGCTGCGTGTACCTGCTCCAGACGCTGCGTGTACCTACTCCAGACGCTGCGTGTGCCTACTCCAGACGCTGCGTGTGCTTACTCCGGGTGCTGTGTGTGCCTACTTCAAGCGCTGCGTGTGCCTACTCCAAACGCTCTCTGTGCCTAGATCAGGTGCTGCGCACCTACCACAGGCATAGCCTGTCCATACTCCGTTTCAGTATTCATTTATCTTTGTTATTTTTTTTTATAAAAAAATTGTAATTCACGTCACCCATCATCATCTTCATATATTTTTTTTTGTAAAAAAACTGTAAATATCTTTTCAAATTTTAAATAAATTAGTTTTTTTTTTGGTTGTTTCGTTGTTGTTAGGTTAGGTTCTTTAGTTTTTAACTGTCGCTTTACGACATTTTTGGTGCCCAACGTAAAAGTTCTTCTCTCTTAATTTTTTTTTCTCTTTTCTTCACATTAAAGACGCCTTATCCATTTCTTTTTGATTTAATTGCTTTCTCTTTCGTTCTTAACTCTTTATTTACTCATCCTTATTATATCTTTTAAAATTCTAAAACAAAACTTCATCTAGTTTTTCAACTTACCTGGATTATATTTAGACCTACATATAACACTTCATTTACATTCATCACTTTAATATTCTTATTCTAGATAACTTAAAGAGGTACAATTTTTAATTAAATTTTTATTTCTTAAACTTAACTTTGCACTTAATTATAACAATGAAAAGGGTTATTAAGTACGAACTCCTTAACAAGGCCGAACTCGAATACGAAGTGAAGATTAGATGTGAGGAACCAGCTAATACTGTTTTGCTTCTAAAAAACAGGTTTTGCGTTTAGTTGAGAATTCTCACCCTGAAGATATTCTGACTTCTCCAATTCCGATCGAGGATGACTTGTCTCAAATTGGTTCTACTTTGACCTAGCTGGACTGTAAAATTGAAAAATTTTCACAAAGTGAAACCAAATACTTACGACTAATATAAACTTTTATTAATCATGTTTTTTACAGATTAGAGCGAATAGATACTGACTTATATCCAGACTTTAAAGCTATTTTCGATACTTTGAAGATGAAATTTGACACTATTACTAAACAATTCGAATCCTTGACTCCACCTCCAATTGAAAATGACTCTCCATCACTTGACCCGACTGTCATGGAACCTCCTCTTGTTTCTCAAACTTCTGTTAAGATCCATACCCCGTATCCTTCACCACCACCTCAATCTTTTTCTCCAACTAACGTTTTCAAAGATCTGTAAAGATACACCTTCAATGGTAAAAGCTGTCCAAGATCCTTTCTTCAAAAACTTGAAGAATACTGCTTAGCTCGTGGTTTGTCCAAAGACTTGTTGATTTCTCAAGCGTTCGAAATTTTCACCGACAATGCTCTTCATTGGTTCAGATTTTAATATAATCAGAATCCAAACTTAACTTGGAACGAACTTTACTCTTTATTAATCAAAGACTTTGGTGGTTTTGATTATGATCATAAACTTCTAGAAGCGATTAGGAATCGAACTCAAGGCCGTGATGAACCTATCGTTATCTATTTATATTTCCACCATGTCTGGAATGTTTTCTCGTCTTTCAAAGAAACTTTCTGAAACAGAACAATTGGAGATTATTTTGAGGAATATTCGCCCATGTTATTCAGTCTTCGTAGCTCTAAAAGACATTGACTCTATCGACTCTCTTCTGGCTACTTGCCAAAACTACGAAAAGTTCCTAGACAGAGACAAACAATTTAAAGAACCAAATGTACAACAAAGTCCTCTTATTTCTGAATTCAACTACAAGTATTCCACTTCAAGTTCAGTTGACTCTCCAAATTCTTCTAATAACTCACGACCTTCTCCTCCTTTCATGAATAAATTCACTTCATCCTACAAATACCCTTCTAGACAAATTAATAGTCTCTCTCAAACTAAAGCTTCTCAAGAAAGCTCTTTTTGTGTTCGCTGTCGTAAACAAGGTCATACTTTGAACACTTGTACTCAACCACGATTCGTGATTTGTTTCAAATGTGGTCTTAAAAGTTTTAAAACTGCAGATTGCCCTACTTGTTCTCCCAAACCACATACTAGTTCAAAAAACTAACTGCTGACTTGAAAAGTAACTTAAACTTTGATAATGACGATTGGACTAGTTGGATTAAAACAATTCAAAACTTCTTTTCTTGTTACAAAATCTCTTCTACACTCTACTCCAAAGAACAAGATCTTAATCGTCCATTCGTTAATGTCAAAATTTATGACTTAACTTTATCTGGTTTACTAGATTCTGGCAGCTCAGTAACTATTCTGGGTAATAATTCTCATTTGGAAATTCTTAAACTTTTCAAGTCAGATCTTATTACTGTCTCTACTGCTAATAATCAAAAAGTTAATTCCTTGGGTTATTTTGACTTACCTGTTCATTTCAATAATCAAACTCATTTGATTATGCTTATGTTTTCCCGGAAATATTTCCTTCGCTAATACTAGGTATTGACTTTTGGAGAAAATTTAATCTGTTACGTAGTGTTTTATCTTCTCTTAATTTTACAGAGTCTAAATGCTCTGCTATCGAAACTAAAGATATTAAAGTTTTACCTTATGAGCATTTAACTCCTAACCAAAAGAACATCGCTAACGACATCATCCAACGCTTCAAGACAATTTCTTTTGAAGAAAAAGGTATCCTGGGAAACACACACTTAATCACCCACAAGATTGATACTGGTGATTCTCTTCCAATCAAACAAAGATGTCACAGACTGTCTCCTGAAAAACACAAGGCGTTAATTAATGAAGTTGACAAGATGCTGGGATGGAACGTCATTGAACAATGCGAAAGTCCTTGGTTATCTCCAGTTCTCATCACTCCGAAGAAGAATGGTGAATGGCGTTTCTGCGTAGACAGCAGGAAGCTTAACTCGTGATGTTACACGTCGTGATGCTTATAGTCTGCCACTAATAAGCGAAATTTTGGACAACCCGAAGAATGCCAAATACTTATCAAGCATCGACATTGCGAAAGCATTTTGGGAGATTCCCTTGAATACTGCTGATAAAGATAAAACTGCATTTTATGTACCTGGAAGAGGTATGTTTAGATTCAAGGTAATGTCCTTTGGTCTCACTAACTCACCTGCAACTCTACAAAGATTAATGGATATGCTTTTTACTCCTGAATTTGAGAACAAGGTATTTTGCTATCTGGATGACAGCGTTATAATTAGCGAGACTTTTGATGAACACATATCGCTTCTCATGAAAGTTCATGAAAAACTTTCATATGCTAATCTGACTATTAACTTTGAGAAGAGTCAATTATTCAAGAAAGAACTGAAATACCTTGGTTTTCTAGTGGACGAGTATGGTCTACGTGCTGATCCAGATAAAATAAAAGCTATTTTAGAATATCCTGTACCTACTTGCAGAAAAGAAGTACGAAGATTCATAGGCACCTGCAGCTGGTTCAGAAGATTCATTCCAAACTTTAGCACTATTGCCTCTCCACTCAACCAACTAACCTGTTTCGGGAAGAACGCTCCTAAATTTTTATGGAATTCACAAGCTGCAGCTGCTTTCCAGAAACTTAAAGAAGCTTTGGTAACTGCTCCTGTCCTTGCTTGCCCTAACTTCGAACTACCCTTCTCTGTACATTGTGATGCATCAAATTATGGCATAGGAGCAATGCTTACTCAACATCAAGATGACAAAGAAGTCGTGATTGCTTACGTGAGTAAAGCACTAAACAAAAATCAACAGAACTACTCAACTACTGAAAGAGAAACATTGGCTGTAATAACTGCGTTAGAACATTGGCGATGTTATCTAGACAATGGTAAAGAATTTACAATATATACTGACCATGCTGCACTTAAATGATTTCAGAACTTATCGAATCCATCAGGTAGACTTGCTCGCTGGACTTTACGCTTATCATGCTTTAACTTTGTCCTGAAACATAAAAAAGGAAAGGACAACGTTGTTCCAGATTTATTATCAAGACATAAGAATCAAGAACGTCCTGATACACGAGAAACTTCACCTCAAGGCGTACATCCTATTACGATTGAAGAACCACCTGATCGTAAACTTGAGCACTACAACAAGATTTTTCTCGGATGCTCCAACAACCCAGACGCATATCCCAACTACACTATCAGGGATAACAAACTTTACCGCTGCATCCATTCTCCCGATCGTCTAAACGATGACTTTATTTGGAAAGAAGTTCCACTACCTCAAGATAGACAAGCACTTATTGAAGTTAACCATGGTTCCCCTTCAGAACTCCATCTTGGTATCTTCAAGACATTCAAGAAAATATCTTTAAAATACTATTGGCCTGGTATGTTTAAGGACATTGCCAAATTAATCTAGACTTGTGAAACCTGCTTAACCTACAAACACCCTAATCATTCTCCCTATGGTCTTATGGGTAAACCCAAACTTTGCTCTAGATCTTTTCAAACTATATCCTTAGATCTTATGGGTCCATTACCTATGACTCGAAGACGAAATCAGTATATTCTAGTAATTAACTGCAATTTTACTAAATATACTATGATTTTTCCCCTTAAACGTGCTACTTCAGCTAATATTATTAATGTTTTGGAAAATTCAGTTTTTCTAGTTCATGGCATTCCCCAAACTATTATAATGGACAACGCGGTTCAATTTCAGTCGCGAGAATTCCACTCATTCTTAAACTCTTATAACGTTCCTTGTATTTTTCACACAGCTTTATATTGTCCTCAGGTTAATCCTACGGAAAAGTTTAATAGTACAATTATTACAGCTCTAGCATCTCTAGTAGGAGACGATCATAGATCCTGGGACAACCATCTTGCTAAGATTCAGTACGCAATGAACAGCGCTACAAATGTAACTACTGGCTTTACTCCAAACTTTTTAGTCTTTGGTAGGGAAACAATACCTTGTGGTCCCTTCTATACTCCAACTCAGAACCTTGAGGAATTCATATTTATGCCTCGTGATATTTACGCGTCTAATGCGGGTCTCCTCTCATCTATTTTTCACAAAGTTCAAACTAAACTTCACATAGCTCACGCTAAAAATAGCGCTCGCTATGATCTTCGCCGGTCTTTTAAAGAATTTAATGTGGGAGACACAGTTTGGCGTAAAAACCATGATTTAAGCAATGCCAGCGCATACTTTAATGCTAAACTTGCCCCTAAGTTCATCAAGTGCAATGTGATAGCTAAACTGTCACCACTAGTCTATGTGCTTGAAGACCCTAATGGAGTTAGAGGCAAGTGGCACATCAAAGATGTAAAATCATAAATTTTCTTAACTTTTATTAACTGTTAATTAGTATATATGTATAAATATCACCATCATTCTCACCTTATTATTTTTATTTCTTTGTTTGTTTGGTGATCCAGTGTTCTTCAACACATCTTGCTTTAGGACCTCGAATTTTCGTTGGTTAATCTTCACTTTTTATTTTTATTTCAGACACATCTCGTTAGTGATGTTGCTGATCTCTGGCTTTGAGCCCTACCGCTCTGGCCGTTCTTAATATTTACTTAAGTCATAGCGATTAAAGCTTGCTTAAGATTAATTTCTTTATCTTTATCTTCACTTAGGAGCGGATGACAACTCCTTAAATAAGCCTGAATGTCCTTTCGAAATGTTTTTTTTCCACGCAGGAGCGGATGACAACTCCTTAAATAAACCTGAATGTCCTTTCGAAAACACACTTTTAGAGTGGTAGTCATTGAATGTGAACTCCACCCTTACCTGAATGCAGATAATGAATGTAAGAGATGGTATATCTGATTTTGCCTGGTGATGTCTGTTACTGCAAAGCTGTGTTTTTATGGTTTATTTTAGAATGTACATGTCAAAATTTTTGCTGAGTCAAAAATTTTCCAGGTTCGGGGGGAAAATGTAGTGTTATGCTACTTACATATCATTTTACACTATTTTAAATTTATTTTTCCATTCTGTTTTTGATTTTCTGCATTCACCTCAAAACTGGATATTTTGCATCACCTTTATTTCCATAGGATCCTGTAACATTTTTAAACCATAAGAACACAATAATAAATCATTTTCACTTCGTATTTTCACGTTATCAGCACTTTTTAAATCGGTGTCAATGGAGCCTACCTTTTTCGGTCTTTTATTTAGTTCTCCGTAACTCTGCAATTTCGGGCTTCGTGCGCGCTGTTGCGCTACCTTTTTTCCTATATCAATAATATCTCATTTTTCACTTAAATCTTGCCGTTTCTCTATTACGAGCCTAAAACCAAAATTTGACATGTTTTGACATCGTTATTTATCTGGTTGTCATGGCAATTTTTATTCAAATTCGTTACCGGCCTGATGTTTTTACTTCAATACTTCCACAAAAATACTCTTTTCCTCTTGGCCATTTACAAAATTTGCTTTTAATTTAAATAATTTCCCGTTCTTATCCCAGATCCGTCAAAAAGTATAAAAGCCGAACAATCGGCCAATAAAGGGGAGTCTCACTTCAGCTTTCATACTAGAAGCACCTCCTAAAGGCCTTATCCGCACTGCCCCGGGATCCTGCAAGCCTCTGCCTTCACCTGAAGTCGTTGACTAGCCACGCCTACGCCTCCACCTACTAGTGCCCGCGCTATCTTTAGCCGCTGTGCGTGCTTGCCTCAAGCGCTGCGTGTGCCTAATCCGGGCGCTGCGTGTGCCTACTCCGAGCGCTGCGTGTGCCTACTCCGAGCGCTGTGTGTGCCTACTCTGGGCACTGTGTTTGCCTACTTCAAGCGCTGCGTGTACCTGCTCCAGACGCTGCGTGTACCTGCTCCAGACGCTGCGTGTACCTGCTCCATACGCTGCGTGTACCTACTCCAGACGCTGCGTGTGCCTACTCCAGACGCTGCGTGTGCCTACTCCGGGTGCTGTGTGTGCCTACTTCAAGCGCTGCGTGTGCCTACTCCAGACGCTCTGTGTGCCTAGATCAGGCGCTGCGCACCTACCACGGGCATAGCCTGCATACTCCGTTTCAGTGTTCATTTATCTTTGTTATTTTTTTTATAAAAAAATTGTAATTCACGTCACCCATCATCATCTTCATATATTTTTTTTTATAAAAAAACTGTAAATATCTTTTCAAATTTTAAATAAATTATTTTTTTTGGTTGTTTCGTTGTTGTTAGGTTAGGTTCTTTAGTTTTTAACTGTCACTTCACGACAGTATATATGTTTTTCTTGTAGGTATACCAGGTCCATGTTTTATATACGTCTGCAAACAACTCAATCACCCCCGTGACCACAGAGCCACGGACTACTAAAAATATACTAAGCATCCCGTGACCATGTGTGCTATATTAAAGAACCCGAAACGTCGGGAATTAAAAAAAAGTTAAAATTAGTTAAACTTGATAAAACAAGAGATAACCGCCATTAAAATTTTCTTACGTTTCATACACATAATGCCGTACAATTTTTACCACAGAGTACCGTTGCATAATCTGAAATTTTTACTATGAAAGTTACACCATCCTGACTAATGATGGTTGATATAGCGCATAGCGCCATATTATAGCGCGCTATCTCTCCATAGCACATAGTGTGTGCTATATAAGTAGTCGCCAGGGCGCTATAGCGCTACGAAGCCTTGGCGCTATTAAGTATTAATATCTAGCGGCAACTAGTTCAAACAGCAGCACTTTTATGATTGGACGTGTGACGCTTTGATCTAGTGGCACGCTATTCGTCGCACGCGACATAATTTATATTTATGTGAGCGAAAATCACAGTTGTCCACTACAAAAGTAGCCAACTAATGTTTTTAATCGTAAATAAAATATAGATACGAAATTGTATATAATAGTGTATGTACATAGGTGATTTTTGTATATATAATCAATAAAGTTTTAAATATGCCTTTAATTGATTTATTGTTTACGCTAGCTGTTACCCGCGGCTTCACCCGCATGGTCACTTGGAAATGAACTATCCATTGCTTTTTGAATTGAAAGAAAACTGAGTTTTATAGATTTGTCAGAGATGCAGCCATTAAAAGGAAACTGAGCAAAATTGATTCGTCAGCCTATTTAAATGTTTTGAAACGTAGCGTATAGGAAAGCATGAAAATAGCCTGTTTATTCCAAATGGAAAATGGATATTTTTTTAATTAAAGGAAACTGAGCATAATTATCCGTCAGGGATGCAGACTTTTGAAAAGAAACTGAGCTAAATTGATTCGTCAGAGATGCAATTTTCTGAATTGAAAGGAAACTGAGCCAAATAAAAGATCCGTCAGAGATGCAGCCTTTTGAGTTGAAAGGAAACTGAGCTTAGTAGGTCCGTCAGAGGTGCAGCATTTGGAATTGAAAAGAAACTGAGCTAAATAGAAATTTTTGAATTGAAAGGGAAGATCTGTGGGAATTCTGATTAATTGATTGTGGGAATTTTGGAAAAAAAAACTAACTGAACACTATTTTAAGACGCCACTGTACACAATGTTATATGTTTTTCCATTCGAGGAAAGAATGTGGAGATTCTGGGCATTTGACACACGCGAACATGCTACATATAGCTGACCATGAGAGAAGCACGGTTTTTCTAAGTTGACCCCCGCTACCCGTAACGTTTGCCCTTGCGCTTTATTAATTGTCATTGCAAAACTGAGCTTAATAGGGAACTGCAACCTTTTGAATTGAAAAGGAAGATCTGTGGATCTGTGGGAATTATAGGGATCCGTGGTATAATAGCCTTTTCACCTTTTCCTACGCCTGTCAAAATTGTAGCACCGATTATGTTCCGTCTAAGATGTGTCACACGCAGCCTTGTCCTGTTACATAACCGAGGAGCATCTAAATTTCGTATTAGCATAACTGGGACGCCTAACTTTAATTGAAGCTTATGTGAGGGCACACCTGATAACTCTAGAGAATTTAGAAACTCTACGGTATATGAAGTGCTCTGTTCTGTGTCTATAACTATGTCTACTGACAAATACTCTGTTATTTCTCCTGTTACTTCGCTTAATATATCTGAATTTATTTTGTTAACGCTCTCATTTTTTAGTGCAAGAATCGCCCTTTCACATAATCATTTGTTGTCATGCATGTTGTCATGCATGCTGTTCGTTAAATCTGAATAAAAAGTTGGCAATCAATTCGGAATGACTCTGTACTAAATTACAAAAATCTCTCGTTAATTTAACGCAACCCTCAGCATCCGTTTCCAACCGCCCATCGCTAATTTTTAATAGTGTGTCAGCACAGTTTCTAGCATTGATATCATTATACAAATGCACTCTCATATTTGTAGTTAAACTGAATTTTGTCACCTTGTTCCATAAAATAGACGACTTGAGGCATGCTTTAATTTATCTGCAGGTGTGCCCTTTTGAATGACAGGTAAAGTTTGGCGAAAGTCACCAGCTAGTAAAACCACCATTCCTCCCATTACATCGGTATTGCTGCGCAAATCCTGGAGCGTTCCATTTAGTGCTTCTACAGCTTTTTTATGCGACATTGTACTTACACACACCCACACTAAAAGTTTGCATTGTCGTAGCATTATACCTGATGCACTATTTTTGCTAAAGTTGCAGATCGGCGATTCTTCCTGGGCTAGATTTAAAGGGAGATTTAAAACAGAATGTGCAGTGCGGCCCCCGCTTAGCAGCGAGGCGACTATACCGGAGGAAGCTACGGCCATAGCAATGTTTTTGTTTTTCCGTACTTGAGCTAATAATAATTTTAACAAAAATGTCTTCCCTGTTCCTCCAGGGGCATCTAAAAAGAAAAGTGCACCATTTCCAGATTCAATTTGTCCTAATACTTTGTCAAAACTCGTTTTTGTTTGGGAAGCAAGCTGGGTACAAATTTAGCTACTTGCTGCTGCAAAGCTGGTATATCGTAGTTTGTTTCACGTATAATTTCATCACTTAGTTCATTTTCGGTTGTTCGCTGAGGGCTTATCATTCCATAGTCGCTTAATTTTTTGCCTACCATTGCCATTACTTTATCTTCAATTTTCCCAAGTACATAACGTAAACATAAACACTCACGCCTGTCACCCAGAGCGGTAGGCAGAGACTACAGACCTGCATTTGCCACGATCCTGACACACCTCTCTCGCCTCCTTCACATCCATATACCTACGCATACATGCTCGTCGGTTAAGGGTGCTCCTAATTTGGCCCGTTTTCAATAAATCGCCACTTTGGTCGATAAATGTTCGCCTAGGACGTCCCTTTCCGACTCTACCATTCACTTCTGCAACATAAATTTTCTTTGTCATTCTTTCCTCATTCATTCTTTCCACATGACCAAACCACTGAAGCATTCCTTTCTTAATCCTGGTCACAACATCATCTTGCAAACCACACTCTTCTCTTATCACACAATTTCTCACCCTGTCATTCAGATTCAGCTCTAACATACTCCTTAACGACCACATTTCTACTGCGTTCATTCTACTCTCGTGCTTCTTCTGCCACACCCAACTTTCACTACCATACGTTAAAGTAGGGACCAACACAGCACTGTGAATTGCCATACGTGCCTTTTTTGACACCTTTTGACTCTTCACAATAGAGTGTAAGGCCCCATTTACTCTATTGCCTGCATTCATTCGTCGTTCTATATCCTTATCATATCTACCATCCCTGCTAAATAGTGCTTCATTATAAATGTGTTCATTGTATGTCATGTTCGCGTGTGTCTGCTGTAACCTTCACAAAATATCTTCCGCCATGTACTCTTTATATTTGTCCCACAATTCATGTGCATTAGATAGCCCGCAAGATGATATGAGAGATGCATAAAGATCCCTAATTTTGGCTGGTGACTGGCACTGTACAGCTTCTTCCATGGTTTCATCCCAGTGATTATCGTTTTCTAACAGATGCAGAGCTTCACATGCTTCTCTATAAGTTGCGCATTCCTGACTGTTGACAGTTTTAAGGTCTTTATATCCTGTAGGACCCCGAACATGGTGCAGCAGCAATCGTAAACAGAAACATTCATTCATTTGACTGGCCTGTTGGTCTAGTGGTTAGTGACCCTGACTGCTATGCCGGAGGTCGTGGGTTCGATTCCCACCCAGGACAAATGTTTGTGTGATAAGCACGATCATTTGTTCTGTGTCTGGGTGTAATTTATCTATAATATTTATGTATTTAGAAATATATAAGTATGTGTATCAGTTGTCTCTAGTACCCATAACACAAGCTCTGCTTAGCTTGGGACTAGATGGCGTTGTGTGATAGTTGTGGAATATTATTATTATTATATTATTATATTCAAAATTAGTTACATGGACGGTATACACACGACCAAGGGCATCTGATGACTTTACACCGGGCCAATTTGCAACAGGTGTGCCTTGAATACGGCGTTTCTACTCCTTCCTAGATGTGTTCCAAGTATAATAGCAGGGGACTTCAGAATATAACAACGTTTTTGCAAAAGGGTCGGTTTGACAAAGTTGAAAGAAGGCTGTTAGTGTAGTTTTTGGCGGTGATGCAATTCTTTCTTGGAAATTTCTTTCGGTGAAATATACACGCTCTCCATTTTCTAAGTGCACAGCTAGGTGAGTAACTGTTGGGTGCCTTTCGTGTAAAGGGAAGCCAAGGAGACGCCACGCTGCCTCATTATTGCTGACATAACGCCCTGCTTGAAAGGTCTGTACTTCATTAACGGGATTTGCCTCACCTTCACTCCTGAGATTAAATATTGCTTGGTCGCTTACTTTATTTATGTACTTACAGATATACTTGATTGCGCGGACAGAGCTACATGCTTCTACATTAATATGGGCTTTAAACATTTTACATAGAATGGGCGTATACGGGAAAATCCAGCTGTTATCTAAGGTTTCGAACGCTCCAGAGCGATATTTGATTGTAACTTTCCTGCCACCATCTTCGGGAGCTCTGCGTCTGTATAAAGGGTAGCCATTGTCATTGTACACTGTTTCTTTTAATAGCTGTTTAGGGAATTTATTTGTACATTTTCCTTCTTTCATACATGGCGATATTGAATTTCGTGCTCCACATGGACCGTGAATCATATTTCGGGCGATGGTATCATACAATTCTATATCTTGCTCAGGATCTGGAATCTCGGCGCTTATTATATCGTCTATTTGGCTGGGCCGCAACTTCTCTTTAAGCCACATTAGAATGTGGGAATGCGGTACTCCTCTTTTTTGCCATTCAATTGAATACATGAAGCACTCCGACAGCTCTCCGAAAATTTTCTCTTTGTTAATTACATACATTAATTTTTGTACTTTCAATCTAAATACTCTAGCAACTAAATCGTATCTGTCAGTACTTTTTTGGCCCGGCATTAGCTCCTCGGTTATATTGTTACGCACCTAAGTCGACGGCACTAGCGCAATTTAGTCTCGAACCGAATAACTAAACTTCTTGAAGTTGAAACTCGAACTCTCGGTATCTTGCGCGTGTTTACTTGAATATTCTGGATATTTCGGTGCTAATTTACATTTATAGGCGCTGCAAGATGCGATCGGGAAAGTATTGAATTCGGCGAGACAAGCGAAGCTTCGGAGCGGAATAAAGTGAATCAGTGCGATTAATTGTTAGTGTTTTAAGTTTTAATTGGTGTAAATAAAATTAAAGTAATAATTTAGGTAATTCTATCGGCAATTTTTATTGTCACGAACCTCAAGCTCGTAACAATTGGTGTCAGAAGTGGGATAAAATCACGCCGATTTTACCTAAGGAGGAAACGGAGGGTGTCCGTACCCGCAATCAACGCCAGCATTAGACGGACCAGAGGAGATTTGGTGGTGCAACGCCGCAAACGTCGGAGGGCCAACTGCCAGCCACGGAGGCTGCGGGCCCGTCATTAGCTCCTACATCTGCAGCACCTGACTTAGGTGCTCTGATGGCGATGCTACAGGAGCAGCTGCAGCGCGGACGAGAGGAACAGGCCAGTCTGTTGAAAGAGCAGCAGGAGGAACAGGCTCACCGACAGGAGGAACAGATCCGTCGGTTAGAAGAGCAGCTGCGGGGCGGCCAAGAAGAACAGGCCCGTCGCTTAGAAGAGCAGCTCAAACGCTATAGGGAAGAGCAGATGTTTCTCATGAATGACCTTTACGCTACCTTCGGGAAAGAGATAAGGGAGGTGAAGGATAAGGTTACTCAACATGATAACCGCCTCTCGGAAGCTGAGACCCAAATAAACCAAGTTAAGAAAACGCTGGATGAATTTAAACTTGGGGATGGAACTACAGCTCCCGTAGTAGCTACTACACCTTCGCTACGTGGGTTCAAGGTGCCACCGTTCGACGGGACTTCTTCCCGGTCAGCCTAAAAAATCCAGTTCGAGGCTGTTGTGAAGGCTGAACGGCTGGAATAAAAGTCAGGCCATGACTGCTCTCACCCTAGGCCTGCGCAACCAAGCCTTAACTGTGTTGGAAGCTCTCGGTAAGAAAGTGACGTACGAGCAGCTCCTTGAGGCGTTATGGCGAGATATGGCGACGCTCACCTGGAACACGTCTTTCGCGCGCAGCTTAAAGATCCCGTGCAACGCAGCAACGAAAACCTGCAGCAGTGGGCCCTTGAGTTGGAGAAGATGGTTCGAAAAGCATACCAGTCTGTACCTGCGCTCATTGAAGGGAACCTGGAGCAGACATTCATCGACGGCATCCGCGACCTTGAAGTCAGAGCTGCTGTGAGGCTGGGGCACCACGAGACGCTTAAGGACGCCTTGGCCTATGCACTGGAGGTGGAAGCCGTGCGGCTGGATCTTCGCTCCCATCGAATCAGGGAGATTGCAGCAGCTACGGTACGCGACCGCAATAAAGGATACAGCCCTAGGTGCTATGGCTGTGGGGAAAGGGGCCATCTTCGATCCAGCTGCCCAAAGCGAACCGTAGAAAGGGAAGGTGAACGATATAAGGAAGGTGGTGCGGCTACCAGCCCCGCCCAGCAGCAGCAGGGAAACGAGTAAAAGCCAGAACTGCGGGGCGGGTGCTGGCTGATGTTAAAAGAGCCCCAAGGTTCTCGATCTCACAAACCCATGATGAGAACAGCCTAATCATGAAAGGGCGAGATCAACGGAATGCCGTGTAAACTGACCATAGACACTGGACCCTCTCGTACGGTTGTTAGTTCCCAACTTATAAGACAGTTCCTTGGGGACTCCGCATACAACCGAGAACGCATTAATTTGGTAACAGCCACCGGTCAGCGTATACCCGTCCGTGGAGAGAAGGAGATGGAGTCGAAGCTAGGCAACGTGATCTACCTGCATAATGTCATCGTGGCTGATAAAATGGATGACTGCATCCTAGGCCTAGACTTTATGAGGAATAATTGTTGTCAGATCGACGTTAAGCAAGGTGTTTTGAAATGTGGACAGGAGGAACTTTTTATGGAAGGTGCGTTACCAGGGAACGTGTACAGCATTAAGAAGATCGTTTTTCCGCCGAGATCGGAAACGATTGTTCCGGTTAGTCTTCCTCGAAACGCTGGGCAAGCTCACCGTTGTGTACTTGTGGAAAGGGTAAACAATGACCTCCCATGGAAAGTAGCTCGAACCTTGGTCAGAACCACTGACATCTCAAGAGTACGTGTGCTGAACCTTTGTGACCGGGAACAGATTATAGAAAAAGGCACACTGGTTGGTACTTGTGAGGAAGTGGATTGGTTACCCCCAGCAAGGATTCGGAAACGAGAGTGACAACACTTTTAGAAGACTGTCGCAGTGTTCTCTCCCCGAACGAATTGATCAAGGCGAAGAAGTTGTTACTCAAGTACGTCGATGTATTCTCATCAAACGATGCTGACATAGGAAAGACTGGCTTAGTTCAACACAAAATAAACACAGGAGAGGAATTGCCTATCCGTCAGCGGCCAAGAAGATTGCCGGTAGCACGTGAAAAGGAAGTGGAAACCATGATTTAGGGAATGGTAGATTAGGTAATGGTAGGAAGGATGGTGTTATTGAACCTTCATCTAATCCATGGTGCTCACCCGTGGTGCTGGTAAAGAAGAAAGATGGCAGCATGCGGTTCTGTGTTGATTACCGCCATCTGAATGACGTTACAAAGAAGGACAGCTATCCCTTGCCAGGAATTAATGACGCGCTGGAATACTTACAGGAATAAAATGGTTTAGCACGCTGGATCTAAAAAGTGGCTACTGGCAAGTTGAAATTGACCCTAAGGACAAGGAGAAAACTGCGTTCTCGACGGGAAAGGGTCTGTGGCAATTCAAAGTAATGCCGTTTGAGTTGTGCAATGCTCCAGCAACGTTTGAAAGGCTGATGGAGCTTGTACTTACTGGGCTAATTGGCGATGCCTGTCTGGTCTACTTGGATGACATCATCATCGTGGGCCGTACGTTTGAGGAACACCTTCAGAACCTGGAACGCGTGCTCATGAAGATTCAGAGTGCCAACCTCAAGTTGAGTCCGCTAAAAGAAGAGTCCAAGAAATGTGCACTATTCAAACGACAAGTCAACTTTTTGGGGTATATAGTGTCGGAAGAAGGTATCCGTACGGATCCGGAGAAAATCACCGCTGTCAAAGATTGGCCGGTTCCAAAAGACAAGATGCAAGTTAGAGCATTTTTGGGTTTGTGCTCCTATTACCGGCGATTTGTGAGGAACTTTGCAAATATAGCCAAACCTCTGCACAAGCTAACCGAGGAGAAGCGACATATCTGCTGGGATGAAAATTGCAATATCGCATTCCAGGAGCTCAAGGACCGTCTGTGCAAAACAACTATTTTGGTATACCCTGATGCAAGCAAAGAATTTATAGTTGACACAGACGCAAGTGATATAGGACTTGGCGGTGTGTTGTCTCAACGGAATGGTGACCAAGAGGTCGTGATAGCGTACTTCAGCAAGTCATTGTCAAAACCGGAAAGGAACTATCGTGTCACAAGACGCGAATTGCTAGGTGTGATAAAGTCGTTGCAGCATTTTAGCAGATATCTTCTGGGGCGGAAATTTTACTTACGAACTGACCATGGTGCACTAAAATGGCTATTGCAGTTTAAAAATCCAGAAGGACAAGTTGCGAGGTGGATTGAACTACTGCAGGAATATGAATTTGAGATCGAACATCGCAGCGGAAAATGTCATTGCAACGCAGATGCATTGTCAAGAAGACCTTGTCCTGAAGATTGCAAACATTGTACTAGGCAAGAGAGTAAGGAACTGGTATCCGTGAGGATGCTCAGGGCAGACCACCTCAGCAACGAGTGGAAGGACAGCTTACAACGTGCGCAGCAGGAAGATCCGGACATCAAGCCGATTCTGGAGTGGATGAAGGCCAGTGCTCCCAAGCCCAAGTGGAGCGACGTCTCAGCGATGAGTTCGACCACTAAAAGCTATTAGCCCCAATGGGGCAGCTTGTTGCTTCAGGATGGAGTTCTCTGTCGTAAATGGGAAAGTGTTCGGGGAGACAGCTGTCCTTTGCAAATGGTTGTCCCTAAATCTAAAGTACCGGATGTTCTACAGCTGTACCATAATGATTATTCAGGAGGCCATCTGGGAGTTAAACGAACTCTACTGAAGATCCGAGAACGGTTTTGCTGGGTCCACTGTCGAAACGATATCGAGGACTGGTGCCGCAAATGTACAAGTTGTGCGGCTGTAAAGGGACCTCAGTCTCGTAGTAGAGATGCATTGAAGTTGTACAATGTTGGTACACCATGGGAGAGAATAGCCATTGACGTGGCGGGGCCGTTTCCGGAGAGTGAAAGCGGTAACAAGTATTTCATGGTTGTGATGGATTACTTCACTAAGTGGCCAGAAGTCTTCGCCATTCCAAATCAAGAAGCTTCAACAGTTGCAGATAAACTAGTTCATGAAGTCTTCTGTCGTTTTGGAGTACCTTTAGAGATTCACAGCGATCAAGGAAGGAATTTTGAGTCTCAAATATTCCAGGAAACTTGCCGAGTTATGGGTACTCATAAAACAAGAACGACTTCTTATCACCCGCAATCTGATAGAATGGTAGAACGATTTAATCAGACATTGGAGTGGTACCTAGCAAAAGTTGTAGACAATCGGCAACGTGATTGGGACAAGCACATACAATCGTTTCTGTTGTCATATCGAAGCGCTGTTCACGAAAGTACAGCAGTGACACCAGCTTTCGCAAACTTTGGAAGAGAATTACGGCTGCCTGCAGACCTGATCACCGGAATACCACCTGATGCTCCACGCAGTATAACCGATTATGCAAATGACTTGCCGAACAAAATGAATGACGTTTATGAGCACGTCAGACAATCGGGCCAGAAAATGTCTGAAAAGATGAAAACCCGGTACGACCGCAAAAGGTACAACAAAGGGTTCGACGAAGGTTCACTTGTGTGGTTGCACAATCCAGTCCGCAGCAAAGGGAAATCTCCTAAACTTCAAGCTAAATGGGACGGCCCGTACCGGATTGTGACCAGGATCAACGATGTAACCTACCGGATACAGAAAGGCACAAGAGGGACTCCTAAGATCGTCCATGTGGATCGCCTGGCGCGATATTATGGGGCCGATAATGCTCGGGACGAGCATGTCTTAAGAGGGGGTAGTGTCACGCGCCTTAGTCGACGGCACTAGCGCCTAGTTGAAACTCGAACTCTCGGTATCTTGCGCGTGTTTACTTGAATATTCTGGATATTTCGGTGCTAATTTATATTTATAGGCGCTGCAAGATGCGATCGGGAAAGTATTGAATTCGGCGAGACAAGCGAAGCTTCGGAGCGGAATAAAGTGAATCAGTGTGATTAATTGTTAGTGTTTTAAGTTTTAATTGGTGTAAATAAAATTAAAGTGTTAATTTAGGTAATTCTATCGGCAATTTTTATTGTCACGAACCTCAAGCTGCTAACAATATCTTTCCATGTGGGATTGTAAGTAAAAGTAACAAAAAGATCAGGTCCTCCGTAAGTTCGTACATAGGCGAATGCGTCTTGTGTTTACTCATGTAGGTAACGGGGACTTTAATTATTTATGGGGAAAATTTATGCTATTCGTTTTTAGCTGGAAAAAGTGAACCTATTCTATAACAAATTTGCCCTAGCGCCGTAAATGTAGGTGAAAAGCCCATTATTATTATTTCCCGGTCAACTCCGAAGGACGTCATTTGAAAGCATGAGTTATATGTCTGGATCCTGTTTAAAAAGCGCCGTGACTCATTAGCATCATATAAAAGAGAGTTTTCAAAGGTTCTTCTGGTTTTTCAAGTAACGGAATAGACACTTTGCCATTGAAACAGCACATGCCTGCGGTCTCATCTTTCCATTTTAAAGCGCTGAAAAATCGACACGCCTTGTCCATCAGTCCGATAACAACTAACCTGTGATTTTTATAATCAATCAACGGATCATAATTGAATGCTGCTTCATTAAAAACCGACCAATTGTTTCTTTGAAAATTTTGTCGACGTTCAGCTAATAGAATATAATAATAGATTGACATTCAGCTTGCTCAATGAGTCTGTGTTGAGTTTCATCAGGTGTTTCCGCGGTTCTTAAGGCGGCCAGGCGTTCCGCTTGTTCGAATAGCCTTTGCTGACTTTGAGCAGGTGTTTCAGTAGCTCTTAAAGTAGATTGACGCTCTGTCTGTTCAAGACGCCTTTGCTGACTTTGATCAGGTGTTTCAGTAGCTCTTAAAGTAGCTTGACGCTCTGCCTGTTCAAGACGCCTTTGTTGACTTTGAGCAGGTGTTTCAGTAGCTCTTAAAGTAGCTTGACGCTCTGCATGTTCAAGACGCCTTCGCTGACTTTGAGAAGGTGTTTCAGAAGCTCTTAAAGTAGCTTGACGCTCTGCCTGTTCAAGACGCCTTTCCTGCCTTTGAGAAGGTGTTTCGGAAGCTCTTAAAGCAGCCTGACGCTCTGTATGTTCAAGACGCCTTTGCTGACGTTGAGAAGGTGTCTCAGATGCTCTAAAAGTAGCCTGACGCTCTGCTTGTTCTTGCCTTCTTAGTTCAGCATCTTCTAAAGATTCTAGCGATCGAGCTAATCATTTCGCTTGTCTTTGAGAAGATACTCTTAAAGGCTGGACTTACGTTTGCGAGGCATTATGAAGTAACAAAAAACCTATTTATAAAAAAACGTTAAAATACCTAAACAGTTTTAAATTACCTTTTAAATATTTTTTTAAAAGCAAATCCAAAATATCTAAAAGGAATAAATATTCCTTTTAAATATTTTTTAAAATCAAAACAACAAAACCGATTCAAGACAACACGAATCCGAAAACGATAGTCAAAAAAAATCGAATCAACTTAAACCGAATCACAAAACAAATCGCAGAAAACCGAAATCAAAAGCAGTAGTCAATATAAATATAACCAACGAAAAAAGAAGTAAGTCTATAGGTACCGTACACACTATCTATACTATTAATATTCCTTTGAAATATTGCTAAATAACCTAAAACAACTAAATAAACAAAATCCAAAATCAAAGCCAGAGTCTAAATATGTATAAAGGAATACCAACCAAATCAACAAAACCGATCCAAGAAAATACACAAATCCGAAAATGATAGCCAATATAAATCCATTGAACCTTAACCAAATCACAAAGCAAATAACAAACAACCGAAATCGAAAGCAGCGGCGGGAGTTAAGTAAATGTCAGGAAACATTTCGTTACCGCGTTTTAAAAACCTAGTAATGACATCTAGCGGAATCAATTTAAACTATGTATACGTCCGTTAATAAGAACTCTCAAAAAATATTTTTCTAATAATTTTGCACAATTTTTCTTATTGTAATACCGATTCATTCATAACCACATATAAGAACTGTATTCATTTCCGTTCAATAAATATTACTAAGGCTTATTAATAAGGCTTACTAAGAACGGTTTCAACCACAGTTGAGTAATAGTTAAGGGTGAAAGCGTGACAGGTGGTGATAGTATTTCTGATCCACACTTATAATCACGCCTGTAACCCTTGCGGGGTAGGCAAAGCATCAACGGATTACTTAATATCGTCTGCGAGGTTATCGCCTATTCTGTGAATTACAATGCACCAAAATGTTTCAAGAAAATCAGCTGGTGAATTTTATGTTTTTTATCGCTCTCTTCCCGGTCCTGCGTGGAAAAATACAGATCCATACATTTTTTATCTTAATTTTGGTAAAAAGACATAATAATCAAGATATTCTGACCTTCTGTGTTCGTCCATCGTATCGTCTTGTAGAATCACGGTGTCGTCACCTAGCTGAATTTAATTTTGCAACATATTCGATTTTCCCCACGGGAATGATATGTTTTTCCGCCGAAAAAAGGAGCCTATGTCACTCTACAGCCACCGAACTATCCCCATACAAAAAATCATGCCATACTGACGCTCTGTTGCGACGTGAAAGAAGGACAAACAAACAAACACACTTTCGCATTTTATAATATTACTAGCTGTACCCTGCGGTTTCACCCGCGTATATCACGCGTCTCTACCGCGCGACATGATATGACACCTTGCTCATTTAGTTAACTACTAAGTTAAAAAGCTGTTTGGATAGTTAAATGTACACAATATTTATTTATCAATTAGTACCTACTGAATATAACATAAAAAATGGGTTTAGAACTGAAAATAACTTTTGTTTGGTTTTAAAAATAACTTTTTGTTGGGTATAAATTTAATCAACACCCACTAAATGAATTTAAAGCGAATTCAAAATATTAAATTTATTGGATTCCGCACACAACCGCTGCGTAGGGGGCCGACCGCGCGAGTGGGCCGCGCGGCAATTTATTTTTTGACATAGACTCCCCTCCCACACCCCAGTGACACCAGCATCGCATGGTGCTGGCAGTGTACGCGATATAAGGATTTTTCGACGTTACTATTGAATATTTTAACATGGAAAAGTAGTTATTGTGAGATAACTATAATAGTTAGACATATGGTATTACAGACTTTTATGTAGATATTGATGTCCTCCATAGAACTGTAGCACATCACTCTGCTATTGTCAATAGTTTCCGCAGCGTACGCGATATAAGTTTTTTTTTGGTATTTTTTCACACTTTGGGTTACATTAACGAAGTTTTCATACGGATCCCTAAATTTTTTGAAAACGTTCTATCGCCTATGTTAAAGTATGAAAGAGTGTTGTTCATTGGGGTTTCTTTAACGTTTTATCTTATTTTAGTCTGAAATGCGACTTATTACGAATTAATGTTCTTATATAGCACGCGGTATATCCAACGAACGACAAGTAATGTAACGTGCTACGAGATATAGCGTGCTGCAAAACTTAACGCGCTTGACGGCGTCCTACAAGCTTATAAATAGCGCGCTATAACATAGCGTATTTAATAATGTGCTAGAAATTCATAGTTTAAAGTCTGTAGCGTGCTATTGATTTATATGGTATGTTCCGAAACGTTTTGAGTATACTGCCAATACAAATGACGTTATCAATTGACACTATATTATACTGGCGTGCCGCTGCCATATTGCGTCGGACATCCGGCCATAATAAAACAATTTTTAATTGTGTGTGCGCTGAATGAAACATGCCAGAATTTGTTTTTATTTATTCAAATACAAAAAATTATAGAATAATTGCTGGTATCTCCATTAGGAGGATATAATGATTTTTGGAGCACAAAATGACAAAATAATCGCCAACACTTTTCTAATATGGCGCAAATGTATGACGTCATATACTGTCCTATGTTTTGGAACGAATCACCAGTATAGCGTCGATTCATGACGTCATTTGCATTGGACAGTACACTGGGTTCTATTTTGCAACATACACACGTCATATAGTCGTTTTGATCATGAAGGTCGGAGAACAGGAGAACGATCACTACGTACTAAAGCATAGCCCACCTGTCCTTGAAAATTGTAAAATATATAGCGGCGATGACTTCGGTGAGTAGTGACTGCGAAGTTAGCTGTTTATGATTACAAGTAGATGAAGTTAGTTGAATAATGTACATATTTTCATTTCATAAGAAAATTTTCATGCTCCGTAGTTTTGTAATTTTTGACAAAAAGAAACATTAAAAAATGGACAAATATTTTATTGTGCGTGGATATACAAGGTTTAGCATCTGATCTGAAAAACAGACTGAAAATGACTTTTATTGAGCAAACTTAGTGGTCGCAGTGCCTCACTTATGGTGTCCATATTTCTTGGACACTATTTTTTACGGCGATCGTTCTCCTGTTCTCTAACCTTCATGATTTTGATTAAAACTACTTTTGCGGATTTTATCGCGTTTATTTTTGCTTTTAATTACTTTTATTTTTAATTCCCGACGTTTCGGGCGCTTTCCAGCCCCCATGGTCACGGGGGACTGAGATGACCGACGTCCCGATGTCATTGTTAAACCCGGAGTACCTTCAGCTTTTTTAATTATTGTTTATGGTTATGGTGGTATCAGGTGGTTATGATTCATGGTTTTGATAATCCTGACAGCCTACAGATATACCTATACCTATTGTTGCGTGAATAAGTCAACGCCATACACTAGCGCCATCTAGTGTCAGGAACGAGAGCGACGGGAGCTTTGCAGAAAATGACATCACAAATCTTTCAACCGACAGCGCCATCCGAAGAACTAAGTTTCTAGAAAATCTACACTCAAACACTCGTCGCTTTGCGCGCATTTACTTGAATATTCCGGATGCTTCATTGCTAATTTGTATATATAGTCGCTGCAAGATGCGATCGGGGCAGTATTGGATTTGGGCGAGACAAACGAAGCTTCGGAGCGGAATAAAGTGAATTAGTGTGTTTAATTATTAGTGTTTTAAGTTTTAATTTCTGTAAAGTAAATTAAAGTGTTAATTTAGGTAATTTTATCGGCAATTTTTATTGTCACGAACCTCAAGCTCGTAACACTATATACCTACTGCTGACAGCCTGTCAATTATCAATTATCATTAGGCGTTTTGGCGGGAAATTGGTCGACGATGGACTGTCGCTCCTGTTTTGTCGCTTGAATAACGGTTTCAAATGGATTTTAATTCGTAAAAGTGATGTGAATGTGATTCTATGAATGTGTCTGCGCGTGTGAACTATTAGAGAAAACGACAAAACAAGTGCTTTGATGTCGATATAAACATCAAGTTATTTTGATCGCTTAGGCGCCTTATGAAGTTGAGTGGCTGTCGTCATCAACTGTCCGCTGGGTTAAGCTGTTGACAAAATCTCCCAAGGGCTTCGCAATGTGACGCAGCAGCATATTGTGAAGAAAAGAAACAAAATCGCGGGACCTTGAAACTGGACTGATAAATCTATATGGATTGAAACTTATAAAGATTATAATATAAAGAGAACTTGACTTTAGCCTTTGTGGTTTTTGAAAATATAAAGAATTAAAGAAAATAAGACTTGGCTTCAGCCTTTATAGACTTTGAAGAGATGGAAAGAAGAAAAATAAGAATGGGTTCCGGCCTTTACACTTCAAAATTCTATATATTCAAATTAAAAAAGACAAGGCTGTATGGCTTACTTCCTTTGCCTGCGCTCTCGAGCGAATAATAAAAGCAACAACACATCAATCAATTATCGGGTGCGTTATTTGGCATAAAAAAGCGCTAGTATATACACAGTAATCTATGAAAAAGCGCTAGCAAGTGCTGGTAAGCAAAATGGCGAAACTAAACAGTTTTCGGCTTTTCGTCCAGGACACGTTTGCAAACTTCAATAGCGCTGAGCGCTGACACAATCCGCCATTTTGCTTATTGTTTGTTTTGAAGTAGAGTTTACAAGTTGTTTTGTGCAATTTTAGTTTTAAGTAATATAATGACATGAATAGACATATACATGTTATTGAAAATTCATGATTGCTAAGTTTTTAATATGAATACTTCACAAAAATATATTTAAATTAGGTTAGGTTCCCCAGTTAAAACTAACATCGTGTCCTAGAGGAAAATAGCTACTTACGATTTGACAGCGCTTACCCCTTACGATCGCCATTTTGCTTACAAGCGCTTGCTAGCGCTTTTTTCTGCCAAACGAACCCAATGTTATAGGGGCGTAATATTTAGCATCCATCACTAAATTTTATTATGTAGGATGGCGTAAGAGGCGACTATTGGAAATGGTAGTTTTCATGGCTTTCAACAGATGGCGTTATTACCATTCCGTTTATGTCTGACGTAAAATACGTGTAAGACGTCTGACTGCGATATAGCAGTTACTGGTTAGGACACATTGGGACACATAAACACCTTCAACGAGAAACGCACGTTTATCGCGTTAGAGCCACGCTCCAGCTATATTTTTTGTAGTACGAATGCTCGATCGACCTGGGTGTCTTAACCAGGTCGCTCTAATATCAGCGTAGAATTGTAGAGAACCGGAAACCCTTTTTTACTGGAAACGAGGCATTTTATCTTAGTCCTCAGGGGTAATAACGTATCTCAATTTTTATTATTAATGAAGGATAAATGTAGATTTTAATATGAATACTTTACAAACATATATTTAAATTAGGCTAGGTTCCCCGGTTAAAACTAACTTCGTGTCCTATCCTATACTATTAAACGAGCAATCCTTATATATATAATCGGGATCTCGGAAACGGCTCCAACGATTTTCATAAAATTTTGTGTCCAGGGAGTTTCGGGGATAATAAATCGATCTAGCTAGGATTTATTTTTAGAAAATGTCTTTTTGTCTGTGTTTTAGGCCATGAAAAACTGCTACAATATCGTTAGAATAAGAAGGTTAATTTTGATAGATTGTTAACGATTATAAATAGCTTAATTTGTATAATGGTCGGTCACAGAATCGTAAAACCACGGTTCGAGCCCAGGCCGACCGACCGACTTTTTTAATTTTTTTTCAAGTTCCTTTCTTTTTTGAGAAAATCTATTTTTTCGAGCTCTTTTTTTTAGTATTTTTAAAAAAAAACACGAAAATTTAAATTAAAATAATTGCACTCATGATTTTTTATTCAAATAACCAGTTCCGTTTTTTCTGTTATGTCGCTAAGATTAAAAAATATTATTTATATTTCATCAGTATGTAATTTGTATCTAAATATAATTTCCAAAACACACGAATTAAAAAGAATCGAGCGAAAAATACCGAGCAAAGCTCGGGCAACCAGGTACTAAATTCCTTATAGAGGAAAATAGCTACTTATGATTTGACAGCGCTTACCGCTTTTGATCGCCATTTTGTTTACAAGTGCTTGCTAGCGCTTTTTTTGCCAAACGCAACCTTCTCATGTTTTTGTTAAAATCTTTCCGGTATTCATTTTATCTTCTTTTTGTTAAAAGTCAAAAGTTAGGAAAAATTGAGTTACAGATTATTTTAATTTTAAGAACATAATGAAATGAATAACACAAATGGATTTGGGACTAAACAGATTCATTGATGTTTTCAATAATTTGAAACAGTGCTATTGTTTACGTTAATAATATGAACAGATCAAGGTATGGAAGCTTAGTCCTTTTTTGTACATGGGCCAAATCTTATGATATCTTCATAAGTACCTACATATTCCATGTGTGTTTGTAGAAATCTTAAAATTTAATTTGAGTGGGTTCTGTAAATTGACAATGTTCCCAGGCAAATGGCTTCGTAGATTTTGCTAAATCCCAATTAAATCACAGCAAAACATATTAAAGAAAAGATAATAACTTGCATAAAAATTATTTCATAAATTTTGCATTTATTTTAATTTATTTTAGTTCTCGATGTTTTGAGTGCTTTGAAGCAGCCATGGCCACAGGGCTGACATTAGGACATTGAAATGTTGGTTGCCTATTACTGTTAAGTAGCAGCATTGAACTTACTGTTGTGTTCTGGTTAGAAGACTAAAAAAAAGTATAATGACATGCTGTAAGGCGTTTCATCATAATTCTCAAGGATCACAATGCATTTGTGTTCTTTACTTGGAAGTTGTTACACATCTGTGGAATGCAGTAGACACCCATAAGGTGGACTGTAAGCTTGTATAACTAAACATCATCTGAAGATAATGGATATCATACTAAAATGTTTAGTATGATATCCATGATCATATGTTGAAGTTACAATTTTAAGTAATAATAAACAAAGAGGCACTTCAATTATCAACATTTATTTGGTCTTTCAGAGAAGGACTGGTTATATTTTAAATATCAAAAGTGGATGTTTTTTTAATGGAATACTGCTACACTATAAATTAAAACCATTCTATCACCTATATTTGTTTTTTGATTATGAAAATTTTCATTGGTTTAAAATAATAAAAATTTTGAAATAACACCAATATTGTAAATGTGATGGATTATTACAAATGGCTTGCAGGTTTTCTATGCTGGTGCTTGAACCTGGTGAAATTTATTTTGAGGATTTCTCATGCATTATGAATATACAAGAATCAAAAACTTTAGGTCAAGTTAGAAATGGCCACTTAAAACTTTGTTCTAAATCACTGGTGTTCGAACCTAAAGAATGGGTCTACCCACTAACGAAATTTCACTTTAAAGATTGTTGCGATATCAGTATTGTAAAACTAAAGTATGAGAATGACATAAAAAATGTTATTAAAATAAAGATGAGGCAGTATTCTGAAATGTTAGAACAAAATATTGTAGCACCATATAAGTTTAAGTATGAAAATAAAGATTTTTATTTTTTCTTTGATTTTGCTTCTGCCGAGGAATGTCTAAACCAAATGCAGCAATTGCAAAGAGCATCTACTTTACATGCACCTGAACACAATAGCATGGTGGCTACAATTCTACATTCACGTTACATGAGAATGGTATTTGACCCTGTTATGATGGAAGACTTTACAGAAGAAATTATGTGTGAATTGCAAGTAGAAAAAATATCACCCCTTGTAAGGCATCAAGGAAAATTAGCACTGACACCCTCAACACTGTACTTCCAGCCTTTTAGTAATATTGAAAATGTAAGTTTTTACTGAGATGATATTGTATATCTACAAATGCAATGAAAGCATTTTACATACATGGTTGTATATGAATTTTCTCCTTTAGTATTTCAAGTGTATTGAAAATGTGTAATGTTGCAATATATGTTTATTTATTTTTTTGAAATTGTAAAATACATTCTATTAGGAAAAAATGGTAATTATTAAAAAAGATATAAGCATTGGTGATAATATATTTTTGGTATAGTTGGTGATTATTTACATATAATATTAATTTAAATTATGTTTATTATATATTATAATCATTTGGTTTTCAGAGTCCTATATTTAAGCTGAAAATGGAAGAGATGAGAAAAATGTATAAAAGAAGATTTCTATTAAGGCAAGTTGTATGTATCATAGTACTTCATGTTACTTCTAATATTTGTCTCAATATGAACATTCTTATGATAATATATAAAAAAAAATCCAATGTCCCTCAATAAAAATAATAGTGTTAACAAAACAAATGTTAGTACAACATACTCTATTTATTAATATCAAAATAGTAATAAACCACAGGATGTTTTTAGAGAATACTTGGGCAGCATTTAGAGTTAGACTTTTGATTTATATATTGACACTAGAGCAAATATTTTTTATTACATAACAACCCATTTATATTACTGCTCTTGTCCTATGTTTGGTTCATGACAGAGATAATTTTATAAGTTAAGAACCTCCTAAAATTTCTATTACCACCATTTTTAGACAACTTGCAAACACATTTAACTAACATAAAAAATAAAAATAAATCCTTCCTGTATTGTTCTAAAGAAGTGATAAATTAAAAAATTTTGTACAACTGACTTCAATATAAATTAAAATGAGAACATCGTTAATGTAGTCGAAGTCAATTAAATACGCTTTTTAAGGATAGTTCAAAAACTACCGGTCAGATCATGATCTAATTTATATGGCATCACATGAGAAGCACCAGCTTTCAAATAAAAAAGAATCATCAAAATTGGTTCATTTAAAAAAAATTGAGGTAACACACATAAAACAGTTGAGTACCTTTTCTTTTTGAAGTCTAGCCGATTTCAAAAAGAAAAGAAATCAAAATTGTTTCAGTCAGATGAGTGGATTTTTTCAATTTTTCATAGGTAGCTTGGTTATTTGGGTACAGAGTGACTGCAATAGAGATTGTTGGAAACCTATTCTTCAAATTTCTCGCTGCCCAGATATTCTACTAACAATGTCTTGATGTGATTTTTCGTTTTTGACTATCTGGTGTAGATCTGCTTTTTTATTAAAAAAAATTGTAAAAAAAATCGCTTGGTAAATTTTGTTGTTTGTTTACTGTATATTATTTTACTAATAATAATTCATTATATAAACTTCATTTATTGTTGTAGGGTCTTGAGATTTATGGTGGAGAAGAAAGTACTGTATCTCACATTTACCTTACCTTTTCATGTGGAGAGGACAGGGACAGAATATACAGAATTCTCGAAGAATCGCCAAATGTTCAATTAGAAAGAGTGCATGTTGAAGAAATGACATTACAGTGGCAAAATGGCGTTGTCTCTAATTATGATTATTTGATCTATCTTAACTGGTGTGTATGCGTAATTTAAACACAATATTATTTCAAGGCTAAAGACACGAATTTATTTCAAGATTTTTACTTTCTGACTTAGCTTCAAATATTTCTTAAATCTATTATTAACATATGAAGGGTACCCTTTTCATATAGAATAGAATAGAACTGGAGCGACACCCCTTTATGACCCACCTCACCAAAAATTCTAATCATGATCAATGCGCCGAACTTCTAATATTTTTCATTCTTATTTTTAATCCTTCTGGTCACATTTTATATACTTTACAATAGAACAGATCTCCTTGTCTATGTTATAGGTAAAGTAGGTTTCCAGCTGTTTTTTTCAAAAACTAATCATTAAAATTGGTTTACCATTTACGAAGATATTGCGTAACATATATACAAAAGAAGAAAGGATAAAAACTGTCAAATTTAGAGCCTCCTCCTTTCTGAAGTGGACTAAATCAGTCACTAATGCTAAACCTTCTTCATTTTTGGATGTCCATCATCTTCATGTACTATGTGACGTCAAATACAGGACAGTTGTATCCTGAGTAGAAAGCCTGTTTCCACATCTTACCTGGAACTTAAACCCAGGATATGATGTGTCTTTGACTCTGTTATGTATGCTGATCACAAAGTCTTGTAATTTTCTCATCAAACTATAAACCATTATTATCCTTTAGTGCTGCCAATTTTACAATCTGTTTTTTTCTTCAATAAATATATTTTATTATATATATTTAATAATTATATTTTTAGTGTTATACACTTTAGCTTACAGTATTTTGTATTGTATTCAGTTCAAATTTATTTTATTATCAGTTGAAATTTAATTTTAGCCTTGCAGATAGAAGTAAAAATGATCTTACTCAGTATCCAGTATTTCCATGGGTGGTAGCTGATTACACTTCGGAAAAGCTAGACCTGACTAATTCTGATACTTTTCGAGATTTATCCAAGCCAATGGGAGCTTTAAATTCTGAACGTTTGGAAAAATTAAAAGAAAGATATAATGAAATGAATGAACCAAAGTTTTTGTATGGATCTCATTATTCTGCTCCGGGTCTAGTATTGTTTTACCTTGTAAGTAGAATCTCGTATAATTTATCCAGATATTATGTTTCAGAGTAAAGATTTTAGAAGTAGGATGCAAATGAGACATGAAAATGACACCCCTTTTGATGTTTAAGATAAGTCTATGCCACTTACCTATTTTATCTCTTTGCATATTTTATCGCATCTACCACGGTGAGTGCTCTGAGGAATTGTTCAGACTAATTCCAGCCGCACAATTTCACCATCGCACATCGCGACAAAACTCGCGATACCATCCATACTATCTGTATGACTGGCGGTCCACCACTGTGCAATTTAAAAGAAGTTTTATTCCTCGCACAACTTCCTTTTGGAATCAACTACTACCAAAAATTTTTCTAGACCGATACGACTCAGGGACCTTCAAAAAAAAGAGCCTATTACTTTTTAAAAGGCCGGCAATGCATCTGCAATTCCCCTGGTGTTGCAGTTGTTCATGGGCGGCGGTAATCACTTACCATCAGGTGAGCCTTATGCTTGTTTGCCCCCTCTTCTATAAAAAAACATGTATCTGAAACAGATGATGTAGTATATTTGACCTTATACTAAAGCTAAGAACTAATAACGATAAGATGAACTAACGAGGGCTAATAACCTTACACTCACCATATGTTGCCAGTTGGAACTAAGGTGAACTTATTTGTCACGTAGATGTTCACACAGTGTGATCATCATTGAAGAGTTGCATTTTAAATAAAAGTTTTGAGTGTTGTTTATACGCGAAAAATACGTCAGTGCTGTGTTTTTATGACTTTACACATTTTTAACTTTTTTTGTTTAATCTTCTACTCTCAGGAATATGCAGTTTGGTTTACCCATTTGTAATATAATTAATATAAAAAATAACTAATATTTAAGTAAGAAGCGTTAATCTTTACACTTTTCTAACAAATTAACTTCCCCTGCTATGAAATTTGCCAAATATTCACATCAACATGGTATAGGAATATTTTTAATAACATTGATCAATTAAAAAAGTACTGGCCACACTATTAAATGTTTTTAATATAAAATTGTCCGTCGTTTATTCCTGATTGATTCCAAATTTAAATGAAAGAAAAAATAAATTATGTTGGTTGTAAAAATTCAGTTGAACTATAGGGAGCGAGTTTCATACTCAGAGTAATCGTTTTTTGTGTTGAAAACCGCTACTTAAACATGTTTTTGATTCAACTTGGGTTGATTGTGATAATGTGACATTTTATTGCAATTCAACATCGACATTTAACTGGAAAGGATATGTTAAGAGCAGTGAGAATGTCGCAAGCTGCTGCTTTTCAATGTGACATCGCTGCAGCATTAGGCACTAGGCAAAATGTGATTTCGAGGTTGTGGTCACGATATCATGCCAAAGGGGAGGTGGCGAAGAAATATTAAGGACCAAGCCGCATTACTACGACCACGTCCAAATAGCTACAGATTCGTTGCTACAGCAGATGCCCTCCGCAGAGATCGTGATCCTCGGTGACTTTAACGCCCATCACGCCGAATGGCTTGGTTCACGTTTAACCGATCATGCGGGGAGATCTGTTCATGATTTTACCTTGGCATATGGTCTGACACAACTGGTTACTTCGCCTACGTGGATTCCAGATGTGGAGGATCATGCACCTTCCCTGTTGGACCTTCTGCTGACCTCTCACCCGGATGGATATCAGATTTCCGTCGATGCCCCTTTAGGCTCCTCGGACCATTGTCTTGTCCGGAGTGTGGTGACACTCACGCTGAAATCGCAGTTGCATTCTGCAGGCTGCCGCCGTGTTTGGCACTATAGGTCAGCCGATTGGGATGGGATGCGGTCTTTGCATCCTACCCTTGGGTTTGCCTCTCGCCGGACGATCCCAACGTTGTTGCGGATTCTGTCGCTGATGTGGTTCTTCAGGGTATGGAACTTTTTATTCCTTCCTCTGTGGTGCCCATTGGAGGCAAATCTCAGCCTTGGTTTGGTCGCTCCTGTAAAATAGCATTATGCTATAAGCAGGAGTGCTACCAAGCCTGGGCTAACGCGTCAACGTCCCGGGATGTAAACACCAGCGCTCTAAAAAAGAAGTATAATTCCTTCTCTAGGTCCTTCAAAAGAGTCATTGCCAAGGCAAAGTCGGAGCACATAGGCAGAATTGGCGAGAAACTAGTTCGCCTTCCTTCTGGAATCCGTGCATTTTGCGTGCTCTCGCCAAGGCTGTCCAGGGGAATTTCTGTCAGCCATCTCTTCCATCTCTGCACAGGGAGGACGACTCACTGGCCCATACCGCAAAGGAGAAAGCCGATCTGTTGGGCTCTTTCTTTGCGTCCAACTCGACTCGATGACGGGGGGAGTGCGCCGCCGACCATCCCGCGGTGTTAGTGCTCCATGCCGAAAGTGCAGTTCACACAGCGCTCGGTTCGCAAAGCACTCCTCTCCCTGGATAGGATCCATAAGTTGAGTGGGCCTGACGAAATCCCCCCAATTGTGCTGAGGACGTGTGCTCCAGAGTTGGCACCGGCTTTAACGCGTCTTTTCCGGTACTCCTACTCGGAAGACGGCTTTCGTCTACCCGATCCCTAAAAAAGGCGACTGCTCATACCCGTCCAACTATCCCTATCGCCCTCACCTCCTGGTTCTCCAAAACAATGGGAGTCTATTGTTAACTGCCAGCTCATGAGGTACCTTGAGGATCACCAACTGATTAGTGATCGCCAATACGGTTTTCGCCGTGGTTGGTCAGCTGGTGATCTTCTGGTCTACCTAACTCACAGATGGGTGGAGGCAGTAGAGTCCAAGGGGGAGGCATTGGCGGTTAGTTTGGACATTGCGAAGGCCTTCGATCGGGTTTAGCACAAAGCGCTTCTTTCGAAGCTCCCTTCCTATGGGCTTCCCGAGAAATTGTGCAATTGGATCACCAGCATTCTTGCAGATCGGAGCATCAAGGTCGTTGTAGACGGTGCAAGCTCCGATTGCAAGCCTATTAATGCTGGTGTTCCAGAAGGCTGCGTGCTATCGCCAACGCTGTTTCTTCTGCATATCAATGATATGTTGCAAACCCGTAACATTCATTGCTATGCAGATGACAGCACTGGTGATGCTCTTTACACCGGCCGAGCCAATATTTCTCGGGAAAACGTCTCCGAGTACCGGGACAAACTTGTGTCTGAAGTCGAGTCTTTGCTGAACAGAGTCTCGGATTGGGGACGACTAAATCTAGTCCAGTTTAACCCCCAGAAGACACAAGTTTGCGCGTTAACCGCTAAAAAGAACCCCTTCGTCGTATCTCCTCAGTTTCAAGGCACTCCCCCCGTTGCCTCAGCCTGTATCGGAATCCTCGGCGTCGACATATCGAGTGACGTGCAGTTTCGTGGTCACTTGGAAGAGAAGGCCAAATTGGCCTCTAAAAAGCTTGACGTGCTCAGCAGAGCGGGACAGTATTTCTTGCCAGCACACCGCCTGCAACTTTACAAGGCGCAGGTTCGGCCGCACATGGAATACTGCTCCCATCTCTGGGCTGGAGCTCCCCAGTACCAGCTCCTTCCACTTGACCGCATCCAGCGCAGAGCTGCTCGAATCGTCGACGACCGAGTGCTTTCCGATCGGCTCGATTCACTGGCGCTGCGAAGAGATGTTGCATTTTCTTTCGCATATACCATGGAGAGTGCTCTGAGGAATTGTTCGGATTAATCCCAGCCGCCAAATTTCGTGAACGCACTACGCGGCAAACGTCTCGATACCATCAACACCATCTGGATCCGTGGCGGTCCACCACTGTACGTTTCAAAAGGAGTTTTTTTCCGGGTACAACCTCTCTGTGGAATAGTTTACCACCGGCGATTTTTCCGGGCCGATACGACCTGGGGACCTTCAAGAAAAGAGCTTACTCCTTTCTAAAGGGCCGGCAACGCACCTGCAATTCCCTGGTGTTGCGATTGATCATGGGCGGCGGTAGTCACTTAACATCAGGTGAGCCGTATGCTTGTTTGCCCCCTCTTCTAAAAAAATAATCATCGGTTGTTAAAATATCCATATACTGTGATGATGTGTTTATTTCACCTCTTTTCTAAGTGGTGACGCCATTGTGTGAGAAAAAGTTATGGATCATTAAAATAGGCACTAATTAGGTTATTTTGCGTTAGTTTTTCTTAAAATATGTTGTTAGATTTTATCACTGGTATTGTTGTAAACACGATTGTTGATCATGAGGTCCTAGGCTCAAATCCCGGGGTGGGTCAAAATCGGTTTTTGGGTTTTTCTGTGAAGAAATTTTTACTAACAGCCCGGAGTCAGGAACGCCGCAGGTCCTACGACAGATCTCTCTCCGGTTATTTTGGATTACCGTCCCTTCGACTATGAGAGTGAGGGAATAGAAAGTGCACCTACCTGTGCTTGCGAATATACGGTCACGATATCCAGTCTCTTTTGAGACTGGCAGCCGTGACGGGAATTCGGTCTGAAAGACATTATTAGCTTTTATCAATCAAATATTATGTCATATTCATTACATGCTAAAGTGGGGAAGAAAGTGTTTTAATTAATAATATGGTGTTGATACTCAATGAAAATAAAATATATTTACATATAGTACTTTTAATAATAAATATTTTAATGGAGATTTAAAGATTGTTTCATTTATTTACGTTTGGATAGTAAAATTTTTAAAAAATTGGGTGCCACATTTATGCGTGTTTTATGTAATAATTCTCATTTAGGGTTGATTTTTAAGTTTATAAAATGCTAGCTTTGATTTAAAAAAGAAATTGTCTAACAATGTGATGTATTTCAACCGATCGATTATTATATAACATTACTTTTATAAATTGTATCATCTTGTGATCATAATATGTTACAGGTTCGAAAATATCCACGGTATATGTTGTGTTTACAAAATGGAAAATTTGATCATCCTGATAGAATGTTCAATTCGGTGCGAGATGTGTACAACAACTGTTTGAATAACATGTCCGACTTTAAGGTAGGTATTCGTTTTGAATTAAATGTCATATTATAATATAATATAATTTTTTTAAAAGATTCTTTAATCATAGTGTTAATAGTTATCTATACTTAACTAAATCTTAGAAATACTTTTTGACATTAAATATAAATTATTCTGCAATAACTCCAAGCGTACTCACACATTTTAAAATAACCTTTTACGTAAATCTAAAGAATTATGAAGTTAATACCTATATATTTCATTACTACATAATATATAGTTATTTATCTAATTTAAATTCGATTATGTTTCAAACAAAGCAAAATATGAAAAATTTAACCCATAATCAACTTTTATGCTTGACATTGTTTAAATCATATGTCGTTTTGCACCTCAGCATAGTGTTGATGATTCAAATTCATGCTAATGCGAATAATCGGTAAAATATTCAAATAATCGAACCTTTACATTTTTTAATTTATTATTTGTCTATTAAATTTTTTTATTTATAGAATTGCATAAATTATATGAATTAGGAATTAAACAAGTCTAACTTTTTTATAAATGAATACCACTGTGGCGAAGTTGTGAGTAAAGAATCATGTCCAATTTTGACCTGAAAATTTTCTAACGCGTCTAGTGATGTAAAATATCTTATAAAATTGCCTTTATTTTGCTTATTTCGTATCGCATAATAGAATTTTTCAACAAAGCCAGGAAAAAAGCAATATTAATATGTTTATCATTCTCAATAGACTTGGAGAAGGAACGCGTTTAACCAAGGCTTAAAAGCCCAGAAGTCATGACAATATATATTAAAAAAAAAGTTTTTTACACATTTCGTTTTACAGACTACGAAAATTTTATTAATTTGTCATGTGGTTTATGAATGTTCAAATTAACCAATTGTTTTTTGTTACTTATTAGGGATGGGCAAGTGAAAAAAATATATCGATATATATCGTATCGGCATTTGAAAATAGTATCGATATATATCGACAGAAAAATATCGATATATGGATATATCGACATGTTTTGCATGATCATTCATACATAATATGTATTCCCAAAACATTCAATATACGGAAAAAAAATACACACATGAAGAAAATAGTATATTTTTATTAGAAAGTAATCTAATCAAACCAATATTCATCCGAAATTGACATTAGTAGCACTCTCTGTTTGACGTGCTCTCCTGTCAAGCGGCTTCTGTTGTCGGGTACAGTTATATTCACAGCTGATGCAACTCTTTCAGAAGAGACCGAAGAAGCCTGACAAATTAAGTATTTAAGGGCGACTTCTGAAAGAACTGGCGTAAAATGTTGGCAATTTGTCCAAAATTTTATTGGATCAGCCTTTCTCTCAAGGAGAGGTTGATCAAGGTATTGCTTGAGTTCATTGGGCACAGAGCCAGAGCTCGGGACCTCGGGCACGGTTGTTGACTGGGATAATAATTTTTCATGCCCAGACCAAATTGAACTCTCAGTTTTTTCTTGTGCTTTTCCTATTTGGATCGTTCTAAGATCAGGGGAAAGTTGACCCCTGCGTCGGTGTTCGCTCCGAATATCATTACTAATTTTGGCTATGGCATGTGAAACCGCAATTGGTGAATTGAAATGAATTTTTTTAAAACGCGGATCTAATATTGTTGCTGCGGACAAATATGAATTTTCTTGTAAAGGTACCAGTCTTTCTTGAACCTTTTTAAGAAGAGCTTCTTTAACAATTAGCCCCAAACTTGTAGATGGACTTAAAGTTTCCACTGCTTGGCGAATCAAATTTGTAACCGGAATGGCTAAACTGGAAGTCACGTAATTAGCCCCACTTATTTCTTCCGTGGCTTCTTTGAATGGGCCTAAAATAGCCACAATATCTCGTATAATATTTAATTGAGAAGTTGCGACCATGTCGGGTGTATTTCGGCTTGTCTGACTTTTAGTAGCTAAAATTTTAGCTACTAGTGCAGAAAGAGTGATAAATCTTTTTAACATGTCAAAGCACGAGTTCCATCTTGTGGTGACGGCTTGTGTTAATGTCAACACCTCCCCTTCTTGCATTCCAGATACTTCTTGTTCAGAGCGTAATTGATCCATCGCATTTACGGATTGTTTAAAATACGTCACGATGCTCTTTACGTGATCGCAAAGAGCTGAAAATGCATGATTTTCTTTCAACACCCCATCAACAATAAGATTTAGGCAATGTGCCATACACGAAATTCTGCGATCGTTCCCTAAAAACAATCGCACTGCCGCCACTATATTTGCACCCCCATCAGTTGTAATGGCAACAATTTTATTTTTGTCTATATGAAATTCTTCACAAATTTCTTCCCAGCATTCTTTTATGTACTGTCCTGAATGAGCCTAAAAAAAGAAAATATTGTATATATTTTTACAATGTGAGAATCAATTAAGATGTAGTTATTAAATTATATCAATTAAAATAACTAAAAGGTCTGGATAATTGATAAATTACACAGTACTACAAAAACACACCTGAGTCAGTTTCTGCGCACATAGGCTTACATTTTGAATTATAGGCGATCCCTTAACGTTGTCAATAAAATGAACTGTTAATACTAAGAAGCTCCTTGTAGAATTAGTGAGAGTAAGTATATCACTTGTAAAACATAAAAAATTTTGCTCAGTCAAGGATTTCATAAGAACTGCTTTTGTGGTATTATATCGATTTTCTATCATATGAGTTACCTGGAAATTACAAAAAGTACCAGTTATACTACTGTGATATAAATTTTTTAATTATAAATAAGAATGATAATTTTTAATATAAATACCTTTTTTCTGGAAGGCAGTTTATAAAGAGGGCATGCTGTGCGCATAAGTTTTTGCAAGCCTTTTTTTTCAACACATGATAATGGCAAATTGTCCTTACATATCATGTAAATCAGCGCCTGTGTTATTTCACTATGTTTTTGTCCACCTTCTGAAAAATAAAAATGATCATAAGTACTAATGCAAAATTACTCAAAAAATCATACATAATAAATGAAACAAACTGTGAATGTCAAATGTAATTCAATAATATTTTATCGATATTGAATGGTGGACATCACTAAAATGTAATAGATTGTACTTTGAATGAAATCATTACTTGATTTATCATCAATCTATGGCTATGGTAGTACTCAACTAAAATTTCAACTAAGAATACTCTCACAACAACAAAAAAATATGCGTGCAGTTCACCCGCAGTAGAAGTGCAAACTTCAAATGAAATGAAATATAAAATAAAAATATTTTTTAAAAAAAATAATTTATTTAATGATATTTTTCAACCACTTATGTGGCATAAAATGTTAGATAAAAGTTTAATTTTGCAACACATATAATATAATAATAATAAACCAGAAATAATATTAGAAAGTAAGAATTAGAAAATCTATTAGGACATAACAATAATAACAGATAAAACTATTAATTACAACAGACCTGACATTACCTTTCACAACAAAACCAATAAAACAGTTTACCTGATAGATATAGCAATACACCCACATAATATTCAAATTATTATATCTGAAAAACTAAGTAAAAGAACTTGCCATAGAAATTAAAACTCAATGGAAAGCACAAAATGCTTACAGCGTACGGATAGTCCTCTTATCCACCCATATTATACCAGTCACTTGCACAAAGCCCTAACACTCTACACATGCCTACTCACACTTCACATGCTGCAAAAAGCCATCATTCTCAACCCCTGTTGCATCACCAGAAGGGTTTCTGACATCTTCTACTTTATTATCCACTTTTACTATTTAAATTTCCCCTCACACACTTGGCTCTGTGTCGTGTGTGTGGTTTCAAAATCTCAAAAAAGAGAAGAAATATAAAGAATTCATATATTAATAATAACAATCCTCATTTTTAAACATGTAAAGCCTTACTTTTTGTGTAATAAATCAAAAGAATTTAGTTTAGTGTAAAATTGCTTAGCAATAGCACCATCTACTCCATTCTTTAGGTAAAGTTATTTTATCGAACAAAATTGATTGAATTTTAAGGTGGTATTAAATAGCCGCTAGTGACCTGACATGAAACATGACTAATTTAATATAAATTGATAATTTATGAAATTGTAGATTGTTATGAATGAATTTGGATATGCTAATTATATTCAACATGGTTAATTTCATTTATTTAATAAATTTATTATAACTATAAGAAATTACTTGCTATTAACACATTTTCATTTAAAAAGTAAAACAAAAAAAAACACCTTACTTTGCAGTAACATACCTTCGAAGCTTGAGCCTCTCTCTAAACAAGCTACTAAGGTGCTTTGTTTTCTTTTTTTAGCTTCATGATAAACCATCTCAGCAGGATTGACTGTGACATCTTCTTGACTTTGCTGGGAATTTTTATAACCAGTACTAGTGGATGGCAAACTAAGCTGAAAATATAGAAAAAGTAAAAAAGAAAGTTAATACAAAAAAGTTAATTCGACTCAGTCTATTATTATTAGAGACAACTTGTTTAGTTTATTTTAGTCTTTGATTTATTATTGCTGTTATATTAAATACTCAAAGATTTTAGGTTATATACTTTAGGATATATTAATATTTGATAATCTTACATTAACAGTAGATACATTACATTGGAGTTATTCAAGTCTACTGCCGCAGCGTCTTCAGTTTCTTCACTAGATTTAGTTGTTTTCAATGAACTAGGCATTTTCATCATTTGCAAAGAAGCAAAATGATGCCTATTTTTTAAATGAGTGGCCAAATTGGTTGTATTACCGCACGTTTTATACGACTTGCCACACAAATTGCAAGAAGCTGAATCATTGTTGTTGTCTTCTTTTTTGAAGAACTTCCACACAGAAGACATGATTGATAAGATTCGAAGTTCGAAGCTTCGAATTCGAAGTATTTTTAGTTTTAGCTTTATTTTTAACTTTAAACTTTTAAGTTTTCCGTAGAAAAATACCGTTACTGTCTTGCTGTGTACATCATAAACACAAACAGTAATTTCTATCAGAGACCATAAACAAAACCAAAAGCAAAAGACAAAAGAATGCTTCTGTTTGGTCTATGGTCTTACTGCAATATTCGATTTGATGAAGATTGTAACGAGATTTTTTTTTAAATAAACGAAACAAGAATTGCGTAAAAATATATCGAAATTGATACGAATTCGATACTCTAAAATAAATATCGGAATGACGATATATCGCGATTAAAAATATCGACGATATATATCGATTATTTTATGAAAAAATATCGATATTTCGATATATCGATATTTTTTACCCAAGCCTATTACTTATCCTATTATTTTATGATCAGATATGCTTATTTGTGGTTTTATACTATCGTGTGGAAGTTATTTTTCTTTCCACGCCATAGTATACCATAGTGTACAGTTGAGAGGTTATAATCTGTAAAACTTATTTAGTTTATAGCATTTTTCCCTGGCCTCTAAATAAAAAGGTAATAAGTTATTATAAACAATAATTGATTTTATGCAACAGTAGTTGTAGGTAGACGCGACCTGAAAAAGTTTATGCAATGACAATTTTTTTATTTATTTTGACAATGAGTGTTTTATCATTTCACTATCCGGTGGCGGTACTAAAGCGATATAATATGACGTCACTGGCTGTTCGCGCCACTTTGCACTATCGCCTAACGCTTATAAGAGATTCGTTAATTATTATCCAATAAGATAAAGCCCATTCCCGGGTTTCCTATCTACCGCCTTTTTATGCCCATGCATGTGCATTCGTGTTAACGGGGCTCACACAAGTTGAGAAGACACGCAACCAACCGCATCGCTTATATCTCGCGTCATCGCTCCCGCCCTTGTGTGATTTCGATATTGAATTATACAAGCATATAGTAAAAAGTAATTGCAATAACGCTATATTTCGTGATTATCTGTGAAGATTGTCTGTGAAGTTGATAATTGTGAAGAAAGCCGGCAGCCATCGAGACACGAGGCAGATCAGCGGAAGTCCAGGAATGCATGTGTGCACCCACACATGCATTCCTTCACGTCCTTCCTATATCCCGAATTTAGGGCATTTGCAGTATCACAATAAAATTAAATGCCATTCACCGCTCGCACCGCGCTAATATACAGTCCACTACTCTATTTAATTTAATAGCCGCACCGCATAAAATTATTTAATACATTTGAACCAGCAGTTTGGTCGTTAAAACCAAAACGCCAAACCCCTGGCGTTTGAATTAATATTGTAGAAAAACCATTTTTAATCGTGAAATCATAAAAAATCAATTGTTATTTTTTAAATACTTTTTAGCAAACTTAAAAAAAAAACATGCAACTTCTCTATTACCGTACACTAAACCACCAAATTGAACTACTAAATTGAAGCTTGAAAATTTCTGACTGAATGTAGAAAATAATTGTACATTTCCTGTCAGAAAGTATTTTAAAAATGTCTGAAATAAAAAAATAAAGTTATCTGGTTTTTTCATTGTCACTGTAGTGTTATAAAAATTGGATTTGACTGGATATATCTGGATTTTTTTCTTCAAAATAAACATATTCTTCGAAATTTGATGATTTTAAAAACATTCTGACAGAAAATGTACAATAAATCCAATTTTTATAATTAGACTGGCAATGAAACAATCAGATTGCTTAGTATGCCATGACACACCTGCAACTGCAACCACCAGTTACAGATGCATTGCTCGTAGGGGTGATCGGTTGATTGACTTGAGGACAAGGATGAAATGCAAAAGATATAATAGCCTAGCAGTATCATACTAATATTTTATTTCATTTTATAGGAATTAGTTCCAGAGTTTTATGATACGACTGCTAAGGGCGATTTTCTAGTAAATAAGCATGAAATAGACTTTGGGGAACGTTACGACGGGTCTAAAGTCAATAACGTTACACTTCCACCATGGGCAGGTTCGCCAGAGGAATTTGTATTAACTCTACGTGAAGCTTTGGAGTCTGATTTTGTTTCTAGACATTTGCATTTATGGATTGATCTCATTTTTGGTTATAAGCAAAGAGGTGAAGAAGCGGTCAAGGCTAACAATGGTTTGTTTCTATTCAAATATTAAACACTTAAAATATTATTATTAAATGAATGCACAGATTATTAAAAGAATTGAATGTCAAGTTTTTAGATAATATGTATGTCATCATAATTCTTCGTTACAGATCTTCATGAGTCCATTGCTGAACACAGGCCTCCCAAAAGAATGCTACAAAACATGGTCCTGAGCCTGCATTTAACAACTTCCTTCAGGAATAGCTGTGGACTGAGGGTGGCTTTTATACCATTTTAATTTTCTTCTAAATGTTTGACCAAATAATTAACTGTTAAACAATATTTACTAAGCTGATTTCAAACAACTAAAATAATTTAAAAAAAAAACATATTTTTTAAAGAATAAGGGTGACAAACGAGCATACAGTCCACCTAATGGTAAGTAGGTTCTGTAGTCCATAGGCATATACATATATACTCAATTAAGAATCAAAAGATGCCCTGTCACCCCTGATGACCTGGGGGAATGCCTAGATTTCAGTAAAAAGCTAAAAAGGGTCTCCAGTTCTCTACACTCACCGTACGAAACATAGCAGCTTACTTACTTCTGTTGGAATATAATAATTGTGGAGGAGGCCAAGATCCACAACCCTTTGTGGGTCTTGGCCTCCTCCACAATTTTCCTCCAGTTGTCACGCTGCCTGGCTACCTTCTTTCAGCTGATATGAAACATAGCAGCATTGAGCTGCTGGTATTCTGTGAGAATACCAGCAGCTGCTACGTTTTGTATTTTTTATTTTGAGAATTTTACGCTGGTATTCTGTGAGAGCGTGGTCCTTCCCTGGCCAACCCGACCCATTCATGCTACACTGTAATATAGTTGCTGCGTGGCTATACAATAAGACTGAATATCGTAGATAATGATATGTTTACACGCCATAAAGAGTCCGCTAATATAATGTACTGCTAGTGTATGATAATGATGTATGAATGTATGATAATGAGGGCATCAACTTTTCTGCCACTAGAAACACTGCCACTATGAATTGACGTGAAATATTTTACAGACTTCATAGCCAGTTAATTCGTTAGAAAAGTGTAGAGATAAATGTTTCTTTCTGATACATTAGTTATATTTTATGTTAATTAGATTAGGAATGGATAAACCAAACTACGGATATTCTTAAAAGTAAAATTTAAAAAGTTGAAGATTTAAAATACAGCACAGGTATTTTTTATAGGATAAGGTTGACAAACGAGCAGACAGACTGATGGTAAGTGGTCGTTGTGGCCCATAGACATATATATCTATCCTCGATTAAGAACCAAATGTAGATTCTTTGTCACCCCTGAGGACTCAGATGGAATGCCTTGTTACCAGTAAGAAGGGGCTTCGGTTCTCTACACTCACCATACGAAACACAGCAGCATTTTATGCTGGTATTCTGTGAGAGTGTGGCCCATCCTTAGTCAAATTGACCCATTCGTGCTACAACAATAATAGCTATATTGTGTAAAAATTGCATTGTTTTTTGTATTAATCCATAGTCACTAACTACAAATTTCTTCTAAAATGAAATTAGTTGTAACATAAAATGTTTTTCTTTACTTTAGTATTTCATCACGTATGCTACGAAGGTTCAGTTGATCTTGAATGCGTTTACGATATGAATGATAGACACGCATTAGAAGTACAGATAATGGAGTTCGGACAAGTGCCTAAGCAACTTTTTACTAAACCACACGTTAGAAAGGTTATACCACAAATTCCAAAATTGTTGAATCACGGGGGAAGTGAAATTCGACCGGTTCAAATAAAATGTATAGATACGATACGGTTACATAAAGAAACTGTCACTTGTGTGCTTCGGGAAGGCTCAAAGATTATTTCCGTAGGCAAGGATGGCACACTGAAAGTGTATGATTTGGGCCAAGGCAAACAGATGCGGAGTGTAGTCTTGTGTTCGACACCTTTAAGTTCTTGTGTGATGGTTGATGAACATACAGTCGCAGCTGGTTCATGGGATAATGAAATGTAAGTATTCCTAATTTGCATTGGCTTAAAAAATGAGATTGGCATTTTGAAGAAGCTTTAACATTACTGTAACACGAATAGTAATAATAACGAGTTCATGTAGCACCTTAAACAAAACAAACCGATTCTATATGCATTGGCTCAAAAAGTATAACGACTCAGTGGCACAGAAGCTTAGCATTAAGAGGATACCTTAAAAATGAATCGAAGTTTTGGGGGCGTGGCTTATTCCTTTGTCTGTGAAGCTAACGGACGACTCAGGGAGTGTCAAAATGAAAGTGGTCCAATGACTTCATAGTACGCAAATTATGAGGTAGCCATACCGAACAAGCGCTCGGAAAGAAACGAAGTAAGCGCCAAACAACATTTTTATTTATTTTAACAAAACTTCGTTATGGATTAAAAAACTGGTTTATGAGAACTTAGATATGATTATTTACTATGCCTTAAAAATAATTCCGTAAACTTAGTCGTAAGAATATTGTGGTGTCATGGAGAAATGTAAATAATTAGAGCCTACAACACGTACGAATTAACTTGAGACTCCGCTGGAATGCGACCCCCTTCCCGACTCCCCGCACCGCGTCCCGCGCTGGCCGTGCATGCTCAGTACCGATAGCATTTTTGTTACGGATACGCGTCTCGACTCTAGTTCGATATTTTTGATAATTGTTTGTTGTTTGGTTTGGACTTTTGTTTGTTTTTGTTATACTTGAACGTTATTTTATCTGTTTGTTGTTAAATGCGTTGTTTTATTGTTAAGTTTGGACGTTGTGTTGTGCCGTTTTCTTGTGACGCTTAGGAGTTACTCCGCCTTTTTTATTTTTAAAAAAAGATGGGAGGAAAGACAATACATAGCCAAGCACGGACACTTGCTCTAAAAGTTTTAAAATTTTTCGAAGATGAAAAATCAAATAAAAAGTTTCTTATTCCTGTGGACCAAGCTTTAAAGAGGGCGTGTGCAGCAACAGGTATATCAAAGGCAACACTACTAAGAATGAAAAACGAGGCGAAAAAAGTTCAGTCAATTTCTCAAGACCAAAATGATGATGTCACAGTAGTATCGGAACCATGTACTTCTCAATCAAGACCAGAACTTAAACTATCAACTCCAGAAAAAAAAGGAAACAGAGCTCAAAAAAATTGAACTCTACAATTTTGATCTGTGTGCTCTAAGAAACCTTGTCAACAGTTTCTATACAGTACGGAAAGAAATTCCAACATTGAAAAAGATTTTAACGGCTGCAAAAGCAGATCTAAATTTTCCAGGTACGTACCCATATTTATTGACATTTTTTATATGTATTATATATCATACTTTAGGTCATATCATATACAAGGTGACATTTAATTCAAGCATAATCTTGTTAGGGGTGCTAGAACTGGTAATTTGCAACAATTTTATGTATGTTTTGCCAGCGACACCCATATGCAAAAGTGAACCATTTCTGAGATATTTAATTTTAAATTATGTTTTGAAAAAATACCACGCGATAACTAAAAATTAAAAGTAAAATCTTTATTTTACAGGTGAAAAAACCACGTTACAACGAATACTCGTTGACTACTTGGGGTACAAATTTAAAAAATGTAAGAACGCAAGACAAGTCTTAATACAAAAGGCAGACATTGCTGCCTGGAGAGCCCGTTATTTACGAAGGAAGAAAGAAAACAATGAACTTGGGGTGGACAAAAAACCCGTAACTTATTTAGACGAAACATGGATTCACTCCCACTATACCGTGCGCAAATGCTGGCAAAATAACAATGACGCAAGCATTAGAAAAAATGATAATCCAGGACAGCGGTGGATATTGGTGCACGCTGGCGGTGAAAACGGCTTTATCCCTGGTGCCGAATTGCTTTACAAATGCAAAAGTAATGCCGGGGACTACCATCACGAAATGGATAGTAAAAACTTTAAAAAGTGGTTGACAGAAAAACTAATCCCAAACTTACCTCACAACAGTCTCGTCGTTATAGACAATGCTCCCTACCACTCAACGCAGTCTGAAAAACCACCCGTCAGCTCGTCCCTGAAAGGTGAGATGCAGAGTTGGCTTCGGAAAAACAACATTCCTTTTGATGAAAAAATGACGAAACCGGAACTGTACCATATAATACTGCTCAATAAACCACCGAAAAAATATATAGTGGACGAACTCATGAGGGGAGCATGGACACGAGGTATTACGGCTGCCACCCTACCATTGTGATTTGAATCCTATCGAATATATATGGAACTTAATAAAACAAAAGGTGGCAGCTAAAAATGTTAACCAGTTTGAAAGGGAAATAGAGGGTTTGACAAGAGACGCAATACAGTCTATAACGGCTTCCGATTGGAAGAAAGAAATTAACCATATCGAAAGATTAGAAAATGAATACTGGGAGAGTGATAGACTTGGAGAAATCCAACAGAGAGAATTAATTACATCCCTCGGAGGGGAAGAATCCAGCTCAGAGAGTGAAAGTGAGGACGATCTAATGGACGGAATAGAACCGATCGTATACAGTGACAATGAATAATAAATATTATAATAAATCCTTATTAATATTCCTTACTTCTATTCCGTGATTGTACATAGTTTGTGCTGTTCCGCTTATCCAAGATTGATTCACTTTCACCCTAAGGTTGCCTGGGAGAGATTGCTTTTTAGCAATAAGGTCGCCTGTTATGCTTTGTATTTTTATCTGTAACACTTTTTATAGTGCAATAAAGTGTATAATAAATAAATTAATAATATTATAAATGAGAAAGTGTGTATGTTTATTTCTTTGTCCTTCCTTGACGCGTTAACTAAAAATAATATTATATATATTATAAAAAATAAATATTTAAAATATATAAAAACGGCAACAGTATATCACTTATTACTTCACCCCTTGCCAGAACATTTTATTTTGTTTTTATTAATAATCTCATGCAAATCTCAAAAATGTCAAATAAAAAAATATTACGACGCATTATTTTGCACACCGTACATTGACAATTACGTCAGCGGCCCAGGTCTCAAGTTAATTCGTACGAGTTATACTTTGCAATTTTTTTTCTATCGAGAAAATTACATATCGTGTTTTCCTTTTATGCAATTCAAGGTCATATAGTCAAAAATCATAATATACCAAAATTTTGGTTTGTAATCTATAAAACTTTAAAAAAATATGTTAAATAGAAAAACCACCAAATTTTCGAGGTATAACCTTAAGTTGCGGCGCTGAGGACCGCGGGTTCGAATCCCACACGGAATAAGTATTTGTATGCCTACAAATAATTTTTTCAGATCTGTATGATTGTTACTACGTTGCTGTTTTACGCTGGTATTCTGTGAGAACGTGGTCTTTTCCAATGAAGCTGGTAGCTTAAATAGCTGCTTTCTTAATGTAGTTGCGGAGCAGCCCTACCATGTTTACATTTGGCTTACCACCATCTATCGGAAGCCATGAGCTTTTAGTAGCCTTGCCTGTACTCGCCTGTAACGACACCTATTGGACGAAGTGGGATGTTGGATGTTCTTACGTTGATACCAAACTCAATTGAAATTATATGATTTCTGTTTCTATTTTTTCAGATACTTGTATAACGTGGAATACGGAAGGGTTGTGGAGAGTTTCCGTGCACACGACGATTCCGTTAGTTGTCTACTTTGGCTAATGAAAGGTATAATTGTATTTAATTACTTTAGAAATAATGCATTTATTAAGACATTCACGAGATTTACAATTAGTTATTTTTTATCCTAAAATATACCTCGTTTATATGACAACAACATTTAATATTACATATTCATAGCAAACAATAATAAAAAAACTATGTACGTTTTCTTAAAAATTTAGTTATAATTTAATTTATTGTACTTTAAACAGGGATAAGAAAATTCCCGAAGTAAAAAAATCGCAATAACCAGACAGTATTGACATAGTACATAATATCTACTATGTAAATACCGTCTGGTTATTGCGGTAATACTAATTTTATAACATGTTATTACATTAGCATATTAGCATGTATGCGTGGATATATGGATGTAAAAAAAATGAAAGATGTGTTCGTCATAATTGTGACAAATGGCAGTCCGTCCCGGTCTAACCCCTCTGGGTGACCAACATAAGTGTTTATGTTATGTTTTTATTCATATTAAAATTATATTTTACACTTGAGCTAAGAGTGCAGTATTATTCTATTTAGAGCTCTGTTCTGGTTTATGTCTGCACTGTACTGGCTGTACGTTTGAGACTTGGCAAGTAATGCAATACCACGTCTATACACAAATGTATCACAATCAACATAATGTTAATTGTGCTCTTTTCGTCTTTCTACTTTACACCACAAGCATACGCATAAAGATCGCTTAACATTGCCATACATAAAATGAGTTTACTATTATTGTGATGGAGCTACGCTGCTACTATATTATGGTTCTAGTACGAATGGGTCGGCTTGACCGGTGAATCCGCGCCCTCATAGAATACTAGCGCCAAATAGCAGCACAAGGCTTCTGTGACCCTTTTTACTTTAAACGAGGCAACCCAACTTAGACCTCTGGGTGACAACGCCTTTGCATTTTTTTTCGTAATCGTGTATAGATGTAGATCTATGTCTATGGGCCGCAGCATTTACGTTCCATGCATTGTAGTAACCATTCACCATCAGGTACACTAAGTTGAAGTAGACATTCAATGAAAAACAAATATCAACTATGTATTGTACCGTGATACAGAACAGTGAATTCCGGTATTGTGCCGGAAATGTCGGATTAATTTGGTCATGTGTATTATAATGCAGGTTTCAAATTACAGAGCGGTTCTTAATATCTGGCGGATGGGATGGGGTGGTACGTGTGTGGGGCAACGTGGGAAAAATCGGTCAAGCTTTGCGCGGCTTGAAAGCGGAATTTGACCATGACGAGAAGATCACTGCAGTAACTTATAGGTGGGTTTTTTGTACTGTCAATTCGGCAAAAATTATGATTGACTTATACGTAACTTATCTACCATGAGTAACTTATCAACTTAAAAATTTAATCCTATCCCCTCATCGTCACTTAACAAACTCGTTCAAGAAATTTCAGAATTAAGATACCCCATGTCAGTCTCATAACTTTTCCTAATTCTATTCACACACCCATATGGTCTTCCCCATAGATTACCAAACATCAAACTATAAGTCCCACATATTTACCATAGCTGTTATAGGCGGGTTGGTAGCCGCATTTTTTATTTTAGTCGTTGTTAAGAAGATGCTGCTGCCCATCTCCTCATTTCAATCCCCCTTTTTAATAGAATAAGTTGACAAACGAGCACACAGTCCACCTGATGGTTAGTGGATGCTGTGGCCTATAGACATTTACGTTTACCTTCGATTAAGAAACACAACACAGATGTGTTGTCACGCCTGAGGACTAAGATGGAATGCCTCGCTTCCAGTAAAAAGGGTCTCCGGTTCTCTACACCATACGAAACACAGCAGCATTAAGCTACTATTTGACACTGGTATTCCGTGAGAGCGTGGTTCCTCCCCGGTCGAGCCGACCGATTCGTGCTACAACTATACTATTAATATAACTGGAGCATGGCTCTACCACGTAAGAAAGCAGTAAAAGAGTCATACCACTCCTAGCATTTAAATTATCATGATTATTACAAGTCCTCACAAATCCACCATACCATCCAATAGTAATAATACCATCTTAAGCAGTAAGAGAGTTATACCACTCCTAGCATTTAAATTATCATGATCATTACAAGTCCTCACAAATCCACCATACCATCCAATAGTAATAATACCATCTTAAGCAGTAAGAGAGTCATACCACTCCTAGCATTTAAATTATCATGATCATTACAAGTCCTCACAAATCCACCATACCATCCAATAGTAATAATACCATCTTAAGCAGTAAAAGAGTCATACCACTCCTAGCATTTAAATTATCATGATCATTACAAGACCTCACAAATCCACCATACCATCCAATAGTAATAATACCATCTTAAGCAGTAAAAGAGTCATACCAATCCTAGCATTTAAATTATCATGATCATTACAAGTCCTCACAAATCCACCATACCATCCAATAGTAATAATACCATCTTAAGCAGTAAAAGAGTCATACCACTCCTAGCATTTAAATTATCATGATCATTACAAGTCCTCGCAAATCCACCATTGAATATAGAAATTTTCAAGGAATCCTACAAGCTTTCTCATATCTTGTGGTGAATGACCATATGTTTTAATTATATTACTTTCATTCAAATTCAATCAGGTATCGACGTTTTGAGCTGGATATAATAACGGGAACGAGCGACGGCGAGGTATTCATATGGGATTTCACATCTAAAGGATTGCTGAACAAGGTTCGAATTCACTCGTCACCAGTTTGCGGAGTTTCTCTCGTTCTATCCGGAGATAGTATCGTTACAAGCAGCGAAGATGGCGACATATATGTAACGGATTTGAGCGTTTTGCACTCGGTAAGGGAACTCATGAAATTAACGAGTTTTTATCAATATGGCATCTGCATATTCTTTCCATGCATATTCTTCTATTTTCAATAAATAATAGATGTAGGTATGTGTCTCTGGCATGTGGACTGTGCATGTTACCTTTCTCATTTATAGAAAAGACATTATTGTAGGTGGATCAAAAATTACAAACGATGTCAATGCTGATGAACCTGTGATAAAGAAGGGGTCAGGATCCTTGCCTATGGATTTGTGACTCTTGGGGGAGATGTTATACATTGTAATTGCAATGGTGCAGTTTGGCCATGTCCTTCTGTTTTCATCTTCAAACCTGTTCAGTTGTCTATGGATCTGAAATTCCAATCCAAATATACTATAATTAATTAGTGTTTTAAAATATTTGTTGTATAAAACCGTTCAGCCCGTCACCGTATAACAGTTTGAAGTCTAGGGGACGGTTAAAATTTATGCGGAAATGCAGGCCGATTTCTTATATTTATTTGCAAAACTTAAGAGAACACTACACATTGATTTAAAATTTTATTCTTCATTTATTAAAGCCAATCAAAAGTCCACTGCTGTACGCAGGGCTTCCCCACAGATTACCTAATTGAAAGATTTTTTTAATACAAATATAAATGACAAACAAGCATACAGTCTATCTGATAATAAGTGGTTGCTGAGACTCATAGAGAAATCACACCTATTCACGATTAAGAATCAAAACACAGATGTGCAGCCACCCCTGAGCACCAATACTGAATGCTTCGTTTCCAGTAAAAAGGCTTTCCGGTTCTTTACACTCACCATATGAAGCACAGCGGCATTAATGCATTTAAGGCATGTTTGTTTCACGCTAGTATTCTGTAAGAGCATGGTATTACTATGGTTAAGTCGTGCTACCACCATAATATAGCTGCAGCATAGATACTTGCAGAGTACTAGACTTACCTGAGACTGTAGAACTGATTATTATCTTTCAGTACACCATATCCTTACTTGAGTTTATAAAACCAATTACAAAGAGACACAATATTTCTAATATATCTCGTATATTTGATCCATTGGGTTGGGTAGCACCTAGTGTTATATTAGCTAAAGTTGTATATTCAATATGCATCTCAACGACTAGAGTAAACTCTTCTTACTATGAATGATGTACAGAAAGTAGTGAACTGATATCTGATGAAGACGAGAAAAACCTGACATGTTCTGATAGTCTTTGGAAATTATTGATTTGGTTGAACTTGCTCGTGAGATCATTTTTGTTTGAAGGTGTATCACAAGCGTATGTCAGAAGCAATTACTTCGCTGTGCTGGGACGGCTGCAGTACATTGTGGCTAGGCGGCAGCGCTGGCACCTTGCTGCAGTGGAACATGATCACCGTCACACAAGTCGATGAACAAAAAGCTCATAATGGTACTGAATATTCTATTTATTTATTTAACAGTTTATGTACACACATACTTCGAAAAGAAAATGGTAAAAACAAAATTATGTACAATGGCACTGCTTATTCCATAATGAAATTTCTTCCAGCAGGCCTATTGAAGGATAGTTGAAGAAAATAAAGGTAGTCAAAGCGTGCAATTTATTAAAATATACATACTTATACAATACAAATACAAGTATATACATATACATACACACACACATATATATATATATATATATATATATATATATATATATATATATATATATATATATATATATATATACCTGCATCAGCATCTTATAACTCAAAAATAAACAACCTACGGTCGCCAACCCGTTCATTGAGCTGGGTGGCTGTGGAATATACCAATATGAGGCAATCTATGAGTGAGGTCTACATTCAGCGCTAGACTTTTAATAGGCTTTAACAATAATGTTACGAGTTTAGCGCAGTCCACTTTGTGGGCGTGGGTTCGAATCCCACTTCTAATACCAATTGTTATGAGCTTATGGTTTGTGACAATAAAAACTGCCGATTGAATCACCAAAATTGACACTTCAATTACTGAACACATCAATTAAAACTTAAATCACACTAATAATTATTCACACTTAACACTTTAGTTCACTTTATTTCACTGCGAAAGCTTCGCTCGTATCGCCAATTCAATACTGCCCCGGTCGTAGCCCTCAATAGCTTTATATAGGCCTTTTCCACCGAAACATACAGAATATTCCAGCAAATACCGGCCCCCGACCGACCAGGTGCAGAAAGTTCGAGTGTGGAGCTTTCTAGAAAGCTTAGTTCTTCCATTCGATACTAGATGGCGCTAGTGAGAGAGTTCTAGAAAGATCCTGACGCTCCTACTTCTGCTGCTTGATACCAGATGGCGCTAATAATCAGCCGCCACATACCAGGCGCTGTAAGTATGTATAGTATAGTAATAATATGTTATAACATCGAATTTTGACATTGTGTAGTTTGAGTTTAACCTCGGGAATTTATTTGAATAGAGGCTTAGGATTTAGGAGCACAGTATGCCGACGCCCGTCGCTTTATTTTAAACCTTACGTACTTCATTTGCGCACACTATTATTAAACAAGTCTTAACTTTTTTAACCCCGAAGAAAAATAAGGGTCTCAAAAATGTTCTTAGCTATGATTCAAGAAAATCTTTTCAGCCCTTGGAAGATCATCAGCTTTTTTGTTTCGGGGATTTAAAAAAAATAAATTATTATAATTTCGGTTTCGGCTTGTACAGTGGAAGAATAGTGTCATTGATATAAAATATTTGAAAAAGAACTGGCTTCCAATACAAAAAATTGACAAACACAAAATAATTATGTAGAGACATGAATGCGAAGAATAACGTTTTAACGAGAAATTAAAAATATAAAAAAATGGGACAACTTGATATTCATTAATAAAACATGGCTAAACGCCAACCACAGTGTGGAGACAATCATTTTGAATGCATTATAGAAAATCAAGTAATAATTAATGTAAACAACTATGACGATTGCTAAATAATAATGATCGTGATGATAAAATAAATCTTGCACTAGATTAAAAATTTGTCTTTAATTTATATAATTTTATCTCTAAAAATTAGCAGTAGGCATTAAACATAAATAAACTGATAAATTTTGTGTTTTAAATTACCCGCGACCGCGGCATCAGACGTGGAATTACTGGGTTACCCGCCCTATAGCCCCGACCTCGGCTCGCCGATCTTGCGATTTTTATTTATTTCCGAAAATAAAAGAAAAACTTGAAGAAAACGTTTTATGGACGCCAAGGAAGCAGTCTCAAGCAAAATGCCGTCTAAGGACGAGTGAGCAGAGTGCTTTTGTCAGTGATTCCATCGGATGCAGCGATGTATTGATGTAAATGGACACTATTTTGAGAATATATTATAAAACTAATAACTTGCTAGTTTGTTCAGTTTTTAATTTTCTAATAACTTTCAGTGTCACCCTTGTATGTTGTTCTAAATCTTCTCCCCTTCCGTGCGTTGTAGACCACTGCTGGACGTGAGCCTCTCCTGTTGCAGGGAGGACTTGTCGTAATCGTCACATTTCAGGCGAATCGACGGTCGCTTTTTACCAGGGTGCGAAACGGTACCTTTGACGCCCACTGCCCGTCGTTGTTCTAACTATTTTAAGTCTAGTTTAAACGAGATGACATTCTACCATCTATAGAATATATAATAGATATTTGATTTTTATAAAATTCCCCAAGAAATAGTGCCGATGACGCGATGGGTTCTTTACGCAACCACCACTCGTCACTTAATATACCAAGGCTGAAAGGCTTAAAAACTGTGATCAATTCATGTTAAGTTTATTAAAAAAAATGTATTTTGTTTCAGATTCAATCACATCAATTCATCTAGATGTCGACTCTAAAACTCTGATATCAGCTAGCAAGGACAAAACTGTTAAAATTTGGCAATTAATTCAAAGTTCTTGACGTAATCAGTGACTTAAGCATGTAGTATTATTATTCATTTTTAATACGTAATGTGTACATATAAGAGCGCATAAAACAAAACCTTATATACTTAATGGCAATAAAGTATTATTTTTATTAGATGTTATATTTTCATTTTTAGTATAAAGTAAATAAGTTTTAGTGGCCCCTGAGTAAAGACAATTAATATAAGTGACATAATAGGTACTTCGAATTACATAATTTAAGAAGTATACAAGTAATACAAGTTTTATTTATTAGGAAACAGGTAATACAAGTTTTATCTATTAGGTAGGTGAAGTTCAGTATATTTTTTATTTGTAACATTTCGCCTCAGCTGTAGAAATTAGACTGACCTATCTTAACAAAATGACATTATCTAGTCACGCTCAAGGTCTAACGTGCCCCGCGGAGCGTTGTGGACGTTCGAGCGTTTACGCAATTAAAACGCACAATATATTAAAAATTAAAACGTATCATGGAAACTACTTTGATAATAATTTTAATGGTGGCATGTCACTAGACATTGCTTATGACTGCTATTGACGATATCATAATGATTAGATATACATACAACTTTATGAAATAATTTATTTTCGTAACTATCCTTTAATCGAATCATTTACATCGTAATACCTAGTATAATTGTGATTCAAGTACAGAATCTCATATTCTACATAAGTTTTTTTATGTTACGGTCGTAAATTAAAAAAAAATGGAGAGTGAAGAAGTTAAGGGGTCATTGCCTCGTGAACAGAGCATACCAATCTGTTTCTATTAGTATAGTCTAAGAGCCGTGACCGGCAGACTTACGCTATTTCAAGAGGCATCACTTTTTTAAGTTAGTCCCTATACCTGAGGTACATGAAATGAGGACTCTAGTTTGACCAGCGGTTGTAAAAGAGACTCTCAGGTGTGAAAGATGTAAAAAAATGATCGAAAACAACATGAAATATAAGTGTGCCGCTTTGATCTTGAAATATTCAGTAATAGTTACCGAACAAAAATATTGGCGGACACCATCAGTAGTATGACAGTCTCAAGGTTATGGCAGATAGGTTGACAAGTACAACATAATATTATGACTAAGTGAAAAAAGTGAAGCTTATTGAAATACCGTTAGTCTACCGCTCACTGGTTCTTAGACTAGTATGTAGGTATTGCACTCGACAGAATCTTGTTTCACAAAAAAGAGTCAAAACTTCTATGTATGTATATTTTGCATTTGCATGAGTCAGCGTCCGCATAAATATTGCGAAATATAAAATACAGCACATATTAAATAAAAATATTTTTTTGGTTTTAAATTAACATAAAATAATTATTCATATACTCGGCTAGTTAAGCTACTTTATCACCTAGAAGTACGTAGTACTATTATTTATTCTGTGCTAGAAGTAAGCACGAATGGGTCGGCTAGACCGGGAAGGACCACGCTCTTACAGAATACCAGTGTAAAGTAGTAGCTCAATGCTGCTGTTTCGTATGGTGAGTGTAGAGAACCGGAGATCCTTTTTACTGGAAACGAGGCATTCCATCTAGTCCTCACGGGTAACAACACATCTGCATTTTGATTTGTAATAGAGGATAGATGTAGATGTTTAAGGGCCACAGCAACCACTTACCATCAGGTAGACTGTGTGCTCATTCGTCACCCTATCCTATAAAAAAGCAGTAGTGCATATCTGTTCTGTGTAAAGGGAGTCGGTATAATGCCAGGCTGTGATATATTCCATCTTTATTCTCAGGGTTTACTCCTTTGAGAAGTTGATCGTAGGTGTCCATAGACTGCAGTAGCACTTACCATTATGTGGCCTTTGCTCGTCGGCAGTTCGCCGCTGAAGGCTAATATGGAATGTTTCACAGCCTGTATTTGACATTCAATATTGGAATTTTGCTGTCTGTCAAAGCCTCATCTGCAGGCCTGTTAAACTTCGTTGACATCTAAATTAAAATGACTTCGAAGTACATTGCGTCGTATACTATAATATAGTCTTTCTATATGAGCTCAAGTTCTCAACATATGACGCAAGGTACTATATAATATAGTGACTATCATTTTGATAATTATAATTGTAATAGATAATAATAAGAACAGCTACTATTGATGCATTATTTTGAACAGCGCTGTTAAAAGCAAGAAAGATATTTTTATTTACGCAATGTTTATCGATTACCAAAAGGCTTTATTTATTTATTAGGATTACCAACAGAAATTACCAATCATTTTTGTAACAAATTAAGCACATTATAATTGTATTTATTTCTATAGACAACAAGCACTGATTATTTAGTAAATAAAAGGATTTTATGAAAAAAAATGAATTACATCATTGAATAAATATAAATTATTTAAAAGAAATAGCCTTTCGATTCAGTACCGCACAGCTGGTTATTACATGTCTTAAATCTATATAAAATTCATCCAACATTAAAACTATTTTTAGAAACTCAAGCAAAATCGCAAACTGTACTTAAAATTAAACAATCATCTTTGAATGTAACTACTGAACCAATCTATAAAATGGGGAATTTTTCAAGGAGATGCTCCAAGTCCTCTGTGGTTTTGTATGGCCCTCCATCGACTTTCACACTTAGGTATTAGATAATAGTGACATGGGATTTATATTGACAAACGATAACACGCAGTACACCCTAACACACCTTACGTACATGGATAACAGAATTATGTGCAGCAGACAATAAAGCACTATTCCAACTAGTATAATAGTATAAACACTCACGCCTGTCACCCAGACTTCCATTTGGCACGATCCTGACACAGCTCTCTCGCCTCCTTCACATCCATACACCTACGCATACATGCTCGTCGGTTAAGGGTACTCCTAATTTGGCCCGTTTTCAATACATCGCTAATTTGGTCGATAAATTTTCGCCTAGGATGTCACTTTCCGACTCTGCCATTGCCATTCACTTCTGCAACATAAATTTTCTTTGTCACTCTTTCCTCATTCATTCTTTCCACATGACCAAACCACCGAAACACTCCTTTCTTAATCCTGGTCACAACATCAACTTGCAAACCACACTCTTCTTTTATCACACAATTTTTCACCCTGTCATTCAGATTCAGCCCTAACATCCTCCTTAACGACCGCATTTCTACTGCGTTTATTCTACTCTCGTGCTTCTTCTGCCACACCCAACTTTCACTACCATACGTTAAAGTAGGGACCAACACAGCATTGTGAATTGCCATACGTGCCTTTTTCGACACATTTTGACTCTTCACAATAGAGTAATAGAGTGTAGAGCCCCAATTACTCTATTTCTTGCGTTCACTCGTTCTATATCCTTATCACATCTCCCATCCCTGCTAAATACGCAACCCAAATATACAAACTCATCTACTTGCTCGATCACCTCTCTTTCTATTCTTATTTCACATATCGTTTTACTTTCTTCTCTTTCAAAAACCATAACTTTCGTCTTACTTGCGTCCACTTTCATACCCCTTTCTTTTAATGATCTGTTCATTAATGTAACCATCATATGCAACTCGGCCGCCGACGACGCAAGAATAACTTGATCATCGGCATACAAAAGGCATTTGACGGTTAACTCACCCATTCTTTATCCGCATTCTTCAACTTTCAAATTTTGCAAACAACTGTCCATAAATAGGTTGAACAGCCACGGGGAAGCCACACAGTCCTGTCTGACATCTTTATGGATGCCAAACCAGTCCGACTAGACCCCGTTGGTCCTAACACAAGCACTGACGTGAAGAAAACGCTGGACGACCTCAAACTTGGGGATGGAACAACAGCTCCCGTAGTAGTTACAACACCTTCGCTACGTGGATTCAAAGTGCCGCCGTTCGACGGTACCTCTTCCTGGTCAGCCTACAAGATCCAGTTCTGGCTGTTATGAAGGCGAACGGCTGGAATAAAAGCCAGGCCATGACTGCTCTCACACTAGGCCTGCGCGACCAGGCCTTAACAGTTCTGGAAGCTCTCGGTGAGGAAGTGACTTATGAGCAACTCCTTGAGGCATTGGAGGCGAGATATATGGCGACGCTCACCTGGAACACGTCTTACGTGCACAGCTTAAAGATCGCGTGCAGCGCATCAACGAAAACCTGCAGCAGTGGGCTCTAGAGGTGGAGAAGCTGGTGCGAAAAGCATACCGGTCTGTACCTGCGCTCATTGAAGGGAACCTGGTGCAGACATTCATCGACGGCATCCGTGACCTGGAAGTCAGAGCTGCTGTGAGGCTCGGGCACCACGAGACGCTTAAGGACGCCTTGGCCCATGCACTGGAGGTAGAAGCCGTGCGGCAGGATCATCGTTCCCATCGCGTCAGGGAGGTTGCAGCAGCTACAGTTCGCTACCGCAACAGAGGATACAGCCCTAGGTGCTATGGCTGTGGGGAAAAGGGCCATCTTCGATCCCGCTGCCCTAAGCGAACCCTAGAAAGGGACGGTGAACGATCTCAGGAGGGTAGTGCGGCCAACAGCACCGCCCAGCAGCAGCAGGGAAACGAGTAAAAGCCAGAACTGCGGGGCGGGTGCTGGCTGATGTTAAAAGAGCCCCAAGGATCTCGATCTCACAAACCCATGATGGGAACAGTTTAATCATCAAGGGCGAGGTCAACGGAATGCCGTGTAAACTGACCATAGACACTGGAGCCTCTCGTACGGTTGTTAGTTCCCAACTTATAAGTCAGTTCCTTGGGGACTCCGCATACAACCTAGAACGCATTAATTTGGTAACAGCCACCGGTCAGCGTATACCCGTCCGTGGAGAGAAGGAGATGGAGTTGAAGCTAGGTAACGTGATCTACCTGCATAATGTCATCGTGGCTGATATAATGGACGACTGCATCCTAGGCCTAGACTTTATGAGGGATAATTGTTGTGAGATCGACGTTAAGCAAGGTGTTTTGAAATGTGGACAGGAGGAACATTTTATGGAAGGTGCGTTGCCAGGGAACGTGTACAGCATTAGGAAGATTGTTCTTCCGCCTAGATCGGAAACGATTGTTCCGGTTAGTCTTCCTCGAAACGCTAGGCAAGCTCACCGTTGTGTACTTGTGGAAAGGGTAAACAATGACCTTCCATGGAAAGTAGCTCGAACCTTGGTCAGGACCACTGACATCTCAGGAGTACGTGTGCTGAACCTTTGCGACCGGGAACAGATTATAGAAAAAGGCACACTGATTGGTACTTGTGAGGAAGTGGATTGGTTACGTCGGTGCCAATATCTATCGACTGGGACCCCCAGCAAGGACGCAGAAACGAGAGTGACCACACTTTTGGAAGACTCTCGCAGTGTTCTCTCCCCGAACGAATTGGTCAAGGCGAAGAAGTTGTTACTCAAGTACGCCGATGTATTCTCATCAGACGATGCTGACATAGGAAAGACTGGCTTAGTTCAACACAAAATAAACACAGGAGAAGAATTGCCTATCCGTCAGCGGCCAAGAAGATTGCCGGTAGCACGTGAAAAGGAATGGATGGTGTTATTGAACCTTCCTCTAGTCCATGGTGTTCACCAGTGGTGCTGGTGAAGAAGAAGGATGGCAGCATGCGGTTTTGTATTGACTACCGCCGTCTGAACGACGTTACGAAGAAGGACAGCTATCCCTTGCCAAGAATTGATGACACGCTGGACATGCTTACAGGAGTAAAGTGGTTTAGCACGCTGGATCTAAAAAGTGGCTACTGGCAAGTTGAAATTGACCCTAAGGACAAGGAGAAAACTGCGTTCTCGACGGGAAAGGGTCTGTGGCAATTTAAAGTAATGCCGTTTGGGTTGTGCAATGCTCCAGCAACGTTTGAAAGGCTGATGGAGCTTGTACTTACTGGGCTAATTGGCGATGCCTGTCTGGTCTACTTGGATGACATCATCATCGTTGGCCGTACGTTTGAGGAACACCTTCAGAACCTGGAACGTGTGCTCATGAAGATTCAGAGTGCGAACCTCAAGTTGAGTCCGAAGAAATGTTCATTCAAACGACAAGTTAACTTTTTAGGGTATGTAGTCTCGGAAGAAGGTATCCGTACGGATCCGGAGAAAATCGGCGCTGTCAAGGGTTGGCCGGTTCCAAAAGACAAGACGCAGGTTAGAGCATTTTTGGGTTTGTGCTCCTATTATCGGCGATTTGTGAAGAACTTTGCAGATATAGCCAAACCTCTGCACAAGCTAACCGAGGAGAAGCGATATTTCTGCTGGGATGAAAGTTGCAATATCGCATTCCAGGAGCTCAAGGACCGTCTGTGCAAAACACCTATTTTGGGATACACTGATGCAAGCAAAGAATTTATAGTTGACACAGACGCAAGTGATATAGGACTTGGCGGTGTGTTGTCTCAACGGAATGGTGACCAAGAGGTCGTGATAGCGTACTTCAGCAAGTCGTTGTCAAAACCGGAAAGGAACTATTGTGTCACAAGACGCGAATTGCTCGCTGTGGTAAAATCGTTGCAGCATTTTAGCAAATATCTTCTGGGACGAAAATTTCACTTAAGAACTGACCGTGCTGCACTAAAATGGCTATTGCAGTTTAAAAATCCAGAAGGACAAGTTGCGAGGTGGATTGAACTACTGCAGGAATACAACTTTGAGATCGAACATCGCAGCGGAAAATCCCACGGCAACGCAGATGCATTGTCAAGAAGACCTTGTCCTGAAGATTGCAACCATTGTACTAGGCAAGAGAGTAAGGAAGAGGTATCCGTGAGGATGCTCAGGACGGACCACCTCGACAACGAATGAAAGGACAGCTTACAACATGCACAGCAGGAAGATCCGGACATCAAGCCGATTCTGGAATGGATAAAGGCCAGTGCTCCCAAGCCTAAGTGGAGCGACGTCTCAGCCATGAGTTCGACCACTAAAAGCTATTGGGCCCAGTGGGACAGCTTGCTGCTTCAGGATGGAGTTCTGTGCCGTAAACGGGAAAATGTTAGGGGAGACAGCTGTCATTTGCAAATGGTTGTCCCTAAAGCTAAAGTACCGGATGTGCTACAGCTGTACCATAATGATTATTCAGGAGGCCATCTGGGAGTTAAACGAACTCTACTGAAGATCCGAGAACGGTTTTACTGGGTACACTGTAGAAACGATGTCGAGGACTGGTGTCGCAAATGTACAAGTTGTGCGGCTGTAAAGGGACCTCAGACTCGTAGTAGAGGTGCATTGAAGTTGTACAATGTTGGTGCACCATGGGAGAGAATAGCCATTGACGTGGCGGGGCCGTTTCCGGAGAGTGAAAGCGGTAACAAGTATTTCATGCTTGTGATGGATTACTTCACTAAGTGGCCAGAAGTCTTCGCCATTCCAAATCAAGAAGCTTCAACAGTTGCAGATAAACTAGTTCATGAAGTCTTCTGTCGTTTTGGAGTACCCTTAGAGATTCACAGCGATCAAGGAAGGAATTTTGAGTCTCAAATATTCCAGGAAACTTGCCGAGTTATGGGTACTCATAAAACAAGAACGACTTCTTATCACCCGCAATCTGATGGAATGGTGGAACGATTTAATCAGACATTGGAGAGGTACCTATCAAAAGTTGTAGGCAATCGGCAACGAGATTGGGACAAGCACATACAACCGTTTTTGTTGTCATATCGAAGTTCTGTTCACGAAAGTACAGCAGTGACACCAGCTTTCGCAAACTTTGGAAGAGAATTACGGCTGCCTGCAGACCTGATCGCCGGGATACCACCTGATGCCCCACGCAGTATAACCGATTATGCAAATGACTTGCGGAACAAAATGAATGACATTTATGAGCACGTCAGACAATCGGGCCAGCAAATATCTGAGAAAATGAAAACCCGGTACGACCGCAAAATGAACAATAAAGGGTTCAACGAAGGTTCGTTAGTGTGGTTGCACAATCCAGTCCGCAGCAAAGGGAAATCTCCTAAGCTTCAAGCTAAATGGGACGGCCCGTACCGGATTGTAACCAGGATCAACGATGTGACCTACCGGATACAGAAAGGCGCAAGAGGGACTCCTAAGATCGTCCATGTGGATCGCTTGGCGTGTTATTATGGGACCGATAATGCTCGGGACGAGCATGTCTTAGGAGGGGGCAGTGTCGTGTGAATAAGTCAACTAGCGCCATCTAGTGTCAGGAACGAGAGCGAGGAGAGCTTTGCAGAAAATGACATCACAAATCTCTCAACCGACAGCGCCATCCGAAGAACTGTTTCTAGAAAATCTGTACTTGCACACTCGTCCCTTTGCGCGCATTTACTTGAATATTCGGGATGCTTCTTTGCTAATTTAAATAAATAGGCGCTGCAAGATGCGATCGAGGCAGAGTTGAACTCGGCGACACAAGCGAAGCTTCGGAGCGGAATTAAGTGAATTAGTGTGTTTAATTATTAGTGTTTTTAACTTTAATTTGTGTAAAGTAAATTAAAGTGTTAATTTAGATAATTCTATCGGTAATTTTTATTGTCACGAACCTCAAGCTCGTAACCGTATTATTTTTCCTTTCATTCTTCCTCTTACTAACACCACATACTTCGGTAGCTGCATCCACTAAACCTTTCTTAACATTTTGCCATACATTCTCCAAGTCTAACTCATTCATACATAATTCTTCCAAACCACTTATATTTTCTTTCAGTCTACATTTGAACTTGTTCTTCTCACCTTCATCTTGTAACCTTTCTGTTCTAATACGCTGTAACGCAGTGATAGACACAGATGACCGATGGCGCCAACGCCCGAATAGACCATTAATTTGGCATAATACCAAATAATGATCCGTTCCTACGTTAGACCCCCGGTAAACCCTTGTATCTACCACTGCGCCCCTTATTCTTTCATCCACAATTATGAAATCTATCATGCTTCTATCATCACCTCTTTCCAAAGTATATATGTGAATCCTCTTGTGGCGAAAGAAAGTGTTCGTCACAAAAAGATTCTTTTCCATACATACGGTGAGGAGGCTTTCACCATTCTCATTTATACTTTCATCACCAAACTTTCCCAATATCCTTTCATAACCAAGCTTCCTCATCCCAACCCTTCCATTAAAATCTCCTAGAATATTAATATTTTCATTTCCCTTACATTTCATTAACACCATCCTTACCATCCAATTTAATCTTAAAATTACCATCAAATTACATCCTTTCCCTAAACTGCTCTCGGATATAAGTGGGCTTAGACATGTCTGGGGCGTAGACCCCTAGCACAAACAACTTCTTTAAGCCCACTTTCATTCGTATCCATATAGTCTTGGGCTTACACATTCATACTTTTTCACACATTGGCCCATTCTTTCTGAAAGGATGATACCTACTCCCTGACATGCCCACTCGATCTCGTCTACACCAGACCAGTATGCGGTATACATGTATAGTGACATCCTTCCCCTTCCGTTTCGTCTCATTTACACATAACACATCTATTCCTCTATCATTATCATTGCTCCACATACATTCAACATAGCCAGACGGGCCTCTGCAATTCACTTTTCGCCCCTCCGGGAGACAGAACGTGACAGGTGGCGAACCTCGTCGTCGGTTTTCTTCCCGGAGATTCTTCGCACCCCTGCCCCATTATAGGGGCGCCGGGAACTCGGGGCCATTTCTTTCATTTGGTTCCTCATGGTGCGAAATATAGGGTGTTATATTTTATGCCACTACCACGGCGAGGAGCCGAGTCTGTGCTATCGGCTTGTCGCTGATTTAGCACCACCCGGGGGATAAGTGTAGGGTGGGCCTAGGATTAGGTGGTCAAAGCCTACGGACGCGAGCGACTTATCCCCATACTCGACTTATTACAACTAGCAGACACTAAACAGTTTTCTCAAGATATTTGTATGTCATTCGGAGTAGATAAATGCACTAGATAATGTCTATTGTAAAAGGCAAGATTCAAAGTACTTCTCTGGAATGTTTAAAACCTAAGTACATAAAAATACTTAGGTTTTAAACAGTCCAGACGAATTCAACAAAATATTGCAAAACAAGAACTGCACAAAAAATTATCACATCGCCTCAAACTTGACTTAAAAATCAACCTTAAATCTAGAAATAATATTAAAACCATTTGCAATAAGTCCCCATTCTCATATATTCTCGGAATTATATGATGATCAAAAACTGACCAAAAAACTACAGCGCACACTCTACTAAACTCCTTACTAAACACAGAAAACAATCATCCAAAATCATGCAAACAGAGACTCACACTACCACGCCAAGATGGGGGAAGAGGGTTGTACACATACGTAATTTACACATCAAACAAATACTTTTGCTCAGAGCGTACCCCACAACAAATCAAATCAGATCATTCATCACTACACAAACACGTAACGGAAACAGACAAAAGACTTACACCACTTAACTTACAGAACAGAAACACGCAAATAAATGAACACAGTATGGGAACACAACAAAAGATCGCGGCATAGTCTGAGAAAGCTCTACATGCAAGACATCGAGCTTACCTGAGCCAGCTACAAGTCACAGAATAAACAATAGTACTATCATGAAGGTTCTGTGTACACACATCGAACGTATTGCTCAAACGAGGCGAACCGACCGTTTCCCGAGATTTAGGGTTTTATGCTTGCAATACAGGATTAAAGAGTACCAGCTCGTAATTACGTAAAATACATCATAAAAGACTACTAACATAGAAGTGCAGACATTGCAACAATGCCTCTGAAATTTCGGTCTGAAACCATACAACATATTAAAGGAGCACGTAAATCACTTACACAAACCGATTATAAACATCGTCATGAGCAAGTCGCGGCAAGCATACACCAATATTTAGCATACAAATATAAATACTTAGTTAAGATACAACCATATTATAAATATAAACCTGAAATACTTAATATTAGAAAGTAATGATCAGAAAATCTAATAGAACCGAACAATAATAACAGATAACACTATTCGATACACAGAGGCTGGTGAGATTGGTTTTAACTAGATTCGGGTCACCAACAAGCCTCTTAGCACGCCTTTTCATTGAATTCAAAGATGCTAGGTGGCATTTTATTGCATATATATGGCAGCGATACTCCATGCACGATCGGACTTGCGCTTTATATAGAGTGCACCTGGCACTACACTATTTCCCGGCGTGAAATACCGCCGCACCTTTACAAGGAGTCCTAGTTTCCTTGTAGCTGCTTAGGCATTGGACTTAATGAACCGCTTGAATTTCAGGTTCGAGGAAATCTCAACTACAAACAACTGAAAGCAGTCAGTTTTTTCGAAAGAAGTAGCCTGGCTCCTTTTTGCAATGTAGAGGACACGCCTGTGTTTTGGAGGCGCTGAATTTCAGAAGATTGGCGTCGCCATATTCGGAGACTGCCTGTAGTGTGACCGTTGATTCTGTTGCGGACTGGCCCGAACACCTGGTTTGTATCTCTCCACAGCTGTTCTGTCGTCTGTATGCCTATAGATACCGGGCATAAGTAGATTATTAATATGTAGCAGGAAAAGGGTTACTAAGAGAACGGACCCCAGAGAAACTTCGGCGTTAGTCACCATAGGATCGGATGAGCAGACATTGACGTCGATTCCAAGAGATCGTTCACTCCTTCACCTAGTCAATCAGGCCAGGGGATAAGCCGTACCCTGGAAGCATACTCAAAAGGCTAATGTGTGTCAAACACTGTCAAAGACTTTTGTAACATCAAAGGAAATAGCAAGTGGTTCCTTACTGTTCACAAGTGCCTCGCCCCATATATGCGAAGATACTCCAGCTGACTGATTTTGGCGTAACCCGTACTGGCGGTCACTAAGGATCTGTTCTGGAAGGATTCTGTTCTCGATATGACTCTAGGTGGTCGTTCAATATACGCTCTATAATCTTGCATTCATATCTTGCTTACAGAATATGGAATTAATTGAGATTGGCCGATATTTGACATTGTCAGCACGGCTGCCTTTATTTGGAGCAAGCTGCACGTCGATTAGCTTCCAGGATTTTGGCACTGTTCCAGTCTTAAATGAGGCGGAAAGAGCGTGTCAGCACAGGAGACCGCTCAGGTGCACAATCCTTTAGAACAATAGCTGGTATACCATCTGGTCTACTAGGTTTATTCACGTCTAGACCCGCAAGGTTCCAGTTAATTTCGAAGAAAAAATACCAACCCTAAGGGAGGAAAATAAATGAGTTTTTTAATGTAACTGTTTATATTGTGCTCTAGTTATCTTGACCTATTCCTCAGTCGACTCAAAAAAGTTAAAAAATAACTTTTTCATCAAAAGTAAACTTCAAATAATTAAAACCCTCCGCTACTATATCTTAGCTCCGACGTTTGAAGATGTTAAAGAAAGTATTTAATTCTTTTTAGTTCTTTGAATTTTGAAGTCAGTTTTTACTTCTTATCAAATTTAATTTTTTTGTTTAACACTGACAGCCGATCACGACCCTGGGTCGTGACATTCAGTTTTGCTCCGTGCGACTAAAAAATAAAAATTAATATACTTACACTGAGCTATTACGTACTACGTACTAGAGGCGACACTGCATTCAGTTACTATGTTCCAATCAACTGCGGTGCATAAACCGCACTTTAATCATTCACTCGCTAGGCGCTTGTAGAGTTGACACGTGTTGTGTTGATTTAAAAAAAATCTCTTGATAAAAATATGCCGTCGTGTGTACTTAGATATTGCACAAATAATTCAAGAAATGTCAGTAAAAACCAAGGGATTACTTTTCATCGGTTAACAAGATACTTAATCATAAAACTAAAGCTAAACGCCGTCCACTACCATCTTGAGACGGCGAGGCCGGCTCTGCTCTTTCTGACCGAGACGCAGGTGTCCTCTCCGGCTGATGTCTCGTATCTCTCCTGCCCGGGGTACAAACTGGAACACTCCTTTGTGCCTCGGGCTGGAGTTTGCGTTTACGACAGATAGGACATCTGTTCTCGACGCCTCGGCAGACTTGAAGGTTCAGACCTGTCCATCCTTTGGCTACGCGTAGACAGCGACGACCATCCGCGCGTCTACGGGTGCCTCTATAGGTCCCATAGCGGTAATGCCGAAACAGACCGACTCTTCGACCACGTCCAAATGGCTGCAGATTCGTTGCTACAGCAGATCCCCTCCGCAGAGATCGTGATCCTCGGCGACTTTAACGCCCATCATGCCGAATGGCTTGGTTCACGTTTAACCGATCATGCGGGGAGATCTGTTCATGATTTTGCCTTGGCATATGGTCTGACACAACTGGTTACTTCGCCTACGCGGATTCCAGATGTGGAGGATCATGCACCTTCACTGTTGGACCTTCTGCTGACTTCTCACCCGGACGGATATCAGATTTCCGTCGACGCCCCTTTAGGCTCCTCGGACCATTGTCTGGTCCGGAGTGTTGTGCCACTCACGCTGAAATCGCAGTTGCATTCTGCAGGCTGCCGCCGTGTTTGGCACTATAGGTCAGCCGATTGGGATGGGATGCGGTCTTTCTTTGCATCCTACCCTTGGGGGCGGGTTTGCTTCTAGCCGGATGATCCCAACGTTGTTGCGGATTCTGTTACTGATGTGGTACTTCAGGGTATGGAACTTTTTATTCCTTCCTCTGTGGTGCCCATTGGAGGCAAATCTCAGCCTAGGTTTGGTCGCTCCTGTGAAAATAGCATCATGCTATAAGCAGGAGTGCTACCAAGCCTGGGCTAACGCGTCAACGTCCCGGGATGTAAACACCAGCGCTCTAAAAAAGAAGTATAATTCCGCCTCTAGATCCTTCAAAAGAGTCATTGCCAAGGCAAAGTCAGAGCACATAGGCAGAATTGGCGAGAAACTAGTTCGCCTTCCTTCTGGAACCCGTGCATTCTGGTCTCTCGCCAAGGCTGTCCAGGGGAATTTCTGTCAGCCATCTCTTCCATCTCTGCACAGGGAGGACGACTCACTGGCCCATACTGCAAAGGAGAAAGCCGATCTTCTAGGCTCTTTCTTTGCGTCTAACTCGACTCTCGATGACGGGGGGAGTACGCCGCCGACCATCCCGCGGTGTGAGTGCTCCATGCCGGAAGTGCAGTTCACACAGCGCTCGGTTCGCAAAGCACTCCTCTCCCTGGACATCCACAAGTCGAGTGGGCCTGACGGAATCCCCCAATTGTGCTGAGGACGTGTGCTCCAGAGTTGGCACCGGTTTTAACGCGTCTTTTCCGGTACTCCTACACCCTAGGCGTAGTCCCAAAATCATGGAAGACGGCTTTCGTCCACCCGATCCCTAAAAAAGGCGACCGCTCAGACCCGTCCAACTACCGGCCAATCGCCATCACCTCCTTGTTCTCCAAAACAATGGAGTCCATTGTAAACTGCCAGCTCATGAGGTACCTTGAGCATCACCAGCTGATTAGTGACCGCCAATACGGTTTACACCTCACTCACAGATGGGCGGAGGCAGTAGAGTTCAAGGGGGAGGCATTGGCCGTTAGTTTTGACATTGCGAAGGCCTTCGATCGGGTTTGGCACAAAGCGCTTCTTTCGAAGCTCCCTCCCTATGGGCTTCCCGAGAAATTGCGATTGGATCACCAGCTTTCTTGCAGATCGGAGCATCAAGGTCGTTGTAGACGGTGCAAGCTCCGATTGCAAGCCTATTAATGCTGGTGTTCCACAGGGCTGCGTGCTATCGCCAACGCTGTTTTTTCTGCATATAAATGATATGTTGCATACCCGTAACATTCATTGCTATGCAGATGACAGCACTGGTGATGCTCTTTACACCGGCCGAGCCAATATTTCTCGGGAAAACGTCTCCGAGTGCCGGGACAAACTTGTGTCTGAAGTCGAGTCTTTGCTGAACAGAATCTCGGATTGGGGACGACTAAATCTAGTCCAGTTTAACCCCCAGAAGACACAAGTTTGCGCGTTAACCGCTAAAAAGAACCCTTTTGTCGTATCCCCTCAGTTTCAAGGCACTCCCCTTGTTGCCTCAGCCAGTATCGGAATCCTCGGCGTCGACATATCGAGTGACGTGCAGTTTCGTGATCACTTGGAAGGGAAGGCCAAATTGGCCTCTAAAAAGCTTGGCGTGCTCAGCAGAGCGGGACAGTATTTCATGCCGGCACACCGCCTGCAACTTTACAAGGCGCAGGTTCGGCCGCACATGGAATACTGTTCCCATCTCTGGGCTGGGGCTCCCCAGTACCAGCTCCTTCCACTTGACCGCATCCAGCGCAGAGCGGCTCGAATCGTCGACGACCGAGTGCTTTCCGATCGGCTTGATTCACTGGCGCTGCGAAGAAATGTAGCATCTCTTTGCGTATTTTATCGCATCTATCACGGGGAGTGCTCTGAGGAATTGTTCGGATTAATCCCAGCCGCCAAATTTCGTGAACGCACTACACGGCAAACGTCCCGATACCATCCACACCATCTGGATGCTTGGCGGTCCACCACTGTACGTTTCACAAGGAGTTTTCTTCCACGTACAACCTCTCTGTGGAATAGTTTACCACCGGCGATTTTTCCGGACCGATACGACCTGGGGACCTTCAAGAAAAGAGCTTACTCCTTTGTAAAGGGCCAGCAACGCACCCGCAATTCTCCTGGTGTTGCGGTTGATCATGGGCGGCGGTAGTCACTTAACATCAGGTGAGCCGCATGCTCGTTTGCCCCTTCTTCTATAAAAAAAAAAACGTATAAGGCATCGTTTGTAATTACATCGGACTAGTATGACACGGTGTGATTCACGCCTAATTTCAAGATAACTTTTACAATATTTTATAATATGAATGCAAGTAAAATATACCTTAAAAGGATAGTTTTAAACATTTCCTTAATTTACACAGAATTTTAGAAATAGTTACATTGTTAATATTTATGTTACTTTTACATACATCACAAAATGCTTAGCTTTTTTAAAAAAATACTTTTGCTATAAAAATGCTTTTAAAAAAAAATCACTATAACAACTATAAACTTTACACAACGATATATTAATTTATTTAAACATTATAAAGAACAATTTTTAATATTTTAAGTAGGTATTATATAAATTAATGATTTTATGCCTTCAGAAAAGAAAAAAAGAAAACAATAATAGCAAATCGGTTATAACTCTTTTCAAAATTGTGTACATTTAAATAAAATTTACTACAGAAAAAACACACACGAAATGTATCATCAGTGATATGTTAACTACAAAATATGAAAAATTAATTAATGATAAACCATTGTAAGTGTAAATACGTAAAAATGTAATCTTCATATTATTTCATTCATGTTTTGCAGGACACAGTAATAAAAATAATATAAAACTATAACTGAATAAAATTGAATATAAATTCTCCTGGTGTTGCGGTTGATCATGGGCGGCGGTAGTCACTTAACATCAGGTGAGCCGCATGCTCGTTTGCCCCCTCTTCTATATAAAAAAAAGTATTATAGAATAATAATAAAACAAATTATTGCTAAGACGCCATCTCGTGTCATGAAATATAGATTATGAAATTAATATGTTCAGATGCGAAATTTCTGTGGGTACTTAAGTATAGGACGAATATATTATTATAAACATTTTTTTTGTAGAAACATATATAAGTTATAATAATTAGGCTAAATTTTTCATGTTTAAATCTGCTTATTATTCTTTTATTTTATTTTTAGGTTTCCACATCAAAGTCAAAGTAGAATAAATTCGTCCATTTTTATCTTTCGCGTGTCATGCATTTATGAACGACTCTTATTCTAATTTAAATAAATATATTTGTAATTTAAATGTTATGTTAATAAGTTTTGATAAATACATATTTAGTATGTTTTTTTTTTATATTTGACGTAGATTACCTTTTAAAATATTCAGATAAAAATATCATTAAAATGTAATTGTGACATAATATTATGTAATATTATATTAAATAAGCAAATATAATATACAAAATAAATGACAAAATTTAAATATTATTCTCGATATAATTTACCTATTTAACAATGTAATCTACTATTACCTACGGATCATTCTACCTGTTTATTCTATGATAAAAAAAACACACACAGAGTAGCGCACATTTTTTGTTTGAGATAGCTGTTCTAGTACGTAAGTACATATTACTTCAATGTATACTTACTATGTTTTCGTTTTATTATAAAATAAATTAGTTATTCTAGCATATACAATGTGTCCGGTTTCCGATGTCCGATACTTTAAGGGGTAATACAATTAATTTTATCGACAAATCAGGGATCAATGATTTTTTTTCGCCATCAATATAAAAATGGCAGCACTTTAAAAAAAATTGTTGGCGAAGCATAGATGCTTGTATTAATTTAACAATATCTACCCAAGTACAAGACTTTCAAAAACAAAATTGGTCTCAAATGTTAGTTAATAGTGTAGACAATAAATCTAGATTCAAAATATTATTTTTAAATTTTTCAGTATTAGTAAAAAACATTTTTGAAAAAATAAATTAGACAACAAATTGATGTTGTTTTTCAGATTCTTAGCTTTAAAAAAAAACCATCGTGTTAACCAATTTTTTTTACTTGTTTTTATTATAATACAGGATATTTGCTATAAATGCCCATTTAAATCTTAACTCTGAGTTAGATAGTTTAGGAGCTATGATAATTTGAATATAACTGTTCAAAGTGCCTCTACCCCGATATTAGATAACTAAACACCCATTCCAGTGAGTAAGATAAAATTCTTCAATAATTCAAGGAATCGTAAGCAAGCACAATAGCATCCTTTGTGTGAGCAGGTAAAAAACGCTGTGCACAACAGTGCGAGCGAGACAGGATAACGGCTGTCTCCAGGTAAAAAGGGTGCAGTGTGCGCTTGTGCCGTCGAGCAGTCGTCCCTCGCTCTGCGTTGTGATAACATTCCTGGTTTTAAGTAAATCTACTTACTGTACATAATTATTGTTTGTTGTTAGACTTTGTTACGTTTTTGTTTTGTTGTTGAACTGTTAGACTGTAGACTTAATCTCTATAAAATATATTTTTAATAGAATAAGTGCGACAAACGAGCACACAGTCTACCTGATGGTAGTTGGATTCTGTGCCCCATGGACATCTACATTTGCCAAGAATTAAGAACCAAAATGTAGATGCGTTGTCAACCCCTGAGGAATGAGATAGAATACCTCATCATCATCATCATTACAGCCCTTCACAAGTCCACTGCTGAACATAGGCCTCCCCCAAGTAATGCCACAAAGCACGGTCCTGAGCCACCTGCATCCATCGACTTCCTGCATGTCTTACCAGGTCGTCACTCTATCTAGTGGGGGGTCGCCCTACACTGCGCCTACCGGTACGAGGCTGCCACTCGAGAAGCTTTCTTCCCCATCGGTTATTGGTTCTTCGAGCTATATGGCCGACCCATTGCCACTTCAGCTTACTAATCCGTTGGACTATGTCGGTCACTCTGGTTTTACTGCGGATATCCTCATTTCTGAGTCTATCACGCAGAGAAACTCCGAGCATAGCCCTCTCCAAGCTCGCTGAGCGACCTTGAGCGTCCTCATACGGCCAGCAGTGAAGGACCACGTCTCTGACCCGTAAGTCATCACTGGCAACACGCACTGGTTGTACACTTTAGTTTTCAGAGATTGAGGTATACCTGACGAGAAGATGTGTCGTAATTTCGCGAACGCTACCCAGCCGAGTTGAATCCGTCGATTGACCTCTTGGTCGAAGTTGGACTTACCTAGTCGGACTATTTGTCCCAGGTAAACGTACTTGTCAACAACTTCGAGCATAGTGCTCCCAACAACTACCGGCATAGGTGAGACATGGACATTAAACATTATCTTTGTTTTGTCCATGTTCATCTTAAGACTTATCCGTTGGGAGACACCATTGAGGTCATTTAGCATAGTGCTATGGTCCTCCAGCGATTCTGCCATAAGGACTATATCGTCGGCAAATCGAAAGTGAGTGATGTACTCGCCATTGATGTTAATACCGAATCCTTTCCAGTCCAGTAGCTTGAAAACGTCTTCCAATGCAGCGGTGAAGAGTTTCGGGGATACCACGTCACCCTGTCTTACACCTCTCTGCAGTTGGATAGGTTTCGAGCTCTGATTCTGTACTCGGATAGCCATCGTAGCCCTACTGTACCATCACTTCAGCACTTCGATGTACCGACAGTCAACTTAGCACCGCTGAAGGGACTATAGCACCGCCCAAATTTCGACGGAATCAAAGGCTTTCTCATAGTCCACATACGCCAGGCAAAGTGGCAGATTGTACTCTTCGGTCTTCTGTACAATCTGCCGCAGGGTATGTATGTGGTCTATGGTACTGAAGCCTTTTCGGAAACCGGCTTGTTCGGGAGGCTGGAAGTCGTCGAGTCTGCGTGCGAGACGATTCGTAATGACTCTCGAAAACAGCACGTAGACGAGGCTCAGAAGGGACATCGGTCTGTAGTTCTTCAAGAGAGCGTTGTCGCCTTTCTTAAAGAACAAGACCACCGCACTTCTACTCCACGCCTTCGGAGTAGTGCCACCATGGAGGACGGAATTGGGGAAGTCCCCCCGCCTTGTCGTGGCGGGGGGGCTTAGTAGCCGTCGCTTGGTCGCCGAACAAAGAGGAACCCACGAGGCTGGCCACCACCCACCGCTGCAGCCGAGGTGGAGTCGCGGAGGAAGAGGAGTGTTGGTATGGCGATGCGCCACTCGCCCTATCCTCCGCGACCCAAACGGGGCCGCACCGTTGATGCGGTGGTGGGGCTGCGGGGGGAGAGGATTGTCGGTATTGCGAGGCGCCGCTCTCCCTACCCTCCGCAGCCGAATCTTGGTTGGCGGCGGAGCCATATACCAGATCCGCCGCTGGGGTCGGGAAGGCTAGTATTACTAAGTGCTCGTTTTTCCTGGCCCCATGGCATTTGTGCATCGGACGCGGGGGCGTCTGTTGCACAGACGTAATTGGAGGCCGTGGAGGAAGGCGCGCCATGTGTTCTGGTGTGCCTTACCTGGAAAGGAGAACGGGGAGGAATTTTCCTCTCCCGAGGAGGTGCTGCCATGGAGCGGCAGGCGCTAGTAGGGCCGCGTATGTGTGCGAAAGCGTTCCCGTAGCCCTGCCAATATGCGACAAAGGTGGAACACCATGGGGTTTTAGTCGGTGCGAGTCCGACATAACCCGTCCTTGCCCCCGCGAGGCGGGTATGCGTAGGCATTTCCCCATGTAAAAAAAAAGGGTATGTATGTGGTCTATGGAACTGAAGCCTTTTCGGAAACCGGCTTGTTCGGGAGGCTGGAAGTCGTCGAGTCTGCGTGCGAGACGATTCGTAATGACTCTCAAAAACAGCACGTAGACGCGGCTCAGAAGGGACATCGGTCTGTAGTTCTTCAAGAGAGCGTTGTCGCCTTTCTTAAATAACAAGACCACCGCACTTCTACTCCATGCCTTCGGAGTAGTGCCACCATGAAGGACGGAATTGAAGAGCTTCTGAAGGACTTCAAGTGCCGGTGTTCCACCCGCTCTCAGAAGCTCCGCTGTAATTCCATCGTCGCCTGGGGCTCTGCCGTTTTTAAGGTGCTGGAGAGCCATTCTAATCTCGCTCAGACTGACGTCCGGGATATCATCGGAATAGTGTCGGGTAAGACTTGCTCTTGGATCGTTACTCACACTTGCGTGTGGCTCCAACGATGATGTGTACAGCTGCCCATAGAACCTCTCAATGTCACTCAAAATCTCAGGTGTCTCGGAAACGATGCTGCCACACTCAGTCGTCAGCTTTGACAGTTGGCTCTTTCTGGCAGACAGATCTCTGGCAAAGACTTTGGAGCCCTGGTTTCGCTCGATCGCTTCTTTAATACGAGCAGTATTAAAGTTGCGTAAGTCTCGCCGCATGCATTTGGATATCTGTCTGTTCAGTTGCCTGTATGCTGTCAAATCTGTTGACGATTGCAGCCTCATCTCCCGTCTAACAGCCATGAGATTAAGAGTGTGATCGGAGAGTTTTTGTGTTCTTCTGCGACGGGTCTTGCAGAACTTAGCTCCGACCGCATGGACAGTTTCCACGAGCTTGTCATTCATATCGTCCACTGCATTGCAATCTTCTAGGCACTGAAAGTGGTTACGTAACTCGAGCTGAAAAGTCTCGGGATTCTAGATTAGAGCACGAGGGAGACGGAGCGTTGACTTCATTAGACGAGACCTCTCCAACTTAACGTTTAGGTTCAGTGTGCCTCTAACCATTCGGTGATCGCTGCCGGTTTTCACTCTTGCGATCACTGAGACATCACTGAACAGTTGGCGTCTGGTCGTCATAATGAAGTCAATCTCATTTTTGTCGAACCGTCGGGGCTCGACCAGGTCCACTTCCTGTGGGGTCGCTTCTGGAAGAAAGAGTTCATCATAAAGAGTCCCTCTTTCTCCATAAAGTCAGCCAGCTGCTGGCCCCTACGGTTCCGTTGCCCTACTCCAAATTTTCCTAACTTCAGCTCACCGCCTTCTCTTGTGCCTAGTTTTGCGTTGAAGTCTCCCATCAACACCGTGTAATGGGTTTTGGAGGAATGCATGGCTCTAGAAATATCTTCATACATTTCCTCCACCTCCTCATCGGGATGTGCCGAGGTTGGTGCGTAGACCTGTATGACCTTCAGCGAATACCGTTTGGTGATTCTGAGTATCAGGTACGCGACCCTCGTCGACACACTCCCAATCTTTACAACGTTGTTGACGAGAGACTTGTGGACGATAAATCCGACACCTCCTTGGGACAGATGGTCGCCCTCCCGGTGATAGAACAAGTTGCCGGACTCGAGGATTACCGAGTCCTCCCCCTCTCTTCGGACCTCAGATAATCCAATAATATGCCAGCGCAACTTGTCTACCTCTTCGTCCAGCTCCATTATCTTCTCGTCAGTCCTCAGGGTGCGTGCGTTATACGTTGCGAGGTCGAGTCGTCGTAGGTGGCAACCGAACCTCCACCGGAGATTCTTAGCACCCCCTGCCCCGCTGTTACCATGGTCGCCACCGTAGCCAGGAATAGCGGGGCCGCCGGGCACTGGGGGCCGGTTATTTGCGTCGTTGCTCATGGGGGGATATTTGCCATAGTTGCCACGCTTGGCGAGCGGGTTGGCAACCGCAGTTTTTTATTGTTATTGTTGTTATCAGGAAGATGCTGCTGCCCATCTCCTGCCTGTTTCCCTCTGTCGCCTCTTACGACACCCACGGGAAGATATGGGGTAAAAGGATATTCTCAACCGCCACTACACGACAATGATATAACAATAAATAATAGAATGCCTCGTATCCAGTAAAAAGGGTCTCCGGTTCTCTACACTCACCATACGAAACACAGCAGAATTAAGCTGCTATATTACGCTGGTATTCTGTGAGTGCGTGGTGCTATCCCGGTTGAGTCGACCCATTCGTGCTACAACCATAAGATAGCTGCAGCGTGGCTCTACCACGTATGCTGTCCGTTAGTCACGAGCAAAACTCGAAAATGGCTCGATGGATTTTGATTTTTTTGTGCTTATTTGAGTGGGTTCCTGGGTGGTTTAAAAACTCAATTGGACTTGGTTTGTGGCGCCGTTGTCGAGATCCAGAAATCATCCGTGCAAAGACGGGGCGGATCGCTAGTATTAAAAATATTAAGTTAAATAGCTCCTTCTTGAATCCTCCATCTATTCAAAACATACTTCGAATATCAAAATCAGTGTACTTGCAAATATGACCAGCCCGTATATATGTATTTCACGTCCTAATTTTAATATTTGTAATTATGAATAAAAGTCGGCCAAGTGCGAGTCGGTTTCGCGTATATAGCGTTCCGTACAGTCGTAAAAACACGTTTCTAGTAGAGTAGCCCCCTTTTTAAATTTATTTTTAATATTTGTTCTTATAGTGGCTACAGAAATACACATTCTGTGAAAATTTCAATTGTCTACCTACTACGGTTACGGATCATGAGATACAGCCCGCTGACAGATATACGGAACGGACAGCGGAGGCTTAGTAATAGGGTCCCGTTGGTTAAAACCTTTGGGCGCGGAACCCTAAAGTCATGCTCAATTACGTGTTACAAGCATAGTAGGTAGTTAGATATTTAAAAAATTAAGTTTTTATTTTTGGGTGGCTATGGCATTACATACTGAATTTATTCTCCAGTTCTTTGTTTTATGTTTTTGAATTATCAAAATTTTCCCTTATCCTATATCTTTAAACGAGCAATTCTTGTATATATAGGAATCTCGGAAACGGCTCCAACGATTTTCGTAAAATTTAATGTCCAGGGAGTTTCGGGGGCAATAAATCGATCTGGCTAGGATTCATTTATAGAAAATGTCGTTTTATCCGTGTTTTCAGGCAATAAAAAACTGCTACAATATCGTTAGAATAAGAAGGTAAATTTTGACAATTTATTAATGATTATAAATAGCTTAATTGGTATTTTGGGCGGTCACAAATTCGCAAAAAAAATTAAAAGTAAATAAGTAATAGTAAGTAAATTGTAAGCGCGCGTACACGGATACACAGATCAGAGAGAGAGAGAGACGCACCATTTTTAATTTTTAGTTTCTAAAATAGTATGTTTTGTAGCTCAAACTTATTGATTGTCGGTCGATTAATATAAGTCAAAAAATGTATAAAGTAGATCCGTTATTGGCTGTTAGTTTATTTCTTAAGTTTTATATACGTTGTAATTAGAGCTGTGGATCTTGTAATAAATAAATAAATAAATAAATAAGTAATACCCTGGTTCGAGTACCCCTATCTTCAGACCGACTTTTTTCATTTTTTTTTCAAGTTCCCTTCTTTAATGAGAAAATCTAAATAAAAAAATTATTTCGAACCCTTTTTTTAGTATTTTTTTTAAAAACACGAAAATTTAAGTTAAACTAATTGCATTCATGATATTTTATTCAAATAACCAGTTCAGTTTTTTCTATTATGTCGGTAAGATCAAAAATATTAATCGTATTTCATCAGTATTTAATTTGTATCTAAATATTATTTCCAGAACACACGAATTAAAAAAAAAACCGAGCGAAAAATACCGAGCAAAGCTCGGTCAACCAGGTACTATTATAGTAAATTACAATACCAATCCTCAGTTTGTGTTTATATCGTTTGTAACATATAAGGTAGGTACTCTATTTTCTGAAGTCAGGTTCAAGTAGCAGCCTCATCGGAAAACACTATAAAATGGCAGCCCACCAGATGGAGTAAGACGCCCAGGTAGTTGATGGATGCAAGTACTGTGCATTGTGTCCTATGTTCAACAACGAACTTCTGATAGGCTGCTATGATGGTTACATAGCCCAATAATAACATTTGTAATTAAGGCTCAAGACATTTTAAGTTTCTCAAACTATCTTATTAAATCTATATATCTTTCAATTGTTTTTTTTTTTGAGTTTTATGCAACTAATAAGACTCCTTAGAACTTACTTAAGCTTATTTATGTATAAGAGAATTTATCTCATAATTAACATTCTCGTGACTAATATTTCTAGAAAACATATAAGTACCAACCCTAGCAAGAAGGGCTGAATACAAACTTTTAACTGCTAGAGGAATTAGGTAATTCCTAAATCCAAATTTTTGAAATCTAGGGGAGCAACCGAAAGAAATGCAATTAAGTAACTGTCCCCAAACCACGTATATCTCTATATACACCATATAGAGATCAGTACCTAAAACTAATACTTTGCTGTGTTTGCATAACATATACTTTTTATATTTATGCAGTTAAATAACTTTTATAAACATTAATCTTAAAATTTTACCAACTATACATACATACACATGAATACCAGCGTAAAATAGCGGATTAATGCTGCTGTGTTTCATATGGTGAGTGTAGAGAACTGGAGACCCCTTCCCCTTTACTAGAAACGAGGCATTCTATCTTAGTCCTCATGTGTGAGAACACATCTGAATTTTGTTTAATAGTTGAGGTAATATGTGATTGAGTTGGGTCACAGCAACTACATAACATCAGATGGAGAGTGCTGGTTTGTCACCATTATTCTATAATAAAAAATACACATAAACTCCACACGTCATCTAGATGGGTAGGCCTTTCTTCTTTCACACCCATATATCTATGCATACATGCTAGTTGGTTAAGGGTATTCGTAATTTGATCCATCCTTTCCATTCTTTTCAATTTATTAACACCACTCTTACCAACTCCCAAAACTATTCACATATAAATGGACTTGACATGATGTCTGGGACATAAATTTCCAAGACAAACAAGTTAAAGCCCTCTTTTATTAGTTTACATAGCAGCCTTAAGCTTACACATTCTTGCTCTTTCACACATTACCCATTCTTTCTATAAAGATGACATGGATTCCCTAGCATGCTTAGACCAGTAAGTGGTATATATACATAGCACAAGCACAAAATGTATTGTTTCCTTTATCATATATCATCTTGGATGCTTCATCCATCCATTGTTCACTGCTCCATAAGCAGGCTTCCGCAAATTCACTTCTCTCCCCCCAAAAAACATAATGTAAAAGGTGGTATTGCGCATTACTGTCTACCAGCTAATAATCACATTACAGAGCCATGGTAGCTCAGATGGTTAACGCTCGCTGTAAATATGTATAACAGAAAACGTCTAACCCAGGTGTGATCCCCGCCGGCACCAATGAAATTGTTAGTTGCAATTTTAAGTGCTGATTTACCACGTGCTCGGCGGTGAAGGAAAACATCGTGAGAAATAAAAAAAAATATTTTCGAAGACATGTGAAGTTCGCTCACACGCATTGGGGCAGCGCGGCGGACACTTCCTTGCCCTAAAACCCTCTCAGAAATGAGGGGAGGCCTGTGCCCAGCAGTGGGATGTATATATGCTGTAACTTCACTTTACTAATCACATTTGGAGGATAACCACTAATGTGACTCAACAATTGTGTCTTTGTAATTTGGACAGTTTTACATTATATCATGTAAAGATAACAGTGTACCAAAAAGTAATAACAAAAATATTTGGAATTCCCAATTTATATAATTATAAACTTAATAACATGATAATTAATTGAAAAGATTAAAAAACAACAAGAAATTATCTACACAGTAACAGACTCTACCATGGTTTTTTTAATAAGTTCTCCAAAATTATCAGTTGTATCAGCCGTGTCGTTTTCACCTGCAGTCTCTACTGGGGCTGGCTGGACATCTATACTGTCCTGGGTAGTGTGATCACAGTGGTCCAAGTTTATTAAAGTATTGTGACTAAACCAATTTTCATCATTTTCTAACGTTTGGAGCTTATTGCCATTTTGATACGATGTCATTAATGTTGTATAATGTGACCCATTTTTACTATCCACATTTACACATTCAGCATGATTTTTGTTATAAATGTCATAATGATTCTGTGCCATGACATGGTATGGTATAGAATTATTATGCTCGGATATACTTGTGTTTGGTTTATGCATATAATCTGGCATGTATAGATGTCCATAATTATTGTACATAGACATTTGGGAGTTATGAGCAAATTCTTCAAAACTAGATGCAGAAAAACTAGGCAGGCTTTTAAAATGATGACTTTCAGCATGCTGTTCGTAAATATAGTTGAGATCACATTGAAAACCTTGCATGTTGTTAGACATTGTATTAAATGCCATGGTGCTGGTTGTTGAATAAGGTGGGCCTTTACCTTGGATTATGTCCGATGTGTAGGGAGTGTGATGGAGATTAGGTTTATTTACAAATTGCCCCATAACAGCTTCATTTAGGCAAACATGATTTGCAGTAGTATTTCTGTATCCATATGTAGCATCATCTTCCGCATTTGTGTTTATGTCACAGTGCACATTGCTAAAGCTACCAGAGTTGACACATGATTCCACTTCCACTCTGGGTGTGAGACTGACATCACGTAATAATCCATCTTCATGGCTAAGACATCGCTCACTCTCATAGGAGGAATTCAGACAACTTGAGGTACTTGCATTGTGGACTTCCACCCATTGTCTTTTGGCAGCTTCTTGATTCTCTTCATTTTTCTTTTCAATGCTTAATCTCATTAGTGTATTGATAAAATGAGTTCTTACTCTAATGGGGTTAAATTCAATTCTACCAGTGGAGTTATGACAGCCCTCTCTGGTACATCCACAAGGAAAGTTCAATCTATCCACTTGACATTTTATACCAGCTATACTACATGAGCAATTTTCTGGGTTGCATGATCCTTTACAAGCGCAGCCACAAAACTCACGAGATGTCCTTATGTCTCTACATTCATCTTTTTCATAAGCTTCAATTTTTCTGACACCAGCAGCACGTAACAGAGCTCTTCTTTGCCTTGTAGGTACAGGCTGCAAGAAATAATAACTGTCTAAATCTAACTCTGACTCAGAAATGTCACTTGTCTCATCTTCTGTGTCACTTTCTTCACTTGACGAAAGAGTCACTCCTTGTAAATTATGACGTTCATTTTTTATCTGTTGTAAAATTTGTTTGTGTAACCTTCTTTGCTCTAATGCATGTTCTGCTAATGTAAATTTTTGTACGTGGGTGTGTTCCCATTCCATTCCTAAAGTAGAGCCACCTTGCGATGGTACACATGTAAAACCTTGTGCTCTTGGAAAATAAAAAACTGTTACATTTTCAAAATGTATGCTAGGCTTTGATCTTTTATTATGTGGAGACTCATTATCACTTTCTTCAAATTTTCGTTTAAGGTTGCTTTTTTGGGGTTTTAAAATTTCACTATTACAATTATAGCCACTCAAATCATTATTAAATTGAGAACCACTGTGTTCAGAGTCAGAAATGTTTGAATTATTCAAGCCGCTGGTACAAGGAAGTATTAAGTTAAAGTTAGGCAACTCAGAATTTTCACTATTTTCTGGTCCAAGACCAGAGTCACTACCGTCTGATCTATCCTGTGCTTCTTCTTCTCCATCATTGGGAGCACTATCCGGGGGCAAACTGCCAAGGGCAGAATCTTCACTGTAGGCTGAGGCAGTATCTGTTTTAATATCATCTATATCACTTAAAGTATCATTGTCGTCTATTTTTACAGCATAATCTATTTTGTTATCACTGCTCTCATAAAACTGAGAGTTGTTACTATTGATATTGTTTTGTTCATCATTAGAATTAAGGTCCTCACTGTTAGCATCACTGTCACTACTCTTTTCATACTTTAATACAGGATCACTTTCTTGTTCTCCGCTTTTCTCCATTATTTCAGTAGATTTTATCTCTTTTTAATGATTATGTGTTGATCAGATTGCTCCAGGGATGTTGTCCATTTACCTGAAATAGACAAGTTTAAAGTAACCAAGTATGAAATTAAAATAAAGTTTTATAAGTGGTACAGCCATGCTGCAGTTATATTAGTAGTATAGTTGTAGTACAAATGGGTCGGCTCGACCGGGCAAGGACCACACTTGCACAGAATACCAGCGTAAAATAGTATCTTAATGCTGCCGTTTTTCATATGGTTAGTGTAGAGAACCGGAGACCCTTTTTACTGGAAACGAGGCATTCCATCTTAGCCGTCTTGGGTGATAACGCATCTGCATTTGATTCGTAATCGAGGATAGATGTAGATGTCTATGGGCCACAGCAACCACTTACCATCAGGACTGTGTGCTCGTTTGTCACCCTATCCTATATAAAAAAAATATAAAAAACATAAAACTGTAATGTTAATTACCAAGGATGGGTATATGGCGGTGACTATTGCAAATGTCCTCTATGAGGCAATCTACAGAAGAGACCTATAATCATTAGTAAACTTTGATATGCAGTAATGGAAATATTGATGATGTGTACTGTGAGACTATATTTTATATATTTTTCAGTAACTTGTAGTTTTCAGAATGTAATTAAAATTTACTTTTATTTAAATTTACAACTTTAAAAACCTAATTCAATAACTTAAATATACAAGAATATGTGTGAGCAGTAGAAAGAGTGCAACCTACCCTGCACTCGCTTGACCTGAAGTGAACAGAGCAGCATTATAAATCAAACAAAATGATAATCCAAAACCGGTACCTGTTTCAAAAGTGTGTGGCCTCGACAAACTTCACCGGCGCATATGTGCGCGCCATCGAATTCTCCAATCCATTATGATTTTGTTGTACCAATATTGTTATGCTGGATGATGATCACAGTCTACTAGGCATAGTTCGCGCAAAGCAGCAAACGTCCATTTAAAGATTCATATTTTCTCACTCTGTGGTCACGTCACACTCAACACTCGAACATCACTTTAATATGATAGCGATAAGGTCTTTTTTTATCACAACCCGACGTATGCAGCTCGCTCCCTATTTATTTATTTTCTGTCTTCTTATTGTTATTAAACATTTGGCTCATAAGTTCGAGTTCTGATGCTTCGTTAACATTAAGCAAGTAATTTTTTCTTTTTCTTTGTTTTCGTCATGCCGTTGAAATTAGTATTAGAAGTAAAAATAACCATGTACAACTTGCACAGAAAGAACACACTAATAAACACCGATTTCGCAGTTGGCTGTTCCCACCTCGCGTAATCGTTTTGAACGACTTGAGCTCAAGCGACGCAGGCAACTTAAATACGACCTTTTAGGATAGTCATTATTATGTGTAACCATGAATATAAACAAAGTGTCTTCCGAATTTAGTAGGATAAAGTTCTGCGTTGTTCGACGTGACGTTACAGCCTCGCTCCGCACCCCGCACGTCGGCCCCGGCCCCCGGCCTTGCGTCCCTCCGCGCCGCAATCACCCGACACCAACACCCGTTGAGCTCGCGCAAGCGCGTTCTGTTTTTAATGATTGCTGTAATACCATGCTATAATAACGTTTTCCTCATTAAAATATGAGTGTTAAAGTAGTATTGTAATACTGTGATTGTGTATAGTGGTATTACATTGTTATTAATTTATTAAAATTCCATTGTTCATATAAGTTGGAAAAGAAATTCATAAATTCTAGATGTTTACCTATATAGAGAAGGGATGGTGGAAGATACCTATAATCATTAGTAAACTTTGATATGCAGTAATGGAAATATTGATGATGGGCATACTGCGAGACTATATTTGATGTACTTTTCAGTAACTTGTAGTTTTCAGTGTGTAATAAAAGAAGGGGTTGTGGAACCAGTGTAAAATCAGTACCTGATGCTTCTTTACCGGTACTAAAAAGGAACTGGGATCTCCCGATATTTCCACAATTATTGGTACTAACATGGAAGTCAAAGTAATGAGTTATGAACTTAAGCGCAAACATTGGAGTGTTTTACCATTTAATTATATTAAATACACGAATAATTTATAACTAAATATAAATATCAAGTCTCTTTAGAACACTGAATATCTACCTGAACACATAAACAGTGAGTTTTAGCGGGAACTTGACTGCCGACTGATTGTTGCACCTGTATTATCGTTTAAACAGTGGTTTAAAATTCATGTGAACTACTAGTCTTCCTTCTTATTCCTATTTTCTATCTTAATCTAAAGTTTTATTATCCGCTTGGATGGCTTGAAATACTATCGTCGTCAACTGTACTCAAGGTTAAGTTGTAGTGATAATCTCCAAAAAAACTTCGCAAAAATACACATTAGATTAGGCTGAAATAAAATGCTCATGTAAAAACTAAAAAAATAATTATTTATTTTATAAAATACCCATTAAAAAGGATTGGCACTTGCAGTAATATGTTAGATTTGGGTTTAATTTTATTAATTATGGGATCCCAAGAAACACACCTAATATTCTTTATTGAAATCCTTACTACTGCAAGACTTCAAGACACTGTAAACTCTATGCTGAACCCTATGCTGAACATAGGTCGTATTAAAATTAGTATTCAAAAGTTTAATGTGCTCCCGTGACCATGGGTCACGTGGGTACTGTAAAGTGCTCAAAATGTCAATAATTCGAAAAAAACATAAAATAAAACGTGACAAAATCCATAAGCTTAAATTTGGTCTATGTATCGTATTAACGTAATTTATATAATAAATCAATAGGTCACCTCAGATAGTTTTTTGAAATCTTAATATATATAAATTACGTGTCACGTTGTTTGTCCGCGATGAACTCCTAAAGTACTTAACGGATTGTAATCAAATTTGTACACCGTGTGCAGTTTGGTCCAACTTGAGAGATAGGATAGTTTTTTTACCCATGAGTGACCCACAATTATTTTTTAGTAATTTAAGGATTTTTAATAGGACATGAAAAAGGAAAAGGGCAGAGCAACGTCTGCCTGGCAAGCTAGTAGAAATATAGTTCTAACATAGAGCCTCTAGAGTATTTTATATGGTAATATTATTTAATTGCATACAAATAATTAAGCCATGCAGAAGATTTCAAAATTTCCGGTAATCACAACGTACGAAATTTCCGGAAATCCTCGGTTTACCGGGAGAATCAGCATTTTGACGGGAGCTAGCCAGAGCTTATATGCCAATATGCCAAGTTATGTGTTAAATGTAATAATAATCTTTGAAATTATCTTAAAAAGGTGAAACCGTCATAATTATGAATCAAAATTTTATTTGAAATATATATATTACGGAGCAAGTGTTGTGAACTTCCGTCTGATTCTTAATGGTACACACACACACACACACACACACACATATATATATATATATATATATATATATATATATATATATATATATATATATATATATATATATATAATATACCTATATTGGCGATATTAGCGAAAGGCAAACAGCGTTAAAGGTGCGAGCCATCTGGTAGTCTGGTACTGCGATCGTCCATCCGCACCGCCTGCAAGGTGTGACCATTAAGGAAAATCCTCCCTACAACGAGAGAGGCCTATGTCCAGCTGTGAACTCTTATGGGCTGATGCTGATGATGTATTAAACGTTGATTCATTAAACTTATACGAAATATAATTTGTATGAAACGCTTTTTTACCTATTGGTAGGTAAGTTAGAAAAATAAATGATGGCAATATTTCACAACCTTTTGCTATAGTCCGGTATCGCTAGTCCCAGTATTATATGGCTCGTTCACTAACTGCATTAGGCTGTCGCCGTATACCTAAAGGAATAACGATGATAATAGATGAATTCGATAGACGAATTATTTATCACACAAATTGCTTTAGATGGATCTTTTGTTTTGCCGTGTGGTCACGGTGTAAGAGAAACCATCAATCATCCCATTTCGTCCTACTGGTGTCGTCAGAGGCGACTATAGGAAATACGAGATAAATCTTATGGCTTCCGACAGATTGCGTTTTACGCCAAGTGTGATATTTGAAATACCTAGACCATGATGAGAAGCAACATCAATGGGTCTGGCACTGGGATTGCCAAAGCGCCTGCCAGGGGTGACGATTTAAGCAAACCCTTAAAATAGGAGGGGCTTATTTCTAGCTAGGGACAAATAAAAAGATTTTTTTAAGTAACCACTTCGGTGGTAACACAACAGGTTAGGTGAATTCAGTTTTGTATTGAAAAGTTTCCAATTTTTTATTGCTGCAATGACGAATATTTATTGCAGTCACTGCACTACAGTGTGATACTTATCATAGAGAGAACTATCTATTACTATTATTATAGAATAAAAAAGAACAGCGTATGAAGTACTCGTATTCCTTCACTGAATTTACTAATGGGGTAGTCAGCCCACTCCACCATATTCGAACGTTCTTCTAATAAATTGGCACTCGACAGCGCAGCAGTCAACATAATATAGGTCGTGCTGGCGAACTATACATACCAACCGACATGTATACGATAATCAATAGACATTTTCAGGAGGCTTTCACGAAGGGCGAAAGCGACGCTTGATAGAGCTTTCTCACTCTATCACGTGGTTGACATAGACAACGTAAAAAATTGAGAAACTACGAACAATTTACGGAATAACTTAAAGTAATTTTAGATACATTACTTTTGAGTTTCTTAATTTTTGAGTTACCTGATAAAAGGTGCCAAAAGTGCTCAAAAGTGCCATTTTATAATTCACTGACTCACTTGCCAAAAACCTAATCACTTCTAGGTGACTAAGAAACTTAAAATTTGGCACCAAAGTCATTAGGCTTATAAAGGGAAAAATTTTAAACCGGAAATTAATGATATTATTCGGTGTCTACAAAGTTAATGGTGCGGTAAAACTAAAATACTTACTGTACCTGAAACTAGCCGCGCCGATAACTTTGTCATCATTTAATTTTTATGTAAAGCAAATTATATGTAATAATTTATAATTTATTACATATATGCTTAAAGTAAAAAATATTTAATTAAATAATCAACGGCGTAGTGGCGATAGTAGCATCTCCTCTGCGGGTGTCTTAAATAAGAGGCAACAGAGGGGATTGAAACCATACGAGGAGTTCCTTTCTTAAGCGATACAAGATAGTAAAAAATTGCAATGAGATGTTTGGGATTTAGGAGATGTTCGAGATTTTCCAGTGTTGATAATGAGTTGTGATCCAATTTAAACATGACAAGCTCCATGGCATTTTCTTAAATCATCTTTAAAATCAATTGAATAACCTTGTACATTCCTATAACTACGATTTAAGGAGCTGCTATGGTACTTATATGGAACTTGGTAGGTAGGCGTTCAGATCTCAACCCAGAAAATTGTTTGCACCGAACTTGGGCTTCTTTCCATATTTATACTTGCGGTGGGATCTATATAAATTTGTAACAGATAGGTACATAAGTAAACTAGTGGTACATGTTGTACGTATCATATTAAACTATACTTGGGTGAACCGAACTTTGCTCGGCGTTAAAGAAAATATTGTTTATAGTTTTTTAGTGCCTGAAAAGAAAACCTCTGAATATGGACCTATGGCACAGAATATATAATATATCACATGGCGCTATGGCCGTGTTATCAATATAATTTATGTTTAGTCTTTTAAAATTAAAAGTCCGAAGTGAATTGGGAGTGGAAATCATCGCGACAATTACCGGAAAGTACAGAACAACAACGCAACGTCTGCTGAGCTAGCTAGTATACGAGTACATTGATACAGGACAGTACATATAAGTATTGCTCACTTATAGTATTTAGATGTATTTATCCTCGTAGCATATTTGATTTTTAAATATCCAACATATACAATATTACACTATATCTTATAAAATTCTAAACTCTTGATAGCGCAGGTATAAACATTAGTGGTATTTAAATGCTATCACTTCATCTCTACATTATAATGCTTGTTCATATAAAGAATAATTGAAAATAAAAAATAAATACAGAAAATGTTTAATCTTTTTTAAAAGCTTATTCTACGTTGTTCGCTCTATACAGCCTGAGTATGTCGTATCGTGTGCTACGAAGGCACAGTAGGTATGTGTAGTGCCGCCCAAGCGTCGCGTCGACCGTATATTTCTGTACTTAGGTAAAAGGCATTTAGTTGTTTATGTACATGTGTAGAGAGTAGAGACATTAAACTATTAGGTGTTCTAAATTTCGTCATTGTTGTTCTTCATGAAATGTCGATGAAAACAAATATTGTGTAAGAAGGGACAGGCATATGAATTAAATATTTAATACGCATGTCTACTCGTTCGCTGGGTAGGTATATTTATGTTGTTTGGGGAGAGGAGGTTGTAATGGAGGGGCTGTGGTGGTAGACAGGGGGAAGATTAAATTTCGTGCTACACCGCTACGCTGCCTCCAGCTCGCTCATAATCGTCAGTGTTAGGGTTGGAAATGTTTCCCTGCGATTATCTATTTAGAATAAAATATGCCTTTAATATACGGTTTTATGTTTTTAAGCTTACCTGTTAAAATTTCGCTTAGTTTTGTTTTTTAAATCGTTTCTATTTTTTAACCAAATATAATAAGTTACATTGCTGTTGTTTTAATACGTTTTTAAGAATCTATACGTGGGCCGCTCAGAAAGTTTTGCGAAACTAAAAAAAATATAACTTTGACCGAGAGGTCAGTCGACGGGTTCAACTCGGCTGGGCAGCGTTCGGGAGATTACGACACATCTCGTCGCGTATGCTTACCTCATAACTTGAAAACAAGATTGTACAACCAGTGCGTGTTCTTAGTGATGACAGATGGATCTGAGACTTGGTCCTTCACCGCTGGCCGTATAAGGAAGCTCACAAGGTCGCCCAGCGAGCTATGGAGAGGGCTATGCTCGGAGTTTCTCAGCGTGACAGACTTAGCAATGAGACTATCCGCAGTAGAAATAGAGTAACGAACATATCCCAAACGGATAAGTAAGCTGATGTGGGTGAGGCAATGGGCCGGTCATATAGCTCGAATAATCGATAACCGATGGGAACTAGATGGAGTGAAGACCTGGTATGAGATGCAGAAAGTCGATAAATGTAGGTGCCCGTGACCTTGCTTTGTGGCAATCCTTGGGGAAGGCCTACGTTTAGCAGTGATAAAATATGGTTAAAGTTTTTGTTATTAATTTTTTAAAAGAACTCTCCACCATCTCCTCAGCATCTATAACAAGTTTTCGAGATATTTTTTCCAGTCCTCCTCAAACACATCTTATAAGGCCTGATCTAACGCTGTTAGCATCAAGCTGAGAAACATTATCTTTCGTGTTTACTTCTCCCTCCCCTTCTTTCATAATTTCCTGTCATTTCAAGTACCTTCATTGTCTTTTTAGTTCATTTTTTATTATATTATTTATAGTGCATTCTGAGAGGATTTTTAGGTTTTAGGGCAAGGAAGTTTTCGCCGCCCAATCACGGAATATTAAAATTAATATTCCGTGCGCGCAATAGTTCGTGTTCCTTCCTAGACTTCACAACTTATTTTCGAAATATTTTTGTATTTTATGTTTTATTTGTCGAAACTTACGATGTTTCTTTCGCAGCACGTGGTAAATAATTGTGTAATTTTTCCCAAATTACGTTTTACATTATACACGTTAGTCGAGTTAAATAGTATTAACTGGTGACTTAAAAAATATATACCAACTTCATTAATCACAAGATCTGCTTGATTATATAATGACGCCATGATTAAAGAATATGTTTTGATGTAAAAATCCGAAATAATTATTCAGTAACTTAGTGGAACAGCAGCTAGAACTACATATTTCGTATCATCATCATTACAGATCCTCACAGGTCCACTACAAGGAATGGCCAACCACAAGGAATGTGACAAAACGCGGTCCTGAGCTACCTGCATCCATCAACTTCTCGAATGTAGGTATGTTAGGTCTGTTGGCGACGCGCCTATAAGAATGTTTCAGTTTATTAAGTCAACCGATGACGAATAACTTTTCAAAGACTTATTGTCCAATGGAAATGTTCTGATAAGAAAATGCTTAGTTAAATCTTAAAGAAATGTCGAATTAATGATATGAAGGTCTTGGGTTCGACTCCCAGGCCGGACTAGTTACTGTTTTCTAAGTAATATTTTTCAATAAATTCATATAGGGAATTTTATGATATAAATTATGTTACCGGATTTGTTCCCCGGCTGAAATCGTCTTTCCAACGATGTAAATTCAAAGGAACATTAAAGTGAAGTTAGAGATCGGATTGGTTCCCCGGTCGAGATGATCACTCTGTGCATAAACAGAATTAACGGAAGTTAATTGCATAAGTATTGTCTTGTATAAGTATGATACGTTTTGTACGAAAACAAATGCCTATTTGTTATGATCGATTAATGAGAACATTCACTTGTATTGTTATCTGATAAGAGACATGATAACTGATAAGAATCTTATCAGAGATAGTTTCCTACTGTTTGAAAATTATGTAGAAGCACTTATTTATTTAATATTGTTAAAATTAAGTGTATTTCAGACTTTCATTTTTTCTGATAGCCGAGAGCCGTGCAAAGTTAGTTGTTCAAATAGTGTGAGTTCACGGAAGCACGCTGGCCACGCCCTTAGGAGGCCGAATATGTAAAAATTTAAAATGTTTGTAATTTCAGCAATTTATGTAAATGTATGTAATGTATGTTAATGACTTGTAAAACATTTCAGGTTGATTGTACGTGCTAAAAAGGTGAATTCTGTGTTATTTTTATGTGAAAATTCCTGTGTATAAGTGAAATAATGATAGTTTTGTATAAGAAATTTAAAAGTGTTTTAAATAGTGAAATAAATAGAGAAAATGTAAATTAAACTATTGTATTAGTTAACATATGTATAAATTCAAGTGGGAAACATTGTTTTAACTTTCTGTGTTAAATATTTAAGAAGTTTGGATTTTGAATTTGTGATTAAAATAGGCATGTTTTGTTTTATAAATTAAAGGATTTTTGTGATACGAAAAAATAATATATATCATGGTGTAGATATTGTTTTGTGCTATCTAAATAGATAACTTGTATTTATGTATGATTTATGTGAATAAAGAAATTAAGTGAAACGTGAGAGAGTAATAGTACAAATTCATGTTGTTAAGTTGCGCAGGCACGCGAATGGCGCGGCTCACTTTCGCGTATAGTTCTGGGGGTAGCTTAGTGAACGGGTTTTATTGCAATTCGTAAGGATCTCCTAGGTGTGTGTTACTTGCAGTATTACAGTGGCTGCAAATAACCGCCGGTACGACAAACTCCGCCCACGTTGAGTCCCGCGATTCCGTGAGGCGTTGAGGTCACCGGCCCCTAGTTGATTCTTGGCACTTTATGCGTGTCGTGCATCCTGTGCCTAGTCGCGTGTAAAGTGCCACCGTTGCACTTCCCCCAACCCTTTTGGTGTACAAAAGGGGTAGGCAGTGCCCCATGTGTTGAAAGCCATAGACTTTTATTACCATATTTTAGACAGGGCCGTTAGTTAATTACCTATGTCTGATAAGAAAAAGGGGGAGCCTCCCCCCCATCTAGAAAACCACCGGACCGAAAAGGTGTGTTGGATCGACCACTGGTTGTGAGGGATCTGTCGAACCCGGAACGCACGAGGGTCGTGTCCTCCTTCTCACAGATCCCCCAACGAAAACCCGTCTCGCCACGGAAGGAGCCCGCACCGGGTGCTGCGCTCACGCCGGCCGTATCTGAGCATACGACCAGGCAAGAACCACCACCCCAACAGCAGCGAGCTGTAAAAACGGCTAGACGCCATACTCCACCGGAGACCGAAGCCTCTTTATATGAAAAGAGGCAAAGGATTGGCTCCCAACTGTCCTCCGACGAAGCACCGTCCACATCGGAGGAGGACGATGAGTACCACCATCGGGTGACGCAGAAGAAGGTGTTGAGGTCACCACCTAAATCACCATCACCACCGCAACTCCCCCCCCGCTCCATATCACCGGATCGGCGAAGCCATGATTCGGCCCAGTACGAGCAGGGGGGTGAGGAATCCTTCAGTTGGGGGTCAACCACGTATGCCACCCTCGCTGCATCCGCCGGCCGATCATCGCCGGTGGCAACAATAAATCCGTCCGGGCTTTCACAGGACGATGGCCAACGGCCATCTACCAGTTATGCCCATATGGTAGCTGCACCAGCAGTACCACGACCACCACCGGCGGCAGCGTCTACAGAGAAACCTGCCGACCAGGAGAAGGGCCGTTACCCACCCATAGTGGCCGAATGCCTACCAGACTGGACGAGGCATTTTAAGGAGCTCAACAAAATGTTGGGCCACCCCATAAGTGCCCGTCCGTTTGGGAAAGCCGTCAGATTCACACCGCAGAGTGCTAATGAGTTCCGCACAGTACAGCGGTACATGGTGGAATTGACGAAGAAAACACCAACTCTGTCGTGGTATTGTTACACCCCGGAGGAGGACAAGCCCACTAAAGTGGGCATCCGGGGTCTACCAATGGGCACGGATACTAAAGCAATAGAGGAGGCTATAAGGGCAAAAGGCTTCCCGATTAAATACGTAAAGGCTATACCACCTCGTAGAAGCAGACCTGGCTGCGTCTACTTTGCCCAACTGGACCACCTGAGCCTGGAGCAGCTCCAGGAATTATACAACATCGACGAGCTCCTCTATATGAGAGGA